>JAQPPZ010001660.1:1452374-2904748 GCA_028583015.1 Wollemia nobilis
TGTCGGTTTTCGACGGATATCGGCCGATGTATAACATAGCCTATGGGAGGTCGGTTGTGTCACGCCATGACTGACAGGCCTGCAAGACGCTGTCAGTCCTGCCGTAACTGACAAGCCTACAGGGTGTTGTCAGTCCTGCCGCAGCTGACAAGCCTGCAGGGCATTGTCAGTCCTGTCGCGACTGATAGGCCTATAGGGCTCTGTCAGTCCTATCGCAGTTGACAGGCCAGCAGGACAATCTGTCCGCTTGCATGAACTGCAAGCGCGGACGTCGATGCACCACACAGTCGATGAAATGTCGGTTGTGCCGCGTCTATTGCCAACAGTCGACAGCCTGCATGCAGCCATGAGGCTGCAATAGATAGCCTCGTTGGGGCTACTGTTCACTAGGTACCCAGCAATAAATTCAAAGTTGACAACTACCATTGCCTCGGGAAGCGTGCAATAGAGGTTCGGAATTTCATGCAGGTGGAGTGCAGTTTTGGCAAGACCGAGGGTAAAATTGTAATTTTTTTTTAAATTTTACTATTCTAAGGTTATGCATGTCATTTTTATTTTTTTATTAATTTAATTTTTAATAACTTAATTAAATTAATTAATCTTTGATTAATTACAATTTAATTTTTAATTAAGTTATTTTTAAATTAATAAAATATAAATTGTAAACCTTAGGTTAGTTTAAATTTTTAAATTTTGAGCCTTAGGAGTATTTTTCAGGGCACAACATTGTAACAAGGAATTTCCAATTTTTACCTTGATTTTCAGTGCTTTTTCCTTTTACTCTTGGCTTATACCCGGTCTCACATGGCTTCTGACTTGGCTGCCCAAGTGGCAGAACTTGCACATGTTGTAAATGCTTTAGCAGATAAAGCTAATGATACTACCATGGCAGAAGTTCTTGGTAACCTTGCAATGAAGGTAAATGATATTTCTCTCCATAATGCTTCAACTTCTGCTCAGGATTCTCGCCTGAGAGTTCATTGTGAAGTACCACTTTATGATGGATCCCGAAACCCTGAAGTCTTGAATAGTTGGATTCTTGACATGAGTTCGTGGTTTTCTTATACTCAGCTTTCAGATGAGGATATGGTTCCATATGCTAAGCTAAAACTTTCTGGTTTAGCTAAAGTACTTGTTGAAAGAAAAAGAGGTCATGATGAACTCACCTCATGGGATGAGCTTGTAGACTGTCTTAAGACCAATTTTTATCCTTCCAATTATTCTAAGGAATTGGTCATTAAGTGGTTTCGATTTTGACAAAGTACTAATATGACTGTGCAGGAATATATCTTTCAATTCAATAGGTACAGGATACTTTTGAATGTGGAGGAAGATATTAAAGCTTTGATTCTCAAATTTCAAAGTGGTTTGTTGGAACATTTGTACAGGGAAATTATGTTTGTTTCTATGGACACATTGGATTCAGTTTTCAACCAGGCGCAACTTGCGGAGGACAAGTTTAAGGCGCATTCGCAGGCATTCCGCGCACCTGCTACTCAAGTGGTTGCAAACTCATCAAAAGGGAATAGTTCTTTCTCACCAAAGAAGAACTTTGCTCAAAAGAAGAATTCTTCTTCTCCATCTCCTTCTTCTCCTTCCCCTTCCGCTTCTACTCCTTCTTCTTCTTCTTCTTCCAAACCTTCTTCAAAAAAAAAAAGTTTTGTAACTATTGTAAGAAGAAAGGTCATGAAAAAGCTGATTGTTTTAAGCTTAAGAAGAAAAGTTTAGTCATCACTACTCAAGAACAGGATGCTTCCAAAGGTCCCCTTGAGTCAGTAGGAGAAAGTAGAGTATACACGGAATTACGAGGTAAGCTCAATGAGGTTACCTTGGTAAATGTAAGTTCATCCAGGGGCGCTCGTGATGCTTTGTTCATCACTCGAGCTCATTTGCTCCATAATTTTGCAACAGATTGTATAGTGGATAATGGCTCGCAGAAAAATCTAATTGCGAGGTCCATTGTCGAGCGATTGAAGTTACCTATGGAGCCTCATCCTCAACCTTATTCTTTGGGTTGGAAGGATAGTGGAAGGGGCTCAGAAATCACTCACACTTGCACATTAAAATTTGCACTTGGCCCACATTTCATAGATCAAGTCACTTGTGATGTGACTCCTATGGATTGTTGTGGGATTTTGCTTGGACAACCTTTTCAGTATGATAGGAGAGTTGTTTATGATGCTTTCAAAAGAACCTACACACTTCAAAAATATGGTCAGGTCTTTCTCATTAAAAGCACCAACACTCCTAACATCATTCTAAATTCCAAGCAAACAAAAAGAGTAATTAAAAAAGGTGGTGACGTTGCTCTAATTTTCATTCGCTCTCAAAACACTCCTACATCCACATCCATTCCAAAGCAACACTCTTCAATGGATAAAATATTGCAAAATTACTCACACATATTTCAGGAGCCAAAGTCTCTTCCTCCAATTCGCACAATTAATCACAAGCATTGAAATCATTCCTGGTTCTTCACTACCTAATGCTCCCATGTATAGACAATCTATTTTGCAAAATGAAGAAATAAAAAGGCAAATAGAAGATTTGTTGTCTAAGGGTTTCATTAAGGAAAGTACTTCGCTTGTGCCTCACCTATTTTGTTGGTTCTTAAAAAAGATGGCACTTGGAGATTGTGCATTGATTTTCGTGCTTTGAACAGAATTTCTATAAAGAATAGATATCCACTACCACGCATTGATGATTTATTAGATCAGCTCCAAGGAGCTAAGTTCTTTTCAAAAATAGATCTCAAAAGTGGATATCATCAAGTGCGTATCCAAGCTGAGGATACATGGAAGACAACTTTTAAAACGAAGATGGGCCTCTTTGAATGGTTGGTCATGCCCTTCGGTCTTACTAATGCTCCTGCAACCTTCATGAGGTTGATGAATGATGTATTTCGTGATGTACTTGACAAATTTGTAATAATATATCTTGATGATATATTGATATTCTCAAAAACTTGGGAGGAACACCTTAGGCATATCCATCATACACTTGATCTTCTTGCGAAGAATCAATTATATGCCAATTCTTCCAAGTGTTCTTTTGGCAATACTTCAGTTTCTTACCTTGGTTATGTGATTAGTGAAAGTGGAATTCAGGTAGATCCCACCAAAGTTGATGTTTTACTTAAGTGGTCCCCTCCTTCAACTCTCACTGAGTTAAGGAGTTTCCTAGGACTTGCGAATTTTTATCGCAAGTTCATTCCTCAATATTCCACTCTTGCAGCTCCATTGCATTATCTCACTAAGTCTAAAGTTCCATTTCATTGGGAGAAAAGCCAAGAGATTGCCTTTGAGAAACTCAAAAAGAAACTTTGTACAACACCTGTGTTAACTTTACCGACCTCTCTCAACCTTTTGAGATTGAAACGGATGCCTCTAAAGTTGCCTTAGGAGTTGTGCTCAAACAGAATGGTCATCCAGTTGCTTATCATTCAGAAACTTTTTCTACTGCTAAGTTGAACTATTCTACATATGACAAGGAGTTGTATGCATTAGTTCAAGCTATCAAGTACTGGAGACATTATCTTTTGGGAAAATATACAGTAGTACACACTGATCATATGCCTCTCAAGTTTTTACAATCTCAAAGTAAAATTGAAGAGTCAAGACATATGAAGTGGGCCTCTTACCTCCAACAATTTCACTTGGTGATCAAGTACAAAAAGGGGAAGAGTAATACTGTTGCTGTTGCTGATTGTTTGAGTAGGCCTCCTGCCGCTCTTGCCTTAACAGTTATGTCCACTTCACACTTGGGATTTCAGACTTGGCCTAATCAGTATTCACAGGATCCTGATTTTGGGAAAATATTTGAGCAAGTGAGTAAGCCTTCTTCTTCCAATTTGCGTCCTTTCCAAGATTTCTACATCAAAGAAGGACTTCTTTACAAATTGGATAAGGTTTGTGTTCCTTGTGAGCCTAGAGTGTCACTTCTTAAGGAAGCTCATTCTACACTTTATGGTGGTCACTTTGGGAAGCACAAAACACTTCATCACTTGCAAAGATTTTTCTACTGGCCTAAAATGCAGAGGGATGTGTTGAGATTTCTCAAACAGTGTGCAGTTTGTTGTCGCTCAAAACCAGCTAACGGGAAGTTTGGCTTAGGCATGCCTTTGCCCATTCCTTCCCATCCTTGGGAAAGCATTTCCATGGATTTGGTTAGTGGTTTTCCCATGACGATGCGAAAACATGATTGTGTGTTCGTGGTGGTTGACAGATTCGATAAGATGGCTAAGTTTATTCCATGCCGCAAGACAAGTTCTACAGCAGACTTAGCCCAATTGTTCTTTGACAGCATTTGGCGTTCCTTTGGTCTACCTACCAGCATTATATCGGATCGTGATTCACGCTTTGTGGGTCACTTTTGGCATTCTTTGTGGAAAATTTTGGGAGTTTCCCTTAACTTTTCCATCGCCTATCATCCGCAGTCAGATGGGCGGACTGAAGTGGTAAACCGTACCCTTGTGCAAAGTTTACGAATCTATCATCACGCTTCACCAACAAAGTGGGACTTGAGTCTCACTCATATTGAACATGCCTACAATAGGGCCCTACATTCTTCTACAGGTCACTCACCTTTTGAGGTTTGTATGGGATTTCAGCCCTTGGCACCTTATGAGTTACCTTTGTCCTTGCCTTCTCCTGTCACTTCACATCTTCAGAAGGAGCAAGACAAGGCCCACTCATTTATTCAGCACTTGCACAATCTTCAATCAAAGGTGATTGAGATTTTGCAAAAGACACAGCAGTAGCAAAAAAAGGCCATGGATCGACATCGCATTCCTCATCCATTTCAGGTTGGTGACAAAGTTTGGTTGCATCTTGACAAGCGATATTTTACTGATAAGACTCATAGTAAAATCAAACCGATTCGCTATGGGCCTTATACTATTCTTCAACAGGTGTCCGAGAATGCTTTTCGCCTTGATCTTCCCGCACACTTGGGAATTCATGACGTCGTCAATGTAGATCTTTTGAAGTTGTACTTTGACTCTACATTGGAGACTGCACCAGCTATCAGTCATCCTGTGGACGTGGTTCCTGATTCTCAGTTACCATTGGATTTCGATCAGATCTATGACACAAAGACTCGATAGACTCGCCAGGGGTCTACCACCTCATATCTTGTGGCTCGGCGAGGACAGTTGCCGCATCAGAGCTCGTTGGATTTCTTTTCATCAGATGTCCCGTGACTTTCCTACTCTTCTGAAAGCATTGGAGGCCAATGCTTCTATTGTGGGGAGGCATGATGAGGATTGATGTTTGATCACTCATATGACCCCTCTAGTAGTTCCTAGCTAGGTTTGCATAGTTTATTTCTTGCAAATTAATATTGTAAGTGAGTCTCCTTCTCACATGCACTTGTGGGCACTAGTTATCTTCTAGTTGTCATTTAGAGTGTTAGTTAGTAAGTGTGAACTCAAAGTAGGAAGTGTGTACTTCAAGATAGCTAAAATGGATCTTATAGTTAGCATTATTCCTTTCCTCTTAACTTAGAAGTTACGTGCATTCTCCTTTGCACTTTTGTAGCTTATGGTTAAGCATATTGGATCAAATCCATGATTTGATGGGTTTGGTTATGTATTTTGGGCCATTAGAGCCTATATAATGAGTTTGTAAATAATATGAAGTTAGTTGGATTTTCAATCCTTTTCAGAAGCAAAAATCTAGAATTCAATGGCTCAAAGAAGGAGATCAAAACACAAATTTCTTCCACAAATCTCTTCTAGCTCGAAGATCTCACAACTTTATTTCTTCCCTGAAATCAGATTCTGGAGATTTTGTCTACACTTGGGATGGCCTGAACTTTATTATTGTCGATTACTTTTCCAATATTTTTGCTGCTACTCCTCTTGACTCAGCTTCTCAACAAAAGTTTCTTCAAGCAATCTCTTCTCTTATAACTTCTGAGGAGAACTCTATTTTGACTGCTCTCGTTACTATCAATGAGCTTCAACATGTAGTTTTTAAAATGCAAAAAGGGAAAACCCTAGGTCCTGATGGTTTTCCCATTGAGTTCTACCAAGATTTTTGGGACATCCTTCATGCTGATTTATTAGAGGTGGTGGAAGAATACAGGAAAGCCAAATAAGTTTTGAAGGTTATCAATAAAACTTCTATTATGCTTGTTCTAAAAGCTCAAGAGATTGATCATATCTCAACTTTTAGACCTATTGTTTTATGTAATGTTCTTCTCAAAATAATTACTAATATAATGGTAGAAAGGTTGAAGCCTCTTTTGCATAAGATTATTTCTCTTGAACAAGGGGTTATGTGGAAGGGCATAAAATAGTATATGAGATAGTTCTTGCTCAGGAAGCCATCCATTCCATGGATATGCAAAAATATCCTTCCATGTTCATTTGGTTAGACTTATCCAAAGCTTATGACAGAGTGGATTGACACTTCCTTATCAAAATTTTGAGGCAATTTGATTTCTCTCAGTATTGGATGGATTGGATTATGGGATGTATCTCTTCAGTTTCCTACTTAGTTCTTATGAATGGCAGGCTTTCTTAGTTGTTCCCAGCTTCCAAAGGTATTAGGCAAGGTGACCCGCTATCCCCTTATTTATTCATCATTCTTGTTGAATGCTTGGATAGGACTATAACAAAGAAGAGAGAAAACAAAACCCTTGAGGGAGTTACCATTGCTCATGGAGCTAGACCTATGTCTCATATTCAATTTTTTGATGACTCTACTCTTTTAGGTAAAGCTACAGTTAAGAAAGCTTCTAATATTAAGCAAATCATTAGCTGTTTTTCTAAGGCTACTGGGCAATTGATAATGAAAATAAATCTAAAGTCATTTTCTTTCACTGCTCTGCCAGACAAGAATCCATGGTCTTGGATAAATTAAGATATAATAAGACCTCCCTTTCGATCACTTATTTAGGTATTCCCATCAATACTCAAAGGCAAAAAAAAAATATTGGAATTCATTGTTGGACAAAGTCAAGAAGAAATTTGGAAAGTGTACCAACAGGTGGATTTCTTCTGGGGGTAGAATCACCTTGGTAAAATCAGACCTTCAAGCTATTCTTATTTATGTTTCTTCTATGTTGAATATCCCAAAGGTTGTTCTTCGAGAACTGGATCAAATCAGTCATCGGTTCCTCTGGAGTGGTACTAAGGAGAAAAGAAAATGGGCCTTGGTGAAATGGGACACTTTATGTCTTCCTAAGAATGAAGGGGGTTAGGATTCCGGTCTTCTATTAATAACAACAAATATTTAGCTGCTAAATTATATTGGAGGATGTTGCAAAGCCCCAATGCTCTTTGGGCCAATAATATCTGTGCTAAATATGCTGAGAACAAAAGTCCTGAAGATCTTGTTCGCTATCAATTGCCTACTAAAGGTTCTCCCATTTTAGCAATTATTAAGACTGATGAGGATTTTATAAAAAAAAAAATATTTTGGATCATTCATAATGGTCAATAGGTAAATTTTTGGATATATTGTTGGGATGGTCACAAGCCTTTGATAACTCAGTTTTCGGATTGGAGGCCTTGGATGGAGGAGCTTCACCAAGCTAACTGGATAAAGGTGACTAATTACTATTGGTACCATACTGGTAATTCAAAGGTTGGTAGATATTGGATCCCTATTGAGGACTGGCCTATTCAAATCCCAGAAAGGCAAAGACAAGATATCCAAGGCATCCTTCATATGAAATCTCTCTTTTGGTCCCATGAAAAAGATTGTTTTGGGTGGAACAACACTACTAAGGGTGAGTATCCAGTTGCTCAAGGTTATTTGACCTTATGCCATAATCATCCCAACCAATCATATGACATATTTTCTTAGTTATGGGCTCAAAAGCTCTGGCCTAAGGTGAGGTTCTTTACTTGGCTTTTATTGCATCGTAGGGTGCTTACTGGTGAGAAACTTATGAAGAATGGTTTTCATGGCCCTTTTAGATGTGAAATGTGTGGAGAGAATGTAGAAACTCCCAGTCATATTTTTATTGAGTGTACTTTAGCCTCTGAGCTATGGAGGAGAATGGCCACTTTACTTGGCTCAGAGTGGTCCAATTTTTTTACTTTTGAACAACTTTGGAGGGATTGGCCTAAACAAGAGGGTGTTGATTATTTTATTAGGTTGTTAGTTTGGATGGGTTCTACCATTCTTCTTTGGAAAATTTGGAATGAAAGGAACAACCAAATTTTTAATTAATATAGGAAGGATATTCGCTATATTTGGCAAAAGACCATTGCCAACTTAGTTGAATCAGTCCAACAACTCCTAAATCAACCCCAAATCTCCCACCAAATATGGGATCAAGTGATGCAAAGATTGAAGATTAAATCTTCTAAGGGCAACCAACTTAAAGGGAATGTGAGTAATTGTAATATGGATAGGAAAAGAAATTGGCAACCTCCTCCTAAGGATTTTAGAAAAGTCAATATTGATGGAGCCTCTAGAGGGAACCTTGGAAAAGCTAGTGCGGGAGGAATTGGTAGACTTTCATATGGCTCCCTAGTTTTTACTTTTGCTGAGAATTTAGGTATTCTTTCCAATAACCTTGCTGAGGGGTATGGTATCCTCAGAGACCTTCAAGAGGCTACTAAGGTTGGATGGGAAAAGGTGCTAGTTGAGTCTAACTCTCAACTCATGATTAATCTTTTGAAGACTCCTAAGAATCATAAGGTTGATTGGAGAATAAAAAGAAATATTGAGAAGATTCAATTAATCCATATGGGATTTTTGAAAGTTGATTACAATCATGTGGTCAAAGATCAAAACAAGAGTGTTGATGCTTTAGCTAATTGGGCTTTGGACAAATGTGATCTTACTTGCTATGGCCACCCTCCTAGATTGTGGGCTTTGCAAATAACGAAAGCTCTTCTTTCTATCATTTCTTTGGATGGCTTTAGTTCTGGAGGTACCTAGTTTCTTCTTGCTTTATTTTTACTTCTCTTTGGTTCGGTCAGGGTATTTTAGTTCCCTAGCTCAAACTATTCTTTCTTTTGTTTCCTCTGTTGATTCTTGCCTTAAAAGTCTTTTGGTCTAGAAAGGTCATTGTTGTGTTCAATTTTTTTTTTGTTTTTTGTTTAGTTTTTTGAGGTGTGTGTGTTTTTTTGTTTTGTTTTGTTTTTGTGTTTTTTGTGTTGTTTTTTGTTGTTCTTGTGTTTTTGTTGTTTTATGTTTTTTTTTGTTTTTAGTTATTGTTCTTGTGTTTTTGTTGTTTGTGTTCTTGTGTTTCTGTATGTTTGTGTTAATTCCTATTTTTTTTAGTGTTTTCTATGTTTTTTTTTTTTATTGTCTGTTGTTGGTTGTTTTTTATTTTTATTTTTTAATTTTTTAGGTTTTTGTTGTTTTTGTTTTTCATGTTTTTGTTGGTTATGTCTTTGTAGTGTTCTGTTGTTTTTGTCATGTTTGTGTTTTGTTATGTTGTTCTTGTGTTTTTTCTATGTGGTTCGTGTTGTGGGTTTTTTTCTTATTGTGTGTGTGTTTGGTTGTGCTTTATCTTTTCGACACATTCAATGAGCATGTTTTTTATTTTATCTTATTATTTTTATTTATTTATTTTTTAATTTTATTGTGGGTTTGTTTGCTCCTTGAGTATGTCAAAGGTGGTAGGCCAAGTGCGAGCCCTAGACAATTTTGGTGGAATAGATTCCCCTGCCTCCTTAGGTCTTACCCGAAAGTGGCATCCCTTCTAATATGTTTTCCACCAAAAAAATAAACAATTCAAACATGCATAATTAATTTAAAATACATATTTAAATCCACTTGCACTTTTAGTTTAGCATACACATGTAGTTAACATGCATATCCAATATGCGCACATTTTAAAATTGCATGCACATCCGACAATATTTCTAAGGTAAGCTTATCCTCATCTACGAGCATGCATCCTTTGGGATAATCTCAATGCAGAAGAGAAGCACTAGTTAACACCCCTTAACTGGTTGAGCCACCACCTCATCCATTCCCTCAAGGAAGTCTATACATGCACCTTCTTCTCCATAGAGCATGAGGATGGAATAGGTACATGCACACTGATGAAACTATAGACTACATGAAGATTTCCACCCACCCATCGAAGATTATAGAAGAAGGATACACCAAACACCATTCATTGATTGCATTGTAAAAGAAAGAGAGGGAAAAAAATTTCCCTTTCATAGTTGTAAAAGCCCTTCATGGGTTGAGTTGTAATCAAAACTACTGATAAAGCGTAATATTATTGCAGCATATTCCTTTACATTTTATTTGTTATGGTGTTGTCTTTTTCCATTTACACTTTCTAGCCATATAGTCCAAAGAATTGTATCTTTTGATATATCCTATATTATCTATAAAGCCTCACTTTTAAAAGTGCTTTGCCATTGCTTTAACCATTCTTCAATTCTACCATTTATCACCATGCATTTACCAAACATATTAAGAATCCATTGTCATAGTTTCCAAACTATTGAGCAGTGTCCCAAGAGATGATCTAAAGAACACAGTATGAGGGTCCATGAAAACCCCTTTTCATAAGGTTATCCCAGGATAAAAATCTTCTATGACCTATTAGCCAAACAAACATTTTAACTTTAGGAATGCTTGGGCTATCCCAAATATCTCTCCATATTCTTACGATATTCCTATTTTGTTGGTGCTTTACATTATATCCACTTCTTGTTGTGTATTCTCCTATTCAACTCTCAAATCAACTTATCCTTAGCCCACCTCAGAATAATCATTGTTGTTATCTTTCTACTCAACTGCCTCCTAGTACAAATGTCTTGTATACTTGTAAAAAATCTTCTTTCCATTTGTACCTTCCTTCCTAGTCCTTATACAAAATGTTTGAAACTCTATCACCATATTTATCTTGAAGTAATCTTATTCATGGTTTCAAAATTGGATCTATATTGAGTGGTTTTTTTATCACACCAAATATCCATCCAAATAGAAATATTTTCTCTAGTTCCCACCACCCATCTTAAACCTTTAATCACTAGATCAATTGATTTTTTTAAATTGTTTCATAGAGCAAAACCATTTGGTAGAGAGAATACAATAAATACTAAGGATTAATCTTTGTTCATTGGGCTCAACATACTTAGAATAATTATTGTCCATTGTCTTTGAGACTCTTTATCAACACACACCTTATTTCACTAAAGGAAATTTTCTTTTATCATGTAATCCTGACCATAGAAATGATCTCATTTTGGCATAGTATACAAGGACATAATATGTTGGAATGGCCTATAAGACTGATTTAATTAGTTGCACTCTTCCTACTAATGATAACCATCTATATTTCCATGTCGATAGTTTATTATGAACTTTACTTATAATTGGATTCCATAATTCTATCCTCATTATCCCCTCAAATAAGGGCATCCCTCACTAAATTGTTGGTAATTTTACCTCCTCCATTTGGAGTAACTTGCATATCCCTGCTTTGATTTTAGCTAGGGTGTTTAGGAATTTAATTTTGGATTTTGTCCTATTAACTTTTTGCCCTTATGCTCTTTCATATTCCTTTAATAAGTTATTCAAAGCTCAGACCTCGTTTATCATTGTCCTTCCAAAAAGGTTTGTATCATCTACAAATTGTTGATGGGTAATGTTGTCAATGTTATTACTAGCCTTAGGTCCTCTTATAAGCCTATCTTTGTTAGCCTTCTTCAAGTTCCTATCCAAAACCTCTATCATAATAATGAACAAATATGGTGATAGAGGATCTCCCTATCTAAGACCTCTCTTGGCTTTAAATGATTACGTTACTAACCCATTGACCAACACTAAATATGAAACTATAGAAATACAAGATTTAATCCATCTAACCCATTTCTTTCCAAATCTCAACTTTTCTAATACTGCAAAAAGAAAATCCCATTTAACCCTACCATAGGCTTTACTCATATCAAGTTTTAAGATCGTTACTTTCTCTTTTCTCAAAGTTGTTGAATGCATAACTTCATGAGTTACTATGATCCCATCTAGAATTTGTCTCCCTTTCACAAATCCTCTTTGCTCTTCTAAAATAATTTTCTCTAAAAATGGTCTTAACCGATTTTCCATCACTTTGGAGATAATATTATATGCCATATTACATAGTCTTCTAGGTCTAAAATAATCAAACAATTATGCATCCTTCTTTTTTGGAATTAGGGTAAGACGTGTTGCAATTATTTTATAAGGTATGTATTATTTTACCCTAGATTGTTCCACTGCCACCAATAAATAATCCTTCACTATATCCCAATTATGTTGATAGAATGTTGTAGAGAGCCCATCTGGACCTAGGGATTTATCCTTATTAAAATATAAAAGAGCTAAATGAACTTCTTCTAGAGTAATAGGCTCCATAAATTTCCTATTGTCTTCATCTATTATAATTGAAGGTACTTCTTAAATAAGTTTATCATTAAGAACTTCAAACTCCTCTGATCCTAGAATATTATGATAAAATGACCTTGCCTCTTTTCTTATTTCACTCTGGTCTTCAATCCAAACCCCTTCTACTGATTTAATTCTACTAATTCTAGATGTTGATCTATGTACTATAGCCATCCTATGAAAAAATTGTGTATTTTTATCTCCTTTTAACCAAGTTCGTCTCAATTTTTATCTCCAAAATTTCTCTTCTTTATTTGAAATATTATGATATTCACTAAGCAACTCCATTTCCTTTGAGCTTGCATTATTATGATCACATTTTTGAAATTTTGAAAGTTTATCTTTTAGTTATTCTTTCTTCTCAAAAATATTTCCAAAAGTGTTCTTGTTCCATTCTTTTAATCTAGATGTCATTGATTTAATTTGTTTTGGAAATGTATACAACCCACTATTTCCTAAAGAATTCCATGTTTATGTTATCATATCAACAAATTAAAGATGGTCTTCCCACATCTGCTCATATTTTTTTTGAAAAATAATTTGAAAAACTTATATTAAAACAAGATCATTTACAAGTTGGGATGAGACTTCTCCCAACCTTAGCCAAAGAGAACACATGTTTACAATAGTAAAAGAAGATTTGCATTAGAGCCAAATATCCTAAACCATATCTCTACAATGGATTTTCACCTATTTACAAGTATAAAATAAGATATACATTGGAGCCAAATATCCTAAACCATATTTCTACAATGGTTGTCCAAATTAGATAAACACTAGATTTGCTCATCAACCTGCCTAATCATCTCATCCTCAATAGTTGTATCACTATACCACTGAACCCCTACCTCCTTCTTAGTACCCATATTAGCCAAGAATTCTACCACTTTATTTAGATATCTACTCACATAAACTGGAATCACATCATCTAATTTCCTCCACAATTCCTTAATTTGAGTGATAAGAATCCTCAACCTCCATGTCTTCAAAGCAAAGTTCCTCATGCAATCCAAAGCTCCTACCATTATTTGAGAATCCGATTCTAGGATTATCCTCCTGTAACCTTGTTTTACTACTCAAATAGAAGCAGAATTGATAGCTAAGGCTTTCACTTCATTGTTCAGGGTTCTTCCCAAGCCTTTCAGCTCCTAATAGAGCATTGTTCCAACATGATTCCTGCAAACCACTTCAATTCTAGCTCTATCTGGATTACCTTTTGCAGCTCCATCAGTATTAATTTTAATCCAAACTTTTGGGGGTGGTTTCCAACTAGCTCTGTCTTTCCTCTCTTGCACTTCAACTTCCTTCTCCATTGTCCCTATAACAACCTAAGTTTCCTCTTTAGCATGCACTACCATAGTTTCTGTGACTTTGCTCCAAATAACTTGCCAAACTCCATCTAAAGATGAAAAGTATTCTCTAAAAATTTTGCCATTTCTCTCCAACCACACTTGCCACCAAATGAATTTTAATCCAAGCTACCAACCAATATAGAGAGCTTTATATTTAAATCTACCCCTCTTCCATCTTTCCCAAATATTAGTCCTGTTCAAATTACCATTAACTCAAATTTTATAAGATAAAAACCATCTCTTCCAAATTTGACGCATGAATGGGCACTCAAACATCAAGTGATCATATATTTCCTCACTCTTATAGCATAAAACACATTGTGATGGACCAATTATTCCCCTATATTTGAGATTATCAAAAGTAAAAATTTCATTATGCATGAACTGCCAAATAAAAAAGTTTACTTTCGACCAACCCTTGGGCTACCAAATATTTCTCCAATCCTCAACCTGATATGCATGAGGAGGAGGATCTGGAAGGATCTTATCATATCCATCCTTCACTATGTAGACACCAAGGCTCCCATAGCCCCAAGCAATCTCATCCTCCTCATCTCTACCTGTGAGAAATCTTCCTGCCAAGATTTTAGTCATGATGGGTGTCAATTCCGGAGGGATTGAAATTGGCCACTCATACAACTTCTTAAACTGCTTAAAATTATAATCCCCCAGTTGACTAGTGTTGAAATAACTTTTAATTTTGACCCAACCCCTAGTTTCCATGGTTGTTTTTATTGGTTGCAGTTCTAAAAATTCAATAATGATAGGTGGGTATTGATCCCATTAATCTATCCAAAATTGTGCCTTCTCCCCTCTCCCCACTTTCCAAAATAATCCATCTTTCACACCTGAGATCCTAACTTTAGAGTATACCACACTAAGGACCCATTGCCATCCAAAGGGAAATGACCCACCTCATCTGGGTTTACCTGTCCCAAATATTTACTAGTTAAAACTCTACTGAATAAAGAAGTTGGTTGGGAAATCCACCTCTAGTAAAGCTTTCCAACCAAAGCTTTATTATTTAACTTTGATCTCCTCAGTCCCAAACCTCCTTTTACCTTGGGTTGGCTTACTTTCTCCCAACCTACTAAGGCCCGTTTCCTCTCTCCTTTTACTCCTCCCTATAAAAAATTTCTAGCCATCTTGTCCAATTCTTTCCATATGGTATGTGGGGTAGCAAGGATATAAAATTTATAAATTGGCATGGCCTGAATGACTGACTACAAAAAGGTTAATCTACCCCCATATCTTAACCATTTGTGAGACCAATGATTGATTATTTTCTTGATACAATTCAAAATATTCCTCCATATATCTATTTTCAGTTTTTTTAAATGCAGAGGGACCCCCAAGTATACCACTAGGAGAGAAGTCCTCATGAATCCCAAGATCTCTAAAATTTTGTCCTGAAGCCTTTGGTCAAGATTGAAAAAATCACTTTGGATTTTTTATCATTGATGACTTGGTTTGTGGCCTTAATGTAGAAATTAAGTGTATCTCTAATCATTCTTGCTTCCCTAAAGTTCGCCACTCCCACCAATCCTGTGTCATCCACAAATTGTAGGTGAGTCAAAACTTCCTCACCCACCTTGATACTTGTTAGCAAATCTTGTTGTCTTCTCCTCAATATGAGTCTACCCAAACCTTCAGCCAATATGAGAAAAATATAAGGGGAACAAGGATCTCCTTGACAAAGGCCTCGAGTAGCTCCAAATAATTATGAGGGAAGGCCCTTGATTAACACTGAGTATGTCAGAGTAGAAACACAACTCATGACCCATTCTATCCAATCCTGAGAGAAACCAAAGGCTACCATCATCTTTGACAATAATATCCACTCCACCCTATCATAAGCCTTTGATATATCCAATTTTATGAACATTCCCCTATTACCAAATTTTTGCATTGAATGGATTGCCTCCTGAGCTAGAACCACATCATCCAATATTTGCCTGCCCTCTACAAAACCCCCTTGCTCCGAGGAGATAATGTTATGTAGAAGAGGTTTTAGCTACTCAACCATTACCTTTGTGATTATTTTATATATGACATTGCATAAGGCAATAGTTCTATAATCTAAAATATGCACCCCCTCCTCCCCTTTTGGAATTAAGGTAATGAAAGTATGATTTAATGCTTTAAGCATTCTTTTTCTACCTTTGGACTCCTCTATAACAACCATTACATCCTCCTCCAAGTTGTTCCGAAAATCCTGAAAAAACTCAATTGGAATGCTCTCTAGACCTGGAGTTTTTTTGGTGCTCATTCCAAAGACTAATTTCTTCAGTTCCTCTCTATCAATGGGTTTAAGTAGGGACTAATTTTCTTCCACAAAGATAACAGATGGTATGACAACAAGAAATTCTTTTTGAGCCTCTTCATCTTGCACCATACTTTCCTTAAATAGTTTAGAAAAATAATCCATTGAATGGAAATGCATACCTAGAATTTTATCAAAGGAGTGTCCATTCTCATCTTGAATAGCTTCCATGTTGTTCGTCTGTCTCCTAGCACAAACAACCCGATGAACAAATTTGGTATTTTTATCACCTTCTAATAACCAAGTGGTTCTTGCTCTCTGTTTCCAATAGATCTCCTCTTGGTTGTCAATGTCCTCAACCGCTTTACACAATGCATCATCCTCTTCTTTGAGTTGCTCTATAATTGTTCCTTCCCTGAAGTGTTTTTGAACCTCATCCCATCTGGACACCAATGGAGTTCTTTGGACCTAGAAGTCTATCTTGTTAGCTCGCCTCCATTGTTTTAGTTGATCCTTGACATAATGAAGTTACTTGTGGAATCTAAACATTGTTGTCCCATATGTTTGGATGACCCTCTTCCCACCACTATGGAATTTTCTTTCAAATTTCCTCTTTTTGTAACCAAAAGTTTTCAAATGTGAATGGTTTGTGATGTTGCATTGTCTTGATCCTCCCTTCCAACAAAATGATAAAATGATCTGAAATTGGACCCTCTAAAATTTAAAATTTTATATTCCATTTCACAAATGCGTCCTCTGAAACCAAAAAAAGATCTAAAATCACCTTCCTACTATGTGGCTCCCTCCTCTTATTAGTCCAAATGTAGTTGATTCCAGGGCATTTAATATCCACCAAGTGTAATGCATGGACTTGGGCAATCATAAATCGATCCCTTGGGTCTAAAATTGAGCTTCCCCCTTCTTGACCTCTAGAGGATAATTTAGCATTAAAATCCCCAGAAACAATCTAGTCTAACTCATCCCTTGAGACTCTCATGTTATGCACTGTTTTCCATTGATGCATCTGACCATCTAGGTTTTGAACCCCATAAAAATTTGTGATTAAAACCTGCTCATCTATCACATTATGCCTAAAATGCGATGTGAGGACACCCCTCCAAGCTATATGTTCTATTGTCATCCATTCAAGAGAGTTAAAAAAAGTAACTATCCCCCTTGAGGCCCCTTGGGTAGCCACTTCCATATGACCAGCACCCCTCCAAAGTTTATTTATTGTTTTACACATAAGATCCAATGATATTTTTTTCTCTTAGATAAGCAAAAAATATGTTTTACATTTTTCTAAGAGTATTCGAACAACATATTGATGGGTTCTACTATTTAAACCCCTAACATTCCATGATTGTATAATCATTGGTTACCTTGAGAGCAATAAAAATCTATTGGCCTCACCGATCCTCCAGTGATCAGTTTGTCTCCTTGAACTGCTATAAATTCCTTATTTGATTTTCTATCCACTCCTTGAGAGCTGATCTTTTTTTATCTCTTTTCCACCTGAGTTATCCCTAGAGTTGGCCTTTCTCTGGTATTTTTTGCTATACCCATGATGGCATCCTTAATTATCGGTTGCTCTTGGTTATGCACTATCACTGCCCCTACAATATCTGATTACGATAACTCATTGTACTCAATTACCTGCTCTAGAATGGGAGGAGGTGAAAGAGGGGCTTGAACATGGTTGTTATTATTTTTATTATTCCCATCCACTCCTTCCATGAATTGTTTTTCTTCCTGGTCCACTAGTGTCTTGAAGATCTCATACCTATTAGAGGGCTTAAGTTGGGTTTGCTCTTTACCATCTTTTTTCTTTTGTCTTCTCCTTCTTTTGGGTTGTTCAAAACCATCTCCCTATGCTTCTTTGCCCTGATAAATGTTGGTTGTTTCTTTATTGTGTGTTGACTTACCCTTCTTAAATAGATTTGATATTCCCATATGAGCCTCCATTTTTATATTCATATTGTTTGGGCGGGATCGGGCCAAATGCCCATATTTATGGTAAACTTTACACCTGAAGGTCAATGCCTAGTAATCCAGTTGTTGAATCCAAGATAATCCTGCAAGTTCGAGTTCAACATCTGTCGGTAAAGGCTGGCTAAGATCCATTTCCACACGTAATCTAGCATAAACAGTCGTGTTTCCTTCCATTGTGTCTTTGGAATCACCCAAATGTCTTCCAAGGGAATTGTTGATAATTTCCCATACTTGCTCACTCCAAAACTCCATTGGAAGTGTATACAAACGGATCCAAACCAAGATAGCAGTGGTTTCAACTCGAGGATCAAATCCCACTCTCTAGGGTTGAACAAATAATCTTGCCAGACCATGATTCCTCTTTCTTATTCGAAAGCCCTATTTCTATCAACAAGTGAAGAAAAACTAACAATAAAATATCCATTGTTGATAAACCACAAAGAATACTCACCAAGAGGCTCCCAGTTTTGTCGGACCTAGGAATGCAAACAATTTAGGGTAGGACGAATACCCATGAATTTACAGGTCAAATCATGAATGGATTTATATAAAACTATTTCTTCTACCATCCTTTGCTTAATGACAATCTTTGGCCTTGATTATGACTGTGACAAGCATCCATTAACTCGTTGAGATGTTGATCTATTTTCAACAATCGTAAAGAGCATTTTTAATGTAGTTTTTTGTGCTTCTTCAGTCTATGTTGGATATTTTCCTTTAAAAAATCTGCAAAAGAACTATGTCTCTCTAAAATAGGATCCGAAGGTGTCCCCATTGGGCCCTCCTAGGACAACAATTTTGTCTTCAATTCCACAACAACCAAAAATCTCTTCGGCTACCCAACTAATGCCCTAGTTTTCTCTTCTAGAGCTCCACATCTGCTCATATTTAAAATATTATTTATTTTGAATTCACTTACCACCATGTTAACTCTTATTGATTAGTTATTTGAACCAATCCTTGTCAAGGTATTAATTTTAGCACAAGTCCCTTAATCTAGCCAATGATCTGAGAGTGCATTTGTCTAATTTTATGCAATTAGGTTATGCTCTCTCCTATTGTTGGTCCATGTATAGTTGTCTTCTTCAAACTCAACCTCCCAAAGATTATTATTTTGAATAAAATCTAAGAAATCTCTCATACTTTGGATTAATTTCCTAATTCCCCTAAAATTTGCATCCAACTTGATTATGGCATTAAAATCTCACATGATCATGAATCGGGTTTCTTGGTCTTTACTTGTCATAAAGGTTTCAATCCCACTCCAAACTTCTAATGTCTAACTGAGTTGTGGGTCCATAGACATTGATAAGGATGAAATAAATATATGCAAAGTAACATGTGACTAAAGAGGCTATCCAATGCCTAGTCTTATGAATGGTTACACAGGAGGTTTTAATACGATTTCAACAAGTTAGAATTCTCCTTGTTGCTCCTTTAGAATCCATAGCATCCCATTCACATCTTACGCATACTGCCTTCATACTCTTGAAAACTTATTCTTTTGTCATTTTAGTTTCCTGGACAAAGAATATCAGGCTTATTACTTAAACAAAGGTCCCTGATACACCTATGCTTTTAGGGGTATTAACACCCCTTATATTCCATGAGATGACAATCATGTCTTATTAGGAGCTACTAGTCCCACCTACGAATTATCAATATCATTTTGTTGTTTGGTAAATATAAGTTCAACCAACTTAGTTTCTGTTCCTTTCTCTATGTTTGCTCTTCCTTCTCTGGATCTCACTTGATAGTTTGAGGGTTTTCCTCTTTTTGCCTTGCCTGTATCAGGAGTAGGTCTTATTATTCTATTCCTCAATATTCTTTCACAACTTTTTTTCCATCAAATTTATCTTCTCTTGGCTCTACTACAGAAGCTTTTGACTTATCCTACTCATTTTTTGGTATTGCCTTATTAATGGTAGAGGTATTAACATTTAACATTGCATTTTCTTTACCAATTTTGTTCTCCTAAATGCATGGTACTTCAAGAGAGTCTTCAAAATTCGACGAGACACATTTCCTAAGTTCATGAGAATGTTTGTCCCTAAATCAGGATCATATTGAATAAACAATTTCTTGTTAATATGTTGAACCTATTGTACTGTGTCCTCTAAGTTTTGATCTACTTTTTATTCATAGGCTAAAGCCTCAAAAGAGGGTATTTATTCCAATATCCTTCCTTCTTGGTCTCCACTGTTTAATTAATTTTATTTGTCTAGATTTATTTTTTGGAAGTTGAAAACCATCCTCATCCATATCCATTTGTAAGTTTCTCTTGTGGTTTTCTACATATGATTCTGCTAGACTCTTCTTAGGGCATGATCCCTCAATATGCCCCACCTCTTGACATATTTTGCATCTAAAAGATATGTTTTCATAATCTATGGTTTGGGTCAATATCTTATCGACATACTTAAGAATGATTAATTATGGTAAAGCTTTACTTATATCAATCATGACCAATATCCGAGCATAAATAGCCAAGAATCCATATTTTGTAGTTTCTTAAATCTCAAGGAATTCTCCTAGAGTGTTGCCTATTGCCTTGAAGGTATCCATATCCCAAAATTCAATGGGTAACCCATACATCCTAACCCAGATTGGTACTAGGAATATATTTACATTTTTAAGCGAAAAATCTTCATACCAATAGGTAGGGAAGAGTCTTGCTCTTCCCATAAACCAAGGATCCCATTTTAGGATTCATCTCTTTATTCCCCCTGAGGGCTAGGTGGATTGGTAAGTGCTTGTCTGGCCAAGCACTTACCAAGAAGACACCCAGGTTCAAACCTCGAGGGCAACATGTTTGCAAAGATAGTAGTATGATCTGAATCCTCTGAGTGCGCGCTAGACTGATTATGATGGTACGAATCCCGAGCGATCGGTGGTCCCCTTCACATTGGGTCAACAATAACAAGGTGAAATAGGTTTGGTAGGAGCAGGCCTTGTGGTTTGAACCTTGTGCTTGTCAGTTACTAAAAATAGTGTGGTTGTGACCAACTCTCCTATGTAACCAAAAAAAAAGCTAAGAAGAAACCTTTGGAAAGAAATGATAGAATCACTGTTGGAGACTTCCAACTCCTATAAATCTATTTTCTCAAGGCAGAAACCCTTAGCCAATACCCATTAAATTTACCAAAAACCGTCTTATCTTTGAGCAACACAAATTGATCCTTTGTGGTGTGCTCACTAACCTCTACTACTAGAGATGATTCTAAGGAATTAGTTGTAAATCAATCCATGGAAAGAAAATTAAAACTCAAAATCTATTGGAATTTACCATAATATCCTATAGCGAATATAATATTTGATAAAAATTTATAAAAATTTGCATGCAAAATTTCTAAGATAAAGAAGGGAAAAAAAAACTTACTTAAAAAAATTCTATGCCCAGACATAATGTCTTGCCTCATTGAAACCCTAGCCCTCCATTACTATTCCCATCATCCAAACCCTGGTTGACAAATATTTGCAATTTCATTTTCTGTGACTTGAAAAATTGTCACTACCCTTGTTTCATATGACTGATTTTACAAGGTCGTATCTCTCTTAATATTGCTTGGATTATTTTATATAACCACTCATTTTAAAGCTCTTCAAATTCTACACAAATTGGTCCAAGAATCAGTTGAATCAAACAACCCTTCGTGAAGATATGACTCCTAAAAGATGTGATATTTTTCAGTAAAACAAATACCCTAATCCTTTGCAAAAAAAATTAAAAATAAATAAATAAATTAATTAAAAAATAAAATAAAATAAAAAAATGGTCTCAACATTCCTTTGGTTAGTAGTCTAAAGTAAAATTGTCCCCAAGGGCTAGGTGGATTGGTAAAGGCTTGACTAGCCAAGTACTTGCCAAGAAGAGACCTAGGTTCAAACCTCGGGGGCACGTTGCTAGCTTTAGCAAAGGTAGTAGTTCATGTTGAATCCTCTGAGGGTGCGCTAGATCGACAACGATGATACAAACCTCGAGTGATCGGTGGTATCCATCTCGCACCGGGTCAACAATAACGAGACAAATAAGCTGTTAGGAGCAGTCCCTATGGTTTGAACCCTACGCTTGCGAGTTACTAAAAATAGTGGTTGTAACCAACTCCCCTATGTAACAAAAAAAAATAGTCTAAAGCAAAATTTTAATGGGTGACTATTTGACAAAAAAATATCATGGCCCTTTTAGGTGAGGCTTGTGTTACGAAGAGTTAAAAACATCAAATCATATACTAATTTTTTTGTTTGATAGGAGAGTTGGTTACAACCACACTATTTTTAGTAGTTGACAAGCACAAGGTTCAAACCATAGGGGTTGCATCCACCAAACCTATTCCACCTCGTTGTTTTATAACCCAATGTAAAATGGACCATTGAATGCTTGGGATTCGTACCATCATCATTAATCTAGCGTGCACTTAGAGGATTCAAATCAGACTACTACCTTTGCAACAAACTTTCCCCAAGGTTTAAACCTGGGTCTCTTCTTGGTAAGTGCCCAACCAGACTAGCACTTACTAACCCACCCAGCCCTTGAGGGTCTAATCATATACTATTTCATTATACTAATCTAAAAACATCAAATCATATACTATTTCATTATTCTTTTACTTCTACCATTTGAGGTTATTTTTTTTCTAAAATTAAGTATTCTATAGGTTACATTGTTTTTTAGAGGTTGAAAAACAAGGACATATTACGGGCCACCTTTGTCATTGCAGTGTTTTTATTGAAAACTAAATTTTGAGTTAAAAACACATGTTATTACGAGGAATTCGAGTCTCCTCGTATCAAGGTTTTGAACTTGGGTCTCTTGAATGAAAACCAAGAACATACCACTAAGGTATCCTTTCCACAACTACTCCATGAACATTATTAGAGTGGATAAATTATATTAGATAAATTATTTTAAACTTAAAATATTAAACATTAAAAAATAACTATCTTGTGTTGGAATGTAAAATTAGTAACTTAAAAAAATTCAAAAGAACTTAAAAAACAAATTAGAGAATCTTATCCAAGTTTATATATACATTTCTACATGTCTTCATATACATAATATTAAATGTGGTTCAAACCTTAGAGGCAAACCTGTTTGGGGCAAAGGTATAGACTGTCTTGACTATGCTGAGTGTGCCAACCCAATGATGACAGTTCCAATCTCGAGCCACGGGCAGTCTTCCTCATGCTGGGTCACTAATAACAAGGCGAGATAGGGGTTATAGTGACCGCTCCAAAATTTGAAATAATACAAAATTACCAATGAATATATGCATAATATTAAATATAAGTCTAAAATATATAAAACTAGAATGTTAAATATGAAAAACTTGAGCAATAAAGATATAATAACCTATAGCTGTAACAGTGAAATTAATTCATAAATTACATCTAGCCATAATGAAAACTAAAAGCACAAATAATGTTTATGGCTAATGAAAGTAACATTCTCCTCTAAATGTATAAAACTTCAACAAACAATTTAGGACGTTTCACATAGAGATCATAATAGCTGAAGGTTGGAGGGATGTTTACATGCATGGAGGAAAGTTGCAGTAAATCTACAGTATTCTCCATCACTAACTTGCTGGGATGCAGAGAAAGCGGAGAGGAGATCAAATCCTTCATCAACAACATTGCAAGTGGAGGAAATGTTCCAAAGCCGGAAGTGAAAGCCTACCCGGCTTTGAAGAAAAGGCCAGCATGCGAATACCACAATTACAAGGGCCTGGGTCTTTCCTTTTGCTTCGAGAATACCATACTTCAAGCAATCCATGTCTACAATGGCACTCACGGTTTTTCAGTCTGCAAGGCTTCCTTGCCCCAAGGCCTTAGGTAACAATCCTATACACATTTCTATTAAATTTAGTTTTCTTTTTATATGGATGGTGGCATGGATAATGTTATAGTTTACTGCTCAAAATAGTAGGGATTGATGTTTGACATATATTGAAGAAAAAAATTGCTAAATAGGATGAAAAGACCAAGTTATGAGAGAATTGATTAAATATGCAGCAGGTTTCACTAGGTTTTAAGTAAATAAAAATCAATCAAAAATTAAAATTTTTAATTATAATTGTAATTTAAATGATAAGCTGCTCATGAAACATCATTAAGTAGAAAAATTATTTCCATTTTTTTAAATTTGTGCAGATCAAAATTGTAATTTAAATGGTTATAATTAAAAAATTCAATGTTTATTAAAAATAACAGTATAGATAGTAAGGTCTTATGGGTGGGAGTTGGAAATCAGTGGGTAAGACAACCAGTGACAGTTGAATTGACACATGGAAATTTCTCTTGGGCACTCTTACAAATATTTGAATGATGCAAAACTGACCAACCAACATGTGATTAGTAGTTTGTGATGTTGTAGTCTGGGTAAAATGGGGGTGGTATTTCGTTAGGTTATAGTCAAGGACAGGGTCTCATGCCACAGGGAAGCGTACGGCTCCTAGGAGAGGGTTTTTAGGAGTGTTTTAATAGAATTGCACCAGGAGATGGAGGGGGCTGGACGAAACTTAAGATGCCACCTGGCCCAAAGGCGGCTCTGTGGGTGCTCTAACCTTCCAGGCGTCCCTCCTTTGCGTTGCTGAAGGTTTTCGGCCCACTTTCACTGTGCTCTACAGTTAAGGAAAGATTCCAACCTTTCCTGTAGCAGTATGATTTTTTATCCCATGATACCGCATGCTTCGTTTTTCCAGATCCTGTAGTCCCCCACACGGGACCCGTCGGTTACTTAATGTTTCAACTCTTTGGTCAGCCTCGTGGCAAAGTGAATCTTGTCAATCGCATTTTTCTAACCCAGCAGTCATGTTCCTAATGTTAAGTGATTTCTGTATTAATTTGGCATGGTGGATAAGGTAGAATAGTTGGCACAAGAGAAACCCTTTAGACTGAGGGCATTATGAAGAGGTAGCTTGCTTCGCCACCAGAGTGGAATCTCTGACGCGGCCTCAGAAAGTAATGAGAAAGCGGCCCACAAACAGACATCTAACAACCCAAGTCACATAGCGAAAAAGGAAAATTCATGATTGGTCTGAAACTCAACAATGTAAAGAGTGACTTTGCTTGTTCTCGTCATGGTTGAGTTTTTCACAAACTTGCAGTACTCTGCCACTCCGGAAGAGTGTTGTAATAATGATTCATATTAGATATGTATATGGACTTTGAATGCCTGATTGAATCCGTACTACTGAACAAACCTGTCAAAGGATGCCACCTTGATTATCTCTTCTTCTTCTTAGAGTAATGGCCAGTGTTTTTTTTTTTGTATTTACATGGTGGAATCGGTAGCCGCCACGAATCCGGGCAGGCTGTCCAGCTTTTATGGCCACCACAGTATTCTGTGCTGTCCGCCCCGTAAGCCGCCACACAGATCTTTGCGCAGTCTGCCCCTATAACCACCATGCCACAATCATTTTAAACCTTTTACGCCACTGAAAGCACCAGGAAAGGGACAAGCGTTCAGTCCGACGAGGCCCGAGATTTGAACCTTGGACCTCCGCCCCCTTATGGGGTGAGTAATGGCCAGTGTTGGAACACACTTTATTGTTCTTTTGTTGCCCTGGCATGCTAATTAATTTAGCAACCCTTGCTCCATGTATAAGAAGGGATATCAAAGAATATACTTGTAGCAACTGACGCTGGAGCAATTTGGACGAGAGAATTGCACTTTTTTTTTTTAAATTGGTTATATGGGATTGAAGTGGCCTCTTTCCTTTTACATCATGATTACATAATGATATTATGACAGCTTGGCAACTATGCATGTATTTCTTGGCAAGATTTGAACCTGGGTATCCTCCTTGAAAGTTGAGGCATTTAACCAGTTGAGCTCATGCTATTTGATGAGGTGATTACACTTATCGAAGAGAGAGTTTAGAAGAATTTCTCAATCATAGGACAAGGGGCGTTTTGAGTAACCTAAGTCAAGAAGAAAACAAAAACAGTTCACGGGGGTTTCAAGGGGCACTTTGTGTAACCTGTGGAAGACATTAGAAGCAAACAACCGTTATGTGATTTATTCTGTAAGCAAGAAAGCTAACTACAGGAAACTGTAATGCAGCCTAATAGCATAATTGGCAATGTGCTTAATTTTATCACACTGGCATTTTAAGTGCAATTGGTAACAAGTACAAGTGGAATATGTTGCCGTCTGAAATATCAATGGATCAATGGACTCTGTCTACACCCAAATTATTTTCTGTAGTAGCAATTTAAGTTTATTTGCTTTTGTTTCTAACATGAATTTTTAGGTTTGAGCCTAATGTTATCAATTTTAATCTTATTTTCTACCTTGACCAATTTTTATTGAATATTTTTGAATTTTTAATGATTGATCTAATGCTTGGACGATCCATGTTCTATGGACTTTATTGACAAAAAATGAAGAGAAGTTCCCAAATGCAAGCCTAACAAAGTATGTAAACCCTATAGCAATTGACTACACGAAACAAAATTACAAACCGGAGGAGAGAGACTGAAAACACGCCAACATGACATGAAAAAAGGAATCCAGTCCTATGTAAATTTTATTAATAACATACTTTCTAGCAATCTATGAAATTTGACATCAAATATTCCTTTTAGTACTTATTTTTGGTGTGAAGATATGATACAATAGAATAATTTCATGCTTTTATTTGCCAAACATTATGAGATTTTATTTATTTATGTTTTCATCAGTGAACTTTTACAAATTTTCCTTATCATTGAATACAAGCATGATAGTCGTGATTGTCATGGTTGTGATTGAATTACAATTTACAACTACAGAAGAATATTAATGCGACAAAGTTGATATACAAAGCTTGTTTGATCATTTAATTGGTAAGCATGTTACCATTTGTACCTCCCTACCGCTGGACTATAGCCCATAGGACAATGTTAATGTAGAGTTTATACATAGTGTATGACATATGTAAAAGTTATAACTCAATAAGTTTTGTGTTGGTAGTAGCCCAAAGGTTTTTCATATTGTGGGCAAGCCTAGGATTGTTCCAAAATGCTGTAACTAATCCTTGTTATACTGTGTGTCATATCTAGAAAAGGAAAAATAAAAATAAAAATATGACATATATATTAAGTTCTTCCTACTTTCTGTGTTCATTCATTATCTTGCTCATTCTCGTGCTGTACTATTTTTGATATTCTAAAGTGCAAATTGCTGAAGACTTGCAACTTTCATCATGGATAATATTGGTGGAATTGTGAGCATAATCCTATAAATGATCATATACTTAGTCACAAAAGGAATTTAGAGGCACATTTGCCAGAAAATATTAAGAAATAAGCGCTGAATTTCAAGCAGTATGTAAAAGAAGACAATAGCTGAAAGTCTTTGATTTGACCCTACAGTAAATTTAAGACAGCAGAGTGCACAAGCATATATGCTACAGAGAGAAGGTAGCTGTCAAAACTGGTGCTATACATGTTTCCTTATATTAGTATTATTTGACTAATATAAGTGTTTGTATGTAGAAAGACCTCCTTATTGAAAAGATGATGTAGCCATTGCTTGAGTGCTTTGGATGAAGGCATGTAATTCTTTATTAAGCTTGGCCCATGACAAAGCCTCAAAATGCTTAGCATTGGATGTCCTTCTTGTGTAAGAACTGCACCTATGCCATATTATAAGTTTGGGTCTCAAGGTCATTTACTTGCTGTAAGTTAGGAAGGGAAAGCACAGGATATGTGGAAATAGCATATTTTGGATGATGAGATGCTCGATCAACCTTTGGATTCTTTGTAGGATTTTCTGAAGAGCGAGCTGATGAAAGGGATAGACAACAAGAGTAGTTATGAATGAACTTCCTATAGAAGTTCATACCCCATGAAAACTCTTTAAATTTGAAATTTTCGATGGAGTGGGCCACTCGTGATTACCTTGACTTTATTTTGATCCACATTTACATTTTGGCTGATATCTGTTGTTGGTGAAAAAGCTCCAACTGTATCTTGACATTGATCGAGTGGTCATCCTAAGTCTTTCTACAGACCCAAATGTAACCGAGATAGATGATAACAAATTTGCCAAGGTGGGGTCTAGAGACATCCTCAATGATGTCCATAATGGGGCGGGTGGATTCCGAAAGACAAAAGGCCTAACTAACCGCTCATAGAGTTTGAATAATCTTTAATTTTATTTTCGAAACATCACGAAGCTCCATGCAAACTTGGCGACATCCAAAAGTGAAGTACAAAGCTCCATAAAGTTTATCTAAAAGATCATTGATATTGAAGAGAGTAATGTTTATTCATAATGGTTTGGTGAAGAGCCCGATAATGTGCGACTAACCTCCACTCTTTATGCTCTTTCCTTGTTACTACAAGAGGAGGAGATCCACAAGATGAAGTGTTGGGTTGAATCTTGCCATCCTTAAACAATTGCTTGATTTGGTGCACTCTCAATGTTCTCAATATATGTAGCATGATAAATTGGCTGATTGGGCAATTGAGATATGACACAAGTTCAATGGAATGTTGAATGGACCTCAAAGGAGGAATCTCCTTAGGCTTCTCAAAAATTTCAAAATACAAAACAATAAGAGATCGGATTGCTAAATGTGGCAGCTTGTCAGCATTATCTTTCTTAGGTTCTCTAATTATATGAATAGTCAAAATTTGTGCAAATTAACTTTTCTATTTAGAGGCCTAATCGAAAGCAAAGAACTAGCAGAAGAAGCGACTTTATACACTTACCATCCTTTTGCAGATGATGGGTCTTGCCGAAGCCATCAAAGATAGTTTTGTGGCCATGTTGATATGGTGCTACAAGTAACAAACCACAACAATCTAATGGAATGACATTGTACTCTATTGTGTCCTGGAAGAGATTGATGGCAAATGACATATAACATTTTCGAGCAATGAGTGTCGGTTGCCCCTCCACCCATCCCAATAGGTATTAGCATGGATGCTTTAAAGTTGGCAAACAAAGACCATAAACCAACATCTGTGAAATCAGGTTCCTTTGATTTCCATTATTAAGGACAACTCCATCGCTTTGTCCTTGATTTGGCATTTATGTTTAAACAAGCTTCCCCTTTTTTGCATCATAATTATTCACCATGAGAATGAGTGGAGGATTAGAAGTGTTGGGATTGGTTATCTCAGTTGCTGAATCTTCAAGGTGTAGGCACAAGTATAAGTACAGCTCAACTTGAAGGTCCTTTACTTCTTTGATTTGAAGATATGACACATCTAGATCTAGGCTAGAAGGACCTATATTGTCTTTGGTTTCAAGACACAACATTCTTGTATAGAATGTCTAAGGCGGGTGTCTAGGATTTTGCTGAGATTGCACATAGAAGAAGAAGAAGAATCAATATGCAAATTAGAAAGCTTATTATTCAAATCTTCTACGCTAACATTTTGATCTTCATTTTCAACATCATCCACATCATCAATATTATTATCTACATGTTCAACATTTATGCTTCCATTTTCAAATGCAACAACTCTTAACTTTAGAACAATCATCAACTCCATGTTCAATGCAAACATTCTTAGTTTTTTTATTTCGGGATTATTTCAGGATTATAAACCCTATATGCTTTTGATTCTTCATCATAACCAACAAAAATATGAGGAATGCATTTAGATTCTATCTTGGTTCTTTTGCCTTAGGAATATGAACAAAAGCAGGTGAACCAAAGATATGCAAATGCTTTGAATTTGGCATCTTCCCACTCAAAGCTTCTTCAGGAGTTATATTCCTCATAGCCTTACATCGTGCTCCAATCTTGGGTAGGTATACACTACATAATATATTGCTTTAGCGCAATATTTAGAAGTTATGTTCTTAGCTACAAGCAAACATTTAGCCATTTAAATAATGGTCTGATGTTTTCTTTCAGCAACACTATATTGTTGTGGTGTATACAAAACGGTTCTTTCATGCTTAATTTTATGACATTTCAAATAATCAAGGTTCATTGTTAACATGTTTAGTTCCTCTGTTAGTCCTAAGGATTTTCAATATACAATTAGATTGTTTTTAAACAAACATATAAAATTCAGTAAAGAAATCAAGGACTTGATCTTTTAATTTCAAAAATTAAACCCAAGTTCGCTTAGAGTAATCATCAACAAAACTAAGAGCATATATACTGCCATTAAGAAATAGATTTTCCTTGGGTCCTTATAAGTCATTATGAACTAGATGTTCCACATGCACATCATGCTTTACCTTTGCCAAATGGTGCTTTATGGTTTTTCCAGCCATACAACCTGTGTAAGTGTCATTATTTGTAGCAATTTGTGGTGGATCATCAACCATTTAAAGCTTATTCACAAAAATTTGAAAAGATTATCCTGACCAACTTAGCATTAGCAACAATCTTAAAGTCTAACTTTGGATCTTTAATGTAACAAACATCTTTGTAAAACTTTACTTTATAATTTTGACATAATTTGGAAACATAAAGAAAATTCGTGTTGATTTCAAAAATATACATAACATTTTTGAATTCACCATTAGGCAGTAACATCTATGGCTTCAACCTTGCAAATTGTAAAGAACTGTTGGAATCATCAGGATTTAAAGAAGAAAAAAGATGCCTATGGAGTGTCATGTGTTCTGTTCTTCTTGAATCAAGAATCCATTCTTTAGAAATCGCACTTTAATGAACACGAGTAAATGCAACTCTTTTTTTTCAATTGGTTACGCGGGATTGAAATGGGCCCCACCCGTATTACATCACCACCACATAGTGGTAATACAACAAAGCTTGGATATTATCCATGTATCGCTTGGCAAGATTTGAACCTTGGTCTCCTTCTTGAATGTTGAGGAATCTAACCAGTTGAGCTAATGCCACTTGATGAGTAAATTCAAATCTTAAATTAGGCTTATTAGGTCCTTTTTGTTGCTTTTAATTAGGTTTAGGTTAAGAATCCTTTAAATTAATTTGTTCCACTTTTTTTTACCTTCTTAATATCTTTCAATTTCTTATGTCAATATGGTGCAATATATCTCTTTTCTCACAATAATGATACAAATTTCCACAATTGTGGTTGTTGTTGTAATTATTTTTATAAGGTTTATCTTGACCATTATACCTATTTTTAAATTGTTGTTAGATTTGAACTTAGATTGATAATTAGGTTGCTTACCAACAAACACATGTTTCCCATAATTGTAAGCCATCATGCTGTAATATTTTAGCTTCTTCTAGTTGCATAAGACTATAAAAAAAATTTAATTTTAAATGGATACTTTTCTTTAGAATTCCTAAGTGTTCTATATGATTACCAATAGATCTCAATTTCACAAAAAAAGCATCCGTATTTTTGAGATTATTATACTTTAAATCATCTAATTGGTCTTGTAAATGAATTTTTCTAGATTCATAGGGATCATCAAAAATATTTTAAAGGTTTTTACCAAGCTTTTCAAGCTTAGGTGTGTTTAATTATGTTGACATGAAGATTAGTTGACATGGGTACTCCAATTAAACCTAATGGCTCTTCATTTCTAAGATTTTGCTTGTCTTTTTCATTTTGTGAAGCGGACGGATTTGGTGCTAACTTCACATTTGTGACGATATGGAACAAGTGTTTAATCCTAAAAATAAATTTCATGTGAGTTTTTCATTGTTGGAGATGTGAATTTAATTTGACGAAGTAAAATAGCCATATTAACTAAAATAAATTTTTTCAATAGGTTATATGGGAAAGAAAAATCTAATTTTCTATCTTTTAATGTAAAGATATTGATCTTAAAAATATTAGACTCCAGGAGAAACACAATATCTGAAATCATGAAACAACACCTATTGATGCACTACAAACAACTTAGGAATATTCAGGAAGATCAATGACATTCCTTTGAAGGTATGGTTTCCCACTCAGACCCAATCCAAATTTGTGTGGGAGCAGCACTTGGCCACAGTAATCCTTAAGAATCCTGCTCAATTATTTCCAACCAAACAAAACTTTCCCCTTAGGTTTAAGGCCCTTTTTAAACTTTTGCAGGCCCTATCCTATAGCAGGAATGGCTGGAGATTGCTTTTGACACTTGTAAGGCCAATTGTTGTAATTTGTAACTGACATATATGGTAGGAAATAACTGATATATTTTCACATAACTATCATGGTAAAACATGACTGATAGGTAACTGATAACTAAATTAGGAAATAACTGACATTTTTTTGCATATTATCATGGTAAACAATAACTGATATATCTAGCATCACTAACTCGATCCATTGTAAATGCTTTATTCCAGTATAACTAACATATTCTCTTATGATTGACATATTCACACATAACTGACTTATCCAAGCACAAGTGTTTTGTTCGTAATTGATTTGCTCAAAAAAAACCACGTACAATGCTGATGGTTAAAACAAGGGCTCTTTTCAGTAGTTACTATAACAATCCCCCTTTCCCCAATCCCCTCAGTTGTTTTGCAGTTTGTCTTATTGGAGCGTCGGATGTTGGAACTTGGAAGTATCTCTGGGTGCTGCAGGCAGATCTTTTTCTTTTGGAGAATCTGTTTTCTAGGTAGTTGATGAGAGTATAATTGACTTGGCCAAGTGCAGCATCCCTACTGACCTTGGTGACTTTATGCCAAAGTTGGAACCCATATCTATTTTATGTACATTTTGAAAATGTTTGTAAGAATGAAATAAAGTTGTATTTGATGTCAGATTTCAGTTCAGTTTTCAGATTTCAGTCTAGGCGTTATCTTGTTTGCTTTGGTGTTCGGTTCTGTAGATTCTATTTCCAGAAACTTTAGTTTTAGTTAAAAGAAACAAAAATATTTTTCCAGATTTCAGATAAGCATTTTCGCTGTTTATGATTCATATTTATATAAATCGATCATTATTTATAGCATTTCAAGTTCATTTCTTCTAGAAATTTATTATTCAGATCTTGTTCATTTCCCTTGTATACCAGTTATAGTTGTGGAACATAACAGTGGTATCAGAGCAGATTTCTCAGATTAGAATGTACTTAAGTTTTAGATTTAGATTTTAAGTCTAGACTTTGAGCACAAGAATGGCAATAAAAATTAAGAACCCTATAAGCAAGACCTCTCTGAAAAAGAGGATGCCTGGAAAAAGAAAATGTTTGTCTTTAGATGTCCAGTGATGGACATTTGTTCTAAATGAAGGTCCTCATTGCTAAGGCATTGCACCCTCATATGTATTTATAAATTTGTAGGGCCATGGCCATGATAGAAATCCTGAAAGAATGGATAGAAAGTGGCTGGAAATGACAGGGATCCTGTTGGAGGGACTTTGTCATTGTAAAATCTCAGAATAAAATAGAGAGGGAGAGAATTTTGGTGGATATCATCACTACATAAATAAAGCCCCATTTTCATCAATTATTGGAATGTAGATTTTAATACAGTATAGATGGTATAAGTACCTAAAGCATGGCAGGGAAACAAATACGACTTATGTTCCATTTGGAATGGTAGAACAGAGAAGTTTTTGTTGTGATAATTGGCAATCTAAAAAAGTATGTAAAGAACAAAAAAACCTTATGTAATATTGGACATAGAAACTGTTGGTTACGAATCTGCCATGAGGAAAGGACTTGTTGTTAATGCGCCCAGATTCGCCCACCAGATTGAAAGGCCGGAAGGAAGGAATGCCTTCCGTGCCAATCTCCGGAGAAGGCCGGCTTCCTATGGGGGTTGGGTTAAGATAAGAGTGCAGGAAAGAGATAAAAAGGTACAGAAAGAGATAAAAGTGCAGAAAGGGATTCCAAATGTGATTGGAGTTGGGTGGGGGGAATAAGCAGCACGGCAACGAATCAATCACCACTACTAACAACATTCATCTACAAACATACATTGAAACTACAGCTATCAGCGATCCCATGTATCCTCTATCTATGCATTCCAGGAATACCTGGCCACCAAATGCCGGAGTCCAGAGTTCAGTACAACAACAAGCAATGACACAAGAAACATGAGGCAGAAATGACAAGGAGAGGCAGCATGCAAGATAAAAGACAAGAAGCAGAGCCAAGTGTATGTCTGTATTTGAGGCAAACGCACAGCTACAATTGTCCCCTAGCAATATATTCCCCTTCCACCACCTTACAATGAAAATGTGGTGGGTATTTATAGCCCAATTTCCCCCCGATTACATTCATGGGCACAAAGTCCCAGACAAGACAGTAGCTGACACGAGCGGCTGAGGAGCTGCTGATGCTGACTTCTGTCGGGCAGGACTGTCCTTGCAGCATGGTGTCCCTGAAGGCGGTACAGCTACGTGGCAGCGCGTTGGGTCAAGTCTTCGGTCAGCAGGAATGCGGGTAGGTGCGGCAGATGGCACTTCACATCGGCTTAAATGGTGACAGATGGCGCCGGTAGTGTAGCCCATGCTTTGTCCTTGCGCGGTCAAGTCTTGGCTCGAATCCCGAAGGTGGATACTTGTCGGATGCTGAGGTGTGACACGTGTCTGCCTTGAAAGGCAGCTTATCCAACTTCGCCAAGAATTCGGGCGCTATCGGGTTGCGCAGGAGGAAAACAGCGCAGTTGGAAGGCCTTCTTGCCTTAGCAAATTTCTGAGTTGACTTTACCCAACTGCGCACCGGTCAAAGGGCGCACTCCGACTTCGCTGCGAAGTCGGGTTGCGCACCGGTGCTTGGCTGTCTTCATCCGCTGTTCGGACTGCGCACTGGAAAAGGGGCGCACTCCGACTTCGCTGCGAAGTCGGGTGTCGCCCCAGCACTTAGCCGTTTTTCTGATAGACCATTCCCCTAGTGCGCCCAGGAAGAAGGGCGCACCCCGACTTCGCTGCGAAGTCGGGTGTCGCCCTTGACACTTAGTCAAATTTTCAAATATTTCCTGTCCTGGTGCGCACTTCGGGTTCCCTACTGCGCTCCACTTGAGGGGCGCACTCCGACTTCGCTGCGAAGTCGGGTGTCGCCCCAACACTTAGAAGCTTTTCAAGGTACACCTGCTGAGGTTCTACTGGGGGAAGAAAGGGGGAAAGAAGAAGAGGGAATGAAGCTGCGAGGAAGAGGAAGAAAGGGAGAAAAGAAGACAGGGAAAATGAGGAGAAGGGAAGGAAAAGAGCAGCTCACTTGCAGAAACCAAAAACATGGCACCCCTGTGCAAAATGTGGCAACATTCCTGGCGGCTCGCGGGGTGTCGAGCTCGCCTCGACGCAAAGAACCATGCCTTTATCCTTTGGGTGCAGAGGAACTTCCTTCCCCTGCTTTCTGCTGCTCTGGTCGCTTTCCTTGGGGCAACTGTTCTTCTTCAGGTTCGCTTTCACCAGTTGCCTCCTCAGTCTCGCCTTCTGAATCTGAAGGCTCTCCACTTTCGGCCTCTCGCTTGCTTATGCGTTCGAGCGCAGCCTTAGCTTGATCCCAGGCTGCGGCTTGGAAGGGAGTGGGGTCGCTGATCTCTCTGAGTACTGCGTGGAATGCAGCGACCGCGTGCAGGTCAATGGTGTTATATCTTTTTCCCAACTCCTCAAGAGAAGAGTTGATCTTGCAGTACTTAGCCACCATTTGAGCGACCTGCGCTTCTTGAACTGGCTCTGTCCAGCTATCAATTTCAGCTGTATCTGCCTCGAAGGACAGCCAGTTCTTCTTTACCTGCTCAAGGGTGAGGAACTCGTCATCTCTGACATAGCTCGGACACCCGTGCTCGGACAGAATGTGAAAAGGTGCCAGGAGAATGTGTCTTTCATGTTCTAAGGCGTCTAGCGCCTTCCTGGCCGTTCTGATTTTTTCTGCCCTGGAAAAATAAGTGTGCAAGGTTACCCTTGCATCTGCCCACTCTGATGCAAGTTGCGACATGGGGGCGACTTGGAAGCCTTCGCGCTCTAACTCCTCGAGTTTCACAGCCAGGTCTAGCCATTGCCTCGCCTGGTGTTCGGCTTCCTCTACCACAGGCTTTCCCTGGGCAGACACTTCTTCAATTCTGGATACGAAATCCAGAACTGTCAAGGACTTGACAAGGTTGGGCTTGCAACCTTGTAGCAGACTAGCGCGCATCTCCTTTGCTTTGCTCTTTGAAAAGGCCGTCGCTTGTGATGCTTTCTCTGCGAGCTGCGACTGTGCCTGTTTCAGCGAATCTTGCAGTTGTGAAACCTGCTCTAGCGCTGCTTTTCTCTCTTGCTCGGCTGTCTGCTGAGCGGCGGCCAGCTGAGCCTTAAGATCTTCTACTTCTTGTTGTGCTGACCCCAACTCGCGCAGTGGCCCTAGCCAAGTCTTCTTCGAGCTGCCTTGTGGTATTCTCCAGCTGGAAAAGCGCCTCCTGGGTCTCGAGATGCTTGACAAGGAGGTTGTCTGTTCTACGACGAATACCGCGGATCTCGTATTCCTCGTTGATATCATCAAAGTTCTTCTCCTTTGTCTGAAGCTCATAGTCAGCCTCGGTCATGTCACGGAGAGGCTTCTTCACCTTAGGAATCAGCTTTTCTGTCGTAAGCACTCTCCGATCTAGGTCAAACTTTGTGCGCTTGACCGGGGCGGCTATCTCTTCGGCCCTTCTGCGCTTAACGCCTTGAAGAAAGGAGGCTGATCCCCCCACGGCTCTTATCGCCAGAGGCTGGTCCTCGGTGATGCCCATGAAATCGAGGTCTTCCAACGCCTGGGCTTGCTGCGGCATCTTTCCCGCGAACAGTGAAGTAGGAGGGATACCAGAGGGGGTAGTAGCCTTTGAGGGCGACCGGGTCCTAGGGGTGACAGGAGTTTGAGTGGATGGCGCTGGTAGGGTTTCGGTCGGCTGGGGCGAAGGATGCGGAGATGAGGGAGCAGCTTCGACGCTAGCTGCGGGGAAGAGGTCTAGGGTTTGACTCAGGGATTGAAAGGCGTTGGGATCCTGAGCAAACTGGTCAAACGAGTGGAGGCCGCTGGACGGCGGGGTAGCTTGTGAAGCGGAAGACGCGGCTACGGCTTGCCCTGATGAAGTGGAAGATGGGGTTTTTGCAGGGCCGACGCGGACTTGGGCAAGTGGCACAGAGGACGTACCTGCGGGCTCCGCCTGAGCCGACGCTGAAGGGATGGTCGCAGCCTGGATGTTTGCTTCTGGTTCGGGGCTGTCTAAAGAGACAACCTCCGGTGCTGCTGCTTGCGGCTGCTCTGCGGCCGATTGCTGCACTGGCTCCTTGGGTCGCTTGGTCCTCTCGACCTTTTTCTTTTTCTTTTCTCCCGACGCCGTGGCTGGTCCAGAAGGAAGCGGCAATAAAGGGGCGGCAGGCGCTGATGTCCCCACGGTAAACTTGTACCTGGGTCGCGCTGGGAGAATACCTGCCGCACTCGGTCCGCTGGTGGGCGGTACTGACGCTGTTTCTGCTGGAGGAGCCAGCTCGGGAGTTGACCGCTCTGACCTTTGCGCCGCTTCGGGCACTGCCACAGGAGCTACAGGCTGCATCGGGCCCACTTGGCTGCTGGATGGAGTCGCGCTGGAAGTCGCTGGGGTTGACAATGACTGAGAGGTAGCCCTTCTTTTATACCTTATATTTGCGCCTCGGGGAACGCAATTGCGAAATTCAAAGGGCTGCCACGTGTCGACATGTTGATCATAAAGTGCCGAAAACTCATCATCAACGGCAAGGTTCCTCCGGCTTGATTTGTCGTGTTGCGTGCGACACCTCATCTTCCAAAGCATTCGAGGATTTTGTCCTTATGCCAGTTGAGCGGCGCCACCTTAGCGAGGAACTTCTTGAATCCAGCTGACTCCATTCGATGGTCCGGGTTCCGATCAGGATCGTAAGTGACCTCCTCACAGTAAAACTCATGCCATGGTGGCCATGACTGCATCAAATGAATGCGCCAGTGGAGGTCCGCACCTGTCCTGTTCCTTCTTTCTTGCATGATTTCAGCTCTAGGACAGATGTGCGTGAACTTTCCCCGGACCCCGATTGGGTCATACTTCCAGCGTTGGGGCAGCATAATCAGGCCCATCTCCATCAGCTCCCGCTCGAGATAAACGTGCTGCCCGATTTCGAAGACTTGAATATTGGCCCAGGTCATAGGATATTTGAATATGTGACCCCTCTTCTTTCCCTGGCCAAATTCCTCTTCGACGTAATCCATTTGCCGCGCCACCTCCATCCCGAACTGATGGTCTGTGCAGAAGTAGGGCAGCAAACATGGCTTTCCCTTGAATCCGTAGATTCGGACAACAATGCCCTGAGTCAGCCTGAAGGTATCCCCGAACTCATTGTTCCACAGATACTTCGTCATAGCCGCTGGTGGGCGAGTCGCGCCCCGGTTGAACAATCCCATTGCCTGGCCCAGAAATTGGACATTGAACTCATAAAATGAGCCCTTCCGGTACAGGGCCTCAGTCCACTCGTACACGGGGAGCGGCTCTCCTTGTTCGCTCAGCTTCTTCAGGTTGGGGACGTTCATCCGGTGATGCATGTGATACAGGCATAGCCATGTGAGAAAAGAGCAAAACCGGAAGTCCGTCGACTGCTTCTGCTGCAGTCTCACCAAGCTCGCATGAATTGCGTAGGCCAACCAGTCCGCCCAGTCGTAGAAGATTGGGCGCTTCCCGCTTTTCTGCGCCGTGGAGTCGTAAAACTCCCCGTGCAGGATGCACTCGGCCATCGCCAGCTGGAAAGGTCGCACCACCCTGTCTGAGTCGCAGCCGAGGACCCACGCCAGGATGATATAGATATATCTGTTCTCGAATCGGTCCAGCGGTATGGGGCCAGTCGGCCACTGTCCAGCCGCCAGCGGAGTCTTCAGCTCGGAGTTTAGGAACTCTCTCATTCGCTTCGTCTGAGAAAATCTGCCGGTCTGCTCTTCTATGTTCACCCTTCTGATAATTGCGTCTGGGCTGTACTGAAGCCCTGGGGCGAATGCTGGCTGGATGCTCTCTCGGAAGAGAGTGAACAACACCCTTCCTTTATTATCGCAGACCTGCCGCGCAGCTGGTTTGTAATATTCAGCAATCACTTCAACCAGCTCCGGGCACCAGTGTGTCGGAGGGCACAGGAACCAGTAAAGGTTTGATTTGAAAGCAGCTCCGAGGTGGTGGGAAGGCGAAACCTTATCCACCCACTTTGCGATAGTCAGACGCAGCTTCGTGAGACTGATGGAAAACGAACCGTCCTTGTATCCAGACAAACGATTGATGGGTGGCGGCGGAGTCTGGCCAACTACGCGCCTCTTCGTTCTGGATTTTCCTTTCTTGTCCTTCTGCGGCGCTGCGCTCTCATGAGCGCTCGACTCTGGAGACTCAGCTTCGCGCGGTTCTTCACTTGATTGCGCCTGTACGGGCGCTTTCCCCTTGTCCATCCTTGTCGAAACAATCAGGGACAGGAATGACAACTTCTGAGCTTGTCAGGTTTGTTCTTTGCAGTCCGGGAGTCAGCTCGAACATTATGAATTTTCTGGCCGTGCTAGAGTCCTTTTGTAGACAGCGACTGCAATCATTAATGGCGCGAGGGAGGGAGTTAGGGCAGTTAACTCTGGGTTGGTGGAGACGTTATGATTTTGGCGGCTGCGCATGGGCTTTTTTAGAAAAGCGTGCTTTATTGGCCCAAAACGCACCTTACCCTTTAAATGCATCTTTTTTGGTAATTGCGCAATCATTTAAAGCCTCCTCGATTGTTGTGCCGTTGCTGACGTCACCGCCACCATTCGGGCACACTCTTCAAAGAAACTTTATAGTCCATAACCCAACATGTGCCGAACTTCGCCCAAATTCGGGCGCAAGTCGAACTTCGCCCCAAAAATGGGCGCAAGTCGAACTTCGCCCAAAATGGGCGCACTTGGATATTAGACTTCGGCGCTTTCAGCTTCTATTGGATCACCCAGGGTGCGCCCGAAATGGGGGCGCACTCGGACTTCGCCCGAAAAACGGGCGCAATCCGACTTCGCCAAAAGGGGCGCAGTCCGATTCTTGGCATTTCTTTGTAGTCTGCTACCCGACTGCGCCCTTTGGAGAGGGCGCAGCCCGACTTCGCTGCGAAGTCGGGTTGGGCAGTCAGACTTAGACATTTTAGTTCCTTTTTCAACTGCTTTCTTCCCTACTTCGCCCCATTTGATGAGCGCTGCCCGACTTCGCTGCGAAGTCGGGCATTTGCCTCAGACCTACTTGGGCTACTTGGAAAACTAAAAACTGAAAAACTGAAATATTTACATGATGAAAACTTAAAACACAAAAAGGGAAATCTGTACAAAGGACCCCTTTCGGGTGCCTTCAGTGGTGGTACAATTTCAGGTGGAACCCGTTGACGGGAATGGGGAGAGGATGTCCCTCCATGTCCCGGAGCACATATGCGTTGAACTGATTCACCCGGGCAATCTGATAGGGGCCCTCCCAGAGGGCATCAAACTTTCCATGGTTGCCGGGTTTCGCCTTCAACGAGTCCCATTTCAGCACCAGGTCCCCGATTTTGAAAACTCGGGCAGTGGTGCCTTTTGCGAACCAGCCTTGAGTTGCTTCAGCGTGTTTGGTGAAGGCTTGGTACGCTTTCTCTCTGTCTTCTTCCAACTGCAGCAGTTGGCAAAGTCTGTCTTCTACTGGATCCCCGCTGCTTCTTTCCTCATCAAGCATCCAGAGAGCGGGTATTTCAATGTGCGTTGGCAAGACAGCTTCTTTGCCGTACACGAGCGCATAAGGGGACGTTTTGATGGACTTCTTGAATGAAATTCTGTCCGCCCATAGCGCCCGATCCAGGAGTAGGTGCCAAGTCCTCTTGTTATTCTCCACTGTCCTTCGGATGATCTTCAGTAGATTCTTGTTGGTGGACTCGGCGAGACCGTTCCCCTGCGGGTAGTAGTTGGAAGACATCTTGTGATAGATGCCGAATTTGCTGGTGTACTCCGTGAGTACCGCGCCTGCGAACCCCGGACCATTGTCCGTCACTATTGACTCGGGGACCCCGAAACGGGTAATCAGGCTCTCAAGGAATCTGATGACCGTCTCTTGGTCGGCGTTCTTTGTGGGGATCGCCTCTGCCCACCGTGTGAAGTAATCGGTGGCGGTTAAGATAAACTTGTGGCCCGCTGCAGAGTTCGGCGAGATCACCCCGATGAAGTCCAGACCCCATTGCTGAAAAGGAGTCTCGGCTTGGATCGGTTGAAGGGGCAGGGGTGCTTTTCTATTTCTGCCAGCAAATCTCTGGCATTGATCACACTTGGAACAGACCGCATGAGCGTCTGTAAACAGAGTGGGCCAGTAGTACCCAACTCTGATTATTTTCAAGGCCGTAGGCCTTGCAGAATGGTGACCTCCAGGCATCCCGGAGTGAAATTCTCCAAGGACCCTAGACTGGTCTGATTTTCCGACGCACCGCAACAGGATGCCGTCGATGTTTTTAAAGTAAAGCCCCTCGGGGCGAAGAGTGTACTTCAGTGCACCTAGCCGAAACCTCCTTCTTTGTGAGGCGTTCATGTGGTCTGGACATCTTCCGGTGCAGAAATATCTCACCAGTTCATCTGTCCAGTCGCACTCCTCGGGTAAGGAGTTGGCTAGGTTGATGCGTGTTGCTGGATCCTCCCACTCGCAGGCGGATATCTCGGCTGCCGCGCTTCGGGCTAGCTCCCGGCACAAGGCTCGGCCTCTGATTAGCTTGGTTGGCCGCACTTCGATGTCAAACTCCCGGATTTTGGCAATCCATCCTGCTCTCTTGTGACCCGGCTCTCCTTGTATGATGAAGCTTCGAACGTCCGGGTGGATCACAAAGACAATGATCTTGCTCTGGGAGACAAAGTGCCTGAACTTTCGGAGAGATTTCATGACAGCGTGAACCTGCCGCTCTATAAAGTTGTACTTTTCTTCGTGCGGCTGTATCACTTGGCTCAGGAACGCGATGGGGCGCTCCTCGCCATCTTCTCCTTTTTGGGTCAGGACTGCGGCGTAACTCTCTGGTTCTCCCACCGCGTACAGGATGAAATCCTTGGAGTAGTCCGGGTTGATCAACACCGGTGCTTGTGCAATGCGAGCTTTGATCTCCTCGAAGGCTTGCTCCCTTTCTTCAGTCCACAGAAATTCTGTATTCTTTTTCAGCAACTCGGCCATAGGCTTGATTACCTGTGCGAAGTCCGGTATGAACTTCCGCACGAAGTTGATTTGGCCGAAGAAGGACTGCAGCCCTTTCTTGTCGATTGGGGCGGGCAAGCGGAGGAGGGCCTCTGCTCTATCAGGATCTATAGCCAGGCCTTTTTCGGAGATGACATGCCCCAGCAGCTTTCCTTCTTTCACCGCGAAGACAGATTTCTTCGGGTTTATGGAGATGCCGAATTCTCGACACCTTTCGAATATTTGCCGCAGGTGGGGAACATGATCTTCTCGCTTGTGAGAGAAAACAGTCATGTCATCCAAGTAGATGACAATCACTTTGTTGAGCAGCTCTCGGAAGGCCAGGTCCATGGCTCTTTGGAATGTGGCGCCAGCATTGGATAAGCCGAAAGGCATGCGCTGATAGGCGAACGTTCCCCATTTGGTGGTGAACGCCGTCTTGTGCTGGTCCTCATCCTTGACCCATATCTGGTTGTAGCCGGAAAAACCGTCTAAGAGGGAAAATCTCTGGGCTCCAGCAACTATATGGAGGATCTGATCGATCTGGGGAAGCGGGTAATGGTCCTTGAGGGAGGCCTGATTTAGATTTCTGAAATCCACGCAAAGACGAATGTCTCCGTTCTTCTTCCTCACAGGAACCAAGTTCGCAACCCAGGATGAATGCTTGATGGGGTAGATGATCTTGGCCTCCAACATCTTCAAGAGCTCGGCTTTCATCATGGCCTCGATTTTTGGATTGACGGCCCTCTGCTTTTGCCGGAATGGCTTGGCGCCATCTTCTAGCTCAATGGTATGCTGGATTATTTCTCTGTCATACCCCTTCAAGTCTTGGTAGCTCCAGGCTACTATGTCAGGGAACTCTCGACATAATGCTCTGATCTGCTCGAGTTCCTCTGTGGTGCAGTCTGTCCCGACCTTGATTGATTTACCAGGTTCCAGCTCCAGGTCAGCATACTGCTTCGGGTCTACTTTGATCCGGTGAGATATGGCTCTGTCATTTTGATCAAAGAGACTCTCAAGAGTAATCAGTCCTTTTGGGACATGATTGTTTTTTAACTGTATCAACCCCTCATATTGCTCGTCATCAGGGTCTCTACCTTCGATTGAATAGGCTTCATTTACCAAAAATGTGACGATCTCCTCGTCACAATTGAACACCTGCCAGTGGGTGTCCTTATCGAGCACGTAAGGCCTGTAAATGGTACGAACCGGCTTCGGCTTCTGGACGGTGTCATCAGCCGGAACGTACTTGGCTCCAACAGACACCAGAATGTCAACATGCTTGTTTTTCTCTCGTGAAATAGCCTTGACATTCAACGAGTCAAAAGACTCCATCAGATCCCAGACCCGATTTCGGTACGCCTTGAGATAGTGCTTTTTGGAGGCGCACTTGTTCGTGATCTGGTGGCACACTAGCTCTGAATCTCCGTAGATCTGCAGATGTTTGATTCCCAACCTCTCCGCCTTTCGCAAACCCAAGCACAGGGCTTCGTACTCCGCCGCGTTGTTGGTACAGCTCCAAGCCAGCCTGTAGGTGTAATCCTTCTGGATCCCGGTTGGGGAAACCAAAAGTACTCCAGCACCGGCGCCATTTTTGCATCGCGCGCCATCAAAGAAAAGCTTCCACAGCTTCTCAGGTGCAGGTCCTACTTCTCTCCTGGCTGACTTGTCAAGCCTCTCAGGCTGAACAATGGTGTAGCAGCCTTGCTCTGTTTCAATCACGGCGTTGAAGTCCCGCAAGGAGAATTCATCTTCTACTTGCAGCTGCTCGAGAGCTTGCTCCGTCATGTCCACTGTCACCAGTTCCTCCTCCGTCAGCTGAACCATGCAATCCTCAGGCTCTTCTCCGGGTATCTTCTCTACTAAGTAGGTGGAAGGCTTTTCATTGAAAATCTTCAGCCTCCTTCCCTTGAAGGGCACTTCCATGTGAGAGTAGTCCAGAGACAGATACCCTCCCAACTTCGCAGTGAACTCCCTGGAGAGACACATGCCGAAGTAGGGTTCCAAGTCGACGACCACAACCTCTTGGATGACCACGATGTCGAGAGCTTTGTGCAGCCGAATGGGGATGTCTTTTATGACACCGACTGTCTTGACAGGGGTGCCGTCTAGTTGCAGCACGCCTTGGCTGCTCCTTGTGTACTCCATCCCGATCTCGTCGCAGACGGCTCTCGGCATTACGGTCGTGGAAGCGCCAGAGTCCACCATGCAGTTGTGTACTATGTACCCTTGCATCCGTAATGACAGATAGAAGGGAGGTGGTCTGTTCTTCCCAGTGGCTGAGACTGTCAGGGGTTGCACCAGGACAGCGGGCTGTATCTGCTTGCCGTTCTTCATGATTTTCAGAGATTCTTGCAGCAGATCAACCTGGCCTGGGAGCTGAAGAGCATCATACATGCTGATTCTTGCGGGAGTTCTCTTCAACTCGTCTACTATGCTGTAGCCTGAAGTGCTAGCTCCTTCCGCTTCTTTTGCCGGCTCATACTTCGTCCGGTATCGTTGAGTGGCCTCAACTCTCTGTCTCTTGGTCAGAGACGGATATCTCAGCCTTCTCCTGAGCTTGTTCTTTTGTTTCAGCTGGAGGCTGAGCAGCGGGAGCTTTAGCCGGAAGAGCTTTGGCTATGGGAGGCTTGACTGCGGGAGTCTTCGCCGGAGGAGTCTTGTCTTTGGCTGTGTAGGGCCACAGCCTCTTGTAGGGCGGTATCTCCTCAGGTTGCGCCTTGTCTCTTCTGGCGTACACCTTTAAGGGTTTGGCTGCAGCTTCGGCAGACTTCTTGTTCTCCTTGGCAGGAGGCGGCATCGGAACTTCGTCTGAAACGGCGAAATTGCTTTCGTCGCCCAGGATCATGTAGAGTTCTTCGTCCTCTATGGCGCTGCCGGCCAAGGTCTGGAGGTAGTGTTGATGCAGTGTACAGTCTTCCTCGGCATGCGGGTCATTGCACGTGGTGCACCAGTTGACCTGGTCAGATGTACCAGGTTCATCCTCAATGGCAGCATTCCTCGGAGGGGGCCGCCGTTGCAATTGTTGCTCGGGGGGCCGATCCTTTGTCAATGCCGGGGGCGGATATGGCCTCCTTGGAGCTAGGTCCATCTGGGCCTGCTTCTTTTTCAGGACAGTCATGTCGTTAGACATGGTGTGATAGCCAGAGGCCAGAGCCCGTACCTCCTGTAGGATTTGATTCTGAATATCATGGCCAGGAGGCGGCGGCAACTGAGCTGGGGGAGGCAATGCAGCCAATGGAGGAGGAGTGGAATATTGTGCATGCTGCGGGGGAGCAGGAAGTGCTGGAAAACGCGGAGGACGGGGAGGTGGATAATGAATCTGCGGCGGGCCGTAAGGGTTCACGACCGGCGCCGGATTCCATTGCTGCTGGGGTTGCTGTCCTGAAGTGGACGGCTCCGAACCAGAAGCTGACGGGTACTGCGATCGGGGAAAATCAGGGTAGATGGGCGGTTGCACTCTGTGCGGAAGCCTGCCGATGGAGATGATGTCCATTTCAGCTTGTTGGGCAGCTTCGTACAGAGCAGGGAACGTGTTGATTCTGGCAACCTTCAGCAGCAGGCAAATGTCTGAGTTGAAAGATCTCAGGTAGTAGTAGGCGGCCTGACCTGCTGACGGTCGGAGTTCGCGAGGCACTCGTTTCCAAGACCTCGCAAACCTGATGTTGAAGTCTGACACCTCCTCTTGGGGGTGTCTCTGAATACTTTGGAACTGATGCAGCAAAGAAGAGGGATCAGCAGACTCGTTGCATCCTTTCACGAGCCTGCCGGCTAACTGTCGCCACCCTGTGATGGATCCCTCTGGCAGTGATCTCCACCAGTAGAGAAGCTTTCCCCTTAGGGAAAGGGCCAGCAGACGGGTCTTCACACTTTCGTCAGTGATGGAGTGTAGCGCAGCCAGGGCAAGGATGTCCTGGATGTGTTCATACGCCGTCTTGCCGTAGCCGTCGTACGTAGGGATAGACTTTAAGGCAGCAGGGGGCACAACTTGTTGTCCGACTAGGGCCAAGGGCCCCGTAGAATCCACCGCCGGGAAGAGGTCATCATCATCTAGATGATCAGCCATTTCTGCTTCTGACCCGGTAGTGTACTCGGTATCGGAACTGTCCGAAGATGTGGATTCTTCTTCGGCCTCAACTTCTTCAATCTCAGCCTCGGCTTCTTGGATTTCAGCCTCGGCTTCTTCTTGGATTTCTTCTTCGCGAGCTTGGTAATCAGCCAGCCTGACGCGCTCGCCTGGAGCGTCAATGTCAAGTTCGTAAAAGTCAGGCGGGTTCTCCGGATTCCTTGCTCGCCACCTTCTCGTTTGCATGAAGGCGTTAGGACCGGTCTTCACGGACTCAGAGAATGTTCAGATAATTTGCAGAGTCGCCAGGTGCTCGATTTTGAACAAGCAATGAAGCGAGCACTAGTACTTCGATTCTGTTTGGGGGTGGGAAACTACCATGTCCCACCGGGTGCCAAGAAACTATTGGCGCCAAGTGGAGACGGGTTAGAAATTTCTTGAAATATGGGACCTTGGTCCCACCGGGCGTGCCAGAAATTGTTGGTTACGAATCTGCCATGAGGAAAGGATTTGTTGTTAATGCGCCCAGATTCGCCCACAGATTGAAAGGCCGGAAGGAAGGAATGCCTTCCGTGCCAATCTCCGGAGAAGGCCGGCTTCCTATGGGGGTTGGGTTAAGATAAGAGTGCAGGAAAGAGATAAAAATGCGGAAAGAGATAAAAGTGCAGAAAGGGATTCCAAATGTGATTGGAGTTGGGTGGGGGGAATAAGCAGCACGGCAACGAATCAATCACCACTACTAACAACATTCATCTACAAACATACATTGAAACGACAACTATCAACGATCACATGTATCCTCTATCTATGCATTCCAGGAATACTTGGCCACCAAATGCTGGAGTCCAGAGTTCAGTACAACAACAAGCAATGACACAAGAAACATGAGGCAGAAATGACAAGGAGAGGCAGCATGCAAGATAAAAGACAGTAAGCAGAGCCAAGTGTATGTTCGTATTTGAGGCAAACGCACAACTACAATTGTCCCCTAGCAATATATTCCCCTTCCACCACCTTACAATGAAAATGTGGTGGGTATTTATAGCCCAAAATTCCCCCGATTACATTCATGGGCACAAAGTCCCAGACAAGACAGTAGCTGACACGAGCGGCTGAGGAGCTGCTGATGCTGACTTCTGTCGGGCAGGACTGTCCTTGCAGCATGGTGTCCCTGAAGGCGGTACAGCTACGTGGCAGCGCGTTGGGTCAAGTCTTCGGTCAGCAGGAATGCGGGTAGGTGCGGCAGATGGCACTTCACATCGGCTTAAATGGTGACAGATGGCGCCGGTAGTGTAGCCCATGCTTTGTCCTTGCGCGGTCAAGTCTTGGCTCGAATCCCGAAGGTGGATACTTGTCGGATGCTGAGGTGTGACACGTGTCTGCCTTGAAAGGCAGCTTATCCAACTTCGCCAGGAATTCGGGCGCTATCGGGTTGCGCAGGAGGAAAACAACGCAGTTGGAAGGCCTTCTTGCCTTAGCAAATTTCTGAGTTGACTTTACCCAACTGCGCACCGGTCAGGGCGCACTCCGACTTCGCTGCGAAGTCGGGTTGCGCACCGGTGCTTGGCTGTCTTCATCCGCTGTTCGGATTGCGCACTGGAAAAGGGGCGCACTCCGACTTCGCAGCGAAGTCGGGTGTCGCCCCAGCACTTAGCCGTTTTTCTGCTAGACCATTCCCCTAGTGCGCCCAGGAAGAAGGGCGCACCCCGACTTCGCTGCGAAGTCGGGTGTCGCCCTTGACACTTAGTCAAATTTTCAAATATTTCCTGTCCTGGTGCGTACTTCGGGTTCCCTACTGCGCTCCACTTGAGGGGCGCACTCCGACTTCGCTGCGAAGTCGGGTGTCGCCCCAACACTTAGAAACTTTTCAAGGTACACCTGCTGAGGTTTTACTGGGGGAAGAAAGGGGGAAAGAAGAAGAGGGAATGAAGCTGCGAGGAAGAGGAAGAAAGGGAGAGAAGAAGAAAGGGAAAATGAGGAGAAGGGAAGGAAAAGAGCAGCTCACTTGCAGAAACCAAAAACATGGCACCCCTGTGCAAAATGTGGCAACAGAAACTTTGTGGAGCTGAGCTTGAATAGTTAACATGGGTTGTCTTCCATGGAGAATTTTTAGGTTCTAGTCTTGGTGAGAATAGATGCCCAGTGTGTGTCAATGGTAGGTGCTTGACCCTCAAGTGAGTATCCATGGTAGCCCATTATACATATATTGATACCCTTGTGGTGGGAATGGGCAAACTTGGAGATGCAAAAACGGGACAGCTATATATTATTATCATTTATTTTTTAATAAATACATAAATATAAAAATTGCAAATTAAACAACATTTTAAAATCAACAAATTTGAGTTAATCGGTGGATTTCTGTTGCTAATCAACAATCATAAACAAAATACAATATGTATTATTTGGAATGTATAGTGATTGGCATCGGACTGCCAAAGCTGTTCTTCAAATTCAAAGTATCATGTTGAACTTCTTATTGCTGATAACTCATTTTTTGACTATCTGTAGCTGTCCCAAAATATCCAAAAATATTATATGGCAATGTCATGCATTCACTGTATGTGCATAAATGGATTGCAGAACTTCTTTAGAGATGCTAGAGTTAACTCTTAACAGAAGCTATGCAGACACCTATATATATATATATATATATATATATATATATATATGCATGCATTCCTATCTCACTAAAAAGATTGGATTATAGGGAGAATTATGTTTCCAGATTTCAGCTGTTTATCCAATCTGATAACTCTCCAGATTTCAGTTGTGTAGGCACCTATCCATTTGTATTCTTGTCTCTCTATATGAAGTTTCCAGATCTAAGCTGTGAAATACTCTAAACTATGTAGGGACCCCCCCCCCCTCTCTCTTCCCTCACTGGGATGCATAAGCATCTCCTATGCATCCCTATATAAATGAGGGTAAGGGGGAATGTGGTGGGGACATCCCCTAGCCATCCCTTGCAGTGTCTTCCATGTCTATGTAATATCTATCTATCTATCTATCTATATATATATCACTCCTCGAATCAAGCAGACTTGAGGGTATGGACTTACTTGGGTTTAAAGGTTTGTTATGAAAATATTCCATTCTTATGCAGTTCGTGTCATGGAAATGGCTATCTGCAAATTTTGAAAAGACTATGGGACAAATATTGTACAAGTTTATTTAAGATATTGCTGCACAAGAGGATCCAAATTGTCGAAGGAAATCAAAGAGGACTTTTTCAAAGTAACAAAGTTATCAAGGGAAGCATGGATTGGGACCTCCAATAGATTTTAATGTTTGGAAAAGGGGGATGCAACGGCAGGGTCGTCAAATCATAAGTATGGTAATCAAGTTCTCAAGAGAGGTTCAAATGAAAATGAAAGTTAAGAATGAGCCAGTTTAAGCTAATGAAATGAAATTATATTAATTTCTATAAATGACCAATATGGGTCAATGGGACTGAAGAGCACGGCATGTTACAACAAAGGGCCTAACGAAAATTGCATTTTGATGGAGTTTTCACACAATATCCAGGCAAAGCAGGTTTTTGAGGTGTAAGTAGAGATGATCAAGTTAGGATTTTAATGGTCTACCCCGAGGGACTGTTAATTACAATAAGCATTTAACCAAAACTCAATTTTTTGATTAGAGTTTCCCATTGTGCCTTGAAAATATGTATGGAGAAACAAAAATACAAGAGAATTGCTGGCAATTGATTGAATAAATGACAAATAAGCAAATTAAAATTGGAACCTTGTATTGCTAAGAAGTTAGAACCTTAAGTTAATTTCCCTAAATCATCACCAACCTTCAGTGGCACAAGGGCCCTGCGCCAACAGTTTGAAAGCACCCCTTCCGATCTTGTGCTCATCATGGCTAGAATTAATAATTTATAATGGACAAAGGCTTGCTTGTTGGCTAGAACTTGTCAAGAGAGGAATGTTATTTGTGATTAGTGTTGCAATTTATGAGATGACCATGATGGTTGAGAAGTCAATGAAGCCTATGATTTATAATTTGGGTATGTGCTGAGCTCCATTTAATAGGAAGTATATTGTTTGGAGATGCTAGCCCTCATTGCATGTTTAGGGAGGGAGGATTTGCTGTTATTATCCATGTTCTTGTCGTGCTTAGTATTGTGTAATACAGACTCAGTTTTCCTCTGTCCAAAAGGAAAAGAAATGTTGATTGAGGATGAATCAGGAATTTTGAGGATTCGACAATGAAACTCCAGCAACAACAGGAAGCATAGTGGAAGTGCAAGTCCCAAAGAAAAAGCAGACTTGGAATGAAGATCTGCAGACCTACATAGAATTCTGCATATCACAGAGCTGGAGGTGGAGTTCTTGGAGATCAAGGCAAAGATGGCCAACAGGATTTGTGTGCAAATGAATTATGATTATTCGCAACAACTGATATAGAATCTAATGTGGATAAGAGCATAAATTAGGTTCGGCTGACATGATTGAAAGAAAGAGAAACTTTATTACTTGTTGCAAATGAGCAAAGCAAGTTAATGGACTAAGAAGTAAGAAGTACAACATGTTAAAACAGCTAATCAAGAGTGTTAAAAGAAATGAAAAACAAGAAATAAAGTATCTCAACTAAAATTAGGAGGGAAAGAAACTAAATAATCCAGAGGTTGAACCCAAATGGACAAGTTCTAGATGCCATTTTAAAAAATAAAATAAAACTGTAAGATGAAGGCCTTTGGTCAAAAAGAATAACCAACAAAGCCAAGAGAAGAAGGCATATGGAGGACAAGGCCATAGTTTGCATCAAAGTCGAGAACAAAGCATCCTTGTCAGTCATCCCAAAAGGGCCAAGACTAAGTCTATGTATGGACTGGATTAAGAGTGTCCAAATGAACAATCATGGAGGAAGCAAGGTACTTCTCCGAATGCCTCTCCTGACACACAAGGCTGGCAACACTCCAGACATTTGAGAGAAAATTGTTAAGTGCATTTGTCCCCATAGTCTGGACTTATTCAAGTGCAGCCTTGATGGAAGATGTTTTAAAGAGGAACTTAAGTAGAAAAATGATGGGAGATCCTTAACTAGAACTTGACTTGTTGGTATAAGCAAGTTGGTCAGGTCTGGTTGGCGGACTTGGTCACTTGTTCGAGTAATGCTGGGTAGGGTATGTGTATCCCTTTGGGGGGTCTCATACTCCAAACTAGAACTTCTGGTCTAGGCCTGTGACCTAAAAAATTACTTTACCCTTTTAATAAAGATTTGAAGATGGTTTAGATTATTCTAGGAAAAATACAAAAATAGTATTGAGTAATGGAGGCAATTCACGATTTCATTGTGGATCAAGATGCTTAAGAATAGGAAGTATGTAAGAGGAGTTTAATGTTTTAGGATTCATCTTAAAGCATATTTTATTTGGGGTTAATATTGAGTTGCATTGAGGTTTTACCTTACGCATAGAATGTGCACGAAGTTGCAAACAAAAAAAAGGGTGGATTTTTCTTCTTAGATAACTGCAAAGTGATTTAGAGTGTCGTTAAGCCCTTTTGTCCAAACGTGTTTACATGTTTGCTTGGAAGCAAAATTGACAATGTTTACAATTCTCTGTCATTTTAAGGAAAGCCTTCAAGTTCCTTAGTGACATAACGGGATAGGTGTTGTCTTCAGCACAAGGGGTCAGAGGTCAAATTCACAATGTACATTTTCTTCTTGATCAACAAGAAATGTATTTCATTTGAAGCTAAGTAAAACAGTACAAATTTTCCCTTATCCATTTGCTTCAAAATTGACAATGTTTACAAATATCTGCAGTTTTAAGGAAAGCCTTAAGATTCTTCAGTGACAAAATAGAACGAGTGTTGTCTTTGGCACAATGGGTAAGAGGTCAAATTCACAATGTACTTTTGCTCTTCTGGATCAGCACCTATGTATATATGAAATGAAATAATACAAATTTTCAGTCATCTGCATTGTCGGCTTTTTTTTTTTTTTTTTTTTTAAGCGAAAAACCCCTTGCGGAGCCGCCTTGGTCTGAGAGACCACGAACAGGGGGTTCTACACCGTCAAAGTCACCCGGGGTCGCACCCGACCCTGCCCGCACCAACATTATCAATTGGATTTTAGATACCCAATTCAACTTTTTGGTAGGGTGGAGATTTGAACCTGGGACCTCCCTTGGAGGATTGCCCTCTCCTCTCCAACTCACCTACAACACCTGGGTACGTTGTCGGCTTTAACGCATGATTGAAAACTCCATAATAAAAGTACTGAACAACTTACGCAACCTTCTAAAGTGACAATCTTTTCATAGATATGAATGAAATCTGTCATATAGAGATAATATCCGTAAGAGGCAACATACAATTAAGATGCTAAGATTTATAAACATAAAGACTTTATTTAATGCATGAGAGCGAACACCTAACTACTAGACCAAAAAGGACAATATACTGTCAATAAAAGAGTGCATCCTGAGAATGATACCATCCAAGAATGCATATAACTTTGGTATTTAAAAGAATACCAAAGTTATGGCTGAAGTGAAAATTTTGCTGAATGAGCTGTGTGAAGGCTGAAAGTTACTAATGGAGTCAGGAAGTTTTCGTTATTGTCAAATGACTCAAAATGAGTGCATAAAGGCTGATTTTTCACAACTTCATTTTTTTAAACTAAATGTTGTGTATTGATGTTTATAAATAATGTCTACGAATTCCAATCCAACAGTGTGCTTCTTATATCTTTGAATGAAACACCCATAACTTCAGCACTTAATTTGTGAAAATTATGAGCTTTAACATCTTTCCATTTCGTGTGCTGTTATCGACAAATACATCTTTCAACAGTATACAAACATGGACCTTGAAAACTTCCGAGTCAAATATTGGGGACAATTGATATAGCATGATGCAGAAGGATAGCTAAATTTACTGAAAGTTTTTGTTATTTTGCTTTTTGACGTGAGGAAATATGAAGATAGCAGCTGATTAGGTTAAATGTAAAAGGTCCATAGTAGGGGAAACTAATATTAGTTTTGTCGTATTTTTATCTAGATGGATCTGCCTTGCTGACTGTTTTTTAAATTTGTGAAATTTCAGGTTAAATATGGATGGACAAGAAATTGTGGAGAAGTTGGGGGAGCCTGATGGTAAGATGGGTGGTGCTCGAGGCGGACCAATTTCCTTGGCCTATAAGGAGAAAGGACTGCAAATCAACTTTATAGGATCAGACTGGGAGGATAAGCATAATACAATTGATAACATTACCATACACCAACCGCAAGAAACTTGAAATACTATAGTCTACATGTTGCAACTGAGTAGCATGCATTATTTTGATGTGATGCAATTTGCGTTGAACATGCATACCCTTACAACTTTAAGGAGGGGCTCTTTTGTTGGAGGTATTACATTATTTGGTCCCTTCGTAAATATTTAGATTAAGGTGTGTTTGATATTTATGTCAATAGTATGTGTCAAGTATTTTGTTAGCTTTTGATGGGACAGTATTACAGGAAGAACAACCACAAGATGCAAGATAACTAATCTAAGATAACTATAAACTAATGACACAATAATATGCAGGAAAATAATGAGATGAACATCTACAAATAACTCAGAAATATGTCATTAATGAAAGTGACGAAAATAGTATAATGCTATATAGTGGAGGACATGAACACTCCATGAAAGGATATGAAAAGACTACATTGAACCATACTACTAAACTATACCACACACTATATTTACTATGTTCTCTATAATCACTCAGTATGAGGCCTTTATATAGGAAGATAGATTCATTGGCCCTTACTCTACCTAAGATTCATGTTTATGTGGACTACATGCACATTTACAACTTGCACATTGACACTTGTTCATTTATTACAATACTTAAAGTAACCAACTAACTTTACTCTAAAGTAAACTCCTACTCTAGTTATGTACCAAAGGTGGTACATTTATATGACCCAAATGATGTAATATAACACTCCCCTGTATTACATTATTTGGGTATTGGATCTTTATCTTGGTTCTGGAAATTGAGCTCTTCTCTCCAACCTCCTTCATTGTCTTCTTTGCTTGAATTTTGATGAGTGTCTTCATCTTGTTCATATTCTTCTTCTTTTCTAGGTTGTAGATGGCCAAGTAAGGCATAGTGTAGTTGTCCCCTCATCCTTTTAATTTTGAACCTTCCATTTCTTCTTTTGTTTTTATGATATATAGGTTCTTCATTCTCTTCAATATGTTCCTCAAAAACTGCATTAGTATTGTTTTGAAACATAACAATATCTTGTGAAGTTTTGATAGAATCTAGAGCATATATATTTCTATGGATTGATCCAGTAGCTTCAATCTCATTTTGATGTATGATAAGACACATATTAGCTCCATTTATGTATCTAAAGTCAACCACCCTTTTACTTTCTACTAACTTGGATACTGAAATGAGATTAGATGTTAATCTAGGAACATACATTACATTATGTAGTAGAAAGTTTGGAAATAATTTACTAGGTGACACACACCCATATCCATGTATATGATAGTTATTGCCATCTGCAATTTTCAACTTGTAGCTGTTGGTGACTTCAAGACAATCAAACCAATGTAGATTTCCTGTCATGTGGTGGCTTACCCTTGAATCAATATACCAAATGTCCTTTTCACTTTGACCTGTGAAATTACTTGAAGTGATTTTGCATATATGATATGGTATATTGGATGGATTCTGATCTTGAGTCCTTTTGTAATGTCTCTCTTCCTACTTTATCCATTGTAGTGTATGATAGGGTTCTTTTAATACTTTAGATAGATCCTTTGAAGTAGTCTACCTTATGACTCCCTAGTTTAGAGTATTTGAACCAATTTGATAAAACATTTATAGACTTAGGTTTTGTAGGATTCCTTGTCTCCCTAGTGATTGGAATGTGTTATAAGTTTGATAAGTGCTTAGTAAGTAATAGTTTACCGATTTTGTAGTGTTTTGTAAATAACAATAATCAACTCCTATTTCACCTTATCTCTCCTAATGAACTATGCACTTATTAATTTGAAGTTCTCTATAGTTGGATTTCTTTTGTCCCTTTTGTATGAGTATGAGACAAGTGTAAGTAAATAATTCCAACTCCTTTAAGTAAATAATGGACTTCCTTTTATAGCCTTTAATATCCAATAGTTCAATATTTCTAAATTTCAATAATCTATGTTTGATGTAGTATGCCTTATATCTCCCTGCTTTGGAATATTAGAAAATAATATTTGCAAAATAATTTTTAATTCTCCAATGTTGAAAATACCTCATAAATTAATTATTTGCAAATATTGTAAGGTTTAGATATTAAGCAATTGATAATATCACGAAAGATATGTTGTTGTAATGAAATTGTTTTCTTTGCTTCCTAAGGTTGATATGCAATGCAATAATAGAATCTTCAACCTTCAATTTGGCACCATAGAACTCCTTTTTTAACTTAAGAAAGCAAGATTTAAATCAAATAATACTTTTACCTTCCTTGTAAGGTTTTTCGTCCATGTTGATTGGTGTGTGGAGTTCGTTCTCAATTCCTGCGCGTTCCTGTGAATGATAGAGGCTCTTAAATGCAATTAGGCATCTTTCTCTTCTCTTGAATAGCGCTCAAACTCCTCCCTTCAATGCTTGATTGCGTACCTTGATTTCGCTCTCAATTAATGCTCGATACGAATACGCTACCACTCCACCTTCGAGTTTAGGCACTTTCGACTTTGGACAAGTGGCACTTGAGAGTTACGTTAAAGATGAGCGTTGAGACTTAGGTTCTTTCGAAGCTCATTCCTCCTTGCAATGATGATTGTGGCAAGTAACCTCCTAATGATGCTTGTAACCGCTCAAAGATAGACGTTGGATTATCCCTTGAACGTTCTTCTCCTTGACGTACGTTGAGGAATATGAGGGCGCCTAGAATGGTTGTGCCAAGTGGCACAAGATACCTTGGCTCCAAATTACAAGTGGTGCTCAGGTGTTTTGCATGTAGACCTTCCCTCTAGCGTATTATACCTTGAATATCCTTTGCCAGCAAATGCCCTTGATAACTTGTCTCCAATGCCTTCTTTCCAAGCCAATGTAGATGTTGTGTGGGTAGTTGCAACTAAGGCGATGAGGAATGCTTCAATGGAGGTTCTATGGCACTCCAATGGTGGCTATGGGTGCTTTGTTTCAGTCGACGGTTCCTCCAGATTCTACCTTGGGTAAAACTCCTTGTACCTTGTTTATTTGTGCTTATCTTTAGTGTTGTTCCTTCTAAGTTGATAGATGATAGATTATAGCCACTTTATGCAATCTTTGATGCTATCTCTTATGTAGAAGTGCAATAGATAAACGACCTTAATGTTGTCTCTTGTTTACATAGATAGCAGTTGATAATGGCATCCTTGTATTGGCTTGATGTTGTAGGTTTTGATGCTTGCTATAAGCACTTGATTATACAGTGTTTTTAGACACCTTGATTCTTGAGCAATGTGAGCCCTTTGATGGCTCTCTTTTCTCGCTCAAACTCTGGCCCTTTACCTTGCTGAAACAACTGCCTTGAAATCGGTTGTTTATGAGCCCTAGATTGGCTCACCTTCTCTACCCAAAGTTTGCACCTTATGTCTTTGATGATTCGCCAATAGTGGACGTAGATTACCTTTTGTTTTAGTGTCTTGAGACACTATATTTTGTCCTCTTTGGGAGGGATATGGTGCACCAATGTAATATAAATAAGAAACTTTATTTTGCATCGAAGTTTAGAGAGTTCCTTGTCTCCTTTTGATGTTATTTCCTCCTTTGATATGATGGCTCCTCGTTGTATAGCTTGAGGACTAATGTAGATTGATTTGAAGCTTTTCCTTTGCTTCTTAGATATGGTCGCTACTTGCTCTAATCCTTGAGAGCAATGTATTGTTGCCTTTCTTATTAGACAACACTAGTATCTAACTCCTTCACTTGGATAATTTAGTAACAATGAATCCAAGCTAATAATCATGTAAATAATATGCTCTTGAGAGATTAATCTTTGCACTAACTTTTACCTTCACTGAAACACTTAGTGCACCTCTAATAAGCTTTAAGAGAAACTAATATAGTGCAACTGTAGTCTCCTTATTACTCCTTAAAAGTAACTTGTAATATGCACTAATGGCTCTTAAAGAACTCTCAAATGCTCTATAATCTTTGCAAATTAATGGAGTCTTATTTTCTTTAACTAGATAATAGAAAGATGATATTTTTCTTTCTTTCGAAATATATCTAACTCCTATTTTAATGTGTAGGTAATAACCTTAATAGAACCTTCCTTCTGCACTCTCTTGAAGACTATAATATGCAACCTTCTCTTTGCAACTTCTTAAAACTCTAATATGGTGCTTAATGAAACTAAATAATGAACCAAATATAAGTGTTCATAAAATGAACCCTTTGCACCTAAGTTGCTTACCTTTAAGATCTCTGAAGATGAAGGATTGCTAGGTGATTAGATTCACCTTATTGTTGCCTTTAACTGGATGGACTTGCAACTCTTCTTGGCTGTCCTAAACAACTCCTTAACTCACCAATTCATTGCTTAGTAACTCCTTTATCTTGCTGCTTGAAACTGTAGTATGGTGGTTTCGATTCTCCTTCAGAATGCTCTCTGTAGATCTGAAGTTTTGTAGCTAGTAATGTTGTCCTAATTGTTGCCCTTTTGCAGTCAATTTCTGCATTGAAATGTTGTCCTAATTGTTGCCCTTTCGCAGTCAATTTCTGCATTGAAATGTTGTCCTTGAAACTCAAAAATTTGGTAGGGGACTTCCCCAAATCGGAACTAAGTTTTTCCTTCAAGAACCCTTTAGTATTCTGCTGAAGATTCAACAAACCCCTATCTCCGAATGAGCCTTCTAGCCTTCAACGACAATCTTCAAACCTTTTAGGTTTGGTAGTAATGTTAGGCTCCTTTCTCCTTCAACCTCCTTGTCTAATTCTGACTTCAATCTAAGCCTTCTCAAGAATTTGAAAGTCTTAAGGTCTTCACCAATCTCCTCCGTAATTTGGCAAACTTCTTGCCAAATCCTTCTCCCTTGGGCTTGTTGTCGGATGGTGACAATTGTCCCAAGTTATTCCTTTGGTGGTAAATTTCTCCAATGAGTTCTCCTAGGAACTCCTTTAATGGCCTTCTCCAAATTTTAAAATAAGGCTCTCCAAGCCTTCTTGTTTCTCCTTGAGACCTCACCAAGGTCTTCAATTTCGCAGCTTCTTTGGTCTTCCAAATAAGACCTTTCCTTCAACCTTCTATTGTGGAAGTGTTGGTAATGAGATCTTCCTCTTGGATCTCAAAAATATGCTATTGTTGGAATTCTGGAGCAAGACCTTGCTAATCCTTCTACAATTTGTTGGTTTCAATGCAGATCACCAACCTCCAATCTTCTTTTGGACTCTTATCTGGAGTCTCTCGAATCAACAGTAAGGCTACTATGGCCTTTTCTTCTTCTGCACTCAACAGGTCTACAATCTCTAGTAATGGGACCTTTTCTTCAGGCCTCCAAATCTTCGTTCTTCCGTTTGTTGCTTCTGGTGTTGGATTGATTCTAAAGAAGATATTGTTCCTTGGTCTTTTGTAGGAAGCTTCCCAACTCACTTTGAATCTCCTTTTTCCTGCAACAAAGTATTAGGACTGTAATGGAAGAAACTCTAAGTCTAGAGATAATTAATCCTCACTAGTTATTTGTCAATCTAGTAGAATTTATATTGAGTCCTAGTCTTCACGAGTTTTTCTACAACCCTGTGGAAAGACTCTAGCCAAATGTAATCTCAAAAATTCTGGAACTGAGATTTCTGAACTCTCAGTCTCTCTTTGTGGCTCTTCCTATTTTCTATCTGATCTACCATGTGCTCTGATACCACTGATAGCTTTTGATGGGACAATATTATAGGAAGAACAACCACAAGATGCAATATAACTAATCTGAGATAACTATAAACTAATGACACAATAATATGCAGGAAAATAATGAGATGAACATATGCAAATAACTCAAAAATATGTCATTAATGAAAGTGACGAAAATAGTACAATGCTATATAATGGAGGACATGAACACTCCATGAAAGGATATGAAAAGACTACATTGTACCATACTACTAAACTATACCACACACTCTATATTTACTATGCTCTCTATAATCACTCACTATGAGGCCTTTATATAGAAAGATAGATTTCTTGGCCCTTACTCTACCTAGGACTCATGTACGTGTGGACTACATGCACATTTACAACTTGCACATTGACACTTGTGCATCTATTACAATATTTGAAGTAACCAACTAACTTTACTCTAAAGTAAACTCCTAGTCTAGTTATGTACCAAAGGTGGCACATTTACATGACCTAAATGATGTAATATACTCTTAGCATATTTAAGTTGGGAGATATATGTATGAAGTGTCTTGTTAGTAAGAGTGAGTTGTGTGAGTGATGTGTCAAGTTTAGAAGTAGGGAGTTATGTGCAATCATGAGAGACTTTGTCATTATGTAATATGTGAGATTTATTATGTAAAGAAGAAAATATGAAGAGTTGGTTCTCGCGTGAGTTTGAGGAGAGTAAATGTCAAGAGTCAGGTGCATATGAAGAGTCTCATGTAAGTTTATATTGAAGACAAAGCTTTGTATCATGTATCAAAGAAGCATTGCATTTATGCATGCTTTTAGTAGATGTATTTTCAATAAAGATTTCATTTTTTGTGTGCAATATTGTTATTGAATGGTTGAATGAGTTTATGTGAGAGATTATTAGATCCTATAAATTTTTAACCTGTGATAATAGGGCTCATTTTCTAACATATTTACCCCATAAAATAGACAACTAAATTAGCAATGCACTTTATGCTATCCGTCAAATAGCAAATGTTGATTGCATACTTTGATTGGAGCAATTCCATTGCAGTAGCTTTTGGAGACATTTTTATTTTTGTCCAACAGAAAAGGTGAAGAAAATTGGAGAGGCCTATAGTACTTTGCTTAGTTTGCTTAGACTCTAGAGCCACATCTGCCAGATCATTACTTTTAATAAATTTAAGGTTTTATCCTGGTATTTGGTGTTCGGAAGGCTTGACGTAGTCTCACTTCAATTCAATTCTCTTTTTTAAAAGAAAAACTTGTCTTCATCTTGATGCCATGAATTAGAGTCTTCATGTCGGTTGGTAAGCTACATAAAGTTTGATAATAGAGTAACTATTAAGGGTTGTATCAGCTAGTTTATGCTAAGAACAATTGCAAGATTGACCATCTTTATACTTTTAAGTTTCATGGTCATTTGCATTTCAAGATTAATCAAGGTAATAACACTTTGTGGAAGCAAAATCATGTTGTTCTATTTAAGTAATCAAAGTGCAAAGATAACAAGTCTTATACACTTATAAGAACTGAAATCAAAATTGTACCAGGCTGAGAGCTTTGTACATGACATGTAAAAAGAGAAGCAAAAATGTGCCTATGCTTTTGCCTAGACAGTGGGTACACTTAAATACAGAAAGTGTAGAATAGATGATTAGATGGAGAAAAATAAATTGTTCATCTTCCAATAGTTACTATAAAGATGGTGTTATGCTCAAATCAGTGGCAATTAACTGGCATCACTTTAAGTGCACATGAAGCTGATGTTGAAGGTTTGTGTTGAGTTGAAGGAAAGATGTTGAGGTGACAGGTAGTGTAGAATGTTGTTGCCAATGCACTTTCTTGTCATTAAGAAAAAATGGACTAGGTGCGAGGAAAACATATAATTTTGTTTGTTGTTGTTGCATAGGGAACCTTTATAATCTCTAGCCCATTGGGTAAAAATGAAGTCAACGGGACCTTGACCGTCTAGGGAATCGAACTGGGGCATCCCACTGGCAAGCACTCGACTGCTACTATTATGAACCTTGTAGTAAAATAAAAGCACATCCACACAATATTGCAATAATAACAAAAAATGAGCTTGAAATTAACAATATTACAAGATGAAATGAAAACACAATAGATTATATTGCACAAAGCAATAACACATTACGAAATTGCAAGCCTCTTCAAGGGGAAATCTTCTTGGAAGTAGAGCTTCGATGCAACAAAATATGAGATGCCTTTGTCTATGCACCCTTGCCTTTTTAAAGACTCTTCGTTGTTAGAGTTACTATTACCTTATTTGGTAATATCTCGATATTCTCCTACGTAGCATCTTGTTAGGATATTATTGTTAGTTAGCTTTATTTATGGGCTATGGTTAGGATATTATTTTATCGCTATCTATGACTATTATTAGCCTTAGCACTATGTACTTATATTCATTTTGATTTATGAAATTTTCTATGGTTTTTCTAAACCTAAAATGGTATCAGAGAGGATAACATCTCTCTGATTATGGGGGATGGAAATTTCGATATGAGGCGATCAAGGCGAATTTCACGAATTCATTTCACTATTAGCGATTTTTGATTTTGTTGTTTAGATCTCCTCTTGCTTCTGCTGATTGGATGGATTTGGCTGGTAATTTGACTCTGCAGACGACTTGGATCTGACACAAATCCCATCACTGACATGGATCCCATCGCATGAATTTTGAGGTGATTGTGGAGACTCGACTGGACGACAGACCCTAACGTGGATGACCTGCGATTGGGTGATGTGGCCTTGTCGACCTCGAGATCCAACGCAACATCGACCTGGAGACTGAACGCGGACCATCCATAAGAATATGATAGAGAACGCTACGGTGAATCGTCGACACTGAACCGATCTCTGTCGACTTCAGACCTTGAACTAGACGCTGCTCGAGAGCCAATGAGCTGACACGACGTTGATTCATTGGCGATCTGGACACACCTATCAGGGATCTGACGCAACAAGGGCAACTGGCAGGACCTAGCAAGCATCAGACAACACGACACTGATACGTGACACGACCCGAACCTAGGTGACGTGGCAGAGAGCTGCCAACATGACGTGAGAGGTGTGATGTGGCCAGATCTAGATGGTCAACAGACCTACAATCGCTAGACACCTGAGACACTAGCGGATCACCTACGTGGACCCTGACTATGGAGAACGAGACTAGACGATCAACTGACTCTTACAACCTGGACACCCTACGTTAACGTGGGGACCCTGCAGACCTATCAGAACGCGACCACTATGGGACCGGACAGCCTGGACACCCTACGTGGACCTGTGGCGAATGTGTAGGCTACATGGCGAGGTCTGAGTGGCTAGAGAACCGGGCAAGATCTGACATAGCTGACTTGGACAACTAAGCTTGGATTTACGCATGGAGGCGGGCAAAACAACAAGCAGGGGGAGGATGACCACCAACTGGTGGTCAGAAAGAAAAGTGCGGTATTTTGGTTTTATATCGCAAAATCAGTCCCACGTCCCTAATGTGGTACAATTGTTCCCATTGAAAACCACTGCAACATTTGCAGGTGAGCAAAAGTTTGTTTCATAGGTGCACCAAAGATCTCTCAGCTGGATCATGTTACCGACATCATTTTATGGCCACTACGCAACAATTACGCAGGCTACCTAAAACATTTGCAGGTTCTATAAAAAAAATGGCAGGTATTCCACCATTTCTGTGTACACAAGAAAAAAACAGCGATGGCCATAGCAGATCTCGATGCTCATAAGGCACCACGTCCAAGCGACGCTGCAACATTTGTGTTGGTGAAGAATCTTTGTTCGTGCCTGCAACAACACCAACGAGCTGGCAAGAATCACGAATGATTTTCTGATGCGATAATAAATTTGCAGATAAATATATGTAGAAGACTAGTAGATCACTGTGCGTTGGAGAAATTTGAACACGGCCCTCGAAGGCTCAGATCGATTTCTCAAATAAGGCGGATTGTGCTTGACACGGAGGAGAATCGACAATGTTTTGCAGGTTTCTGGCAGTCACCAGGCGGTTGAGCGTTTGGTTGTACAGAAGATCGCAACCTCGTGTCGGGAGGCAAAAACTAGATCGAGGAGATTTTTTTGTCATTGGCAGTCGATTTCAAAGGATCAGTTTGCGATCGTTACGTAATTCGGCAAGGTTCTTTCGAACGATGAGTAGCCATTCAGCTTCGTGGAGGATCCAAGACCCCTATGACGTAACACTGCGGAGGAAAATCACAAAAGGTTTATACCATCAAGACTTACCGCTTGCAGAGATTGCAGAACAACACGTACGATGCATTTCTGCCTGTTTGCATCAGCTTTTAGGTGTGTTACAGACAATATTCTGCATGAGTTGGTTGCAGTTCTTGAAGAAGAACGTCGTTGCATCGTTTTTCCAATTGCGAAGAGTTTTGTGCGCAAAGATTTTTGTACCCCTTCATGTTTGAAGACGCAGCTCGAATATCAGCAACCGGTGTAATCTTACCAATTGCAATTTTTACAGGGAGCAATCCGGTGGTTTCCCAGAAGACCGATTGACTCCTGTGCAGACAACAGTCAGACAGATGGTCGCGACGAACAAATTATAGGTATAGCACGCCATTCGGAGAAATTCTGGTCGATGTGAATTGGTCCTCGTGCTTAGGGGAACGCAACACGATGGATGAGCATTGTGTCGTTGAAGTGCTGAACGACCAGCTAAAAATCGATCTCCCGTAGCAGTTTCACTGGAACGAGGGAGTCCGACTCCTTGCAGTCTTCAAATAATTGTCGTTGCCCCTTACCTTTATGTCAGGTGTGGTAGTCCGGTTGGCAAATAGGGGAGGCGCTAAGGCGCGGACCCGATCGAGGTCAAGGGTTCAACCCCGTGGAACCAAAAGTAATATTTTTGCTCAAATTCCATTATTTTGGCCTAAACAAACATTAAATTAGATTATTTTTTAGTTCAATTTAATTTTTAATTAAATTTTTATTTTTTGAAAATTTAAGTACAATTTTTGCACCCCTCAAAGTCTCCCTTTGGGTAGCATTTCCTAAGGGGTAGCCTTTCAAGTCTGCCAAGGAGGCAAGATTTGTAAAAGGCCTAGAGGCTTTATAGTTGCATTTTTTTGCACTACGGGGGGATTAAATTTGTTTTTCTCCACCATCTCCTATTTTGCACTAAGGGGGGATACATTATAATTTTGCAAGAAGGGGGGATACATTATAATTTTGTAAGGGTGCATTTTCGGCATCGACCGACACCTTAGCCACCCTAGTCATTTATTTTGCAAAATTTCATTGTAATAGGTGCATTTTCGACAAAGACTGGCACCTTAAAGGATGGACAAATCAAAGAAGAAAAATACCCCAAAACCAACTGATAGTGTTGCTACATCAGTTAAAGGTCCTTACTTTCCAACAGAGATGGAAGGACCGTATTTTTATGAGGATGACACATTTCTCACACTCTGTAATTGTGTAGATGCCATACTCGATGATTTTGTGTCTTGTGAAGACATTCAGACAAATGGTGTTCTAATCCCTATTGGCGTTATAAGGGCAGTATACATGTCATTGGTTTCACTTGACATTGCCCAAAGTAAAACAAAAAGGGATATTATTGAGGAAACAAAGGTCAAACTTCTAATGGTCGATGCTTGTTGTGACACAAGTGACCTTCAACCCATGGTGGCGGATGCTTGTTGTGACACATGTGACCTTGAGCCCATTGTGGCCAATGCTTGTTGTGATACAAGCGACCTCATACCTTCAATGGTAGATATTTGTCAATGGTTGGGAAAATCTGAAACGCCTTCGTCAGGTGCAATCTCCACATTGCTCAAAGAAGACATGCGACCACTGTGACTCACACAGACGAGTGCTAGGCAAGTTACTTGGTAGGACTCTAGGTCATAGTAGATTGCACAAATGGAGCGAATGGATTTGGATGTGTGCAATGAATCTAAAACTAAGAGAATCACCTTTGGATAGAATCACTGTTGCATTGGTTTGGGGGTCCCTCCAATGGGTTTCAATTATATTTATTTATATTCTTCATCCATGCCCTTCCTAAAACTATCTACCCTAATATTTATATGAACCTAGGGCTACCATGAAGAGATGTGACTATCCATATGTGAATTATAATTAAATATAATAATTAATGATTTAATAATATTAACTAGTAATGTTAGGATGGAGGATCCTAACATGCCACCCTCCTTAAAAAGGAGCTTTGTCCTCAAAGCTCAAAGTGAGGAGCTTTGTCCCTTGTTTTCCAAGTAGCATTTGCTCATGTTCTTGCACTATTTTAATATCATATTTTCGTAAGCAGAGATATCGGGAAGGTGTAATAGTTAGTGGTGGATTGTCAAAAAGAAGAGTAGGAGTGGGACGACGGTGGGGGGCAACCCTTGGGGTTCCTCAAACACTTTAGAATGATGCAAAAAAAATGGTGGTAACACATCCACAACTTTCTAGTGTTCCCTAGAAGAGTCAACGGAAAATGAGTGTGTAGTCACCTTTCTACGTTGTTTTCGAATAGGTTTGACCATGTGGTGATAACTCACTATTGGTGAGGAACATGGGTGTAGTTCTTGTAGAGTGTATGTATGGTCATCATTGGTCACTTATGTTCATCATTGGTCACTTCGTGTATGTCTATCTCATCTTTGCCTGATGCATCAATCACTTCTGGCACTTCAACCTTATTTCCTTCAATGTGATTAGGTGCTTTGGTCACGACTTGCAAATCTTCCTCATCTTCAGTGCTATCCTTAGGTGTATCCGTCCAAAGGTGGTTTTGTGATTCCCACATAGGAGGTTTTGTAATTTGGTCCTTCCATTGGTGGAACTCCTTTTGTATAGTACTATTTCTAAGTTCTTCCCTCCACTAGCGTACTTCCAGGATAAATTCTTGAAGGGTAGGGTCTTGCGATTGCGATCTCCTGCCATCAACCATTGTAGGGTTGGTTTGCGAATTGCAAGTCTTCTTTGGCAAGAGTAATTAAATTTTGTGATTAGTTTATCCCCTTCTTGTTAATATCAACTTTTTGTTAATAGTAAATTATAATTTATCAAAATTTGTCAATTTGTTGACAAAATTGTAAAAAATTGTAAAAAAATTGGTTTTATTTTGATCAACGAGCAAAATTTCTAATTTCTTAGAATTTCAAATTTGAATCATATACTGGTGGTAACACAACGGTCAAATTTGAATCATATACTGGCGGTAACGCAACGGTCGCAAGCTTAGACCAACGGGCAGATTTTCTAATTTTGAATTAATGTCACAAGCATGAGCGAGTTGGACTACCAACGAGCGGATAGGACAATTTATGAATAAGACGAATGTTGATTAGTCTTAAGCTACACAACGGGCGGATGACAATAAGATGAACATGGACAACCTCAGGCTAGACAACGGACGAATGACACTTGGCGACACGACTGGGAAGGAGAGAGGATTACGAGGGCAGATGCAGACTCACCGACAAGTGGCGAAGAGGGTGTGGTAAGCACAAGGGCGAGCAGCGGGGAGCACAAGAACGAGCGCGGGAGTGGTGGGAAGCACAAGGGCAAGCGGTGGGGAGCACAAGGAACAAGCGACAGGAATTGCGGGAAGCACAAGGGCAAGTGACGAGGAGCAGAAGGAGGGTCGATGAGCGGGCGATGGGGGAAGTAAGTCTTGTGCGTGCATGACTACAAGGTGGTAGTCACAACCACCCTATATCGCGTGCATGCTTTTAAACTTCAATAAGCCCACAACGTAGTTGATGTGGGATTTATCCCTCAATGTTTTAAGGAAAACTTTATCGTCATGCTAATTTTCGATGTCAGAATTTATCATTGACGGTCGAAATTTTATTTAAAACTTTAGGTTTATGTAAATATAATTATATTTTTTTGTCGATTTTTTCAATATCTTGCCTGAAAACGTACATCGACCAGTAATTTGATTTGTTCTTCATAAATTTGACAGTGTTTGCTGATTTGGTGTGATTTCAGATTTCAACAAGGATCGAAAAAATATTTTCAAGATAAAAAATTCTTATATTCCCACCTGTAATGATGTCGAGAATAGTTTGTTTTCTTTGTTTGGTCATCGGGGTGTTTTGTGCGTTTGAGGTCGTCCAATCATCACTTATAGCAGTGAGACGGTGGGTTTTGAATTGTAAACTTGAGTGGGCAACGATTCTATGGGTAGGTGTTCTTTTGTTGGGTGGAATTATTAAGGGTGCACCGTATTAAATTTGCGTGTAGGTGATATGAATAATGATGATGTCGGGTAGATATGAATTGAAAAAAATAATTCTTGGGTGGATATGCATAGGAGTACGAGCAAGAGTGAGATGGTCGAGGCATAAGATTACGAAGGCTCTAATACTAGATGATAGGACTCTAGGTCCTAGTATATTGCACAAATGGAGAGAATGGATTTGGATGCGCGAAATGAATCTAAAACTAAGAGAATCACCTTTCGATAGAATCACTATTGCATTGGTTTGGGGGTCCCTACTATGGTTTTCAATTATATTTATTTATATTCTTCATCCATGCCCTTCCTAAAACTATCTACCCTAATATTTATATGAACCTAGGGCTACGTTGAAGAGATGTGACTATCCATATGTGAATTATAATTAAATATAATAATTAATGATTTAATAATATTAAATAGTAATGTTAGGATGAAGGATCCTAACATTACACACTCGTGAATGAATCACAGGCATTTATGAAGGGTGACTTCTCTCCTCTATGAATGGTCCAAAATTGCTATAGCAGAATATAAGCTATATTGCCATTAACACAGGTTCATCATGGAGCCAATGGCAAAGGTATATAACATACCAAACCACAAAAATTGAAGATGTAGCTAGTATGGGCATTGGATCCAAAGATTCCACTACAACTTTCATAATAACATGTTGATTGTACAACAAATGAAGGGGTTGCAAAGGGGAGGGAGAATTTGCAAATGTGGGAGGGAGAATTTTCACAAGGAAAATTCCCCCTCATAGGTCAAGAGCCACGAAGCTCTGATACCAATTGATGTGGAATCACATCGAAATTGTTTTGCATTATTTAGTGGGTGCTTAAATAGCACACAAAAATACATAATTAGTACATAACCAAATGCTAACTGAAGAAGCTAACTATAGCTAGCTTCCAATTCAGTTTAACAACAAACAATAATATATGCCTTTCGTGGATGTCCTCATCAAAAATAATCTTATAAGCCATATTACATAGGCTTATGGGTCTAAAAGAATCAAAGAATTCAACATCCTTCTTTTTTTGAATTAGGGTAAAATAAGTTGCATTTATTTTATAAGGAATATATTGTTTTACCCTAGACTGCTCCACTGCCACCAATAAATAATCCTTCACTATATCCCAATTATGTTGGTAAAAAACTGTAGAAAGCCCATCTGGACCTGGGGATTTATCCTTATTAAAAGAGAAAAGAGCTAAATAAACTTCTTCTAGAGTAATAGGCTCCATCAGTTTCTTATTGTCTTCATTCGTTATAATTGAAGGAACATCTTCAAGAACTTTATCATTAAGAACTTTGGTATCCTTTGAACCTAGAATATTTTGATAAAATGACTTTGCCTCTTTTCTAATTTCACTCTGATATTCAATCCAAACCACTTCTATTGATTTAATTCTACTAATTCTAGAAGATTATCTATGTACTATAGCCATCCTATGAAAAAACTTTATATTTTTATCTCCTTTTAACCAAGTCTGACTTGATTTTAATCTCTAGAATTTCTCTTCCTTACTCAAAATATTATGATATTCACTAAGCAACTCTCTTTCCTCTAAGCTTGGATTATTATCATCACCTTTTTGGAATTTTGAAATTTTATCTTTTAGATCTTCTTTCTTCTCAAAAATATTTTCAAAGGTATTCTTGTTCCATTCTTTTAATCTAGATGTCATAGCTTTAATTTGGTTTGGAAGAGCATACAACCCACCATTACCTAAAGAATTTCATGTTTGAGCTATCATATCAACAAATTGAGGATGGTCTTCCCACATCTGCTCATATTTAAAATATGATCTTTTTTGAATTCACTTACCGCCATTGTAACTCTTATTGGCTAGTGATATGAACCAATCCTTTTTAAGGTATTAATTTTAGCACAAGTTCCTTCATCTAGCCAATGATCTAAGAGAATGCATATATCTATTTTTTTTGCTATTAGGTTCTGGCCTATCCTGTTGTTGGTCCAAGTATAGTTGTCTTCTTCAAACTCAACTTCCCATAGATTATTGTTTTGAATAAAAGTTGTGAAATCTTTCATACTTTGGGTCAATTTCCTAATTCCTCCAAATTTTTCATTCAACTTGGTTATGACATTAAAATATTCAATACCATGAATCAGATTTCTTGGTCTTTACTTCTCATAAAGGCTTCAATCCCACTCCAAACTTCTAATCTACATGACTGAGTTGTAGGTACATAGACATTGATAAGGATGAAACAAATATCATCAAAATAACAAGTGACTAAAGAGGTTATCCAATGCCTAGTGAATGGTTACACAAGAGGTTCTAGAAGGATACCAACAAGTTAGAATTCCCCCTGCTGCTCCTTCAAAATCCATAGCATCCCATTCACATATTGCCCAAACTGCTTTCATATTTTTTGAAACTTTTTCTTTTATCATTTTAGTTTCCTGGATACAGAGAATATCAGGTTTATTACTTAAACATAGGTCCCTAATACACCTATGCTTTGAGGGGGCATTATCACCCCTTATATTCCATGAGATGATAATCATGTCTCATAAGGGGCTTTTGGTCCCTCCTGCATATTACCAATATCATTTTGTTGTTTGGTAAGGAGAAGTTCAACCAACTTAGTTTGTGTTCCTTTCTCTATGTTAGCTCTTCCTTCCCTGGATCTTGCTTAATAACTTGAGGGTTTTTCTCTTTTTGCCTTGCCTATATCAGGAGTAGGTCTTATTATTCTATTCTTCAATATTCTTTCACAATTTTATTTTTCAACATATTTATCCTCTCCTGGCTCTATTATAGAAGCTTTTGACTTATCCTGCTCATTTTTTGGTATTTTCTTATTAATGGCAGAGGCATTAACTTCTAAAACTGCATTTTCTTTACCAATTATTTTTTCCAGAATGGTGCATGGTACTTCAAGAGAGTCTTCAAAATCTGATGAGACACATTCCTTAGCTTCATCGAGAATGTTCTTCCTTAAATTAGGATCATACTAAATAGATAGTTCCTTGCTAATATGTTGAAATTGTTGTACTGTGTCCTCTAAGTTTTGATCTACTTTTTCTTCATAGGCTAAAGCCTCAAAAGAGTTGGTATTTCTTCCAATATCCTTCCTTATTGGTCTCCATTGTTTGTTTTCTTCTATTTTTCTAGATCTATTTTTTGGAAGTTGAAAACCATCTTCATCCATAACCATTCGTAAATTTCTCTTGTGGTTTTTTGCAAATGATTCTGTTGGGCTCTTCTTAGGGCATGATCTCTCAATATACCCCACCTTATGACATCCTCTACATCTAAAAGATATGTTTTCATAATCCATAGTTTGGGTCCACATCTTATCCCCATACTAGAGAATGATTGATTTTGGTAAAGCTTTACTTATATCAATCATGACCAATATTCGAGCATAAATAGCCAAAAAGCCATCTTTTGTTTTTAAAAAATAATTTGAAAAACTTATATTAAAACAGAGATCATTTAAAAGTTGGGATGAGACTTCTCCCAGCCTTAGCCAAAGAGAGCACATGTTTACAACAATAAATGAAGATTTGCATTGGAGCCAAATCTCCTAAACCATATTTCTACAATGGTTGTTCACATGTTTATAATTGTAAAAGAAGATCTACATTGGAGCACAAAACTCCTAAACCATATATCTACAATTTTTATCCAAATTAGCTAAACACTGGATTTGCTCACCAACCTGCCTAATCCTCTCATCCTCAATAGTCATGTCATTGAACGCCTACCTCCTTCTCAGTACCCATCTTAGCTAGAAAGTTTGCCACTTTATTTAGATCTCTACTCACATAAACCGGAATCACATCATCTAATTCCCTCCATAATTCCTTAATTTGAGTGACAAGAATCCTCAACCTCCATGTCTTCAAAGCAAAGTTCCTCATGCAAGAGCTCCTACCATTATTTGAGAATCTGATTCTAGGATTATTTTTCTGTAACCTTGTTTTACTACCCAAATAGAAGCAAATTTGATAGCTAAGGCTTCTGCTTCATTATTTGTGGCCCTTCCCAAGCCTTGCAGTTCCTAATAGAGCACTATCTCAATATGATTCTTGCAAACAACTCCAATTCCAGCTCTACCCGGATTGCCTTTTGCAACTCCATCAGTATTAATTATAATCCAACCTTCTGGGAGTGGTTTCCAACTAGCTCTGTCCTGTCCCTCTTGCACTTCAACTTCCTTCTCCATTGTCCCTATAACAACCCGAGTTTCCTCTTTAGCATATACTGCCATAGTTTCTGTGACTTTGCTCCAAATGACCTACCAAACTCCATCTAAAGATGAAAAGGTTTCTAAAAAAAAATTATCATTTCTCTCCAACCACACTTGCCACCAAATGAAGTTTAATCCAAGCTCCCAACCGCTACAAAGAGCTTTAGATTTAAATCTACCTCTCTTCCATATTTCCCAAATATTAATCCGATTCAAATCACCATTAACTTAAATTTTAGAAGATAAAAACCATCTCTCCTAGATCTGACGCGTGAAAGGGCACTCAAAAATCAAGTGATCAGATGTTTCCTTACTCTTGTAGCATAAAATACATTGATATGAACCAATGATTCCGCTACGTATGAGATTATCAAAAGCAAGAATTCCATTATGCTTGAACTACCAAGCAATGAAGTTTACTTTCGACCAACCCTTGGACTGCCAAATCTTTCTCCAATCTTCAACCTAATATGCATGAGGAGGAGGCTCTGGAAGGATCTTATCATAACCATCCTTCACTGTGTAGACACCAAGGCTCCCATAGCACCAAGCTAATTCATCCTCCTCATATCTACCTGTGAGAAATATTTCTACCAAGATTTTAGTCATGATGGGTGTCAATTCCGGAGGGATTGAAATTGGCCACTCATCCAACTTCTTAAACTGCTTAAACTTATAATATCCCAGCTGACTAGTGTTGAAATAACTTTCAATTTGGACCCAACCCCTAGTTTCCATGGTTGTTTTTATTTTTTGTGGTTCTAGAAATTCAACAGTGATAGGTGGGTATTGATCCCATGAATCTGTCCAAAAGCGTGCCTTCTTCCCTCTCCCTACTTTCCAAAATAATCCATCTTTCACTACCTGAGATCCTAACTTTAGAGCCTGCCACACTAAGTATCCATTACCATCCAAAGGGAAACAACCCACCTCATTTGGGTTTACCTATCCCAAATATTTACTAGTTAAAACTTTATTGAATAAAAAAGTTGGTTGGGAAATCCACCTCCAGTAAAGCTTTCCAACCAAAGCTTTATTATTTAACTTTGATCTCCTCAGTCCCAAACCTCCTTTTACCTTGGGTTGGGTTACTTTATCCCAACCTACTAAGGCCCATTTCCTCTCTTCTTTTACTCCTCCCCATAAAAAACTTATAGCCATCTTGTCCAACTCTTTCATATGGTATGTGGGATAGCAAGGATAGAAAATTTATAAATTGGTATGGCCTGAATGACTGACTATAAAAAAGTTAATCCACCCCCATAGCTTAACCATTTGTGAGACCAATGCTTAATTTTTTCCTTGATACAATCCAAAATATTCCTCTACATATCTATTTTCAGTTTTTTAAAATGCAAAGGGACCCCCAAGTATACCACTAGGAGAGAAGTCCTCGTGAATCCCAAGATCTCTAAAATTTTGTCCTAAAACCTTTGATCAAGATTTAAAAAAATCACTTTGGATTTTTTATCATTGATGACTTGGTTTGTGGCCCTAAGGTAGACATTCAATGTATCTCTAATCATTCTTACTTCCCTGAAGTTGGCCACTCCCACCATTCCTGTGTCATCCACAAACTATAGGTGAGTCAAAACTTCCTCACCCACCTTGATACATGTTAGCAAACCTTGTTGTCTTCTCCTCAAGATAATTCTACCTAAACCTTCAGCCAATATGAGAAAAAGATAGAGGGAACAAATATCTCCTTGACGAAGGCCTCGAGTAGCTCCAAATGGTTGTGAGGGAAGACCCTTGATTAACATTGAGTATGTCGAAGTAGAAACACAACTCATGACCCATTCTATCCAATATTGAGAGAAACCAAAGGTTGTCATCATCTTTGACAAGAAGCTCCACTCCACCCTATCATAAGCCTTTGACATATCCAATTTTAAGAACATTCCCCTATTACCAGATTTTTGCATTGAATGGATTGTCTCCTGAGCTAGAACCACACCATCCAAGATCTGCCTGCCCTTTACAAAAGTCCCTTGCTCTGAGGAGATAATGCTATGTAGAAGAGGTTTTAGCCACTCAACCATTACCTTTGTGATTATTTTATATATGACATTGCATAAAGCAATAGGTCAATAGGTCTATAATTTGATATGTGCACCCCCTCCTCCCCTTTTGGAATTAAGGCAATGGAAGTATGATTTAATGCTTTAAACATTCTTTTACTACCTTTGGATTCCTCTATAACAACCATTACATCCTCCTCCAAGTTGTCGCAGAAGGCCTGTAAAAACTCAATTGGAAATCCATCTAGACCTGCTGTTTTTTTGGTGTGCATTCCAAATACTAATTTCTTCAGTTCCTCTATATCAATGGGTTTAAGTAGGGCTTGATTTTCTTCATCAAAGATAACAAAGGGTATGACAAAAAGAACTTCTTTTTGAGCCTCTTCATCTTGCACCATATTTTTCTTAAATAGTTTAGAAAAATAATCCATTGAATGGAAATGCATACCTAGAATTGTATCAAAGAAGTTTTTGTTCTCATCTTGAAGAGCTTCCATGTTGTTCGTCTGTCTCCTAGCACAAGCAACCCGATGGAAAAATTTGGTATTTTTATCACCTTCTAATAACCAAGTGGTTCTTGCTCTCTATTTCTAGTAGGTCTCCTCTTGGTTGTCAATGTCTTCAACCGCTTTACGCAATGCATCATCCTCTTCTTTGAGCTGCTCTGTAATTGTTCCTTCCCATAAATGTTTTTGGACCTCATCCCATTTGGCCACCAATGAAGCTCTTTGGACCTAGAAGTTTGTCTTGTTAACTCGCTTCAATTATTTCAGTTGATCCTTGACATAATGAAGTTGCTTGTGGAATCTAAACATTGTTGTCCCATATGTTGGGCGGCCCTCTTCCCACCACTGTGGAATTTTCTTTTAAAGTTCTTTTTGTAACAAAAAGTTTTCAAATTTAAATGGTTTGTGATACTGCACTGTTTTGATCCCCCTTCCAACAAAATGAGAAAGTGGTCTAAAACTGGACCTTCCAAAAATTGAAATTTTATATTTCATTTAATAAATGCCTCCTCTGAAACCAAAAAATGATCTAACTTCACCTTCCTGCTATGTAGCTTCCTCCTCTTATTAGTCCAAGTATAGTTGGTTCCAGGGCATTTAATATTCACCAAGTGTAATGCCTGGACTTGGGCAATCATAAGTCGATCCCTTAGGTCTAAAATTGGGGTTTCCCCTTCTTGATCTCTAGAGGATAATTTAGCATTAAAATCCCCAACAACAATCCAGTCTAACTCCTCCCTTGAGACTCTCATGTTATGCACAACTTTCCATTGATGCATCTGACTATCTAGGTTTTGAGCCCCATAAAAATTTGTGATTAAGAATTGGATAGTTGTCACATTGTTCCCAAAATGTGATGTGAGGACACCCCTCCAAGCTATATGTTCTATTGTCATCCATTCAAGAGAGTTCCACAAAGTAACTATCCTCCCTGAGGCCCTTTGGGCAGCCACTTCCATATGACCAACACCCCTCCAAAGTCTATTTACTGTTTTACACATACGATCGAACGATATTTTTATCTCCTAGATAAGCAAAAAATATGTTTTACATTTTTCTAAGAGTCTTCGAATAGTAGATTGATGGGTTCTACTGTTTAAACCCCTAACATTCCATGATTGTATAATCATTGGTTACCTTGAGAGCAGTAAAAATCTATTGGCCTCACATATCCTCCAGTGATTAGTTTGTCTCCTTGAACTGCTATCAATTCCTTATTTGATTTTCTACCCACTCCTTTAGAGCTGATATTTTTTTATCTCTTTTCCACCTGAGTTATCCCTAGAGTTGGCCTTTCTCTGTTCTTTTCTGTTATACCCATGATGACATCCTTAATTATCGGTTGCTCTTGGTTATGCACTATCAATTACCCTACAATCTATAATTGCGGTAAATCACTGCACTCAATTACCTGCTCTAGGATAGGAGGAAGTGAAAGAGGGGCTTGAACATGGCTGTTATTATTTTTATTATTCTCATCTACTCCTTCCATGAATTGTTCTTCTTCCTGGTCCACTAGTGTTTTAAAGATCTCATACCTATTGGAGGGTTTGAGTTGGGTTTGCTCTTTACCATATTTTTCTTTTGCCTTCTCCTTCTTTTGGGTTGTTCAAAACCATCTCCTTATGATTTGTTGCCCTAAGAAATGTTGGTTGTTTCTTTATTGATTATTGACTTACCCTCCTTAGGAAGATTTGACATTCCCAAAGGAGCCTCCATTTTTATATTCATATTTTTTGGGCAGGATCGGGCTAAATGCCCATATTTGTGGTAAACTCTGCACTTGAAGGGTAATACCTCATAATCCAGTTGTTGAATCCAATATAATCTCGCAAGTTCGAGTTCAACCTTTGCCGACAAAGGCTGGCTAAGATCCATTTCCACGCATAATCTAGCATAAACGATAGCATAAACGATTGTGTTTCCTTCCATTGTGTCTTTGGAAACACCCAAATGTCTTCCAAGGGAATTGTCGATAATTTCTAATACCTGCTCACTCCAAAAATCCATTGGAAGTGCATATAAACGGATCCAAACCGGGATAGTAGTGGGTTCAATTCGAGGATCAAATCCCACTCTCCAAGGTTGAACAAATAATCCTACCAGACCATGATTCCTATTTTTTGATTCGAAAGCCCTATTTCTATCGGTAAGTGAAGAAAAACTAACAATAAAATATCCATTGCTAATAAACCACAAAGAATACTCACCAAGAGGCTCCTAGTTTTATTGGACTCAGGAATGCAAAAAAATTAGGGTAAGGCGAATACCCATGAATTTACAGATCAAATCATGATTAGCTCTATATAAAATTGTTTCTTCTACCATCCTTTACTCAATGACAATCTTTGGCCTTGATTATGATTGTGGCAAGCATCCATTAGCTCGTTGAGATGTTGATCTTTTTTCAGCAGTTGTAAAAAGCATTTTTAATGCAGTTTTTATGCTTCTTCAGTCCTTGTTGGAGATTTATCCTTTAACAAATTTGCAAAAGAATTGTGTCTCTCTAAAAGAGGATCCAGAGGTTTCCCCATTGGGCCCTCCTGGAGTAACAATCTTGTCTTCAAGTCCACAACAACCAAAAATCTCTTCGGCTACCCAACTTATGCCCTAGTTTTCTCTTCCAAAAAAAATCATCTTTTGTTGTATCTGAAATCTCGAGGAATTATCCTAGAATGTTGCCTATTTCCTTGAAGGTATATATTTTCCAAAATTCAATGGGCAACCCAAACATCCTAACCCATACTGGTACTAGGGATAGATTTACATTTTCAGGTGAAAAGCCTTCATACCAATGGGTAAGGAAGAGTCATGTTCTTCCCATAAACCAAGGACCCCCTTTTAGGATTATTTCTCTTTCTTCCCTAGAACAAAAAATGGCTAGGAAGAAACCTTTGGGAAGAAATGATAGAATCACTCCTGGAGACTTCCAACTCCTATCAATCCATTTTCTCAAGGCTGAAACCCTTAGTCAATACCCATTAAATTTACCAAAAATTGTCCTATCTTGGAGCAATGAGGATCTCTCTGAGGTGCGCTCACTAACCTCTACCACTAGAGATGATTCTAAGGATTTAACTATAAATTGATCCATGGAAAGGAAACTAAAAATCAAAATCTATTGAAATTTATCTGAAAATCCTATAGCAAATATAATATTCGATAAAAACTTTATAAATTTTTCATGCACAAATTCTAAGATAAAGAAAGGGGAAAAAAAACTTCGTTAAAAAATTATTTGTCGAGATAGAATGTCTTGCCTTGTTGAAGTCCTAACCCTTCATTGCTCTTCCCATCGTTTGAACCCTAGTTGGCAAATATTTACAATTTTGTTTTTTACGATTTGAAAAATCGTCACTGGCCTTGTTCCGAATGATTGACTTCACAGGGTCGCATCTCCCTCAATATTGCTCAAATTTTTGCATATGACCACTCATATTAAAGCTATTCAAATTATGCATAAGTTGATCCAAGAATCAGCTGAATCGAATAACTCTTCGTGAATATATGGCTCCTAAAAGATGATAAGTTTTTCATGAGAAAACCCTAATCCTTCGCGCTTTGCAATTTCGCTTTCGTCACTGACCTTATTCCAAATGGTTGCCTTCACAAGGTCATATCTCCCTCAATATTGCTCGAATTTTTTGATATAACCATTCATATTAAAGCTATTCAAATTCTGCATAAGTTGGTCCAAGAATAAACTGAATCGGATAACTCTTCGCGAAGATATGGTTCCTAAAAGATGACGTTTTTCAAAAAAACCCTAATCCTTTGCACTTCGCAATTTCGCTTTTTGGGACTTGAAAAATCATCACTACCCTTATTCTGAATGGTTGATTTCATAGGGTTGTATTTCCCTCAGTATTGCTCGAAGTTTTGCATATAACCACTCATTTTAAAGCTATTCAAATTCTGCACAAGTTAATCCAAGAATTAGCTAAATTGAATAACTATTCGCGAAGATATGACTCCTAAAAGATAAGATGTTTTCAAGAAAAAAAACCTAATCCTTTGTTAAAAGCAGATTGTTTTTTCTTTATCTCTCTCTTTTTTCTTAAATATTTATACCCTTATTTTTATCCATCTATTTTAAAAATTTATACTTTACAACGACTTTATCCTTCTTTTTACCCACTTATTAAAAAAAATCTATACTTTAAAACTACTTTACCCATTTAGTTAAAAAACTATTTAGTACTTAAATATTTATTATGGAGCTAACAGTTAAATTTGTGGAAGGTTCAAGGTTCAAATTTGAATGGGGTAGAATTTATACCATAGTCTGATCTGAATGGATAAATACTTGGTTTATCGTATCATTCCATATGACCTATATGGTTGAATGGACATTAAAAACTACTTTACTTTGTCAAATACAAAGGTTAAACATTAACAATATTAATGAAAAAAAACCAGGTAAATGTTGTTTTATAGTATTTTTGAATAAATGAGTATTAGATATAGTGTTTAAACATTTTCAATTGTTTTTTAATTGGTGATATTGAAAGAGGTCCTACTTCTATTATGCAATGTTTACATTATTTTTTAATATTTCAACAAACAACATCATGGTATTACAATGAAGGATTGTTATTATTGATTGTTTTATTGTAAGGATGTTCATCACAATACAAAAATTTGTAATTGTAATATGCTTTTATGATTGCTTTTTATATACAATTTGTTTGATAATATATTAGACAAAATTTTCACATTCACCTCTAAAATTGGAACTTGGAAATTTTTTTACTCCATTTTTATATCAAATAAATTATTGTAAGTAAATTGTTTTTGGTATGATTCTAAGGATAAATTTAAAATTTAAGCCATTCTTTTTCTTTTGGATTCGAGTATTATGATAAACCTCTATGACTGATGCATAGGGTTGAGCAGTTCCCTCCCAACCATGATCCAACCATATTTTTATATATTGATTTATTTTATAAATTATATTAAAAAAAATTGTTAAATAGCCAAATAACAATTATTACCTAAATTATATTAAAAAAAATTGTTAAATAGCCAAATAACAATTATTACCATGAAGTCCTGGGGACGGTGCAATGGGATTTTGGTTCTTCTTCAGGAGGTCCAAGATTGGCATTTATGTGGTTATGTGTTAATCCTTTATTGATAAGCGTAGCTCTTGGTCTTACAAGGGATTATGGCTGGGAGGGGATTGCTCAGTTCTATGCGTCAAGGGTTTATCACAATACCTAAATGAATAAAGAAATAAAAATTTACAAGGGGTCATGGTTGGAAGGGGACTGCTCAGCTTTTTGCATTGGTCGCAGGGGTTTATCACATTACCTGAATGAATAAATAAATAAATTATTACCATGAAAATGTCTTAAAAGTGGACTATGGCTTTCTAATGCAATTGATGTATATTTTATAATATTCTTTTAAAAAAATTTAATTAAACGAAATTGGATTTCATTTATAGCCAAAAAAAATCTATTGGTTTGCATTCTAGCTTATACTTTAGGGTATGTTGTAGTGTCTTGGAACTTTTGCTTTGGTAAGAGGGTTGTTGTAGCAGAGAACATGATTTGTCAAGCTTGTATCTCTAAATATGCAAACTTTGGACCTATCAAGGTTTTAACCTTATCATTCTTTTTGAATTTTTTTTATTTGGTTAGTGTGAGAAACTCCTACGACCAACACGCAGGACTGGGCAGGCTCCCTTCAACCATGACCCTTCTTAAGCGGAGAGCTATGCTTATCAATAGGGAATTTAACACACAACCACCACATAGCCACCCTCTTACACACTCGTCCACGCCACGATTTGAACCTTGGATCTCTCAAAAAAGAGCCAAAACCCAAATTGTTGCGTTGTTCCCTCGGACATTCTTTTTGAAAAATTAATATGTTTAAATACGTTAAATAATTATTTTTATAAAATATAAAAAATGAATGAATTTGATCAAGTGGTATTAGCTCAACCAGTTAGATTCTTCAATATTTAAAGAGGAGACCAAGGTTCAAATTTTGCTAGGCTATATATGGATAATATCCCAACTTTGTTGTAATACCACTGTGTGGTGATGATATAATACTCGGTCGGACTAGTTTCAAACCCATATAACCAATTGAAAAAAATGAATGAGTTTGTAAATTATGAAATTGGCTATCATCCATAGTTGAAGTCTATATGAGGCTCTATAATATTTAAGTGAGAACTTTAATTTGTTAAGAATTATTATTATTTTTAATTGGTTATAGAGGATTGAATCGGGCCTCACCTATATTATCTATAATATTTAAGTGAGAAATTTAATTTCTTAAAAATTATTATTTTTTGTTTTAATTGGTTATATGGGATTGAAAAGGGCCTCACCTATATTACATCTTACAGAGGAGATCAAGGTTCAAATTTTGCCAAGCGATACATAGATAATATCCAAGCTTTGTTGTAATACCACTATGTGGTGATGATGTAATACGAGTGGGGCCAATTTTAATCCTATATAACCAATTGAAAAAATGAATGAGTTTGTAAATTATGAAACTAGTTATCATCCATAGTTGAAGCCTATACGAGGCTCTATAATATTTAAGTGAGAACTTTAATTTGTTAAGAATTTTTTTTTTAATTGGTTATATGGGATTGAAAGGGGCCTTACCTATATGGTGGTATTAAAATAATTTAGGAATTATGCATGTATTGTTTAGCAAGATTCAAACCAAGTTCTCCTTGAAAGTTAAGGAATATAACCAGTTAAGCTAATGTTATTTGATAATTTCTCAAGAATTATTATTTATACAATATATATAATTATTTCATCATGATTTGTTTAAAGCATATCTATAGATCTATTGTTATTTTGAATACAACTAATCACATGAAGGAAGAACTTTAATTTATAAGAATAATTATTTATAATTATTTGTTTAGAGCATATCTATAAATTTACTATTGTTATGAATATTCAGTCAATTACAGTATAAGAGAAGGAGGTAAAGAAATAATTGAAGTTACATAATTCAATAAATAATTGATCGATAACATGGAAACAAGTATGTTGACAAGGATTTGGATTGTTCTTTATTATTATAAGGTTTGCTTATAGAGAGGCCAAAAATGTAAATACAATATGCAAGTGAATGGTGAATAGTTTATGTAATCCCATTTTGGTTTGCCATGCATGTGTTGCTACTTGCCCTTCCCATTTTCCTCCTCACCTTCCATTCCCTTTATAAAATGAAGTCAACCCTAAAATTATTATAATTGGATTGAAGTTGTACAACTTGAGTGGGCATGACAATGAAGGCTTGGATACTCTAGACAGAATGTTCAAGGTTTGAACTTAAAAGGAGGTATGGTAAGTATGTCTTATATGTGAATAACATAACATGAGTGTCCCTATAGGCAAATAACAAAACATGAATGTCTCCTCCCATGCATAGCAGACCTTATAAGTTACTTTCTATGTGTGGCTCCTATTAGGGACTATTCCCATCAAAATAACAACAAATTAAAATTTCTACTAAGTCGATTAAACCATATCCAACTTTCATTTTTATCAAATATATTCTTTAAAGGTCACTAAAATCAAAATCAAAATACATTACATTTACTTTTAAGTCAATTAAACCATACCCAATTTGTCATTTTATAAAAAATATTTTCATCTTCTTTAAATTACTATGATGTCATAATCAACTCTATTATATCATTTTCATTAAGAGATAAAATATTACTCGACCAATTACCTTCTAGGATATGAATTTTTCCACGAAAAAGATGAACATTGCAATTGGCTAAATTATTTGCTACTTAACTTTCTTTCTCTATAGATATTTTGACATTTTCAAGATATCATCTCCAACAATAGTTGATGGACACAAAAAATAATTTTATATTTGATCCATTCACATCCATTGTTCTTGATGGCATTAATAATAATTTGTAAATCCCCTTAATTGAAATATATTTCTATCCTTTTTCAATTACAATTTTGATTCCTGTAAGAAGTGCCCTAGCCTTTGCATAGCTATTGGTTGAAATTCCATATGATTTTGAGTAAGTGAGGAGAACTTTACCTTCATTATTTTAAAAAAGTACTAGCTCTAATAGCTTTTTCTAGACTTCCTTTGGAAACACCATCAAAGTTCATTTGTAAGGACCCAACTTCTAGACATTTCCATTTTACCATAGATTGATGAAGATCCATTGTGTTAACTCCATTGTTATAGATGAACCTTTGCATGTTTATTCAATAACTAAGAGGCTAGCACCTCTTTTTTCACACCAAAGACTTTCCATGATGATCACCATGCTTGTAAACATTTTGCAAGAGAGGTAATACTATAATTCCAAGCTCGAGCATGATTTTGAGAATTACTTTTGAAAATTCTATTATTCCTTTGATGCCATAAATTCCAATAAATAATGACAGGACCAATTCTCCATAGAATGCATAAAGCTAAATAGCTTTGAAGCAATTAATCCAACATTTTTTCAATTTATTCAATATTGATGGTGCTACCAATATATTCTTTCTTTTTTTAAATCAACCACAAATGGATTAAGCAAATGAATAAGTAAATGAACTAATATTCCTAGATCCTTCTTACGTAATGCACACCTAAAAGGTCCATGATATTCTCTTCTTTACAAACCCTCACCCAAAAGATTTTTTTTTTACTACTAACCAAAGGAATGTTGAGGCCTTAGGGAGGGCCTTAAGTGACCAAACACTCTTCCAAGGGAAATCTATGGGAGTGGAGAAGTCTAATTACTCTAAAGCCTTACATCCCAACTTGATTGAGTATCAACCATCTTTTGATAGATTCTAAACCAACTCATTCTTCCACATAAAAGTAGGCAAATAGAACTCTTGAAGCATATTTTAAAGCTCATCCGCTATTTTTTTAAGGTTCTCTCCTTGAACTAGTTTGCTAATATAAGTCCATGATCTAGAATTATTGATCACATTACTACAAAAGTTGACCTTTGAACTTCTACAAACTAAACATGGTTGTCATTTTGAATAAAAAATAAGAGGACAAGGATTCAACTAAACATCAAACCAAAATTTATAAAAGCACCCTCATTTATTGACAACCAATGTGTTTCTTGATTAATTGCAAATTATATTATATAAACTTCTATGTTGTTGAGCTCCTAGGTAGGGTTTGTTTCCTAAAAAAAAAATTGTCAAAACCTATATATTTTTTAAGAAATTTTTTTGCCCAACCCTTTCCTTGACCTTTGAATAATCTCTAAGAAGTTTTAATCCTAATGCCAAACTCAAAAGTCTACAATTTTACAAGTTTGTACCTACAATATTCTTTCCTTTGCAAACCCTATCCCACTTACAAAGAGAAAATCTAAAATTTCCTCACATACTTTCCAAAGAAAATCTCTTTGAATTTTTTCAAATTTGGATGTTAGACCTACTAGTATTCTTAAAAGTGACATCATATATATAGATAGATTTCAATGTAGTCTCTATCAGTTACATCCTTTCAACCATGATTAAGAACTTACCTTTCCAACCTACCAAACAAGATTTTGTTCTATACAAAATAGAGTACCAAAGAACTTTCTTCTTTTCTTTATTAGACAAATAATACCTTAGGTATGTTGATGGTAATTTTCTAACTTTAAACTCTAAATTATCCATAATAATTCATTGTATATCTAGGGCACTATTTATGAAAAAGAGCCTAGATTTTGTAGTAGTAATCAATTCTTTAGTAACCTTCTCATAACATGATAATATTGATTTGAAGTAATTGGCCTCACTCACTAAGAGTTGACTCAAAAGAAATGTGTCATCAACATATTGAAGATGAAATTCTAAGGGACTATTTATTCTTTAATAAGTTATGTTAGCTTCTATTTGGGACCACTTCCATCAAAATTACAAAGCATTACCTTGCTATTAGGTCAACTAAACCATATCCAACTTGCTTTTTTATTAAATATATTCTTCATTTTCCTTTCTATCAAAGATGTTCTTCATCATCCTCTAACAATTATGTTTCCATAATCAACCCCTTCACATCATTTTCATTAAGAGATAACATCTCACTCGGTTAGTTACCTTCTACAATTTTTATTTGGCCAAGATAAAGATCAATGTTGCAGTTGGCTAAATTATCTACTACTTTATTTCCTTCTCTATAGGTATGATATCATTTCTAAGATATTGTTTGTAACAATAATTGATGGACGTAAAAAATACTATTTTTATCCAAACTTCGCGTCCTTTTTTATTAATAGCATTAATAATAATTTGTGAATCCCCTCAATTGAAATAGATTTTCATTTTTTCATGGCAATTTTGATCCCTAACTAAAGTTCCCTAGATTTTGCATAGTTGTTAGTTGAAGATCCATATGATTTTAATTAAGCTAGGAGAATTTTTCCCTCATTACTTCAAAACTTACCACCTCCACTAATTTTTCTTGGATTATCTTTGAAAGCACCATCAAAATTTATCTTGATAAAACCAGCTTTTGGACATTTCCATTTTACCAAAATTTGATGTAGATCTTTGTGGTAATTCCATTGTCAAAGATGACCCTTCTATGTATATTCAAATTCTATAACCAAGAAGATGCTAGGATCTTTTTTTCCACACTTGAGACTTATTATGATGAGCACCATGTCTATGAAAGTTTTGCAAGAGAGGCAACAATATGATTTCAAACTTGGGCATGATTTTGAGATTTCTTTTTAAAAAATCTATTCCTCTCAAGCCATAAATAATGACATGACCAATCATTCATAGAAAACCAATGCTTTAGCTTTAAAATAACTAATACAACATTGTTGGGGCTACCCAACATACTCTCATATTTTTAAGAAAATGACCCAAAATAGTATAATCAAAAGGGAATGAAGAAATAAATGGTGTGATGTTTCTAGATCCTTCTCATACAAGACACACCTCAAAGGTTCATAATATCCTCTTCTTTGCAAACTCTCACTTATAAGAATCTTGCTTTGGACTACTAACCAAAGGAACGTTGAGTTAGGGAGGATATCGAGCTATGGGCCTTAAAGGATAATCCCTATGCTATGGTCAAATTGTCTTATACTGGTGAGGGTATAGGAAAGGTGGGGGGACCACTTTGGCATCCTTCTAAATGATGAGGTTTAGTAAGGTGAACCCCATAAACTACAAGATGTTGGCCACTCCTAGTCCACTGAGAACTTTGCTTGTGTGTTTTTTTTTAAGTATATCTCTCTTGGGTTGGTGGTTTTCCCACATCTACTCATATTTAAAATATGATTATTTTTTGATTCACCTACCACCATTTTAAGTCTCATTAGTAAGTGATATGAATCGATCCTTGTCAAGGTATTAATTTTAGCACAAGTACCTTCATCTAGCCAATGATTTGAGAATAGGCATGTGTCTAATTATTTTTCTACCAGGTTCTGGCCTATCCTATTGTTGGTCCATGTATAGTTGTCATCTCTAAACTCAATCTCCTATGGATTATAAATTTGAATAAAAGCTAAGAAAACTCTCATACTTTGGGTTATTTTCTCAATTCTTCAAAATTTTCATCTAGCTTGGTTGTGCCATTAAAATCTCCTACAATCATAAATGGGGTTTCTTGGTCTTTACTTCTCATAAAGACTTCAATCCCACTCCATACTTTTGCTATGCCTAGCTGAGTTTTGGGTCCATAGACATTGATAAGGATGTAACAAATATATGTAAAGTAGCATTTGACTAATAAGGCTATCCAATGCCCATTTTTATGAATGGTTTCACAAGAGGTTCTAAATGGATTCCAACTTGTTAGAATTTCCCTTGTCGCTCCTTCTAAATCCACAACATCCCATTTACATCTTGCCCATACTACTTTCATAGTTTTGGAAACTTCTTCCTTAGTCATTTTAGTTTCTTGGATACAAAGAATATCAAACTTATCACTTAAAAAAATCCCTGCGACACCTATGTTTCGAGGGGGCATTAACACCCCTTATATTCCATGAGATAGTAATGATGTCTCATTAGGGGCTACTAAACCCTCTTGAAAATTACCAATATCATTTTGATATTTGATAAAGAAAAGTTCAACAAACTTAGAATGTGTTCCTTTCTCTATATTTGCTCTTGCTTCCTTGGCTTTCAATTATTAATTTGAAGGGTTTTCTCTTTTTGCCTTGCCAATATCAAGGATAGGTCTTATTATTTTATTCCTTAATATTCTTTCACAACTTTGCTTTTCATTAGATTTATCCATTCTTGAATTTTCCAAGGAAGCATTTACTTTATTTTGCTCATTTTTTAGTATTTCCTTATTAATGCTAGAGGTATTAACATCTAACACTGCATTTTCTCTACCACTTTCCTTCTCCTTAATGGTGTATGGTACTTCAATAAAGTCTTCAAAATCTGATGAGGTACATTCCTTAGGTTCAACAGTAATGCCCATCCTTAAATTGGGTTCAAATTGAGTAGATTGTTTCTTGTTAATATTCTAACCCTATTGTACCATGTCCTCAAAACTTTGATCTATTTTTTTTATAGGCTAAAGCCTAAAAAAACAATGTTTCTTCCAATATCCTTATTGGCCTCTACTGTTTAATTACTTTAATTTGTTTGGGCCTAGTTTTTGAAAATTGAAAACCATTCCATCCATATCTATTTGTAAGTTTCTATTGAGGTTTTCTACATATGTTTCTACTAGATTCTTCTTAGGACATGATCTCTCAATATGTCCCACCTCATGACATTTTCTACATCTAAAAGATATGTTTTCATAGTCCATAGATTGAGTCCACAACTTACCCCCATACTTAAGAGTGATTGATTATGGTAAAGGTTTATTGACATCAATCATGACCAATATTTGGGCATAAATAGCCAAAGACTCAGTCTTTTGTAGTTTTTGAAATCTCAAGAAATTCTCCTAGAATGTTGTCTATTGCCTTAAAGGTATCAATTTCTCACAATTCAATGGGCAACCCATATATCCTAACCCTGATCTGTACTACGGATAAATTTACGTTTTCAAGTGCAAAACCTTCATACCAATGGATAAGGAAGAGTCTTGCTCTTCTAATTAACCAAGGACCCCCTTCAAGAATTTATCTCTTTCATCCCTGGAACAAAAAATGATTAGGAAGAAACTTTTGGGAAGAAAGAATGAGTCTTGCTCTTCTCATAAACCAAGGACCCCTTTTCAAGATTCTATCTCTTCCCTTCTTGGAGTAGAAAATGACTAGGAAGAAACCTTTGAAAGAATCTTGGAGACTTCCATCTCCTATCAATCCATTTTCTTATAACCGAATCCCCCTTTGGCCAAGACCCATTAAATTTATCAATGACTGTCTTATCTTTGAATAACAAAGATTCGTTGTTGTATGAGGTCCTCCATAACCTCTACTAATAGGGATGATTCTAAGGTTTAACTATAAATCAATCTTAGGGGAAGGACACTATAACTCAATATCTATTTATAGCCATTAACAATTATATTATATGAACTAGAGCTTATATCTCTAAAAATTCAATACATTTGATATTACATTTATAATAAACCTACAATAATTTGCATACAAAACTTCGATAAAAAATTAAAAAATACATAAAAACTTAGCTAAAAAATTCTACATCTAAATAGAATATTCTGCTTGTTAATGCCCTAACCCTCTATTAATTATGCTCAAAATAGAATGCCCTAGCCCTCTATTTTTTTTAATAGATTATATGTGGCTTCTATTGTGGGCCACTCTCATCACAATACCAAAATATTACATTTGCTGTAGCATACATTTTTCTCATGACTTTTTTATTTCTTTTTTCTCTTAAATATACTCTTCAACTTCTTCAAAGTGCTGCTTCCACAATCAACTCCGTGACATCATTTTGATTAAGACATAAAATCTTACTTGGCCGTTGCCTTCTAAAATTTGAATCTCACTGAGATAAAGATCAACACCATAATTCACTAATTTATTTGTTATTCGATTTCCTTCTCTATAAATATGCTCACACTACCATGAGATTGCTTCTTGTAATAAACAATAAACATCAACATTATACTATTTTTTATAGAGTCTCCACATCCATTTTTACTAATAACATTGATGATAATTTATGAATCCCTTATTTAAAATATATTTTCCTAATCTAATCCTCTATTAATTTTAAGTATTTAAAATCCATAAAAACCATGTTTTATTGGATTGACTTGCCATGAGTATTCCTTGAACCTTCCTTAAAGGAAAAAATAATTAAAAATTAAAAACAATTAGAATAATTAATATAGTTACTTAAAAAAGTATTTAATGATTGCAAGGGCTTAATAAGTGGTTAGTGGGTTACTAGTCACATAACATTTAATAAAAACAAATAATAAAAACATTTAAAATTATTTTTGAAATTAAAATCCTCCTCTTAAAGGAAGACTGCATTCTCTTACTACATATAATGGCGGCCGGGAGGTCTTATGTTCGAAACTCCGCCGTCTTGAGAGTATTATTTTCTTTACGATATCTGGAAATCAAAGATACCACATGGCAGGGCGCGGTAGTTTTGCAATTTAAAGTGGTGGAGCTGCTGCGCCTGAAATAGGTTCGAAAGATTCCATCTCAGTTATCAAATAAAGCTTCCAAAAAAACAAAAAGGAAGTCTTATAGCACAAGCACAAGACATAAACTTTCGCCTCCACTCAACAAGTAATTTTTCGTAGGCAATATCCATTCTGAACAAGAAGAAGAGGAGCTTAGACAGAGGAAAAGCACAGCCACGATGGAGGAGGGATCGGATCAAAATTCCCAGCCTTCCTCACTATTTCCCCTCCAATCCCCACCCCATCCCCAACAGATAAACATGAAAGGTGATACTAACGATTCAGGATGGCTATCTAATGTTAGTTTTAATCTAAATCTTCTTCCCACCATTTCCTCATCGACCCCTGCTCCACTTCCTCCTGAATTAGAGGAAATTGCGCTAGATTTAGAGGATAGTGGGGAGAAATCTCTGAAAAAGGAACCCCGTTATCCAATTCTGGGGTCCTCTAGCTCAAACGAGGAAATTGAGGAGAGGGAAAGCAGAAGGAAAAGAAAGAAGAGGACCGTGGATAAGAAGAAAAAGAAAGAAAGGGACAGAGACAGGGGTTCAAAGGTTAAGTTACGGAAAGGCTCGGACGCAGAGACCAAATTGGCAAAGGATTATTACTTCGACACGCGAGGAGACCCCGATAATTTGGCATTCGGTTCTCTTTACAGGTAGGGATTTGTAAAAACTCCAGCTTTTGAATATCTTCCACCGCAAAATTTATGAACACCCAGTTGGAAAAATGTGGACAATTATGGGGAACCATTTTATTTATTTATTTTAATAATTTTATTTTATTTATTTTTTTGCTTGATAAAAAAAGGGTTGTACTGGGGTCCCCACCCTTAACAAATTACATCTCTCTTCTTTAGAGTTTGAGAGCTTATTACCTCTCTCTTCTTTAGAGTTTGAGAGCTTACAAATAGATACACTTCATCTCAATTGAGATGCTAGAGTTAAAAACCTACATCATTTTACATAATATGTTTGAATTCTTGATTTTCATTTTCTGGATCTTTTCAAATTTCGGTATGAATATAATCACTCCAGAATTTAGCATCTTTCTTGACATTTTCCAGAACATCGCACTAACATAGTCCACTTTACCAAATTTGGATTGCTAGTTTCTTTCCTGAAACACAAGTACAACCACAAAAGTTATAATAAATAGTCTAAATGAACACATATTGTTACAAAATAAAATAGATATTACCAATGGAAAACATTAAAGTAAATCTTAATCATTAAATGATTTAGGCAATCAACAATTTTTGTCAGCGTCAACTAAACTTTCTACTTCCTCTAACCATGTAAAGGAGATGTTAACTTCACGGTCCTCAACCAAAACCCCTTTATTGGCTAGCTTATCTGCACATTTGTTTCTTTCCCTTAATATATGTGTAAACCTGATTTCTTCAAACTCTTTAACAAGATCTTGAATTTCCACAATTATCTTTTGTATGTTCCATGGAGCCTTTGCTTTTCTCAAAATAATTTTATTTTATTTTTGGCTTAGCAAAATGCAGACGATTATGAGAAAACATTTTATTTTATTTTATATTTTTTCAAATTTTATTTCTGGAAACTGGCTAATTCAAAGCCAATTCCTCGAAATAATTTAATTTAATTTTTGGCTTGGCAAAATGTAGACGATTATGAGAAAACATTTTATTTTATTTTATTTTATATTTTTTCAAATTTTATTCTTGGCAACTGGCTAATTCAAAAGCCCCAGTTGAAGAAATAGGCGCATTTGATCAAATGGGTTATTTTTGATTTTTTTTTTTCAATTCGTTATATAGGATTGTTATGGAGTAATTTGGTTATATAGGACTGTTATGGAGTAATTTGTATTATATTATTATGTAATGGTATTATAATAACTTAAATATTATTTTGAATTTTTTGTTTTTGTTTAGCAAACAAATCATGATTATTCTGAAGGATTATAGATCTTGGTTGGACTTTTCTACTTAGTGACATAGGGGGTCTTAAATTCTGTGGGTCAAACTCCCAAACATATTGTCTGCTTTGCATTGTGAGGTTTCTTCTTAGTTTATTGAGGTTCATTGTTCTGCTTGTATATCTTGTGTGATCTTGCTCATTTGTGCTTGGAGGACCTTATCAGTTTCTAGGAGTCCATATGGGAAAAAGCTTATGATTCAAGGAAATCTTTTGGATTGCTATAGGGAAGACAAAACAAATGAATCTAATTTCCGACCTGGGAAGCCAAGTTATATTAGCTAGAGGATAGTAGAGAAACTCAGACTTGATGAAGGCCAAATTTTGACTCGGACTCAGCAAAAACTTGGCAAAAACTCGACAAAAATAAAGGGGAAGAAAATGCAAATTTTCATTGGAAAAGTATTTTTTTCATGCATATCACAATTAATTAACATTATACAAATCCAAAATTAATACTGTAAGCGATACAACCTTAAACTACACATGAAAGTGACGAAACACACATCAATTAAAGAAATTTTAACGCCAAGTAATATTTTTGTATTGATTATCATATAAAAAGGTACAAAATGTGTCAAAATGCCTCATAGGCCCACTACAACAGTCAACTAATCTATCTAGCATCTAGCAATGCCTTTGCCCTTTGCCCTAGCTGAAGCTCTAGTCCTCTCTCTTTGTGCTTGTGCCTCTTCCTCTGCCTTTGCCGCTAACTCCTCTGCCATACTTTCAAAATCATCCATTGAAAAGAGAGGCTCTTGCTGCTCCTCCTCTGGCTTTGTGATCCATTCAGATGATGGATCAATCTCATCTAAATCAATGGCTTCATAATTTGACCCCGCAATTTTTTTTGTGGTGGAGGCAAAGGTTGTAATGAACAAATACAAGCTCATTCAACTTCTGCTGCATGAGTCTATTGCGCTTCTTGGAGTGAATGTGCTCAAACATACTCCAATTGCGCTCACAACCTGAAGCGCTGCATGGTTGACATAAAATTTTGATGGCGAAGCGCTGAAGATTGGGCGTATAGGCACCAAAGTCCTCCCACCATAAATCTAGAAAATGCCAAGAAAAAAGGAATTTAATAATTTATGTAAAATTGTAAATTGAGATTATTTTTAAAAACAAAATCAAAAGACAAAATCAATAATAAGTTGATTCATAGGGGTTACCTGGCCTCTAAGTTGCCCTTCCTCGAATGCACTGTGGGGTTGTGAAAAGGTAGCCCTCACATCTCTTGTAATCTTGCAACTCATCCTGTATCATATTGCGAGTGTTCTCATTTGGCACCATCCGGGTAAGGCATTGTTGAAGGCTCGACATCACCTCATAGTCAGCCTCAAATGAATCATCATAAAAGAATTTGGGGTTGAGGTAGTACCTCGCTGCATGTAGTGGGCTATGGAGCTGAGAAGTCCATCGACGATCAATCAGTTCCCAAATGGGAAGGTATTTGGGCTTGACATAATTATAAAATGAGGCAATTGCCTCTTTGGCCCTATCCATGGCCTCATATAGGTATCCCATTGGTGATCTTTCTCCATCAACAAGATGGAGAACCCTCACCAAAGGCTCTGCCACCTGAAGTCAAATGAGAGATTTTAGTTATTGTTAGCAACTTAGCTATTTGAAATTTGGATTAGAATTTAAAATTTGCAAATGGAAAAAAAGAAAAAACTTAAGTCTTGTACCTTAATTGCCTCATTCATAGCTGTCTAGAAGGGCTCCTCAAACACATAATCGTACACCTTTTGGCCCTCACTGGAGAATCGATATTTAGCAGCAACTTCTCCATTCCACTCCTCGCTCACAAACATCCTCTTCAATGCCCCCTTTGCATCAAAGAGGCTCTGCAATGTAATGAAGTTTGTGGCAAATCGTGTCACTCCAGCTCGCACAAGCTCCCTTCCATTAGTGAACTGCCTCATTAGTTGGAGAACCCACATATGGTTGTAGATGAATTTTGTAATACATTTGGCCTTATTTACAACCTCAAACACCCAGGGTAATTTCCCAATGTCTTCGAGAAGCAAATCGAGACAATGGGCTGCACATGGTGTCCAAAAAATCGTGGGGAATCTCTCCTCCAAAATCCTTCCAGCTGCCACATATGCTGCTGCGTTGTCCGTGATAACTTGGACAACATTCTCCTCCCCTACCTCCAACACAACCTCCTCCAGCAACCTAGCAAGCATTTTGGCACTCTTAACTTGTGCCGATGCATCCATTGACTTGAGGAACACAATTCCTCCTGTAGAAGCAACCAAAAAATTAATCAATGTTTGATTCTTCCCATCGGTCCACCCATCGGACATGATCATGCAACCCCTTTTTCTCCATATCTTGCGCTGTTCTTCAACCAAATATTGGATATCCTCCATGGATTCCTGAAGGAGAGGGCCCCTAAAATCATCATAAGTGGGCGCCTTAAATCCTGGGCCGCAAATGGTGAGGGCATCTACCATTCCCTGCCAATATGGAGACCTCGCCACATTGAAGGGAATGTTGGAAAAATACCAAAAGCTTGCACAAGCCTTCCTTGTGGCCTTGTGCCTCTCTTGGTTCCATGTAGTCATACCCTCAAGCATGGGTTGTGACCTTGGAGTGGAACATTCCACAAAAAAGGACTCCTCTGTCCCACTCCTTGGGTGTGCCACTGATGGACTCGATCCATTGCGGTGCCGCTGAAAATGGTCAAAGCCAAAGGCGTTGTTGCTAGTTTTTGCAGAAGGAGGCCAAGGAGGAGTAGCCATTGCTTTGCTTGTTCTTTTTCTCAGTTGTTTCTTCTCATCATAATCTTCTAGGAGGGCATTGCATTCCCTCATAACTTCAGGCTCCACTTTTTTACATGGCGTGACATCATGGCCGCTTATCCTTGCCAAGTGGTATTTGAGGCGGTTTATGCCTCCAAAAACTCTTTCATCACAAAAGTTGCAGTAAAGTTCCCCCTTCTTTGCACCATCCCTTGCATACTTCCAAGCTGGGTCTCTTTTTCCGGTCATTTTATTTCAATGTGGCTGCACATGGAAACAATCATCAAGTAGTTACAAAACTAAAAAAAGAAAAGAAAAAAGAGCCCAAGGGTTTAAGCATTGACAGCTGAAATTTTGTTTTTTTACTTCAAATGTAACTGCTGGGTGGCTGTTTTTTTTTTTTTTTGATTAACCTAGTGGAATCGGTAGCCGCCATGGTAATCCGTGCAGTCCACCCCTATAACCACTAAGCCGCATTCATGTTGAACTTTTTACGCTGCTGGGAACACATTGGAATACGGACAAGCGTCCAGTCCGGCGAGGCCCGAGATTTGAGCCTTGGACGTCCATCCCCCTTACGGGGTTTCTCTGAACCAATTGGTCTACACCTTGGACCTACTGTTGGGTGGCTGTTAGATTCTTGAAAACTAGGAAAATTTTGTGTTTAGGATCCAAATGTTTGTTTCTTTTGGTCTGCCTTCACCTTCTCTCTGCTCTCTTTGTCAGTGCAAACAGGAAAAATAAGGCCAAATTCAAAAAAAAAAAAAGTTGCTATGCCATTCCATGAATTTGCTGCCACAACCAAGTTTTTTCCTTGGACTTGGAAAAACTTGCGAGCCCGACAAGTCTATTAAAAAAACTTGGCGAGTCAAGAAAAACTTGCCGAGTCAGTTCGAAAAAATGTGGGAGAGTTGACTCGGGCGTGGGCTCGACAAGTTATTCAAAAACTCGCTGAGTTCCATAACTATGAGCCAGAGTTTTCTAAGAATCTTACCTACTATTCCTGGGATGTATCCAAGGACCACCCTGATCTGAAGATAATATGAAGGGCTGCAGAAGTGGAGAAAAGGCTAAGGTCAATTTGGATCAACTTGAGAGTAGACTTAACAAGTCTTTGATGCCATTCCGTAAATTTTTGCAGCCACAACCAAGGTTTTTTCTTGGACTTGGAAAAACTTGTGAGTCCGGAAAGTCTAATTTTTTTTTCTGAGTATTAGAAAACCTCGGCGAGTTAAGAAAAACTTGCCTAGTCGGTTAAGAAAAACGTGGGAGAGTTGACTTGGGCTTAGTCTTGACGAGTTTTTCAAAAACTTGCTGAGTTTCGTAACTTTGAGCCAGAGATTTCTAAGAATTTTACCTACTATTCCTTGGATGTATCCAAGAACCACCTTGATCTGAAGATAATATCAAGGTCTGCAGTGGAGAAAAGCTTAAGGCCAGTTTGGATCAACTTAAGAGTAGACTTAACGAGTCTTTGATAGTTGGAAGAATGGAGGAGTTAAGCTTTTGCACAATGATCCTCTGCCTATGGCAGTTTGTAGGGGGTGAGGGGGTGGTACAATAAGACATTTGTTTCTTAGAAAGATGATAATGGTATCTCCAGGTTCCTATTTTCAACTTGTTTGCCTGTTATTTGCTCTAATGTGAACACACATTATCCTGTGATTGCTTTAGTACACAAGTTCAATACTGCAATGGGAAAGGCTTCTTAGATGCATTTATCAGAGTATTATGGCTGGACTTGGCCTCCATCTCAATTTAAATGGACCTGGTTTGAGCACTTGTTTCAACATTGTATGCGAAGAAGATTTTTTCTTTATCTGTGTTCAGTTTTTAGCTAATCGTTTTGTAAGAACTAGATTGTAAAGGTTTTGAAGGCCTAAAATATGGGCAAGGTATGGCTTTGTAGTGGGCATGTTACATTCTTGAGTCTCAACATAATAACTGAACGTGTGTCAATGGACTCTCTTGTCTTTAGTTACTACAAATTATTGCAACAGCTCATATAATTCAATAGTTGGGTGTTAACAAAAAGATAGTGACAGGGATGAAGTAGGGCGCATGAAAACTTAAGCTAGAACAGTATCATACACAGTTGCTTATATGCATTTCCAAAGATAGTGAATGGAAAAGAAGCATTGGCTTTGAGGCTGCAAGGAAAACTACTTCATGTTTTCTTAACTTCTTCTCCATGCCTCCCATTTTTCAAGTCCTTTTAAAACTTTAGACTATGTGAAGATGGTTGATTTTTACAAATTTTTAAGCCTACTTTATGCCTTAGTTAAACATTAGCAATAAAGCCATGGAATTCAGTGAGTGTTTGTCTAAGAAGTTGTGTTTAACAAGATTACTAATCTCTTGATATAAGAAAATGTTGCCACTGACTGACTGTTCATCTTCTCATTAAAAATTCCATGGGTACTCGTCTTGGTATTGGGGAGTCGTCTCGGAGAGGCGTCCCGCTGTCCCGAAGAGGCGTCCTGCTGGTCCCAAAGGTGTCCCGCCATCCCAAAAAGGCTGTCCAACTATCCTATCCTGAAATGTCATGGAACATAGATTAAAATCCATAAAATCCAAACTAGTCTTATGCAGTGTGTAGAAAGGGTTTTTACATATCCCAACAGTTCCCTTTCCACGTAAGTAATCTACAGATCTGCAAGCATTGTAGTATAGCAATAATAATACGCAGAAATTCTGCAACAGCATTAAATAACAGCAGTAATGGCAGAAAATACAGCAATAACAGTTAACAGTAATTACAGCAGTTTGTATTAATAATGGTAGGTGTGATACAGCATTACAGTTTCATCAATACAATCTACAGCCATCATATCCATGGCTGTACACAGGACTGGACTGCACTTTGCCATCAATCTGCCTGACTGCCCTGCAATACTTCTTCCATGTATCCACCATTCAACCCTAGGCTGAACATCCCTCATGGCTGCACATCATGCTAGACTGCATTCTGCCCATAGACTTCAATCTTCTCACGTACCAATCTTCAGCAACTCTAATGAATGAGGGGGGTTTATTTATACACCCACCAAGTAGTTACTTTCTCCAACTACCTTGCAACTACCCTCAAATTACATTTTATGTGCATTTGCTTTGCATTTACATTTCATTTGCACTACAGGACGAAATAGCTTATTTAGCCGACTTACATGATTTAATATGACTTTACATGACTTTATTCTTTACGTACAATATTAAATTGCACTTACAACATTAAAATATATGCACGGGCGTTTCGTCAAACACTTTGCGTGCATTTACAATAAAACACATAATATCAAAACTGGTTCTGCAATTAAGGATATCTCAATATGCTCTGTCTACATCTATCCCCTCCTCTAAACTGGTCGTTGTCCTCAACGACACGAGCTAAACACCGGGAATAGAAGTACTGAGCAATGGAATAGGATCTCTTGTCACGCTCCTTCCTCTTGTTCCCGTTCCATACATCTTTGGCAATAAACTTTACTTGGGGCTGCTCACAACATCTGATTCTCTGATTGTGCACTTCTTCTGCTACAAGTATGTATAGTATCAGCATGATCAACATTCTCTGAATAGGCACTTCACTTTTTGCAATAAGCCATATCATCAGCATGAGCAATGCCATCAACATCATGAACATAATCGGTAATGCCCTCCGCCATCTGTGTCGGGGGTCAAGGGGGCGGGAGTCCCCTTGCAGGGTCAAGGGACAGCGTCCCTTGCGGGGTCGAGGGGCAGCGCCCTTCGCGGCCCTTGAAAGCCTCAATGTCCAAACTAAATTTTATTCTTCTCATCAACCATTTGGAAGCTTTCCTTCAACTCATTCAAACTGCTTTCTTTTTAGCTCTACTTCATCGCTTTCTTGATCCAACCGATCGCTTATCATCCTCTGACAGACCTCTCCCTTGTCGGATTGTGCTTCTGACGACAACTCCTCTGATTGCACTGCCTCCGACGTCAACATTTCTGACGACAATCCCTGACAGCTTAGTCTCTGACGGATTAGACCAGACGGATTGAGGAGTCTGACGGGTACAATGTCTAGACGTCTAGGACAACGGGTTAGACAACTCAGATGGGTAGACGTCTCAGACAGATTGTACACAGGTAGACGTCTCAAACGGGTAAGGGTAGACGTCGCAAATAGATGGGCTAGACGTCTGGACAGGTTGCTAGACGTCTGGGACGAGTGGCCAAACGGACGACCAAACAGACGGCCAGACGTCTGGGTCCGACGGCTAGACGTCTGGACTGACGGATTGCCAGACGTCTGGGCCAGACGGCTAGACGTCTGAGCTGACTGACTGCCAGACGTCTGGGCTGGATGGCCAGACGTCTGGGCTGACTGGTTGCCAGACGTCTGGCCGATCGGCCGCGACGTCCGGCTGATCGGTCGCGCGACGTCTCGATCCGATCGCTCGACGTTTAACTCCTTCATACGGGTAGATTTCAGACAACTCCACTTCAGACGGGTTCTCTTCAGACGGGTCCTCCTCCGATAGATGCACTGCTGACTTCACCTCGACCGTCTCCACCTCAGACGAATCCTGTTCAGACGTCTGCACCTCGGATGTCTTCTTCTCAGACGACTCTTGCTCGGATGTCTGTACCTTAGACATCTCCACATCATACGGCTCTTGCTCGGACGTCTGCACCTCAGACGTCTCCTTCGTCACCATCTGACTGCATTCTCTAGTTGTCTGAGTCTCCTTCATCGGTGAGGTTTTTGCATCTCTTTCCCAAGTCAAGGCATAATCCAAAGCCTCTTGGTATGATCTTGGAGGAAATATCTTCATCTTCCTTTCATACACAGGGAGAAGTCCATCTATGAACCACGTAACCTTTGATTCCTCTAAGTGGCCTTTCTCCACATAGTCAAACAACCTACTCAACCTTCGATTGTAAGAACGAATAGGCTCCTTCTCTCCTTGAATGTTATAATTTTCGTCAATATCGTATGATCGGAATTCTTCCACAAATGCATCACGCAACTCTCCCCATGTCTGGAACTTGACTTGCGGTAAGTACATGTACCAATCAATTGCAGATTCTCGAAACGTTGCAGGAAACCACCTCCTCCAATCTTCTTCATTGTTCTGCCCAATCGCTTTCCACTCCATACGGCAAATTCTCCAATGCCTAATCGGGTCTTCCTTCCCTCCTCCTGTGAAAAGTGGCAAATTCTCCAATGCTTGGGTGTCTATGTTATCCATTGGTGGGGTTTCTGCTATGCTGCTCCTCGTCGGGTATTCTTCGTCTTGACTCTCACCAAACAGTCTTCTTTCAACTTCCTTACTTTGCGACTTCCTTCGCTGGGATATCGATTGTGGCCTTGGTCTTCCTTCCCGAGCCTTCGCGTGTTGTTGCTCTGGTGCCTGACTCCCGTCCTTTGCACTCCTCTGCAACCTTCTTGCCGCTTGTTCAGGTGTTACCATCCACTCAACATATCTCTACATCAATCAACATTTTCCTTGACTTTTGGTGGTCCTTGTACCCGTTCTGTCGTTCCTATCAGCAATGTGTCGTTCCACTGCAGATGTCTTAGCCGGCAGACGTCAGGCCTGCAGACGTCAAGTCTCAAGACGTCATGCCTGTAGACGTCTGGCCTGCAGACGTCTGGCTGCAGACGTCTGGTCTGCAGACGTCCGGCTCTCAGACGTCAGGCCTGCAGACGTCTGGTCTGGAGACGTCTGGCCTGCAGACGTCAGGCCGCAGACGTCAGGTCTGCAAACTTCTGCAACTTCCCACCTGCAAAATCTCACTCAGATTTTTCCTCCGCTTGGCGTGCACGTCTTTTAATCTGCAACCACAAAAAAAATTCTGGTACGTCTTCTCCTCCGTCTTTGCACTGGGTTGATCTTCGTTTGCCCGTCTTCCCAAGGGTTTCACTTCTTCAAACCCTATGTCACCAATTTAGACCCAATTTCGTAATAGCAACGGCGCCGGAATGTAGAAAGGGTTTTTACATATCCCAACAGTTCCCTTTCCACGTAAGTAATCTACAGATCTGCAAGCATTGTAGTATAGCAATAATAATACGCAGAAATTCTGCAACAACATTAAATAACAGCAGTAATGGCAGAAAATACAGCAATAACAGTTAACAGTAATTACAGCAGTTTGTATTAATAATGGTAGGTGTGATACAACATTACAGTTTCATCAATACAATCTACAGCCATCATATCCATGGCTGTACACAGGACTGGACTGCACTTTTCCATCAATCTGCATGAATGCCCTGCAATACTTCTTCCACGTATCAACCATTCAACCCTAGGCTGAACATCCCTCATGGCTGCACATCATGCTAGACTGCATTCTGCCCATAGACTTCAATCTGCTCACGTACCAATCTTGAGCAACTCTAATGAATGAGGGGGGGTTTATTTATACACCCACCAAGTAGTTACTTTCTCCAACTACCTTGCAACTACCCTCAAATTACATTTTATGTGCATTTGCTTTGCATTTACATTTCATTTGCACTACAGGACGAAATAGCTTATTTAGCCGACTTACATGATTTAATATGACTTTACATGACTTTATTCTTTACGTACAATATTAAATTGCACTTACAACATTAAAATATATGCACGGGCGTTTCGTCAAACACTTTGCGTGCATTTACAATAAAACACATAATATCAAAACTGGTTCTGCAATTAAGGATATCTCAATATGCCTGTCTACACAGAGGCTTCTGAAGGAGAGAGTACATGCAAAAGGACAAAAATAATTACCTTAATATAAAATTAGAATTTAAAACCATGCAGCACATCATCAAGGATTGGGTAGTCTAAACCAGTAAGAATCTACAAAAGCTTAAATGGTCGATATTTTCAAAGAAGTTGTTTGGGTGGGATTCAAGACAAGGTATTCCAAGTGAATCCCTATGCATCGGGAATTCCATTTATCGAAAAATATATCAGTTTTGTGAAGGTCATATTCATTAATGCTCCGACACTGCAAGAATCCATTCTTAGTAGAGACTTAGCAACCTACCTTCCGCCCATATCATTGGTTTTGTAACAAAAGTCTTCTTTCAAATTTTTGAGATGATTACCTGTGGAATGCCTGTACATGTTGATTGATTGACTTGTATTACATTCTTGCATTTTTGCTCATTCCCTAAATCTATAATTTTTTGATGATGTTGGATGCTTTGGTCATCTGATTGATGCTATCTTCTTTAGTGAATGGTCACAATGTCCAAGTTAATCATGATTTGTAAAACAAGAGTTTAAAATTAAATCGATCCTAGACTTTCAGCATTTCCCCAAGATGTTATTTTAAGTCGTAATTTGAGGATTCTACATTTCTATGTTATAGGTAGAAGTAGCGTCAGCATGTTACTAAAATGCATATATTAATCTTGATACATACATATGATATTGAGTTAGCCCCATATTCTTTAATTAAGTCCTGAACATTTTTTTTTTTGGATCATTTGCAGAATAGATGTTCCCCGCTACAGGATTAACCAATTAATTCAGGAGTTAATTTTGAATGATCATGGCTCCTTGTACAAGGGCAGCAAATGGATAACAGTTATTAATCCAGAAGGGGATACAAGTTCTTTAGATGATAAGGCAAAATCAGATGGACGCTATTATTCTGCAAAAACTGTTTCTTTTGAACGGCGTAAAGACCTAAGGCGTTTACATGTGATTCCTAGTCAAAGACATGCCTTGTTGCCATTGGAAGATTTTATTCCATTGCAGCATGAAACTTTCCCAGATGAAGAGAACAACCTAAAGTTAGAAGACGATATTGAAAACGGAGAAAATTGGGATGAATTTGTCATGCGCAGGACCAGGGAATTCAATAAGATGACAAGGGACAAACCGTATGATGAAAATATGTGGATATCTTTTGCTAATTTTCAGGTGTGTCAGATTCTCCTTGCAGAATCCTTTCAAATCTTGAAGGAGAAGTAAAACTTTATTGCATTTGGTGAAATGAGGCTGCTTCTTGGTTTTATTTTGTTTGTTAAAGAATTGTATATTCCTGGATTTGATATGTTTAGTTTGTTTATTGCTTTTGGGCTTTGTGAAGAGAAGTTCTAGGTTGAAACTATCTATGCAAGGCTGTATGGGAATTTCTTTTTGTTGTGTTCATTTGCACTGTTGGATTATTGCCAAGGCTTATGTGATGGACTAAAGGCCTCACTTCTGAATTTTTATTCTAATTTAAATTTATGGTCCAATGAAGATGCTTGACCAACTTTAAATCATTTACTACATTATTTCCATCACATTAGTATAATATTTGGTTATGTTTTATTGGAGTGAAGCATTTATCGTTGACTTGAAAGTTAAAGACAAAGCCATATTGTCATGTCTGATATATATTCCAAACTTCTTCCTTGGTATCTTTGTTTACGAATATGTTCAATTACCAAATTCCAACAAATAAGTGGGAGGAGTTAGGATCTTCCCTTTTAAAACTGATGCCATTTAAATTGTGTGTATTTTTGTTTGTGTAATTTGGGCCAGGAAATGTGTTTCTAATGTATCACTTAATGAATCTTACCTAGGGAGGTAAGACAACGATTTTTTACACTAAAACAATGGTGAACTTAAAACTTGTGTGCAATTCAGGAGCCTAATATATAACAATAAAATGTGTGTTTGCTTGAAATGTTGACAGGTCATATTTGCCAATGTGTGCATACAGGGCAAGTGCAGGTAGTGTTATCTCATTTTTGAAATTCATATAGGGAGTAAACTTTGGTAATACAAATTATTAATTAAACATTTAGTTCATGTGTTGCCCATATGCCATTAACATAACATGCACTTTGGTAATACAAATTATTAATTAATAATTCAGCTCATGTGTTGCCCATATGCCATTAACATAACATGCACTTTGGTAATACACAGTTAGCAACAGTGAGGTTGAACACCATGTACAAGGTACATAATAATTACATTCTAAGACAGGTCTAACAAAAGGAAAATATGTGACACCAAAGTGCTTAATTAAGATATTATTCAGGCATTAAAAAACATTAAAAATTAGAAAATCTTTCCGTTATTATAAGAGGTGAGTTTTTTCCTTTATGAAACACTGAAATATCTTCCAATAAGAATAAGAACAAATAAAATCAACTACATTACATGGATACTGCAGCATTAAAAAGGAAAGAATGTATTCAGAGAGAAAAGGAACTCAAAATATGATGAGGTGCCTATAGACACCTATAATCTCTCTCACTAACGAATAAAGAATCTTTAATTGATGTACAAATTAATGGGTCAGTTGGTTTATAAATACACTTCACGAAACAATGCACAAGTCCCCATAATAATCAAGACTTACGTATCACTGGATCATGATATGATACAAGGATCACCCCATAAGGTGAACATGGGTGTACGAGCGAATAATAAAACATCATTATACAATATTGATCGTGGTCTATAGTGAAATATTACACATCTCAACATCTGCACTTAAGTTGAATGAGGGCCATGAAGAGAGAACCTATAGAACATCCCCCATTAAGGGAAACTTTCCCACACCAATTTGATCTCACAATCTGGTAAAGTTAACCTTGGGCATGACTTTGGTTAGGATATCTATTGAAGGCACATACACTGGATCAAGCTACTGCATTGAAACCTCAATATCCTTGGTTTGTCGATGCACCATTGGATTGTAAAAAGCTAAATAGTACTCTTATATAACAAGATATAGTGTTGGGGCTTTTTTGAGGAAAGATCTAAATGCTCAAGAGCGGTCTGCATCCACTTAAGATGCTTTCTGGCTTGGACAACACTACAATATTTTGGTTCCACAGGAGACAGAGATATGATAGCCTGCTGCTTGGAACTCCAAGAAATTGACCGCAAGTCAACCAAAAACAAGAAACAAGAAGTGGACTTATGCTCATCAAGGTCATGGGTACAATCTGCATCTGTATAGCCTTGCAACACAAGTGCAAGTTCTAATTAAATAGTGAATGCCTATCTTAACCTTGATGTAGCACAAAATCTATTTGGTATCCTTATAGTGATTCTCATGAAGCACCTGCAAGCATTTGGAACACAAATTGACAACAAAGGCTATGTTTGACCAAGTGTGAGTGAGGTAAAGAAGGCTTCCCACCAATGACCGATTAACAATAACATTAAACAAAGGAGTAGGATAGTTAGCCTATAGCTTCAACCTAGAAGAAAAGGGGGTAGGAATTGGCTTACAATCATCCATCTGAAAGTGCTGCAACAAATCCAAGGCATATTGGCTTAAATAAGACTGAACTATGCCCCAAAAATAATGTAGAGGCCCAAGTCTGTCATCTCCAAGGAATCTTAAAGCCTTAGCTTCATCTTGTAAATCAACGAAGTCAAACTGCCCGAGATGATTGGATCATCAACATTAAGCACAACAATGGGAATTTGTCCAATCATGATGGTCAATATAAACATTATGCTTGACCTTGCATTGTTGGAAGCCATAACGGAGGAAGAAATTGTGAATCTTATGTCATGCACAACGTGTCTGCTTAAGCTCATATAAGGAATTCCGGAGCTTGCAAACAAATGGTCTAGGTCTGTCTTGTACAAAGCTAAGGGGCTGTTGCATAGAGATCTCTTGTTGAAGGTCCCCTTGGAGAAGTTCACTTTTGATGTCCATCTTGGTCCAGACATGTGACCTTGTTGGGGCATGGCTTTATCCCCGAAAATACCTGAAAACTTATTTTTTTGGTCCTAACCACATTATTGAGGGTATAACTTTATGCTTAGCACGCCTTTTTGATTTGTTTAAGAAGCATTGGAAAACTTAGAGGGATAACAACAGTTTTCGACAGGCATCCCTGTCACAGACAGGGTTGCCAGCAACTGCGTGAAAAAATAAATAAGTTCACAAGGCCCGAAAAAATGCAAAACAAAATATTAATTAAAAATAGTAATTTTCTATTGTTAGTTATTCATTGTCAAAATGGATCTCTAGCCATGTTGAGACATTAGAAGAGGACAAAACACAAAAGGACAAGTCATATGTATGTAATTTTCATTTGATATGCACTTTGTAACTCATAGAAGGTGAACCGCCACATTTCCATATGGTTGACCTTCTAACTCATGGAAGGTGAACTACCACATTTCCATATGGGTGACTTTTCATATTCAATATGGTGGATTTCCAACACACCAAATATTGTATAGAGAGTTGCACCCCTGACTGTAAAAAACATGAGTAATGGATGCGATGTTATAGCTTCACATATCTTTCTGGAGATTGCCTGCATTGTATTCTGTTTTTTTGAGCAATAAAATCATTTTGTTATTTTTCTTATATTTCTGTGTTCTAATTTGTTATTATCTGTTATTTCTGAATTGCACTCTTTCTTGATCTTCCTTAACTCAAAATTCTGAGTTTCGGATGATGTCTTTTAATCTTCAATACAGTTGAGCTCCAAAATAGAGAGCATAAGCTTCCACTCTGGTAACTTGTGTGGTGTTGACCTTGTTCAACAACTTCTGTAACCTTTTCTAGAGCTTGAAAGGGTCCTTAAGTTCTTTAACACGTAGGCTCAACTCTTGTTCCACATACAAAGCAATCAAGCTAAAAGCTTCATCCTTCCTTTTATGCATAGCCTCTTGCTTCTCAATAGTGTCCATAGAGGGTGGATTTGTCTTATCCATAGTAGAGAAAATTGGAATTGGGCTGGAGAAAAAATTTGGAATTGGAAAAAATTGGCAAAAAAAAATCCCGAATAAAACGCAGTTTTTCATTGAAAAAATGTTTTTTTCATTTATATCACAATGAATTAATGTTATGCAAATCAAATATTAACAATGTAAGTGATACAAGCTTAAACTACACATGAAAGTGGCAAGTGATACAAGTTTAAAGCCTTAAACTACACATGAAAGTGACAAAACACATCTCAAATAAAGAAATTTTAATGCGTCCAAAATTCAAATATTCATGTATTGCTTATAATATAAAAAAAGTGCAAATTACAAAATGTGTCATGAGTCATGACAAATACAATGTCTCAAGATATTTGAATGCCTTCACCCTTTGCCCTAGCAAAAGCTCTAGTCTCTCTTTGTCGCTGTGTCCATGCCTCTTTTTGTGCCTTGGCTGCTAATGTCGGTCACCACTTGTGTCGGGGGTCAAGGGGCAGTGCCCCTTGTAGGATTGAGGGGCAGCGCACTTCGCTCGTACAAACATATCATTTGTGGTTTTAAATATTACTCCTATATACAAGCATATTGAGCAATAAGTTTGGATTGATAGTTCAACATCTTTTTATGGAGAATTTCATCAGTTAATAATGTATAGCATTGTCGTTGGTGGTTGTTGCTGGCTGCCGGATTCCTTCAAACCGCAATCCGCTCACTGTTAGGATGCCCTAGTGTGTTTGGGTTGGTGTGGTAGCAGGTAGGCAGACTCCTTTCTCCCCTTGCAACAGGAAAAATGAAAGACAATGATTTTTTTTTCCACTTTTTAGCTAAATTGGCCACAGCCTCTACGTGTGCAGCTGCGGCTGAAATTGCCCAAAAATCGGCGAATTGGTGATTCAATGCCAGTTGACTCGGCATTTGGAAAAAATCGCAAATCGGCGTTTAAATCGCGATTTTTGTAACTATGTTATCCAAATACATCCATTGGCCTTTACTTTGAATAAGAGATTCCATTTTAATAATCTAAAGGCATAATTCTTCCCATTTAAAAAGGTAGTTGGCAGCGACTACTCCCTCAAGTTTCAACACAAATATGTCATGCAAATGGCTAAACAAGATTGCAAAACCGGCAGTGTTGCGAACTGCTTGAAAGACAATGCGATCTGAAAGAAAAGGGCCAAAAATTCTTTTGTATGAGTGAGACATGACATTCAGAAAATAGCCTCCCATGTGGCCAAAAATGTCACTGTTGGTCACAAATCTGCCACAGGAAAGGATTTTGGGTAGTGTACGCGCCCTAGACCTGGACCAACATTGAAAGACCGAGGGGAAGAGATGCCCCCCGTGCCAATATTTGGAGAAAGGCCGCCTCCTATACTAAACTACTGGATATTTTTTTGAAGATGAGAGTGCAGGAAAGAGATAAAAGAGTAAGAGTGCAGGAAAGAAATAAAAGAGTAGGGAAGAAACACAGTTGGTTGATTTAACGAGGGGAAGAACCGGCAACACGATTACTAGCTAATAGCTCGAAGTAGCAGCAATAAATACAAAAGATAACACATAAATGAACACCACGCTAACTTTCCTATGTATCCTCTGGACGAGTTCCAGGATTTATCTATTCCCCTACGCCTAAATCCAGATTTCAGAATTACAGCGAACAGGAAACATGTAAATATAGCAGAAACACTATCCACAGGCAGCATACAAGAACATTAACATGGCATTTTCTCCCCTATGTATCCCTCAGGAGAATTCCAGGGTTCTGTCCCCAATTACACACCTAAATTCAGGATTCAGAATTACAGTATACAAACGAAGACAGGATAGCAGAAATAATCACAGAAGGCAGCATACAAGAGAGAAATAAGGCCCGAAGTCTTTAATATCAATTGCAGAAAATCAAGTTACAGCAGCTTTCTAGCAGAAAGTTCCCCCGTCCTTTTCATTACAATATGTGGGTTTTTATAGAGGACCCGACCCTCTGAGCCATCAATGCACAAAATCGGGGAGTACATCCTCGAAAACCCGAGAAATCGGTCCTCGCGACTCCCGTGACTGAACTCTCAAATCCTTTTCTACAATTAGCAGCTGTGACCGGGTCAGCTGGGGAAATTTGTATTTATGAGCCGCCTGACTCGTCCTGAATTTCTCCGGGTGCGGAGCTCGAGTGGCCGCTACGTCCGCCGGGCTCTCCTTCTACGACTGATATTTCTTTTCAGGTTGCCAAAAATGAGCCCCGAGTCTTTCGGGCACGTAAAAATTCATTTATGAAGCACTCAATTGCCTCAAAAAGATACCCGGCCTTGGAGTGTGTGCCTCTAAAGCGCTTCGCCAAGTTTCAGTTCGCGACCTTACTTCGCAATGGATGTGAGCCGAAGCGGATCTATCTTCCTTGGTCATGCACTTCGCGCGAAGGACCTTCCCAAAATGGCTTCGCGAGGACTAATTGCCGAAGCAGATATTCCTTCTCAAAACAGGGCTTTCAATCTTGCATTGCTTCGCTGAAAAGGTGGGTTAAAGGCTGCTTCGCGAGATTTCCTGCCCGAAGTGGATGCTTCGCTGATGAGCTGTCAAAAATGCTTCGCCGCGAACCTTCTTCAAAACAGCTGTTCGGGAGTTTTTGGGCCGAAGCGCATCCTTGCCTTAGAATACTGCTTTGATTTTTCAAGGGCCGCCAACGCTTCGGATGAAGGCGCTTCGCACAAAAGTTATCCGAAGCAGGTGCTTCGCAACAGCCTAAGGCGAAGTAGATCTTGCTTGGAGAAATGGTTCGCCAGGAGAGGGGTCCGAAGCGGGTGCTTCGCTGGATTCTTGGCGAAGCAATCTCTCAATACTAAGAATTTTTGCATTTTCCGCTTCGCAAGGTTCTCGCCCGAAGTGACTGTTTAGGCTGCTTCGCTAGCGAAGCTTTCTCCCTGCCTTAGCGAATCTTGGGCTACGATCTGGACTACCTTGCTTTCCCCTTTTGGCGAAGCTACCCTTCTTTTTCCCGCGAAGCTCCTAAACCTGGTTTGCTTAGTGGCGAAGCTCTTACATATCCAATTCTATGTACAAGGGGTTGGCAATGAAAGCCAAAATTGCTGCAATACTTAAAAATGTTTTAAAAGCAAGGGAACAAATTCATGAAACAAAAAGAAATACTTTACAAAGTTTTGATTTTTACTACCCCTTTAGGCAATGTGACAGAATTGTCAACAATCACCAAATAAAAAAAAAATTCAAAATTTTGAATTGTCCCTCTAATTGCTTTTGATATACCACTTGCCACGATCTGGCTGTCACTCTGTGTTGTACCCCTTCACCAATTATGGACAGCCACCTGTGCAAATGAGTGAATTGGAACCTGACAAGTTGCGGACTGGGATAACTTTTGAATTGATTTCTACGCAGGGTGTCATGTCAACCACCAAGTAGGCCTAATCAGGATCCATCAAGCCCTTGAAAGGGATAACCAATTGCCAACCAACAAAATAACAACAGTCAAGGTGGGCACAAAGGGGACAAGAGTTGAATGCCCAATTATCCAAACATGGATAGCCTGATCTAGCCATACTGGCCAAGATGCTCATGGCTTCCCTTTGCAAAGCAAAGAGTGTGGGTTCTTAAAGAGGAGTTCCTATGGCCCAAACTCTCTAAGAGGAAGGCATGTCACCTGGGAAGCTGGAGGGCTCGAATTTGAGACATTTGGAGGTGGGAGTGATCCAAGCCAGCCTTGCTGACTAGGCATCCCATGTGCTGCATTGTGAAGTGCACCAGGGATATTCCCTCTCGAGGGGGCTGGCCTTGTGCCTTCCTCACAGAGGCCTCCATGGAAGATGGTCCACGATGCAGTCACCACAAAAGGGGTGGGCAGGATAGAACATTCCATCTGAATATTACCCTCTTCCTTGACAAAAATTCATCCACCAAACTATATATCTGAAATTATGAACAAAGTTGATTACACCTTGTACCTTTTAGAAAATGCCCAAAATGAGAGGATGGCGAAATATTAAATTGAGGCCCCACATAATTTTCTGGATGGTCTTGAAAAATGTTAACCCTTTTACGCTGTTCTTGAGTGTTGGTTCTGTACAACCGTTCTTTCGAATATGGATATACAATCATATCTCCTCTATCTAGGCTCCATAAGTATTGAGGAACCTGCAAGTGACTCTTTTTTGGGACCCTGAACTTGGAGTACTCTGCAGTGCACTAGATTCCATCCAAAAACTTATTGACATTCAGGGATGGCTTGTTAATGTTGAACGGTGTCTTCAAGATTTGCATGCTAGAAATTGTCCTTGCAACTATGGTTTTCTGGTACCAAAAACTCTAGAGGGATGAATGGAATCATTTTTTAACTCTTAAAAAAAACTAGGGTTTTTAGAAAAATTTGAAAACGACAAATTTGACGCAAACCCTTGTTCTACAGCTGCCTCTCTGAAAAGAAATGTCATTAGTACCTGCTGTTGCCATAGTTCAAGAACCAAAAAATTGCTGAAACGAGTAATGGAGATTCACACCCATGCAGATTCCATGAAAGATTTTGCAGAACAGGAACAAATGGAATCAGGTGCATTATCTAGATAATACAGCAATAATAGAGAAAGATGGCATGCATAGAGGAAAGGAACACAAATTATGATCAGGTGCTTGTAGATACTAACAAATAAAAATTTCCAACTGATGTATAAATTAATGGATGAGTAGGGGGTATAAATACCCTATGCAATGCATAAAATCCCAATAATATTGGACATATTATTGGATCATGGTATAGTACAAGATCACCTCACAAGGTGAACATGGCCCCAAGGGGCAAATAAAAAGAACATAATACAATCTTGAATATGGCCTATAGTCAAACATTACACATCAACAAACTCACAGTTACATAGGCATTCCTTGATCTTGCCTTCTTGATTGCTGACCTCCATTGACCAAAGGCTGGTTTCCTCAACAAAGTTGCATGCAAAAATACTTGACTAAAGACTGCATGCTAAATTGAGTGAGCTAAGGCTATATTTTGAACCAGACAATTGGATATTGCATATTAAACACTGCAATTATATTTAAAGTCTTGAACTTGGACTTGTGGCAGTGATTGTTTATCTATTAAGTAACTTCTTCATTGATAAATGTTTCATACAGTTGATTGTGAAACTGTTGAGAAAGGTGTATATGGGTACACACTAAGGCCAAAAATTTTATGGACAATTTATATATTTCATCCCTTTTTTTTTTTCTCTCTTTTTCTGTGTATATGTATTATGGACAGAAACAAGATTCCAAACCGACTTTCAAACTTCACACACAAAATCTACTGTAAATGGTACTTATTAAAACAGCTTTTACAATATTGTATCATGAACTTATTGTGCCATCTTGCCAAATGTTTTTCCATTTTGGTAAACAGAAACTCTGTAAAGAATATATTTTAATATTGTGTGAGGAAGGCCTTTATTGAAAAATATCCACTGACAGAGCCATGGGAGGAAATGGATCGAGGTCTTTAGCTCCTATGAAGGTCCAAGTTTGTGGCAACCCTTTAGATATTCCCCCCACTCCCCAAACAAAAAAATGAAAAAGAAAAAAAGAGAGGTTGTATTCCCAGGCCTCCCTCTCGGTCAACGTGGAAGAAGAAACAAATATTAAATCAAAATTAGAGAAGTGCATGCTGAGTTGCATATGATTAGTTCTGGACATTTTAGTTCAATAAATTAATCTTAAAGCACCAGTAAATATTTGTTTTTTTATCATGCAGAACACTTGAGCATTTCTAAGAACTACTACAGATCAGGTGTTGGGTGATGTTAAAGGTGCTTTATGACATTATAACATTGTCCAAAGACTGTTGGCAAGATATGCCTTGTATCTTATACTGCTTTGACAGCAGAATGACTATCTAGTCTTAAACAAAATGGTCTGCAAATAACAAGAAAAGCATGGGCATGACAGGCTAATTGTGGAACATTTTAGATCTCATTAAATTTTTTGACTTTAAATAAAAAGAAAAGAAAAGAAAAAAGTTTATGTGCCCTTTAGGGGGTCACTCATTTAATCGATATAAATAAATAAATTACATCTGCTATTAAGTCAAATAGACCATATCCAAGTATAATTTCCCTTAAGTATTTCTAGCTCGCCGCAGTTTTTTTTAGCTCCCTTTTCTGCCTACTTCTCGGGCCATTATTTTTCCTTGTTAATTCTTTGATATTATTTCATTGAGAGAGAGAATCTCCATCGTCTAGTAACCTTCTAATCTTTGGATTTCATAAAATTTAATATTGACACTACAGCTGGCTAATTTATCTGTCATTCTATTTCCTTCCTTGTAGATATGTTGACATTTCCCAGATATTGTAGCCATCAATAACTTTTTGATTCTTTTGAATGCATCCCCACATTTCTCACTATCTAATTTTATTTCCTGCATTAAAACAAACTTAGGGCCAAGATAGCATGTTATTTCCTTGATAACCCTTTTTTCTAATTCTGTTTGTTTTGTAGATGCTGAAGGGGGGGGTTAGAAGGAGGTTCTTTTCTCTTTAATTCTGCTTTGGGGGTCTTGCTTTCTTCTTGCCAATGCTACCAATGCTTTTTTCCTCCTTAATCTCTTCTATTTTTCTCGACTGTTCCCAATTTGACTTATCATCTTTTTTGCTGCCCCGGAGAATCTTAAGTGTAAGGGACAATCTCTATGCTACTTTTTTTTATTGTATTTCTTTTAATTTTAAGGAAACAAGTTTCTATTGTTTGAAGAGGATGGAGATGATTTCTGTGACTCATCATCACTCTCTTCCACCTTATCTCCTTTGAATTTTAATTTTAAAACTTCCTTTGAAGCTTTAGATCCTTCTATATTTGATCTTTTGATTGCACTTTTTCATCTAGTGTGCCCTTGGTTTCTCCAGAAGTTTGGTATGAATGAACAGTGGCAACCTTTGCCATCTGATGAGGTACAGTTTTTTTCTTTTCCCTATTTTTGGGAGTGGAAAATCGTTGTCTGAGCTATCTTTTGTTGCTATATTTCTTCTTGCTTCAACTTTGGGGTTGTTTTATGACAAGAACCTTTCATGTCTTTCTCAACTGTTCTTACATTTCAATATCTTGCCATGTGTCCAGTCTTCTGGCATATGCGACACCAAAATGCAATGTTTTCGTAGTCCACCTATGGTCACACTTTCTTGATTCAGATTTGATAATAATGGATTTTGGCAAAGGTTTTGAATGATCAATGATAACACATAATCCGAATGCACAGAGCCAGATGCCGCTTTATGGAAATTGGGGCCACCTGTATGAACTTCCTTAAGGTGTTACAGATATTTTTCAAAACCTCCATGCAAATAAGGTCATATAGAAGTCGAAATAGCCTGACCCATACAGGAACTGTTTCAAGAGTGTTTGTCTCTATACAAAAGTTTTACCTCCATGGATCATCACTATTACTTCATCCTTGGCTTCCAAATTGGAAAAGACTATGAGAAAAAATAAAATCCTTTTGGAAGAACGTCATAGAAGAGCTTGAATTTAATCTCCATTTCGTTTCAATTTACTTTCAAATTTTTGAAAAGTCTGCATTGAATCTATAGATAGCCCTCTACTTTTAAGAAACGTTGTATCATGTTTGATCATCTTATTCTTGATAATCACCTCTTGCGAGTCTTCTACAACCTTGATGGGTTTCCATAGATTCCTTCTTCCATTTGTCCTTGACCAGCTAAAGATTACTTTTCTCAACTAAGGCGTTCTTACTTTCAACTATGGCTTACATAAATGATTTTCTTTTAATACCTGGCTTGTCCATGTTAGAGCCCTCCACTATTTGTATTTCTTCAAAGTTCTAGAACAAAACACGAAAGGCTAAAGGTGAGGCTTGCTCCTTGCCCACACACATTCGCTCCTTGTTCACACTTCACTCGTGTGTACTTACTCCTTGCTTGCACTTCAGATCTTAATATTTAAAACATTTATTAATTAATTTTTCAAAACTTTTTGCTTCAATGTAAGCTATGGTTAAATTGACTTCTGCTGCAATGTTATGATGCTTATATGATTTTTGAAATGCTGCATTCATCAACAAATTCCCTACTGAAAAATATATCATGCTTAGAGTGAAATACTGAACATTTTCTCCATGTTAGTTCACCAAGTGTTTTACATGATGCTATTGGTAATTATCTCTGCACTGGGGATGTGGGGTAACTGGTATGCAAGTTTTTTAAAGTTACCATGGTATCATACCTTAGCAGATGTTAAGATCATATAGAATAAACACATAGACAACAAAGAGAGTGGTACAGCATTGCACTTGCTTACTCAAAATAATGAGACTTTATTTCGAGGCTTCAACATGGAGATAAGAACATGCTTCAATTCTTAAAGAGCAGGCTTGTTCATTGTATAACATAACACATGGCCTTGTAAATAATTTCACCCTCAAATGCTGCTGATTTTCTATTTTTTTACATGGATATCCTCTGCAACGGATTCCTTGGAATATAAAAATTGTTATTTTGTTTTGTCTATATGTTCAGTGCTATCATTTGTGTTTTATTTCTTATGCAATTGGATATTAGTCTTTCTATTTGGCAGGAAATACAAAATTCCGTTTCCTAGTTTGTTGGTTTGTGTATAACCAATTTCAACTTGATTATTTACAGGATGAAATTGCAACTGGGAAGCACAAGAGATCAGTTCAGTTGCAAGCTTTGGAGAAAAAGATATCTGTATTAGAGAAGGCTCTTGAACTTAATCCAGAAAGTGAAGAGTTGATGCTTTTTTACCTGGAGACTTGTAAGAAACGTGATAACATTCCTGTATTGATACAAAGATGGGAAAATGCACTAGTGAAACACTCAGGGAGCTATAAATTATGGAGAGGGTTTCTGCAGTTCTGCCAAGGAGAATTTTCCTCATTTACAGTCTCAAACGTGAGAAAAATGTATGCACATGCCCTTCAGGCTTTATCTGCTGCACGCAATCAGCAATATAAGAAGGTTCTTTATGCTCTTCTTTTCTGGAAATTTCTTTTCATATTCTAATCTAGATTTGCCTGTAATTTCTCTGTTTTCTATGTAAGATGTGAAAAGCCAAAGTATAGATTAAGAACTTCCAATTCTTATAAGTGGCATGCTTCGTGAATTTAATAAGTTGCATTACTTGAGATAAGGTTGGTTAGAAAAGGAACCAAGTTATATTACCAAAGTTTCATGCCACATGTTAGGGCCCGCTTCTGCAAGATTCTCTCTTTGCAGGTTGTGCAATTTGTCTTTGCTTTATGTGTGTATTTGGGTACTGTCTACTCATATTCCAAACAGCTATACGTGGGAAATATGTGCATTGTGGAAATTCAAAATGTTATTTCATAATAGTTAGTGTCAAACAAAAGGAAATTTGTCATGATACTATTACCAAACAAAACTTGCAACAAAACATCAAAGCTTGAAAAGTGTCATCTGATTGTAATCGGCATTTTGTATAAGAAATTGAACATGAGATTTGACAACTCATCAGATTGTTTTATGAGATCAAAATTCTTGAGAAAGGTCCACAAAGTTGGTGGAATAATTGTTGTGAACAAAGAAATTGGAATTACTAGGCTCACTATAGTTCTATCTTGTTAATATAGTACACAACAATGGTGGTATACCTTCAATTGGGTGTTTTAAAAAGTTTAATTTGGGACTGACTTAAAGAACCTTCGTCAGAAAAACCATTTGAGGAAATTATTTCATTGGAGACAAAATCAAAAAGGAAAAAAAAAATGGTGAAATCTCTTGGATTTGTAGCTACAATTAAGAGTTCTAATATAGGGAAACATCTGGTAGTGTTAACAGTTTATTAAATAGGCATATTGTAATGAATATTTTTGTCTAATACTTGTTGCTGTTCAAACATGAGTGTATGTTCATGAATAAATAGTATAATGTGGTAAGTTATAGAGAGAGTCATAGTTTCTGATTGAAGTGATAAAATTTGAGAGGTTTTCGAAAGTCTTAAAATGCACTCTTCTATGCTGTATCTACTTGTTCCAGATTAATAGAAGTTATGTAAAGTTTCTTGATGTCATGTGTTCTTCATCTGAGACTTGACAGAGGATTAAGCTATTGTCCTTCTGTGTAGTTTTGTTAAGAGACTACTCTAGCATGTGAAGATAGATCTGAAATAATGTTGGGGCCAGCAGACACTCTTGTTTGACCTAAACGCTGATGCTGATAAAGTGAGACAAGCCCTATGTCATGCAAGATGTTTCTACCATTATCCCATGGAGAATTATGGAAATGGTGATGGCACTTCAGACATCCCACTGCAATCTTATATATGATATTATGAAGTTTGTTGAACTTGAAACCAAGTCCAGAACAGATGTTTATCAGCCTGTTGACCATTGGATAATAAACTTTCCAGGTTGTAGTTCATAGATTTCTGTATAACCATTTGGCTCAGGGGCCATGCCTTGCTTTTTGTTATCAGTTTCACTTTGAAGATGTATATCTGAAATGAAATGTGTCGGACCTGCTCAGGCTGCCCCTCATTTCTGTACCTTGCAAAAACATGTGTTTTCTTCAAAAGGTTTCTATTGTTTCATCTTTCAGTTGTGATTAAAGGAGATGATTTAAAGTGCAAGTAAAACTCACTGATTTTCATGTTCAGCTGGGTTTGTTTTATACATGAAAGTGTCATGCATTTTATTGCATTGCTAGCAACCAGTTTTGGTTCTTATATCATTACATTTCCTTGCAGGTTTGTGAAAATACCGATTCAAAGTCTGCTTGTAAGGAGCTTGTAGAGTCTGAAAAAGCACTAGTTGATATTTTTGTTGGCTTGTGCAAGTTTGAATGGCACACAGGTCATCGAGAACTAGCTATTGGGTTGTTTCAGGCTGAGATTGAGTACAGCTTATTTCCTCCATTGCTTCAGCTGAGTGAACCAAACAAGCAAAGATTATTTGAATTCTTTTGGAGTAGTGAAGGTGAGAGATTTGGGGAAGATGGGGCCTTAGGATGGTCTGTATGGCTAGAGAGAGAGGAGGAAAAAAGGCAGATGTCAAAGATGCTTGATTCTGATTCTCTGGAGACAGAAGCAGGAGGGTGGACAGGTTGGTCAGAGCTCCCTTCCAAAATTAGCAAGAAGGTAGCTGGTGAAAATCATGCTTTTGATGAGGTGCCATTTACTGGAGAGGATGCTGAAGACTTAGATGCTGAAGACTTGAAAGAAGAAGATGATATTCAATCCTTGCTTGAAAAGCTAGGTTTAAATTTTGATCCTGGGAAAGAAGTTGAGGTCAATGACCCTTATATATGGAAGAGATGGTCAGAGGAAGAGGCTAAGCGAGATAGAGAACAATGGATGCCAATCCGTGCAAAGTCTGGTACCCTACATGATCTGTTGGTTTATATATAGTGATTTCTTGTTTGGAATGGATCTTCCTTTGATGGATTACTAATTATGTTGGTTATTTTGATGTTTTGGATTTCAAACTACGTAATTTTCAATTATACTGTGGATTTGTTAGAGATGATATTGTCTCATCATCATTGACTCAGTTTGGTTCTTTAAATTTGGCTGAAGAGCAGGGAATACTATAAATCACGATAAGGGGGAAAATGAAGATGATGAACAGCTTTTAAGGATTGTCTTATTTGAAGATATTAGGGATTATCTTTTTGGTTTGCATTGTGATGAGGCTCGTTTCTCCTTGATTGTGCAATTCATTGATTTCTGTGGTGGACCAGACAATCAGTGGTTAGTATTTACTTTAAGATCCGGTTTTATTTTCTCTTTTTTCTGCTCTGCCTCCCTGTATGCTTTTAACAACATTTTTTTCCTTGTCAGAAAGCATTCAAAGTAGTGGATTTTGTTTATATTTTTATTTCTAAGTAGTCACAGCACACGATATCTATTGTATAATTTTTTCAATGGATTGTATGGGAATGAAACTGGCCCCACCTGTATTACATCATGACCACATAGTGGTATTACAACAACTTGGCAATTATGCATGCATCACTTGGCAAGATTCGAACCTCGGTCTCCTCCTTGAAAGTTGAGGAATCTAACCAGTTGAACTAATGCTATTTGAAAATATCTATTGTAAATTTGATCACAGTCTTATTAAATTTTCATTATTAATTCGTGCTTTTAGAATAAAATATTGTCTTCTCATTTGTTTTATGCATAGTCACCTGGAGTTTGTCTCCACCTACTTGGTACTCATCTTGGAGACTTCTCCAGATACTCAAAGACGCCTCCTGAGAGCTTTGGATGTCTCCCACCTTCTCCACTTCAAAAAACTGCGTACTTTATCCATTTGAAACTCTAGAGAGCCACCTTGATGGTTCACACTTTAGAAATAAGTTAAATAAAGTCAATTGCATTCAGCATATGACATTTCTTTTCCTTCCTTCCATTCAAAAAGAACTGCGAGGGTTTATACAATCAGTGATAAACAGTGTCAGAACATTAGATGGATCTCTGTGAAGCCTTAAACAACAGCATTTACAGTCAACAAAGGCCCTGAAGAGGATGTAGGTGCTCAAGAAAGCCTATTTTATGACTCTATGAGAGGCCGTAAACTTATGAATTAAACATTATACCTCAACACATACTTGAGGATTTCTTGGTTATTTATTAAAAGGTCAATAGGAGGGTTTATAACTCTAATAACCTTATTTGAGGACTTTAAATTATGAGTTTACTTTGTACTCATATAGATTACTTAAATTTTTATGCATTTTGTATCTTTGATTATTTTTAAATTTTTTTATTGTTTGTGTACTTGATATGTTTCTAGTTTTAAATTTTTAAATATTAAATTTTTATTTATATATTAAATTTGGCGTTTCTAACTACCTGCATACCCATTCTCTGAAAATTGATGCCCTTGTCCCTGTCTCTTGTACCCGTACCAGTACCCATCTCCTGGTGACTATGGTTTTATGTCTTATGTTGTAGTGTATATTTTTGAAACAAGGAATATTTTGTCAGCTTTTTAATTAAGTTCCTACAATGTCTTAATATGCCAATCAATCTTGCAAGGATCTTGTCTTATGTTGTTGTACTATTATATTGTTTGTTTGCTTGTTTTTTCTTTCTTGGGTTGTTTCAGAAGGGGGGTTGCTTAGCCATGTCTTAGTCCAGTAACATTCTGGCATGTGATAATATATTTGACTTTGTGGGGGTTGCCTTATTTTTATGATAACAAAACGACCTTTTTATTTTTGTATCCTTAGACAAAAAGGAAAAAAAATTTTTAACTTGGGCAACTCCCGAATGTCTTGTTCTATCACTGGCTTAAATTTAAGTGTCTTAAAATGGTTTTAGATATGTGTCAACTCATGAATGTTGAAGATATACGTTGGTTCATGGGCTACAGTAAATCAAACATAGATTTTCATCGACAAATTTGAGGAGTTTGCTTGTGACAATTATGCAAAGTTTTTTTGAATGTCATCTTGTTTAATTGATATTCACAAAACCTACAGTCCAATGTGAATATCGGAAGGGACACAAAGCAAGTCCTTAAGGTGTTGAGCCGGTCTATGATATTAGCATTCTTGAAGCAGAAAATCTCCTACTAAGCAAGTTTTGATTTGACTTGAGATGAACATCCATCACTTGTGTTGTTTGGAGAGTCTTTGACTGGTTTACTTCTTACCGGTAACTACTGGTTTAACCATATTTGAATTCTCTTAGTCTCTAGCCTATGCTTGGCAAATTTCTTCCTGGATGCAGCTTGGAATTTGAGAAGGGGGTACAGTACCTTGTGATTTCACACATTTTATCATTGTATCGTAGGTGCATAATGTCTAAGAACCTTCCTTGTTCAATATGTTAGTCTAAGTAATATATTGGGATTGCTCTTATCCTCCCACTTGACTGGAAATACTTTCTGAATTCCTTGGAGCACTATTTCTGGATCTCCCAAGGCTATTGTAACCAAGCGTAATGTTAGTCCCATTGCTCTATTTTGATCACATGTGGACATTGATAAAATTTCTTTCTTTCTTTCTCTCAGGAGTAAAAGAAATTGGGGTTGGTGTGTTATTGGGAAAACTCAAAAAGTTCCAGAGTATTAATTGAGGGTCTCAGACATGAATCAAGTAACCTGATTTGACTATTAATAATTATTGACATGATTTCTGATTCCAGGAACAAAAAAGTTATCAAGGGTGATATTTAACATGCATTCCGTCACCTGATAGAAAGTATGATATTAAGATAGATGTGCAAATGGTCATTCTGGATTTGAGTTGGCATAGAGGACATGATTATCAATTATTGTCTTTATTTTTAATTTTTTAATTTTATGTTCTTTAGTTGGTTATATGGGGTCAAGCGCCCCATCCATATTACATTATTTGAACAAACTACACTGTGGTATTACAACACACCGTATTATTATGGCTGCCTCATCATGGAGTGTCCATCACACTACAGGGTTGCGCTCATACAATTGTGTCCCATTTCATGATTACTCCACAATGCCTTAGACTGAAAGTTAAGGTTCACCCAGTGGGCCACAAATCTTAAGGTTCACCCATGGGATTGCAACCTTGGATTATGGTGTGAAAATCCTTTCTTCCCACTACTTGTCCCAAACCCAATTGGTTTTTTTGAAATTTGGGCAAAGCTCATAAACAGCAAGAGGGTGGGGCTTGGATCCTTAATATGTTGCCATAAATTTAATCCCTACCTTCAGGTTCCCTCGTGACCCTACACGATGCCTGCCTATAGGGTTGGGACCTTGGATTATGATATGAAATTCCTTGCTCCCAACCACTTGCCCCAAATCCATTGGGCTATTTTTGTTTTGTATATTTCTTTTTAAAATTGGTTCTATGGGATTTAAATGGGCTTCACTCATATTAGATCAGACGTTACCACCGTAGTTTAACAAATCACAGAGTGGTATTACAACAACTGCATTATCACTGTACCCATGGGAATTGAACCTTGGTGGGCTTTTCAAGAACTAATTATTCTCACCAGTCAGACTTGTTTTTTTTGTTATAGTGTATACAGAAGAGTAATTTTTTTTTCTATTTAATACACTATATTAAATATATATTTGAATTCTTTTTGAGTACCTATGTTGCCCATATCTTTTATTGCTGGTATATATGTGACATTGTAATTTCTTTACTTGTCCGTGTAAGTATAAACAATATTATGAGGTCACTTGCTTTTGTTATAGCAAGAGATTGAATATGTTAAAAACAGTTCTGAATTTTGAAACTATTACCTTTTTTAAGAATGGGAAGTGAATGATTTTTACATTTTGGTAACTGCAATTTTATACAGTTGTTAAGGTGTACTGTCAAAGACTGCTAGAAAATGAGCCCATGCAAAATCTAAAAGTAGATAAGTGTATAACGAGGAAAGTGAACTATTTCTAGTTTGATTAGGATTGCATGTTGACAAGTTTCACTGTTGCTTAGGACCTGCTCTAATAGTCCAGGCTGGAGGGAGAAAAATGCTTATCTGGATTCCTTAACTGGTTCTCTTCTTGAAGAAGTGCATACTGTCCAACATGCTTTGGCTCAGAAACAAATATCTTCAAATGTTATTGACTTGCAAAGGCTTTTTGGAAGTGTTGATTCATTACTTGAGACCAAAGATCGTGCAAATTTTCTTCGTAATGTGTTACTACTTTGCAACAAAGCCTTCCCTCAAAATCATCAATTGAAAGAGGCCCTGCTGGTTGCTGAAGGATATGTGACAGCTGAAGCGAATTTTGGAAGTAGTCGAGTTACTGGATCCCGGGCTCTTGCCAAAAAACTACTAAGAAATAATCGTCAGGTATTTACTGCTTGCATATTCAATATGTGAATTGGTGTAGAATTTTAATTGTTTTATATCTGAGAAGTAACTTATTGAGATGAAACCTAAGTGATTTCAGCATTGTATTTGTTTGTAGAATAGTCTAATTGAGAATTATGTTTGGAATTATTGGATATTCATTGTTTGGGGTGTATTCTGTTCCAAGGTGGCCTTTTCCTTTCTTTGCTTGAAAACAAGTATAACTAAATACGTACCTATGAGGTGGGTAACTACGTCTAGTTTAGGTGGTAGATCGTATGACTTTAGAATGGCGAGCTTATGTAGTAGGTATATTTCTTTGACCCTCTTGGTGAAATCCTGCTTGAGCTGACATGCCATCGCTTTGTGAGAGCTTTAGAATCTCTACCATTTCTGCCAGGTGTTCCCAAGTCTAGGCAACATAGTACTCTAAAATACTAGATTTGAGCTATGGCTTCGCTAACTATGCCAATAATTGAAGTTGAAGCATGATTCTGCAGACTCCACGGAATCATGTAGCAGATTGGGATGCCGATTCAGTTGATGTGAAACTGGAATGTTCCCTTTAGAAGCAATTGCTATGACCAAGCTGTTATGTTACTTGAAAAAAACAGAAAACATGACAAATGATAGATGGCCTAGGGCAACTAGGGACGAAGAGTTGCATAGGCGAAAGAATACATGGATGAAACAAAATCAGAAATGGATGAAACGTTGGGAAATCAACATAAATGAATGCCCAAATGTCAACAAAGACATACAAAATTATGTGAATGAAAAGTTCAGAAGTGGAATGTGGAAAAATGCAAGCAGGAAAAGACAATATTATATTGCAAATTTTAACCCAACGTATGACCACAAGGAAAAAACGTATATAGGCACTGAAATCAAGTGGTTGGAAAAAATACTCATTGCTCAGATAAGGACTAGCTCTCATAGGCTTAGATGTGAAACAGGGAGATGGACAACGCCCAAAGAACAATGAGAAGAAAGGATATGTACTCTATGCAGCACAGGGGCAGTAGAGACAAAGGAACACTTCATCTATAAATGCCCGAGTTTTTCAGATATCCGTGACAAATACAAAGAAACACTTGGGAACGAGTTTATGGCAGATTTATTTGAAGACAGTAAAATAAAAAAAGTTGGGGAATTGCTAACACAAATCAGCAGGAGAAGGAACAACCTTCTCAAAGATATTAAAGATCATATGGTATGATTTGAGTAATTGTACTTCCATATTTGAGGTCCCATAGACCATATTTGGGTCTCGCAGACGTAATTAAAATCTTTCATTTCACCAACAACATGAAAGAAGAAAAAGAGGAAGGAAAGAAATTAATGTCCACAGATGACCAAAGTAGGTCAATGCGACATGAAAGTACACTCAATTACAATAGAAAATAGTAAAATACAGGTGTAAAAAGAACCCAGTGATCTGAAAAGTAACTAAATAGTAAAGCAGAAAAATAATGTATATATAAGTGGGGTGATCTATAAAGCAACTGATGCAAGTACATGTACAAATGGACATCTCAGGGGAAAGCCTTTGAATGAAACAAGGAGTAGCTGATGATTAAAGTTGGAGACCAAAGTAGAAAACTAGCACTGGCACATGTTTGTAGCAATGTTTGGGGCTGACAAATCAACATCATCTTCGTCCACCTAATTGAAAGTACCCATTAAAGATTTGATAACATTTATTAATGAATTTGCAGGGCTTAGGGTGGAAGGCAGAAAATCATAGGGGGAAGACAGCTGCTTTCCCTGGAACCTGTTGTAACACCCAAGACAAAACTGAAAATGCATGCTTGTTCCATGATTTAGGCTGTGGGGAAGTAGAGTAGAAGGTCCTTTGTGCTGAAGAAAAATAGGTCCGTGTTGCCTAGAATGATGGTGAGGAGGCAGGGGAACTGCTATTTCCAGTATGTAGAAATGACCATTGTATCATTGATCTATCCAGTATGTAGAGGAGCATTGTATCAGTCAGTTTGGTAGTCTCATTGCTCTGTTGTAGTTTTGTATGCAAAGTGAATCACCATACTCTGATGGTGGTAGATAGACTTCTTGGAAATAAAGTGCTTCTAATTCCTCACCTCCTAGAGATGGTAGAGAGGGGAAATCCTATAACCATGTGGAATATGTTATTTTATTTTATTTTTTTAATAAGCTATGTGTGGCTTCTATTGGGGGCCACTCTCATTACAAAAACAAAATATTACATTGCTCTCATTAAATTTCTAGCAAGTTAATTAAAACTTACCCATCTTTGTCTTTCTATCAAAGATACTTTCCATCTTCCTCAAATTACTAAGTTTCCATAATCAACTTTTATTTTTAAGGAACTAACAACAAGAACAACCTTTACATGATACATAACTCCAACAGATAAAAGGAAAACAAACATAACAGTCATTTATCAAAGAGGAAATCAGTTAGATTATTTTTCGGAGGACTGATAGTCATTATTGCCAACTCTGTTAAGGAGCTGTTGGACTGATTCAACTAAGTTGGCAATGGTCTTTTGCCAGATATAGTGAATGTCCTTCCTTTCTTGATTGAAAATCCGGTTGTTTCTTTCCTTTCAGATATTCCAAGGTAGCATCCAAACTAGCTGCCTAATAAAATGATCAACATCCTCCTGATTAGGGCAATCCCTCCAAAGCTGTTCAAAGTAAAAAAATTGGACCATTGTAAGATGGCCATTCTCCTCCATAGCTCAGAGGGTAAGGTACACTCAATAAAAAGATGGCTGAGAGTTTCCACATTCTCTCCACACATTTCACATCCAAACGGGCCATGAAAACCATGTTTCATAAGTTGCTCACCAGTAAGCACCCTGCGATGCAATAAAAGCCTAGTAAAGAACCTCACCTTAGGCCAGAGCTTTTGAGCCCACAACTAAGTAAATATGTCATAAGACTGGTTGGGATTATTATGGCATAAGGCCAAATAACCTTGAGCAACTGAATACTCACCCTTAGTAGTGTTGTTCCATCCAAAACAATCTTTATCATGGGACCAAGAGAGAGATCTCATATGAAGGATGCTTTGGATGTCTTTTCTTTGCCTTTCTGGCATTTGAATAGGCCAATGCTCAACAGGGATCCAATATCTACCAACCTATGAATTACCAGTATGGTACCGACAGATAATTAGCAACCTTTATCCAGTTAGCTCAATGAAGCTCCTCCATCCAAGGCCTCCAATCAAGAAACCGAGTTATCAAAGGCTGGTGACCATCCCAAGAATCTATCAAAAAATTCTGTTGACCATTATGAATGATCCAAAATAACTTTTGCTTAATCAAATCCTCACCAGTCTTAAGAACCGCTAAAATGGGAGAACCTTTGGTAGGCAATTGATAGAGAACAAGGTCTTCAGGACTTTTGTTCTCAACATATTTAGCACGAAGATTCTTGGCCCAAAGAGCATTGGGGTTATGCAAAATCCTCCAATACAATTTAGCAGCTAAAGCCTTATTGTTATTAATAGCAGACCAGGATCCTGACCCCCCTTCATTCTTGGGAAGGCATAAAGTATCCCATTTCACCAAGGCCCATTTTCTTTTCTCCTTAGTACCACTCCAAAGGAACCGATGATTGATTTGATCCAATTCTCGAAGAACAGCCTTTTGGATTGAATAGGTATGGCTTGAAGGATTGATTTTACCGAAGGTATTTCTACCCCCAAATGAAAGCCACCTGTTGATCCACTTTCCAATTTTCTTCTTAACTCTATCCACCAATCAATTCTAGTATTTTTTTTTCTGTCTTTGAATATTTGATAGGAATGCCTAAATAAGTGATCGGAAGGGAGGTCTTTGTAAATTTTCCAAACCCTAGATAACTGCTGTCCTATGTTATTTTAAAATAAATCAGATCTGAGAATAATTTATTCAAACATGCAACAGTCACACAGATGGCTGGAAAAATAAACAGCGTGAACAGCAGAAGTTAAATATATTTCTGAACCTGAAATATTACAAATAAAAGAGGCTACAACTACAGCAGAACACTTCTGCTCTCTTGCTGCTTTTCTAGCCAGCAATTTCACTGTTCTTCTCCTCCTAAGCTTGTAGTTTTCCTTCAACAATCTGTTCTCCTCCCATTCTTTTTTGTATCTAAAACACTCTTGATCTTCTCCTTTTATCCTTGAAAAAGGTAACCCTAATCTCTCTAACCCTAAGATTAGATCTCATCTCATCTTGAGATGTAAGGTTAAAAATAGAAAATCACTTAAGTGAATTTCAAAATAAATCACTTAAGTGAATTTAAAAATAGAAAATCACTTAAGTGAATTTCAAAATAGAATCACTTAAGTGAATTACAAAATAGAATCACTTAAGTGAACTTAAAAATAGAAAATCACTTAAGTGAATTTCAAAATAGAATTAGAAATGTCTCGAACCACTTCTAGCACGTTCATACTGAAGCTTGTGCAAGAAGTTCCTGTCCGAGCTACATTTCTCAACACTCCCTCTTAGCGAGGAAGGAATTCTGCACCAATCCAAGTTTGTCTCTGAATGCTTCAAACTTCCCTTTCACTAAGGGCTTGGTCAGAATATCAACTACCTGTTGATCTGTGGGAATATATTGGAGCTTTACGGCTCCCTTCTGAATCTTGTCTCGTATGAAGTGATATTTGATGTCTATGTGTTTGGACTTGTCATGAAATACTGGATTCTCAGAGAGTTTGATACAACTCTGATTATCACAGTATATCACCGTGGGATCCAACTCCTGATCAATCAATATTGTAAGCAACTTGCGAAGCCAGATGGCCTCACAACTAGCAATATTGGCTGCCATGTATTCGGCCTCTATTGAGCTAAGTGCCACAGAAGTCTGCTTCCTGCTGAACCAAGATATCATGCCTGATCCCAAGCTAAAGCAACACCCTGAGGTGCTCTTCCTGTCTGCTACATTGCCTGCCCAATCTGAGTCTGTATACCCTTGCAACCTCACTTCACCATCTCCAAGATATCTTAGACCATACTCCACCGTGCCCCTTAAGTATCTGAGCACATGTTTTGTTGCTACCCAATGCTCCTGCCTTGGCTCCACCATGAACTGACTCAAGGTGTTCACTGCAAAACATATATCTGGTCGAGTGTTGACCAAATACATCAAGGATCCTATCAGCTGCCTGTACAACGTAGGGTCCACCAATTCTGAATCTGAAGTTGTCACCTTCTTCAGATTAGTGATCATGGGTGTGGCCATAGGTTTGCAGTCCTCCATCCGAAACCTCTTCAGGATCTCAACTGCATACTTACCCTGCCCAAGGAATATCTCCCCTGGTCTCTGCCAAACCTCCAAACCCAAGAAGTAATGCATCATGCCAATGTCCTTCATCTCAAACTCAGCTGCCATATCTGCTTTGCACCCTGCAATGAGCTTCTCTGCACCTGTAAGAAACAAGTCATCTACATATAGCACCAAAATGAGTAGATCAGTCCCAACAAATATGTAATATAGATTAGGATCTGCATCACTTTTGGCGAAGCCCACACTCTGCAAGTATCCATCTATCCTGGAATACCATGCTCTCGGTGCCTGTTTGAGTCCATATAAGGCTTTCTTCAGCCTACAAACATGGGACTCCTTCCCATTTACCTCAAAGCCTTGAGGCTGCTCTATGTACACTTCTTCCTCAATGATCCCATTAAGGAAAGTTGTCTTCACATCCATTTGATGAATCCGCCATCCCATAGATGAAGCTAAAGACATAACTGCTCTAATGGAAGTGTATCTGGCGACTGGAGCAAAAGTCTCCTCATAGTCCACTCCCTCTTTATGGGAGAACCCTCTCGCCACAAACCTTGCCTTGAACTTCTCGATGCTGCCATCTGCAACATGCTTAATTTTGTAGAGCCACTTGGAACTCACAACTGACTTCCCCTCCGGTCTTGGCACTATGTCCCAAACATCATTCTTCATGATGGAGGTGTACTCCTCCACCATGGCATCCCGCCAAACCTGTTGGTCTGTTGCCTCCTAAAAACTGGTAGGCTCTGAATTTATGATGTTACTCATCAATGCCATGTAGCTTGAAAACTTCCTTGGAGGTCTGCTCTCCCTAATCATGTTGCTAGGAGCCTCAACATACTCCTCAGCATCCCTCAATGTCTGTGTAAGCCATTGAGGTCTCCTGATAGAACTGGAAGGGGCTAATGTCTCCACCTCCTCACCTGAAGGTTGTTGTTCTGAACTGGAAACCACTGGTGTCTTTGGTGACCCTGGCTCAACCTTCGGAGCTTCTTGCTCCTCATTCTCTATCACTGGAATAGGCTCATGGGACTTCCTGGATGCAACGTCCTCCTCAAACTTTACATCCCTGCTCACTACTGTCTTCCTCTTCTCTGGAATATAAACCCTGTAAGCTTTTGAAGTCTCACTGTATCCTACAAATAAACCCTTCCTACTGGAGGGCTCCAACTTGGTCCTCTTCTCTACCGAAACATGGATATAAACTGGACATCCAAAGATGCGGAAATGACTCACCTCTGGTTTCACACCAATGAATGCCTCCTCTGGTGTCTTGTCCTCCAAGATCCTGTGAGGACACCTGTTCTGGATGTAGACTATTGTGTTGCATGCTTCTGCCCAAAGAAACATCGACAAGCCCTGGTCATGAATCATGGCCCTAGCAGCCCCTATGATGGATCGATTCTTTCGCTCTGCAACCCCATTCTGTTGTGGGTTGTATGGAACAATCAACTCCCTCTTGATTCCTGCCTGCTTGCAAAAACCATCGAACTCCTTGGAGGTATATTCACCCCCATTGTCTGATCTCAAGACCTTGATCTTCTTCTCTATCTGGTTCTCAACTAGAGCTTTGAACTCCTGAAACCTGCTAAAGACTTCATCCTTGGTCTTTAAGAAGTAGATCCATGTCTTGCGAGAGAAATCATCAATAAAGGAAACATAGTACATGCTACCTGAAATTGATGCTACTGACATCGGTCCACAAACATCCGAATGTACTAGATCTAGTATCTCCTTAGACCTATGCTCGCTATTTGGGAAAACAACCTTGGCATGCTTGCCAAGCGTGCACCCTCTACATACTCCCTGTTGCTCAATGTTGAACTCTGGAAGACCTATGACTATCTCCCTCAAAATAGGCAACGCTCTATGATGCAAGTGCCCCATCCTCTTGTGCCACAACTCACACAAGTTGTTACTGCTATGAACTAGGGCTCGAACAGGTTCACCTTGCAACCTGTATAGACTGCCTTCTCTAACCCCTATCACTTGTGTTATTTCGGGCTAGATTCTTTTGGTCTAATAAGGACATGTTGGTTCTTGAACTCCACTGCATAACCCTTATCCTCCATAACGAAACTGAAAGCAAGTTCTTCCTGAGACCTGGAACAAACAAAACATCATCAAAGTCTAAAGATTTCCCTGACTGGAGTCGAAAAGGAATGGTACCAATTCCTACAACTGGATATTTGGTATCATCACCAAGCTCAACCTGAACCCCTGAGTCCTGCTCTTGTAGACTGGTAAAACATTGTCGGGCTGATGTCATGTGCCGAGATGCCCCACTATCCACATACCAAGCATTCCTTGGAACCGTGCTGGTAGAAAGGCAAGAGACCAATGAGAAATCCTTCTCGAATTTGGCAGCAAACTCACTCATCTGAGTTTCTGCAGAGGCTGCTACCTGCATCTGCTGTTGCTTCCCTTTGCCCTTCTTGTCTGGACACTGTGATGCATAATGGTCGTGCTTATGACAAATGAAGCACTTGATCTTGCTCAAGTCCTTCTTCCCTGATTGTGAGGTTGACTCCTCATTCTTTACCTTACCCTTGTTGGGTCCTTTACCTTTGCCCTTCTTGGTTTGCCCAAAAGAGCTAGGTTATCGTCACCACCTTTCTTGTTGGCCTTTGACTCCATCCGAGTCTCCTCCTGGATGAAATCATCCCACAGTTTCTCAAATTTGGGAAGGTTCTCACGAGCACAAATGCCTTTGACAAATGGTTCCCATGAAGCTGAGAAACCATTAAGTGCCACGTTCACCAACTCTGTGTCTTCAACCTTCTCCCCTACTACTGCCAGTTGATCACGAATCTGCATGATCTTCATCAAGTAACTGGTAACGGTGTCAGATCTGGTCATCTCCATAGATCTGAGTTTGTTCCGCAATATCATCTTCCTATTTATGTTCTCGCTCTGGTAGAGGCTAACCAGGGCATCGAACATCTCCTTTGCCTTAGTCTTCTCGGATATGTGAGGAATCAGGTGATCCTTCACTGCATCCAAGATCATCCGCTTGGCCTTCACTTCCTTCTTTTTGTGAGCTGCCAATTGCTGCGGATCTGTAGGCAAAGTCACATCATCCTTGACAATATCCCAGAGATCATTCTCTTCCAATAAGAACATTACCCTAACTTTCCAGGGCAAAAATTGGAGGCACCTTCCAATCTATCCTCAAATATGAGGCTAGTTGCTGCCATCTTTGAGATCTGCTGAAAAATATGAATGACTCAAAAAACAGTCCTGCAAATAAGCTTAGTCCTTCAAGCAAAAAAATATGAAACCCTCTAACTCTTTTTTTTTTAATATCCAGCAGTGATCTACTGCTGTAAACCCTTGAGGATCTCAATCACAGAACCTAGCTATGATACCATGTAAATTTTCCTAACCCTAGATAACTGTTGTCCTATGTTATTTTAAAATAAATCAGATCTGAGAATAATTTATTCAAACATGCAACAGTCACAGATGGCTGGAAAAATAAACAGCGTGAACAGCAGAAGTTAAATATATTTCTGAACCTGAAATATTACAAATAAAAGAGGCTACAACTACAGCAGAACACTTCTGCTCTCTTGCTGCTTTTCTAGCCAACAATTTCACTGTTCTTCTCCTCCTAAGCTTGTAGTTTTCCTTCAACAATCTGTTCTCCTCCTCTTCTTTTCTGTGTATAAAACACTCTTGATCTTCTCCTTTTATCCTTGAAAAAGGTAACCCTAATCTCTCTAACCCTAAGATTAGATCTCATCTCATCTTGAGATGTAAGGTTAAAAATAGAAAATCACTTAAGTGAATTTCAAAATAGAATCACTTAAGTGAATTACAAAATAGAATCACTTAAGTGAACTTAAAAATAGAAAATCACTTAAGTGAATTTCAAAATAGAATCACTTAAGTGAATTACAAAATAGAATCACTTAAGTGAACTTAAAAATAGAAAATCACTTAAGTGAATTTCAAAATAGAATTAGAAATGTCTCGAACCACTTCTAGCACGTTCATACTGAAGCCTGTGCAAGAAGTTCCTGTCCGAGCTACATTTCTCAATAGTCTTCTTATATCTTAATTTATCCAAGACCATGGATTCCTATCTGGGAGAGCAATGAAAGAAAATGACTTTAGATTTGTCTTCATTTATCAATTGCCTAGTAGCATTAGAAAAACAACTAATGAGAAGCTTCTTTAACTGTAGCTTTACCTAACAGAGTAGAGTCATCAACAAATTGAAGATGAGAAATAGGCCTAGCTCCACGAGCAATGGTAACTCCCTCAAGGGTTCTGTTTTCATTGTTTTTGGCTATAGTCTTACCCAAGCATTCAGCAAGAATGATGAATAAAAAAGGGGAGAGGGGGTCACCTTGCCTAATACCTCTGGAAGCAGGGAATAGTTGAGAAGGCCTACCATTGATAAGAACAAAGCAGGACGCCAAAAGCAGGACGCCAAAGAGCTACATCCCATAATCCAGTCCATCCAATCCTGAGAGAAGCCAAATTGCCTTAAAACTTTGACAAGAATGGATGGCTTCTTGAGCAAGAACTATATCATCCACTATTTGACGCCCTTCCACATAACCCCCTTGTTCAGGGGAAATAATCTTATGCAAAAGAGGCTTCAGCCTTTCTGCCATAATCCTTGTAATAATTTTGAGAAGAACATTACATAAAGCTATATGTCTAAAAGCTGAGATATGATCTGCCTCTTGAGCTTTTGGGACAAGAGCTATATAAGTTTTATTGATAACCTTCAAAATTTCTTTGGCTTTCCTAGCTTCTTCCACCACCTCTAATAAATCAGCATGAAGGATATCCCAAAACTCTTGATAGAACTCAATGGGAAAACCATCAAGACCTAGGGTTTTTCCTTTTTGCATTTTAAAAACCACCCGTTGAAGCTCATTGATAGTAACTGGAGTAGTCAAAACAGAGTTCTCCTCAGAAAAGTTAAGAGTAGGGATCGCTTGAAGAATATTTTGTTGAGAAGTTGAGTCAAGAGGTGCAGCAGCAAATAGATTGGAAAAGTAATTGACAACAATAGAGTTCATGCCATCCCAAGTGTAGACAATATCTCCAGAATCAAATTTCAGGGAAGAATTAAAGTTGTGAGATCTTCGAGTTAGAAGAGATTTGTGGAAGAAATGTGTGTTTTGATCTCCTTCTTTGAGCCATTGGATCCTAGATTTTTGCTTCCATAAGAGTTCTCTTTTTTCCCATTCCTCTAACTAAGCTGTGAGTCTAATTTCATTTGTACTTCTACTCTCTTTGAGGCCATCTAAACGGATTTTCTTATTCAAATTCTCAAGCTGAGCAATAACTTAATTTTTTTTTTGCTCAACATCTCCAAACTCCTTCCAGTTCTAAATCTTGATTTTGGATTTAATGTGTTGCAACCTTTTGGCAAAACAAAACATCTTAGTCCCATACCTTGGTTTACCTTCCTTCCACCATTGTTGCACTCGAGGTCTGAAGGAATTATCTCTAAGCCAATATAAGTCGAGTCAGAGAACAAGAACCTATCTAATCTCTCCATGATACAAGCCGAGTCTTGTCTTTTGTAAGGTCAAGTCATAAGGCCATTATCTGGTTGGATGTCCACAAGATGAAGTTTTGCAATATATTCACTCATGAGGTCAGTGCTTTTGCCCAAATTTCTATTTCCCCGCATTTTCTCATCCAGAGAGAGGATGGTATTGAAATCTCCTCCGATCAAGATCCAAGCTTCAGGAAAATGAGAGATAATATAAGTTATATCCTTCCAATGTCTTCTCTTTTCCTCCAAAGTAGTCGGAGCATAAACAGTTATGCAAAGCATAATTTGGTTAGAATGTCTACTTTGAATAGCTATAGCCAAAAGACCCCAACTGCCAACCATATGGTGAATAACTACGGACAAGCAATGCAACCAGAAGTCCCTTGGGAGCCGAGGGAAGCAACTTTTCCAGCTGGCCAGATTTTACTAGCAATTGAATCCATTTCCTCTATTGACATATTCGTTTCTTGAAGGAAAACATCTTCGTTTCTTGAAGGAAAACAAGATGTGGATGGTTTTTCTGAGTCATTCTTCTAATTTCGTTTTGTTTTGAAAGACTCCCTTTGAGTCCTCTAATATTCCAAGTGATGATCTTCATTAATGCCAGGGCTAAAAAAATTGGTAAGGGCATTAATATTACCTTCCTCTACAAGCTTTTCAACTTCTTTTACCATATGATGTTGATTGGTCTTGCGACATGCCTTTTGGTTGGAATCCATCTTTAGTTTTTTTTCCCTATTTCTTGACTTACCCCAATTGAATCTAGGATGGCTTCTAACCTCGAAGAATGCATGTACAAAGCCAAAGTGTTATTGGAAGGTTCAACAGAGTCTATCTTGGGACCTTTATTATTTGAAGTCTCAACATTTAAAAGATTGTTTTTCTTGTGTATATTTCCTCCTTTTTTTTTCCTGTTGAAAACCTTTAATTTGCTGGTTTGTCTTTGAGTCCTTCCCTGCATCTTTAAATTGCGTTTCTAAGATTTCTGTCTCCATTATTTCCTCTTCCTCACCTGGGACATCATTTGTGGAAAGAATTTCAAACATATTAGCTGATAACTTCGATTGATCCTTCATAACTGATTTTTTTTAGTGTTCTTCTTAGGCATTTGGAAACTTGCTAAGTTTGTATCCTCTTTCTTTTGATTTGGAATTTTATTTGGGCAGACACTAGCCAAATGACCATATTCATGGCAAATTTTGCAACGAAAAGGAATGTTCTCATAGTCCACCACTTGCTCCCAAGTGTCCTCCCCAAATTGTAATGAGATCTTTTCAAGTAGGGGTTTGTCAAAATCCATTAAAACACAAATCCGAGCATAAATAATATGTTCAAATTTTTGAGTACAATCAGCAGTCATCATAAAAGTTCCCAAAGAGTTTCCAATTGAAGAAAAAAAAACCGGATTCCAAAATTCAACTGGGAGGCCAAAGAGTCTAACCCACACAGGTTTTGTAGAAGGCATCTCTTCTTCGGCTTTAAATTTAGTATGCCAAGGCTTCATGTTAAATTTAGTATGCCAAGGCTTCATGAAAAACCTAGCCCTTCCAAAGAACTAGGGACCCCCTTGAAATGTTTTCTCTCTATCTTCATTATTAGCAAATAAAACAAGAAAATAACGATTTGGATAATAGAGATTTTTAACTCACCTTTTGTTTTCTAGTTTTTTGCAGCCCAAACTTTGAAAGCATATAGGCTCGGACAAAAACCCAAGAAACGACAAATTAGTCCTCTTTTTTCCAGATCTTCTATGCTAGTCTGAATGACGCCCATATCTAGCTTAACAATCGGAGTTCCATCAACTGCCTAAGACATCTCGACTCAGTTTTCCTAGGATCAATCTTAGGCTTCTCAGAGGTTTACGGGAAACTCTAAGATTAATGTTAGCATTAGGCTGAGGTTGTCCACCACAAAGGGCATCCCTAAATTCATTTTTGGGGTCGACTCTTTGAAATCTTTGCCCTTGAAAGGGGTTTCCACAGTGGTTTTGTTTGGAAGTGCTCCTTAGCGCCGGATTCGCTTAAGATCTGAACCAGTTTTTGATCAGTTGCTTGAAACTTGTTTCGAGATCTCTTTAATCCATGCCTTGGATGCCGAGAAAAGGTATGATTTTCACTTTTGTTTTATGTAGCAAATTGGAAGCCGTTGTCAATCAAGTTCACAGCCTGAAGATCTGTTGAAAAACATATTTCTAACCCATCTTGGGTCCCTTGTAACATATCCCATTAAAATCTTGAGTAGAAACCACAAAAATGTTGGCCGCTAGGGTTCGAACGCCTCGAAAAACAACCTTTGGCATTGATTGCACTCAACACAGATGAAACCCTTGCATAGTTGCTTGCTTTTGAAAAACCGAACCATGGTTGCTTTGAATGTCATTTTGTATGATCAATAAACCATTGGTAACTTCTGAATTCGCTTCCTCATCTTTGCAAGATTTCTGAATAACTGAAATGAGAATCTTGTTTGTCATCTTGACTTGTCCATTCAGCCGTGAGTAGTACGAACTAGACAAAGTGTGGCGTATCTTGAATTCTATGGTGAGTCTTTGTATTACCTTTTTCATTAAATATTCGTTGTGTTCACTTGTGATCTCCAATGGATCTCCAAATTGTGTGATGATTTTTTCATAAATCAACCTTTCTATACTCTTGGTAAAGTGATTAGGCAAGGTCCAAGCTTCAAACCATGTTTCATACAACACCCACAATGTGGCATGAAGGACAACTCCCTAGTTTAGTTTGTGAGTGTGAGTTATTCAGATAGAGTAGCACAATCAAGTAATGCATAAAAAATATGTAGCTCAAAATAATCAACCAAGATTTGGATGGCAAAACCAAATTGTTATTGCATGTGATAGAAGGATATGAGGACTAAGCATGCAAGACTTATTGTGTTATAAAGATGGTAGTGATGAGAGTGAATGACTAGCGTAGAAAGGAGTGGATAACAAATTAGACTAGAGATTCAAATGTAACTATAATTCTTGGCATCTATGGTAGCAATTCTTGTAAAAATGAGACGAGCATTAGAGGTGGTTACTTTGATGCTACAAAACTGTAATTGCAGGTGGAACAAACTTGAGAGTATTGAGGTGTATGAAGTCATTTACACAAAGAAGAAAAACTATAAGTTGAATGTATAAACTTAATGTACATGGAGGAACTATAAAATGGATCTTTGTAGAGAGAGATGTAGCATGGCATTGGCTGTATCTTTGAGAAGATGTGGTGTGGCATAGGATGTATCCATGAGGAGGGATATGAGATGATGTAGGCCTCCAAATTTGATGAACCTCTATGGATGGATATTGTGGTGCACATTGGTGGTTGGCATTAGCGTTCGCACTAGTGTTGGTTCTAGTGTGAGCATAGGGTATTTGTGCTAGTGTGGGCATAGGGTATTGGTGCTTGTTTTGGTCAACCATTGGCACTTGTGTTGACACTCTATGGTTGGTGTTGGACAATCATGAGGTGCGGGCATTGTGTTGATGTTTTTGGTTTGTGGGTGCAGGCTACCCTAATTGTAACTAATGTTGACTCAATGTGCCATTGGAGTTGGCGGCTATATATTGCTATCGATGTAGGCACTTGAGGATTGGCAGTGGTGTTGGCATTGGATGCTAGCATTGGTGGCAGCCAATGCCATAATGGTGTTTGATGTTGGTTTGTCCTTGCTATGTTTAGATCATCCATCCATCATTGGGAATTAATGGTCTCCATTACATCTAATTTCAATCTAAAGAAATCCTTGTTGGACTTGTTAATGAGGCTTCTACATAGAATTTTTGCACATTTTGTAGTAGAGGCCAATCCAGACCCAAATGAAGCATTAGATTACAAAACTAATGAAACATAGTGGTCTTCTATTCTTCGCGCATCTTCAGTAAGTCTTTGAACATCTTGAGTGGTAGAGGTCGATGTTGGACTCATGTGAAGCATTACATCATATAATTCCAAAGCATCCTTGATGAACTTTCGGACTTGTTGGTCAGAGATCTGCCTTAGGTATGAATTTGTCTATTCATGCGCCCTAGACCCGACCAACATTGAAAGGCCGAGAGGAAGAAATGCCTGCCGTGCCAATTTCCAGAAAGGTGCTGGTTCCCTTGCTATTCTAACCGGGGGGATTTGAGATTGAGGAACTGGAAAGGAATAGGAAATGACTGAAAGGGATGGGAAATATGGCCATAGGCCAGATAGAACAGGGGTGATGGACTAACAACACGATAACTCTACTGCACGCCGAACCAAATAGCACTCAATATAGACAACTAATAGAAATTAAAACTAAACATCTAACATGCGTAATCTCCAGGGTTACTCCAGGGGTTCACGTTTTATCAGAAGCTAAATCCAGATATTAGAATTCAAGCCTACAGATAAATCAGAGAACTTAATAGAAGATAAGCAATAGAAGACATACACACAAAATAGAAGTCCAGAGTTAGAGCCAGACATCAACTGTATTGATAGCAGAATTCGGATTACATCAAGCTTCTAGCAAACATCCATGGTTTTACAATAAAAGAGCAGGCTTATTTAGAGAATTCTACCGCTTGAAATATTTAATGCACACCTACAAAATGTGGCGATGGCAGCCAGAGATAAGATTTAAGGAATTACAGTCACGAAGTAGTAATTAGGCATGGCTGGGATTGATGACTCCTTGGAATGCAGTTGAACCCCTTCAATGCTCTGGCAGGCTTGGCTTGCTGGCACTGTCTCCCCACTTGCTGGAACCTCTTCTGTGAAAGATAAGACCCCAAAATATTGAAAAGTCCAGTCTGGAAACTTCTTAGACCGACTGTGCTTGGATGGATAAGGATGCATCTTATCTCGCTGATGGGAAGCGCTTTTGGGAAATCCTGGCAAGGGGGCTGGAAAAGAACAGGCGCTAGATGCAAGCGCTGCTTATATCCTGTTGCTTCCGGGCTTGAAACTGCTCCGCGCTCTAAAACTGCAGCGAAAACACCTTGCTGCCTCTAGACCAGTGCCAGGGTGGAAAAGTCAAGAGGCGAAGCTCAGCTGACCCGTTGCGCGTCTGCCCGGATTTCGAAAATGGAGTGCAAGTCCCTGGTGCATAGGAAGGAGTGTTGGCGTTGAAAAGTCAACTACCAAAGTTTATGAGAATGGAGTGCAAACGCCTTGCGCAGGAGAAATGGAGCACAAGGATCTGGGGCATCAAGAGGCGCGTCGGTGTTGAACGATCAACAGCTAAAGCGCGAGAGAATGGAGCGCAAACGCCTTGCGCATGGGAAATGGAGTGCAACATCTTGATGCCTTGGAAACAGTGCTGAGTTGAAAAGTCAACATGCTTTGCGCTCAACCTGGGTGCGAATCTGCTTGGCGCTTGGAAAACGAAGCGCAACGTTCTGGGGTCTTCTCCTTGGGAGCTGTGTTGCACTTTGAAAAGTCAAAGCAGGAAGCGCTCTGAATGGGAGCGCAACAACTTAGCGCTTGTAGAAATGAGCGCAACGTCCTTCATCAACACTTAGCCGCTTTTCCTTGAAACCTGGTGCTGCGCTTTGACCGGTCAAAGTGGGTTGCGCTCCTCAGGCAGAGCGCAAAGGCATTGCGCTGGCTGTTGGTGCGCTTTGACCAGTCAAACGGCGTTGCGCTCCTCCTTTGCGTGAAGTTTGACTTGCGCTAATACTTGGTGCGCTACAGTAATGCGCTCCTTAGGTTGAGCGCAAAGGCATTGCGTCGGGAATCACTGCGCTTTAACCTTCGTCAACACTTAGCATTCTTGTTTTGCGAAGCCGAGGTTTAGTGCCTTCATGGACCGAAACCGGCCTGCGCTCTCCATACCTTTCATACTTGACCTGCGCCTGGGGAGAATGCAAACTGCCCTCGCCTTCCGAAAGATGTGCGCCCTGCATGGTAAGTGAACAAAAACAACTGCACAGTGCTTTAGGAACAGTCAAGAGAATTTTGACAGTAAAACTCTGGAGAGAGGAAAAATGCATCTTGAACAAGAGGGACAGAGTTTTTGGGAAGCAGAAATTACTGGACAGCAAAATATATATAATGTTGCAGAAATGACAACAAGACCTCTAGGGTGCTGGTTGTGGGAACTTTGCATATTCAACTATCTTTTTACAAAGTTGCAAACAATGCTCGTTTGAACACATGAACACAAAACTAGGTTGGGCACCTTCCTTTTGGCACCCTAAGTGGAACTTAGCTGGCATTCAATGATGAAGCATATTGAATGGCTCACACTTGGGGCATGAAATTCAAAATGATAAAAACTAATGACTGCAAAGGCTTAAGCGAAAATATATTCCTGAATTAATTCAAACACTAAATGACAAATGAAGCGAAAGTTTGTGCAAAGTATGTACATAATTACAACTCTTGTGGATGTAGGATACATGTGCTTCCAAGGTATGTGAAGAGAACACCTATGTAAGCATGGCATGTATGAATGCAAGTCTTGACTCCTGCTGAATATAGAAACTTTGAATTATGGTAGTGAACTTCTTCCAACTGAGTGATGTCATCCACTTAAAATGCATCTACATCAAATTTGATGTCTTTTGATTTGGAACACCAATGAATCAACAAGTTGAACTGCTTTGGTTGCACTTATCATAGTTCACATGAATGAAGTTTCCAAGACCTTTTTTCCACAATGACCAGAAATATGCCCAAGACCAACATTCTTGGGCCTCTGTTTGACCTTAATGGGGCTTTTAATGTCTCCTTGGACTTTATATTCTTTTTCTTTAAGAGCTTCATACCAATGCATTTGGCATGCTTCTCAAAACAGCCAAATGAATGTGAATAACAATCAGATTGTTGAGAAGAAGATATACTCAACAAATATGTTTTGGTTTGTGCATGGACTTCATGGAAACATGGTTGCTCCCTTACACGTTTTCAAATTCATCTTGTAATGTCATCAAATTTTATTGAATTTCTTCACAAGGGGCTTCTTTTTTCTTTTAATTCTTGTTGAAGCCTTTCATAGCTTGATTGCATCTTTCCTTTGCTTAGTGCATACCTTGAATAATAGAGTCTCCAAGGTGAGAACTGTGTTTGTAGCATAGTTGAGAAAATCGGAATCGGCAAAGAATTGGCATTTTTAAAAATCCACAAAAATCGGCAAAAAATTTGCAAAAAAAAACTGAAGAAAACGAAAAATTTCATTTGAATTTTTTTTTTTTATGCATTACAATGAATTAACATTATGCAAATCAAATATTGCAATAAAAGCTATAATTCATGTCAAGACATCATACAAAACATGAAAGTGACAAAACACATTTTATTGCTTATAATATGAGAAGGTACAAAGTAACTAGTAACAACAAGGAAAAAAAGGTTTCATTTTATATATGCTTGCACATGGAAACAAGTAACAACAAAGTTACAATCACTTGAAAAAAAGGAAAAATACCTAAACCCTAAACCAAAAGGCTAGGGTTTAGGGTTTAAAATTGAAACATTGACAGCTGAAAAATGGGCTTGCATACATAGTTATTAGGCAGCAATTTTTTACTTAAAAAGAGGAGGAAAAAAATCCTAAACCCAAAAGCCTAGGGCCTAGACTAGGGTTTAGGGTTTAAACTTCAAGTTCAAAGTTTCAAATTCAAACACTAACAGCTGAAAAATGGGCTTGCATACATAGTTACCAGGCAGCAATATTTACTTAAAAAGAGGAGGAAAAAAAACAAACCCTAAACCCAAACCCTAGGGCCTAGCCTAGGTATAGGGTTTAAACTTCAAAGTTTCAAACATTAGCAGCTGAAAAATGGGCTTGCATACATAGTTATCAGACAGCAATATTTACTTAAAAAGAAGAGGAAAAAAAAACCCAAAACCCTAGACTAGGGTTTCGGATTTAGGGTTTAAACTTTGAACTTCGAAGTTCAACCATTAACAGTTGAAAAATGGGCTTGCATAAAAAAACCCTAAATTGGCCACGGTCTTAAAAAAAATAATTTATTATTATAAATAAAAAAAATAAAAAGATTGCAGATTTTTTGAAAAAATCGGCAAAGAATCGGTGCATGCCGATTGCTTTGCCGTTTCAAAAAATTGGCAAAAAATTGGGATTCCATTGATTTTTTGCCAATTTTCTCAACTAGGGTTTGCAGTTCGACCATTTTGAATTTAACGAAGCGAAAGGTCTACTCCTTAGCTTGTGCTTCATTTTGCAATTACTAACTTTTGTCCTCCAAAAGCTTGATCTCCATGTGCAATTGATGATTGTCTTGCTTCAATTTGTGAATCCTTCCCATGTTGATTGATGATGTGAGGATTCTTAACTTTGATTCAGTTTTTGATGTAGATTGTTGATGAAACCCTTGTAGGCTTTGATGAAACCCTTGTAGGCTTAGGATGTGGTGTAGAGGACAAGTACCTAGTTCAATTTGTGAGCCTAAAGAGTTATGAGTTAGAGTAGAACAACTAAACAAGGCACAAAAGCTCTAAGTGATTGAGCCCGATTTGGATGCCTTTATAATGTTGTACTCACATGTGTGAGAAAGAGGAATGCGAGGACTAGGTGAGTAGATACTTACTATGCAATATAGCTAGGAGTGCTGAGAATTACTAAGAATGAAGGATTGGATAACAAATTAAATTAGAAGTTCAAACCACAAGGCTTGTAACTGGAGCTCTTGGTACCTATGAAAATGAATCTCAGAAAATTAAGACAATTGCACATGATAAGAAATTCTAGTTAAAATAATTCTAGAAAACTGTAAATTATTATGGAACATACTCGACATGACATTGAATTACAAAGGCATATGAAATCATTCACACAAAGAACAACTATTAAGTAAAAAACATCAATTTTATCTATATGGAGGAACTATCCAATGAATCTCTATAGATAGGTATGTAGCAAGGTACGGGCCAAACCTTTGGGAAGAAATATTGTGTGGCATAGATCGTATCCTTGAGCATAGATTTGAGAGGATGCAGGCCTTACAGTTCGTTGAACTTTTGTGGATGAATGCTTTGGTTCAGCTGTTGGATCTTTTTGGAGAGGTGGATAGGTGCAAACCACCAAACAATGGAGAGAATTGCCAGATGCTATAGACTTTTGAAGTCTACCTACTTTTGTTACTCTGTTCCTTTTGGACATGTTTAAATGCTTACCTATATAATGGATATAACAAATTATGAAGAGGCAAACTTAAGAGGTGAAGTGGTTCAACTTTCAATGACTACAAGAATCTTGGCGATCGATAATGCTTGATTTTCTATGCATGTACAATTAGTGTGGGTTGTGCATAGTCCTAATGTTGTGCATGTGTGCATTTGGCGCACATGCTAGTGCTTCGTATGAGTGCATGACACGGGTGAGTGTTAACATAGGTGCTTGTGTTGGTGCTAGGCAATGACACTTGTGTTGGTGCCCAAGCACATGTGTCAGCGCTTTGAGTTATGTGGGCATGGGCTATGATGATAAATCGTGCTGACATGTCCCATTGATATTAACTGTATGCTATGCTAATGTAGGCACCTAGGGACTAGCATTGGCATGATGGTTGACACTAGTGCTGGTATTGATGGATGGTACTAGTGCTTGAAGAAAATATTGGTAGTGGTTGGGACCTCAATGGTGTTTGATGTTGGTCTACTTTGGTTGCACTTGAATTAACCCACGTAGTGAGATACTTCGTTGTGACCACAATGTACGGTCTCCTTCATAATTGCCTAGTATTTAAAGTTCCTTTGAATTCCAATCTCCAATGTTCGAACAATTCTTATAATTGGTATGAGTGTAATGCCATGCAATCTAGGTTAGGTGGCTTCTCTATTCGTTGTAATTGTCATAGTATGAATGCATTCCTCCATGTCATGGAACAATGTTGGCCACCCTAAGCTAGCTAGCAACAACTCGTTACATCATGTCCTATGAGACTCCTTGCTAATACTTCATGTGACATAATTATCTTCCTATATCCTTTTGTCTATTTTTTCGAGAGAGGCATTATAGACAAATAATTCCTGTTGTGCTCATACCACAACGGAAACATCATAATGTGGAATAAGTGCACATCTAGAAATTCGTCGTACACACCACCATTGACAAGGTCACCTGAACATATTTGTGAAATCTGGTTAGTAATGACATGGCTTTTATCGGTTTTGACCACAATCTTGAACACACTCTTTTGTGGTGTCATCAATCACTTGCTAAAATTCCTCTGCACAGTCTTATTAATCAAGTATAGCAATGCTTGGTGTTCTACATAGAACATGAATTGGTTGGCAAGTAGAGAGCGTCCAAACTCTTGTATTGTGTATGTCATCTCCAGTGCCTCACATTTTTCCATACTATAATTCCTTTTTGCCCTTGGGTTGCAAAATAGATTTTGTGATCTAATCCATGGCTTTCCTTTGAACTCATGCCCAACTGCAAAATTCAATGCATTAATATACACATGAAGTTTCTTTTTCTAGCCAGGGAAGACTAGAAATGGTGCATTGATCAAGCAAACTTTCATTCATCAAAGGTTCTATGATGCTCCTTTTGTCTATAAGAACCATAGTAGAGAAAATTGGAATCGTGGAAAATCGAGGAAAAATTGGCAAAACAAAAAATGGAAGAAAACACAAATTTTCATTGAAAAAAGTTTTTTTCATGCATATCACAATGAATTAACATTATGCAAATCAAATATTAATGATGTAAGACTGTAAGCTTAAACTACACATGAAAGTGGCAAGTGATACAAGCTTAAACTACACATGAAAGTGACAAAACACATCTTGTATTGCTTATAATATGAAAAGGTACAAATTACAAAATGTGTCATTAGTCATGACAAATTGTCAAATACAATGCCTCAATGTCTTTGAATGCCTTTGCCCTTTGCCCTAGCAGAAGCTCTAGTCTCTCTTTGTTGATGTGCCCTTGCCTCTTCTTGTGCCTTGGTTGTTATCTCCTCCGCTAGGTCTTCAAAGTTTTGTAATTCATCCGGGGAGAAGAGAGGCTCTTCCTGCTGCTCTTGCTGTGGATCTGTGATCCATTCAGATGATGGATCAATCTCACTTAGGTCAATGGCCTCGATACTTGTTTCTGTAATTCTTTTATGGTGGAGGCGAAGGTTGTAATGAACAAACACAAGATCATTCAACTTTTCTTGTGTAAGCCTATTGCGCTTCTTGGAGTGTATGTGCTCAAACATACTCCAATTGCGCTCACAACCTGAAGCGTTGCATGGTTGAGATAAGACTTTGATGGCCAAGCGTTGCAGATTGGGCGTAAATGCACCAAAGTCCTCCCACCATAAATCTAGAAACAACAAAAAAAAGAAATTTAATAATTCACATGTAAAATAGTAAATTGAGATTATTTTTTAAAACAAAATCAAAAGACAAAATAAATAATAATTCGATGAGGGTTACCTGGCCTCAATTTTGACCTCATTCGAATGCATTGCTCGGATGGGAAAAGGATGCCCCGACATTCCTTATAAGCCTGCATCTCAGACTATACCTTATCGCGCAATTCCTTATCAGGGTACATGCGGTCAAGGCAAGCTCGAAGGCCCGCCATCACCTCATAATCGGCATGAAATGTATTAGAATAAAAAATTTGGGGGTTCAAGTAGTACCCCATTGCATGAAGAGGGCTATGGATCTGAGATGTCCATCGTCTATCAATGATATCCCAAATGGGACCGTATTTGCTGCGGACATGTCTATAAAATGAGGCAATTGCCTCTTTTGCCTTGTCCATAGCCTCATATACATATGCCATTGCAGATTGTTCTCCATCAACAAGACGGAGAACCCTCACCAAAGGCTCTGACACCTGAAAAAAAGGAAAAATAATTTAAATAAAAATATTTTACAACAAAAAAAATTACAAATTACAATACAAGATTCACAAATGGAAAAATATTTTAAATTAAAAAAATAAATAATAAAATAAATTAATAAACTTAGTCTTGTACCTTGATGGCCTCATTCATGGCTATCCAGAAGGGCTCCTCAAACAAATAGGCATATACCTTTTGCCCCTCACTGGAGAATTAGTATCTAACATCTTGTTTGGAATTTCAGTCATTGCTCACAAACATCTACTTCAATGACCCTCTTGCATTATAGATGCTCTGCAATGTCACGAAGTTTGTGGCGAAGCGTGTAACTCTAGCCCGCACTAGCTCCCTCCCACCAGTAAATTGCCTCATGAGGTGGAGGACCCATGCATGGTTGTAGATGAATTTTGTGATAGCCCTGGACTTTTGTACAACCTCTGCCACCCAAGGTAATTTCCCAATGTCTTCGAGGAGCAAATCGAGACAATGGGCTGCACATGGGGTCCAAAAATAGTGGGGAATCTCTCCTCCAAAATCCTACCGGCTGCTACATACGTTGTTGCATTGTCCGTGATGACTTGGACAACATTCTCCTCCCGACCTCCAACACAACCTCCCCCAACAACCCTGCAAGCATTTCGACACTCTTAACTTGTGTCGATGCATCTACTGACTTGAGGAATGCAATTCCTCCTATAGAAGCAACCAAAAAATTAATTAAGGTTCTTCCCTTCCCATCCGTCCAACCATCAGACATGATACTGCAACCCTTCATCCTCCACACCCTGCGCTGGTCTTCAAGCACAACTTGAAGTATAAAAACATAATTTAATCATGCATGTGTATAAATTTAAGCACAACTTGAATGTTGTCCACGGATTGTCGAAGGAGAGGGCCCCTAAGGTCATCAAAAGTTGGCGCCTTAAATCTTGTGCCGCAACTTGCGACGACATCTATCATGCGTCGCCAGTATGGAGACCTTGCCACATTGAAGGGAAGGTCGGAAAAATACCAAAAAGTGGCAATGGCTGTCCTCGTTGTGTTGTGCCTCTCCTGGTTCCATGCGGCCATACCCTCAAGCGTGGGTTGTGCCCTTGGCGTGGAACGTTCTACAAAATGGGACTCATCCATCCCACTCCTTGCGTGTGCAACTGATGGACTTCTCGTGGTGAAACCGGCTAAAGCTGTTGCCGGTATAGTGAAGTCGAGAAGGGGGGATGAGATGGCCTCGCTTTGTCTTCGTTTGAGGTCTTTTTTTCCTGTGTGCTAGAGATGATGGCATCTACAACATTACTAACTTCTTCTAGCACCTTTGGGCATGTCTTGACATCATTCCCTTTTTTCTTTGCCAAATGGAATTTGAGGTGGTAAATGCCTCCATGAATAAGAGACCCACAAAAATTGCAATAAACTTCCCCTTTCTTTTCCCCTTCCTTTGCATACTTCCATGCTGGATCTCTTTTCGACATTTTTTTATGCCTGCACATGGAAACAAGTAACAACAAAGTTACAAACAATTACTTTAAAAAATAAATAAAACCCTAAACCCTAAACACTAAACATTGACAGCTGAAAAAATGGGCTTGCATACATAGTTATCAGGCAGCAATATTTACTTAAAAGGAGAAAAAAAACTAAACTAGACTAGGTGCTGGGAAAATTTAAACATTGACAGCTGAAAAAATGGGCTTGCATACATAGTTATCAGGCAGCAATATTTACTTAAAAGGAGAAAAAACTAAACCCTAAACCCTAGACTAGGGTTTAGGGTTTAAACTTTAAACATTGACAGCTGAAAAAATGGGCTTGCATACATAGTTATCAGGCAGCAATATTTACTTAAAAGGAGAAAAAAAAAAGACAGCTGAAAGAGGGAAAAAAACAGCTCAAACTTTGACCTAGTTTTTTAAATTTCTAGCTCAAATGCAATAGTTGGGTGGCTGTTGCATTTGGTTTTAATCTTAAAAAAAAACAAAAACATGCTTGAAATAGAAAAAGGAAAAAAAAAGAGTTTGCAAAAGTTTTTCTTACCTCGGATGAATCCTTTGGGCGGCTGTTGGTGGCTGCCGGATTCCTTCAAACTGCAAAAAATCTGCTGTTAGGATGCCCTAGTGTGTTTTGTTTGGTGTGGTAGCAGGTAGGCAGACCCCTTTCTCCAGTTTGCAACAGGTAAAAATGAAGCAAATTGAAAAAAAATAACTTTATAGCATTTTCTCTACCTGTGTGGCTGCGGCCGATTTTTCGTCGTAGGAATCACGTTTTTTTCAAAAAATCATGATTCTTGATTTTTTCAAAAAATCATGCATTTCCAATTTCAATGCGATTCGACTTGAATTTCTGGTAGACCCAGAAAAAATCTGGAATCGGCAATTTTATGGCGATTTTTGTAACTATTATAGAAACAAAACATCCTTCTATGTTAAGACATCCGATGAATGTGGCAGTTCCGCAACATTCTTGATGATCCTGCAGTAATATCCTTCATGTTTGAGAGAGCTAACATTGTACGCTTCCTCCATTTAAATTTTGAACTGTAACTCCAACCTTGTTTGTGTGTATATTATCCCTGCCTGACAAACACAATATGTCCAAACAACTTCTCATAGGGAACCAACAACTATATTTTTAAAGGTTGAACAAAATCAAAGCTCACATGCAAAGTTACATACGTTTTTCCAATGCCGTAAAATGTTCTTTCTTATGTCCATAAAGAGACCAATCGTTGTGAAATTTTTTGTACTTCTTTTAAACATTTGTCTAGAAACGTCCAAAGTGATTCTCTAAAAAGTTGTTGGTGCATTATAGATCGCATATGGCATCAATTATATGTTTAGATGCCATTATCTACCACAAATATTGTCTTTAGCATGTTTCATCAACTATGCCGATTTAATTGTAACTAGAGAAGCCATCAAGGAATGAGTATATCTTGTGTTGCAACATCCTTCATGGTGTCTATAAATGGGATGGGAATGGATCCTTGATTGTGACTGCATTAGGGTTCAAAAATCCACACATCGTATTTGCACAATTTCTTTCTTGAGACTGATCATGATGACATGATCAAAGAAACACATTTGTTAACAATGATCTTAAACATAATTCTTTGTGCTCAACAACTTGTTAATTTCACATTCATAGGTTGTGTGTACTCAAGATTCATGTGATAGCAGGTTTGCATCATAAATTACAGGCTTGAGAATAGAAGTATTGGGATGGACACATAGCTAAAGCGACACCTATGTTCCACAAAATTTTGAGACAGTGACAATAGGACAATTTTTTGTGATGGTGAGGGCGTTGAGGGATGATAGGACACTTTTTGGAGACAACAAGATGTGCCTCTGTGAGGACCCCCAAAGCCCAAGACGAGTCCCCATGGAACATAGAGTGACACTCCTATTAGGTCCTTATACATCCATGCAAAGACATCTTTATATTGCATTAAAATACTGAACGTAGCTTCCTTCAACGTTGGGTCTTAATTCCTCCTTGACATTAGCTTTGGATTGGTTTTCGTCCCAAGGTGTACTTGGACCATTCTTGGTCCCTCCTACTTAATATCTGTTGGCTTCTCCACAACCTTTCCTTTTTCATGTTTATGCATCGATTCTAGTATCATCCATTATGTACTTTCTTCCTATTTGTCTTCACTTGCAACCAACGATGTGTTGTTGGCTTCACCCTTCTCTTTATAGTTTTAAGTCCCCAAGCAAACATCTCATATTCCAACATCTGCCAATTGTAAAGGCTCTGTTTGAACTTGTTTCATTGTGGAAACACTAATCTAATTCAAATATTTTATATTTTATTGGCTTTATGCAAGTTGTGTGGGAAATCTCGTTACTCGTGGAAAAATTCATTGTCTTTTGGATCAAAGCAATTTTATTCTTTGGAGGATGCGATGTCCATTCGTACCCTTGGTTCTTGAGGTTTGATATATTTTTGATGGCCTCTCATCAATGTCAAGTGGTTTGGTCCCTATTGTGGTCCACTTTTTTAGACCATGATTGAACAGGCCATTGTAGGCTACTTTTTGCAAAGTGATAACCCCGAAGTCCGTGACAAACACTGATTTGCAATCTTAACACTTTGCATTGCCAATATACGTTTCATCTTGTATTGGTTTACTCTTTGCAGTTTGAATTTGGGTGCTCGTAGTGTATGTGACCCTAACCCTATCATGTCTTCACCATGAATACATTTACTTTGGATCTGATGTCAACAATGGCATTGTCTACTTGTGTGCCATATCCAAGTGCAATATGGCAGGTTGCTTGCCCACATCAAGTATAACTACTGTTGGATGCCTGCCCCTTGGATGGTCGTGCAAGATCTCCAACAAATTTCTATCATTTGAGAATGCATTGAAAAAATTGCATTTTGACCTACCCTGGTATCTATGGCACTTGATGCACCATGTCTATATTTGAATGGGAGGTAGATGCTTTGCACTGAGGTTTTGTTGGTGTCTACATAATTCTCTTTTGTGTTTGTCTCTCTCTACCATGGCCTGTCCCATATTTCCTTGGGCCTCTGTTCATCTTTCGTTCTCTTCTATTGGGCACAGGTACTTCTTCCTTTTTGCTTGCGATCTTGTAATTGCCATGGTATGCTTAACATCCTCATCATTGTTTTTGATCATTTTCATGTTTATATTTCTCCCTTGCATGCGTATGGGGCATAGACTGTCATTGTTGTTCCCTGGACCAGACCATTTGCACATTAGTTATATGTTCTATATTTTACATTTCTTAGTGTCGTATATATTGCAAAACGCTTTCTTTGGACATGTAGCAATAATGTATCCTACCTCATAATCTATGCACCATACCTCTTTATGCTCCTTTTCAGTCTCCTCTTTGAATTCTTGACATTGTATTTTTACAAAGTGCATCAATCAATGTTCCATATCCATCACTATGATCTTTGAAGTTGTTAATTGGTTGATTTCATGCTTCAAATGTTTTGGACTCAATTTTGAGATTCATGGTCCCTTCAAAGGACTCTTGTTATGATGTTGAAGGTTCCACCTTCATCTTCTTGAATTTATGAGGAAGGCCCTTCACAAATCACCTTTTCTTCAGCCCATCCATTAGTTCTTTCTCTAATTTATTGACGAGCTCTTTCTATATTTAAGATTGAACAAGCTTGAGTGGACTCCATTTTACTTTGTGTGGTGTCGTATATATTGTTGACAATCTCATTATGATGTAACAACTTGGTGGGGGTGGGGAGTAAGTAAAGCACAACTCTTTGTCGAACAATTCTTGCAACTCCTTCCAAGCCGGCTATTGGTTGTTTGGTAACTCTATGTACCAATTGACTTGAAAGGTATGCCCTCATTCAGTTTCCATTGTTTGCTTGCTTATTACCTTTCCAAATCAGTATGCTGGTTTAAAATTGTCTCAATTGATCTTTTATGCAATCACTCTGAAATATTGGACATTTTTGGTTCTCTTATTATTACAATCATTTTGTTTGTCTGACTTGACATTATGTTTGCAAAATTCATCTTTGAAGTGAGAGAACGGTTTGTCTTGTAGATATCTATTTCTCTGTGGCCTCCTTGTGCCTCTTCTCATTCCCAAGATTCCTCAGTTTTTTCCTTTTCTACATAGGTAATTGCTTTCATGTCAACTGTTTGCTACATGCATTGCCAGGTGCACCATCCTATAGTTGCTCCCATGCTGGACTTTCATCTTGCACATTGCTAGACACACTAAGTTGTAGTGGCTTCCATGGTAGATTTACACTCTACACACTGATTGATGTACAGCTCATGTTGCCTTCGACACCTCGGGTGATCTTGACAGCTTGTTGTTGGCACTTCTTCTTGATTTCCAATTCTTGCTTTTTGTTTGATAATATCAGTCTTTTGAGTAAAAGTAGATTCAACCCGTATGTACTCGTCTCATCAATGATGACATCTTTAGATCCACTTGGACTGTGCCCCTCTCTTTCCTCCAACAATTGCCTTGGAGGAGGTAGAACCTGACTTTCCTCTTCCCTCTACACTTCCTTCTGGATGAGGAAGGGCAAACTCTCATTGCATGCTCTGATTTCTTCTTTGCTCTTGGCACATGCTCTATCATCAGCCACACATGCTTTTTGGTCGGCCTCACCATGGTTGTGTGCTCTACACTTGATTCTCTCCGTTCTTCTTGTGGGTTGGTGCCCCTACTGTCATTGTCAACTTTGTATGTAGTCTGGACAAGTCACACAGTACTAAATACCACATAATTCAATAATGCAATAGAGTATTATGCAATATAATACTATGGATAGGAGTGAAGATGACATGATAAAAGCCCCTTTCACATACACAACCAACTTTGCACTACGTAGTCAAGGAAGTTAGGAGAGGGAGGTAAAACATGTCGTGAAGCAAGTGAGAAGAGAGAAGATAATTTTATTAATTTCCACAGATGGCTAAAGTAGGCCAATGAACTCATCGAGAAAAGCTTTATGATGCATAGCAGTAACCAAAAAGTACTACGAAAATGAGCTAAACTAGAGGAAAGAACCAGGTGTAAATTACACTAAAGTGAACACCCACATGGCATTAAATTACAGCCTCAAGGGTTGGACCCAAAATGGATAAGCCTTGACATGCTAAAATTATTGAAGAGAGAGCTAATGATGCTTCTAGGAGAATAACCAGAGATAAGAGGGCCTGGTTGAATAATCTTGGGAGGACATGGAGTTTGACCCCTCAATACTCTTCTAGCATCCATGGTTGTGGAACCAATAGAAGAAGATAGGAAACTGGTAAGCCACATCTCTCTGTAACTCCTTGGTACATGAGGGGTGGTTGAAACCTGATGTCGCATGCAAGAAAAAGAACCAAAGCCCTAGTAGCCATTCTAGTATGCAACCAAGGACACACAGTTATGTCATTGACATTCTGAAGAGCTGTAGCCTCAAATGAATGCTTGTTACTTTTGACATCAGAAGGAAAAGAATGAGATGATTAGTTGATAGTATTTGACCTCCCTTGTAATAATTGATGTGGAAGAGAAAATAACTAGCATAGTAGCCATGTTCACTCACATTTACTGCATACAACCATGTTCTACCTGGCAAGGCATGAGGTGTGTGTGTCGGCAAGCACCCATGGATTCTGCAAAACAGGAAACCTCAAATGGGTATGCGGCTGTCTGGCCTCAGACCTGTAAAGAAAACAAAAATAAATGAAATATAAAAATAATAAAGAACAGTAAAAGAAAGCCTAGCCAATAAACCTCGTCTTCTTTGTTTATTCATTCTCCTCATGATTCATGGCTCATTCAATATAAATCATAATCAATATTCGTAGAGCATCTTCAATTGTTCCTTTGTCTGGTTCCCTCACACTCGTAATTTTGATTTCTAAAACCTGAGACAGCTGTCTGTGACAGCCAATGTGGTATGCATGTTGTTTAAGGGGAGGGTCCATTTGTTAGGGTCTTGGCTCAGTACTTTCTTCTTCCTGCATCTGTGACTATGCTTACTTAGTTCATTTCCAACTACTTTAATTTTAATAATTTTATTTAGTTTCAAATTTAAAGAGGTGAAATTGTCTTATAAATTTAATTTATGATATCTCAACTTATAATTTATCTTTAATTTTTTTTAAAGGAGAATAGAATATTCAAATCAGAAGTTTTAATAACTTTTATAAATTAATATATTATGCTCTCTTTTGTATTGTTCAAGTTTTGAAACAATTTATGCTTTTTTCGGTTTTGTAAGTTGTTGAATTCTTACTTTTATTTTCTTTAAAACAACACACACACACATATATAGTAATTACCACGCCCATGCACACATGCACCTAAACTCCAAAAGTACTGCACTTGATACCTGCATTTACACTAGAAATGCACCTGGAGTCACGAACCCTGAGAACTCTGATGAGATGAAAATAATTGTTAGGAGTTAGTTAGACTAGGGTGAGAAAGAAAGAAATAATTTATTAATGCTATGAGTGACTGAAATAGTCAATGGGACTCAAAAACTAAACTTGGTTAGTAGCATGAGGAGAACGAAAGGGAATTTCTCCAAAGTACATACAAAAGGACAAAATATGGTACCAAGTACAATTTGCCTACCTTATTTATATGATGGTACCGGATTCATTAGAATAGAATTTGTTGTGAGTGTAGGTGATCTTGAAAACTTGCTTTCAAATACATTTTCTTAATTTAGCGATAAATGCGATGTCACACAAGTACGATTTCAATCACTGCTATTTTTAAGGATTTTTTGTGATTTTAGCTTTGCTATCTTGTGATGGTTCCCTTTTGTAAAAAGATTACTATGATACAAACTATTTTGATAACTGGAGGGATATGAATGGTAATATGACAGTGGTCTGTCTGACACAGGATTTGCTGCTTTGTGGAGCATATGCACAGATTGAGGCAGCAGCTGGTAACATTGATTTGGCACGTAAAATTTTTGATATGGCCCTCTTCTCACTTGATGATCTTCCGTTGGTATGTTTTATCTTCTAGTTTATCCACTGCATGCAGATATTGGGCTCAATCTATTCTTCAAAATATTCAGCTACGAGTTTTTTGCAAGATTGAGTTATTTCTTGTTTTTCCATACCCCACATATCTTCATCTTGTAATCCTGAACAAAGGTTGCCACTAACAATAATTTATTTTTGACATAGCATTAGCACTTTAGTAGATCTTCTACCAAATTTTAAACAAAGAGGAATAAGAAACCGTATATACTTGTTTTAATGCATCAAAAGTGATGTCTTGCATATTGTGGCACCACATGATGGTTTTACGGTGTGCTTCAAGGAGCAGTACACTAATTTTCACAGTTGATTGTATTTCTTGACACCTCACTACCCTGCTGTTAGCATCTGTGGTTTCATATGGCTAGCCCATGTAAAATTGTTTCACTTTTTTCAGTTCCAGTATGTTTATATATTTCAATGGACATTGAATGGAATTAATGTATTGTCTCCTTTCAATAAAATCACTTGTTTAGATCTTGTCATTTTAGAGACCGTTATCTTTCTATCAGGAGCTGCTGTAAAACTGAACTAAACAAAATCTGAACTCTAAACTTCTGGAAAATCTGAAATTGAACTTCTATAACCTCTGCAAAAGTTGCATAAGTTTGATTCTGAAACAACACTATATCTGCAACTGTGTAAAATCAAACATTGTTCATAGTGTCAAATCTGAATAAGTGGAAAACGGAACTGAGATCTGCGAAATGTATTATTTTATTTCTTGAGATTTGATTTGATTTCTTTTAAATTGAATTACAATGTGTAGATTGGAAGGAAACAAAACAAGATCTGAAAACAAAACCAATTAAAATATTATTGTATTGGAAATAGCATTTACAGGCAACACATGGAATAGATGAAACTTTCGAGAGATCGTATGACTGCTTACTCAAGTCTAATCCCAGAGCAATATGAATGACACGCTTGGCCAGAACAGTTCACCCGTCATAAGCTTTTGTTGCTGAAACCTCCTCACTTGAGGCTTAAATCCCTTGTACAACTCTTTTTCGTGATGGACAACTTTTGCCACATGTGGGTGAATTCCTTTATTTCACCTGCAGTTTCAGTCTACTAATACCTAGTCCTAATGATGATTGTATAACTGATTTCCACCTAACTGGCTTTAAGACTTATGAGTAACCAATGACTACAGATCTGATGAGTAACTGACATTTTTTTTGCATAATTGACACGTTCTGATAACTATGTAGTACTAGAAGCTAAAGGGTGTGCTTTTATCCTTCCTGCATCTTGAGAGTGATGCTGACCTATATTGGTCATTCCTGTACATTAATACGTTCCTTTCTATCTTTTTCATTCTCCTCTGCACCGTGTTTATTACATGGGTCTGTGTTCTAAGTTAGATATGTGTTTCGTAGTTGTTTTGATCTCCAAGTTCCTTTACCTTCACTTCTGACACTTAAAGCTCTCCTGGCTTAGTAATAAGTCAATATTTAATTGAACAAATAAAGTTACTGTTGGCATTTTTGCCACATTAAATTTTTCGACAAAATTTTGCCTAAGTATGAGGCTTTAAGCGGCAAAGGGCATGCAGAAGTATTGGCGTTTTCGCAGGCCTTAAAAGGGGATGATAAAGTGGATGAAATGATCTTTGGATATTTCATCATTGCAGATCTTTTCGCAAGCTTTCCGGCGATATATTATAATAGGTGATCGGGGCAGCGGATCAAAAGTTATGGCCCGGGGAAGCAGAACCAGAAAGCTCAATTTCAGGCCAGAAAATTGGCTAAGGCACAACCAGAATGCTCAAGTTTGCCCGATGCTCAGGTTCACCCGATGCTCAAAGTAAAGCTGCAGTTCGCTCTGATTTTGATCAAGAACAAGTTTCGGCCAAGGTTGAGGGCGAGACTTAGCAGCGTACGAGAGAAAGAGCAAAATTCGCTAAGGCCCCATCAAGCCAAGGTTCGCTCCGATCTCGGGCGAGAACGAGCTTTGGGCAGAATCTGGAGCGAACCCGAGGATCGCACGAGGTCGGGGCAAGATGCAAGTTGAAAATCCGACGAAGATCGCCTAAAATCCAAAGCGAAGCCGAGACTCGCTCGAGGCTGGCGCGAAGTGTGAAGTGCAAGAAATTAAAAGGCAAAACCTAAAAATCAGAAGTTCGCTCTGTTTTAGGGCGAACCCGAGTTTCGGGCGGTCTTCCGAGCGAAGCTAAGTCCTCACCATACAAAGTTTGCTCCTGTTTTAAGCGAAGCCCGGATTCGGGCTAACCTGCGAGCGAGACTCGGCCTAAGGCAAAAAAACCAAAATTTTTTAAGTCAAAAGGCGACAGATGAAGTTCGCTCTGCCTTGGAGCGAGAACGAAATTCGGGCAGAGGTTGAAGCAAAGACAGAGTTCGCCCGAACTTGGAGCGAGAACGAGGTTCGGGCGGGGTTCGAGCAAACGTCGGCCATCGAGCGAACGTCGGCCAAAATGCGAATGTCGGCCAAACAATGCTCAAGTTCGCTCAAACCTCCAGCGATCCCCGGTTTCGGGCAGCAAGCAAAGCGAACGTCGGCCAAGAGCGAATGTCGGCCAAAAAATCTCAAGTTCGCTCAAACCTCCAGCGATCCCCGGTTTCGGGCTCCTTGCGCGGCGAACGTCGGCCCGAGCGAACGTCGGCCAAAATGTTATATGTCGGCCAAGATACTCTATGTCGGCCAAAGTGCTCTATGTCGGCCATGAAGCTCAAGTTCGCTCCCGAACACTCCCGAACTCCGGCCAAAATGCCCTATGTCGGCCAAAATATCTGTGTCGGCCAAAACGCTCCATGTTGGCCAAAATTCTCAGGTTTGCTCCCCAAATCCAAAAAACCCAGGTTCGCCCCCCCCCCCAAAACACGGCGAACCGCAGCTTCGGCATGCCCAATTTCAGACCAATTCTCTGGCGAACCCCATCTTCGGGGCGATGTCCAGCGAAGTGCAGCGCTAAAAGGGACAAAATTTGCTAAGGCATGAAGTTATCTCGAGTTCGCTCTAGGATCCTGCGAACCTCAGCTTCGCTCGAGGTTAAGGGCGAACTACAACTTGGACAACGCAAAGTGACTAAGGGGTGGAGTATCTCGGGTTTGCTCCAAAATCAGTGAGCCCCAACTTCGCCCAAGTTTTCAGGTGAGGGATAGCTTAAGTGATGAAGAGTCTGAAAGGGCTTAGGTTTGCTCCAAAAAGAGAGCGAACCTCAGCTTCGCCCAGTTTTTGGGCGAAGCGCAGTTGGAAAGGTTGTGAAGATAGAGACCTCGGGTTCGCCCTCAAGAGCAGCGAGACTCGGTTTCGCTCTTCCCTAAGGGCGAAGAACAACATCGGACAATGAAAATTGTAAGGTGCGGACACCTCAACTTCGCTCTAATTCCGAGCAACCCTCAGCATCGCACCTGTTCACTGGTGAACTCCAGCAAAGGCATTTATAAATGCTAAGACCGGCCGAAAGAACACTCTAGCAAAGAAAGAGGGTAGGTGGTCATTTAAGGCGCATCCATGGCGCACGAGTTCCAGTCTCCAGCTCATCCCATCAGTACGACCATGTCAGGTCTCGGAAAAGCTCCAAAGGGCAAGCTGCACCAACCACATTAATGAGACATGCTGTCCCAACTGCAGAGATCGTCCGGAGCCGCTCTAAACACGAGTGGGCAGAATCCCATGGATTCTTAAACGCCTGACAGGGGTCAAATATCAGCTGCCCCAACAACTTTTAGGGTTTTGGCATTAATGATTACGGGGTAAATCCCTCTATAAAAGCCAACTCAATGTAATGTAATAAGGGGGGAACATTTGCTAGAAAGCTGTTGTACTTAATTTATGCATCAATACCAAAGGCTTCTGGCTTCGATTCTGGACTTCTTTCTGTTGGCAATTTTTGCCACATTAAAAATTTTGATCAATTTTGGCCTAAGTATGGAGCTTTCAAGCGGCAAAGAGCATGTTGAGGTGTTCGGGTTTTCGCGGGCCATAAACGGGGGCGATAAAATGGACAAAATGAGCCCTGGATATTTTATTATTGCAGATCTTCTCGCAAGCTTTCCAACGATATATTATAATAGGCGATCGGGTCAGCGGATCAAAAGTTATGGCCCCGGGAAGGTGAACCAGGAAACCCAGTTTTTTGTGCGAAGTCGGTCCGACTTCGCCCAGGTTTGGTGCGAAGTCCGACTTCGCCCTTCTTCTGGGCGCACCTTGTAGCAAGTGGCGAGGTGGCAGGAAAATTGACTAAGTGTTGGAGCGCAACCCGACTTCGCGGCGAAGTCGGACTGCGCTCCCTTGTCTGTGCGAAGTCCGAACGGCGGTGAGAATCAGCAAGTGCCGGTGCGTAACCCGACTTCGCAGCGAAGTCGGACTGCGCCCTTTGACCGGTGCGCGGTAGGGAAATAGTGCTACCCGACTGCGTTGTTTTTCACCTGTGCTACCCGATTGCGCTCTAATCCCGGGCGAAGTTGGATAGACTGCCTTTCAAGGCAGACACATGTCAAACAGCATCATCCGACAAGTGTCCAGCTTCGGGATCTGAGCCAAGACATGCCGAGCAAAAGGACAAGCATGGGCCGCACTACTTATGCCAGCTGCCTCATTTAATGCTGATGTGAGTTTCCACCTACCTCAGCTACCCGCATTCCTGTCAATATGAAGTTCTACCCAACGCGCTGCCACGTGGCTGTTCAACCTTCAGGGAGACCATGCCGAGAGTACAGTCCAGCCCGACAGAAGTCAGCATCGGCGAGTTCGCGGCTGCTTTTGTCAGCTAATGTTTGACTGGGACTTTGTGCCCATTAATGTAACGGGAGGGACTCTGGGCTATAAATACCCACCACGTTTTCATTGTAAGGTGGTGGAAGGGGAATGTCTGTTAGGGAACCATTGTAACCGTGCTTCTGCTTATGAATATAATTTGTATGCACGGTTACGTTACTGCTTGCTTTTATTTCTTTACGCTTTATGCTTTACGCTTCCCTGTGTCACGGCTCGTTGATTCGTTTCAGCATTTGGTGATTAGGCGCCTTTAGCATTGTTTGTGCCATGGCTTGTTAATTCATTTTAGCATTTGGTGGTCAAGCACTTTTGAACTTCATAGACTAGATGTGGTAGCGGTTCCATCAGTTGTGTGTTACGTTGTTGTCCGTAGTGGTGATTGATGCGTTGCCGTCTTTGTTAGTTCTCCTTGTAGGGAGAATGTTTGCTAGGGGACCATTGTAGCTGTGCGGTTAAATTCTCTGCATGACACATATACCTGGTTCTGACATCTCTTAGTTACTTTCTGTTTTGAGTTTCCGTACGTAGTGGTGATTGATGCATTGCCGTCTTTGTTAGTTCTCCTTGTAGGGAGAATGTTTGCTAGGGGACCATTGTAGCTGTGCGTATATTGCTTAGTACAGAAAGTATACTTAGGTTTTGCAGTTCCTGGTCATGCTTTGTATTTATGATGCAGTAAGTAATGGTGATTGATGTGTTGCCGTACTGTTAGTTCCCCCCACCCAACTCCACTCTCATTTGTAAATTCTTTCCGTTCATTTATCTCTTTCCTGCACTCTCATCTTACTAACCCCCCAAAAGGAGCCGGCCTTCTCCGGAGATTGGCACGGAAGGCATCCCTTCCTTCCGGCCTTTCAATGTTGGTTCGCGGGTCCAGGGCGCAATAACGACAAAATCCTTTCCTCATGGCGGATTCGTGACCAACAGTTTTTGGCACGCCCGGTGGGACTCTTTGTCTCGCATTTGGAAGATCTCAAGCTCGTCCTCGCTCGGGCTGACAGTTTCTTTCCGAATGCTCGGTGGGACAAGGAGGTTTCTCACCCCCAAACAGAATTGAAGCACTGGTGCTCGCTTCATTGCTGTTCAAAATCAGAGCACCTGGCGACTCTGCACGTTCATATTCTTTGAGTCCAAAAGACCGGTCCTAACGCCTTCGTGCAAGCAAGAAGGTGGCGAGCGAGGAACCCGGGAAACCGGCCTGACTTTACGAAATTAATACCAACGCTCCAGGCGAGCGCGTCGGGTGGCTGATTACCAAGCTCGCATAGACGAATCAGTGAGGTGAGACGATCAGTCTCCATATTTTAAGGAAGCCCGAGTTGGTGAATCTTTGGCTTGCCTTCATCTGGCAAAATCACCTGGCGACTCCGATTGAGCTGAAGATCCAGATTTCTTGATCGCAGGCGCCCTTTTTTTTAAGCTAATAGAAGACACCCCGGAGGAATCAAGGTTTGGTGAGCAGCCTTGACCTCACAAGCGGAGAAATGAATGTTCACCTACAGTCTCCACCGTGGTGGTATTGGCTCCAACCATCACCGCAACCGGTACCCGAAGAGGGCTCCCGTCTGAAAAATCTCCTTGCCACATTGTTCATCAATTGTACGGGTGCAGGCATGAATGACAATCTGCCACGTTGCACCATGTTCGCGACCTGGCAAGCTTTGGGAGGCCAGCCGGACTTCAAAGATCATCTGAAGTACAATCAGATCTGGTCCGGACACTGCAGGTTCACCGGATAGGCAACCAAAGCTAGATTTGTGTTGGCGGCATGCCAATAATGCCGCAAAATTTTGTATAAATAATCCGGCTAGTATTCAAAGTTTTAGTTGTTTTCCTTATTTCGATACGTGCGGTGTTTTCTTTTTAAGTGTTCCGTAGGAGGTGGGTGCCAAGGGTTTCGGAAGTGGATCTCTGAAGAGCGAGTATCAAGCGAGCGAGGGTGACTCTGTTGCCCAATGGATAAAGGCACGGGTCCTCACATCGAGGCGAGCTCAATGCCCCGCAAGCCGCCAAGAATGTTGGCAATTTTGCCACATTAAAACTTTTGATAAATTTTGGCCTAAGTATGGAGCTTTCAAGCGGCAAAGAGCATTTTGAGGTGTTCGGGTTTTCGCGGGCCATAAACGGGGGCGATAAAATGGACAAAATGAGCCCTGGATATTTTATTATTGCAGATCTTCTCGCAAGCTTTCCAACGATATATTATAATAGGCGATCGGGTCGGCGGATCAAAAGTTATGGCCCGGGAAGGCGAACCAGGAAACCCAGTTTTTGTGCGAAGTCGGTCCGACTTCGCCCAGTTTTGGTGCGAAGTCCGACTTCGCCCAGTTTTGGTGCGAAGTCCGACTTCGCCCAGTTTTGGTGCGAAGTTCGTACTTCGCCCAGTTTTGGTGCGAAGTCCGACTTCGCCCTTCTTTCTGGGCGCACCTTGTAGCGAGTGCGGCAGGAAAATTGACTAAGTGTTGGAGCGCAACCCGACTTCGCAGCGAAGTCGGACTGCGCTCCCTTGTCTGTGCGAAGTCCGAACGGCGGTGAGAATCAGCAAGTGCCGGTGCGTAACCCGACTTCGCAGCGAAGTCGGATTGCGCCCTTTGACCGGTGCGCGATGAGGAAATAGTGCTACCCAGCTGCGTTGTTTTTCACCTGTGCTACCCGATTGCGCTCTAATCCCGGGCGAAGTTGGATAGACTGCCTTTCAAGGCAGACACGTGTCAAACAGCATCATCCGACAAGTGTCCAGCTTTGGGATCTGAGCCAAGACATGCCGAGAAAAAGGACAAGCATGGGCCGCACTACTTATGCCAGTTGCCTCATTTAATGCTGATGTGAGTTTCCACCTACCTCAGCTACCCGCATTCCTGTCAATATAAAGTTCTACCCAACGCGCTGCCACGTGGCTGTTCAACCTTCAGGGAGACCATGCCGAGAGTACAGTCCAGCCCGACGAAGTCGGCATCGGCGGTTCCGCGGCTGCTTTTGTCGACTAATGTTTGGTCGGGACTTTGTGCCCATTAATGTAACGGGAGGGACTCGGGCTATAAATACCCACCACGTTTTCATTGTAAGGTGGTGGAAGGGGAATGTCTATTAGGGAACCATTGTAACCATGCTTCTGCTTATAAATATAATTTGTATGCCTGGTTCTGTTCTGCTGCTTTTATTTCTTTATGCTTTATGCTTTACGCTTCCCTGTGTCACGGCTCGTTGATTCGTTTCAGCATTTGGTGATCAGGCGCCTTTAGCATTGTTTGTGCCATGGCTTGTTGATTTATTTTAGCATTTGGTGGTCAAGCACTTTTGAACTTCATAGACTAGATGTGGTAGCAGTTCCATCAGTTGTGTGTTACGTTGTTGTCCGTAGTGGTGATTGATGCGTTGCCGTCTTTGTTAGTTCTCCTTGTAGGGAGAATGTTTGCTAGGGGACCATTGTAGCTGTGCGGTTAAATTCTCTGCATAACACATATACCTGGCTCTGACATCTCTTAGTTACTTTCTGTTTTGAGTTTCCGTACGTAGTGGTGATTGATGCATTGCCGTCTTTGTTAGTTCTCCTTGTAGGGAGAATGTTTGCTAGGGGACCATTGTAGCTGTGCGTATATTGCTTAGTACAGAAAGTATACTTAGGTTTTGCAGTTCCTGGTCATGCTTTGTATTTATGATGCAGTAAGTAATGGTGATTGATGTGTTGTCGTACTGTTAGTTCCCCCCACCCAACTCCACTCTCATTTGTAAATTCTTTCCGCTTCATTTATCTCTTTCCTGCACTCTCATCTTACTAACCCCCAAAAGGAGCCGGCCTTCTCCGGAGATTGGCACGGAAGGCATCCCTTCCTTCCGGCCTTTCAATGTTGGTTCGCGGGTCCAGGGCGCAATAACGACAAAATCCTTTCCTCATGGCGGATTCGTGACCAACACTTTCCTGTGTATGATGCGTTCTGTCTTAATTTCTGTTAATTCCATCTCTTTATATGCATGCTGTAATTCTGAATTCTGGATTTAAGTGTGTGGTAAAGGAGGAACCCTGGAATTGTTGAAGGATACAAACCAGGGAATGTCTCAGATATTGGTTTCTGTTATAGTTTAGGTGTTGATTGCTGCTGTTTTGAGTAAAGTTAGTGATCGTGCTGCCTGTTCTTCCCCTTGGAACCATTTATATTTCCCTACCTCTTTCAGTCATTTCCTTTCTTTCAGCAATTTCCCGATTCCTTTCCAGTTCCCTAATCTAACCCCAGTGTGGTGTAGTAAAGGAGCCAGCCTTCTCTGGAGATTGGCACGGAAGGCATCCCTTCCTTCCGGCCTTTCAATCTGTTGGGCGGGTCTAGGGCGCGTAGATAGACCAAATCCTTTCCTGTGGCAGATCCGTAACCAACAGATACTTGATGACCTGAGAAAAATATCACCTAAATTTATGACATCTATCTATCTATACGTAAGGAAATTAATGTCGGAATGTTATTAAAAAGTGCTGAAGGTTGCAAGATATATCTAAGCCATAACCAGAGACTTCATCATATCGAAGCAAAATGAATTTGAACTCATTGCAAGATCATCAACTCGGGACTGAATCTGGTGAGTCTCAGGTTATTTCCAACTTAGAAAAAAAGTGTTTGTGTTTTTGGAGTTTGAAATATTTTGCATCTAGTGTTGCTTAGGTTGTTTTGAGGATAGTTTGTTTTCAGACTTAAAATTCAAGAGACTTTATCCTGTTGTCATACAGTTGGTGATTGACATTGCTAACTTAATTGTAATGAACATTGAAAATGAATATCTTGATTTTATTACGAGATCATTTGGTCAATTTACAGTTCTTCTGATGCTTTATATACATTTGCTTTGTATCTTAAATAATAAATACTTTAAGAATGATACTTTAAGAGTTAGCTAACTACATGCTGAGTTCAACCCAACATATTTGTTGTTTTTTTCCTCGTATTTCAGCTTAGGCATAGAGAAATCTGACTTGAGGGGATGATTGAAGCAGGACTGTCAAACGAATGCCCCAATTTTGTATCTCTCATATGCTGAAGCAGAACTTGCACATCAAACCAGTGTTGAGAGGAATAGTCCTAACTCTTCTAACAATCGTGCAATACACATACTTTCTTGCTTAGGAAGTTGTGGAAAATACTCTACATTTTCACCAGGGCATCATGTTCCAAGTACACAGTTACTGAAAGCACGGCGTGGGTTTGAGGAGCAGTTGCGACACCTGCGTTCAATGTGGGCTCGCGGAGAAATAAAAGAGCAGTCTACAGCTTTGATAGCCGCTGCAGCGTTATTTGAGGAACTGACAACTGGATGGGAAGCTGCAGGTAGAGTTTATGAAGATGCATTTGCCATGGCACTTCCAGGTTTGGAAAAGTCTCATCCTTTTTCTTTATTTTTAGAATTATTGATTGATTAGGAATTTGTAGCATGCACACAAATAGGCATCCCCTTGAGCTTGGAGGTTCTTTTGCTTCTGGCATGTTCGTACGAGTGAATTTGGCTTGTCAACTCTTTTACAAGGCTTTTTGCCGGTTCATCTTCATGTTTTGGCTTGTGAACTATTGATATGATATGTCTAGCAGAAGCAAAACCCACTTTTATCTCATATGTATTGTTGTCCTAGATTGATTTTCTTTGTTTTGCATTTCCACAGTGTGTCTTCAAAAACTGAATCATACCATCACATTCTAGAATGTACCATAAGGATTTCAACAAAGTTAACTGGTACTTCTTTTTTCTAGGGGATTATTGGTGTGGTATCTGCCATGTTATTTGTCCTGAAATGTTGAAAACTTTCTTCTCTTCTACCTTGTTCACAAAAGGGTTTCTATAATAGAAATGCAGACCTTTTTAAAAAAAAAAAAAAATTGGGGTGATAAAGTATTTCGTTGCATAATTATTACATTTATTTGTCACATAAAATCTCATCATATCAGAAGGTCCATTGCTACCAAACTATCTAAAACAATCTGTCATGAATTCATCACCAAAACACAGCTCGAAGGAGTTCTCTACATAAACCTGTAAGAAGAACAAGAACTTCAAAACATTGAAAACATAAGCACTAATGCATTTAGCACCTAGGCCTCTGATGGCCATTCTTCCAACTGTAAAGTTGAAGCTGCCCACAATTAAGAGTAATTTCCCTTTTCTTGAGCCTGTCATACTCACCTCCCAGCATGGAGTCACTTCCCAAACCGCTTCTCTCCCAACATCAGCCACTTGGCATCATGAGCTTCCTCATGGTGGTTATAAAATTGCTGTAGTGTTCTTGATAGTCCTTGATCATTCTGAACGTTTCAGCTCAAAGACAAGTATGTTTTGTCCAAATGATTTTCTCATAGTGTCTGCGACATCAATGCAGCCAGCATGTATGCACATCCCCTGACACACCTGCAGTAGAATGGCTTTAATTCCTTTTCCCTTTAGCTCCACTAGTGCAGTGCACCTGAGCATTTTTGGGGGCTTAGAGGCACATACGTTTTCCCACCTGAAGCCTACCAAGACTGTATAGACACTTGTGGCTTTGCCATTGTCATGACAAAAAAGCCTTGTAATGCAAAACCAAATGGAACAGGCTTTGCTCTCACATAGCTTCCAGTAGACTTCACAGATAGAATTCTAAGTCTGGTTGATTAGGTGTCTAGTATCCTCCTAATCTGCAGTCATAATGCCACCTTTCATGGGAAATCCACTGTCCTTTATGGCCAATCACTCCAAAAATCATTCCCCTTTATGTACATCTGCTGCATGTAAACCCACAGGTATTATTTTTTACTCGTTCTCCTGCAAGATGCTTCTGATCTTGAGGTTCTTTTGGATGTTTGCCAAAGTCTGCTACCTTTTGATTCATCACCACCATCCTGCATGGCAGTGGATACATGGCTAGATATAACAGTCAGCCACGTAATTCCCCATCTGGTCTCTTCACACCTTTTTAAAAGCATTGCCCCCTAGCTTACAATAAATGGTCTTGCAGGTTCTTCCTTTCTGATGGTGCCATTTCCTGGTGAAGGTGCCTATAAATGTCATCCATCTGATGTGAACATGGGAGTGATGTAAAACTTTCCCTGCAAAGTGCTTGAAAATATTTTTCTGGTGCCTGTCACTGTTTTTAGTTAGCTTCTAATAATATTTTAATTTTGATTAGATAGATGCCGTGCCATTGTCATGACAAAAAGTATTTGTAATGCAAAATTAAATGCAACAGGCTTTGCTCTCACATAGCTTCCATTAGACAACACAGCTAGAATTGAAAGTCTGGTTGATTATGCGTCTAGCATCCTTCCAATCTGCAGTCGTGATGTCACCTATTCATGGTCCACTGTCCTGTATGGCCAATCACTCCAAAAATCATTCCCCTTTATGTACTTCTGTATGCAAGGCCACATGTATTATTATTACTTATTCTCCTGCAAGAGGCTTCTGATCTTGAGGTCCTTTTGGATGTTTGCCAAAGTTGGCCACCTTTTGATTCATCACCACCATCCTGCATGGCAGTAGATACATGGCTAGATTCAATAGTCAGCCATGTAATTACCCACCTGGTCTCTTCACACCTTTTTAAAATCATTCCCCTCTAGCTTTCAATAAATGGTCTTTTGGGTTCTTCCTTTCTGATGGTGCCATTCTCTGGTGAAGGTGCCTATAAATGTCATCCATCCCATGTGAGCATGGGTGTGATGTAAAACTTTCCCTGCAAAGTGCTTGAAAATGTTTTTCCGGTGCTGGTCACTGTTTTTAGTTAGCTCCTCTCACCCTGCCTATCCACCCTAAGGATATTTTAAGTTTGATTAGATAGATGCCTTGCCATTGTCATGACAAAAAGACCTTCTAATGCAAAACCAAATGCAACAGGCTTTGCTCTTACATAGCTTCCAGTAGACAACATAGACAGAATTTAAATCTGGTTGATTAGGTGTCTAGTATCCTCCGAATCTGCCGTCATGATGTCACCTTTCATGGGAAATCCACTGTCCTGTATGGCCAATCACTCCAAAAATCATTCCCCTTTATGTACTTCTGCTGCATGTAAAGCCACAGGTATTAGTATTACTCATTCTCCTGGAAGAGGCTTCTGATCTTGAGGTCCTTTTGGATGTTTGCCAAAGCTGGACACCTTTTGATTCATCACCACCATCCTGCGTGGCAGTGGATACATGTCTAGATTCAACAGTCAGCCAAGGAATTCCCCACCTGGTCTCTTCACATCTCTTTAAAAGCATTCACCCTTAGCTTACAATAAATGGTCTTTCGGGTTCTTCCTTTCTGATGTAACCATTTCCTGGTGAAGGTGCCTATAAATGTCATCCATCCGATGTGAGCATGGGAGTGATGTAAAACTTTCCTTGCAAAGTGCTTGAAAATGTTTTTCCAGTGCAGGTCACTGTTTTTGGTTAGGCTGCCTATCCACCCCGAGGATATTTTAACTTTGGTTAGATAGATGCCTCTTCAATTTTTGAAATCTAATGCAAGTAAATATACCACCATAAGCATGTGCATTTACAAATGCAGCACATGTACAAGTCTGTGTGTTGACCATATTTACAAGCATAGCATGAAGAGTGTCATGATTCAGGGGAATGCTCGTGAGTGCTTGCGCTGAGTGGCCTGTGATGAGCCAAAATGGCCCAACTTGTTCTGAGTTATGTGTCTAGGCCAAGAGTTGTCTGACTTGCAAGGCCTGATGCCTTGAGTTACAAATCACAGCAGGGACGGCCTCTGCCCCACCCACCCACACACACACACCAAAGCAACAAAAGTGAAGAAAAAAACAAAAGAGAAGAAAAAGAAAGAGGACTAGAACCTAGAACACATAAAACTAAATTCTCATTCTCTTTCTCCAATCTCATACTCTGACTCTCAGTCTGACTAACTATAGTAGCAACAAGCCTAGGTTTGGAAGAAGCTAGAAGCCAGCAGATATTACAGATTTCATATTATGTTTATGATATCATTCATACGAGAATTCACAAAGGTTGTACTATTTTGAAAGACTTGAAGTTTAGTTTACAGCCCAACCTACTTCACTTAAGGTGCAATTGTGTATTTGCTTATTGGATGCTACCATAGATATGGTTATTTTGTATTTCATTGATGTTATTTTACTCACAAGTCACAAATGTAAAAGTATTGCATTTATGTTTATTATCTTCATAAAATCTGCTATGTTTATTTTTTTAATTTGCCGAGTCATTCCAAAGTTCTTTGCTTAATCCTATAGTCCAAGTCTGTGTCAAAAACCAAGGTTTCCGAGTCCGAGATGAGTCCAAGTCTTGATATTATGCTTACAAGGTTCGGTCGAAAAGCAGAGATATTTTCCAAATCCATCTGATTGAGCATTGTGACAACCTTTGAACATATTGATTATAAGGTCAGCCCTTGTTTTTGTAGTATAAACTCTGTTTTCCAGCTTGTATACTAGACATCTCTCATTTGCAGCTCATTATAAATGCTTGTGCTTTAAAAATATTTTAAAACACATAATGATGATAGTAGTGTTCATGCTGATGCATTTGGTCAGGATGTTGTCACCACTTAATCATCATCAATTAGGTCATTTGGCAAGTTTTCAATTTTAAAAATGTTTGAATTGTTATTTTAGAACATAGATTTAGCACTGCTCTAATATTGTATAATAGTGTGATGCATGAGATTTGGAATTTTTTTGAACATTGTGTTATTGCAAATTATTGCACTTAGAAATTATGACTAATGGATGGATACATGAATTTAAACAGCAGATGTGCAAATCCTGTGGGGGTTCCTGTGCTTTTCGAGATATGTGGCTCCATATATATATATATATATATATTTGGATTTTAAATAGTTCTTACAAAAAGAATTTTGAGAGGCAAGAAGTGAGTAATGACACCAGAGGGTATGAAAGTAGTGCTTATGATATGGGAATCACATTTCAAATTTTATATCCCAACTGAAACCCGCAGTGAGGACTTAAAACACCTGATTGGACTTTAAAATATGTGGGAAGTTCACAAATTAAAGAAGCTTAAGCAACTCAGTTCTCTAAGTTATGTATTAACTTAGGCTACATTAAAATATTTTACATTTGGTTATTTTGGATGAGTGGGTGCACAATCCAAATTATTTTTCCTCAACTTCAATTTTAAACCAAGAGTAATTTTGTATGGAAACATCAAGAGTATAACAAAATTATAAGATTTCATTGTCACTCACCAAACAATTGTTTGAAGAAAAATATATCAAGAGCATGGCTAATAAAAAAAAATATAGCATGTTAATGTTTATAATTAATCAAAGATAAGCCATTTTCTTTTTACCATTATGCATAGTTTTCTTTAAAATTGTGAAAGATGAGACCAAAGAGGAGAAATCCTAAAGGAAAGCAGTGGTGAAAAAGCAATCCTTTATATCTTCAAGTTTGTCACATTTTTCTTCATATCCTTGACAAGTTGTAGCTATGAAGTCTAATTTGTAATTTTATATGTCCATTTATAGTCAGGAAAACTAATTTGTAATTACTTTCTAACAAACTTCTTCACTTTTTCTTAATAAAAGTGATACTCGTACTTTCTCCTAATGTGACAACTTTATGCAAGCCCCTTTACATGTCATGTAACTCCATTTTCTTGCAAGCTTGACGTATAAGGTTCTTCCCAATTTATTTCAAGACTTCTTTACAAAAATGAAGGCCCGAGTTCTATGTTGGACATAGTATCTTCGAACCCATTTGTCCTAAAGCCTTGGGCTATAGATTTGCAAGGCTTAATTTACAATGACCTCAGTCAAGCAATCAAACACACAAGAACAACAAAAGTGAACAATATAACATACTATCTCAAGCTTAGACAGATTGACAAGAATCAATTTACCATGGTCTTGGTCAAAGGGTTGAAGACCAAAAGGTGCAAATTTTGAACAATACATATAAGGTAAAGTTGTATCTTTGTGGTTACAAGGGGATATTATAAGCAAATTAGGCATGGTGGCGAGGGTGGGGACCTTAAAATCCATCTTTACCTCTTTTTACCTTTCTAAAATAATATACGTCCAGTAAGTAATAATGTATAAACAGACATGTTTAATTTTAACCTTTGGGCCATTATCATTTCACTATTTTTTTTGTGAAAGGAACATGAACTTTCATTAGTCAAGAATGCATTGTCACCAAATTGAAAAAGTGTTGACTTTTAGAAGGGGGACCCACAAGTGGAAGGGGTGCATGTCACAAGGACAACACTTTGGACGTATAAATATCTCTTCAGTATCATATTGATATTTTGTTATTGTGCTTATGCATAATTTTTGTATCTGATATAGTTTTGAACCTTTTTATAACCTTTCTGAACCATTGTGAAATAATGAACTTTAAGTGAACCTTTCCTATTCTCAAACCTACCTAGCCTTTTTGAAGCTTGTAAACATGGTGTTGGCAAAATACATTTATGGACATGTAAAAATATGTAATCAAACCTATGGGAAATGTATCAATCAAACAACACATACCTGGGAAATGAAACCTGAAAATTTATGTTTTTATATGTGTATTGCATTGGAAGGCACATCCTACAACTTGAATGGGGCATCTCCTTGTAATGTAGCATTGCCATTTGACAGTGTGCAAGGTTAAACATATGAGTGAATTGTTATTGATTAATAAATGAAACTGCAACAGTGCATATATATGTTCCAAAGGAACCACACTTTGTGGGTGGAAAAGAATAGTGTGTGACAACTTGAGTCTTCCAGATATGTCTTAGCTCATGCCAGATCCATGTTAAGATAGATCTGCACTAATCATATGCGCTTGATAGTACACATAGGTACATCCATGGCAAATAATTATCTTATTTCCTCTTCTATCCAAAAATGTGCTATTGATTTTACAAGAATATATATTTGGAAATTAGGTTGTTGGAAAAGCTGCACTTCCCTGCCTCCCTGTCCTGCCTAGGCAAAGGAGCTTTAAGGAACCTTCTCTTCTAAGTCAGAGTACAAGGAGTTAAATCTTTAGGGTTGGCTTCTTCAAATTTGACAAATATCAACTTAGGCCTTATATTATGAACTATGAAGCATAGTTAGAAAAATACTGATTTTTCGCAATTTATCAGTATTCTTATGAGTGTTTTGGGTCTGCAAAAAAATCGCACCATTTTCTTGAAGCCAAGAAATTGGCGATTTTTTGGCAAGAAAATCGCTAAAAATTTGCGAAAACTCACGCACGTACAACGGATGCAAAAAACAGCTATAAAACAAGGAAATAGCTCACTTTTTGTATTTTTTCCTCTCCTGCTCCTGACTGCAAATTTCAAGAATCTAACCAGACAATCTCGAATGCATTTGGACAAGGATTTGACAGATTTAACTGCTGTTTTTGAAGATTTCACACTGTGGGACAAAATTCAGAGGTAGGGTTTTTGTATTTCTAAGCATTTTTTAAGGTTCTTTAGGGTTTTTTCCCCTTTGTTTTCTCTTTTCTTTAGGAGTCTAACACATGACCTTTATGCCTCTAAGGCCATGTCTTAAGAATTTTAACAATTGATTTTTTTTTTGGAAAAATAGACGTCTCTTTGGGTGAGGGCAACAATCAGCCAAGTCCAGGGAGGGACGTGATTTAGAAACACGAAATAAAAGGGACTTTGTCAAATCAGGTCATCAGCAAATATTGTGGCAAAGATATGAGAGGAGGCATCTATCGCCTCAAATTCCATCGTACTGGTGTTCAAAACTGCAATGTAATGTTGTGCCCAGAAGTGACAAATATAGTCAGAAATGAGGTCAAGGCTTGGTTGGCTGTGGAAGAGGAGAAGAGGTCAAAGAAGGGAAAGCAAAGAGCAGTTTAAAACTGCTTGACTATGTTGTATTTTGTTGGTTTTTGATGATCATTCATGATCATGAATTGTAATTATAAATAATACTCTTTTTATGAAAATCTAATAGAAAATTGACTTCCTGGCTCTCCAAGTTTTATTTTTTTGGGGTGAATTAAATGATTTTTTTCAAATTTTTATTTTATTTTGTTTTATATTTTGAGATTCTGCTGAGTTGCTGAGAACTCTCTGAAATTGGGTTGTTAAGTTTCTCCTGATGTGCTGTTTTCCCAACTATGCTTTGAAGGATAATGATTGCCTGAACGCAATACTAAATGCTAGGAAAGCAAATAATGAGAATCAATAACCTGCTGCTTGAATTCTTTGAAGGCTACAAATAGCTTCTGACTAACTTTTGAGTAGATACACACACCCATGTCTTTCTCAAAAGTCATGAATAAAAGTCAAAGTACTTTGCTCATATTGGTCTGCACTACTTTGAAAATCTGATCTCGTTGGCAGGCTTTATGTTTTTTAAACATTCTTCACCTTTTTTGGGCCTGTAACATAAGCTTCATTCAAGCATATATGAACTGCAATATTTGGAATGCTGGAATTTAATTTTAGAATAAATGAAATGTCACATACATTCATTGCCGCAATGATCTTTTAAAGTTCTGTCAAAGTAAAGAGCTCGCTATCCTATACAACTATTGCAATTGTAAAGGCCAATATCTTTGATGCGTATACTCACAACTTGATTTCTTTTGTCTCTGATAGTGCTTCAAAGATGATACTTATACTTTCTTCTCTACCTGGCTGACAGAAATTGAACTTCATTTCAAGTACATACAAAATATACCCTATAGAAGTCTTTCCTCTATTGGCCGTGGATATGGTGCTTCTCAAACTCCTTTGACTGCTTATGCAGAGTTGTCTCCCAATCTTACTATTTTGCCTTTGATTGATATGTCGAAGCCATTCTTCTTTGCCAGTGATATCACATGTGGCTCTTGAATCTGTATATCAAGACTTTTCTGTTTCTTTATGCTTGGATTGATAGGCTGCAATAAGGAGATATTTGATATTTCTCACGTGGATTGTCTTTTACTGCATAGTGACCTGACTGCTTTCTTTTCTGTAAATCATATACTGTTTTTCTATAATCATTTTGGTGATGCTCTTGCTTGTCACTATAAAAAAAAATTCAATTTACTAGGCCTTTTTGGGCCTTTATTGTGCCCATAAGATTCCTCATTCATTGAAGGCTTGTTCTTCTATGAAGCAGCCTTCATTACCATATACTTTGTTGCATAGGCTCCTGAGGATTTTCTTTCTGTATTTTCGTTGATGAATTACTCATATTGAAGCATGGATTCTTCCAAGTTCATTGAAAGTAATTATGCCAAATTTTCTAGCATTTGTTAAACAAGCGATAAAACTCCCATATGACTTGGACAGGTTTTTTAAAATGGAAGCAATCAACTCCTTATTCTTAACTGTTTCACAATTTCTGTTTAACTGATATCTAATCCCTTTAATCAGCGTTCTGCCATTAAATCAGTCAATTTGAGACTGTACAATTGATTGCAAGGCATTAAAACATTAACATCAATTTTATTGTCACAGTCAGAGTCATAGATGGATGTGATAGTATCCCGAGCTTCCTTTGCAGTTCTGGCACCTTCTAGATTTTCAATAATATTTCCATTGCTGGACAAAATTAAAAATGCTAAAGCAATTCGTCCATGGGATTTGGGGCAATTGGTGGGGAGCAAAGATTTTGACATCAATGATCATAGACCAAGGTTCCAATCCCATGGGTGAGAACCTTAACATTTTGTCATTGGAATTTAGAACAAGCGGTAGGGAGTGAAGAGTTTCACATTGTAAAGCAGGGTTCAAATCCTATGGGTGGGTGAACCTTAACATTTTGGTTTAGGGCAGTTGGTTGGAGTGACGATTTTCATATCATAAACCAAGGTTTTAATCCCATTGGTGAACCTTAATATTTAAGATCATGGGGTTTGGGGCAAGCAGTGGGGAAAAAAGAGTTTCACACCGTAGACCAAGGTTCAAATCTTGAGAGTACTTTAACATTTTAATCAAATGGTGGGGAGCTCAACTGGTTAAACACGTTTTCTACAATGGAGACAAGGGTTCAAATATTTCCAGGCGATATATGCATAATTGCCAAGATGTGTTGTAATACCGTGGTAACACAATCTTGATGTAATACAGACATGGCCTATTTCTATCCCATATAGCCAATTTAAAATATTTTAAAAAGAAAAGAATTGCTAAAGCAATTCCGCTTGCATTGCTACATTGATGCCTCCCTAATAATGGTATGACCTATGTCTTAAAAGATTATTTAACATTATTAAATTTTAATTAGATGTTTCTAGGGGCCATAGTTCTTAGCATAGTAGTCAGACTCTTTTGGACTCCCAAGTACTCCACCGAGTCCGAGTCCGAGTGGGCTTAGCCGTGCCGAGCCCACTCCGACTCCTTTTTTTCTAGACTCCACCGTGTCCGGCCGAGTCCGGGGCTGAGTCTGAGTCCGTCCCGGACTCCCGAGTCCTGACGTCGGGACTCGTCTGGCCCAAAAAAAATGGAATTTAAAGAAAAAAAGAAAAATTACGTCTAGGGCGGTTAAGTGTTGATGATGCTTCACGACTTAAGCATCCACGTTGGCCAGTGCGCAATCACGAACAAGATGCTAAAATCTTTGTTTATTATATTAACGAGAGAATGTGCAATTTTGCTTCTCATACCTTCATAATGCTTATCCCTCAATTATAATTTATTTTAATACAAATATATCTTTCGCCGATGGATACATCATCCGCGTCTTGTTTGGGAATGGGAATCGCTTCAGAATGCACGTATGCATGTCCTGTGGGGTGTGGCGATTTGGGCGGAGAATGGCATGATTTTTGGAGGCGTTCGATCAAAGAAGGCTTGAGGCCGCCAGTGTTGAGACCTCTTATGGAAAGTTTGTAGCGCAGTTCTTGCACCTTCATTTTATTCCATTCTTTTCTCTCCTTCAATGCACCCTCTCCCATCGCCGTCATTGCCATCGTCGCCATTGCAGCCAATACACACCACCACGCCGCAATGGAAAAAAAATTAAAAACAATAATTTATTTCACTCTGAAACCCTCGACTGCCAATGAAACAATTGCTATGCCCGAAGCTCCCCCTGAATAATGAATGTCGCTTCTACCTTGAATTTTGGTAAGCAGTTTTCAAAAAAGGCTTCCCATTCTAAAACCGGAAAAATGGCTAGGATTAAATATTAGCTTTATTAATATTTGAAGAATTTTATTTTCAATTTTTTTTTCTCAGGAACCTTTTAATAAAAGTAAAGTTAATAGATCCCAACCAACCATCCAGGAAATCGAATCTAGACAACCCACCGGTTATTTTTAAACGTGGTATTTGAATATTTTATTTATTAAACATGGTGGACTAAGTTAGGGTGATTCCGTCCTATGGTTTCTCTATTAAACATGGTATTTGAATATTTTATTTATTAAACATGGTGGACTAAGTTAGGGTGATTCCGTCATACAGTAAAGTTTATCATTATTTAATGTTTTGTAAAATGTTAATAATGTTTTTGAACTTTATATATTAAGTTTTATTTTATCATTATATTATTTATTTATAATTTTATAAACCAAAGTGGTCATGCCTGCAAAGGTCATAGTCTGTTCCGAATCCTCTGAGTGCACGCCATACCGACAACGATGGTATGAATCTCAAGCGACCGGTGGTCCTCTTCATCTTCGGGTTATAAAATAATGAGGTGGTATAGGCTTGTTGGGGGCAGCCCCTGTAGTTTGAACCTTGCACTTGGCAGTTCTTGTTGGCATTTTTGCCACATTATTTTTTGATAAACTTTGGCCTAAGTATGGAGCTTTAAGGCGGCAAGGAGCATGCGGAGGTGTTAGGTTTTCGCGGGCCATAAACGGGGGCGATAAAATGGATGAAATGAGCTTTGGATATTTTATCATTGCAGATATTTTCGCTAGCTTTCCGACGATATATTATAATAGGCGATCGGGTCAGCGGATCAAAAGTTATGGCCCCGGGAAGCAGGACCAGGAAGCTCAATTTCGGGCCAGAAAATTGACTAAGTGTTGGGCCCGCCCGACTGCGCTCATCCGCCCGACTGCGCTCATCAATTTGTGCGCAATAGGGCGGAAAGATAGGAAAATGCTGTTGAAAATTGACTAAGTGTTGGGCCCTCCCGACTGCGCTCATCCGCCTGACTGCGCTCATCAATTTGTGCGCAATAGGGCAAAAAGACAGGAAAATGCTGCTGAAATATTCTAAGTGTCGGGCCCTCCCGACTGCGCTCATCCGCCCGACTGCGCTCATCAATTTGTGCCCAATAGGGCAAAAAGACAGGAAAAATGTTGCTAAAATATTCTAAGTGTCGGGCCCTGCTCGACTGCGCTCATCAATTTGTGCGCAATAGGGCAGAAAGACAGGAAAATGCTGCTGAAATATTCTAAGTGTCGGGCCTCGCCCGACTGCGCTCATCTGCCCGACTGCGCTCATCAATTTGTGCGCAATAGGGCAGAAAGACAGGAAAATGCTGCTGAAATATTCTAAAGTGTCGGGCCCCGCCCGACTGCGCTCATCCGCCCGACTGCGCTCGTCCATCCTGACTGCAATCATACAAAGGCTGAGCTTAAAGACGATTTCTTCCCCCTCCATTAGATGCTGACAGGTGTCCATTCTCGAGATTTGAGTCAAAGATGTGACAGAAGGTGTGCCGCCAGGGTACCGAACAGATGAGCGTGAACTGACAGATTGTACCGCATCTGCCCCCATTCAAACTGACTCAACTTTCCACCTACCGGATTTTCACGAGCTGCCACGTTTCGGGAGGACCTTGCTTGCAAGTACATTCTTTACCCGCAGAGGTCAACATCAGCCGCTTTTGTCAGCTTTTGCAGCTTTTGTCAGGTCTAGGATTCTGTGCCCAAAATGTAAAGGGGGGGGGGGAAATTGCGCTATAAATAGCAGCTTCATTTCATTGTACAAGGGTGGAGGGGGGACATATTGCTAGAGGACTCTGCTGTGACGGACCACCTTCTAATTAATTCAAAGCATCCTTGGCTTTGCTTCTTGTCTTTGTCTTTTATGCTGCCTTCTGCTAGTATTTCTGCTTCATGTCCATTTATATTTCTGTCTGTCTGAATTTTGAATTCTGGATTTGGGCATTGGTGATTATTTGGATCTGGAATACTAAACAGAAGGATACATAGGGTAGAATAACAACTGCAGTTTTTGTAACATGCTTTGTTTTAATTGTTGTTGGTTCGGATGCAAATTTGTGATCGTGTTGCTTGTTCTCCCCCCACCCGAAACGCATGATATTTACATCCCTTTCCTGTTCCCTTATCTTTTTCAATCTCTTTCTAGTTCCTGTTACCCCATTTTTTAATCTCTTTCCTGCACTCTTATCTAAAAACCCCCAAGTAGGTTAGGAAAGGAGCCGGCCTTCTCCGGAGATCGGCACGGGGGGCATCCCTTCCTCCTGGCCTTTCAATGTTGGTTTGCGGGTCTAGGGCGCATTGACACACCAAGTCCTTCCCAGGTGGCGGATTCGTGGCCAACAGTTTCTAAAAATAGTGTGGATGTAACCAACTTCCTATGTATCCAAAAAAAAAAATTATAAAAAAAAAATTATTAGCTTGCTATTAGAATATGCTCCTTCCTCTTGTTAATTTCTTATTTGTATAATGTTGAATGTTGAGTAAGTGTGTTAGAATATACTAATAAGTAATATGCATGAAAAAACTTATTTTTTCAATAAAAATTTGTATTTTTTTCATTTTTTTTTTCCGAGTTTTTACCGAGTCTTGCCAAGTTTTTTTTGTCGAGTCTCGAGTCCGACTCCCGAGTCGAACTTTTCGAGTCCGAGTCGAGTCCGAGTTTTTCTACTATGGTTCTTAGCACACTAGACTTTTAGATATAAATGAAATGAAATTATATAATGCACATAAGTTTCCAAGGTCAATTGGTAAATTAAATGACGACCAGAGAAGGCCAAACCCAAATATAGGACTGAAGAAACACACGCTTATACTGAGAGGGGGGAGGGTGAACAGTATAATATAAAACTATTCCTTCCAAACAATAACTGCAATAATAAATCAATGCACAAAATCCACACACATAAGAGACGAGTTTTACGGGGAAACACCCTTTCGGGAGAAAACCATAGCAAAATATTGCTTATATTTCTTCAATAAAATTCGTGGGCACGAAACCACACGAGACCAATCCCCTTGTACAAGTTCGTGGGCACCAACCCACAGGAGACACCAATCTCCTTGTTACAAGTTCGTGGGCACCAACCCACAGGAGACACCAATCTCCTTGTCCAAGTTCGTGGGCACCAACCTGTTGGTTACAAATCTGCCACTAGGATAGGATTTAGTGTAATGCGCCCTAGATTCGCCCAACAGATTGAAAGGCCGGAAGGAAGGAATGCCTTCCGTGCCAATCTCCGGAGGAGGCCGACTTCCTATGTTTTCTCAATTGTTTATAAGCTCAGAGTGCAGGAAAGAAATTAGAAATGCAAAAAGAAATGTAAATGTGTTTGTTATGGGTGGGGAGGATAAGCAGCACAACAACAACAACCAATCACCACTACTAACAACAATCAAACATAAAACATGTTGCAGAAACTATCAATGCGATTTCATCCTATGTATCCTCTACCTTTGCATTCCAGGAATACTTAACTATTAAATACCGATATCCAGAAAGCAGAATAACAATAAGCAATAACATAAGCAACATGAGGCAGAAATGCTAAGTAAAGGCAGCATACAAGATAAGAACAGTCAATAGAGCCAAGTATATTTTGTATTTAGAAGCAAACGCACAGCTACAGTGGTTCCCTAGCAATATATCCCCCTTCCACCCTTTTACAATGATATTGCCGAGCTATTTATAGCGTAAATTTCCCCCCATTACATCGTTGGGCACAGGATCCCAGACCTGACAATAACTGAAAAAGCTGACAAAGCTGACAAAAGCGGCAAAAAGCGGCTGATGTTGACCTCTGCCGGCATGGAACGTGCTTGCAGCAAGGTCCACCTGAAAGATCGGCAGCTACGTGGCGGTGTGGGGATGATGCTCCGAGTCAGCTTGACTGAGGGCAGCTTAAGTACAATAATTCAGTTCACGCTCGCACACCTCCCGTCACATCTCTGACTCGAATCCCGAGGCTGGACACCTGTCAGAATCTGATAAGGGGAAAAATCTGCCTTAGGAGCTCGTATTTCCTTTCTTGCCCGACTTCGCCCAGAATTGGAGCGCAACCAGGCAGCGCAAGGGGGAAGTAGCGCAGTTGGGGAGGCCTCCGTGCCTTAGAAAATTTCTGGGCTGGCTTCAACATCTTTTGCCCGAGTGCGCGTAGGTAAGTGAGCGAACCCCGACTTCGCTGCGAAGTCGGGTTGCGCAACACTTAGCCGTTTCTTCGAGTGAGTCGCCCAACTGCGCATGAATTTGAGGGCGCTGCAAAGTCGGGTTGCGCAACACTTAGCCACTTCTTCGAGTGAGTCGCCCAACTGCGCATGAACTTGAGGGCGCAGCCCGACTTCGCGAAGTCGGGTTGCGCACCCAACACTTAGAAATTTTAGGGCTCCACTGATGCCCAGGTGCGCACAAAACTGAGAGCGCAACCCGACTTCGCTGCGAAGTCGGGGTTCGCTCTATACTTAGAAAATTTCGGGTTCAGCTCTCCGCACGTCGGCTCCCCAAGTGCGCTCAAAATTAAGGGCGCAGCCCGACTTCGCTGCGAAGTCGGGTTGCGCAATACCAACACTTAGAAAATTTAGGGCCTTTTGCCCTCTTGGAGAAACAGTCAGAAGAAGGAGAGGGGGGGAATGAAGAGAATGAAACTGATGGCAGGGAAGAAAGGGGATAGTGGAGAAAGGGAGAGAAGGAAGAGGGAAGGGAGAGCAGCATCCTTACAAAAAAAACGAAGACATGGCACCCCGTGCAAAATGTGGCAACATTCCTGGCGGCTCGCGGGGTGTCGAGCTCGCCTCGATGCAACGAACCAGGCCTTTATCCTTTGGGCGCAGAGGAACTCCCTTCCCCGCATCTTGCTGCTCCTGCTGCTGTTGAGTCCCCTTCTTGGGTAACTATTCTTCTTCGGGCTCACTTTCAGCAGTCTCTTCTTCTGACCCTTCTTCTTCTTCTCTCTCTGAATCTGAATGCTCACCACCATCGCCCTCTTGCTCGGCAGGTTGCTCCCGCTCGCGGACGTGCTTGTATGCGGTCTTGGCCTGATCCCAAGCCGCTGCCTGGAAGGGCTCTAAATCGCTGACATCTTTCAGCGCTGCTCTAAATGCCGCAACCATGTGCACATCGATGGTGTCATACCTCTCTCCCAGCTCCTGAAGGGAGGTGTTAATCTTGCAAAACCTTGACACCATTTGGGTCACCTGCGCCTCCTGGACTGGCTCAGTCCAGCCATCAATTTCTGATGTATCTGCCTCGAAAGACAGCCAATCTAGCTTTACTTGTTCAAGGGGCAGAAACTCCCCATCTTTGACAAAGCTCGGAAATCCGAGCGCAGAAAGAGTGTTGAAGGGGGCCAGGAAGATATTCATTTCATGGTTCAACACGTCCAGCATCTTCCTGGCGGCCCTGATCTTCTCCGTTTTTTCAAAATAATTATGCAAGGTTACCCTTGCATCCGCCCAATCTAGGGCAATCTGGGACATAGGGGGGAATCGGAGGCCCTTGCGCGCAAACTCTTCAAGTTTTATCGCCAAGTCCAGCCACTGCTTCGCTTGGCGTTCGGCCTCCTCTACCACAGGCTTTCCTTGGGCAGATACTTCTTGGATCCTGGATGCGAAATCCAGGACGGACAGGGACCTGACCACATTAGCCCTGCAGCCCTGCAACAAACCAGCCCGCATCTCCTTGATCTTGTTTTTCGAAAAGGCAGCCGCCTGGGACGCCTTCTCCTTCAACTGAGATTGGGTCTGCTTCAACGAATCTTGCAGCTGGGAAATATGTTCTAGTGCTGCCTTCTTTTCTTCCGACAACTGTTCGGCCGTCTTCCTTTGTGCTGTAGCCTCCTGCTGGGACGCGGCGAGCTGAGCTTTCAAGTCTTCAATCTCTTTCTAGGCAGACTCCAACCGCATGGTGGCCTTGGCCAGATCTTCCTCCAGCTGTCTCGAGTTGTTCTGAAGCTGAAACAACTTCTCTTGATTCTCGAGTCGCTTAACAAGGAGATTGTCAGTCCTGCGACGAATACCATTGATTTCGTATTCTTCGCTTATATCATCGAAATTCTTCTCCTTGATCCGGTGTTCATAATCGGCCTCGGTCATCTCCCGGAGAGGCTTCTTAACTTTAGGGATCAATTTCTCGGTTCGCAGCACCCTCCTGTCCAAGTCGAACTTGGTGCGCTTCACCGGGGCGGCTATCTCCTCGGCTCTTCTTCGTTTGACGCCCTGGAGGAAAGAGGCGGAACACCCTACGGCCTTCGCGGCTAGGGGCTGATCGTCTGTAATTTGCAGTTGCTCTCCCATGAGGTCAAGTTCTGCCAGCATAGGGTACGCCGAGGCCAAATCTTGCTGCGGCATCCTTCCTGCAAACAATGAAGCAGGAGATATTCCAGAAGATGAGGCCGCTTTCAAGGGCGACCGGGTCCTAGGGGAAACGGGCGGCTGAGTGGGAGGTGGAGACGGGGTTTTGAATGATGTGGGTGAGCGGCGCGGCGATGTAGGTACGGCTTCGACACTGGCCGCGGATGAGGGGTCTAGGGTTTGACCCAGGGTTTGGAAAACGTTCGGGTCCTGGGCAAAATGTTCGAAAGAATGGGGACTGCGGAAGGACTGGGAGATAGGCGACAGGGATGATGCGACTAAGGCTTGCCCTGATACAGAGGGGAACGGTGTTACGGCAGGGCCAACTGGGATTTGGGTAACCGGGGAAGAGGACGTACCTGCGGGCTCCGCCTGAGCCGATGCTTGGAGGACGCCTGCTGCCCAGACCTCTGCTTCTTTCCCTGGACTATCCAGAGAGATGATTTCTGGCGCGGCTGCTTCTGCTCGTGGGGCCGCTGCTGTTTGCTGTGCAACCTCTTTTTTCGGCCGCTTTGTCTTGGTCTTCTCGCCCCTTTTTCTCTTCTTTTCTCCTGGAGCGGCAGTTTGCTCGGAGGAGGCGGAGGCGGTTGGTGCGGCGGGCAATGGCGCTCCCACGGTAAATTTGTACTTGGGCTTTGACGGAGGGACGCCCACTACCGCTGGCCCACCGGTTGACCCTTCTGGCGCCTTTTCTTTTTGAGGCACTGCTTCACCGGTTGACCTTTCTGGCTCCTGTTCCTTTTGAGGCGACGTTTCGGGAGCTGGAGACAACATCGGGCCCACTTGACTGCTTGTTGGCGCCTTGCTGGGAGGTTTTCGAATGGACAATTGCTGGGGTGGGGGTTTCCTTTTATATCTCTTCCTGGCGCCTAGGGGGACGCAATCTCGAAACGCGAACGACTCCCATTTGCCGGCGTATTTATCATATAAGGCCGAAAACTCATCATCTATGGCCAATGTCTTCCGGTTAGACTTATCGTGTTGCGTGCGACACCTCATCTTCCAACATTCAATGATTTTGTCCTTTTCCCAGCTGAGGGGCGTCACCTTTGTGAGGAATTTTCTGAAACCCGCCGAGTCTAACCTGTGATCTGGATTGCGCTCCGGATCATACTCCACCTCCACACAGTAAAAGTCCTGCCATGGTGGCCATGATTGCATCCGTTCGATGTGCCATTCCAAGTCTGCGCTTGTTTTGTTGCACCTCTCCTCCATGATTTTTGCTCGGGGGTAAATATGCACAAACTTTCCCCGACCCCAATCGGGTCGTATTTCCAGCGTTGTGGTAAGCTGTATCAAGCCCATGTTGAGGAGTTCCTGTTCTAGGTAGATGTGCTGCCCAATTTCATGCACTTGAATGTTCGCCCAGGTAATAGGATACTTAAAAATATGGCCTCTCTTCTTTCCCTGGCCGAATTCCTCTTCAACATAGTCCATTTGCCGCGATGTCTCCATGCCGAACTGATGCTCAGTGCAAAAATAGGGCAGCAAGAACGGCTTCCCTTTGAATCCGTAGATTCTGATAACAACGCCCTGAGTCAACCGGAAAGTATCCCCGCATTTGTATTTCCTCAGGTAGTTCGTCATGGCCAGGGGAGGGCGAGATGCCTTGCCGTTGAACAGCGCCAGGGTCATACCTAAAAATTTGAAATTGAAGTCGTAGTAAGACCCTCTTCTGTACAGGGCTTCCGTCCACTCGTACACCGGCAGCGGCGCTCCCTTCTCATTTACCCTCTTTAGATCAGGCACTTTGATTCGGTAGTGCGTGTGGTAAAGGCACAACCATGTGAGGAATGAGCAGTGCCGGAACTCGGTTGTCTGCTTCTGCTGTATCCTGACCAGGTTTGAATGTATGGCATACGCCACCCAATCTGCCCAATCAAAGAAAATCGGGCGCCTTCCGCTTCTTTGCGCAGTGGAGTCATAAAACTCTCCATGTAAGATACACTCCGCGAGTGCCAGCTGATACGGGTGCACCATTCTGTCCGTGCCGCAGCCAAGGACCCATGCAAGGATAATATAAATGTACTTGTTTTCGAACCTCTCCAGGGGTATGGGACCTGACGGCCATTGTCCTGCTGGCAGTGGGGACTTCAGCTCTGAATCGAGAAACTCTCTCATCCTTCTGCTCTGAATGAATCTGCCCGCCTGCTCATCCAAGTTAATTCTTCTGACAATGGCATCGGGGTCGTACTGGAGCCCCGGGGCGAAGGTTGGCTGGACGCTTTCTTTGAAGAGGGTGAACAACACCCTTCCTTGGTAGTCGCAGACTTGCCGGGTAGCTGGTTTGTAATATGTCACAATTGACTCAACCAGCTCCGGGCAATGGTGGACGGGAGGGCACAAGAACCAGTATAGGTTCGACTTATACGCAGCTCCGACATGGTGCGAGGGCGAGACTTTGCTTGCCCACTTTGCAATATTGGGCCGCAGCTTGGTGAGGCTAATGGAGTACTCGCCATCTTTATACTCGGCCAGGCGATTGACGGGCGGCGGCGGAGGACCTTGCCCTTTGCTTCGCCTCGACCTGGATTTCCTTGTCTGCTCTTGTGGCGCTTCGCTCTCATGAGCGCTGGACTCCGTGCGTTCCTCAGCCTCCTGCTCTGTATCGCTGGACTGCGGCTGCATTGGCGCTTTCCCCTTGTCCATTTTCTGTTCTTCGCTCATGGTGGCAGAGACAGGAATTTCAGTCGCCGCAGACCTTAATTCTGCACCTTTCTTCCTCCTTACCGCGCAGCTCTGATTTACACTGATAATTCAGGTGTTCTGAGTACGCCAGGGCCCTTTTCTAGGAATGGAAACACAACATTAATGGCGCGAGGAGGGGTTTAAAGTGATTTGCCCGAAGTAGGTAGAAAGCGCCGTTATTCCTCGGCGGCCGCGCGTGGGATTTTTCATTGGAAGGCGCACCTCGTACGCGGTTGGTCCTAATGCGCTCACTTCTTAATGACATCTCGCTTTGAAATCCGTGCAATCATTCCTTAAAAATTTTGAACCTCGTGCTTCCAATGACGTCACCGCCGCCGCTTGGGCACACACTTCGAGGGAGACTCTGGCCAAGGGCCCAAGAAGGAACGCGGTCTAACTTTGCGCTATACACAGTGCGCCCTCTGGGACCCACACTTAGAAACTTTTTCGTCATGCCCCTTGTTCTCCTTGACGGGTCGTTCGAAGTGCGCCCAAAACTGAGAGCGCAACCGGGCTTCGCTCAAAAAATGTGCGCAATCCGACTTCGCCCGGAAAATGTTGCGCAGTAGGGATTCGACACTTAGGCGATTTTTGTTTTCCTTGCTGCCCGACTGCGCTCCCAAGATGGTGCGCAGCCCGACTTCGCTGCGAAGTCGGGTTGCGCACCTAGCACTTAGAAAAATTTGAGGCTCTTTTGTTTGCTCTTTTCTCTCCCAAACTCCCGACATCGCACAATTCAAGGAGCGACGCCCGACTTCGCTGCGAAGTCGGGCGATTTTCTGCCTTGGTCAGACTTTTAGCAGCGCAAAATTTTGCTCCTTTTCTCACACTTAGCCCATTTCGGATTCAAAGACTAAAACTGAATAACTGAAAGAAATATTTACATTCTGAAATAAACTGAACTGCAGGAAATAAAAGGAGAAAAGTATGTACAAGGAAGGACCTTTCGGCAACCTTCAGTGGTGATAGGCCTTTAGGTGGAAGCCATTAACAGGGATTGGGAGAAGCTGTCCCTCCATGTCCCTGAGCACGAACGCGTTGAATTGGTTTACCCGAGCGATCTGATAGGGGCCTTCCCAGAAGGCATCAAATTTGTCATGGTTGCCCGACTTCGCTTTGAGTGAATCCCACTTGAGCACTAAGTCCCCGATTTTGAAAACTCGGGTGGTGGTCCCTTTTGCAAACCAGCTCTGAGTTGCCTCGGCATGTTTGGTAAAGGCCTGATATGCCTTCTCCCTTTCCTCTTCTAGTTGCAACAGTTGACAAAGTCTGACATCCACTGGATCCCCGTCGCCTTTCTCTTCATCTAACAACCAGAGTGCGGGCATTTCTATGTGGGTAGGCAGAACTGCCTCCTTGCCGTATACAAGCGCGTAGGGGGACGTCTTGATAGATTTCTTGAAAGATATGCGATCCACCCATAACGCCCGGTCCAGAAGTAGGTGCCACGACCTCTTGTTCCTTTCTACTGTCTTTTTTATAATCTTGAACAGATTCTTGTTAGTGGACTTGGCCAGGCCATTCCCCTACGGATAGTAGTTTGAGGACATCTTGTGGTAGATGCCGTATTTGCTGGTGAACTCCGTGAGTACAACGCCTGCGAACCCTGGACCGTTATCCGTGACAATTGCCTCTGGGACCCCGAAACGGGTAATGAGGCTCTCAAGGAACCCAATGACCGTTTCTTGGTCAGCATGCTTTGTAGGCAAAGCCTCAGCCCACCGAGTGAAATAATCAGTGGCTGTAAGGATGAACTTATGTCCCGCCGAAGAGTTGGGCGTTATGGTCCCGACGAAGTCCAGACCCCACTGCTGAAATGGTGCCTCGAATCAAATTGGCTGGAGGGGCAAGGGTGCCTTCCTATTTCTGCCGGTGAACCTCTGGGACCCATACTTAGAAACTTTTTTACATTTTACATAGACTGCATGTGCGTCTGTGAAGAGGGTGGGCCAATAATAGCCGGCTCTGATAATCTTCAAGGCCGTAGGCCTTCCTGAATGATGTCCTCCGGGCATCCCAGAGTGGAACTCTCCGAGAACCTTTGGCTTGTCTGATTCCTCGACGAACCGCAACAGGATGCAGTCAATATTTTTAAAATACAGCCCCTCAGGGCGCAGTACATATTTCAAGGCATTCAGCCTAAACCTCCTTCTTTGTGAGGCGTTGAGATGATCTGGACATCTCCCTGTGCTAAAATACCACACCAGGTCATTCGTCCAGTCCCTCTCCTCTGATAAGGAGTTGGCAAGGTTGATTTCCGTCATTGGATCCTCCCACTGGCAGGCAGAGATTTCAGTTGCAGCACTTCGGGCCAACTCTTGGCATAGAGCCCGACCTCGGATTAGCTTCGTTGGTCGTACCTCTATGTCAAACTCTTGGATTTTAGCTATCCATCCTGCCCTCTTGTGACCTGGCTCCCCTTGGATAATGAAATTTTTGACATCCGGATGTATCACAAAGATAGTTATCCGGCTCTGGGAGATAAAGTGCTTGAACTTTCTGAGAGATCTCATGACTACGTGCACTTGCCGCTCAATTAAATTGTACTTTTCTTCGTGCGGTTGAATCACCTGACTTAGGAACGCTATGGGGCGCTCCTCGCCATCATGTCCTGTTGCCACATTTTGCACGGGGTGCAATGTTTTCAAATTTTGTAAGTATGCTGCTCTCCCTTCCCTCCATCTCCTTTCCCTTTCTCCACTGTTCCCTTTCTCCCCTTCTATCGGTTGCATTCCTCCCTTTTCCCCTTGTTCTTTCTGCGGTCAGAATTCCCAAAACAGAGCAAAAGGGTCCCCAAAAGTTTCTAAGTCTAAGAGCGCAACCCGACTTCGCAGCGAAGTCGGGGTGCGCCCTTAAGTTCGAGCGCACTCGGGAAGGCGAAGTGCAAAAGGGGACTGAAAAGAGCAGAATTTGGCTAAGTATGGGAGCGCAACCCGCCTTCGCAGCGAAGTCGGGGTGCGCTCCCCTTCCTGAGCGCACTTGGGAAGCAGCCTATCCAGAAGATCAGCTAAGTGCTAGAGCGCAACCCGACTTCGCAGCGAAGTCGGGCTGCGCCCTGATTCCTGTGCGCAGTCTGAACAACGGCCAAATTGACTAAGTGCCGGAGTGCGCAACCCGACTTCGCAGCGAAGTCGGACTGCGCCCTCTAACTTGTGCGCAGTTGGGCAATATCTTTCAAGCAGCCCAAAAACTATCTAAGGCACGGAGGCCTCCCCAACTGCGCTGTTCCCCACTTGCGCTGTCCAGTTGCGCTCCGATTCCGGGTGAAGTAAGACATAAAGAGAGACTGCCTTTCAAGGCAGATGCGTCCCTCATCAGAACTTGACAAGTGTCCAGCCTCGGGATCCGAGCCGAGATGTGATGGGAAAAAGGACAGACATGGGCCAAATTACCAACTCCAACTACCTCCATTTATGCTGACACAAAGTTCCATCTACCGCAGCTACTCGCATTCATGTTGACTCGAAGTTTCATCAACTGCACTGCCACGTAGCTGCCCAGTTTTCAGGTGGACCTTGCTGCAAGTACAGTCCCTGTCTGCAGGAGTCAACATCAGCAGCTCTTTCACTGCTTTTGTCAGCTCTGGGATTTTGTGCCCAGGATTGTAATTGGCGGGAAACTGCGCTATAAATAGCCGCACCACATCATTGTAAAAGGGGGGAAGGGGGATATCCTGCTAGGGAACCATTGTAGCTATACGTTTGCTTTTGAATGCAAGACACACACTTGGCTCTATTTGCTTTTATCATTCTTTATGTTGCATTTACTTAGCATTTCTGCCTCATGTTGCTTATTTCATTGCTTACTGTTATTCTGATATCTGGATTCCGGTATTTGATGATTAAGTATTCCTGGAATGCATAGATAGAGGATACATAGGATGTATGATAGTTATAGTTTATGTAGTGTGTTCTGTATTTAATTGCTGTTAGTAGTGGTGATTGATCGTTGCCGTGTTGCTCATCCCCCCCACCCAACACAAATCCTATTTATATCTCTTTTTGCATTTTAATTTCTTTCCTGCACTCTTAGCTTAAAACACTTGAGAAAACCCATAGGAAGCCAGCCTTCTCCGGAGATTGGCACGGAAGGCATTCCTTCCTTCCGGCCTTTCAATCTGGTGGGCGAATCTAGGGCGCATTTCACTAAATCCTTTCCTAATGGCAGATTCGTAACCAACATCTCCCTTCTGAGTGAGGACTGCGGCGTAGCTCTCGGGCTCTCCCAACGCATACAGGATAAAATCCTTGGAGTAGTCTGGATTTATTAACACTGGAGCTTGCACGATTCTGGCCTTGATTTCTTCGAAGGCTTGCTTTCTTTCGTCAGTCCACAAGAATTCAACATTCTTTTTTAGGAGCTCGGCCATGGGCTTGATCACTTGTGCGAAGTTTGGGACAAACTTCCTCACGAAGTTGATTTGGCCAAAAAATGATTGTAGCCCCTTCTTGTCAACTGGGATGGATAAGCGAAGAAGAGCTTCTGCTCTGTTAGGATCAACTGCAAGGCCCTTCTCAGAGATAACGTGTCCCAACAGCTTGCCTTCCTTCACCGCGAAGACTGACTTCTTCGGGTTGATGGAAATGCTGAACTCACGACATCTCTCAAATATTTGCTGCAAGTGGGAGGCATGGTCCTCTCTCTTATGTGAAAACACAGTCATGTCATCCAAATAGATGACAATGACCTTGTTGGACAGCTCCCGGAACGCCAAGTCCATAGCCCGTTGAAATGTAGCACCGGCGTTAGAAAGGCCGAAGGGCATGCGCTGATATGCAAACGTTCCCCATTTGGTGGTGAACATTGTCTTGTGTTGATCTTCATCCTTCACCTATATTTGGTTATAGCCAGAGAACCCATCCAAGAGAGAGAATCTCGGAGCTCCGACAACTACGTGGAGGATTTGATCAATTTGGGGAAGCGGATAATGATCCTTCAGTGAAGCCTGATTGAGGTTTCTAAAATCCACGCAGAGGTGGCTGTCTCCATTCTTTTTTCTCACAGGGACCAGAAGTGCCCTTCAAAGGAAGGAGATTGAAGATCTTTAATGAAAAGCCTTCCACATTTCTGGTAGAGAAGATACCTAGGGAAGAGCAGCAGAGCGACATGGTTCATCTGACAACCGAAGAACTGGTAGAGGTGGATATGGCAGAAGAGGCCCTCAAGCTGTTACAAGTAGAGGATGAGTTCTCCTTGCTAGACTTCAATGCCATGATCGAGACCGAGCAAGGTTGTTACTTCGTCACCCAGCCTGAAAGACTTGATCAGTTGGCAAAGAAAGATGTTGGACTTGCCCCAAAAAAGCTATGGAAGCTGTACTTTGAGAAAGGTCTAGAGCCTTGAGCGTCGTGAACTTATCTTTGGCTGTAGGAGGTAAAGGTGACTTGTTAGGTGGTAGTACAGCAGGCTGCGCCCTCTCCCTTCTGGCGTATATTTTTAACGGCTTCGTCTGGGCCGTGGGGGCCTCAATGGGCCTTTTGCCTTCCTTGGTCAAGAGTGACACATGATCTTCTTCTGGGACTGCAAAGTTACCTTCATCGTCCAGGATCATGTATGCTTCGTCCTCCATGGCGCTGCCCGCAAGGGTCTGAAGATAATGTCGATGCAGCATGCAACCCTCCTCTCCATGTGGATCGTTGCATGTGGAGCACCAGTTAACCTGGTCAGAAGTGCCTGGTTGGACCTCATTGGCAGCATTCTTCGGCGGGGGCCTTTGTGCTTGCGCAGCTTGATCTTTTGTTAGCGCACGGGGAGGATATGGTCTTCTCGGAAGAAAATCCATCTGGGCTTGCTTCTTCATTATTGTCATATCATTGGAAATAGTATGATAACTAGAGGCCAGAGCCCGTACCTCCTGAAGGATTTTGTTCTGAATATCATTATCAGTAGGCGCCGACCGGGCCGGCGGAGGTATTGCAGCTAATGGTGGAGGTACAATATATGCCGCGTAATAAGGGGGAGCTAATAGTGCGGGATACTGCGGAGGTGGAGGTGGCGGATTAGGATAATGGATCTGAGGCTGACCATAGGGGTTTATAACCGGCGCTGGATTCCATGGCTGCTAGGGATACTGATTTGATGAGGATGGCATTACACCAGACGCCGATGGGTATTGTGACTGAGGGAAATCAAGGTAAATGGGAGGCTGCATTCTATGTGGAAGTCTGCCTATAGAGATTATGTCTAATTATGCTTGCTGGGCAGCTTCATATAGGGCAGGGAAAGTGTCGACCCGGGCTATCTTGAGGAGTAGGCAAATATCCAAATTGAAAGACCTCACGTAATAGTGCGCAGCTTGTCCCACCGGAGGTCGCAGTTCGTGAGGTACTCTCTTCCAGGACTTCGCAAACCTCACGTTGAAGTCCGATATCTCCTCTTGTGGATGGCGTTGAATACTTTGGAACTGATGCAACAATGAAGAGGGATCAACAGACTCGTTGCATCCCTTTACTAGCTTGCCTGCTAACTGGGGCCATCCCGTGATAGCTCCTTCTGGCAAATATCTCCACTAGTAGAGAAGCTTCCCTCTCAAAGAAAGGGCTAATAGACGGGTCTTAACACTCACTCGTGATAGAGTGTAGTGCAGCCAAGGCCAGAATGTCTTGGATGTGCTCGTATGCTGTTTTCCCAGAGCCATCGTAAGTAGGAATGGATTTCAAGGCAGCGGGGGGCACAGCCTCTTGTCCAACTAGAGCCAAGGGCCCTGTGGAGTCAACTTCTGGGAAGAGGTCGTCATCATTTTGTTGGGCAGCCATGTCTTCTTCCTCTTCGGTCGTATACTCGGTATCAGTGCTGTCCGAAGTTGTAGGCTGTTATTCAATTTCGGCCTCTCCGACTTAAGCTTCTTCGATCTCGGCTTCTTCAATCTCAGATTCAGCTTCGAGTTCGTTTTGGTGAGCTTGGTAGTCCGCCAGCCTTACGCGCTCCCCAGTAGCGTTGATGTCGATTTCGTAGAGATCAGGCTGGTGTCTTGGGTTCCTTGCTCTCCACCTTCTTGTATGTATGAAGGCGCTTGGACCGGTCTCACGGACTTAGAGAATATTCAGGTACTTTGCAGAGTCGCCAGGTGTTCTGATTTGACAGCAATGAAGCGAACACCGGTGCTTCAATTCTGTTTTGGGGTGGGAAACTCCCGTGTCCCACCGGGCGTGCCAGAGAAATTGTTGGTTACGAATCTGCCACTAGGATAGGATTTAGTGTAATGCGCCCTAGATTCGCCCAACAGATTGAAAGGCCGGAAGGAAGGATTGCCTTCCGTGCCAATCTCCGGAGGAGGCCGGCTTCCTCTGTTTTCTCAATTGGTTTTAAGCTCAGAGTGCAAGAAAGAAATTAGAAATGCATAAAGAAATATAAATGTGTTTGTTATGGGTGGGGAGGATAAGCATCACAGCAACAACCAATCACCACTACTAACATCAATTAAACACAAGATATGTTGCAGAAACTATCAATGTCATTCATCCTATGTATCCTCTACCTTTGCATTCCAGGAATACTTAACTATTAAATACCGATATCCAGAAAGCAGAATAACAGTAAGCAATAACATAAGCAACATGAGGCAGAAATGTTAAGTAAAGGCACACTTGCCAAGGCAATAAATGCACTTGGTCTTTATCCCAAAACATAATTAAACACCAAAATAACAATACTAAGACAAGTATTTACATCATACTTAACAATTCTTGCTAAAGAACACCCTAAAATACTCTAAAACATGAAAAATAAAATATATACAATGCTGGAAAATATTTGGGACATCACACTTTGCTTTCTAGTGGACATTAATTTTTTTTGTTCTTTCGTTTTCTTCACGTGTTGGAGAGGGTAGAGATGTCAAGTCCAATTTCCACATGCAATAAGGTTGTAAATCTCTAAGCAAAACTGGTAAGAATAGGTCCTCAATTGGCCAAGAGGAATTTGTAGGCCATGCAGCCAATGTTAATGGAGGTAGTCTAGGTGGGAATGACACCATCCATAGTTTGTAAGAAGTGCATGACTTAGAAGGCCATATTGCTAGTAAACATCATCTCTAAGTAAAGGGATGCGACACATCCAATGACTAGTTAATGTGAGGTAGTTGGTCAATAGATATGCTAATAGACTAAAAAAGAAAACTGGTCTCAAAATAAAAGCATCATTATCATCCAATTCGTCCAAAGAGGCAATCTTCTTTGAGGGACAAGGGGCTAAATATGGACACATTCCACAACCAGAGTCCATGTTTCTCATGAATTGGAGTCTATGAATATAAGAAGTGACCTTGGGAATACTCTGAGTTGAAGGGACTAAATAGTGAACATCATTTGAGCAATGCTTTGATGACCTATTCTTTTGCAAGATCATGCACTAGAGCATTAGAGGAGACCCTCTTCATAGGTTCCCAATCAAAGCATTCCAAGGCTGGACACAGAACCTCCAAGACATTGAGAACAAGGTGTTTAATGACTGTGTCGAACAGGTGCACCTCTAAGAGTATCTTAGAAGTCTATCAAGAAGCATTGGTGCTGTAGACTTTAATGTTACGTATAACCTTTACAAAGAGCAGTTAGCTTCAGACTAGGATATGATCTACTAAACTGAACTCATACATAGGCATAAGCAATTGCAATCTCTACTAGTCCCTCATCACAGGAGAAAAGAAATCTTGATCCTTGGAGGTGCTAAAGAGCCTCATTAGCATAGCCTGAAGTATAAGAAGATGGTCAATAGATTTAGAGTCTCTCCTAAAACTGGCCTGACTTTTTGCACTAAAATTATTACTCTCCAAATGGTTGGTAAGCTTAATGTTCAGTGATGTGGCATATAATTTGAAGAATGTGTGTCAATCATAATAGACGTATTGTTGTTTGGAATCAACTTTTTCCAGACCTATGAATGGAGTGGACATTATGTTGCAATCAAGAAGCAGGAAACCTTGAGTAAACGACCTTGTTAAATAGGTTTGCTATCTCAGTACTTGGGCAATTTTGTGAATAGCCCCCTCCAAATCTATTGCCCTTCTAGTACAATGTAGTATCTCTCTCAATGAACAAATAACCCCTCACAATCTGCTGCCGTGCTAGGCATGGATATCAAGCTGATCATGTATATTCAGAGAGACAGAAGAGCTAGCATAAGACGCATAGATCTTGGTGTCATTGTTTCAGGAGGTTTTATGTAGGAGGATGGTGCCATAGAAAGTCACAATGATGGAAGGCATCAAGGAGTTCATGTCTCCTAAGCATAAGAAATTCATGATTTTTTTGGGAAAATAGATGACATTACACTCTTGGTGTTGTAGAAATAGACTAGTGATAATGAGGAAGAACAAAGGAAAGTGTCTAATGCATCTATTTAATTCATCATTGTATCAACAACTTTCTTTTGGCATTCAACAAATTTCACTTGTCTTCACAAAAAATCATAGCAAAAGGAGCACAAGGAAGGACTACTCCATCATCCTTTACTGAGGGACAATAATATTTTCTCTTGGGTATTAATAGACACGAAGTCCCTTAAAAATCAATTTTCATATGAAAAATCTATTTTTAAAGCAAAAGGAGCATATTCTCAGGGTTATGTAAAATTTCCTTAAGCCTGCACAAATATAAATGCCTCTTTGTAATTTTTTAGCTTAGTCTAAATACTTTTATTCATTGTCACAGATCATGATGTCATTAAAAACTGTTTTGTGTGGAAGCAAAAATGGAACTGCTATAGACGTAGAGGAAAAGATGATGTTCACATCGAGACATTTTTGCTGGTTAACTTAAAGCAATACAGGCAAGCTGAGTTGTGACATGTTTTGGTGGGGTCTAATGAAATTGCCATAGGGAGCCCGAATCTGGTTCTGTTGCAAGAGGAGAAATGATTTATGCAATGAAATTACCAGCTTGAAGGATTTCATATTGAATCCAAAGTTTTACATATTTAGCAAAATTCATGACGTTAAGTTCTGAACCACATACAAACAAACAATAATTTCAAACAAAATCTTGCAGAAGGCCTCCAAGACGAATTATGATTTTTTCCATATATTTGGGCTAATATGTGTAGACACTAGACCGACTACCATGTTGGGATACAACAAGAGTGTGTGGTAAGCATCAATGGGAGCAATGATTCATAGCATTCTCACTTGAAATTACACGACAACTCTTGGAGAGGCACACAGGAGCAGAACAATGCACTTTTGAGCTTGGGACTTTCTTCAGTCAGTTGAGGGGTGTATATATTTATTGAATTCAATAAGGAGTTGCACCTTGCCTCGTCTGGTTTTTGGCCTACTTAATGACAAAGGAAGAAAGCTTATCAGGGTTCAAACATGAGTGCTCATTGTTGTAATTGGTGCTACCTCATGGCTAGACTACGGCCATTCAATATTAATTATGAAATCTTCTGGTCTCTTTTAGTTTTCTGTTTCTATAGTACAAGGGAAAAGATGTTGCCTTTAACTAAAATTTGTAGCTGTTTTGTATTTTAATGAATTGTAAGATTCAAGAATTATGGAAGTATACTGTAAAATGACACACTCAGCTGGCATGGACTTTGTACCACATAAGTCACACAATAACAACGTTGTGGCTTTTTATTTTATTTTAGAGATGTAGGGGGTGAAGGATGGAGGAGGGGGATGAAACTTGCATATATAATTAGTTTTGTAAATTTTATGTGGTGGCTTTCAAGCAGTTTCTCTGCATTCTTATCATCTATCTTGATTATCATTTTCTAAACCTGCAGTTTTGTTTTTGATGCCATATGCGTGAATGCTTGTGAATTAAACAAAGGGAGTGTTAGTACACTATAAAAGACTATTTCAAGAATTTCTAATAGAGCTCAATGGACATCCCTAGTGTTTGAATAAAATAACATGGAAGATATAGTATGAACTATGAAGAGTGGTCTTCACAATTGCACTTGAACAATAAAAATTGAAGTTAACCCTGGCCTTGAATGCCACATTTTGTTTTTTTGCCTCCATAAGATAGAAAGTTGTATGCAGAAATTATTTTAAAGCATAATACTGAATGTTGTAAATGTGTACTTTCCATTTCTCGTTATAGAATCAGGAAATAATAGTATATCATTAAGAATTTAAAGAATAATGACGACTAAACAATCAATGAATAAAATTAACTTTCAAAGAAGTAAATGTTGGTTACGAATCTGACATGAGGAAAGGATTTGTTGTTAATGCGCCCAGATTCGCCCACCAGATTGAAAGGCCGGAAGGAAGGAATGCCTCCCGTGCCAATCTCCGGAGAAGGCCGGCTTCCTGTGGGGTTGTGTAAAGATAAGAGTGCAGGGAAAGAGATAAAAAGGTACAGAAAGAGATAAAAGTGCAGAAAGGAATTCCAAATGTGATTGGAGTTGGGTGGGGGGAATAAGCAGCACGGCGACGAATCAATCACCACTACTAACAGCATTCATCTACAAACATACATTGAAACTACAGCTATCAGCGATCCTATGTATCCTCTATCTATGCATTCCAGGAATACTTGGCCACCAAATGCCGGAGTCCAGAGTTCAGTACAACTGCAAGCAATGACACAAGAAACATGAGGCATAAATGACAAGGAGAGGCAGCATACAAGATAAAAGACAGTAAGCAGAGCCAAGTGTATGTTTATATTTGAGGCAAACGCACAGCTACAATTGTCCCCTAGCAATATATTCCCCTTCCACCACCTTACAATGGAAAAGTGGTGGGTATTTATAGCCTAATTTCCCCCCGGTTACATTCATGGGCACAAAGTCCCAGATAAGACAGTCGCTGACACGAGCGGTTGAGGAGCTGCTGATGCTGACTTTTGTCTGGCAGGACTGTCCTTGCAGCATGGTGTCCCTGAAGGCGGTACAGCTACATGGCAGCGCGTTGGGTCAAATATTTGGTCAGCAGGAATGCGGGTAGGTGCGGCAGATGGCACTTCACATCGGCTTAAATGATGACAGATGGCACCGGTAGTGAAGCCCATGCTTTGTCCTTGCACGGTCAAGTCTCAGCTCGAGTCCCGAAGGTGGATACTTGTCGGATGTTGAGGTGTGACACGTGTTTGCCTTGAAAGGCAGCTTATCCAACTTCGCCAGGAATTCGGGCGCTATCGGGTTGCGCAGGAGGAAAATAGCGCAGTTGGAAGGCCTTCTTGCCTTAGCAAATTTTTGAGTTAACTTTACGCAACTGCGCACCGATCAAAGGGCGCACTCCGACTTCGCTGTGAAGTAGGGTTGCGCACCGGTGCTTGGTTGTCTTCGTCCGTTGTTTGGACTGCGCACTGGAAAAGGGGCGCACTCGGACTTCGCTGCGAAGTCGGGTGTCGCCCCAGTACTTAGCTGTTTTTCTGCCAGACCATTCCCCTAGTGCGCCCAGGAAGAAGGGCGCACTCCGACTTCGCTGCGAAGTCGGGTGTCGCCCCTGACACTTAGTTAAATTTTGGCTTGTTCCTGCCTGATTGCGCACTTCGGGCTCCCTACTGCGCTCCAACTGAGGGGCACACTCCGACTTCGCTGCGAAGTCGGGTGTCGCCCCAACACTTAGAATTTTCAGGGAACACCTCTGTTCTGGAAACTTACTGGGGGAAGAAAGGGAAAAGAAGAAGGGGGAATGAAATTGCAAGGAAGAGGGAGAAAGGGAGAAATGAGAAAAGGGGAGAATGAGAAGAAGGAAAGGAAAAGAGCAGCTCACTTGCAGAAACCAAAAACATGGCACCCCGTGCAAAATGTGGCAACAGTAAACTCATAGTATTCTTATTGTGTGCATTAAGTTTTGGTATAAATTTAAATAGTTAATGTGCATTATATAATATCAATAAAGAGGTATGCTATTATAGATGTCTAAATATATTTTTTAGAATATGAGTCAAAACTATCTATGAAGAGATACTTATGAGTTTCTCTCTTTACTTCATGCAATTTATTTGTTATCTTGTAAATGTTTCTGTCTATCAATGTAACGTGATAGTTACCTCCATATAATTACATAGTCTTAAAAGGTGTGAAAGTTGCATTCTCATTTATGATGTATATATATTTTTTATTTTGTTAGGAGGTGAAGTCAATATCTAGATCTTCAATGTTCTTCAGTAGAGTGGTGCATGATGGTGCAACTTTTAAAGTTATTTTTCTTTTAAAGCTGCTTTTGCTTTTAAAGTTCTTTTGCTTTAAGCTGCTTTTGCTTTTAAAGCTGTTTTTGCTTTTAAAGTGAGTTTTTTTTTTTTTTTTTAATTTATTTTTAAACACAGTTAATATAGCAACTTTTTAATAAAGCGCTTTTATCTAAAATGTGCCATGGCTTTTTTGGAATCTTGCTTTGTACTTCTATAAAGAGGAGTATGCCCCTTGCATTATGACAATGCAAATGTATGGAATTTGAGGCATGTGGTGGAAAAAATTAGTCGAAATTGATTAGACGTTTTTCGCAGGACTGCCCAAACTGCCGAACTCGTTTCGGCCATATCTCACTCATCCGGACTCGGATTGAGCTGAAATTTTGAGGGTAGATGCCTGAAAAACCCTAGAACGTCTCCACCAATTTTCATATCATTTGGAGCAACACAGATCCTAGCGCATCCCTATGTGTGAACGATATATTTGGCAAGCGGCTATGCGAGGGTTTCATGCGGGTTGAGTGCAAGCGGCTCCGAGAGGTTGGTTTTAGGGCCTTCGGGCCCTAGCGGCCAATATTTTTGTGGTTTATGCTCAATATTTTAGCGAGGAAATGTTGCGGGGGATACAAGATGGGTTAGAAATTTGTCTTTCAACGGATCATACTGTGAACTTGAGTGACAACGGCTTCCAATTTGCTGCACAAAAGAAAAGTGAAAACCATACCTTTCCACGGCGTCTAGGGCAAGGATTAAAGAGATCACGAAACAAGTTTCAAGCGAGTTGATCAAAAAATGGCTCATATCTCAAGTGAATCTGGTGCTAAGGTGCACCCACAAAATAATTCTCTTGTGAAAACCCCTGTCAAGGGTAAGAATTTCGAAGACTCAGTCCCAAAAATGAATTTTAGGGATGCCCTTCGTGGTGGACAGCCTCGGCCCAATGCTAATATCAATATTAGGGCTTCCCATAAACCTCTAAGAATGCCTAAGATTGATCCCAGGAAAACGGAGTCGGGGATGTCTTAAAGCGGTGATGGAACTCCTATTGTTAAGCTTGATATGGGTAACATTCAGAGTGGCATTGAAGATTTGGAAAAAAGAGGACTAATTTGTCGGTTCGTGGGTTTTCGTCCGAGTCTATCTGCTTTCAAAGTCTGGGCTGCAAAAAGCTGGAAAACTAAAGGTGAGTTACAAATCTCTATTTATCCAAATGGTTATTTTCTTGTTTTATTTGCTAATAATGAAGATAGAGAGAAAACTTTTCAAGGGGGTCCTTGGTTTTTTGGAAGGGCGGGGCTTTTCATGAAGCCCTGGCATACTAAATTTAAAGCCGAAGAAGAGATGCCTTCTATAGCTCCCGTGTGGGTTAGACTCTTTGGCCTCCCTATTGAATTTTGGAATCCTACTATTTTTTCTTCAATTGGAAACTCTTTAGGAACTTTTATGATGATTGCTGATTGTACTCAAAATTTTGAACATATTATTTATGCTCGGATTTGTGTTTTAATGGATTTTGACAAACCCCTACCTAAAAAGATCACATTACAATTTGGGGAAGACACTTGGGAGCAAGTAGTGGACTATGAGAACATTCCTTTTCGTTGTAGAATTTGCCATGAATATGGTCATTTGGCCAGTGCTTGCCCAAATAAAATTCCTGATCAAAAGAAAGAAGATATAAACTCGGCAGGTTTCCAAATACCTAAGAAGAAGAACACTCAGAAAAAACCAGTTATGAAGGATCAATCAAAGTCATTTGCTAATATGTTTGAAATCCTTTCCACAAATGATGTCCCAAGTGAGGAAGAGGAAATAATGGAAACTGAAATCTTAGAAACACAATTTAAATATGAAGGGAAGAACTCAAGAGACAAACCAACAAATCAAAGGTTTTCAACGAGAAAAAAAAGGAGAAAATTTACACAAGAAAAACAATATTTCAAATGTCAAAACTTCAAATAATGCGAGTCCCAATATAGACTCCGTTGAACCATCTAGTAAAATTTTGGCTGTGTATGAGCATTCTTCAAGGTTAGAATCCATCTCGGATTCAATTGGAATAAGTCAAGAAACAAGGGAAAAAAAATTGAAGATGGATTCTAATCAAAAAGTAGGTCGCAAGACCAATCAATATCATATGGTAAAAGAAGGTGAAAAGCTTGTAGAGGAAGGTAAGATTAATGCCCTTCCCAACTTTTTTAGCCCTGGTATTAATGAAGATCATCACTTGGAATATTAGAGGACTCAAAGGGAGTCTTTCAAAACAAAATGAAATTAGAAGAATGATTCGAATAAATCATCCACATCTTGTTTTCCTTCAAGAAACAAAGATGTCAATGGAGGATATGGACTTAATTGCCGGTAAAATTTGGCCGGTTGGAAAAGTGGTTTCCCTCGGTTCCCAAGGGACTTCGGGTGGCATTGCTTGTCTTTGGGACCCAAAAGAGGTAGTTATTCACCATATGGTTGGCGAGTTGGGGTTTATTGGCTATAGTTATTCAAAGTAGACATTCCAACTAGATTATGCTCTGCATTATTATTTATGCTCCGACTTCTTTGGAGGAAAAAAGAAGGCAGTGGAAGGATATTACTCATATTATCTCTCATTTTCCTAAAGCTTGGATCTTGATCGGAGGAGATTTCAATACCATCCTCTCTCTGGATGAGAAAAGATGGGGAAATAGAAATTTGGACAAAAGCACCGACCTCATGAGCGAATATATTGCAAACCTCCATCTTGTGGATATCCAACCGAGATAATGGCCTTATGACTTGGTCTAACAGAAGGCAAGGCTTAGCTTGTATAATGGAGAGATTGGATAGGTTTTTGCTCTCTGAAAATTTCTTAATCCATGGTCACATTCCTAAAGTGAAGACTCTTAATAATGTTGGTTCGGATCATTGGCCGATCATGGTGGAAATGTGGAAAACCAATGTGAGTTTCTCTCCTTTTCGTTTTCAATTAATGTGGCTTAGAGACATTTCCTTCAGACCTCGTGTGCAACAATGGTGGAAGGAAGGTAAACCTAGGCATGGGACTAAGATGTTCTGTTTTGCCAAAAGGCTGCAATACATTAAATCCAAAATCAAGACTTGGAGCTGGAAAGAGTTTGGGGATGTTCATAAAAAAAAACATGAAGTTATTGCTCATCTTGAAAATTTGAATAAGAAAATCCGTTTAGATGGCCTCACGAGAGAAGAGAAGTGCGAGATGAAATTAAACTCACAACTCGGTTAGAGGAATGGGAAAAAAGAGAAGAAATCTTATGGAAGCAAAAATCTAGAATTCAATGGCTCAAAGAAGGAGATCGAAACACAAATTTCTTCCACAAATCTCTTCTAGCTCGAAGATCTCACAACTTTATTTCTTCCTTAAAATCAGATTCTGGAGATGTTGTTTATACTTGGGATGGCATGAACTCTATTGTTGTTGATTACTTTTCCAATATTTTTTTGCTACTCCTCTTGACTCGGCTTCACAACAAAATGTTCTTCAAGCAATCCCTTCTCTTATCACTTAGAGGAGAACTCTATTTTGATTGCTCTGATTACTATCAATGAGCTTCAACAAGTAGTTTTTAAAATGCAAAAGGGAAAACCCCGAGGTCCTGATGGTTTTCCTATTGAGTTCTACCAAGAGTTATGGGATATCCTTCATGTTGATTTATTAGAGGTGGTGGAAGAAGCCGGGAAAGCCAAAGAAATTTTGAAGGTTATCAATAAAACTTATATTACTCTTGTTCCAAAAGCTCAAGAGGTTGATCATATCTCAGCTTTTAGACCTATTGCTTTATGTAATGTTCTTCTCAAAATCATTACTAAAATCATGGCGAGAAAGGTTGAAGCCTCTTTTGCATAAGATTATTTCCCCGAGCAAGGGGGTTATGTGGAAGGACGTCAAATAGTAGATGAGATAGTTCTTGCTCGGGAAGCCATCCATTCCATGGATATGCAAAATTCTCCTTCCATGTTCATTCGGTTAGACTTATCCAAAGCTTATGACGAGTGGATTGGCACTTCCTTATCAAAGTTTTGAGGCAATTTGGTTTCTCTAAGGATTGGATGGATTGGATTATGGGATGTATCTCTTCGAGTTTCCTACTTAGTTCTTATCAATGGCAGGCCTTCTCGGTCTTTCCCAGCTTCCAGAGGTATTAGGCAAGGTGACCCGCTATCCCCTTATTTATTCATCATTCTTGTTGAATGCTTGGGTAGGACTATAACCAAAAAGAGGGAAAACAAAACCCTTGAGGGAGTTACCATTGCTCATGGAGCTAGACCTATCTCTCATCTTCAATTTGTGGATGACTCTACTCTTTTAGGTAAAGCTACGAGTTAAGGAAGCTTCTAATATTAAGCAAATCATTAGCTGTTTTTCTAAGGCTACTGGGCGGTTGATCAATGAAGACAAATCTAAAGTTATTTTCTTTCACTGCTTCTGCTAGACGAGGAATCCATGGTCTTGGATAAATTAAGATATAAGAAGACCTCTCTTCCAATCACTTATTTAGGTATTCCCATAAATATTCAAAGGCAGAAAAATAAAGATTGGAATTGGTTGTTGGACAAAGTCAAGAAGAAAATTGGAAAGTGGACCAACAAGTGGCTTTCTTTTAGGGGTAGAATCACCTTGGTAAAATCAGTCCTTCAAGCTATTCCTATTTATGTTTCTTCCGTTTTGAATATCCCAAAGGCTGTTCTTCGAGAATTGGATCAAATCAGTCATCGTTTCCTTTGGAGTGGTACTAAGGAGAAAAGAAAATGGGCCTTGGTGAAATGGGATACTTTATGTCTTCCTAAGAGTGAAGGGGGGTTAGGATTCCGGTCTTCAATTAATAACAACAAAGCTTTAGCTGCTAAATTATATTGGAGGATGTTGCATAACCCCAATGCTCTTTGGGCCAATAATCTCCGTGCTAAATATGCTGAGAACAAAAGTCCTGAAGACCTTGTTCGCTATCAACTTCCTACCAAAGGTTCTCCCATTTTAGCAGTTCTTAAGGCTGGTGAGGATTTGATAAAGAAAAAATTATTTTGGATCATTCATAATGGTCAACATGCAAATTTTTGGACAGATTCTTGGGATGGTCACAAGCCTTTGATAACTCAGTTTCCCGATTGGAGGCCTTGGATGGAGGAGCTTCACCGAGCTAATTGGATAAAGGTGGCTAATTACTGTCGGTACCATCTTGGTAATTCAAAGGTTGGTAGATATTGGATCCCTATTGAGGAGTGGCCTATTCAAATCCCAGAAAGGCAAAGACAAGATATCCAAGGCATCCTTCATATGAGATCCCTCTCTTGGTCCCATGAAAAAGATTGTTTTGGATGGAACAACACTACTAAGGGTGAGTATTCAGTTGCTCAAGGTTATTTGACCTTATGCCATAATAATCCCAACCATTCTTCGACATATTTTCTCGATTGTGGGCTCAAAAGCTGCGGCCTAAGGTGAGGTTCTTTAATTGGCTTTTATTGCATCGTAGGGTGCTTCTTGGTGAGCAACTTATGAAGCGTGGTTTTCATGGCCCTTTTAGATGTGAAATGTGTGAAGAGAATGTAGAAAATATCAACCATATTTTTATTGAGTGTACTTTAGCCTCCGAGCTATGGAGGAGAATGGCCACTTTACTTGGCTTACGAGTGGTCCAATTTTTTTACTTTTGAACAACTTTGGAGGGATTGGCCTAATCAAGAGGGTGTTGATCATTTTATTAGGCAATTAGTTTGGATGGGTTCTACCATTCTTCTTTGGAATATTTGGAATGAAAGGAACAACCGAATTTTTAATCAAGATAGGAAGGATATTCACTATATTTGGCAAAAGACCATAGCCAACTTAGTTGAATCAGTCCATCAACTCCTTAATCACCCCCAAAACTCCCACCAAAGATGGGATCAAGTGATGCAAAGATTGAAGATTAAATCTTCTAAGGGCAACCAACTTAAAGGGAATGTGAGTATTAGTAAGATGGATAGGACTAGAAATTGGCAACCTCCTCCTAAGGATTTTGGAAAAGTCAATGCGATGGAGCCTCTAGAGGGAACCCTGGAAAAGCCGGTGTGGGAGGAATTGGTAGACTTTCGAGATGGCTCCCTGGTTTTTACTTTTGCTTGAGAATTTGGGTATTCTTTCCAATAACCTTCTTTGAGGGGTATGGTATCCTCGAGAGGCCTTCGAGGAGGCTACTAAGGTTGGATGGGAAAAGGTGTTAGTTGAGTCGACTCTCAACTTATGATTAATCTCTTGAAGACTCCTTCTAAGAATCATAAGGTGGATTGGAGAATAAAAAGAATTATTGAGAAGATTCAGTTAATCCAGGATGGGATTTTTGAAAGTTGATTACAATCATGTGGTCGAGAGATCAAAACAAGAGTGTTGATGCTTTAGCTAATTGGGCTTTGGACAAAGGTGATCTTACTTGTTATGGCCACCCTCCTATATGGTGGGCTTCTCAAATTAGGGAAGCTCTTCTTTCTATCATTTCTTTGGATGGCTCCGAGTTCTGAAGGTACCTAGTTTCTTCTTGTTTTTTTTTTTGCTTCTCTTTGGTTCATTCAGTTTTTTTTAGTTCCCTAGCTCATTCTATTCTTTATTTTGTTTCCTCTGTTGATTCTTGCCTTAATAGTCTTCTGGTCTAGATAGGTCATTGTTTTGTTCATTTTTTTTTTTTTTTTTTTTGTTTTTTTTGTTTAGTTTTTTAAGGTGGGTGGGTTCTTTTGTTTTGTTTTGTTTTTGTGTTCTTTGTGTTGTTTTTTGTTGTTCTTGTGTTTTTGTTGTTTTTTTTTTTTTATGTTTTTTGTTATTGTTCTTGTGTTTTTTTCGTTCTTGTTCTTGGGTTTCTCTTTGTTTGTGTTATTTCGTGTTTTTATGTGTGAGTGTTTTCTATGTTTTTTGTTTTTGTTTATTGTCTGTTGTTGGTTGTTTTTTATTTTTATTTTTATTTTATTTATTTTATTTTTTAGGTTTTGGTTGTGTTTATTTTTCATGTTTTTTTTGGGTTATGTCTTTGTAGTGTTATGTTGTTTTTGTCTTGTTTGTGTTTTGTTATGTGGTTCTTGTGTTTTTCTATGTGGTTTGTGTTGTGGTTTCTTTTATCTTATTGTGCGTGTTTGGTTGTGCTTTTGTTTTTGACACACTCAAGGAGCATGTTTTTTATTTTATTTTATTATTTTTGTTGTTATTTACTTATTTTTAAATTGGTTTTGTGTGTTTGTTTGCTCCTTGAGTATGTCAAAGGTGGTAGGCCAGGTCCGAGTCCTGGGCGTTTTTGGCGGAATGGATACCCCTGCCTCCTTGGGTCTTACCCGAAAGTGGCATCCCTTTTGGGATGTTTTCCACAAAAAAAAAAAAAAAAAAGACAATTTAAATGTATGAAAGCTAGCTGAGAATAATAAAAGAGAAAAGTTGTCTTTTGCCTCGTGGTTTTTCCCTGCACATTGCAGGATTTTCCATGTAAAATCTCGTGTACTGTTTATTGTTTTTTAGCTTGCTTGCTTTTAATTTTATCATCTGGTATCAGAGCGAGGTTCTTTGGAAACTCGTTGGTCAAGGTTTTGTGTGAGTAGGAGTTGCAACAATGATAGGAGGTGTAACCAAGTTCGAGATTGAGAAGTTTAATGGTAAGAACTTCACCCTATGGAAGATGAAGGTGGAGGATTTGTTGGTTCAGAACGACCAAGCCCTAGCCTTGGAAGGGCTCGTGGGTAAACCTGACAGCATGACAGATGCGAAGTGGATAAAGTTGGATAGGAAGGCGATGTCTACAATTCGTCTCTGCCTAGCAGACTCTATCTTGTTCAATGTTGTTGAACAAACAACCACAGAAGCCCTCTGGGAAAAGCTTGAGAAGTTATATGAGACTAAATCAGCAACAAATAAGGTCTTCTTGAAAAAGCAACTTTATAGCCTAAGGATGAAGGAGGGTCTATCTGTGGCAGATCATCTGAATGAGTTTAATACTCTAATCAGTAAGCTGGTCTTTGTTGATGTGAAGATGGAGATGAAGATAAAGCAATCACCCTACTTTGTTCTCTTCCAGAAAGTTGGGATAAATTGGTGATGACCATCAACAATGCATCATCTGGAGCTCTAAGAGTTGATGATGTCGTAGCCGCTTTGTTGGCAAAAGAGTTGAGGCGAAAATTGTCTTTGGAACCCTCAACCAATGAAGCCCTAGCTGTGAGAGGTTGATCTAATGGAAGGAGTCAAAAAGGTAGATCACAGTTCAGGTCTAAGTCAAAAGGATACAAGCTGAAAGGGAGGTGCTGGCATTGTGGGAAGCCAGGGCACTTAAAGGATTGTTAGCATCTAAAAAAGAAGAATGGTGAAAAGCAAAATCAACCATCAGCCGAGGCCAATACTGGATATGCAATAGAGATGGCAACATGTGAGGCCTTTTGTACCAGTAGTAGCAGATCTATTTTATATTTTATATACTTGGGTTTTGGACTCAGGTGCATCTTTTCACATGTCTCCACATAGAGACTGGTTTGAAAAATATCAGTCCTATAATGGAGGGATGTTCTATTTGGGTGATGATCATCCTTTAGAAATTGTGGGAAGAGGGGACATAAGGATCAAGCTAGACGATGGTAGAGAAAGGATGTTATGTGATGTACGACATGTGCCTGCTTTGCAGAAGAATTTTCTCTCAATCAAGATGATGGATAAGCTTGGGTATTGTACTACTTTTGGTAACAATCATTGCAAAATTACTAGAGGATCCCTAGTAGTAGCAAAAGAACCTTAGGGGACCCTATATCGTTTGTGTGGTGATACGATGACAAATCATGCAGTAGCAGCAACTTCAGGCAATGCTTAGGATGGAGTAATTGGCATCAATGCCTAGGGCATATGAGTGAAAAAGGATTGAAAATTCTGCATGACCGAGGTATGTTGTCTGGGATTAAGTCTTGCAATTTAGACTTGTGTGAGCACTGTATTTTTGGCAAACAGAAGAGGGTTCGATTTACTCTTAGTCCTGGTAAGAGTTCCGATTTTTTGCAGCTTATACATTTTGATATATTTGGACTGGTCCCCACTCAGTCCTTAAAAGGTACTAGATATTCTTGACATTTATGATGATTATTCTAGAAGAGTGTGGGTTTATTTTTTGACAAAGAAGTTGGAAGCTTTGGAAAAGTTCAAAGAGTTCAAGGCAAGGGTAGAGGAAAGTTTGGGCAAACCTGTTTTATGCCTTAGGTCAGATATTGGGGGAGAATATTGCTCCAAGGAGTTTGATAAATTTTGTACATAGGAAGGGATTAAACACCAAAAGACTATGCCATATACTCCACAACAAAATGGTGTGGCTGAGCGGATGAATCGCACAATCATGGAACGTGCAAGAAGCATGCTCAACACATTTGGGTTGGAGAAAAGGTTCTAGGCAGAGGCTGTTAATACAATTGCTTACCTTATTAATAGGTCACCTACAACTGCGTTGGATGGATAAATTCTGGAGGAGGTTTGGTGTGGTAAGCCAGTTAATTACTCTCATTTGCGTACCTTTGGCTGTGATGCATTTGCCCATGTGCCAAAAAAAAACATGTCCAAACTTGACCCAAAGTCAAGGAAATGTGTTTTTCTTGGCTATGGAGATACAATGAAGGGGTATAGACTGTGGGATCCTATTGCTCACAAGGTAATTATTAGTTGGGATGTTATTTTTTATGAAAAATCCATGCAAAGGAAGGAGGTACAACAAACACCTGAAGTTGTACCTGTTGAAGTAGATATGAACAAAGCTGAAAATGAAGATAAGGTTGTTGAAATTTTTGATCAGCATGTAGATCAGCAAGTTCAGCAACCTAAATAGGCACAAGACCAAGAGCCACAACCAATAGAACATTGGGTTAGAAGATCTACATGTTCACAAAAACATCCGGATAGGTATTCTCCTAATTTTCAATCCTCTTTTGCTTTGTTAACTGATGATGGTCAGCTTAGCTCGCTTAAGGAAGCTGGAGAATCTGAGAATGCAGATAAGTGGAGGAAAGCCATGGACGAGGAGATGGAATCACTATGGAAATTTGGGAACTTGTGGATCTTCCACCTAGAAGAAAGGCTGTTGGTAACAAGTGGGTGTACAAAGTAAAGAAGAACAGTGATGGGCTGTTGGAATGATATAAAGCTCGCTTGGTGGCAAAGGGTTATGTGTAGAAGTCAGGTATAGACTTTAATGAAATCTTCTCTCCAGTTGTGAAGTTGACTACTGCTAGAGTTTTACTTGCACTTGTGGCAGCACGGGATTTAAAGTTGGAGCAGCTTGATGTAAAAATTACTTTCCTGCATGGTGATCTCGAGGAGGAGATTTATATGGATCAGCCTGAGGGCTATGAAGAAAGAGGCAAAGAGCATTTGGTTTGCAGACTTAAGAAATCTCTGTATGGATTAAAACAGGTGCCAAGGATGTGGTACAAAAAATTTGACACCTTCATGAAGAGCCAAAGTTTTAGTAGAAGTGAAGCTGACCATTGTGCATACTATAAAAGGTTTGATGATGGCAGTTTTATTATCTTGCTGTTGTATGTTGATGATATGCTAGTTGCAAGCCCTAGCATGAAGAAAATCAGTGATCTTAAGGCTCAGATGGCTAGGACGTTTGATATGAAGGATTTAGGTAAATTTTAGGGATGAAGATACGCAGAGACAGAGTAGGAAGGAAGATCTGGTTATGTCAAAAGACATATATAGAAAAGATTCTGCAGTGCTTCAATATGCAGAATGCAAAACCAGTCAGTATCTCTCTTCCTCCACACTTCAAATTGTCTTTCGAACAGTGTCCTAGAATAGAAGCAAAGAAGACAAGCATGTCTTGTGTACCTTATTCATCAACAATAGGAAGCCTTATGTACACCATGGTGAGCACCAGATCGGATATTGCCTAAGCAGTGGGAGTAGTCATCCGATACATGGCGAATCCTGGTAAGGAGCATTGGAATGCAGTGAAGTGGATATTTAGATATTTAAGAGGCACTTCAAATGTTGCCATTTACTTTGGATCGACAGATTTGCAAGTTAAAGGTTTTGTGGATTCTGATTATGGAGGAGATAGAGATGGGCAAAAGTCCACTACAGGATATACTTTCACTCTTGCTGGTGGAGTTGTGAGTTGGACTTTTAAGTTGCAATCTATGGTGGCTTTATCAACCACTGAAGCAGAATATATTGCAATGACTCATGCTACAAAGAGGCAATTTGGCTAGAACGATTATTGGGTGACTTCAAGATAATGCAAGAGAAGATTATGTTGCATTGCGGTAATCAAAGTGCTATTCAGTTAGTGAAGAATCCAACATTCCATGATCACACCAAACACATTGATGTTCAGTACCATTTTATAAGAAATGTGGTGGAAGAAGGTAGGATCCTGTTGGAGAAGATTGATACTGAAGTGAATCCTGCAGATATGCTTACAAAGCCGGTCAAGAGAGAGAAGTTTGAGTGGTGCAAAACTTCTTTGGGCTTGCTGAAAACGTGATAAGGGCAGCATTGGGCAATTGGCACTTGGATGGAAAACAAAGGCAAAGAATTCCTGTATATCAACTTCAAGTGGGAGAATGTTAGGAGGTGAAGTCAATATCCAGATCTTCGATGTTCTTCAGCAGAGTGGTGCATGGTGGTGCAGCTTTTAAAGCTGTTTTTGCTTTTAAAGCAAGTTTTTTTTTTTTTTTAAACGCAGTTAATAAAACAACTTTTTAATGAAGTGCTTTTACCTAGAATGTGCAACGGATTTTTTGGAATCTTGCTTTGTATTTCTATAAAAAGGGGAATGCCCCTTGCATTATGACAGTGCGAATGTATGAAAGCTAGCTGAGAATAATAAAAGAGAAAAGCTGCCTTTTGCCCCGTGGTTTTTCCCTGCACACTGTAGGGTTTTCCACGTAAAATCTCGTGTACTATTTATTGTTGTTTAGCTTGCTTGCTTTTAATTTCCTAACATATTTTTATAAATTATATGTAATGGAAAAAAAATTGTAATAATGCAAATAGGACATATCCTAATGAGTTTTCATCCTATACCACCTACACAATTGAAACCTTTATGCTATATCCATATGGACTAACCTGCTAGTAATGTTAATATATATTCTATTTATCATTAACAAATTTTGGCCTGGTTTATGTGACATTGCTAGTCCTATCCACATTAAAATTAAATCTAAACATGTCTTACTGTGTAAACCTACCTTGTCCTAATTATAGTAATAACAATAATAATTAGACAGATGTGACTGATTAATATATATTTTATAACTCATAATTTAGCAGCTCCATTTGCCAAAGGGCCATGGATGCATATAGATGCTCAAGAGTGAAATTGTAGTGCTACAGTTTTCCTCAGATTGCTTTGGTTTCACGCAAAAATGAACTTAGTGACAACGAGTAAAGGACTTAAAAATGTTTCTTAATATATGTGCCCACATGCACACATTGGTATCTGTGCTTGAAATATCCTCTACCTCCTGAACTAGATTGTTGATCTTGCTGTTTAGTTTTTGTATCCTTGAGACTTTCACTGTACACGTGTTGGCAACTTGGATTGTTATTTTGACATCTGGATTGCTGCATTTTCTGTGATATGACAGGAAGGAGACACAAGAGTCTGGAGCTGGAACTTTTGCATGTTCGGTACATTCAGATGCTTCAGAAGTATAAAGACTCAGTGAGACCGTCTCAGTTATGGGACATCATTTTAAAAGGACTTGATCAATATCCTTTGAATTCAAAAATATATGTTTCATTGATAGAGATCAGTTTGCAATCAGCCTTCACCAGCAAGCTTCGTCGTCTATTTGATGACTACTGTCAAAGGTAATATTCTTAACTGACTGGAAAGTGTGTCAAAGTTGTTTTCTAAATTATTTCAGTGGCAGAACTGGTTTAGTAACCCCCCAAAAAAAATGAATTAAGTGATGCAATTATTTGAACATTTCATACTGAATGTCTCCCCTCTATGGCAGTGTATAATTTCTTTAATTTAAAGAATGAAACTTAAGTAGTAGTTTGATAAGCTTAAAGATAACATTTTTTTCATCTTTTTTTTTTCCTAAAATAGTCTTCAAACATTATTGTATGCTATTTTATCTCTCTTGTTGAAGTATCCTTCTCTACGTCCAGCTGAACTTGTAGAAACTAGGAATAAATTTTCCTTCTATTCATTTCTGACATAACAAATGATATTCTTTTATTGGTGAGCCTGTAATGGACTAATGGGTCTCTTTACGTGAAATCTGTAAAGGATTTAATACATGATATAATATATATAAGAGAGAAGGATGGATACCCTTTCAATCAAATGTTGGATGGATACTTACAATAGGCATTAATTCAAATGACTCTCTCAAAACGATATGTACAATTTTAGGCATTATTGTAAGGAGGATTGCCATCCTATTGAAGAATGCAAAACGTTTCTAGGCAAAAGAGTCTTCTTTGAGAGAGAAACTTGAGCCACAAAAGAAGATTGCAATTAACAAACTAGTTTTACCAAATCTGCACCTTACCTTGATGTTTAGAGGTTATTCATCCAATCTGAAAAATGCATTCTTCACTTAGAATTGTCAGCTAAAGGATTGCTTCGTTTGTCTTATTATTGATAATGTCCGTCACTAAAACCTAGTGTCTAAGAAATTGGTTGCAAATCCTACAGCTCACCCTAATCCCACTAAATTGGGTTGGGTGGAAGATGCTGGGAATCTGACCTTGGTACCATGGTAATATATAGTCAACCTTTCCATTTGACTGTTGAAGGATGTAGTTCAATGTGATATCAGTCCACTTGATTACGCTAAACTACTCCTTAAGTCTTCTTCCCAGTTTGATAGTTATCTCATTCACGGTGGATATCACAAACACTTACAAGATTTAGAAGGATGGTAATTGCCATTGGTACAAATTCGCCTTCTCTTCTTTGCTCGCTTAATCTTTACTTTTCGAAAATCCTTCAGTGAAGCAAGTCATCTCAAGTAGTACTTCACAATGTGTGTTGTGTGCCAAGCAAATACAAACATATGGGGACCCTCCTTTGGGTATTCAGGCTATTTTTGATGCATATTTGATGTTTTTGAAGAAACTAAGGGATTTCCTTCTCTTGAAACCTTTCAACACAATTTCCATTTGGTTCTAGGTTCTTCACTTATGGATTTTCTTCCATATTGTACGACGCCCATTGAGACTACAGAAATAAAGAAGCAGTTGCAGATTGAACATAGTAAGATTCAGTATTGCATTTCTTTGCATGGTTCTTAAATGAGAAAATTAAATGACATTGTGCACGTTCTTTTGGGCATATTTCAAGATTATTGTCAAAAACTGGTACCAGTCACAGCAGAATCTCTTAATCCAATTATAGTGGATCAAGTATTTCTGTAAAATTGATGTAGATTTTGGATACCATTAGCTACGTCTGAACCCATCAAATGTGTAGAAAACTACTTTGAAAACTAATTATGAGTGTCATGTCATGCTTTTGGGTCTCACCGATGCTCCAACCACATTCCAGAGGATCATCAATGACATATTTTACTCATGTTAAAAAAAATATATATTTGGATGATATATTGGTCTATAGTGGAATTTTTAGATGACCGTGTCAAAAGATGTTTATATTGCTCCTGGTCATCTACAACAACATTAATTACATGGAAAAATGCAAAATTCTTTTGGTGAGACTTCCATCGGATGATGCACTAGGTCCATAGCCATGGGCCAGTTACTAGTATCTGGCCACAATTTACTTTGACTAATTTCAGGTTTAGGCTTATTAGACATTTTTGAGAAGCTTTTGCTATTTCCTTTCAAATTTTATGGGTTTAATTGATTGTGATAGTTATAATTTCCTGAAAACCCTAGCGAGCTCACTGGTTTTATAAATTGTTCTAGCCTTCTAGGAATCTTAAGCTTTAGCACTGTCACTGATTCTGGATTTGTTTTTGAAATGCTTTTGCTGATGTCAAACCTACTAGTTACAGTAGTATTTACTATTGTCTACCCTCTAATTCCCAAATTTGGAATGCTTTCCAGTTTCCATTTATGTATTTGCAATAGTGTTGAGAACCTAAAGTTTTAGTAGAAAAAGCTGTGTGTTCAATAGCAAAATGCTTTTGCTGACCAGATTGAAAAATTCTGAAATAGTGTATTATTCCATTTTTACTTCCTGTCACGGTAGGACATGTTATGTATAATACAAGGGAACTTTAAATTCCTTAAAAAACAAACAAACAAGCTAACTAACTAAAGGCTAATTTCTTTAAAAAAAATTGATTTTTTATTATTATATTTGGACAACACTTAAACAAATAGGTTTTCTATATGTTATGGAAACCATTCATATTTACATTTCTTTCCTCCCCAAGTAAGAAGCCAACTAAATTATTCTATAATATATGGTTGCTGTGCTGTGCATTTGCTTTATTGATGCGAATGATTGTGGTTCATAAATGATTTGGCTATAGTTGTCTTTTCTGGGATGAGGAAATTGGCTTGTAGAATTACAGCAGACATATTATCTATAATGAACTCCAAATGTATCAGCAGGAAACCTTCTACTGTTCTGTGGTTGTTTGCGTTGACATTTGAACTTGGGAGACAAGGCTCAGGACCACGTATTCATGGATTATTTGAACGTGCATTAGCTGACTCAAATACTCAACAATCCGTAATATTATGGCGATGCTACCTTGCTTACGAACTCTATGTAGCATGCAATTCTGATGCTTCCAGGCGTGTATTTTTCAGAGCTATTCATGCTTGTCCTTGGTAAGTATTTATCTGTCATTTAAATCTGTTTAGTTTGTGCTTTGCAGGCACCTTTGAATGCCTCTGTTGAATTTTCAATATTTTCTTTTAGGGAATGCATTTTCATGTGAAGATGTGTGTAGTTTTTCGAGAAGTAGAATGTTTTGGCATTAATTTCATTAGGAACATCATAAATCTATATCCATGATCATCTGTGGCAAGTTTTTCTTGACTCTGCATGCTGTCAGCGTCACTTCTGTACTATTGCAGAATTTCATTTACTTGAATTGAGTAAAATTTTGTTGTGCAATTATTGACATACAACCTTGTGTAAAGCGCTTGGGGTTTAGTGGTTTGAGAATTCTATCCATGTATTTGCTGTAATATTGAAAAGGGTGAAAGGAATTCAGGTCTTTTTCAGTGGAACAAGTACTCATTGCCATGTATCATATAACAAACTAGTGTTGTGTATGCATGTATGTATGGTGACTTATGGTATTACTTTGTAGGTGGAAAGTTTATTTTATCACTAATAATTCCCTGCCTTTTCCAGGTCAAAGCAGTTGTGGCTTGAAGGTTTTCAAAAACTGAGCAATATTTTGACTGCAAAGGAGCTTTCTGATCTCCAAGAAGTCATGCGTGATAAAGAATTACGACTGAGGACAGACATTTATGAAATTCTTTTGGAAGATGAGACTAAACTTTGAAAATTCTGGGACATACCTGTATTCAACATTCTTGAATTGTATGCATACAACCATCCTTCAGTAAATCTGTATATATTACTATTACCGGTCTATATGGCTGTTGGTATCTGTTGTAAAACTTAAAGTCACAGAAATGTTTACAATATACAGGAGCCATATAAACAATCCACGTTAGGGATAATTTGTGCGTATTTGTTCCATTGCTTCCTTCCTGATCATTAATGATGGTAGTTCTTGTTGCCACATTTTGCACGGGGTGCCATGTTTTCATTTTTTGTAAGTATGCTGCTCTCCCTTCCCTCCTCCTCCTTTCCCTTTCTCCACTATCCCCTTTCTCCCCTTCTGTCAGTTTCATTCCTCCTTTTTCCCCTTGTACTTTCTTCGGTCAAATTCCCAAAACAGAGCAAAAGGTCCCTGAAAGTTTCTAAGTCTAAGAGCGCAACCCGACTCCGCAGCGAAGTCGGGGTGCGCCCTTAAGTTCGAGCGCACTCGGGAATGCGAAGTGCGGAAGAGGACCAAAAAAGACCGAATTTTGGCTAAGTACAGGAGCGCAACCCGACTTCGCAGCGAAGTCGGGGTGCGCTCTCTTTCCTGCGCGCACCTGGGAAGCAGCGGATCCTGAAAATCGTCTAAGTGCGGGAGCGCAACCCGACTTCGTAGCAAAGTCGGGGTGCGCTCTCTTTCCTGCGCGCACCTGGGAAGCAGCGGATCCTGAAAATCGTCTAAGTGCAGGAGCGCAACCCGACTTCGCAGCAAAGTCGGGGTGCGCTCTCTTTCCTGCGCGCACTTGGGAAGCAGCGGATCCTGAAAATCGGCTAAGTGCCAGAGCGCAACCCGACTCGCGGCGAAGTCGGGCTGCGCCCTCATTCCTGTGCACAGTCTGAACAACAGCCAAAAATCACTAAGTGTTGGGTGCGCAACCCGACTTCGCAGCGAAGTCGGGTTGCGCCCTCTGACTTGTGCGCACTTGGGCAAAATCTTTCAAGCAGCCCAAAACTGTCTAAGGCACGGAGGCCTCCCTAACTGCGCTGTCTAATTGCGCTCTGATCCCGGGCAAAGTCGGACATGAAATAGAGACTACCTTTCAAGGCAGATACGTCCCTCATCAGAATTTGACAAGTGTCCAGCCTCGGGATTTGAGCTGAAGATGTGACAGGAAAAGGACAAGCGTGGGCCAAATTATCTACCGCAGCTGCCCGCATTTAAGCTGACTCAAAGTTCCATCTATCGCAGCTACCCGCATTCAAGCTGACTCAAAGTTTCATCAACCGCACTGCCACGTAGCTGCCAAGTTTTCAGGTGGACCTTGCTGCAAGTACAGTCCCTGTCTGCAGGAGTCAACATCAACAGCTCTTTTGTCGCTTTTGTCAGCTATTGTCGGGTTTGGGATTTTGTGCCCAGAGTTGTAATCGGGGGGAAATTGCACTATAAATAGCCGCACCACATCATTGTAAAAGGGTGGAAGGGGGATATCCTGCTAGGGAACCATTGTAGCTATATGTTTGCTTCTGAATGCAAGATACACTTGGCTCTATCTGCTGTTATCGTTCTTTATGCTGCCTTTACTTAGCATTTCTGCCTCATGTTGCTTATTTTATTGCTTACTATTATTTTGCTATCCGGATATCGGTATTTGATGATTAAGTATTCCTGGAATGCATAGCTAGAGGATACATAGAATGTATGACAGTTGTAGTTTCTGTAATGTATTATGTATTTAATTGTTGTTAGTAGTGGTGATTGATCGTTGTCGTGCTGCTTATCCTCCCCACCCAACTCAAATCATATTTGTATTTCTTTTCGCATTTTTAATTCCTTTCCTGCACTCTGAGCTTAAAACATCTGAGAAAACACATAGGAAGCCGGCCTTCTCCGGAGATTGGCACGGAAGGCATTCCTTCCTTCCGGCCTTTCAATCTGGTGGGCAAATCCAGGGCGCATTTCACTAAATCCTTTCCTAGTGGCGGATTCGTAACCAACGGTTTCTTTGGCGCGCCGGTGGGACCCGAAAATTTCCCACCCAAAACGAGAATCGAAGCATCGGTGTTCGCTTCATTGCTATTAAAATCAGAACACCTGGCGACTCTGCAAGTACCTGAATATTCTCCGAGTCCGTGAGACCGGTCCAAGCGCCTTTATGCATACAAGAAGGTGGAGAGCAAGGAATCCGGGAAACCGGCCTGATCTTTACGAAATTGACATTAACGCTCTGGGAGAGCGCGTCAGGCTGGCTGACTACCAAGCTCGCATAGACGAATCAGAAACCGAAATTGAAGGGGCCGAAATTGAAGAACCTACATCTTTAGACGACATCGATACCGAGTACATGACTAGAGGGGAAGAAGAAATGGCTGCTTAGCAAAATGATGACGACCTCTTCCCGACGGTCGACTCCACGGGGCCCTTGGCCCTAGTCGGACAAGAGGTTGTACTCCCCGCTGCCCTGAAGGCTATCCCTACTTATGATGGCTACGACAAAACGTTGTATGAGCACATCCAGGACATTTTGGCCTTGGCTGCACTACACTATTACTGATGAGAGTGTCAAGACCCGTCTACTGGCTCTTTCCCTAAGGGGGAAGCTTCTCTATTGGTGGAGATCTTTGCTAGAAGGATCTATCACGAGGTGGCCTCGGTGGCAAGGCAGGCTTGTAAAAGGATGCAACGAGTCTGCCGATCCCTCTTCGTTGTTGCATTAGTTCCAAAGTATCCAACGACACCCACAAGAGGAGGTATCAGACTTCAACATAAGGTTTGCGAGGTCTTGGAAAAGAGTACCTCGCGAACTGCGACCTTCAGCAGGTCAAGCTGCACACTACTACTTGAGGTCTTTCAACTCGAATATCTGCCTACTTCTGAAGATAGCCCGAGTCGATTCCTTCCCTGCCCTATACGAAGCTGCCCAACAAGCAGAATTAGATATAATCTCCATAGGCAGACTCCCGCATAGAGTGCAACCCCCTATTTATCCTGATTTTCCTCAGTCCCAGTACCCATCGGCCTCTGGTGTGATGCCTTCATATTCAAGTCAGCACCCTCAGCAGCCATGGAATCCAGCACCAGTCATAAACCCCTATAGCCCGCCTCAAATTCATTATCCTAACCCGCCACCTCCGCCTCCGCAGTATCCCACACTCCCAGCTCCCCCTCAGTACGCGGCGTATTCTGCGCCCCCGCCATTGGCTGCATTACCTCCGCCGGTCCGGTTGGCACCTGCAGACAATTATATTCAAAATAAAATCCTCCAAGAGGTACGGGCTCTGGCCTCTGGGTATCATACCATGTCTAACGACATGACGATAATGAAGAAGAAGCAAGCCCAGATGGAGTTCCTTCCAAGGAGACCGTATCCTCCTCCGACGCTAACAAAAGATCAAGCCGCACAAGCTCAAAGGCACCCCCCTGCAAGGAATGCTACCAATGAGGATCAACGTGGAACTTCTGACCAGGTTAACTGGTGCTCTACGTGCAACGATCCACACTCAGAAGAAGGGTGCACGCTGCATTAGCACTATCTCCAGACCCTGGCGGGCAGCGCCATAGAGAACGAATTATACATGATCCTGGATGATGAAGGCAACTTTGCAGTCCCAGAAGAAGATCCTGCGTTGCTCTTGACCAAGGAAGGCAGAAAGCCTGTTGAAGCTGCCGTGGTCCAAGCAAAGTCGTTATAGGTATACAACAGAAGAGAAAATGCACAACCTGCTGGGCTACCACCTGACAAGTCACTGTGGCCTCATGCAACCAAAGAAAAGTTTCCTGCGCCCAAGGTTCCCGTGGTGAAAGCTCCCGCAGCTCAATCTCTGGCCAAAACAAAAGAACAAGCTCAGGAGAAGTTGAGATATCCGTCACTGACGAAGAGACAGAGGGTCGAAGCCACGCAGCAATACCGGACTAAGTATGAGCCTGCAAAAGAAAGAGGGAGCCAGCACTTCAACTTACAGCATAGTTGACGAGATAAGAGGACCCTCGCGAAGATAAGTATGTATGAGGCTCTTTTGCTCCCCGGGCAAGTTGATCTACTGCAGGAATCTTTGAAAAATATAAAATACGGGAAGCCAACGCAGCCTGCTGTGTTAGCTCAACCCCTGACAGTCTTCGCCACCGGGAAAAACAGGCCACCTCCTTTCTATCTGTCATTGCGGATGGAAGGCTATATAGTGCACAAGTGCATGGTGGATTCTGGTGCCTTCACGACTGTTATGCCGAGAGCCGTTTGCGATGAGATCGGTATGGAATATACAAGGAGCAACCAAGGTGTCTTTGCAGCTAGACGACACCCCTGTCAAGACAGTTGGTGTCATCAAGGATATCCCTATCCGACTGCATAAAGCCCTCAACATAGTGGTCATACAGGAAGTCGTTGTGGTCGACTTGGAACCCTATTTCGGCATGTGCCTCTCCAGGGAGTTCACTGCAAAGCTGGGTGGGTATCTGTCTCTGGATTACTCACATATGGAAGTGCCCTTCAAAGGAAGGAGACTGAAGATCTACAATGAAAAGCCTTCCACATTTCTAGTAGAGAAGATACCCGAAGAAGAGCCACAAAACGGCATGGTTCAGCTGACAACTGAAGAACTGGTAGTGGTGGACATGACAAAAGAAGCCCTTGAGCTATTACAAGTGGAGGATGAGTTCTCCTTGCTGGACTTCAACGCCATGATTGAGACTGAGCAAGGCTGTTACTCCGTCACCCAACTTGAGAGACTTGACTAGTCAGCAAGGAAAGAGGTAGGACCCGCTCCAGAAAAGCTATGGAAGTTGTTCTTTGATGGCACCTGATGCAAAAATGGCGTCGGTGCAGGGGTAATCCTGGTTTCCCCGTCCGGGATCCAGAAGGACTACACTTACAGGTCGGCTTGGAGTATGTAGTAACAACGCGGCGGAGTATGAAGCCCTGTGCTTGTGTTTGAGAAAAGCAGAGAGACTGGGGGTGAAACATTTGCAGATCTTTGGCGACTCAGAGCTGGTGTGCAACCAGATTACGAATAAGTGCGCCTCCAAGAAGCATTATCTCAAGGCGTATCGTAACCGTGTCTGGGACCTGATGGAGTCATTCGACTCGTTGAATGTCAAAGCCATATCATGTGAGAAGAACAAACACGTTGGCATTCTAGCGTCTGTTGGAGCCAGGTACGTTTCGGTTGATGACATTGTCCAGAAGCCGAAGCCGGTTCGTACCATCTATAGGCATTTTGTGCCTGATAAAGACACCCACTGGCAGGTGTTTGATTGTGACGAGGATATCGTCACTTTTTTGATTAATGAAGCATGTACTATAGAAGGTAGAGACCGTGATGACGAGCAGTACGAGGGGTTGATACAATTGAAGAACAATCATGTCCCGAAAGGGCTGATTACCTTAGAGTCTCTTTGACCAGAATGACAGGGCAATATCCCACAGAATCAAAGTAGACCCCAAGCAGTACGTAGACCTGGAGCTGGAACCTGGAAAAACAATCAAGGTCGGGACAGACTGCACTGAAAAGGAACTGGAGCAGATCAGATCATTATGCAGAGAGTTCCCTGATAGGACTTGAAGGGGTATGATAGACAGATGATCCAGCATACCATTGAGCTGGAAGATAATGCAAAACCTTTCCGGCAGAAGCAAAGGGCAGTAAACCCGAAAATTGAAGCAATGATGAAAGCTGAGCTCTTAAAGATGCTGGAGGCCAAAATCATCTACCCCATCAAGCACTCATCTTGGGTAGCGAATCTGGTTCCTGTGAGGAAAAAGAACGGAGACATCCGTCTCTGCGTGGATTTTAGAAATCTTAATCAAGCCTCGCTGAAGGACCATTACCCGCTTCCCCAAATCGATCAGATCCTCCACATAGTTGTTGGAGCTTAGAGGTTCTCTCTCTTGGACGAATTCTCTGGATACAACCAGATATGGGTAAAGGACGAATATCAACACAATACAACGTTCACCACCAAATGGGGAACGTTTGCATATCAGCGCATGCCCTTCGGCCTGTCTAATGCCGACGCTACATTTCAGAGGGCCATGGACTTACATTTCAGAGGGCCATGGACTTGGCATTCCGGGAGCTGCTCAACAAGGTCATTGTCATCTATTTGGATGATATGACTGTATTCTCTCACAGGAGAGAGGACCATGCTTCCCACCTGCTATTCGAGAGATGTGAATTCGGCATTTCCATCAACCCGAAGAAGTCAGTCTTCGCGGTAAAAGAAGGTAAGCTGCTAGGGCATGTCATTTCTGAGAAAGGCCTTGCAGTGGATCTTGACAGAGCCGAAGCCCTTCTCCGCTTACGCATCCCAGTCGACAAGAAAGGGTTACAATCATTCTTCGGCGAAATCAACTTCGTGAGGAAGTTCATACCGGACTTCGCACAAGTAATTAAGCCCATGGTCGAACTGTTAAAGAAGGATGCCAAATTCTTGTGGACTGACGAAAGAAAGCAGGCCTTTGAAGAGATCAAGGCTAGAATTGCGCAAGCTCCAATGTTGATTAATCCAGACTATTCCAAGGATTTCATCCTGTACGCGGTGGGAGAACCCGAGAGTTACGCGACAGTCCTGACTCAGAAGGGAGATGATGGCGAAGAACGCCCCATACGTTCTTAAGCCAAGTGATTCAGCCGCACGAAGAAAAGTACAATTTTATCGAGCGGTAGGTTCACGCAGTCATGAAATCCCTCAGAAAGTTCAGGCACTTCGTCTCCCAGAGCCGGATAACTGTCTTCATGATACATCCGAATGTCAGGAATTTCATCATACCAGGGGAGCCAGGTCACAAGAGGGCAGGATGGATAGCCAAGATCCAAGAATTTGACATTGAGGTACGACCAACAAAGCTGATCAGAGGCCGAGCCTTGTGCCAAGAGCTGGCCCGAAGTGCTACAGCCGAAATCTTCGCCTACAAGTGGGAAGATCCGATAGCAAAAACTAACCTAGCCAACTCCTTATCAGAGGAAAGTGATTGGACAAATGACCTGGTGCAGTATTTTAGCACCGGAAGATGTCCAGATCACCTCAATGCCTCACAAAGGAGGTTTAGGCTAAACGCCTTGAGATACGTACTTCGCCCCAAGGGGCTCTATTTCAAAAACATTGACGACATCTTGTTGCGATGCGTCAAAGAAACAGACAAACCCAGGGTCCTCGGAGAATTCCACTCCAGGATGCCTGGGGGACATCATTCTGGGAGGCCTACGGCCTTAAAAATTATCAGAGCTGGGTACTATTGGCCCACTCTCTTCACAGACGCACATGCGGTCTGTGTTAAATGTGATAAATGCCAGAGGTTCGTTGGCAGGAACAGAAAAGCACCCTTGCCTCTCCAACCAATTCAAGCCGAGACTCCGTTTCAGCAGTGGGGTTTAGACTTCATCGGGGCCATCACACCTAACTCCGCAGCGGGACACAAGTTTATCCTTACAGCGACCGATTATTTCACTAGGTGGGCAGAGGCGATCCCCACTAAGCATGCGGACCAAGAAACGGTCATTGGGTTCCTCGAGAGCCTCATCACCTGTTTCGGGGTCCCGAAGTCAATAGTGACAGACAATGGTCCGGGGTTCGCAGGCGCTGTACTCACGGAGTACACCAACAAATACGACATCTATCACAAGATGTCTTCGAACTACTACCCGCAGGGGAACAACTTGGCTGAGTCCACCAACAAGAATCTACTGAAGATTGTTAAAAGGACAGTAGATAGAAACAAGGACATGGCACCTACTTCTGAATCGGGCGTTGTGGGCGGATCACATATCATTCAAAAAGGCTATCAAGACATCCCCCTACGCGCTCGTGTACGGAAAGGAGGCAGTTCTGCCTACCCACATAGAGATACCCGCACTCTGGATGCTAGATGAAGAAAAAGGCAACGGGGATCCAGTGGACGCCAGGCTTTGCCGACTCTTGCGGTTAGAAGAAAGGGAAAAGGCATACCAGGCCTTTACTAAACATGCTGAAGCGACCCAAGTCTGGTTTGCGAAAGGCACCACCGCCCGAGTTTTAAAAATCGGGGACCTAGTGTTGAAGTGGGACTCACTGAAAGCAAAGCCGGGCAACCATGGTAAATTTGATGCCCTCTGGGAGGGTCCCTATCAGATTGCTCGGGTGAACCAATTTAATTCATTCGTGCTTCGGGACATGGCGGGACAACTTCTCCCCCTTCCTGTCAACGGGTTCCACCTGAAGATTTACCACCACTGAAGGCACCCAAGGGGTCCTTCCTTGTACATATTTCTTTTCTGCATTTTAGTTTATCACAAAATGTATATATTTATTTCAGCATTCAGCTTTTAGTTTTCAGAGCCTAAGTGAAGCCTAGAGCAAACCTTGACTTCGTAGCGAAGTCAGGCATCGCTCCTTGGATAGTGCGACATAAGGAGTTTGAAAGAAGGCAGCTGACAAAAAAGCCAAAAAATTGACTAAGTCTTTGGGTGCACAACCCGACTTCACAGCGAAGTCGGACTATGCACCGTCTTGGGAGCGTAGTCGGGCAGCGCAAAGCAAAAATTAGCTGTGTTGAAGTCAGACTGCGCAACGGTTTTGGGCGAAGTCAGACTGTGCAGCAAATTCTGGGCGAAGTCAGAGTGTGCACGTTTTCTGGGCAAAGTTTGAGTGCGCCCTCAATTTCGTGCGCATCTTGAATGACGTGTCACGAGAAACGAGGGACAATGATAAATTATTTCTAAGTATGGGCCCAGGCTGCGCGGTAAGGCATAGTGCGAAGTTGGGTTGCGCCCCTCCTTAAAACCCTGGGCCAAAAATCTCCCTCAAAGTGTGTGCCCAAGCAGCGGCTGTGACGTCATTGGAAGCACGAGGTTCGAAATTTTTTTAAAAATAATGATTGCGCATATTTCAAAGCGGATGTCATTAAAAAAGCAGGTGCATTAGGACCAACCACAACCAGGGTACGCTTTCCAAAGAAAAACCCACGCACGGCCGCCAAAGAATAATAGCGCTTCCACCTACTCAGGGCAAATCACCTTAACCCCCTCCCTTGCGCCATTAATGCTGCATTCTTCTTCCTAGAAAAGGGGCCCTGGCATACTCAGAACATCCAAATTGTCAAGCCAAGTCTGAGCTGCAAGGCGCAGAATTGAAGAATTAGTAGCCAGAATCCCCGTCTCTGCCACCTCGTGCAGGAAAGAGAGAATGGACAAGGGAAAAGCGTCGATGCTGGCGTAGTCCAGTGACGCAGAACGCGAAGCTGAAGAGCATACAGAATCCAACGCTCATGAGAGCGAAGTGCCGCAGGAGCGAACAAGGAGAACCAGGTCGAAGAGAAGCCAAGGGCAAGCTCCATCGCCACCCATCAATCGCCTGGCCTGGTATAGGGACGACGAGTACTCTATCAGCCTCACCAAGTTGCGGCCAAATATAGCGAAGTGGGCTGACAAAGTTTCACCCGCGCACCATGTCGGGGTTGCATACAAATCCAACCTGTACTGGTTCTTGTGCCCTCCTGTCCACCAGTTCCCGGAGCTGGTTGAATCCATTGTGGCATACTACAAACCAGCTGCCCAACAAGTCTGTCACAACCAAGGAAGAGTATTGTTCACACTCTTCAGGGAGAGCGTCCAGCTAGCCTTCACCCCGGGGCTCCAGTACGACCCCAACGCCATTGTCAGCAGAATTAACCTGGATGAGCAGCTGGGCAGATTCGCTCAGACCAAAAAGATGAGAGTTTCTCGACTCAGAGCTGAAAACCCCGCTACCAGTCGGACAGTGGTCGACAGGCCCTATACCCCTGGACAGGTTTGAAAATAAGTACATATATATCATCCTGGCATGGGTACTCGGCTGCGACACGGACAGAATGGTGCGCCCGTACCAGCTGGCGCTCGCAGAATGCATCTTGCATGGGGAGTTTTATGACTCCACAACGCAAAGGAGCGGAAGGCGCCCTATTTTCTTTGATTGGGCAGATTGGGTGGCGTACGCCATACATTCGAACTCAGTCGGGTTGCGACGAAGCGGACAACGAAATTTCGACTCTGCTCGTTACTCACATGGTTGTGCCTGTACCACACGCACTACCGGATTAAAGTGCCTGACCTGAAAAAGATGAATGAGAAGGGAGAGCTGCTGCTTGTGTACGAATGGACAGAAGCCCTATACAGGAGAGGGTCGTTGGAGCAGGTCTAACAGCCGCAGGATTCGTTAAGGCAGGCCCAATCTCAGCTCAAGGAGAAGACGTCCCAAACGGCGGCCTTTTTGAAAAACAAGGTCAAAGAGATGTGGGCTGGTTTGTTGCAGGGATGCAGGGCTAACGTCGTCAGGTCCATATCCGTCCTCGATTTCGCGGCCAGGATCCAAGAAGTATCTGCCCAGGGAAAGTCTGTGGTAGAGGAGGTCGAACACCAAGCGAAGCAGTGCCTGGACTTGGCAATGAAAATTGAGGAGTTCGCGCGCAAAGGCCTCCGATTTTCCCTAATGTCCCGAATTGCCCTAGATTGGGCAGATGCAAGGGTAACCTTGCATAATTATTTTGAAAAAACAAGGGCCGCCAGGAAAATGCTGGACGCATTGAACCACGAAATGAACATTTGCCTGGCCCCCTTCAACGCTCTTTCTGAGCTCGGATGCCCGAGCTTCGTCAAGGATGGGGAGTTTTTGCCCCTTGAACAGGTGAAGCTGAATTGGCTGTCTTTTGAGGCAGATACGTCGAAAATTGACAACTGGGCCGAGCCAGTCCAGGAAGCTCAGGTCACTCAGATGGTGTCGAGATATTGCAAGATCAACACCTCCCTTCAGGAGTTGGGAGAGAGATACAACACCATCGACGTGCACAAGGTTGCAGCATTCAGAGCAGCGTTGAAGGATATCAGCGATTGAGGGCTCTTTCAGGCAGCAGCCTGGGACCAGGCCAAAGCTGCGTACAACCATGTTCGTGAGCAGGAGGGTGACAGTGGTGATCATTCGGATTCAGAAAGAGGAGGAGAAACAGAAGAAGAAACTGTCGAAAGTGAATCCGAAGAGGAGCAGTTACCCAGGAAAGGGCCGTCAAAGCAGCGGAATGCAGGAGAAGGGAGTTCCTCTGCGCCCAAAGGATGAATGCCTGCTTCTTTGCGTCGAGGCGAGCTCGACACCCCGCGAGCCACCAGGAATGGTGCCACATTTTGCACGGGGTGCCATGTTTTCATTTTTTGTAAGTATTTTGCTCTCCCTTCCCTCCTCCTTTCCCTTTCTCCACTATCCCCTTTCTCCCCTTCTGTCAGTTTCATTCCTCCTTTTTCCCCTTGTACTTTCTTCGGTCAAATTCCCAAAACAAAGCAAAAGGTCTTTGAAAGTTTCTAAGTCTAAGAGCGCAACCCGACTTCGCAACGAAGTCGGGGTGCGCCCTTAAGTTTGAGCGCACTCGGGAATGCGAAGTGCGGAAGAGGACCAAAAAAAGACCGAATTTTGGCTAAGTACAGGAGCGCAACCCGAATTCGCAGTGAAGTCGAGGTGCGCTCTCTTTCCTGCGCGCACCTGGGAAGCAGCGGATCCTGAAAATCGGCTAAGTGCCAGAGCGCAACCCGACTTCGCAGCGAAGTCGGGCTGCGCCCTCATTCTTGTGCGCAATTTGAACAATTTCACTTGCTCATAATAAGGTCTAAGTATCAAATTTTGCATCCCCATTAATTATGAAGCCCAATCTACCATCAATTTTGAATCACAAAGAACTTGGAGTTTTGTTATTCCTTGTTCTATTGCCATTTTTATCAAAAATATCAAAGCCTTTCTCTTTGCAAAATTATTGGTGCCTTAACCAAGACCTGTGAAAATATAACACTCCTCTTGCTCGACATCTATCTAGACTGTCTTAACAAGCTCCATTGAAAAAAACCCGAGTTCGTAATATCCACTGTTAAACCACCATCTTGCCTTGTAGCCTTTAATTTTGGGGTTTGTTTTATGTCTTCATAAGTATATTTGATCTGAGTTTGAAATTGTATAGGTGGAATTTCCTTGCTAATATGAGCAAGATTTCTTTAAGTAAGAAATGCCAATAAAAACTCAAAGAAGAAACACTAAAAGAGAACTAGAGAAGCTTTTCTTCATGAAAAATCATGCACAATTATTGATGTCCATTCTTTATAAAGGAGTACAATGATGATTATTTTGGAAGACATGTTTTTTAAAATAAAACATGCTTTTTAAAATAAGGCATGCTTGTAAAATAAGATATGTTTTTAAAATAAGACATGCTCTTTATTTTTAGAAAATACTAAACATAATAATTAACTAAAAAAAAAATATTGCTATATAAGACTTAAGTCTTACTGATGCAGGAGCATCCAGGAGCAGCACAACAATCTTGCATCGAAACAAGCAAAAAAAGTTCTAAGTATAAAAAAATAGTCTAAGTGTTGAATGTGTCGCGATATCGCGACATAAAAGTTGTCGCGATATCGCGACAACTCAGAATAACGACGGGCGCAAATCGCAAGTGTCGCGATATCGCGACATAAAAGTTGTCGCGATATCGCGACAACTCAGAACCAACGGCGGGCGCAATCGCAAGTGTCGCGATATCGCGACATAAAAGTTGTCGCGATATCGCGACAACTCAGAACCAACGGCGGGCGCAAATCGCAAGTGTCGCGATATCGCGACACAAAAGTTGTCGCGATATCGCGACAACTCAAACAATGGCGGGTGCAAATGGCAAGTGTCGCGATATCGACACAAAAGTTGTCGCGATATCGCGACAACTCAGAAACAACGGCAGGCACAAATGGCAAGTGTCGCGATATCGCGACAACTCAAAACAATGGCAGGCGCAAATGGCAAGTGTCGCGATATCGCGACGAACTTAGAGCAAAGTTGTGAGCAAACGAAAGTGTCGCGATATCGCGACACATTGGCAAACAAAGACAAAAGCCGAAAAAGTGTCGCGATATCGCGACGGATGGACATGGAGGAAAAAGTGTCACGTTTTCGCGACCCGGCTAGGAGAGAGAAGAGCGAGATGCAGAGGTGTCGCGAAAACGCGACATGTTACTTTTTCGCGGACTGTTGCAGAACGACAGTTGGCAGTTCTAGAAGTCGTTAAGGCAGTTCCAGGGAACCGTTGCAGCGGTTACAGGGACGGTTACGAACGGCGGTTGCAGCAAGAACCTGTGATGATAAAGAGAGATTTTTCGAAGGATTGCGGAGGTTGGAGAGACGAAAGCTGCGGCTTCTTTTGGCATTTTTTGTACTGTGTAATCTTCCATAGTTTCGAATTGTAAAGCTTTCCATGCTTCAAAATAAAATTGCGTCTTTTCTTTGTTAATTAAAATTGGCTCCCCATCAAGTGGTATCAGAGCAGTAAGATTCTGAGTGTGTGAGCAGAGCGCCGAACGTGAGGCAGCTTGCACCAGGATCTGGGGTTACGGGTTCTGAGAAAAAGTGAAGCAGAATGCCGCCGCGAAGAAATCGTGGTGCTTGAAGGAACGTGGTTCCTGAAGGAGACTTTCGAGCATTGCGAGAGGCAAGTGCGAGCCCTGCAGGAAGAATTGCGTAGAGGAGTAGAGCCAAGAGGAGAAGACCAAAGCGATGATGAAGCTTGCGGAGTTGATGATCCGTCGAAGAAGAAGAAGAAGCGATGAGTTCTGCAGAAGCTCGAATGATTAAAGCCATTTCTCAAATTGGGAAAAGGCCGAAGATTGATGTATCCACATATTCTAGAAATTTAAATCCAGAAGAATTGATTGACTGGATTAATGACATGGAGGAATATTTCGAATATGAGGAGGTTGAAGATCCAAATCGAATAAAATTTGCAAGAACAAAGTTGAAAGGCCATGCTGGCATATGGTGGAAAGGAGTGCAGCTGGAAAGAAACCGTAGAGGAAAAGAAAAGATCACCAGGTGGGATCGAATGGTTGAAAAACTGAAACGACAGTTTATTTCGACAGATTACGAATTAGATCTGCTGAGAAAAATGCAGAGTTTGCGACGATCCAACAAGTCTGTTAAAGAATATACAGAGGAATTTTTTAAAATTTCTATCAGAACCGGCCATACAGAAGCAAATAAAGAGAGAGTAGCCCGTTACATTAATGGGTTAAGAACCAACGTGCAAGAAGAATTGAGTCTGGTTCGAATGAGCACCATTGAAGATGCTTACCAGTTTGCTCTGAAAGTGGAAGAGAAACTGAACCGTAGATTTGACAGTAAGCAAAGAGGAAGAGGTCGTGGTGGAAGAACTGGTGGAAGAACCAGTGGAGGTAAATATGATGACCAAAAGCAGACTGGTGAAACCAGCAATCACCAGGAACAGAAGGAGGAGAATGCTTACCGACCCCGTAATCAGAACAATGATTATCAAAGGGGACGAGGTAGAGGTGGACGCGGATATGGAAGAGGCAGATTTCGTGGAACCTGTTTCAATTGCGGAGAAGAGGGGCATCGATCATATGAGTGTCCCAAACACCAAGAAACACCGAACAGAAGGCCTGAAGGTAATGCCAGAGCTGCGGTTGTTGAGGATGGTGTTGAATCTGAGCACTCTGAAGAAGCAGAGCGAGGAGAAGTGATGATCACAAGGAGAACCTTGTTGAACGAAGAGAAGGAACCAGACCAACGGAAAAGCCTGTTTCGCACGAGGTGCAAATGTTCAGGTAAAATCTGTAATATTATTATTGATAATGGTAGTACAGATAATTTGGTTTCTGAGGAAATGGTAGCTAAGTTAAAGCTAGAAAGAAGACAGCACCCGCATCCATACCGGATTGCATGGTTGCAGAAGGACCATAGAGCATTGGTCAGTGAACAATGCTTGGTCAAGTTTCAAATTGGAAGATACCAGGATGAGGTCCTGTGTGATATTTTGCCGATGGATGCTTGCCATTTGTTGTTGGGAAGACCATGGCAATTTGACAGACGTGCAGCGCATGATGGGCATGCAAATACCTATTCCATGACAAAAGACGGAGTACGCCACAAACTGAAGCCATTGAAGGAGGTTGAGGAAAAGGTATGCAATAATGCTAGAATTTGTTTAGTAGATGGCAAAAAATTTTTGGATGGTCTAAAGAGGGATTCAATGTGTTATGCATTAATTCCTACTGTAAAGAGAGAAGATACTACAGACATTCCAGCAGAAGTTGAACATCTGTTAGCAGAATTTCCTGATATTATATCAGACAATGTGCCTGAGGGTTTGCCGCCAATGAGGAAGATTAGTCATCAGATTGACTTAATGCCAGGATCTAGCTTACCCAATAAGGCCGCCCATAGAATGTCTCCTGTAGAGAATGAAGAGTTGAACCGCCAAGTTCATGAATTGTTGAGGAAGGGTTTGATTCGAGCAAGTTTGAGCCCTTGTGCAGTACCAGCAGTACTTGCACCAAAGAAGAATGGCGAATGGCGAATGTGCACTGATTCCCGAGCCATTAATAAAATTACCATTAAATATCGCTTTCCATTACCTAGAATGGACGATATAATGGATTGTTTGAGTGGAGCTAAATACTTCACTAAGATTGATTTAAAGAGCGGATATCACCAGATACGTGTTAGAGAGGGTGACGAATGGAAGACAACCTTTAAAACCAAAGAGGGTTTGTATGAGTGGTTAGTTATGCCATTTGGATTGACTAATGCACCCAGTACGTTTATGAGGCTGATGAATGAGGTATTGCGTGACTTCCTGGAAAAGTTCGTGATAGTTTATCTGGATGATATTTTAATTTTCAGTAAAACATTGGAAGAGCATTTGATGCATGTGCGGACAGTTTTTGAAAAACTGCGAGAGGAGCAGTTATTGATAAATATACAGAAGTGCAGTTTTGTACAGAAAGAGTTGATTTACCTGGGATTTGTCATCTCAGAGGAGGGTCTAAAAATGGATCCTGAAAAGGTGAAGGCTATCATTGAATGGCCTGCCCCAAGGAATGTAACAGAGGTAAGATCATTTCATGGTCTTGCAAGTTTCTATAGAAAGTTTATTAGAGACTTTAGCAGTATTTGTGCACCCCTAACAGAAACTATGAGAGGGGATAAGAGAGAATTTAAGTGGACTGCCAAGGCAGGTACCAGTATGGACATATTGAAGAAGAAAGTGACAGAACAGCCCATTCTGGCACTTCCAGATTTTAATAAAGTGTTTCAGGTTGACTGTGATGCCAGTGGCAGTGCCATTGGAGCTGTGTTGAGCCAAGAAGGTAAACCTGTTGCATACTTTAGTGAAAAGTTAAATGATGCTAGAAAGAAATACTCTGTTTATGATCAAGAATTCTATGCTATCATTCAGGCTCTTAAGAAATGGAGACATTATTTGCTAACCAAAGAGTTTGTTTTATATACTGACCATCAAGCTTTGCAGTATATAAATAGTCAAGGTAAACTTAACCAACGGCATTTGAAGTGGGTTGAATTCCTGCAGAGTTATACCTTTGTCCTGAAGCATAGAAGTGGTAAATCTAATAGAGTTGCAGATGCCTTGAGTAGAAGGCATAATTTGTTGATAGAAATGAGAGTGCAAGTTGTTGGGTTTGATGAACTCAAGAGTTTATACCCAGCAGATCCAGATTTTGCAGAGGCATGGACGGCATGTGTGTCTCCTACTACTGTGGATCGCACTAAGTGGTTGGATTTTATGATCCAAGATGGGATGCTGTTTTGGAAGAACCAGTTGTGCATTCCACGAAGTTCCATGAGGGAAAATTTGATCAAAGAGAAACATAGCGGAGGACTAGCAGGGCATTTTGGTCGAGATAAGACCATTGCTCTCGTTAGTGAGAATTACCATTGGCCGCAGTTGCAGCCGGATGTGACCAAATTTGTGCAGGGTTGCAGAGTGTGCCAGATGGCGAAAGGAGTCAGCCAGAATACAGGAATGTACCAGCCATTGCCTGTACCAGAGAGACCATGGGAGGACATCAGTATGGATTTTGTTCTTGGTCTGCCAAGGACACAACGTGGAAATGATGCCATTTTTGTTGTTGTTGACAGGTTTTCGAAGATGGCTCATTTTATTCCATGTCAGAAGACAAGTGATGTTGTTCATATTGCAGGCTTGTTTTTCAGGGAGGTTGTGCGCCTTCATGGTCTACCCCAAAGCATTGTCTCGGACAGAGATACCAAATTTGTGGGTTATTTCTGGAGAACCCTGTGGAAGAAGCTGAAAACAGAATTGAAATTCAGTTCTGCGTACCACCCGCAGACTGATGGACAGACCGAAGTAGTCAACAGAAGTTTGGGTAATCTTCTACGATGTCTGGTAGGAGATAAACCCAAGGGATGGGATCTGATTTTACCACAGGCAGAGTTTGCTTACAATAATTCTGTCAATCGCAGTACTGGTAAATCCCCATTCCAGATAGTGCATGGGAACAGCCCGAGAAACGCTTCTGAGTTGAGGCCGATGGATAAGGGAGACAAGCGCAGTACTGAAGCTAAAGACTTTACAGCACACATGAAGAATTTACATGAAGAGGTACAACAGACATATCGATAAAATGAATGCTACGTACAAAGCCAGAGCAGATCAGAAGCGACGTTTCAAGGAATTCCAGATAGGAGATGAAGTCATGGTTCATTTGCGCAAGGAACGTTTTCCTACCAAAACCTACAATAAGCTAAAAATGAAGAAGTTTGGACCATGCCGGATCATAGGTAAACGAGATTCAAGAAATGCCTATGAAGTAGATCTACCAAGTGAGCTGAATATTTCCCCTATCTTCAATATTTCAGACTTGGTTGAATATCATGCAGGAAGTTGTAGCGAACCACCCAGTCCGGATCTGTGGAACATTCCAGCATCCACTCCAGAAAAAGAAGAAATTGAAGACATACTCGACACTCGCGAAGGCAGAAGTACCCGAAACAGGCAATATTCGGAGTATTTGGTCAAGTGGAAGAACCGACCTGTCGAAGATGCCACATGGTTGTCCAAATCAGAGGTTGATCGTCTGGGTTTTCCTCTGACCGTCCAGAAGTGAGGATCACTTCTAAATCTACCCCAGGTGTCTGATGCAGGAGCATCCAGGAGCAGCACAACAATCTTGCATCGAAACAAGCAAAAAAAGTTCTAAGTATAAAAAAATAGTCTAAGTGTTGAATGTGTCGCGATATCGCGACATAAAAGTTGTCGCGATATCGCGACAACTCAGAATAACGACGGGCGCAAATCGCAAGTGTCGCGATATCACGACATAAAAGTTGTCGCGATATCATGACAACTCAGAACCAACGGCGGGCGCAATCGCAAGTGTCGCGATATCGCGACATAAAAGTTGTCGCGATATCGCGACAACTCAGAACCAACGACGGGCGCAAATCGCAAGTGTCGCGATATCGCGACACAAAAGTTGTCGCGATATCGCGACAACTCAGAAACAATGGCGGGCGCAAATGGCAAGTGTCGCGATATCGCGACACAAAAGTTGTCGCGATATCGCGACAACTCAGAAACAACGGCGGGCGCAAATGGCAAGTGTCGCGATATCGCGACGAACTTAGAGCAAAGTTGTGAGCAAACGAAAGTGTCGCGATATCGCGACACATTGGCAAACAAAGACAAAAGCCAAAAAAGTGTCGCGATATCGCGACAGATGGACATGGAGGAAAAAGTGTCGCGTTTTCGCGACCCGGCTAGGAGAGAGAAGAGCGGAATGCAAAGGTGTCACGAAAACGCGACATGTTACTTTTTCGCGGACTGTTGCAAAACAACAGTTGGCAGTTTCAGAAGTCGTTAAGGCAGTTCCAGGGAACCGTTGCAGCGGTTACAGGGACGGTTACGAACGGCGGTTGCAGCAAGAACCTGTGTTGATAAAGAGAGATTTTTCGAAGGATTGCGGAGGCTGGAGAGACGAAGGCTGCGGCTTCTTTTGGCATTTTTTGTACTGTGTAATCTTCCATAGTTTCGAATTGTAAAGCTTTCCATGCTTCGAAATAAAATTGCGTCTTTTCTTTGTTAATTAAAATTGGCTCCCCATCACTTATATAGAGACCAAGCCTAATATAAAGACAACCTTATCAATTCCTTCCTATTTAGTGGAAAGTGTCTCCAATTTCATTGGAATAGGAGGAAAAGACTATGAAAAATATGGCACAGAGACCCTCCGTGCTTGTGTCCCCACTTTCTCTAGAATAGGGAGAAAAGGTTGTGAAAAATATGGCATAGAGACCCCTTGTGCTTGGGTTGTTTGTGTACCCATATGACCAACCAAGTATGTAGTGGTACTCAATGTTGTAAATAAGAACAAGATTGTGGTAGTGCATGGTGTTGTGGTGGTGGTGGTTGTGTTGGTGATTGTGTTTGTAGTGAAAATTGTTGGTGTGACTATGATAGTTATTGTGGTTGTTGTCGAAGAGCAGGTAGGAACAAATGTGGTTGTTGTTTCCGCATATAAGAAGGAACCTGTTGCACGTTAAGGGTTATATGTGGCTGCACATGAGGCTATGAAACTAGTAGTTGAGCATACAAAGGCAAAGATAGTGGTGATAATAATCGACCAAAAGAAGATTTTTGTTGCATCTTGTCTTGTGTTGTTCGAAGATGATGACCAAACTATTGTAAAATATGTCGAGATGGTTGCACCTAAGAGTATGACTATTGAATTGGCTGATGGTGTTGTCGTATAGGAAGGGGCAATTGTTGTTGTCCTCCCTATTTAAGAACTACACCTATAGCATCAGTGGAGACAACTGCCTTAGTGTTGCCTTATGTACAAGTGTCCACATCTAAGTAATGCTCAACCAAATTCTTGATAGCAGAGGGTATCAACTGCCTTGTATTATCTTCCATAGGTTGATGAGTGACATGAAGTGCTAAATGTTGGAGCATTGCTTGAGAAGCTACCACAAGATCTTGCATGAAACGATTGTCTCTCTTCTAAAATTTGTTGGACCATACTCATATTCACTAATACTTTAGAAGTATCCTCATGATGGATATCCCACTTAGGAGCCATTGCAAAAGGGATGGCTATAAAATATTACCTGCAAAACTTGGAAAACGTGGAAGAAAAATAATGAAGGTGTCGGACTTCGTTGATAATGCACCTTATTTACAATCATAATTGCACAATTGATTAAATCAAATTCATAAAAGATCTCTATTAGAATAAAACAAAATAATAATAAAGCACTTTTAAAAATAATAAAGTACTCCTAAAAATAAGCTCTGCATTTTTTTCTCTAAAAATGAACTCTACTTTTTTTGATGAATTTTCATGTGCGCAATTAAAAATAACATTGTTAGTCCAACTTCAAACAACCATAACTTCTTCAATATTGCTTAGAATTTGGCATATGACCACTCATTTTTGTAGTACTCAAAACAATCTACGTGATGGTGGAAGAATATTATGAATTTGACTACTAAAAATAAAGATATAGCTTTGAAAAACATAGTGATGTTTTTTAAGGAAAAATGAATAGAGATCTAGAAAGGGTAATATGTGAAAACCCTTGAGGAGGCTAGATCTTTGGCAACCTGAGATGAGGGATTTGGTAAATATTGTGTTAAAATATTTTAGAAGACCAGATCCAAGGTTGCTTTCACAAAACTCAAAGAAGAAACATTGAAAGAGAACGAGAGAAGCTTTTCTTCATGAAAATTCACATACTCAATATTATTGATGTCCAATCTTTATAAAAGAGTACGGTGATGCTTATTTTAAAAGGTGCTCTTTATTTTTAGAAAATACTAAACATAATAATTAACTAAAAATAAAATATTGCTATATAAGACTAAGTCTTATATAGAGACCAAGCCTAATATAGAGACTAAGCCTTAGCACTTGTTCTAACAACAGAATTTCTTGCCAACCACAGGTCCCATGCCACTATTAATGGGATGCACCTATATTACTTTACGCCTTTATCTTTGAACCATTGTTGCATATTCTCCAACAGATTCTTTGTTGGCCATTGTCCCTTCCCCTTAGTCATGGGTAGAATAGACTTTCACACTTCTCTTGAGAAATCATAATGAACAAGTAGGTGATCCATTGTTTCTTCTTTCCTTTTACACAAGCTGCATTGACTTGGACCATGACAAGATCTCTTTTGCATTACATCCCATGTCAATGCCTTCTTAGCTAATGATAACCAAGAAAATAAATTGATTTTCAAGGGCGCTTTCACCTTCAAAATCATACTTCACCACCAAAGGACCTCCTCATTACTATCTTCAAACATTGCCTTGTATCCTTAGCTATAAAATATCCACCAACTAGGTTGTTTTACTATACTAAAGAGTTTTATTCTTGTCTCAGTCTTATAAAAGCCCTTGTTAGACCCCTTGTATGATTGCTCTATTGCTCAACTTTTTTTCCTTCCAAAAGTAATTCTTCTAAAAGCCACCCGTGGTCCACAAATTGGTTTTCTCCATAGAGGTTGCATTTATCAATACCCTAAACCGATATCTATTTTTTTGTTCTATAAAACTTTGAGACAGTTGGTAATCTCCTCCATTTCCCAACTAGGGGTCTTTTCTAGTCTTACGTTTTTCCCATTTCCTATTCTTCAAACTAGAAAATTGTCCTTTAATGGAAAAGCCTTCACTAATGTTTTGCAAATGATAGTAGCATTGGTCATTGACTTGATAGGAAGTCTAATCCACTCTTCAAAGGACATGGAACCCAAATATTTCTCTTTGATAACCTCATGTTATAATCCTTTACCAGTTATCATCTACAAAGACTCTTGACAACTAGTGATTCCCGAAGTTATATATATTCTTAAGCCCCCATCCTCCTATTGATTTAGATTTGACAATCTTACTCCACTTAACCAAATCCATTGCATCCTCCTTCCTTCTTTCTGTCCAAAGGTAATGGAAGCATTTCTTCCTTATGTTTTCCACTATTTTAATAGGAATGTAAGCCATGGAGTACCAATATACTGGAATGACCTCTAAAACCAATTTCACCAGTGTTAAACAACCTTCCAATGATAACCACCTATTGCACCATGAAGTTGCCCTTTTTCCACTATTATATTACCAAATCCAATCCTGGTATCCACAATCATTAGGCTTCAACCTAAAACCCAACTATTTTAGCCCTTTCCCAAACTCAATCAGATTGAAGCCTAAAATCTTTATCATTGATTCTTCATGTCTTGATTGTAGTCTATTAAAAGTTGTATCTTGGAGTTTTATTTTCATTCCTATAGCAACACAATATAGATTGAACAACTCTTTATATTTAAGTGCTTCTCTTAAGTTGTCATTTCCAAACAAGATTATGCCATCTGCAAATAGTGAGTCCTAAATAGAAAGTTTTCCATTTTAATGCCTTTGATCATGCCAAGCCTTTTTTGTTCCTTAATAATTTGGCTCAACCCTTGAGCCACAAGCAAGAATAATAGGGGTGATAGGGGGCATCCCTGTCTCAACCATTTGGAAAGCTTGAACAATCTAGAAGTTGAACCATTAATTAAGATATCAAAGGAAGCATAATTGATACATCCCATTATGCAATTTACAAAGGGTACATTATAACCCATATGAATTAATATGAGCTTGATGTACAACCAACTTACCCTATCAAAAGTTTTTTCCAAATCAAGCTTCATTATCATTACTTGTTGTTGCCTTGATTTGACTGAATGAAGTGCTTCTTGAGCAACACCAATAGTTTCATGGATTTGTATTGTACTTAAGAAACCAAAATGTTCTTCTAAGGGGTGTTTGAAAAACCCTTTTAACCCCTTAGAAATAATCTTGGAGATGATTTTGTAGAGAATATTACACAAGATTAGGATGATATTAGGTTATCCTCCTCAGGAATCAAGGCTAGGAAAGTTGTATTAATAGCCCTGAGTACTTGCCCAGAAGTCTTTGATTCCTCAACCACCTTTAAAAGGTCTTATTGCAATAACTCATAAAAACCCACATAAAAGTTAATGGACCATATGAACCCTAAGCTCTTCCCTTTCCGAAAATATTTAATTGTTGTTTGTAGCTCCTTAGTAACTTTTGTCATCAAAGCCTCTTTGACTTCGTCACTGACCATCATAGGTAGATAAAGTGTTAGCTTGATAATTTTTTCTATATTTGCTCTGTTGGGTTCTTGATAAAATAGGATATTCTTAATTCAAATATATCATGAAACCTTCTCATATTTCTTCCATCCTCCCCTTTGATCTCCTTGTTAAAGATATTACATCATTTGGTATTATGTGTTAAAGTATCTCCATGTTACAATTATATATTTGTAAATATTAGATTAGGGTGTGAGTTATCAGATTAGAAAGTGACTTATATTTACCCTAAAGTATATGTCAATGTGTGAGAAGAGTTTGGGTGTCATGTAATAAAGTGCACAAGTGTGCAAGTGTCATGTAATAAAGTGTGCAAGTGTGTAGAAAGTCAAGAGTCATGTGTGTAGGTGTCAAGTATACAAGTGAAGATGTAAAGTCAAGAGACATGAGAGGTTTGTCATATGTGAGGAATATGAAAGGATGCATCTCTCGGATATGTGAGGAATAGGAAAAGATGCATCTCTCGGATATGTGAGGAGAGCAATAGTCAAAGTATTGAAAGGTCATGTATAAGGTTATATTATGGAGACAAAAATCCATGTATTGTATGACAAAACATAAAAGATGATATGAAGCATTGTACAAAGCATTGAATCTCGAAGAATACAAGAGATCTTATATATTTGATTCATCAATAATATTGTGAGTATATTGTTTATTGATATTGTTATTTCATGAATGTTATGTTCATTGATATTGGCTAGAGATATTGAATGCTCTAATATTTGAGTTTGTTTAAGATCTTAAATATTGGGACCTATGATTAATATGGCTAAAAAGCCAACAATGGTATTAGAGCTGCATTCTGGCCACTTGATATTGAAAGAAAAATTAAGGATTGATTTTATCCTACCTAATTTTGAGAAAAAAACTATTGGTTGATATGACACCAATAGAGAAATGGGTTGATTGCACCCAAAATTTACAAATGTAGGAAGTAAGGAGGAAAATATTACCTTGATCAAAAACCCAACGTTTAAGATTGCTGCTTCAAAGCATAAGTGGAAGTCCTCATATAGAGAACCAAAGTGATAAAATAGAAGCCCATGTCAAAGAAAAAATATTGAATGAAAAGATTATGAAGACATTATCCACTAGACTAAAAAAATAATTAGAAATATTATTGGTTGCTATAGAAGAAACAAATTGTGAGTTCAAAAAGCCATTGACGTTAGCTACAAAGCCCACAGATTGTAACTCCATGAAGAAGGCTACATTGAGTATAATAGTTTACTACTGTTATGATAAATAATTCAAGAGTAGGAAGTCCCACAGCTACTGTTATAACAAATTGAAGTCTTAGCTTGAAAAGGCTAGTGTAGAAGACAAAGGTGAAGCACCTAAGCCAGACCATGTTGAAATCCAAGAAGCCATATTGATAAGATGCCTAAAGAGCATTAGTTGAAGCTGCCAAAGAGAGAAATGAACTAGATTATAATATGTGATGCAACCATCAAGAGTAAAGAAAGAGTCTTTTGGAAATTTGAATGCAAGAGTTCGAGCCAAGAGTAGAGAATATCTAAAGAAAAATGCCAAAGTGCCATAGCCTCAATTGAAGTGTAGTAGGAATACAAAATGCCAACTAAGAAGGGTTTGATAAGATGAGCATGCAGAAAAAGGTAAATGAAATGCTTATGAAACGTTTGATGGAGCAACATTGATTAGCTAATGCTTTGACGAATCTATGAACCTGCCTGACATGCTTAACATTATCTTACAAGAGTGCAACAAGTTATAAGATAAAGTTATTATTTGGGCCAAATCTTTTCAATTATTTGGACATCTAAGTCAAATTAAAATTATAAGACGTATTGCAAATTGAATTTTGAAAAAGTGGATTTATAAGTTTTAAAAGGCTTATTGCAATTCAATTAATTTATAAAATTAATTATTGATAAAGAGTTATAAGGAGAAAATTATTTGAATTTCAAAAATTAATTTGGAGAGAAGGATTAAATTAAAAATTGATTATTTGAAAAGTTGAAATTTGTAAAATTTGAATTATTAAATGAGTTCCATTATGTCAAATAGTAAAATTTTCCTTTCTAAATCACAACTTTTGAAAGGACCAAATTTTGCATCATGGAAAAACAAAATGAAATCAATTCTCATTGTTGAGAAACTTTGGGATATAGTGAATGGAACAAAAAACAAGCCAAAAGATGAAAGAGGAAAACAAAAATTTGAAGAAGATGATGCAAAAGCCCTTATGTTGATTACATTTGGGATAATTGATGAAATACAACCATATATAAGTGAAGTAGAGACTTCAAAAGATGCTTGGAAAAAATTATGCACAATATTTGAAGGAAAGAACAAAGCAACTATATTGCATTTGTAGTCACAATTGTATTCATTAAAGGTTAATAGTGGAGAGAGTATAGAACTCTTTCTTCAAAGAATAGCAAATTTAAAGGTTACTACTTGGGAGAAAAAGTAGAAGATAAACTTCTTGTCCAAGTTACATTAAGAGCACTTCCAAAAACTTACAAGTATTTAGTCACTTCACTTCAAGTGCTAAATAAGACAACAATCTTTGATGAATTAGTTAATGTTCTTCAAGAGTATGAGGTGGAAAATTTAGTCAAATATGAAATGACTAATAATGCTTTGATATCAAAAGAAAATGTACCAAGTAACATTGTAACATCATCATAGTATCAACCTAAATGGAAACAAAGATATTGTCACATATGCAATAAAAAAGGTCATACTACAAATTTTTGTAGATACAATTCCTTGAATCAAAGAAATCAAATGAATAGACCTTTTCAAAAATTTCAACCAAGGCAATATCAACCTCAGTACCAATATACAACAACAACAATGACCAAGAGAAGAGAATCAAAAGTAATTTAGTCTAAGAAGTTCAAGAGGTTCAAGAGACAGAAGAAGCTAAAGAAGAAAATTAAATTAGAGCCCTTACAACAAGAATTCTAATTGAAGACCAAATTAAAGATAATTGTGAAAAGGATGAAAATGAAGATCATCCAAAAATTTCTAATGACACCGATGTTATAAAAAATAAAATAAAAGCAATTGAAAATAAGACTATAGAAATAGATGAAAGACAAAAGTTAAAATCCAGATCATTCCAGAATTGTAGACTTTGTGAGAAGACCAAACCAAAAACAGATCATGAAAAGAAAATTGAAGTGCACTATGGATGGATCAAGAAATCAAATTGGAATAGGATCATGGATATGTTACAATGTTTTTATGGTCACAAAGAAAGTCTAATAAATACTATAGAAAATAGGTTAGCATATCAACACTAGAACCTTAAGCAGTACAAAGGCTAGAGGCAAAGGACAAAGACCAAAATAAGAGATTGAAGACTAAAGTCTTCAAACCAAATAATGTAATACATGGGGTTTTGGAGATATTATATTATTTGGTAGTATGTGTTAAAGTACCCCCATGGTACAATTGTACATTTGTAAATATTAGATTAAGGTGTGAGTTATTAGATTAGGAAGTGTGATTTATATTTCCCCTAAAGTATGTGTCAATGTGTGAGAAGAGTCCAAGTGTCATATAATAAAGTGTGCAAGTGTGTAGAAAGTCAAGAGTCATGTGTGTAGGTGTCAAGTATACAAGTGAATATGTAAAGTCAAGAGACATGAGAGGTTTGTCATATGTAAGGAATAGGAAAGGATGCATCTCCTAGATATGTGAGGAGAGCAATAGTCAAATTATTGAAAGGTCATGTGTAAGGTTATATTATGGAGACAAAGCTCGATGCATTGTATAACAAAAATAAAAGATGACATGAAGCATTGTACAAAGCATTGAATCTCAAAGAATACAAGAGATCTTGTATATTTTATTCACCAATAATATTGTGAGTATATTGTTGATTAATATTGTTATTTCATGAATGTTATGTTTATTGATATTGGCCAAAGATATTGAGTGCTTTAATATTTGAGTTTGTTTCCTGAATATTGGGACTTGTGATTGATTTGGCTAAAAATCCAACACTCCTAGATGGAATTTATCATCTTTTTTTGTTTTGCATGCTTTTGAAATAATTTTGTATTATCACCCCACTACTCTAGCCAAAGTACTCTACTAATCATCCTCCACTTTCCATCTTTCCATTCTAGCAATTCCCTCTTTTTTTTTTCAACTTTGTGACCTACAAATTCTCCTTATCTAAAAAACTTCGTTGCCTTCATGACTATGCAATTGATTCAATTTAGATGTTATTCAACTATATTTACCTCTACCCCCAATATTTACCTTTGGCCCATGTGATTGTAGCCGATTTGATTCTCCTAATATTTTTAGAAAACTAAAACATAGTTGTCTCTTCCATTGTTGGATCAATATGTATTCACTCATCTCTTATAAATTTATAAATTCCTCATCTTCCAACCAAATAGCATTGAACTTGAAAGGACCTAATGGTTTCTTTTGCTTTTTTTGTAACTAAAAGAAAATCGATGAAGGATCAGATCCCCCACCTTGATCTATCCAAGACCTCCATATTTCTACTTCAACTATGAGGTTTTTAGGCACTAAAAATCTGTCCAACCGTTTAGAAATACCTTGTCTTCTAGTTCTTTGATTCCTCATAGTGGGAGATAATTTAATAAGTTCTACATCACACAACCCTACATTCTAGATTTTTTGTAGAAAAATTTAGCGAGGGGATCCATTCTAGCCCTCTCTCCCCATATTTATGCTCTTTTAGTTACAAAATTTAATTCCCCCACCACTACATTTTCTTTTTTTAAAAATCCTATATAAAGAATTCTTTCCAAAACACCCTTCTACCAAAATAAGGCCATATAGATTGACTACATAAATAAGCTTTCCTGGTTCCATATAATGTAAGTCTATAAATAACCCTACCTTAATATATACCTTTTCAACTAGCTGGAAGGAGGAATTCCATCCAATTACATTTCTCCCTAATATTTTGTTTGAGTCTATCCCTTCAAAGTTCCAATTTGATAGGAGAGGTGAGGATGGTTGTTTTTTTCATCTGACATAGTCTATTGGATTAAAATTATATCTAGCTTATGAAGATTAAACAAATTATTTAGGGATATTTTTTATGAGGGGCCTCGAGCCCTCTAACATTTTAAGATAGGATGATTATTGATTCCCTTTTCCCTAGGGTTGTCCTACTAAAAGAACCCCAACTATGGACTTTTGTTTACCAAATAAAATTTCCTTCTCAAATTTTTTATGCAATTTTAAAGTAGGATTTCCTTCTTACTGTAAAATCTTGAGAGTGACATCTCAAAACCTACACCCCCTAATACTTGACCATACCTAGTATCTCCATTACCTTTTTTAGGGCTCTTAGGGCATATCTATCAGAAGATGTGCTTGTGTTATGGTGATTTGGAGGACTTGATGGGGAAGAGAACTTACTAGAGTTGTTTAAATCCTACTTGCTTCCTTGTCTAGAAATGTATTTATCAAAAGAGGGTGAGAACTCGATAAGTTTTACACCCTTATCTACTTGTCCTAAGCCCTTGATAGAAAGAGGTTGTAGAGTCCCCCTTGAATTTAAAAACCTTCCCTCTTCCTTTGACCATATGATTTCTCCTCGTCTTCCCAAAATGAAGGAACAACACTACTCTCTTGCAATGTCCTATTGAAACTATGGTTTTTCAATACCTCTATATAAGGGCTCAACCCATGAAAAGATAATATAGCAATTTTATCATTATTAGAAAAGGGAAATATTAGGTCCAGGATTTGATGGATACCTAATAAAACACCTCCATGCACTTTATCGATTGCATGTATGACCTCCATTCCCTCATCTGAAACTTCCCTATTGCAATTACTTGGAGCTAAATATTTATCCTTTGTATGGGTATTGATGATAGGAAACCTTTCTTTAAGTTATTTAGGAGTCTTTATTGGGTCCTCCTCTATTTGTGCTTCAGTCATTGTTGCTATTTTTAGACCAAAAATCCTCCAACTTTCTTTTGTACAGTCCCTTGCCCTATGCTCTCTTCCATTTCACAATCTACCTTGATATGACCATAATGATGACAATTACTATATCGAAATGACACCTTGATGTAGTCAAGCTTTTGTAAATACATCCAATTTCTTAACACAAGATCAATATTTTTCAACAACCCTAAACTAATATCAAGCTCCACTATGGTACGAGCTACCATTTTTTGGATGCCACTTAATTTTTTTGTATCTCCTCCAAGGAAAAATCTCAAGGAGTTTCCAATCTCATGCAATATTATTTCATTCTACAGCTCAAGGGGCAAAGAGGGTAGCTTAATCTAGATAGGCTGGGTATTATTCCTCTCAAATCATGGATCAAACCAATGAGTCCAAACTTTTAGATTTAAAATTTTGAACCTTTGACTCTACCTTCCATTTTTTATGATTATAACATCTCTTGTTGTTTGGAAGACAAAAACCATCTAACCCTTTGTAATCACATGATATAGGACTATAACCCAAAACCTCCAACTAGGTAACCTTGATCCATTTTCCAATATTTTTTTGATTTCATGGAGTAGTCCATAAATCTACCTATCAAAGACCTTGTCCTTAAGTGGCAACTTGCTTTAGCATCATATCCTCGTCTACAACTATTTGGACCAAATCCTTTCATAATTTAATACCATGTTTTTGCTTTAATTTTCCCTTTTTTCTCAGTTTGTTTATCTCCCAATCTGGCAAGACTACCCTTTAGTGTTTTCTCTGGTTCATTGTTGGCACTTCCCTTTGTGATTGCTCCCCTTGTATGCCCTAGGGTTAGGGTTTGAATTTGATTGCACCTTCGAGCACTTATCCCCCTTATATCAAATTCCAAAAGGTTATTCCTTAGAGAAAATAATTGAGGCCTTTGCATTTTCCTTAGGTACTTCACTGTAGTCCACTACATTCTCTTCATACATTGTCGATTCAACCATCCTACCATTGTTAGTGACCAATGGGTCAAATCCGCCGTAGTTGAGAGTTCCTATCAAATTATTTTTTAAAATTTTTGTCCTCCTCTCTCCTTCTTGGCCTTGTTGGTTAAAACCTAACAATGAGAGCCTTATTTTCTCGAGTGCAAGCAATTATTGTTTTTGTTAGATCCCAACAACCACCCTTTGTCATGCTTCTTCAATGATGATGATCTCATTTTCCTTTCAATCCAGTTCCGTAGTGACATGTTGTTTCTTATTAGATTTACAAACCTTCAAGCTAGCTCCATTGTAACTTGTTGTTTCTTCCTTTGAAGTGGTAGATATGCAAACCTTCAAGCCAGCTCCATAATAACCTTTTGTTTGTTCTTAGATATGCAAACCTTTAAGCCAAATCTATTGTGACCTCTTGTTTCCTTTTAGATCTACAAACCTTCAAGCCGACCCCATCATGACCTATTGTTTCTTCTTAGATTTGCAAACCTTCAAGCTAGCTTCGTCGTGACTTGTTTCTTCTTAGATCTAAAAACCTTCAAACCAACTCCATCATGACTTGCTATTTCTTATCTACTATTTTCTAAGATATATAAACATTCAAGCTAGCTTTGTCATGATTTGTTGGTTTTTTAATCTGCAAACCTTCAAGCCAACTCTATCATGCCATGTTTCCTTTTATATTTGTAAACCTTCAAGTCAACTCCATTGTGATCTGTTATTTCTTCTTAGATCTACAAACCTTCAAGCCAACTCTCCTATGACTAGTTGTTTCTTCTTAGATCAACAAACCTTCAAGCCATATCTGCCATGACTTATTTATTTTTAGATCTATTGTTTAAATTTTTGTTATGGGTAATTATTAATATCTAATAAGAAATAATAGGTTACGATAAATCGAGTTTGAAGGTTTATAGATCTAAGAAGAAATAATAGGTCACGATGGAGCCGACTTGAAGGTTTGTAGATATAAAAGGAAATAATATGCCATGGTATATATGGCTTGAAATTTTGCATATCTAAGAAGAAACAATAGGTCATGATGGAGCTAGCATGAAGATTTGCAAATCTAAAAAGAAACAATAGGTTGTGGTAGAGTTGGCTTGAAGGTTTGCAGATCTAAAAATAAACAACATGTCATGGCAGAGTTGACTTAAATATTTGTTATAAACAATTATTATTTGATTAAAAATAAGATCATAACATATTAAAATTTGTTTGTATTAATTGTAAAGATACTAATAATTAACTTTGATATTTGTTTATAATTAAGTTATAATTATATATTTTTAATTTTTTTAAAACAAATAATTACATTTGATTGGTATGTTACTTTGACAACTTTGACAACTATATATAGAGCTAATGTTATTATAATTGTATAAAAGATAGGTGAGAGGTTTCATTATTAAAATAAAACACTTTCTAATAAGGAAGAAAGTGTTGTATATATATATATATATATATATATATATAAGTTTTACAATCATAAAGATAATCATAAAAGTTGAACAAAGGAATTTTAATAAAACATTTTCAAAGGAAGAAAATGAGATTTGTTTCTAAATACCATAAGGTAATGGATATAATCTTTTGCAAATCCTTTTATGTTTGACACTAGAGAGAGAGAGAGAGCATCTCAAAGTTATATTTAATTGTAATTTTTTGTTTCTAATACAAATAATATTTTAAAATATGTCTCTTAAAAATATACGATACGTTTTTGAAGAGATGTAAATTATAAAAACAAAATTTTTGTTAACTAAAAAATTTCAAATTTGAAAATATATAATTATGAATACAATTATACTTTGTATTAAAATAAATGTATTTTGATTTAAAAAAAAGCTTTGTGTACCTTTTACTCGAGGCACTTCCATTAAAATATCACTATAGTCATTTATTATTAGGTCAATTGAGTTGTCTAATTTTATAATTATTTTTAAAGCTATGTGGCTTCTATTAGGGGTTACTTTCATTAAAATATCAAAACATTGCATTTTTTGTTAGCTCAATTATACAATATCTAGCTTGCCCTTTTATTATTAAACATATTTTTCATTTTATTTTCTATCCAATATATTCATCTTCCTCATAGTGTTATGTTTTTGCAATTAGTTTCTTGACATCGTTTTCATTAAGAGAAAATCTCACTTAGTCAATTGACTTCTAAAATTTGAATCTCACCAAGACAAATATCAACACTATGATTAGCTAAATTATTTTCTCCTTGATTTCCTTCTATAGATATGGTCACATTTCAAAGATATTACCTCCAATAATAGATGATGAACATTGGCAATAATATTATTTTGTATCCAATCCCCATATCTATTTTTTTATAGCACTAATGATAATTTGTGAATCCCCTCAATTGAAATATATTTCCATCCTTTTTTATTGCAACTTTATTCTTTGTAAGAAGTGCCCTAGTCTCTGCATAGCTATTAGTTGAAGTCCCATATGATTTTGAGTAAGCAAGGAGCATTTTGTCTTCATTATTTCAAAAAACACCATCTAAGCTGACTTTTCCTAAATTTCCATTGGAAGCATGATCAAAATTTATTTTTGATAAAACCCTATTTTTGGACATTTCCATTTTACCATAGACTTCTTTGATGAGCACCATATTTGTAAACATTTTGCAAGTGAGGCAATCATACAGTTCTAAACATGAGCATAATTTTGAGGTATATTTTTAAAAATTCTATTATTCCTTCCAAGCCATAAATTCTAACAAATAATGGTAGGGCCAAACCTCCACAAAATACATAATTCTTTATATTTGAAATAATTAATTCAATATTTCATCAACTTTGTCAACGTTGATGGAGCTACCTAGTATATTCTAGTATTTTTTTAAAGTAACCTCAAATGGTGTGATTAAAGGGACAATGAAGAAGTAAATGATCTTATATTTCAAAATCCTTCTCACACAAGGCACATCATATCCTCTTCTTTATAGACTCTCCCTTGTAATAATTTTACTTTGAACTACTAACCAAAGGAATGTTGAAGCCTTAGGGAGAGCCTCTAATGACCAAACCTTCTTCCAAGAAAAATCTTTGGGAGTAGAAAATTTCTATTGTTCTAAATCCTCATATCCCAACTTGACTAGGTATCTACCATCTTTTGATGGATTCCAAACAAACTCATCCATTCATTTAAATTATAGGTAAATAAAACTCTTGAAGCATATTTTGAAGTTTACGTGCAATTTTTTTGAGTTCCTCTCCTTCAACCAAGTTACGAATAGAAATCAATGATCTAGAGTTGTTTCTCACATTAATATAATATTTAACCTTTGGACCTTTACGAGATAGGCATGCCCAAGCCAATGATTTCCATTTTAAATCAAAGATAAGAGGATAAGGATTCAACCAAGCATTAGACCAAAAATTTGCATAATTACCCTCACTAATTGACCATCTAATATGTTTCTTGATCAATTGTAAACTATCTGGTATGAAGTTCTATGTTGATGATCCTTTGGGTAGGGTTATTTTTCTAAATAATTATATTGCATCAAGAAAACATATATATTTTTGAAGTAACATTTATTCCCAACTCTTTCCTTGATTTCTAAATAATCTCCACCCAAGTTTTTCCTCTAAGACCAAACTTATAAGTTTGCAATTCTGCAAGCCTACTCCTCCAATATTATTTCCTTTGCAAATCCTATCCCACTTACAAAGAAGAAACTTAAATTTTTCTTGCTTCCTTTCTGTTGGTCAAGAATCCACCTTAGGTATAGAATGTTTCATCTATGCGCCCTAGACCCGACCAACATTGAAAGGCCAAAAGGAAGAAATGCCTCCCGTGCCAATCTCCAGAGAGGGTTGGTTCCCTTACTAACTACTTTTGGTTTGTAGATTTAGAGAGCAAGAAAGGAATGGGAAATGACTGAAAGGAATGGGAAAAGGGTTGTAAGCCGATTGAGAAGGGGTGATGAATAGGTAGCAAGATCAACAAATTTTACCTCAAACCAACAACATTTTACACAAAGAACAAAACAGAAACCAAAACCAAAATTCCTTAAACATGCAATTTCCAGGGATATTCCAACATCCACCCTTTACCGATAGCTAAATCCAGGAATAGAATTTAAACTTTTCGATAATGAAATGAATTTAACATAAATAAATGATAGAAAATCTGCACATAGAAGTGGATTAGAATCAGAGCCAAGAATTCCTTGCATTCATAGCAGAGCTTGAGTTTACAAAGCTTTCAAGCAAATTGTCCATCCTTAAAACATTGAATTTGCTAGTTTTTATAGAGGATTCTACCTCTAAAACATTAATGCTCAACCGTAATCCATCGTCGTGGTAGGAAGGATTTGATTTGGTGGCACTTCAAGAGTTATGAGGCATGGCAAAGTCTGATTCTATTGCTGGAAACATCGCATCTCATCAATGCAGTTGGTAAGATTTACCTTTGATGATATCCCTGCCTACTGACCTACCTCAATGGCAAATATCGGATCCTAAAATATCTAGGCATTAAATTTTGATCACCCTCACACCCACCGCCATTAAACAGATGAAAGCGCACCCTCTAAATTTGATTTCATTGTTGAAAAGTGTTTTGGGGTGGTTTCACTGAAGGGAGAGGTGAAAGGGGAGTTTCACCCAAAAGAGGCACGAAAGAGAGTCTCGCCACCTCTTTCGAGCGAAACGTAAACTTAGAATTGTGGGCCCTACGAGCGTTGCACTCAAAAAGTAGCCCGAAAGGGGCTTTCGAGGGAGGAAATCCTCAAAATAGCTCTTTGTTGGGGTGAATCCATTGGTACCACGTGGATTGCATTGACTTTGACCATGCTTTGTTGCCTGGGTGGCATGGCGGCCAGTGCACGACTTTGAACAATTAAAATGTTATATTTGGCTTTTCACCCCTTCTTGCAATGAAAAGGAGTTTCACTCCATAACGGGCGTGAAAGAGACTGGGCCCCACATGAGTTTCACTTGATTGCAAGCCCGAAAGGGCTTTTCGAGTGCCTCCTACCCAAAACAACCTTTTCCATTAGTGGGCCCTACCACGTGCTTTGATTTAGACATTTCTCTTTCACCTAAGTCATAGCCCAAAAAGGGTTTTTGCTCTTCATATTGCCCGAAATGATCCTTTGCGATCGCAAAGGGGCCTTTGTTGGAATGTGGGCGTGAAACGCCTCACTTCGCATTCATGCGTACTTGTTTTTGCTTGCAACCTCAATATTTTCATCCACGTGCCTATCACAAGGAGTGTTGAACATACTTTTTGCATGAAAGAACTCTTGTTGTGAAGGCTTGGCAAAACCTGGCCTTCGCTTCATCAACATGATAAAATATAAACCAAAAAATTTGCTTGCATGCCGAGTGGAAATGATCTTTTTTCATTCTTTGACTTGGATGAAAAGAAAACTTAGACAAAAGTTCTTACAAAAGAGAAAGGGCAGCAGGAATTTTTACAGTGAGTTTCGAAGAAGAAAAAGCATTTTTTAGAACTTAAACAAAATTTTACAAAAAATTTGAATGTGGCAAAGATGCCAACATTTTTGGTGGCTCACGGGGAATTGAGCTCGCCTCAATGCGACGATCCCAAGCCTTTATCCTTTGGGCTCAGAGTCATCGCTACTTTTTGCTTCTTCAGAGTGCTTGCTACCGGTACCTACTTCTTCCTCCAACCTCTCTCTCTCTTCTTCCTTATCTCGCTGCTCTTGATGGTCTCCTTCCTTCTCTCTATCAACTTCACCTTGGTCGTTGTCATCTTCTTCTCTGCATCCTTCTTCCTCTTGTTGCTGGAGGTGCTTCAATATCAGAGGGCATTTGTAAATATATTCATAAACTGCCTATGCCTCGGCCCAAGCATCCAGAAGGAATGGTGGGTGGTTTTCGAGCTCCTTGACTAGATATCAGAAAGTTTCAACCTGGTCTATGCTGGCGAAGGTAGCTCTTTGGCTAAGCTCCAATAAAGAGGTCTCTATCCGTGCATACTTTGTCATCAGGGGCATTACTTGTTTTTCTGCAATGGGGTCTCCCCAACCATCAATCTCGGAGGTGTCATTGGCGAAGGCAGCCCATATCTCCTTTAACTCCCCATGGGGTAAAATATTACCCTCATCATCAGTGAAGCTGGGAAATTCCATTTGCACGAGGGCCTCAAAATGGAGCAATGAAGTAACCCTCTCCTGCTCGAACGCATCCCATAATTTTTGAGCTTCTCTGGTCAATTCAAGCTTTGCAAAATAAGATCACAAAGTGACCTTTGTAGTAGCCCAAGATCGAGCCAATGGGCTCATGGGAGTAACGTGGAGTTCTATCTTCTCCAATTTCTTGATCTGCATGGCAATATCTAGCTAGTAGTCCACGTCTTCCTCGATGGCTTTGACAACCGGCCTACCAAGGGCAACTACCTTCTGTACTTCCCACATGAATATCAAAACTGTGACTACCTTTGAAGCCCTAGCCTAGAAATCGATCAGGAAGCTGTAGCGAATCTCTTTGATGCGTTCCTTAGTAAAGACAACCACTTGCATCTCCTTTTCTATCAATTTGCCCTATAGTTCCTGAATTTGGGTATTTAAAACCTGTACCTAGCTCTCCGCCTGCATACGTGCCTTGAGGTGTTGTTCGGTTGCTTCTTTATATTTGCCCACCTCTTCCTCCAAACTGGTTGTGCGTTGCTGCCATCATGCAGATTCAGACTGGGCCATCTCCAGTTGGGCTCTCGCTTGCGCTAGAGCTTCCTCTAGCTCCAAATTCTTAGCTTTGACTTCAAAGAAGTGCTCCTTATAGTGCTCCCCATGAAAGTAGATGGAGCCCATTTCTATCTAGATGTTGCCCATCTTCTCCACTGTGTTGATCGTCCTCAGGTCCTCAGTAACTGTGTGGTAAGAATAATCTATGGGCACCATCTCCCCTAGAGGCTTCTAGACATTAGGTACTTTTTGCACCGTGTGGACCTCCATCCTCTCTGGGTCGAAGATGGCCCTTTTCTCTACCTGAGCAGGAGCTAGTGCACCTTTTCTTTTTTAGCCCTTCAACCAGCTCGAGGAACTTTGTTGTGCTCGATGTATGCTCTCCACAACTGGGTGCTCTTGGAGGACCTCCAACTCTATTTCTAGTGGCTCCTGCACTCCAAAAAATGTCGCATAGGGGAAAAGAGCACGTTGAGGCTGGATTTCGATGGATGGGATGGAAGCTGATGAGGCAGCAATTGTGCTTACTTTGGGAGATGTTGGGGTTTGGATAGCAGTGACTGAGGGTGTAGGACTAGGTAGTGGAATATCAATAGACATTGTCACTATGGTGGAGGTTGATGGGGGTGAAGGCCGGATAGGATCAAGGATGGCAGTAGACATAGCGATGAAAGAAGAGGCGGTAGCGGAGGGTCTAGGAAACGTAAATGCGTTGGTGATAGACGCGAAAGAACTGAACATCAAGGAAGTAGAGGGGATGGAGGTGGGAACTAGAGAACTGGTAACCAATGACTAGGAGATTGGAGATGAAGTGGAAGACACAAGGACATCGAATGGGGGTAGACTAGCAATAGGGGTTTTGACATTTGATGAAATGGGCACCAATTGCTCAACTGCAAGGGAAGGGATCAAAGAACACGTACCTGCAGGTTCAAACACCACCAGAGTCGAAGAGGTAAACTATTGCATGATTGGGCTCGCCCTTCCTTCTCCTTCATTCGAAGCTTCTATCTCAAGATCAATCAACTCTATCTCCTGGTTTGGCTGCTCCTATTGCTCCAAAATAGGTACTTTAAGAACATTCACCTTCGTGGTTGACAGTGTTGTAGAAGGGTTCATACTGGGGAGCCTTGATGCACCGGTCCTAGGATTTTTGGTGATGTGAGAAGGTGAGAGCGTCATGCTAGCACTTCTCTTCATTGGGGTGCCTTGCTCCTCCGAGAGTAGCTGTTCACATTTCTCTTTGATAGGTGGATCTTCTACAATTAGTTGGCCCCTTTTCTAATGTCACATCCTCCATTCGACCAGGGCTCAAAGTACCTCGAGGGACAATACCAAAAAAAGAAATAGGTTGGTACGTGTCGATGTTGGCATCATAAATTATCGAGAAATTTTCATCTAACACCATTGGGTATTCGGACGATGGCTTCGCATTATGGACCCTCATGATCCACCAATTTGTAATCTTGTCATCAGACCAATTGGGTAATTTGTCTTTCATTTTTTGCAATGTATCCTTGGGAGGGACATGCTTCGGGTTGTGCGTAGGGTCATACTCGACTTCCAATGTGTAGAAATCATGCCAAGGGGGAGTGCCATCATTTCCTCCATGTGCCATTCCAAATCATGTCTGGTAGGGTTATTATGTTGAGCTTCAATGTCTGGGTGAGGGCAACAATGGAAGCTTTTCGCATCAATAATTGGTCTAAAAATGTCCAATGGGTCATACCTCCAGCATTGGGGAATCTCAACTAGCCCGTAGTCATACAATATCACTGCAATGAACCGGTTCTACCCAGTCAATGTTACCTCAATGTGGCTGAACTTGAATGGCATGGGACACGTGTGCGGCTTCCTCCTTTCGTGCCCATATGTATCATTGATGAAATCACATTGCCTAGCGACCTCTAGGGTGAAGAGGTACTCCATGGTGTAGTAAGGTAGAAGAAAAGGTTTTCTCGTAAAACCATACATCCGGATAACAAGGCCCTATGTAAGCTGAAAGACATCACCCTTCACTTTCTCCACTACTTCATTCCTCATCTCTTTTAGTACTCGAGCATAGACACCATAAAGGAGCTCGAGTGTAGGGCCTAGAAACATTATGTTGAAGTTATAATAAGACTCCCTTTTTGACAAGACCTGAGTCCACTGGTAGATCGGTAGCGCTTCGCCCTTCTCATTCATCCGATTCTTGGTGATGAAAGCGAAATGGTCTCGCATATGGTAGAAAAAGTACCAAGCAAGAAAAGAGTAGTGCCTAAATGACATATCTTTACCGCTCTGCACATCGCTCAACTGTAAGTGGATTTGCTACGCCACCCATTCTGCCCAGTTGAAGAAAATGGGTTGTATTTCTGGTCTCATAGCAACAGGGGAGTAAAATTTACCATGTGAAATGCACTCTACGAGAGAAACCTGCCACTTGTAGACCATCACGTTCATGGAAAGACCCATAACCCATGCCAACATGGAGTACAGATCAGGGTACTTAAACTCTCTCAAGGGTCTGGGCATCTCGAGCAACTCCCCAAATGCTGGTTTCTCCAACAATATTTCCTCCATAAACCGTCGCATTGGTGTTGTAGACTTGTATCTGTCATTTTGCTCCATTATGTTTATTATTTTGATAGTGAAGTCCGTTGGAGGTTGCTCACCACATGCAAAGGCCTCTCTGACGCTTTCGGTAGAAATTTGAAACAACTTATCCCCCTTGGAATTTTTGACTGTTCTGGTATGAGGGTCATAAAATTGAGTGACTCCACACACCAATTCTGGACATGTATGTACTAGCATGCACAAGTACCAGTACAGGTGAGAAAAATAGGCCACAATCCACTTACTTTGGGTAAAAACCTTCTTGAGCATGGCATCGATGGTCTGGCATAGCGTCTCTACGTATTTGTTTGTAAGCATGCAATCTCTCATTTTACTGAGCCCGTCATTGTGCGGTGCCAGCACCACTTGCTTTTCTTGCACTTTCTTCTTCTAGCTCTTCGCACCTTCTCCTTGCTTTGCTACGACTGGATTTTTATGAGTCTTCTCCTTCCTATATTTCGATGCTCTTCTTACCCATATTAGATGACCTTTCTTTTTAATCAATAAAATAACTCAGGTGCTCGTTCATGGATAGAACAAAAACTTCCTTAGCACCTAGCACACAATGCTTCACCAACAATTCCTTCGACACTCTCCGCACTCATAATTTTTTGCACAATAGCCAAGTCCTCTAAAAAAAATTTGTATCATTTTTACCGCGGTGCAGGCCTTTTTATAGCAAAGCAACCATATCTACCACCTTAATTGCTCGTGGGAGGAATAAATGCATGTGGAGATCGTGCATGATATCAGAGACCTCCTATTTTCTCTCATGCATGGTGGATCGCTTCCTCCAATGATGGATAACGACATGCATCACAATCTTCCTCGTAACTCATGACTCGCCACTTTGCATTTTTCAAGGTGCACGTTCTTGCTTTAACGGCCCTCCTCGGGCTGTGTATTTGCTCTCTTGCCTTGGGATGTGTGTTCAGAGTATTGCAAGAGTGAAACCCCCTTGCACTTACTTGGATTGTCGAAAAGCCCTTTTCGCTTGATTAAAACGTCGAAACACTTCCCTCTTTTAAAAGTGTTGCACGTTGCTCTACTCTGTGCCTGAAGAGAGAAACTTATGCTAAAAAAAGCAATCGTGTCGATGTGGTGCAAGCAAGGCATGTTTATCTTAAGCACGCTCCTCTATATTGGGTGTCTCGCCTGAAAGAAAACAAGATGGAAAGAAGTCTTTTTGCCCTTCAGACTGCTTTTCACTTTAAAACAAGGCAACAACTCCTTTTCGCTTATCCAAGTGCCAAAAAATGACTTTCCTTAATTTTAGACGTCGAAAAAGTAGATAAATTTTAAGTTTCCATGCACAAAAAGCTCGTTGAGGCAAGGGAGCTTCGACCCTTCCTTTTTTCCACATGGCGCTTCTAACTCGCGGGCCCGATTTCACCTTCTACCCAAAATGGCAACTAACTTCGCTTGCAGGAGCGAAACTTCCTTTTGGAAATGCAAGACGCTCGAAAAAGTAAGCTTAGCCAAAAATCATGCAAGCTCTCGTTAACTGGGAGAGGCACCCATGATACTCTTCCTTTGGAACAAAAACCTTCCTTTTAACTCCTTGCCACATGGCATTTGCATGAAAAAGCAACTTGAAGGAAGTTCTAGTGGGCCTCGACTTGCATCTCGCTCAAAAGGGGAGCGAAAGCATTTTTTCACTCAACGGAGCATCCAAAACGACCTTTGACCAATATTTGACGTCAAAAAATAATTTAAATGCTTAAAACACAAGCTACAAAAATGACCTTTTAATGAAAGCGCTTCTTCCTTATCTTTTCTGACATGTGGTGCTCAATGCAAGAGTTGTCTTTTTGAACATTTGCATGGGTGAGAGAGCACACGCTTGACTTTGACTACGGGGGCTTTCACTGAAAAATGTGAGCGAAACTTCATTTCGGAACCTTTGGGGTCCAAAAACATCTTGTGGTGGCTCCCCACCTTAGCCGTGGCTTTCGCTTCTTAGGATGTCGAAACATAGTTTCGCTCCCATGGTAGAGCAAAACCATCTTCATTTAACTTTGAGATGCCGAAATAATTTTAGATGGAGGGTAGCTTGCCTCTTTTCTCTACACGATATGGTGCCTTTAATTTTTTGAACTTGCTTTTCCAGGTGGTGCACTTAAAGGAGAGAAAAACCTCCTTTTGCTCAAGAGGGGAGCGAAAACACTTTTCGTTGACTTTAGCGCCCCAAACCACTCTTTTCCCTTTTTAACGTTAGAAAACACAAAAACCTAAAATATTGAAAGTTGCTTGATTTAATTCTTTTCTTCTACATTTCCCTTCCAACTCGACTCCATACCTTGGTAGGGAGCTTGGTCGATGCCACCCAGCTGAGTCACGCAAAGGGAAGGGAAGCGAAGACACTTATTCTTCGAAAGAAAAGATATATACATACATATATACAAGGGAATCAAATATGTACACAATTGAGGAACTTTTCCTACTACTTCTCACTGGTAATATGCCTTCAGATGAAGGCCATTGACTGATATCGGGAGAGTGAAACCCTCCAAATATTGTAAAATGAAAGAGTTTACCTGATTAACATCGGAGATTCGAAATGGACCCTCCCAGAATGCATCAAACTTGTCATGATTCCCTGGTTTAGATTTTCTCTCATTCCATTTCAACACCAAGTCACCAACCTGGAAGGTTCGGTTAGAGGTCCTTTTGCCAAACCAATTTTTTGTGGTCTTCGTATGCTTCATAAAAGCTTCATAAGATTTTTCTCTTTCTTCTTCTAATTGTAGAAATTGAGCCAATCTGGCACTCATGGGATCAAAATCCCCATTTTCATTGTCAAGCAACCAGAGATATTGCAATGCGGGCAACTCAATGTGTGTAGGAATAACTGCCTCCTTCCCATACACCAAATAATACGGTGATGTCTTGATTGATTTTTTAATTGAGATGCGGTCGGCCCATAGGGCTTGATCCAGGAGCAGGTGCCAGCTCCACTTGTTGCCTTCCAAGGTTCTCTTCAGGATCCTCAGTAAGTTCTTGTTCGTGGACTCCACCAAACCATTCCCCTACGGGTAATAGTTAGATGAAGTTTTTAAGTAAATTTTGTACTTGCAAATTTGTAGATTCTGGCACCGATGAAGGGAGTGCCATTATCTGTCACAATTGCATCTGGTATTCCAAAGCGAGTTATCAATCCCTCCAAGAAGGCAATAACCACCTCCTGGTTAGCTTGCTTAGTTGGCACTGCTTCCACCCACCAGGTAAAATAATTTGTAGCTGTTAGAATATACTTATGCCCTATGAAAGAGTTGGGATCTATTACCCCAATGAAATATAAGCCCCACTATTGGAATGGAGCTTTGACTTGAATTGGGTGCAAGGGCAAAGAAGCATTTTTGCTTCGATCGACGTATCTCTGGCACTTGTCGCACTTTTGGCTGACTTCGAAGGCATCAACAAAAATGGTGGGCCAATAATAGCCTGCTTTAATGATTTTTAAGGCCATAGGCCTTCCTGCGAAATGTCCTCCTGATATTCCAGAATGGAATTCATCGAGGATCCTCTATTTCTCTATCCCCTGACACACCTCAGGAGAACCCCATCAATGTTCCTGTGAAACAAACCATTTGACAACAACACATACCTACAAGCTTGAAGCCTGAACCTTCTCCTCTGTGAAGCATTGAGGTGAGAAGGGCACCTTATGATATTAAAGTATTCGACAAGGTCCTCTGTCCAGTCCTTGTCATCTATAGACCGATTCGCAAGGCTGCTTTCCAGCACTGGGTCTTCCCACTGGCATGCTATCACTTAGGAGGTGGCGCTCCTAGCAAGTTCTTGGCACAATGCCCGACCACGGATCAGCTTGGTAGGTCTAACTTCAATGTCAAATTCTTGGATCTTAGAGACCCAACCAGCTCTTTTGTCTCCCATTTCTCCCTGAATGATAAAATTTTTGACATCTGGATGCACAACATACACTATTGTCCTGCTCTAGGAAACAAAATATCAAAACTTTTTCAGTGACCTCATAACCACATGTACTTGCCTTTCAATGAAATTGTACCTCTCCTCGTGTGACTAGATTACTTGGCTGAGAAACGCTATTGGCCACTCATCCCCATCTTTGCCCTTCTGCATGAGGACTACCGCATAGCTCTCTGGTTCTCCAACTGCGTAAAGGATAAAATCCTTGGAGTAATCTGGATTTACCAAAACCAGAGCTTGGGCGATTTGCACCTTGATTTCCTCAAATGCTTGCTTCCTCTTCTCCATCCATTTGAATTTGGCATCCTTTTTTAGGAGTTTGGTCATTGGCTTGACTACTTGGGCGAAGTCAGATACGAAATTTCTAACGAAATTGATCTGCCCAAAAAAGGATTGCAGACCTTTCTTATTCGCTGGTAGTGGAAGCTTGAGAAGGGCTTCAACCCTATCAGGATCAACAACTAGCCCCTTTTCTAAAATCACGTGGCCCAGAAGTTTACCCTCTTTTACCACAAAGATGGATTTCTTTGGGTTAATGGATATCCCAAACTCTCGGTATTTTTCAAACACCTGTCGTAGATGCAAGCCATGCTCTTCCCTCTTATGTGAGAAGATGGTCATGTCATCCAAGTAAATATCAATGATGTGGTTCAACAACTCACCAAACACCAGATCCATGGCTCTTTGGAAGGTGGCTCCAACATTTGAGAGACCAAGGAGGGCATCCGTTGATAAGCGAACATGCCCCATTTAGTGGTGAACATTATTTTGTATTGGTCTTCATCTTTCACCCAAATCTGGTTATACCCAGAGAAACCATCAAGGAGAGAAAACTATTGTGCTCCCACCACTATGTGAATAAGCTAATCGATTTGAGGTAGTGGATAATGGTCTTTTAACGATGCTTGGTTCAAGTTCTCAAAGTCAACACACAAGTGAATGTCTCCATTTTTCTTTCGCACAGGGACCAAATTGGCCACCTAGGAAGAATGCTTAATTGGATATATGATTTTTGCTTCGAGCATCTTCAAGAGCTCGACCTTCATTAGTGCCTCGATCTTTGGGTTGACGGGCCTCTTTTTCTATCGAAATGGTTTGACCCCTTCCTACAACTCTATTGTGTGTTGTATGATGCTTTTGTCATATCCCTTTAGATCTTGGTAGCACCAGGTGATGATATCCGGATATTCCTTGCATAGAGCCCTAATTTTCTTGAGCTCTTCAAGGGTGCAATCGGCTCCAACCTTGATCACTTTCCCGGGTTCTAGCTCCAAGTTTTTATACTATCTCTCATCTACTTTGATATTATGGGTAACCGACCTATCATTTTGATCGAATAGACTTTTGAGTGTGATCAACCCCTTTGGGATGTGATTATTTTTTAGCTGAATCAATCCCTCGTGCTCTTTCGCATCCAGGGTTCTCTTCTCGATGGTGTTGGCTTCATTGATTAGGAAGGTGATGATTTGCTCATCGTTATCAAAAACTTTCCAGTGGATATTTTTGTAGGTACTGAAGGCCTGTAAACTAACCTCACCATTTTAGGCTTTTGCATCATATTATCAGCTAGAGAAAATCTGGCACCAAGGGATGCCAAGAGGTCGGCATGCTTGTTTCACTCTCATGAAATTGATTGGACATTCAGTGTTGTGAAGGACTCAAACAACTCCCACACTTTGTTATGATAGGCTTTTAGGTAATGTTGTTTTGAAACACATTGGTTGATAATTTGATTGCAGATTAGCTCTGAATCTTCATATATCTATAATTGTTTGATTTCTAGCTTCTCTGCCTTCATAAGCCCTAGGCACAGGGCTTCATATTTAGCTACATTATTAGTGCAGCTTTAGGTAAGTTTATAAGAATAGATGTTCTGCTTTCTTGAAGGAGAGATAAGGACAACCCCTAGTCCGATGCCATTCTTACATAGCACACCATCAAAGAAGAGCTTCCATAGTTGATCAAAAATAGGGTCTTCATCACTTGGTACTTACCTTTCAGTAGACATATTGAAATAGGGTAACTTGACAGCTTTTGCGACGAGACACAGTTGATCGAAAATAGGGTCTTCATCACTTGGTACTTCAGCATTTTCGAGCTTGGTGATCGAGTAGCACCCTATTTCTATTTCGATCATGGCATTGAAATTGCGCATGGAAAATTCATCTTCTATGTGAAGCTCATCCAGGGCTTCATCCATCAAGTCTACTTCTTCTACTTCCTCAAATTCCTTAATCAGATTGACTGAGTCCACTTGCTTCTCCTCATCTTAGATCCTTTCGATATGAAAGGTAGAGGGTTTTTCATCAAAAATCTTTATCCTCTTTCCCTTGAAGGAAATTTCCAGATGCGAATAATCCAGAGACAAATAGCCTCCTAGTTTGGTGGTGAATTCCCTTGATAGGCACATACTAAAATACGACTCTAAATCCACCACCACAACTTCTTGTATCACGGTGATTTGTGGTATCTTATGCAACATGATCAGAATATCCTTGATCACCCCTACTGTCTTCACTGGATTCACGTCCATTTGGGGCACTCCGAGACTACTCCTTGTGTACTCCATGCCCATAATATCACAAACAACCTTGGGCATCATAGTAGTTGTAGGGCTAGAGTCGATCATGCAATTATGCACAACCCATCCCTCCATCCTAAGGGACAAATATAATGGTGGTGGCATGTTCTTCCCGGTGGTCGAGGTAGTTAATATCTGAGTCAAGATAGTCTGAGTCGTATTTTCCTTACCATTAGAAAAATTCAATGATTTTTGTAATAGATCCACTTTTTTGGGTAGCTAAATTGCATCAAAAAGGCTTACCTTAGCTAGAGTTTTATTCAGTTCTTCAACAATATTGTACTCCTCTATACCAGACTAGCCTCTCTCCTTTGTAGTCTCATATCTAGTTTAATACTATTTTGTCACTTCTACCATCTAATGCTTGGTTAGTGAGGGGTACCTGAGACTTTCTCTTGCCTAGTCTCTTGTCTCAGTTTAGGTCTGGGAGGTCAAAGTCTGTGGTTGATAATCTCTCTCCCTATATCTCGGAGGCAAGAGATCCTTCAACAAGATGGGTCCCTCTGGCTTTGATACTTGGGCAGGATATTTTACTGGCATCTTGGAACTAGTAGGTACTTTTAATGGTTCCATTTGAATCGGATCAACTTCAATGGATTTTTTACCTACTCTCGTAAGAAAAGAAACTTGTTCGATAGGGGGGATCATAAATTTGTGGTCCACCTCTCTGATCATGTTCACTTTCCCACTAGGTATGCGGTTTTCCAGGGTCTGTACATAGTTTAAATTGGCCATGCAGGTCTCCTCGTCGTGCGGGTCATTATAGGTGGAGCATCAATAAGCTCTATCATATGGACCAACTTCTTCATTATTTAAAATGGTTGCATTTCTTTCAGGATCTCTACTAGAGAAAGCAACTTGTTCTTTGGTAATTGGAGGATGAGGAGTGAATCTCCTCGAATAGAATATCCAATAAGACTCCCTCTTTTTTAGGGTGGTGATCTCATTTGTCATTGCCCTCATTTTTGATTGCATATCTTACAATAACTTGACCTAGTCCAAATTTGCATGTGCTAGAGGTGCGGGAAATGGCAATGGTGCCAATGGTGTAGGCAATTCCAGATATGGGATAGGAGCTGGAAGTTGGGGAACAAAAAGTACGGGTATAGAAAGGTAGGTGCAAGAAACTTTAGGACGAGTATCATTTGGTTCTAAGAAGATCTGGAATCCCATGACAAAATAGGGTACATTGCGGATGTAGGCGACGACTGAGAGGTTTCACTAGGATATAGATGTTGGGGTAAATCCAAAAATTGGCATAGTCTATGCCTGAGGCATAAGGTTGTAAATATGTCGATATTAGCATATCAGATACTCATGCTGATGTTAGAATGGAAATCTATCAAGTAATAAAACACTGCTTGCTTCAGGGTGGGTCTAAGACCAATGGTAACGCTCTGCCAGGTTTGGGTGAACCTGACATTAAAATTAGCTATCTCCTCCTATGGGTGTCACTGAATAGTGGTGAACTGATGCAATAGTGAAAAGGGATCTGCTTTCTCATTAAAACCTTTTATCAACTGCTCGACCAACTGGTCCCACGTGGTGATGGTAGCAGGTGGTAAGGATCGATACCAGTAGAGGAGTTTGCCTCTGAGTGAGAGTACTAACAATCTCACCATAACAACTTCATTTGTGATGATGTGAATAGTAGCTAGAGAAGAAACATATTGAACATGCTCGTAAGCTATTTTTATAATACCATCATACGTGGGTAAAGCCTTTAATGTTGTGATTGGGATCTGGTTCTAAGCCTGCAGATTCAGTGGTCTTAAACGATTCCAGCCTAGAAACTACCTAGGAAAATTTTGTGTCATCTGGATCAAAGTGTTTGGTTGAGGGGGCAAGCTAGCTACAATGTTGGAAGGACTTAAGTTTGTGAAAATATATTGGCTACTTGTGAGGACATCCCAACTAACAAGATAATCGAGGGAACTACTCTAGGATGTTCTCCTAGAGTGTCGATGTTAAGCTCAAAGAACTCAACTGTATATTTTAAATTTCTAGCCTTCGATCTTATGATCATAAAGGGGTAATTTTAATCAACTTCAAGATTCAGAGGCTTTTGGGTTCATTTGAGTCACCAGATGTTCTAGTTTAACCAGTAAAAATATGAACATCAAGTCTTAATACTCTTGGAGGTGGAACATTTGCGTCCCACTAGGCATGCCAGAACTTGGTGGTCAAGAATCCACCTTAGGTATAGAATGTTTCATCTATGTGCCCTAGACCCGACCAACATTGAAAGACCGAAAGGAAGAAATGCCTCCCGTTCCAATATTTAGAGAGGGATGGTTCCCTTACTAACTACTTTTGGTTTGCAGATTTAGAGAACAAGAAAGGAATGGGAAATGACTAAAAGAAATGGGAAAAGAGTTGTAAGCCAATTGAGAAGGGGTGATGAATAGGTAGCAAGATCAAAAAATCTTACCTCAAACTAGTAGTATTTTACACAAAGAACAAAACAAAAACCAAAACCAAAATTCCTCAAACATGCAGTTTCTAGGGATATTCCAACATCCACCCTTTATCAACAGCTAAATCCAGGAAAAAAATTTAAACTCTTTGATAATGAAATGAATTTAATAAAAATAAATTTAAAAAAACATGCACATAGAAGTGGATCAAAATTGAAGCCAAGAATCCCTTGCATTCATAGCAGAGCTTGAGTTTACAAAGCTTTCAAGCAAATTGCCCATCCTTAAAACATTGAATTTACTAGTGTTTATAGAGAATTCTGCCTCTAAAATATTAATGCTCAACCGTAATCCATCCCCGTGGTAGGAAGGATTTGATTTGGTGGCACTTCAAGAGTTATGAGGTATGGCAAAGTATGATTCTATTGCTGGAAATATTGTATCTCATCAATGCAGTTGGTAGAATTTGCCTTTGACGATATCTCCCTATCTGTCAACACCATATCAATGGCAAATATCAAATCCTAAAATATCTGGACATTAAATTTTGATCACCCTCACACTCACCACCATTAAACAAATGAAAGCGCACCCTCTAAATTCGATTTCATTGTTGAAAAGTGTTTTGGGATGGTTTCACTGAAGGGAGAGGTGAAAGGGGAGTTTCACCCAAAAGAGGTGCGAAAGAGATTTTTATCACATCTTTTGAGAGAAACATAAACTTGGAATTATGGGCCCTACGTGCGTTGCACTCAAAAATTATTCTGAAAGGGGATTTCGTGGGAGGAAATCCATGAAACAGCTCTTTGTTGGGGTGAATCCATTAGTACCACATGGATTGCATTGACTTTGACCATGCTTTGTTGCCTAGGTGGCGTGGCAGGCCAATGCATGACTTTGACCAATTAAAAGGTGATATTTGGTTTTTTGCCCCTTTTTGCAGTGAAAAGGAGTTTCGCTCCATAATAGGCACGAAAGAGACTAGGCCCCACGTGATTTTTGCCTGAATGTAAGCCCGAAAGGGCTTTTTGGAGTGCCTCCTACCCAAAACAACCTTTTCCATTAGTGGGACCCAACATGCGCTTTGATTTAGACATTTCTCTTTCACCTGACTCATAGCCCAAAAAGGGTTTTTGCTCTTCATATTGCCCAAAATGATCATTTGCGATCGTAAAGGGGCCTTTGTTGGAATGTGGGCATGAAACACCTCACTTTGCACATTCATGCACACTTTTTTTTGCTCGTGACCTCAACGTTTTCATCCACGCGCCTATCACAAGGAGTGTTGAACATACTTTTTGCATGAAAGAACTCTTGCTGCGAAGGCTTGGCAAAACTTGGTCTTCGCTTCATCAACATAATAAAATATAAACCAGAAAATTTGCTTGCATGTCAAGTGGAAATGATATTTTTTCATTCTTTGACTTGGATGAAAAGAAAACTTAGACAGAAGTTCTTACAAAAGAGAAAGGGCAGCAGGAATTTTTACAGTGATTTTCTAAGAAGAAAAAGCATTTTTTAGAACTTAAACAAAATTTTACAAAAAATTTGAATGTGGCATAGATGCCAACTCTTTCCAAAGAAATTCTCTTTCTATTTTATCAAATACCGATGTTATACCCAATGGCAATCTTGAAAGTGACATCATATAAATAGGGGTTTATTGTAATGCAATTTTTATGAGTTGTAGCCTTCTCATCATAGTTAAGAACTTAACTTTCCACCATACCAAACAAGCTTTCATTCTATCTAAACATGAGACCCAAAGTTTCCAAGTAGGTTTATGGAAAATCTTCAATTTTAAACCCTAATATATCTGCAACAATTTGTTATAAATCTAGGGCAGTGTTAATGAAAATATTCCTAGATTTTATAACATTAACCATATGTCTAGAACCCTTCTCATAGAATTATAATATTGATTTAAACTCCATGGCCTCACTAATTGATAGATGGACCTAAAAAAAGTAATATCAAAAAATTAGAGATGAGATTCAAAAGGACAAATTTTCAACTTGGATAACTTTGATTTTTCCTTCCATTTTTACATTTGAGAAAGCTCTCTCTAATGCCTCCACAAGAATAATAAATAGGTAAGTAGATAATGCATCACCTTAGAGGAGTCTATGAGATGACCTAAAGTAACCAACAAGAGAACCATTGATCATAATAGAATATTTTAAAGTACTAAAAAATATTAAATCCATTCACAACTTTGATCAAAGTCAAAAGTTTTGAGAATATCATGTAGAAAACTCTAGTAAATCTATCATATGCTTTGTTCATAGCTAATTTCATAAGCATACCTAGTTTTTTCATGGAATGAAGAGAATGTAGGGCATCACGTGTAATGATTACACCATGAAGAATTTGTTTACTATGAACAAAATCACCTTGTTCCTTTGAGATAACACAATCTAGAATGCTTTTCAACATTTTTGCCATTATTTTTGAAATGATCTTATAAATTATATTATAAAGGTTTATTGGATGAAAATTGTCAAAATATTTTGTCTTGTTTTTCTTGGGAACCAATGTAATAAATGTGACATTGATCTCACTTATTATAGCCTTCCTTTTCTAGGCTTCTTCAACTACAACCCACATATCACTCTTTAATAAATCCCCAAAAATTTGAAAGAAATTTGAGGAAATCTATTAGGTTCAATGCCTTATTAGGATGGAAAGAGAAAACTGCTTCATGTAGCTCCTCCATAGTTATCTTCTTTATCAAGCTAAAAATACCAATAAGACTATATGTGTCATTCTCGAGAAAACTATACAAGAAAATCATAAATATTTACACCTTCAACTCCCTTTGGCACTTTGGAATTATCGCACAAGCATATGCACATCGACAAGGGCAACACCATTATCACTAGTCTATGGGGCCAAATCCATCATGCCTCTTGAGCTCGATATCCCAACCCTGTGCATATCCTTACAAGAATTCATGGATGAGGATACAACCCACCAAGCAAGGCTCGATCAACTCACTCTTCTTGATGAACGTTGAATCAATGCTCTTGAGAACCTTCGTGTTTATCAAGACTAAATCAAAAGAGCCTATAATCACAAAATCCATCCATGGGAATTCCAATTTGGTGACCTTGTACTCAAATAAAATCAATAAAACTCAAATCTTCCACTTCATTTGCATAATTTTGTTGCTAACTGGCTTGCTCTGTTCATTGTCACACAAACATTTGGTTTGGGGGCCTATAAATTTATGACTCTTGAGGGATTTGAGGAACTTGAACCCATGAGTATACTTCATTTGCACACATTTAATGCATAGCTCATATTCCACTTTGTTTTCTTGTACATAATAAATTTCAAAATAAAAACACAAAATCAAACAACCACAAGCTCATGTCACTTGCATTCTTCATTTTCCAATCATTACACTTTTCTACCATGTTTCCATTCTTTTTTTTATTCTTTCTCTCTACTTCCTTGCATATTACTCTTAGTTGTACGGTCACACTTCAAGCGGCTACATACCATGAATCGGTGTGTTTTCTCTCTTTTCTTCGTTTTCTCTTTCCTCTCTCCCCTCTTTATTCCTTCCTTTTATTTTCTCTTCTTCTCTTTATCTCTTTTATTCTATGTTACCTTTTGATTCATCATCATCTAATTACTTTTTCTATGCTTCGTTTTGTATTCTCATTTTGTTTTACAATGCTACCTTGGTCATTGCATGGTTAAGTTTGATACATACTATTCTGAAGGATTTTGGTTGTATTAATCAAGGGCCTCTTCATAGTCATAGATGTCTAATCTCTTTACATGCACTTTTCTATATTATTCATTATTCACACATTTATAGTTCACCATGATTTGTCTCTTTTCTCTCTTATGTTTGGAGAATATTTGGGTCCTTTCAGTAATTCAACCATGCCTAGTGTCTCAATCAACCTTCATTGAAAGTTATGTATCACTTGAGTGTTATAGGCCTTCCTGGTTACCTCAAGTTTTCTCTTGGACCATGCACACATCTCATATATTAATCATATTTTGAGTCTAGGAAATACGAAACCAAATGTCCCTTTGGCCATAAAGCTAACAATTTCTCCTACTCATCCCAATCATACCCATCCACCCCTTGTCAAAAGATATCATTGCATTCACACATTCCAAACCACCCTATTGCTTATCATATTAACACTAGAGTTGGACAACGCTATCAAATCAATGCCATCACACATCTTGATCAATATCCCAATACCAATTCTTGGAACCAATGCTTGTCCAAGAACTTTTCTTGAGACTGTCATGAACCCTACTCTATCGGGTCAAAATACAAAATTTCTCTTCTCAACACAAAATCTAATCCAATTTGATTTGTTATGTGCCATGTCTATATTTGTAGGGGTTTATATGCCTATGTTGCAATTGAGGTGGCAAAAATAATGACTACTTACAATCGATTGTAGCATCATGAGCACACCTACCATATGCATGGTTCATTTTCCAACTCCAATGTGTTGAACAATATGTCAACGACAAGGTTTGAAGATATTCCTCACTTCCATAATTGAGGTATTCTACATTGGTTATGATTTAAGACAATCTTACATCTTCTTATCAAATATCATTGTAGTCCCCTTGCATCCATCATCGACCATCATCTTCATCCCATTACTTACCCATTCCACATTTTTCAAGCGCTTCATCAATGTCATTTATTCCTTCCTCCATCAACTTATCACTTGAGGGGGTAGACAATATCCACAAAATTATATCCCAAATTAGTTCAATATTCAAACACTCAATTCTGGTGTCACTTAAGTCCAATATATTTGATCAAGGCTATCATTAACCCCCCTCTGCTAGGGTAAATAGTAGAACTCATCTTATTCTATAAAATTCTAATCATAACTCTGATTCAAAAGTTCAAAATTCTAATCACAATGATCTCATCAATCTGTCAAAGGCAAATATTCAAGGGCATTCATCCATTCCATGACTAGGGCATCCTACATTGTTCTTGATTTGAGATAATCCTACATCACTTCCCTCAAGTCAAATACCATTATCCGATCATTCATCACTATCTATCATCAATATAGCAATAGGTGTCATTTTTTTTGTACCATATTGTGTTTGCACACAATGTGGTACAAAAAGAGGCATCTATAGACACCTAAAAAGTGTCATATTGGCATTGGTTAAATGTTAATATTTAATAAATTATTTAATTATTTTAATACATTACAACCTTATAAATATTAATGTTGACTATCCTACCTCCATTTGACCATCATGAGAACCTTCCTACACCTAACCCATGGTCATCATGTGTCACATCCCCATTGCTAGTGATTAATTTTTCTTGGAAGAATGTGATTTTGCGGTTCGTGTTTGTGGTGCAGGTACATGATTCGAGGCAGATATTGAAGACAACACCCACCCCATTGACCGAGTCAGCAAAATGGAAACGTTGGGTAAGTGGTTATGATGTTGTGCCTCGAGCACCTTGGTCCGTGGGTACATGGAAGCCCACCGTAGGTTTGCATTGCATTGCATTCTACCTGTCATATTGACTGAATGTTTGCATTCGCTGGTTTGTTGTTCTTTGACCACTGTCATTTAAAATTATAATTTTAAAAAAAATATATATATATAAATCATAATGTATATAGACAAACCAGCTATGAAGTAAATTTAAAAAAAAAAAAAAAAGAGAAGAAAAATTGTATTTATCTAAAAATCCAAAACCATGAAATTAACTATTTGAATAATAAAAATAATAATATTTGTAAAAATAAAATAATAAAAAAATATAATAATTAAATTAAAGTACATATAATTATATAAAAATAAATATAATATTAAATATTGAAGTAAGCCTCATTTTTACATTAAGGAGAAAACACTTAAGGGCTATACGTATAATGGAGATAAGACTAAGAAAAGACCTACGAAACTTTAAGCCAAGTTTAATTAAGTAAGATCCGAGAAACTTGAAGGAGCTTAAGTGAAATAATAATATTAAAGTAGCTTAAAGGAAGCCAAAATCCTATACGTGGAAGTCGTATACGTGTTATGACTGGCAAAAAGCATGAAGTGTCTCATTTCCATTAATCACCTTCGCTTATAAAAGAAAGTGAGATGACTAGAGGTGGTATGCGTAAATGTTTCTCAATGAGTGAAGCGAAGGCCATTGTATACCAGCAGAAGGAGAATTCACGTGACGAAGATAGAGCTTTCGTGTGAAAAGGTCAGAACTCTGTCATACTAATATGGGAGATGACATACTAAGTTTATACTGTTAAAAACTGGTTGTTGAATAGTTAAATTATGTTTGGGTTCATGGACAATTATCTTACTGTTTCTGTTTTTAGTTTATTTATTAAAAATAATTATGTTGTTATACTAGTTGTGATGTCATGGCGGAATGTTTATCCAATATTACATTATTTAATCAATCCAAAGACCATGTAGTAAAATATGTTAACCTGACTGTAATGCTGAGATGGAATGAAAATCCAAGTTATATAAACGATTAATTAATTATTTGTCGTAAAATTTGTTAATTTGGATATGATGTCGTGTTGGTTGGGTAACACATATTTTCAGAAAAAATATTTCCTAAAGGAGTCTTCAGTCAAACTAGAATATACATATTAAATATAGGATAAAAGATACAATAGATTATCTAGGATAAACCAGAATTCAAAAAAAAAAGATTAAAAAAAATAAATAGCATCTGATTGCTTGCTGCATTGTTTATGATTTCTTCTATCCATCTTGTTGTTTTCTATTAGCTGTTAATGGAAATGAAATAATCCAATTCATTATATTATGTAAGGATGTGTGATGTTGATGTTTAATATGCATGCTTGAGGCTTGTGTGAGTGTTATTTAGATATAAGGGCAAATTCTAAGCCATATCCTAGTCTTTGTTCTCGTTGGTTGATGTGGGTGGGTATTGGAGGCGCTTTATCTTCCTCCAAGGCAACGTGTGGTCTTTCCAGAGTGGCGGTCCAAGCGTGCACTCTATGGTGAAGTTTGAGAAAACCATAGTGAAAGTCTAGAGAGCTAATTCCCTTGTCACCATGGAAATATTATGGATAATATTTGACGAGTATAGATTATACTAAGATTTGTTTTGTTAAAGCCAATTACTAAGGATTGTATAATGACATCAGTTCACCTTATAAAACCATAGATTTTTGTATATGGAAATTTTGTACAAATAGTTTATTTCTTGATTAAAAGAAGCAATCATATGGTAAATATTGAGGATTCTATTTGAAATGCTCTTATTTATATCTCCATTTCATAAACTCGTCTAGACTGGTTGTTGAATGCATTAAGATTCCATCTACGATTTGGCTGGAAATTGACCTCTTTGAGATTACGTTTTTGTGAGGCATGAATGTTAGCGTAATGGGATATGTATCGTTTCATTTTATACTTTGAAATATTATACTTTAATGATTTTTTGAATGTTTATAGGTATTATTCTATTTTTCATAAGTAATGAATAAGGTATTAATGGTGGAATGTGTCGTCTTAGAATATGTGTCCTTTGAATGTAGAGTGTTAAACACTAAATTGAAAGGTTAGATTATGTTTTGAGAATCTAAGGATCGCTATAATTATAAGGGTAGTTTTAAAGTACGTGACATGTGTTTTGATATGATGATTTTATTAAAATAAAGCTAGCTGAAGACATTATTATATGTTTTATTTTATGAGTATAGGAAGTTTGCGTTTTTACTATGTCTTATGTATTTTAATTGATAATATGCTTTTATTGTTTGAAAATATTATGTTGATCCTATAGAGTTATGATATTAACAAAGTATTATTCTAAATTTTGTTGTAATTTTTATATATTGATTTGTGAGATGAGATTTGAGCTATAATATAAGGATATTTTACAAATTCTTTTTAGAAAAGTAAAATAAAAGTAATAAAATCAATCTCTTAGAGAAGCTATTAAACCTACTTACCACTTGCTGAAAAACCACATTTGCTTCTATGTTGAGAAAGTCGAGTTAGAACTTTTTCCACCCATCTACATTAAGTCACGGGATGACTTATGTGAGACTGAGTCATTGTTCTTCGACTATTATGGGGTAGGGGTCCTAGCCGTCAAGAGTAACGAGTGACGGTATGGGATGTCGCTCTAGATGATCATTCTGTTAGTGGTGGAGATAATCATTATTCCACTCGGATTGGGAAGATGCCAACATATTTCATGGCTACAGGGCTACTCATGCTAATGGTATATCCAATGGAAAATGGTTATGGGCAGCATTGTAGTCAGCCTGGCAAAGAATTTTATTATCTAGCCCTTAGGCCATGTGATGGCGGACTCTAGTCAAACCTTAGCAGAAGGTCACAAATTAGAACCGACATATGAATGTTGGATCCAAATAAACGAGTTGAGCACTTGAATAACTGTGAGTTCTTCTAGATTTGGACAAGAAAAAATAGCATACCCTGTTCAGGTGATATGGGCCCTGAACGGATAACCCTTCACCAAATTCCAGATAGACTCATGCGAGGAGTTAGAATCCTACATGGCATATCGCGAGATGTGGCCGGTCCCAAACACTTAAGACACCAGCTATAGCGGTGGCCATTCTTGAAGTGTGTGTTTTGTATGCCTGAGCTAACATTACGATGGCTTGTAAGCAAAGTATTTCATGTTTTAAAAAACAATTTAGTGATGAGATTTTGGAACGTGACAGTTGGTATCAAAGCCTAGGTTTGCAAAACCCTAGCCAACATAGCTATTCTAACAAATATTATGATGCCATACATGGCAGGTACCTCACGGAGGACTAGCCTAAATCTGCAAGAGAAAATTACAGAGGTCCCGAGAAAAGGACCCAAAAGACTCATAAGGGAGTCAGAAAGAGTACAAACTACTAAAACACAGTGGGTGGTTAGAAATGATAAAGAGCCATTAGCTGCAAAAGCAACCTTCGATGATGGGAGTATGCCTCGCATGATCCAACTCATGCAAGAACGGCCAAATCAGCAAAGAGAGCTTATGGAGAGCCATAGGGCTCAAATGAATGAACATATGGATTAACAACGGGCACATATGGCCCAACAACATGAACTTATTACTCAACTACAAAAAGTTATTGAGAACTTGACACAAAAAAAAACAAACAGTAAAGTAAGTCAATTGCCTAAGGAATCTACTAGAAGAACTGTAGGGGAGGAATTACAAAAAGGTAAGGAATTATAAAAAGAATTAAAGAAACTGGATATTTCAAAATTTTACGGGTGTGGTGATGGCGAGGCAGCCTTGAATTGGCTAAGTGAGGCCAAAGTTTATTTTACCATTCAACCCCTTAGTTTGGAAGGGAAGACTACATAGGCAGTGGCTCATCTGGAGGTTCCTGCCAAAATATGGTTGACTACTTATAAGAAAGCCACACAGAAAGAGGCAGGAAACATACCATGGGAGGTATTTGTAAGAGATTTCAAAATTCACTTTCTTATTAAGCCGTTTTTTATTGAGAAACATGTAGAGTTTACAGATCTACGTCAGGGTAACCTGACAGTAGTCGAGTACTATCAAAAATTTGTGTAGTTATAGAAATATATCCCAGAATTTGGTGATCAAGAAAAATTCAAAGCACACAAGTTTATTTTGGGTTTGCACCCAAAAATTAGTCAGCATGTAGGAGGAAAAACATCCCAGACTTTGACAGCTTCTTATGATGTTGCTCGATATTTTGAATCGAGTCAGAAGGAGATAAAGGCTTTTTATCAACAAGAGAAGGATAATTCAAGGAAAAGGAAGAATCCTGAGCAGAGTCGCGGTATAGATCAAAACCGTAGATATGGTGACAAGGGTCGAAGTAGAAATGACAATAGAAATAGAAACAAAAATCAGGGGTATAAGGGGTAGCCAGATCAAAGGAAAATATAAGAGAGGAAAATTACCTACAAAGAGCAAGGTAAAAATGATAATCAAGGCAAAAAATATGATAAACAAAATAATATTGATACCAATGCATGTTTTGTATGTGGAGCACAAGATCATTATGCTAGAAAATGTCCGAAAAGAGATGATCATGGAAATCCATATAGAGAATCAACTCACAAAATTTTTGTAGCCACAGGTAACCCTAATCTTGTAGGGCAAAGCACTCCATTTTTTTATTAAAGGAAGAATATGAATGAGAAATGTGAAGATTTTAATTGATAGTGGTGCTACTGATAGTTTCATTTCTAATAATGTTTTGAGGGATATACTTGTAAGACCTAGGATCATGGCAAAAGGGTGGGAAGTGGAATATGGCTCGGGATAAACCTATCAAGTTAACCAATGTTTATTTGAGTCACAAATAGAAATACCCCAAGGGAAGATCAACTGGCATTTACACGTAGCTCCTTTGCATGCATTTAACATAATATTAGGGATAGGTTGGCTTAAGGCTCATAAGGCTATACTAAATTTTGATGAGAGATGGATGGATTATACTAGTAATACTAATTAACGAATCTGCATTCACTATAATAGAGCATCTTTTGAGCCTCATATGATAAGTAGTATGCAAGCTAAAAGGGCCTGGAAGAAAGGATGCAAATTATATATAATAAAAATGAACAAAAAGGAAGAAACTGACTCAAGCTCAGCATTGTTTCAACAGTATCCGGTACTAGGAGAATTTAGAGATGTATTTCCTGAAGATTTACCTAGATTGCCACCTAAGAGAGATTTTGACTTTTCTAATGAACTGGTGCCAGGAGCAACCCCAGTAGTCCGAACACCCTACCGAATGACACCACTTGAATTGCAAGAGCTCAAAACACAACTACAGGATTTATTGGAAAAAGGTCATATTAAACCTAGTGTGTCATCCTTGGGGAGCACCTGTGCTGTTTGTCAAAAAGAATGATGGAACCTTAAGGCTATGCATCGATTATAGAATGCTCAATAAGATGACAATAAAAAATAAGTATCCATTACCAAGAATTGATGACTTGTTTGATCAACTTAAGAGAGCCACTATCTTTTCTAAAATTGACATTAGGTCAGGATATCATCAGTTAAGAATCATACAAGAGGATACCCATAAAACTACTTTTAGAACAAGATATGGGCACTATGATTTCATGGTCTTACCATTTGGTTTGACTAATGCACCAGCAGCCTTTATGAATTTTATGAATAACATGTTTCGAGAATAATTGGATTGATTCGTGCTCATATTCCTAGATGATATATTGATTTACTCATTGAATAAAGAGGAGCATGATGAGCACATGAGAATAGTGCTTGAGATACTCAGAAAACATCAGTTGTACGGGAAATTGTTAAAGTGAATTTTACACACCTCAAGTTTTGGGACATATAATTTCAATAGAAGGTATAGTTGTAGATCCTAAAAATATAGAATTTATAGTTGATTAGCCAGCTCCGACTAATGTATTTGAGGTAAGAAATTTTATGGGCATGGTCGGCTATTATCGGAGGTTCATAAAAGGGTTTTCCAAAGTGGCTTATCCCATAACTAATTTATAGAGAAAAGTGAAATTATTTAAGTGGAAAAAACAATGTGAGGATGCTTTTAGAACACTTAAGGATAAATTGACCACTGCACCAATACTAAAGATACCGGATCTACATAAACCATTCATTGTATGCATAGATGTATCAATGGAAGGGTTAGGAGGTTTTATGTTACAAGAAGAAGTTGTGGTGGCTTATAAGTCCAGAAAAATCAAGAAGCATGAAATAAATTATGCCACTCATGACTTAGAGTTAGCAGTTGTGGTTCATTCTCTCAAAATTTGGAGACATTATCTGCTGGGAAAAATTTTTGAGCTGAAAACTGATCATCAAAGCCTAAGATACATATTTACTCAGCCTTTGTTAAACGCCTGACAACGAAGATGGATGGAATTTCTAGCTGAATATGACTTTGGCATAGAATATATCAAATAGAAGGAGAATAAACTGGCAGATGCACTTAGTAGGAGAAGGCACATAGCTTCCATCACAAGCTATCAGTATGAACTTAAGAAACATATTGATGATTTTTGCAAGACTTGCCATGAAAAGATCAAGCAGGGTCCAGTCAGCATAAGGATTATAGCATTAAAGGGAATTTGGTATACTTTCATAATATGGTTGTAGTACCCAATAATGAAGAACTTAAACGAAGTATTCTACAAGAAGCCCATTATGCTCCCTCTTCTGTACATCCAGGAGTAGTCAAGATGAGAGAGAATCTAAAGAAATACTATTTCTGGCCTGGAATGAAAAAAGATGAATGCCAGAAGGTTAAGGCAAAACATCAGCATCCGGGAGGAAGACTTTATTTACATGAGGTACCCAAACATAAGTGTCAGGTTATAACTATGGATTTCATTGTGGGACTTCTAAAAACCCGTTTTCAACATGATGCCATATTTGTGGTAGTGGACAAGTTAACCAAGGTGGCACATTTCATAGCAGGCAGTATTCATGATGATGCTTTAGCTATTGCTCAAAAATTTGCACGAGAAATTGTAAGGTTACATGGTTTTCCTGAAGTAATAATATCTTATAGGGATTCACATTTTACATATGAGTTTTGGCAAGCCTTACACCAAGCTTGGGGAACAAGGCTCAATATTGGCACTGCATATCATCCAAAGACGGATGGCCAGACTGAGAGGGTCAATCAAGTGCTTGAGGACATGCTATGCATGTATTGTATGGATCATCAAAGCAAATGGGAAGATTATCTCTTCCTAGTGGAATTTGCTTATAATAATAGATATCATACCACGTTGGGCGTGGACCCATTTGAGGTTCTGTATGGGTGTAGGTTCAAGACACCATTAACGTGGGATAACTTGGATGATCGAGAGATGATTAGACCAGAAGTTGTCAAGCAAATGGAAAACCAACTGAAATAAATTCATCAATGACTGCGTGAAGCTGCTGACCGACAAAAAAGTTATGCTGATCTAAAGAGAACACCCCAAGAATTTTTTGTAGGAGATAAAGTTTTCCTTAGAATCAAACCCACCAAGAGCTCTATAAAGTCCACCAAACTAAGTCCTAGGTTTGTCGGACTGTTTGAAATAATTGCTAAAATTAGTCTCGTTGCTTATAAACTTGCACTACTGCCCAATTTGTCCAAAATCCATAGTGTCTTTCATGTCTCCCTTCTCCATAAATATGTTGCTGACCCATATCATATTTTGGATACCACTCATTTACAAATGTCGAACCCGCAGCTCATTGAGGTGCGACCAGTCAAAATTTTGGGATATAAGACAAAGCAACTCCGAAAAACAACTATGGACTAGTGCAAAGTACAGTGGGATCAGTATTTCAAAAGGAATGTTATTGGGTAAGATGTCTCCAGTATGAGAAACCAATTTCTCACTTGTTTGAAACATGTTGATGAAAAACAATATTACATTTGAAAATGAACTATTTTATAATGTAATTATGTATGATGATTTGGTTGTTGTATCATTTTCACTAAAATGAATGTTGATGGAAACAATGTGATATTGTCTATATATTTAATTTATGAGATTAAGCTTTGATGTTTTGTAGCTAACACAAGGATTGTGTTAATTCTAAGGAGGGAAGTATGTCACATCCCCACTGCTAGTGATTAATTTTCTTGGAAGAATGTGATTTTGTGGTTAGTGTTTGTGGTGCAGGTGCAGGATTCGAGGCAGATATTGAAGAGAGCACCCACCCCATTGATCGAGGCAGCAGAACGAAAACGTCGGGTAAGTGGTTATGATGTTGTGCCTCGAGCACCTTGGTTCGTGGGTACATGGAAGCCCACCATAGGTTTACATTGCATTGCATTTTGCCTATCATATTGATTGAATGTTTGCATTCACTGGTTTGTTATTCTTTGACTACTATCATTTAAAATGATAATTTTAAAAATATATATAAATCATAATGTATATAGACAAACCAGCTATGAAGTAAATTTAAAAAAAAAAAAAAAAAATTGTATTTATCTAAAAATCCAAAACCATGGAATTAACTATTTGAATAATAAAAATAATAATATTTGTAAAAATAAAAAATATATATATATAATAATTAAATTAAAGTACATATAATTATATAAATATAAATAGAATATTAAATATTGAAGTAAGCCTCATTTCTACATTAAGGAGAAAGTACTTAAGGGCTATACATATAATGGAGACAAGACTAAGAAAAGACCTACGAAACTTTAAACCAAGTTTAATTAAGTAAGATCAGAGAAACTTGAAGGAGCTTAAGTGAAATAATAATATTAAAGTAGCTTAAAGGAAGCCAAAAGCCTATACGTGGAAGTCATATAAGTGTTATGACTGGCAAAAACCATGAAGTGTCTCATTTCTGTTAATCACCTTCGCTTATAAAATAAAGTGAGATGACTGAAGGTGGTATGCGTAAATGTTTCTCACTGAGTGAAGAAAAGGCCATTATATGCCAGCAGAAGGAGAATTCGCATGAAGAAGATAGAGCTTTCGTGTGAAAATGTCAGAACTCTGTCATACTAATATGGGAGATGACATACTAAGTTTATACTATTAAAAATTGGTTGTTGAATAGTTAAATTACGTTTGGGTTCATGGACGTTTATCTTATTGTTTCTATAATTAGTTTATTTATTAAAAAAAATTATGTTGTTATACTAGTTGTGATGTCATGGCGAAATGTGTATCCAGTATTACATTATTTAATCAATCCAAAGACCATGCAGTAAAATATGTTAACCTGGCTGTAATGCTGAGATGGAATGAATATCCAAGTTATATAAATGATTAATTAATTATCCATACCATAAAATTTGTTAATTTGGATATGATGTCGTGTTGGTTGGGTAATACATATTTTCAGAAAAATATTTCATGAAGGAGTCTTCATGCAAACTAGAATATACATATTAAATATAGGAGAAAAGATACAATAAGTTATCTATGATAAACCATAATTAAAAAAAAAAAAGATTAAAAAAAATAAATAGCATCTGATTGCTTGCTGCATTGTTTATGATTTCTTGTATTCGTCTGGTTGTTTTCAATGGTTTTCCATTAGCTATTAATGGAAATGAAATAATCCAATTCATTATATTATGTAAGGATGTGTGATGTTGATGTTTAATATGCATGCTTGAGGCTTGTGTGAGTGTCATTTAGATATAAGGGCCAAGTCTGAGCCATATCCTAGTCTTTGTTCTCACCGGTTGATGTGGATGGGCGTTGGAGGTGCTTTATCTTCCTCCAAGGCAACGTGTGGTCTTTCCAAAGCGACGGTCCAAGCGTGCACTCTATGGCGAAGTTTGAGAAAACCATAGTGAAAGTCTAGAGAGCTAATTTCCTTGTCATCGTGGAAATATTATGGACAATATTTGATGAGTATAGATTATACTAAGATTTATTTTGTTAAAGCCAATTATTAAGGATTTTATAATGACATTAGTTCACCTTATAAAACCATAGATTTTTGTATATGGAAATTCTATACAAATAGTTTATTTTTTTATTAAAAGAAGCAATCGTATGGTAAATATTGAGGATTCTATTTGAAATGCTCTTATTTATCTCCATTTCATAAAATCTTCTAGACTGGTTGTTGAATGCATTAAGATTCCATCTACGATTTGGCTAGAAATTGACCTCTTTGAGATTACGTTTTTCTGAGGCATGAATGTTAGCGTAAGGGGATATATATCGTTTCATTTTATACTTTGAAAGATTATACTTTAATTATTTTTTGAATGTTTATAGGGATTATTCTATTTCCATAAGTAATGAATAAGGTATTAATGGTGGAATGTGTTGTCTTAGAATATGTGTCCCTTGAATGTAGAGTGTTAAACACTAAATTAAAAAGTTAGATTATGTTTTGAGAATCTAAGGATCGCTATAATTTTAAGGGTAGTTTTAAAGTACATGACATGTGTTTTGATATGATGATTTTATTAAAATAAAGCTAGCTGAAAACATTATTATATGTTTTATTTTTTGAGTATAGGAAGTTTGCATTTTTACAATGTCTTATGTATTTTAATTGATAATATGCTTTTACTGTTTGAAAAATATTATGTTGCTCCTATAGACTTATGATATTAAAAAAGTATTATTCTTAATTTTTTTGTAATTTTTATATCTTGATTTGTGAGATGAGATTTGAGCTATGATATAAGGAGATTTTAAAAATTCTTTTTAGAAAATTAAAATAAAAGTAATAAAAGCAATCTCCTAGAGAAGCTATTAAACCTACTTACCACCTGCTGAAAAACCACATTTGCTTCTATGTTGAGAAAGTCGAGTTAGGAATTTTTCCACCCATCCACATTAAGTCACGGGGTGACTTATGTGAGACTGAGTCACTGTTCTCCGGCTACTTATGGGATAGGGGTCCTAGTCGTCGAGTGTAACGAGCGGCGGTATGGGACGTCGCTCTAGGTGATCAGTCTGTTAGTGGTGGTGATAATCATCATTCCACTCGGACTGGGGAGGTGCCAACATATTGCATGGCTAGAGGGCTACTCATGCTAATGGCATATCCAGCGGTAGATGGTTATGGGAAGCATTACCATTAGCTTGGGAGAGAATTTGATTATCTAGCCCTTAGGCCATGTGATGGCGGACTCTAGTCAAACCTTAGCAGAAGGTCAATGACTAGCACCGACATACGAACATTGGTTCCAAAGAAATGAGTTGAGCACTCGAAGAACTATGAGTTCTTCTAGCTTTGGACAAGGGAGATAGCGTACCCCGTTCAGGTGATATGGGCCCTGAATGGATAACCCTTCACGAGATTCCAGATAGACTCATGTGAGGAGTCAGAATCCTACATGGCGAATCGCGGGATGTGGCCAGTCCCGAGCACTTAAGACACTAGCTGTAGTGGTGGCCATTCTTGAAGTGTGTATTTTGTATGCCTGAGCTAACATTACGATGGGTTGTAAGCAAAGTATTTCATGTTTAAAAAAAAAATTAGTGATGAGATTTTGGAACGTGACAGTTGGTATCAGAGCCTAGGTTTGCGAAACCCTGGCCGACATAGCTATTCTGACAAATATTGTGATGTCAGACATGGCAGGTACCTCATGGAGGACTAGCCTGAATCTGCAAGAGGAAATTACAGAGGTCCCGAGAAAAGGACCTAGAAGACTCATAAGGGAGTCAGAAAGAGTACAAACTATTGAAACACCATGGTGGGTGGTTAGAAAGGATAAAGAGCCTTTAGCTACAAAAGCAACCTCCGGTGATGGGAGTATGGCTCGCATGATCCAACTCATGCAAGAACAACTTAATCAGCAAAGAGAGTTGATGGAGAGCCAGAGGGCTCAAATGAATGAACATATGGATCAACAACGGGCACAGATGGCCCAACAACAAGAACTCATTACTCAACAACAAAAAGTTATTGAGAACTTGACACAAAAGAAAACAAATAGTAAAGTAAGTCAGTTGCCTGAGGGATCTACCAGAAGAACTGTAGGGGAGGAATTACAAAAAGAATTAAAGAAACTGGATATTTCCAAATTTGATGGGTGTGGTGATGGTGAGGCAGCCTTAAACTGGCTAAGTGAGGCCGAAGGTTATTTTGCCATTCAACCCCTTAGTTCGGAAGGGAAGACTACATGGGCAGTGGCTCATCTGGAGGGTCCTGCCAAAATATGGTGGACCACTTATAAGAAAGTTGCACAGAAAGAGGCAGCAGACATACCATGGGAGGTATTTGTAAGAGACTTCAAAAGTCATTTTCTTACTGAGTAGTTCTTTATTGAGAAACATGCAGAGTTTACAAATCTACGTCAGGGTAACATGACAGTAGTCGAGTACTATCAAAAATTTGTGTAGTTACAGAAATATGCCCCGAAATTTGATGATCAAGAAAAATTCAAAGCACACAAGTTTATTTTGGGTTTGCACCCAAAACTCAGTCAACCTGTAGGAGGAAAAACACCCCAGACTCTGACAGATGCTTATGATGCTACTCGATATTTTGAATCGAGTCAGAAGGAGATAAAGGCTTTCTATCAATAAGAGAAGGATAATTCAAGGAAAAGGAAGAATCCTGAGCAGAGTCGTGGTACAGATCAAAACCACAGATATGGTGACAAGAGTCGAAGTAGAAATGACAATAGAAATAGAAACAGAAATCAGGGGTATAAGGGGCAGCCAGATCAAAGGAAAATCCAAGAGAGGAAAATTACCTACAAAGAGCAAGGTAAAAATGAGAATCAAGGCAAAGAATATGATAAACAAAAGAATAATGGTCCCAATGCTTGTTTTGTATGTGGAGCACAAGATCATTATGCTAGACAATGTCCAAAAAGAGCTGATCGTGGAAATCCTTCTGGAGAATCAACTCACAAAATTTTTGCAGCCACAGGTAACCCTAATCTTGTGGGGCAAAGCACTCCATTTTTTATTAAAGGAAGAATAGGCATGAGAAATGTGAATATTTTAATTGATAGTGGTGCTACTGATAGTTTCATTTCTAATAATGTTTTGAGGGATATACCTGTAAGACCTGGGATCATGGCAAAAGGGTGGCAAGTGGAATATGGCTCGGGATAAACCTATCAAGTTAACCAATGTTTATTTGAGTCACAAATAGAAATACCCCAAGGGAAGATCAACTGGCATTTATACGTAGCTCCCTTGCATGCATTTGACATAATCCTAGGGATAGATTGGCTTAAGGCTCATAAGGCTATACTAAATTTTGAGGAGAGATGGATGGATTATACTAGTGACACTAATCAACGAATCCACATTCACTGTAATAGAACATATTTTGAGCCCCATATGATAAGTAGTATGCAAGCCAAAAGGGCCTGGAAGAAAGGATGCAAATTATATATAATAAAAATGAACAAAAAGGAAGAAACTGACTCAAGCTCAACATTGTTTCAACAGTATCCGGTATTGGGAGAATTTAGAGATGTATTTCCTGAAGATTTACCTGTATTGCCACCTAAGAGAGAGTTTGAATTTTCTATTGAACTGGTGCCAGGAGCAACCCTAGTAGTCCGAACACCCTACCGAATGACACCACTTGAATTGCAAGAGCTCAAAACACAACTACAGGATTTATTGGAAAAAGGGCATATTAAACCCAGTGTGTCACCCTGGGGAGCACCTGTGTTGTTTGTCAAAAATAAGGATGGATCCTTAAGACTATGCATCGATTATAGAATGCTCAATAAGATGACAATAAAAAATAAGTATCCATTACCAAGAATTGATGATTTGTTTGATCAACTTAAGGGAGCCACTATCTTTTCTAAAATTGACCTTAGGTCAGGATATCATCAATTAAGAATCAGAGAAGAGGATACCCATAAAACTGCTTTTAGAACAAGATATGGGCACTATGAGTTCACGGTCTTACCATTTGGTTTGACTAATGCACCAACAACCTTTATGAATTTGATGAATAGCGTGTTTCGAGAACAGTTGGATCGATTCGTGCTCATATTCCTAGATGATATACTAATTTACTCATGGAATAAAGAGGAGCACGATGAGCACATGAGAATAGTGCTTGAGATACTCAGAAAACATCAGTTGTACGGGAAATTGTCTAAGTGTGAATTTTACACACCTCAGGTGCAATATTTGGGACATATAGTTTCAGTAGAAGGTATAGTTGTAGATCCTAAGAAGATAGAAGCTATAGTTGATTGGCCAGCTCCAACTAATGTATCTGAGGTAAGAAGTTTTATGGGCATGGCCGGCTATTATCGAAGGTTCATAAAAGGGTTTTCCAAAGTGGCTTATCCCATAACTAATTTGCAAAGAAAAGGGAAAGTATTTAAGTGGACAAAACAATGTGAGGATGCTTTCAGAACACTCAAGGAGAAATTGACCACTGCACCAATACTAAAGATACCGGATCTGCATAAACCATTCACTGTATGCACGGATGCATCAATGGAAGGGTTAGGAGGTATTCTATTACAAGAAGAAGTTGTGGTGGCTTTTGAGTCCAGAAAACTCAAGAAGCATGAAATAAATTATGCCACTCATGACTTAGAGTTAGCAGTTGTGGTTCATGCTCTCAAAATTTGGAGACATTATCTATTGGGAAAACCTTTTGAGCTGAAAACTGATCATCAAAGCCTAAGATACATATTTACTCAGCCTTTGTTAAATGCCCGACAACGAAGATGGATGGAATTTCTAGCTGAATATGACTTTGGCATAGAATATATCAAAGGAAAGGAGAATAAACTGGCAGATGCACTTAGTAGGAGAAGGCACATAACTGCCATCACAAGCTGTCAGTATGAGCTTAAGAAATAGATTGCAGAGTTACAAGGGACTGATGAGTTTTGCAAGACCTATCATGAAAATATCGAGCAAGGGTCCAATCGGCATAAGGATTATGGCATTAAAGGGAATTTGGTATACTTTCGTAATAGGGTTATAGTACCCAATAATGAAGAACTTAAAAGAAGTATTCTACAAGAAGCTCATTATGCTCCCTCTTCTGCACATCCAGGAGTAGTCAAGATGAGAGAGAATCTAAAGAAAGACTATTTTTGGCCTGGAATGAAGAAGGATATTGTGCAATTTGTTGCTAGATGTCTTGAATGCCAGAAGGTTAAGGCAGAACATCAACATCCGGGAGGAAGACTATATTTATATGAGGTACCCGAACATAAGTGGCAGGTTATAACTATGGATTTCATTGTGGGACTTCCAAAAACCCATTTTCAACATGATGCCATATTTGTGGTAGTGGACAAGTTAACTAAGGTGGCACATTTCATAGCAGGCAGTATTCATGATGATGCTTCAACTATTGCTCAAAAATTTGCACGGGAAATTGTAAGGTTACATGGTTTTCCTGAAGTGATAATATCTGATAGGGATTCACATTTTACATCTGAGTTTTGGCAAGCCTTGCACCAAGCCTGGGGAACAAGGCTCAATATTAGCACTGCATATCATCCAGAGACGGATGGCCAGACCGAAAGGGTCAATCAAGTGCTTGAGGACATGCTACGCATGTACTGTATGGATCATCAAAGCAAATGGGAAGATTATCTCTTCCTAGTGGAATTTGCTTATAATAATAGCTATCATACCACGTTGGGCATGGCCCCATTTGAGGCTCTGTATGGGCGTAGGTGCAAGACACCATTAACATGGGATAACTTGGACGATCGAGAGATGATCGGACCAGAAGCTATCAAGCAAATGGAAAACCAACTGAAAGAAATTCATCAGCGACTGCGTGAAGCCGCTGATCGACAAAAAAGTTATGCTGATCTGAAGAGAACACCCCATGAATTTTTTGTAGGAGATAAAGTTTTCCTTAGAGTCAAACCCACCAAGAGCTCTATCAAGTCCACCAAACTAAGTCCTAGGTTTGTCGGACCATTTGAAATAACTGCCAAAATCAGTCCCGTTGCTTATAAACTTGCATTGCCGCCCAATTTGTCCAAAATCCATAGTGTCTTTCATGTCTCCCTTCTCCGTAAATATGTTGCTGACCCATCTCATATTCTGGATACCACTCATTTACAGATGTCGGACCCATAGCTCATTGAGGTGTGACCAGTCAAAATTTTGGGATTTAGGACCAAGCAACTCCAAAAAAGAATTGTGGACCAGTGCAGAGTACAGTGGGATCAGTATTCCGAAAGGAATGCTACTTGGGAAGATGTCTCCAATATGAGAAACCAATTTCCTCACTTGTTTGAAACATGTTGATGAAAAACAATATTACATTTAAAAATGAACTATTTTATAATGTAATTATGTATGATGATTTGGTTGTTGTATCATTTTCACTGAAATTAATGTTGATGGAAACAATGTGATATTCTATATATATTTAATCTATGAGATTAAGCTTTGATGTTTTGTAGCTAACATAGGGACTGTGTTAATTCTAAGGGGGGAAGTATGTCACATCCCCACTACTAGTGATTAATTTTCTTGGAAGAATGTGATTCTGCGGTTAGTGTTTGTGGTGCAGGTGCAGGATTCGAGGTAGATAGTGAAGAGAGCACCCACCCCATTGACCGAGGCAGAAGAACGAAAACACCGGGTAAGTGGTTATGATGTTGTGCCTCGAGCACCTTGGCCCGTGGGTACATGGAAGCCCATCGTAGGTTTGCATTGCATTGCATTCTGCCTGTCATATTAACTGAATGTTTGCATTCGTTGGTTTGTTGTTCTCATTTAAAATGATAATTTTAAAAATATATATATATAAATCATAATGTATATAGACAGACCAACTTTGAAGTAAATTTAAAAAAAAAAATTGTATTTATCTAAAAATCCAAAACCATGGAATTAACTATTTGAATAATAAAAATAATAATATTTGTAAAAATAAAAAATAAAAAATATATATAATAATTAAATTAAAGTACATATAATTATATAAATATAAATAGAATATTAAATAAAGAAGTAAGCCTCATTTTTACATTATGGAGAAAACACTTAAGGGCTATACGTATAATGGAGACAAGACTAAGAAAAGACCTACGAAAATTTAAGCCAAGTTTAATTAAGTAAGATCCGAGAAATTTGAAGGAGCTTAAGTGAAATAATAATATTTGAGGAGCTTGAAGGAAGCCAAAATCCTATACGTGGAAGTCGTATACGTGTTCTGACTGGCAAAGAGCATGAAGTGTCTCATTTTCGTTAATCACCTTCGCTTATAAAAGAAATTGAGATGACTGAAGGTGGCATGCGTAAATTTTTCTCAGTGAGTGAAGCGAAGGCCATTGTATGCTAGCGGAAGGAGAATTCGCGTGAATAAGATAGAGCTTTCGTGTGAAAAGGTCAGAACTTTGTCATACTAATATGGGAGATGACATACTAAGTTTATACTGTTAAAAATTGGTTGTTGAATAGTTAAATTACGTTTGGGTTCATGGATGTTTATCTTATTGTTTATATTTTTAGTTTATTTATTAAAAAAAATTATGTTATTATACTAGTTGTGATGTCATGGCAGAATGTGTATCCAGTATTACATTATTTAATCAATCCAAAGACCATGCAGTAAAATATGTTAACCTGGTTGTAATTCTTAGATGGAATGAATATCCAAGTTATATAAATGATTAATTAATTATTCATACCATAAAATTTTTTAATTTGGATATGATGTCGTGTTGGTTGGGTAATACATATTTTCAGAAAAAAAAAATTCCTGAAGGAGTCTTCAGTCAAACTAGAATATACATATTAAATATAGGAGAAAAGATACAATAGATTATCCAGGATAAACCAGAATTAAAAAAAAAAGATAAAAAAAAAATAAGTAGCATCTGATTGCTTGCTGCATTGCTTATGATTTCTTGTATTCGTCTGGTTGTTTTCCATGGTTTTCCATTAGCTATTAATGTAAATAAAAGAATCCAATTCATTATATTATGTAAGGATGTGTGATGTTCTTGTTTAATATGCATGCTTGAGGCTTGTGTGAGTGTCATTTAGATATAAGGGCCAAGTCTGAGCCATATCCTAGTCTTTGTTCTCATCGGTTGATGTGGGTGGGTGCTGGAGGCGCTTTATCTTCCTCCAAGGCAACGTGTGGTCTTTTTAGAGTGACGGTCCAAGCGTGCACTCTATGGCAAAGTTTGAGAAAACCATAGTGAAATTCTAGAGAGCTAATTCCCTTGTCGCCATGGAAATATTATGGACAATATTTGACAAGTATAGATTATACTAAGGTTTGTTTTGTTAAAGCCAATTATTAAGGATTTTATAATGACATCAGTTCACCTTATAAAACCATATATTTTTGTATATGGAAATTATGTAAAAATAGTTTATTTTTTGATTAAAAGAAGCAATCGTATGGTAAATGTTGAGGATTCTATTTGAAATGCTCTTATTTATATCTCCATTTCATAAACTCGTCTAGACTGTTTGTTGAATGCATTAATATTCCATCTGCGATTTGGCTAGAAACTGACCTCTTTGAGATTATGTTTTTGTGAGGCATGAATGTTAGCGTAAGGGGATATATATCATTTCATTTTATACTTTGAAAGATTATACTTTAATTATTTTCAGAATGTTTATAGGGATTATTCTATTTTCCATAAGTAATGAATAAGGTATTAATGGTGGAATGTGTCGTCTTAGAATATGTGTCCCTTGAATGTAGAGTGTTAAGAACTAAATTGAAAGGTTAGATTATGTTTTGAGAATCTAAGGATCACTATAATTATAAGTGTATTTTTAAAGTACATGACATGTGTTTTGATATGATGATTTTATTAAAATAAAGCTAGCTAAAAACATTATTATATGTTTTATTTTCTGAATATAGGAAGTTTGCTTTTTTACTATGTCTTATGTATTTTAATTGATAATATGATTTTACTGTTTGAAAAATATTATGTTGCTCCTATAGACTTATGATATTAACAAAGTATTATTCTTAATTTTGTTGTAATTTTTATATCTTGATTTGTGAGATGAGATTTGAGCTATGATATAAGGATATTTTATAAATTCTTTTCAAAAAAGTATAATAAAAGTAATAAAATCAATATCTTGGAGAAACTATTAAACCTTTTTTTTTTTTTTTAAGCAAAAAACCCCTTGTGGGGCCGCCTTGGTCTGAGAGACCACGAACAGGGGGTTCTACACTGTCAAAGTCACCCGAGAGTCGCACCCAACCCTGCCCGCACCAACATTATCAATTGGATTTTGGATACCCAATTCAACTTTTTGGTATGGTGGAGATTTGAACCTGGTACCTCTCTTGGAGGATTTCCCTCTCCTCTCCAACTCACCTACAACACCTGGGTAGCTATTAAACCTACTTACCACCTGTTGAAAAACCACATTTGCTTCTATGTTGAGAAATTCGAGTTGGGACTTTTTCCACCCATCCACATTAAGTCACGGGGTGACTTATCTGAGACTAAGTCACTGTTCTTCGACTATTATGGGGTAGGGGTCCTAGTCGTCGAGAGTAATGAGCGACGGTATGGGATGTCACTCTAGGTGATTAGTATGTTAGTGGTGGTGATAATAATTATTCCACTCTGACTGGGGAGATGCCAACATATTGCATGGCTAGAGGGCTACTCATGCTAATGGTATATCCAGCGGAAGATGGTTATGGGTAGCATTGTCGTCAACCTGGGAGATAATTTGATTATCTAGCCCTTAGGCCATGTGATGGCGAACTCTAGTCAAATATTAGCAGAAGGTCATTGACTAGAACCGGCATACGAATATTGGATCCAAATAAATGAGTTGAGCACTTGAAGAACTATGAGTTATTCTAGATTCGGACAAGGGAAGATAGCGTACCTCGTTCAGGTGATATGGGCCCTGAACAAATAACCCTTCATCAGATTTCAAATAGACTCATGTGAGGAGTCAGAATCCTACATGGCGAATCACGGGATGTGGCCGGTCCCGAGCACTTAAGACACCAACTATAGTGGTGGTCATTCTTGAAGTGTGTATTTTGTATGCCTGAGCTAACATTACGATGGGTTGTAAGCAAAGTATTTCATGTTTAAAAAAAAAATTAATGATGAGATTTTGGAACGTGAGAGTTTGTATCAGAGCCTAGGTTTGCGAAACCCTAGTTGACATAGTTATTCTAACAAATATTGTGATGTCAAACATGGCAGGTACCTCATAGAGGACTAGCCTGAATCTGCAAGAGGAAATTATAGAGGTCCCTAGAAAAGGTCCCAAAAGACTCATAAGGAAGTCAAAAAGAGTACAAACTACTGAAACACCATGGTGGGTGGTTAGAAAGGATAAAGAGACTTTAGCTGCAAAAGCAACCTTCAATGATGGGATTATGGCTCACATGATCCAAATCATGCAAGAATAGCTTAATTAGCAAAGAGAGTTGATGGAGAGCCAGAGGGCTCAAATGAATGAACATATGGATCAACAACGGGCACAGATGGTCCAACAGTAGGAACTCATTACTCAACAACAAAATTTATTAAGAACTTGATACAAAAGAAAACAAATAGTAAATTAAATCAGTTTCCTAAGGGATCTACTAGAAGAACTGTAGGAGAGGAATTACAAAAAGAATTAAAGAAACTAGATATTTCCAAATTTGACGGGTTTGGTGATGGCGATGCAGCCTTGAACTAGCTAAGTGAGGCTGAAGGTTATTTTACCATTCAACCCCTTAGTTTGGAAGGGAATACTACATGGGCATTGGCTCATCTGGAGGGTCCTGCCAAAATATGGTTGACCACTTATAAGAAAGCCGTACAGAAAGAGGTAGCAGACATACCATGGGAGGTATTTGTAAGAGACTTTAAAAGTCACTTTCTTATTGAGCAATTTTTTATTGAAAAAGATGCAGATTTTACATATCTATGTTAGGGTAACCTGACAGTAGTTGCATACTATCAAAAATTTGTGCAGTTACAAAAATATGCCTCGAAATTTGGTGATCAAGAAAAATTCAAAGCATGCAAGTTTATTTTGGGTTTGCACCCAAAAATCAGTCAACCTGTAGGAGGAAAAACACCCTAGACTCTGACAGCTGCTTATGATGTTGCTCGATATTTTGAATCGATTCAGAAGGAGATAAAGGCTTTTTATCAACAAGAGAAGGATAATTCAAGGAAAATGAAGAATCCTGAGCAGAGTCACGGTATAGATCAAAACCATAGATATGGTGACAAGATTCAAAGTAGAAATGATAATAGAAATAGAAACAAAAATCAGGGGTATAAGGGGCAGCCAAATCAAAGGAAAATCTAAGAGAGGAAAATTACCTACAAAGAGCAAGGTAAAAAGGAGAATCAAGGAAAAGAATATGATAAACAAAAGAATACTGGTCCCAATGAATGTTTTGTATGTGGAGCATAAGATCATTATGCTAGACAATGTCCGAAAAGAGTTGATCACAAAAATCCATCTGGAGAATCAACTCACAAAATTTTTGCAGCCACAGGTAACCCTAATCTTGTAGGGCAAAGCACTCCATTTTTTATTAAAGGAAGAATAGGCATGAGAAATGTGAATATTTTAATTTATAGTGGCGCTATTGATAGTTTCATTTCTAATAATGTTTTGAGGGATATACCTGTAAGACCTAGGATCATGGCAAAAGGGTGGCAAGTGGAATATGTCTCGGGATAAACCTATCAAGTTAACCAATGTTTATTTGAGTCACAAATAGAAATACCCCAAGGGAAGATCAACTGGCATTTATACATAGCTCCCTTGCATGCATTTGACATAATATTAGGGATATATTGGCTTAAGGCTCATAAGGCTATACTAAATTTTGTGGAGAGATGGATGGATTATACTAGTGATACTAATCAATGAATCTGCATTCACTGTAATAGAGCATCTTTTGAGCCTCATATGATAAGTAGTATGCAAGCTAAAAGGGCCTGAAAGAAAGGATGCAAATTATATATAATAAAAATGAACAAAAATGAAGAAATTGACTCAAGCTCAACATTGTTTCAACAGTATCTGGTTCTGGGAGAATTTAGAGATGTATTTCCTAAAGATTTACTTGGATTTCCACCTAAGAGAGAGTTTGAATTTTCTATTGAACTAGTGCCAGGAGAAACCCCAGTAGTCCAAACACCCTATCGAATGACACCACTTGAATTTCAAGAGCTTAAAATACAACTACAGGATTTATTGGAAAAAGGTCATATTAAACCCAGTGTGTCACCCTGGGGAGCACCTGTGTTGTTTGTCAAAAATAATGATGGAACCTTAAGACTATGCATCGATTATAGAATGCTCAATAATATGACAATAAAAAATAAGTATCCATTACCAATAATTGATGACTTGTTTGATAAACTTAAGGGAGACACTATCTTTTCTAAAATTGACCTTAGGTCAGGATATCATCAGTTAAGAATCAGAGAAGAGGATACCCATAAAACTTTTTTTAGAACAAGATATGGGCACTATGAGTTCATGGTCTTACCATTTGGTTTGACTAATGCACTAGTAGCCTTTATGAATTTGATGAATAACGTGTTTCAAGAACAGCTAGATCGATTCGTGCTCATATTCCTAGATGATATACTAATTTACTCATGGAATAAAGAGGAGCAATATGAGCACATGAGAATAGTGCTTGAGATACTCATAAAACATCATTTATACGGGAAATTGTCAAAGTGTGAATTTTACACACCTCAGGTACAATATTTGGGACATATAGTTTCAATAGAAGGTATAGTTGTAGATCCTAAAAAGATAGAAGCTATAGTTGATTAGCCAGCTCTGACTAATGTATATGAGGTAAGAAGTTTTATGGGCATGGCCAGCTATTAACAAAGGTTCATAAAAGGGTTTTCCAAAGTGGCTTATCCCATAACTAATTTACAGAGAAAAGGGAAAGTATTTAAGTGGATAAAATAATGTGAGGATGCTTTCAGAACACTTAAGGATAAATTGACCACTGCACCAATACTAAAGATATCGGATATGCATAAACCATTCACTATATGCACAGATGCATCAATGGAAGGGTTAGGAGTTATTATGTTACAAGAAGTTATGGTGGCTTATGAGTCCAGAAAACTCAAGAAGCATGAAATAAATTATGTCAATCATGACTTAGAGTTAGCAGTTGTGGTTCATGCTCTCAAAATTTGGAGACATTATCCATTGGAAAAACTTTTTGATCTAAAAACTTATCATTAGAGCCTAAGATACATATTTACTCAGCCTTTGTTAAACACCCGACAATGAAGATGGATGGAATTTCTATTTGAATATGACTTTGGCATAGAATATATTAAATGGAAGGAGAATAAACTGGCAGATGCACTTAGTAGGAGAAGGCACATAGCTACCATCACAAGCTGTCAGTATGAGCTTAAGAAATAGATTGCGGAGTTACAAGGGACTGATGAGTTTTGTAAGACCTATCGTGAAAATATCAAGCTAGGGTCCAGTCAGCATAAGGATTATAACATTGAAGGGAATTTGGTATACTTTTGTAATAGGATTGTAGTACCCAATAATGAAGAACTTAAACAAAGTATTCTACAAGAAGCTCATTATGCTCCCTCTTTTGCACATCCAGGAGTAGTCAAGATGAGAGAGAATCTAAAGAAATACTATTTTTGGCCTGGAATGAAAAAGGATATTGTGCAATTTGTTGCTAGATGTCTTGAATACTAGAAGGTTAAGGCAGAACATCAGCATCCCGAAGGAAGACTTTATTTACATGAGGTACCCGAACATAAGTTCAGGTTATAACTATGGATTTCATTGTGGGACTTCTAAAAACTCATTTTCAACATGATGCCATATTTGTGGTAGTGGACAAGTTAACCAAGATGGCACATTTCATAGTGGGTAGTATTCATGATGATGCTTCAGCTATTGCTCAAAAATTTGGACGAGAAATTGTAAGGTTACATGGTTTTCCTGAAGTAATAATATCTTATAGGGATTCATGTTTTACATCTGAATTTTGGCAAGCCTTACACCAAGTCTAGGGAATAAGGCTCAATATTAACACTGCATATCATCCGGAGATGAATGGCCAGATCGAGAGGGTCAATCAAGTGCTTGAGGATATGCTACGCATGTACTGTATGGATCATAAAAGCAAATGGGAAGATTATCTCTTCCTGGTGGAATTTTCTTATAATAGTAGCTATCATGCCACGTTGGGCATGGCCCCATTTGAGGATCTGTATGGGTGCAGGTGCAAGACACAATTAACGTGGGATAAATTGGATGATCGAGAGATGATTGGACTAGAAGTTGTCAAGCAAATGGAAAACCAACTAAAATAAATTTGTCAGTGACTGCATGAAGTCGTTGACCGACAGAAAAGTTATGCTGATATGAAGAGAACGCCCCAAGAATTTTCTATAGGAGATAAAGTTTTCCTTAGAATAAAATCCACTAAAAGCTCTATCAAGTCCACCAAACTAAGTCCTAGGTTTGTCAAACCGTTTGAAATAACTGCCAAAATCAGTCCCATTTCTTATAAACTTGCACTGCCACCCAATTTGTCCAAAATCCATAATGTCTATCATGTCTCCCTTCTTCGTAAACATATTTCTAACCCATCTCATTTTTTGGATACCACTCATTTACAAATGTTGAACCCACAACTCATTGAGGTGCGACCAGTCAAAATTTTAGGATAAAGGACCAAGCAACTCCGAAAAACAACTGTGGACCAGTGCAAAGTACAGTGGGATCAGTATTTCGAAAGGAATGCTACTTGGGAATATGTCTCCAATATGAGAAACCAATTTCCTCACTTGTTTGAAATATGTTGATGAAAAATAATATTACATTTGAAAATGAACTATTTTATAATGTAATTATGTATGATGATTTGGTTGTTGTATCATTTTCACTTAAATGAATGTTAATGGAAACAACGTGATATTGTGTATATATTTAATCTATGAGATTAAGCTTTGATGTTTTGTAGCTAACATAGGGATTGTGTTAATTCTAAAGAGGGAAGTATGTCACATCCCCACTGCTAGTGATTAATTTTTCTTGGAAGAATGTGATATATGTGATTAGTGTTTGTGGTGCAGATGCAGGATTCGAGGCAGATATTGAAGAGAGCACCCACCCCATTTATCGAGGTAGCAAAATGAAAACACGGGGTAAGTGGTTATGATGTTGTGCCTTGAGCACCTTAGTCCATGGGTACATTGAATCCCACCGTAGGTTTGCATTGCATTGCATTATGCCAACGGAAGGAGAATTCACATGAAGAAGATAGAGCTTTTGTGTGAAAAGGTCAGAACTCTGTCATACTAATATGGGAGATGACATACTAAGTTTATACTGTTAAAAACTGGTTTTTGAATAGTTAAATTACGTTTGGGTTCTAAAAGCACGAGATTTCGGAAGCAAAAGGAAAACTATAACTATGCAATATAAGACGAAATGTAATGCTTTAATCCTATGCACAAAAACAAGGAAAGGAGATAAATTGGAGACGAAAGAAAAGTTGTAAGGAAATCACAGACCCTCTTTATTCAAATTTCTTATCCTCGGTTACATAGACGTCTCCTCCCTTTTTAGGGGCTAGGAGCGTTAAATTGGTCTTTGTTACAATTTGTGACTTAGTCTTCCTCCTTCCGCATGCCCACGTTTGGAATGGGCGGGCCAAATGTTGCCGCCGCTTGCGTTGGTAAGGTAGACTCCTCGCCGCTCCTCTAATGCTGCAACTCCGCACTCAAAGAAACAAACAAGAAAGTCAGTAGCACCTGTGTATGAAAAATAAAAGATGAATCTAACGATGGTTGAAATGAATCTAAATGAAATGAAAAACTTGACAAAAGCATAAACATGAAACTAAAAGAAATACCACGATTATGAAAGCACAAATCGCCAGTAAGTGAACTAGCAGCACTTCGTCGCTCAAAATGCTCCTTCTCTGTATATCCTTTTGGGTGAGAAAACTCACCGTTTTTATAGACCCAAGGGGTCTTTTTGAATTAACATGCAAAAGTGTTTCTTTGCATGAATGCTTTTGTTTGTGAAGAGAAGACTTCTTCTTGATCAAGGGCTTCTTAACTGCCTCTGTGCATGTCTTTGCATGTTTTAGCAAAGCTCACTTGCACTCCCATGCAATGAAGGGATAGCTAAGTGGCAAATCCGAGTTGTCTTAAAAAGCTTACTCTCCTTCCCATGCAGTGAAGGGAAAGTCAATTGGCAGATGTGTGTTGTTAAAAGAACTCACTCGCACTCCTATGTCATGCATGAAAAGCTGAGTGGTAGTTATGAGTTGTCATGCGCTGAGGTCTGACTTTTTCCTGGTCAAACCTGGCATTCGTCCCACCCAGAAGCGAGCGCTAGTAATCGTCCCTGGGTGAAACGAGTACAAATCCATACTCGTCCTTGGGTAGGACGAGTACAAATTCGCACTCGTCCCTGGGTGGGACGAATAAGAAATAAAGTGTCTAAAAGGTGCCAAACTGATTTTTGACTTGCAAAACTACTTGTGTAAGTGGTTAGAACCACTTGTTTAACCTCTGGGGGCTACCCGGGGGTTGTGTGTGTTAATGTGATCAGTGTTTGTAGTCACATAATCGGATTGGTGCTGTTTTGGTGTCTACAGATGCCCCTTTTTGGGAAGCGTTGTGCATGGCACAGCGTCGAGCAAAAATAGATAACCAAAGCACTAATGATTAGGGTTTCTCAGTAACCTAACCAACTCTTGATGCCCCAAGCATGGAAAGGGCATGCATTCTTGAATCCTTGCTTCTGACGAGCTAAGGAATTTGATTTCAAGTATTAACCTATTTTGGTGAGGTGTGACTTGAGCTTGGACATTGATCAGTCATGAATAGGCAAAGGGCATAACCTTTTATCCACGGGGGAACCTTGTGTTCATGCTTCGGGAATGCCAAGTGTTTGATCAATTTTGTGATTATTGCTTGTTTGCTGCCCCAAGCGGGAGCGTGATTGTCTTTGTCAATGATTCTTTGAATGCATGCCATTGCCTTGATTGGGTGTGTTGTTGATTGGTGACTTAAGTGTGACTACCCCCTCAAGCGACGAATCGATGAAGGAATGACTGACATGAGAAAAGCGACGAGTCGCTTGACCCAAGATGACTTAAGTGAGGGTGCCTTCAGATGTTGTCCGTTGAATGCGCGAGCAATTTCTCGATTTTTTTTGGACCTATTTTTGGTGGGTGTGAACCCATTTTGGGATGCCATTTGGGGGTAACATTGGCGAAAATCCGTCTTCCCGTGGAGCGGTCCGGCTATGGTAGCCTTCTTGGGGAGTAGGATAACGACAAGGTAGACCCCGACATCAATTTTCTTATGCCAAGAGGTTAAGTGCAAGAGCACTTTTGTCCGGCAATTTTTAGTGTTTTTGTTGGCATTTGTCATTTTTATATTTTGGTTGTTTTGTTGTGTTTGTTTGTTTTTTTTTTTTTTATTTTGGTTGTTTTGCGTGTTTTTATGTATGTGTTTGATGTATGCAGAGGCGATTATGAATGTGATGTTTCTAATTTGTATGATGTATGGATATGGAATGAATGAAATGAGTTGTTGATGATGTGTCGATGCACCATAGACTGTACAAGATTTGAGTGACTTGCTATACTAATGGGATGACTTTGTGAAATGACTTTGCATGTGCTAAATTTGTGTTTGTAGTTTGCATATTTTTTGATGGTGATGGACGGAATAAAATGTGACGAGTTGTTTTTAAAATGTAGTTAAGCTTTTCTTAGATTCGGATATTTTAACTAACTAGCCAAGACTGTACATTTATCTCGCAAGACTTTTGAACAAGGTATAAATTCGACTTGAATTTAACCAAGTTATTTCACATCCCTGTGTGTGCAATTGAGTTCGTTTATGTGTTATTCATCAGGATACCGCCAGTGCCAGATGGGCTTTCAACCGAACCTGTACTGAGGATCACCTAATTAGCTCCACTAACTCCTTGATTGTGTTTGGTTAGATTAATCTGCGATGCTATCTAGGATACCATAAGCTAGCTCATCCACATGCAAACATTGATCTATACACAAGTTAATGTGACAGATATATCGTCATGCGGGAGGTTTACTATCAGTGACTGATAGGCTATCAACCAAACCGGTGTCGAAGCTTGCCTCATGACCTGTCGAAATGCTGAGAATTCCAAGGATTCAAGTTCGACTCCCTGCTTTTCTTCAATTGTATTGGGATACTTGCTCTTTATAGTGATAAGATCACTGTTTATTTTGTTTTATTGATGTTTTTTTTTTTTTTTTTTTTGAGCAAGGGATAGGGAGTGACGAGAATCACTATTGTACGTGCCTTTTGATGTGTGCACTGTAGGATGTCAATTTTGAATGTTTTGACGTTTTGCAAATTTTTGATGTTTTTGCAACTTTTGAGAACTTGGGATTCATGGGGAATTGGGTAGGGAGGAAGCTTGTCCTTTTGCCAACTCTCGGCATTCCTAGGGTCATTCGCATAGGGGGATAAGCAAGATAGCCGTTTCGCTTATGGTAACCGGGATTACGGTGCAGGTTTCATCTTTCGTTCACACAACTTAGGAATTATTATATGTGTGTTAATTTGTGTTGGGATGCTACGTAACAAGGTGTGATCCAAGTAAAACTTTCCCGTGTAAAATCTGTTTAACTATGTACGAGTTTTGGCTAGAAATTTAAAGACATCTGAATGACGAAAACCCTATATACATTAGGAAACAATTGACTATGCTAAAATAAAAAGGTGATATGCTTGGATGTATGCGTTTATGGAAATGGATTTGAGGTGGAAATGATGGAATTGCCAAGTAATGACAGCCTATGGTGCTTTTGACTTGTATGACCTATCGAAGTATGCAAGGGATGGATGCAATGTTTAATGCAACCTATATTTTTGTATTTTGATTTTTATGAAAATGCATGCAAATGTTTTGGTGATTTCGTTTTTTTTTTTTAGTGTGAATGGAAAATGCAAATGTTTTTGTGATTTTGTTTTTTTATGAGAATGCATGTAATTGAAATGCAATTGTTTTTGTGATTTTGATTTTTTTTTTTTTTTTATGAGTATGCATGGAATTGAAATGCAATTGTTTTTGTAATTTTGATGTGTTATGAGAATGCATGGAATTGAAATGCAAATGTTTTTGTGATTTTGATTTTTGTGTTGTTTTTGTTGATTTTTGAATACTTATGTTGACCAAGCGGTTATGGTAACTCTTGGAGCTTTTGGGTTGACCAAGCGATTGTGGTAATCCTTGGAGCTTTTGTCTTGACCAAAGGGTTTATAGATACCTTTGGGGCATTTAGGGTTTGACCAAGCGATTATGAAAAATCCCTGGAGCTTTTAGGGTGACCAAGTGATTGTGATAATCCTTGGAGCTTTTTTGGGATGACCAAGCGATTGCGATAATCCTTGGAGCTTTTTGGGATGACCAAGCGATTGCGATAATCCTTGGAGCTTTTTGGGATGACCAAGCGATTACGATAATCCTTGGAGCTTTTTGGGATGACCAAGAGATTGCGATAATCCTTGGAGCTTTTTGGGATGACCAAGAGATTGCGATAATCCTTGGAGCTTTTTGGGATGACCAAGAGATTGCGATAATCCTTGGAGCTTTTTGGGATGACCAAGAGATTGCGATAATCCTATTTAAAACAAAACTTTTGGATGACCAGATTGCGATAATCCTTGGAGCTTTTTGGGATGACCAAGAGATTGCGATAATCCTTGGAGCTTTTTGGGATGACCAAGCGATTGCGATAATCCTTGGAGCTTTTTGGGATGACCAAGAGATTGCGATAATCCTTGGAGCTTTTTGGGATGACCAAGAGATTGCGATAATCCTTGGAGCTTTTGGGATGACCAAGTGATTGCGATAATCCTTGGAGCTTTTGACCAAAATGATAATCCTTGGAGCGTTTGGTTTGACCAAAGGGTTTATGGACACCTTTGGAGCGTTTGGTTTGACCAAAGGGTTTATGGACACCTTTGGAGCATTTGGTGTAACCCACTGGCTCTTCAGGGAATAGAGGTACCCCCAGCGTGATGATCTTTGTGCACCGGATCTGGCTCTGTAGGAATTGGCACGAATGGATCGGCCTTATGCATGGATAGGAGGGCAAGGTCTGCCTTCGGCACTGATGGTGCTATGATATCTCTGGGTGGAAGGTGCTCGCGATCTTCCCAAAGGAGTGGGATCAACATGTGATGCCAGTGGGCTGGGTCTATGCGCCACTCATGCCCTAGTCTTATGCCTAGTTGGGCCATTAGTTCGTCATGGGTGACAGGGTGATTGTGTCGTCGTGCATGATTGAGATAAGCCATCTCAGTTTCATCTTCGTAATCATTGTCAGTGATCCAAAGGCCCTCGTTGGCCTCGATAGCTATCTGCGACATGTTAAGCTCTTCTTGTTCGAGCAGATTGATGTGGTCCTCATGGAGTTGTTTCGCGCTTTGCGGGGGGACCTGATTTTTTGGCAATGGCACGGGCTCGATGGGAGCCTCCAAAGGGAGTAATGTTAGGAGAATTTTGTGATGCTCATCCATCGGGACCACCTGTGAATTAATGCTGTCGGAATCGAATGGGTCCCATGGCGCTATTGCATATGCTGACTCGTCTTTGGCGAGAGAGTCAGGCTTATCAGAATCTGGTGATTCTAAGATATGGAAGACCTCATCATCAGGTAGCTCTACAACCAGGGGTTGATCCTCTTTGAGAGGAGTTTCACGTGAGTTGGGCTTTTGTGGCCCCAAAATCTTGGTCTCTACTGACTCTAAGTGCTTGGGCAGTGCATTGCTTGTATCGAGGGATTTGAGCTCCTCCTGTTTGATTTGTTCCCGTTGCAAGTTGTGGGAAACTTGATGCCTTGAGAGGGATGACTTGAATAGCACCCCCCATGCTTTGGTATTTCATTTTAGTCCACTCTTTTTCTAGCTCAGGTTCCTCAGAGGCTTCTTGAAGAATTTTTGGGGGTGGTCCATGAACCTGGGTGGGCGCCTGAAGAAGGCACCCGTCATTGGTCTTAGGATTGGCCTCCCGCTCAAGTCTAGGAGGCGTCGAGGGCAACGTTTGATAAGGTCGTAGAGACCTGTCTTGCACCCAGTTGTGTTTCTCATAATGTTTTGTCTTATGCATGCGAGGGGTTGGAGTCTTCGCCTGCATAGTGTGTTGTAACAACTCATCCTCCTGGCGCTGAAGGCACTCTTGATTTAAAAGATATTGTTGCTCTAACTGTTGTTGTTCCAGCTCAAGTATCGTGAGTTGCATCCGACGTGCAATATGCTTGGCAGATTCTAAGATAGTTGGTCCTATCGTCTCATGTCTAGAAGGCCTAGATGCCTCTCCTAGATATCTATCTCGGTCATGGTGATCCGAGATCTCTATAGGTCGCCTCCCTCTATTGGGGGTAGCGGCATTCCCCGAGGCTTTGGCCTCAATAGGTAATCCTGAAAGCTAGCAATTGCGGAGGCGTGTTGCTCCTGCGATGTATATTGTTCTTGAGGAAGGTAAGGGTTTTCCTCGTGCTCTCTTTTGTAAGTGAAAGAGGAACGGGAAGAGTTGGCTCGCCCGCCTGAGGAGCCTTGTGCTCTGTATTTGTCCTTGTAGTCCTGACAACTAGAGGGGGTGAAGGAGGGATAGTGTAATCATGTGGTTCCTCCCGTTGAACCCTATGTTGACCTAGCGCTTCATTGCATGCGGTGACCACTCATAGCGAGCATCTAAGGGAGCTCTCCTATGGATGTACCCCTCATGGGAGGATGTGTGTTGGGTGCTATGCTTGAACAGGAGTGCCCCTAGAAGAGGTGCCCCTATAGTCCCTTTCCGTTAAGGTGTGTAGGGGACTGCCTTGTGTGTTAGGTCGCCAAGGTGGTATGACCAAATCTTGGGGACTATAACGGAGGTGACTCGTGTTTCTTTGGACATTCTCCACAGCATCTGCCCGTGAGTGGGCTTGACTACGGGTGAGCACCATGACGATGTCTCTCTAAAAACCCTAAAAATTGAAATGAGTCAGATGGGGCCCAAAATTGGTGTGTGCATCCCTCTTATAGTAGATAAGACAAAAATGAAGTTTCAAGTCCTAACTCTAAATACATTAGGAGATATTGACATTCGAACAGCTCAAAAAGTGCAAAAAATTAGGTAAGCAATTTTAAAACCTAATTTTGGGGCACTAGATGATGGAATTTGGCCCCGAAAACTGACTTTTTTGGGCAAATACAATTCTAGGGAATTATATTTGTTTAAAATTATCCCAACTAACTCCCTGTAAAATTTCAAGTCAATCGGAGCTACGGTTGAGAAGTTATGGCCCCGGCAAGATGCACTAAAATTTAGGGAAAAATATAAAATTTCCCATATTTTGTTGGATGGTCCTGCATCACTTATGGGCACCTTCAGGGTGCTTTTGGGTTGACCAAAGGGTTCATGGACACCTTTGGAGCATTTTGGAGTGACCAAGCGATTGCGGGAATCCTTGGAGCTTTTGGAGCGAGTGACAAAATGCGTAGATTTTTATCTTTGTTTATGATTTTTTTGATTTTTGATTTTTTTTGTCTAAACAGAAAATAGCATACACACACAAGCAATGATTATCTCTTTTAAAGATTAATAGTGTGCCCTAAATCGGGTTTAGTGTGTTTTTGTTGTTTTGTTTTGTTTTTGTAGGTTTTGAAGAACGTTTAAATGCATTATGAAGGCTCATATAACTCCCAAAATGGTCGCCCCTTCAATATACCAGCCAGGCCGATATACCAACCTCTCTATATACCCGCCCTTACGAGAGGGAGACTATAGGTACGTGAGAGCGAGATGGTAAATGGTACATAGGCGATACGGAAGGGGGATTGTCCTGTTAATGGCACCTACCATAGAAGACTTATCCTCGCGCGCATGGGAATCACCCCGGCGACACTCGGTCGGCTTTCGTCGGGATTTACGCCTAACAACAGTTGACAATCGGGGAATGGATGCAAAGCTAAGCCAAGGTGGTGATGAACCCACCGTTGGTCTTGCTCAAGGGTTGGGGTCTTACGACCAACGCCTTGGTTTAAAATGTAACGTGATGTGTGGGGTTCGTTTTAATTTTGCGAAATTGAAACAAGCAAACGAAAAGAAATCTTTCCCTAAGCCATTCAAACTGAAAACCAGAAACAGAAAAATAGAAATTTAACAGAAGCTGTAAAAAAAACCCCTACCTCTTCTCTGCCTAATCGGAAATTTCTGATTTGCTCTGAAAATTTGCACAGATCTATAATCGTCCCTGGGTGAGGCGAATAACAGAATCGTAATCGTCCCAGGGTGAGACGAATAGTTTATTCGTCCCGAGGTGAGACGAGTAACAATTCTGTAATCGTCACTTGCAGAGACGAATAACAGTCTGATGTTGAAAAATAGGTACCTGTAAAAAAAAACAAGCAATTTTAGATCAGTAATTTAACCTAAAAAAAAATAGAGGACAGAGGTCCCACCGTGATCGCCATTGAAAGCACGAGATTTCGGAAGCAAAAGGAAAACTATAACTATGCAATATAAGACGAAATGTAACGCTTTAATCCTATGCACAAAAACAAGGAAAGGAGATAAATTGGAGACGAAAGAAAAGATGTAAGGAAATCACAGCCCTCTTTATTCAAATTTCTTATCCTCGGTTACATAGACGTCTCCTCCCTTTTTAGGGGCTAGGAGCGTTAAATTGGTCTTTGTTACAATTTGTGACTTAGTCTTCCTCCTTCCGCATGCCCACGTTTGGAATGGGCGGGCCAAATGTTGCCGCCGCTTGCGTTGGTAAGGTAGACTCCTCGCCGCTCCTCTAATGCTGCAACTCAGCACTCAAAGAAACAAACAAGAAAGTCGGTAGCACTTGTGTATGAAAAATAAAAGATGAATCTAACGATGGTTGAAATGAATCTAAATGAAATGAAAAACTTGACAAAAGCATAAACATGAAACTAAAAGAAATACCACGATTATGAAAGCACAAATCGCCAATAAGTGAACTAGCAGCACTTCGTCGCTCAAAATGCTCCTTCTCTGTATATCCTTTTGGGTGAGAAAACTCACCATTTTTATAGACCCAAGGGGTCTTTTTGAATTAACATGCAAAAGTGTTTCTTTGCATGAATGCTTTTGTTTGTGAAGAGAAGACTTCTTCTTGATCAAGGGCTTCTTAACTGCCTCTGTGCATGTCTTTGCATGTTTTAGCAAAGCTCACTTGCACTCCCATGCAATGAAGGGATAGCTAAGTGGCAAATCTGAGTTGTCTTAAAAAGCTTACTCTCCTTCCCATGCAGTGAAGGGAAAGTCAATTGGCAGATGTGTGTTGTTAAAAGAACTCACTCGCACTCCTATGTCATGCATGAAAAGCTGAGTGGTAGTTCTGAGTTGTCATGCGCTGAGGTCTGACTTTTTGTTGGTCAAACCTGGCATTCGTCCCACCCAGAAGCGAGCGCTAGTAATCGTCCCTGGGTGAAACGAGTACAAATCCATACTCGTCCTTGGGTAGGACGAGTACAAATTCGCACTCGTCCCTGGGTGGGACGAATAAGAAATAAAGTGTCTAAAAGGTGCCAAACTGATTTTTGACTTGCAAAACTGCTGTGTAAGTGGTTAGAACCACTGTTTAACCTCTGGGGGCTACCCTAGGGGCTGTGTGTGTTAATGTGATCAGTGTTTGTAGTCACATAATCGGATTGGTGCTGTTTTGGTGTCTACAGGTTCATAGATGCTTATCTTACTGTTTCTATTTTTAGTTTATTTATTAAAAAATTATGTTGTTATACTAGTTGTGATGTCATGGCGGAATGTGTATCCAGTATTACAATATTTAATCAATCCAAAGACCATGCAGTAAAATATGTTAACCTAGCTGTAATGCTGAGATGGAATGAATATCCAAGTTATATAAATGATTAATTAATTATCCATACCATAAAATTTGTTAATTTGGATATGATGTCGTTTTGGTTGGGTAATACATATTTTCAAAAAAATATTTACTGAAGGAGTCTTCATTCAAACTAGAATATACATATTTTTTTTTGGTAATTATTTTAATAGATTAACAGTGGGTTTTTATAGAGGATCCCAAAACCTTATGTACAAATTCAGCCTGGCTGGAATGTGCATCATGCCTTGTGGTTGGAGGAATAAACTTGATGACGAAACCAAAAATTGCTAATTGCCCGAAGGCTATAAGTAGGGCCCTTATGTCTGAATATCCTGGAAACAAACCACATTTTACCAAGGAAAACAAAAATACTAGTGGAGAAATTTGACCATCGAAAGCAAAAATAGCCAAACCAAACGAATGACCTTCTGAAGCAAGGAGAACATCATGAGAGGATATCCGCATTGGCCAAACTCACCACCTCAGACGGGAAGCATGAGCGCCACACAACGAGACACGTGGTCGCAAGCCCTTTTTTGGCCATGTGGTCTACCACGTGATTTCCTTCCCCGAAAATATGGCATGCCTTCCACCATCACGTTGAGAGAGGAGCATCCTAGCCTCAAGAATGATGTTGTAGACCCTCCAAGACGGGTCTTTAGAGCCTAGCAGATAGTTGACTATATTGAGCGAATCACCTTCGACAATCAAAGGCCGAGGATCCTCGGAGAGGATCTGGATACCTTTCAAAACACTTCTGGCTTCAGCATAGTGATTAGTCTGGGCACCCAAATCTTCACAATAAGCCAGCACGAGATTCTCGTTATGATCTCTAACCACACCACCAGAACCAGCAGGGCCAGGATTGCCTTTGGCCGCACCGTCAAAGTTTAATTTAATCCAGCCCACAGGGGGCTTGGTCCAAATAACATCCCCACGTCGAGACTTAGAAACACCATCAAGAATAGGGAAAAGGCCCAAACTTTGGAAGATCGCTGCTTCGCCAGGAAGGCGGGGACGGGAACTAGGAACAACTTTAGAATTCTCAATGGCAAAGGATAAGGCTCTCTGAGTGACACAGGGAGGTACTCTAGGGACCTTGTCGAAGACTCTGGAATTTCTCTCTAGCCAAATCTGCCAAATGGAGTGGTGGAAAGAGGCCTCAAGAAGGAAGCGAAGTTTAGGATTCTTGAAAGGATTGGGCCATTGGTGGAAGGCATCTTTGAGGGAGCGGGGAGTGCACCAAAGGATTTGAAAGGAAGACGAGACAGTGCCGAGGACAGAATGGGAAAAAGGACGAGTGCAAAAATAAGTGGTCCAGTTGTCTCACAATCGACAAAGCACAAGAAGCACTTGTTGGGAATAGCAAAACCCCTCTTATGGAGGTTGTCGATGGTTAAGGCTTTATTATGAAAGGCAATCCATGCAAAGTAATTAACTTTAGGAATAATACCCTTCCTCCAAATCACTTTCCACCTGTGATCCATGGCAATCTCGCAAGTAAGAAGGTCATAGGCAGTCTTGACGAGAGAACGAGACCATCCTCTCGTGCCATGCCGGATGATTCTGTCATCTCTTCTAACGGATGGAATTAAAACGAGATCGAAGAATATTAGACAAAAAAGTCATTTCATTGTTAAAGCCGTCCAGGACTGGCAAATTCCACCGAGGGGGAAGAGAGCTCCGATCAATGAAGTCTACAACCTTGAGTTGGGAATTTGGATCCACCTGGGCTTTCAGGCCAGCAAGGTCCACTCTCAACTCGAGAGCTCCATCAGTAACCCACCTGTCCTTCCAGAAGAGAATGGAGTTGCCATCACCCAAAATCCAGCGAGCACCAGAGTCGATCAGAGAGCGGGCTTGAAGCACAGATTTCCAAAAGGCAGACGCTTCAGGAGGAATCCCGACATCAAAAAGAGAACTCGATCCAAGATACTTCCTCTTAACCAGCTTGACCCACTCTGCTGGGTCATTAGTCAGGATCTTCCAAGCGTGCTTAGCGATCAAAGCAGTGTTCATGAGTCTTGATCTCCTCATTCCCATGCCACCTTGGTCCTTTCGCAAGCAAACCTTATCCCAGGCCACAAGAGGAATTCTGGATTTTTCTTCATTGCCAGACCACGGAAAGGTCCTCTGAATCTTTTCAATCTTGGAATGGATAGAAACAGACAGCATGAACACAGACATGAAGTAAGTTGGGATTCCTTGGAGACAAGCTTTGGTAAGGGTGGCTTTCCCAGCTTGCGACAGGAATTTGCCTTTCCAAGTGCTCAGCTTTTTGTGAAGATGTTCCAGGATCATGTCCCACAAGCTTCCATTGGCCCGGCCATTACAAGCCAGAGGCAAACCCAGATAATATGCAGGCAGGGAATCAATAGTGCATTCCAAAATTCTGGCTATGCGGAGCTGCCTTCGCATAGGAGTGTTAATAAAATAAATTTTGCTTTTGATGTAATTGACTTTCTGTCCGGTAGCCTTTTCATAATGGGAGAGGATTCGCTTGATGGATTTGGCTTGAGTGACGGACGCCCCAGTGGAGATGAGGGTGTCATCCACAAATTGCTGATGAGAGACAGGATCGACTCTGGAGGTGGGAAAAATGCCAGAGATCTTATTCGACGAAGAGCCTCTTTCAAAGACCAACTCGGAACCTCAGCCAGAAGGATGAATAGAATAGGAGACAGAGGGTCACCTTGTCTGAGGCCTCTGGCACTTTGGAAATACCCAGCAGGGGATCCGTTGATTAGAACAGAAAAGGAGGGAGTGGATATGCAACTACTGACAAGGTCAATCCATTGAGGGTGAAAACCAAACTTGAAGAGGACAGCACAGAGGAACCTCCTGTCAACTCTGTCAAAAGCTTTATTCATGTCCATCTTGAGGAAAAGAGCGAGCATTTTTGGAGCGGTGAGCGGAATGGAGGGTTTCATGGATGGTGATGACACCATCAAGAATGTTTCGCCTTTCACGGTGCTTCCCCGAGAAGGACCAACCAAGGAGGGGAAGAAGGGACCTCAGACGGTTGACTATGGACTTGGTTAAGATTTTATAAAAAACATTGCACAGGCTAATGGGACGATAATCAGAGAAACTTTTGCAGGTGGAAGACTTAGGGATGAGAGCAAGAAAGGTAGAATTTAGTTTTGGATGGATGGATCTGGAGGCTTGAATCTCCTGAATTGCTTTGCACACATCCGAACCCACAACATCCCACATAACTTGAAAAAAACGGGGGGGAAAACCGTCAGGCCCAGGCGCCTTGTCTGGTTGCATGGAGAACAAAGCTTCTTTAATCTCAGACATAGAAAAAGGCTCCAGAAGCTTAGAGCTTACCTCGGGAGGAACTTTGACTGGGAAGTTATCCAACGAGAGATTTCGAACACTGGAGATCACTGTCGGGAGGAACACCGAGTAGATCCTGGAAGAAATCAACTGCTTCACTTCGGATTTCCTCAATATCCTTGGTAACGCGTCCATCCTTGCACACCACTTCCCTGATTTTGTTAGCCCCTCTGTGCCGCAAAGTTGACGCGTGAAAAAACTTCGTATTGGAGTCTCCATTTCTCAACCAGAGGTCCCTAGATTTCTGGCGCCAGAAAGTTTCTTCCCTTGCAAGAATAGAATGATAATCCACCAAGAGCCTCCTTTCCTCCTCCCTGAGGCAATCGGTGTAACCTTCGAGCTCCATTCTCTCCTCCACCAATTTTAGGTTCACAGAAATGGACCTTTTGGACTCAAAAATGTTTCCGAACACCTCCTTGTTCCATGTTTTCAAATTCCTTTTGATTAACTTGAGTTTTAAGGCCACTCTCTTGGAAGCGGAACCTGCTACCTTCTGCTGCCACCGAGCTGTAACCAACCCTCTAAAGTCCTTGTGAGAAATCCACATGGACTCAAATCTAAAGGGGGTTTTAAAAATAGGCCCATCAACCATCTCCAGGACAATAGGATTGTGATCAGACCCAATCCTCGGTAAGGCCGAGAGAGTTGCCGCACCGAGTATGGGAATAGCCTCTTGGGATATGAAGAATCTGTCAAGCTTGACTTGAATAAGATTGCTCCCAATCCTCCTGTTGCTCCAAGTGAAGGATGTCCCCTTGAGGTCAATTTCAAGCAAGTTATTGGTAGAAACAAAATCTCGAAAGTCTTCCAGATTGTGGCTAGAGTGGTCTGATCCTCCTTTCTTTTCAGATGGATGAAGAGGACAGTTGAAATCTCCCCCTAGAACCCAAGGGAAATTACGGAACGTTTCCCTCATCCGGGAAATAGCCTTCCACATTTCCTCGCTCTCTCCGAGATAGAGTTTGGGGCATACACATTAGACAGGATCCAAGAAAAGTTAATGGCTTTGGAATGAAACAAAACATTGATAATCCTGCTAGAAGTTGAGAGAAGGCTGCCCTCAAAAATCTCTGGATCCCAAAGAATCATGAGACCGCCTGCCGTTCCCACCGCAGGACTGGAGAGGAATTTTGCCTTAGCCCAAATGACCTTAGCAGCTCTGGCAGAAGAGATAGCATCGGTCTTAGTCTCTTGCAAAATTAGGATGGACGGATTCGTCCTTTTTCTGAGATCAGCCACCAATCTCCGTTTGGCAGTTGCATTAAGCCCTCTCACATTCCATGAGAGGAATTTCATCTCAACAGTTTGATATTATTCTTACCTCCCTTTCCTTGCTTGAGGGGAGGTTTTGGGACAGACGAGTCACCCATCTGGGAATCAGAATCATCCTAAAAAAGCAGTCGTTGAGTACCATTTGCAACATCTGTCGCCGTCTCCTTGTCCCGCCTGTCTTTGTTGGGGGGACGACCTTGCTTCCTTTCGCTACCAAAATCAACACCTTGCTTTTGGCTTCTCATATTACGAGGGCTGATATTACGAGACTGCTCACCCCTTCTTCCTAGTAGGTAATCTTCCAGCACATTTTGGGACTCGGGGTGGTTATGGTCCAGGATTTTGGGTGAATCTGCCTGTGCGGTGATTGGTGGAAGGGACTGGTCCTTCTCCTCTTGTGGTCCAAGGTGAGGGCTTACACCACACGGCTCAGAGACCGTTTGGGGGGAGACTGCTTCCACCGGGTGGGAGGATTCGGGATGGTCCCTAGACGGGCCTGGAGAATCATGCCCTTTTGCAGCAGGGAGCTTTGTCTGACCTTCACCGTGTTCCAAGGGGTTTCTGGAATCCCGTTTCTTCATCCCTTGGATTTTGAAGAGGACGGTTGGATCGGAGGTGCCCTTGAGAACTGCACAGGGGGCAGAAAGCCGGTTTGTTCTCATACACAATGGCTTGCTTGTGAAGAATGATATCTCCAGACCGGAGAGTGATGGATGATGGAAGGTCAGCCTCCAAATCTGCCAGAATGCAGAACCGAGCTTGAAAAAATCTGGTTCGAGCTTTGGTGGGAGGGTCAATGGTAACCAACTCACCAATGGAGCGTGCAATTCCTCTGATTACATTTTCATGCCAACAGAAGAGGGGGAGACTCTGGAGTCTAACCCATATTGGAGCAATGTTGATATTTTGGGTCTCGGGGTTGAAGTCCATACCCCACTTCCTTAGAAAGAGACTTCTGCGACCTAGGAACCAGGGACCACCAGCCAGGATTTTACAGTAGTCCTCCTTGTTATTCAGTCTAATCACGAAAAAACCCCGGGATAAGGCCGCCAACTCCATGTGACCAGAGGTTCGCCATTTACCTGCCGCCCACTTGCGAATGGTCTCCATGTCGGGACGACCGCCAATAAACTTACCGATGAGGGTAAATTTTTTGAATTCCACAAAGCTTGAAAGAATTTCTGCCGGGATGTCCAACTCGTCCCCGACAGGAAACAACTCCTTGGAGAGCAGACCGCTAAGGGTTTCTGAAGCCGTTGCCTGAGCGTACGACTTCTGAGGTCCACCTCCCCATTTGTCTGGTGGATCCTTGTCATGACCTACATCCTCTTCTGTTGGAGAGGACTCCTTAGCGCCCCCGATCTCTGACTGCCCTCCCTTCGCCCTGCTGTGCCCTTGGTTCAGACTGTTGGCGTTCCCATGCTCTCCCGCAGAAGCTTTCCCGCCCGTTGTCATCTTGGCCGTCAAAACCCTAGCTCTCCCCTCAGAAGTTCCCCGATCAACCAACTAGAATATACATATTAAATATAGGAGAAAAGATACAATAGATTATCTAGGATAAACCAGAATTCAAAAATAAAAATTAAAAAAAAAATAAATAGCATCTGATTTCTTGCTGCATTGTTTATGATTTCCTGTATCCGTCTGGTTTTTTTTTATGATTTTCCATTAGCTATTAATGGAAATGAAAGAATCCAATTCATTATATTATATAAGGATGTGTGATGTTGTTGTTTAATATGCATGCTTGAGGCTTGTGTGAGTGTCATTTAGAGATAAGGGCCAAGTCTGAGCCATATCCTAGTCTTTGTTCTCGTCGGTTGATGTGGGTGGGCGCTAGAGTCTCTTTATCTTCCTCCAAGGCAACGTGTGGTCTTTCCAGAGTGGGATTCCAAGCGTGCACTCTATGGCGAAGTTTGATAAAATCATAGTGAAAGTCTAGAGAGCTAATTCCCTTGTCATCATGGAAATATTATGGACAATATTTTACGAGTATAGATTATACTAAGATTTGTTTTGTTAAAGCCAATTATTAAGGATTTTATAATGACATCAGTTCACCTTATAAAACCATAGATTTTTGTATATGGAAATTATGTACAAATAGTTTATTTTCTGATTAAAAGAAGCAATCATATGGTAAATGTTGAGGATTCTATTTGAAATGCTCTTATTTATATCTCCATTTCATAAACTCATATACACTGGTTGTTGAATGCATTAAGATTCCATCTACGATTTGGCTAGAAATTGACCTCTTTGAGATTACTTTTTTGTGAGGCATGAATGTTAGCATAAGAGGATATGTATCGTTTCGTTTTATACTTTGAAAGATTATACTTTAATAATTTTCTGAATGTTTATAGGGATTATTCTATTTTCAATAAGTAACGAATAAGGTATTAATGGTGGAATGTGTCGTCTTAGAATATGTGTCCCTTGAATGTAGAGTGTTAAACACTAAATTGAAAGGTTAGATTATGTTTTGAGAATATAAGGATCGCTATAATTATAAGGGTAGTTTTAAAGTACATGACATGTGTTTTGATATGATGATTTTATTAAAATAAAGCTAGCTAAAAACATTATTATATGTTTTATTTTCTGAGTATAGGAAGTTTGCATTTTTACTATGTCTTATGTATTTTAATTGATAATATGCTTTTACTGTTTGAAAAATATTATGTTGCTCCTATAGGCTTATGAGATTAACAAAGTATTATTCTTAATTTTGTTATAATTTTTATATCTTGATTTGTGAGATGAGATTTGAGTTATGATATAAGGAGATTTTATAAATTCTTTTTAGAAAAATAAAACAAAAGTAATAAAATCAATCTCTTACAGAAGCTATTAAACCTACTTAGCACCTGTTGAAAAACTACATTTTCTTCTATATTGAGAGAGTCGAGTTAGGACTTTTTCCACCCATCCACATTAAGTCACGGGATGACTTATGTGAGACTATTAGTGATGGTATGGGACGTCGCTCTAGGTGATTAGTCTATTAGTGATGGTGATAATCATTATTCCACTTGGACTGGGGAGATGCCAACATATTGCATGTCTAGAGGGCTACTCATGTTAATGGCATATCCAACGGAAGATGGTTATGGGCAGCATTATCGTCAGCCTGGGATACAATTTGATTATCTAGACCTTATACCATGTGATGGTGGGCTCTAGTCAAACCTTAGCAGAAGGTCACTGACTAGCACTGGCATACGAACATTGGATCCAAAGAAATTAGTTGAGCACTTGAAGAACTGTGAGTTCTTCTAGCTTTGAACAAGGGAAAATAGTGTACCCTGTTCAGGTGATATGGGCCCTAAATGGATAACACTTCATCGGATTCCAAATAGACTAATGTGAGTATTCAAAATCCTACATGGTGAATCGTGGGATGTGGTCGGTCCCGAGCACTTAAGACACCAGCTGCAGTGGTGGTCATTCTTGAAGTGTGTATTTTGTATGCCTGAGCTAATATTACGATGGGTTGTAAGCAAAGTATTTCATGTTTAAAAAAAAAATTAGTGATGATATTTTGGATCGTGACATCATGAGACCATTCCTCTATTTTAACCTAAGTCCACCTCACTCTAGTTGGCATTTATTCCCCTCTTTCTTCTACGTTCCAAGAACATTAATGCACATGGTTGAGGATTTCCTCCACCGAAACACATTGATCAAGCATATCATTTTTTATGGGTGAGGAATCTCTCCACCCAAATAACATTAGTGATGCATGTCATGGCATGTCATAGCATGTCATAATGCATCAAAGGATGTCATAGCCCCAAATAGAGAATGTTGCACATTTGTCCATGCAAGAAACCAAGTGGGAAAAGTCAAGATTCCTCCCTTATCTCACTCATGCCACTTGTCCATCATCCTCTTCCCCCCTCACCATTCCCCTCACCCTTGGGGCATATTATAAATATACCCCATTTTTATTTGCTTAGAGGGCGCACAAAAATACTATTAAAACTTTATCTAGATTTTGATTTAATATTCCTTGTGCATTTCTTGGTTTGTGAATATAGATACCCCATTCGAAGAGCTTAACAATGTCAACCATGAAGTCTCTTTGGAATGTGTGTTGATATTTATTTTATAGTTGTGCTCATCTCTGACAACAAAACATCATCTGATCTACACCAGAGGCTCCAAAACACTCCTAAAAGGGACCAAACCAAAGCTTGAAACCTTTGCTAAAATACAAAAGCAACTACCCTGGATGGTTACACAGAGCCAACCATCCTATGTGGTTACACAAAGCCAATTGCCTTGGGAAATTGAGCCTCAAATGTAAACATAGATTTAGATTTAATAGTTGGAAACCAAGCAAGGTAAAATCAGTCAATCTACAAGGTTTTGTAATCCTTTTGCATAATTTTGTAACTTTTGTATAAGGTTTTATAAAGTTTTGTAAGCTTTTTGTACTCCTTTTCATGATTTAGGGCCTTATCTCGAAAGTCTCAACATATGCTACTGATGCTTTCATTATGGGCTTCTATGCAAGTAGTGGAATTTGTATAGAGGCTCAAAAGGTCAAGCAACGTGACTTAAAAACCCTCCCACCGATTTTTTGTGTGATCGAGGAGATGATTCGTGGCACCATAGAACTCATTTGTAAAAGAAAACCCTCTCTTTTGGGAGGTCCATTGTAATCGAAAAGGCTGATTTGTAACACATAAAGTCTATTAATGCAATATCTAGTTTCCATTTTGTTTATTTAAATTGTTATGGTACATTTCCTTAGTCACACTTTCATTTTTTCCTATGTGATCATTGATAAAATATTTAAAAAATATATACCTTGTACCTCCTTATCTTTCCTAATATCTGATAAAATATTTTTGAAATGATTAATTTCTTTTGTTAGGAACCTTATATAAAAATAAGCATAACCGACATAGCAATGCAAGAATTAATGAAAATGCTCACAAACTAAATACCTATGAAAATTAAAATAAAAAAAGTGCTCACAAAATTAACTAGAAGGAAATAACAATAAACTTATATTGATCAAGCAAAATAGAAACCACAGGCCTCTTCGAGGGGACAAGCTCCTTGGAAGAAGAGCTTCAATAAAAGTTGACAGAATATGAGATACCTTCTACTCCAAACCTATGTCCTTATATAAACTCTTATTTACCCTAAATATAATGCTCAAGGATCAAACCATATGAAACATAGGATCCAAGTTGCTAACTCCTACTTATAACAAAATTAAAAGTTGCATCATAATGGGTCATGTCACTAGGTTCGCATGGTGCAAACATAAACCAACACTATACAAGTATATAATTGTGTTAGGATAGGGTCATAATATGCCCTTACCCTTCAAAAAGCTTTGTGTTCAAATCCTAAAGTGAAAAAACTATTATTTTAGTTTATGGAGCAGCATCCAGTTAGCATCTTTTGGCTATAGTTCATGCTAATGTACTAGAATGTTTGTGAAAGTGTAGTTGTGAAGTGTGTATGTACGTCGGTCCAAACTATATTTGGGTTCTAAGATGATTGAGCCTTCCTCATCCAATTGGGGTAGTGTGGACAAGACCTATATACAGTTTTCAAGGACCTTCTTTAAATATGAGATATGGAAAACTATATGTATGTTGGAAGGAGATAATTCTAACTTGTAGGCCATTGGACCAACCTGCTATACTACTTTATATGGTCCATAGAATTTTGTTGCTATCTTTTGATTGCCACAAATTTTTAGCAATGACTGCTTATAGGGTTGTAGACATAGGAAAACCATGTCCTTGATGTTAAAACTACACTTGTAATGGTGCTGATTTGCTTTTTGTTGCATATGTTTTGTGCCATGACCAATTATCTTTGATATTTAGAGTAGTTGTGTGTACTTCATGAGAGTGAAATCCACTGCTTGAACCTTGGAACTACGTGGGATGTATAAGAAAAGTGATGGTGGTGGTTGTCCACAATCTACATCATATGGTGTCATATTTGCAGAGTGATATGAAGTATTGTACCACCACTTAGTTAAGGGAAGCCATTTGAGCCAACGAGTCAATTGCTCTAAAGCAAAGCAACAAAGATAAGTTTCCAAGCACTTGTTGATATTTCAAATTTTCCATTGGTCTAAAAATGGCATGTCGACCTCTTATTGAGTTGTATCCCATGCAAATTTAATAGTTCTTTCCAAAAATGGCTACTAAATATGGATCACAATAATATATGATGGACTAGGGCATGCCATGAAGGTAAAAAATGGAATCAAGGAATATTTGGATAATAGTTGAGGCCTTGTAAGGGTGGGCTAGAGGATAGAAATTAGCATACTTAGAGAGACAATCCACCACCATGAGAATGATTTTTTCACCTCCAAACATGGGAGCCCTTCAATAAAATCCATAGAAATATATATAAACAATCTCTAAAATTAGAAGATACTAAAGTGTGCCTAGTGCGCAAAAAAAGTTACTTGTAACATGCTGACAAGTGTCACATTACACAATAAAGGTCTAGATATTATTATTAAGAAGCCTAAATTTGATGTGATTAAAGAAGCATGCATTTATTATAATATTTACTCGATGAGTGATGAATATATAGGGAGAGCAAGGCAACCTTGGTATCACATATACTACCCATCCCATATATAACCTAGGTGAAATTCAAAATCAATTTGAAGTTGTTGAATTACTTATTACAAGGTAGGATCTTGGGTGACTTCTCCTTGAATTTTGTGGGTCCATTGAGCAAGTAGAGTAGAGATGACACATATCATACCTTTATCCTCATATTGGTGGGATAGTGCATTAATGGCTACATTTTTCTTGAAATTATTATAAATGATCTCATAACCATACCCAAATAGTTTGATAACCCATTTTTGTTGTGCAAGCATAGATTGTTGGAGTATATTACATTATTTGGTAGATGTTTTAGATTAGGTATTTACTTTATGTAATGTAATAAATGCACAAGTGTGCATAATATTCAATAATGTAAATGTGCACATTAGTCCATGTGTACATGAGTCCATAGAATAGGGAGTTGAAGAGTCTAGAAGAGTGAAGGCCAAGAGTGCTCCATATGAAGAGTCACATTACATTATATATGCATAGTAATGTGAGGATGTAAGTGACATGACTTGTAATAACATTACTTGGTTCTTTTAGTACTATGGAACCATTTATGGGAGCATTTGGTTATGCCATATTTAGGAGTAGACTTACACCGATTTGACTTACACTGATTTTGAAGTTGCGAAGAAGAAACCTTTGAAGGTGACGATATTATCTTTGGAAGGTGAAACCAGAGAACACTGGAGAATTTATATTCCAAGAAAAAATTTGAAATAGAAGGAGATTTCAAGTATTGAAGTCAAACCTTGGTATTGTGAATATTGAGGAGATTAAGAGACCCAAGAAGGAGATCCTATTGGATAAAGTTGGTAGATTGAAGGAGATCACAAATTGCATATTGGCTAGAGTCTTTCCAAAATATTGTGAAGACTAGGACTCAACACATAATTTGTTCCACTAGTTTTGAGGATAACTAGTGAAGTTTGTTTATTTTAGAATTTTAGGAATTCTAATATATTTGGTACTACTATATAAGTTTCTGGTTGCAAAAAATTAACACCCAAAAGTTGAGAAGCTTATTGCAACAAATAGAGAAAAAATTCACCTTCGTTACCTAAAATTCTATGTGTTTTACTCGTGTAGGGATTAATTCTTTTTGCAAAAAATTAGAGATTGAAGAGTGAGGAGGTCTAAGGCAAAGACCCCATTGGAGATTGAATATTGAGGATACTCGAGAAGGAAGTCCCCATAGAATATTGCATATAGAAGACTGCAAATTGGAAAAGTTTAAAAGACCTGAAAGAGGTCAGATTGAATAACTTCTAGTTTTGGATGATAGAATATTAGAGACATAAGATTACAGATAGAAGACTAAATATTGAATACTGAAGAGACCCGTGCAGAAGGTTCTTGTTACATATTGAATATTTGAAAGAGACGAGACCTAAGAATAGGTCCTTTTGTAGAATTGAAGAATAGTAGAAGACTTCATAGATTTAGGAGATTGAGAGTAGTTGTTTTTGGAGATCCAACAAATAGATATCATTATAGTATTCCCATAGTTGGAAAATTGAAGAGACCAGGAATAGGTCCCATTGAAGATTTAATAAGAGAAGTTGAAGAGATGCAGAAAGGAGTTGAAGAGCTGCAAAATTTGAAGACCTGAGAGAAGTAGTCTCAAAATAGTTTGGAGAAGAGAAAGAGGCTATAGAAAGTCTTATTATAGATTTGGAGAAATGGCCATTGGAGGTGATGAGGCCTGGAAATGCCTCAATCATAACATGTTTTGAACACTAAAAATGCCTATAAACTCTTATGTTTTATCTGATATGTTAGTTAAGTTGATTCAATATGTTGTATATTAACCATTTTGCATGATCAATGTATTTGGAATATTATATGCTGATTTTTACAGCTTTTTGCATAGTTTTGTGTTCTTTTTGCTATGACTTGCTAAAATGGGATATGCTTAGAATAATAGCAGCATTTCACTAATCATGTTTTGATTTGTCTCAAGCATTTATTTCACCTAAATCTGGCAACAATGCAAGCAAACTGTTGTTGTGCAGCAAAAATTGGTCTTTCCCATGTAAATTCTAGCCAACTATCCATAAATAGCAAGGCATGGAATTCACATGTGGAAAGAGATGAAGACCATTGGAATTTGATCTTAGGAGATAACCCACCTGAGAGATGCAGAAGAAATCACTGGAAAAGCACACATTTGTTCATTTCGAAGTATCTTCGGAATGAACAGATATCTTCGAAATGAGAGAACACAGCGTCTTCGGAATGAGCGGATCTTCGGAATGAAGAATGCATTATCTTCAAAATGAAGGATTGCAGTATCTTCAGAATGAAGGATTGCAGTATCTTCAAAATGAGAATTGCAGTATCTTCGAAATGAGCGATCTTCGAAATGAGAATTGCATTGTCTTCGAAATGAAGCCACTTATCTTCGAAATGAAAATAGAATGTGCTTTTTGACTTGTTGACCGATTTTTGAAGCCAAAAAAAGGGAAATAAAGGTTGGAAAAGGTAAAGGAAAAGATCTTCCATCTGTCTTTGCCGTCATTGCCGACCAAAGCCATCATTAAGGGAAAGATCAAGTTTTAATCTTCTTCTAGGATAAAACCAGAATTTGTTGCAGCATTGTAGGATTAGATCTTTTGAGATATTCTTTGTTTGTAATCAGACCTTAGGACATCTATAAATATTGCTCCCGTTCAGGTTGAGCTAGGTAGTAGTAGCAGTAGGAAGTAGAAAGTAAGGAAGCTAGGAAGAAGCAAAAAATAGGTAGAATTTGACTATTACAGTCCTGTAATAGGTTTTCAGTAGAATTATTGTAATCATGTTCTTTAATCAATAAAGTGCACCAGTTCTATTTCATATTGCTTGTAAATGAGTGTGATTAAGATCTAGAGAGAGAGAGACTCATACCTTCTTCTGGACAAGGAGGCTGGCCACTTCCAGACCTAGGAGGAGGACTAACAAGCAGGTTTTTATTCTGATTTTGCTGTAGCAGAATGAGTTGTAGAACTTGTTATTTCAATTGCTTGTAAACAGTTGACAATATCTGCAGTCTTAGTTTATTTATGCTTAGATTAATCTTGTGCTTAATGTTTTAGTTGTAATCTTTACTTTCAACAAAGCTTCCACTTTATTTCAGACTGTTATTCCTAGAATTTATTGTTTTTCAGCAATTTCCTGCATTTTATGTTTTGTTGTCAAATCCTGCATAGAAGATTGACAACCTTCTATTACAGAGCCTTGACAGTTTTCATTTCCATGTTAGAATTAGACTTTCATTGCTGCAAAAGTAATTAGATTTCCTTTCTACAATTAGGATCAGACTTTCAATTCTGCAACTGTTATTTTTGCAATATAATTAGGTCTCATTCTGCAATTGTAATTAGGACTTCATTTCTATAGTTAATGATTAGTTTCCAATTTTGCAACTTAGATTAAGGTTTAATTCATGCAATTTAGAGATAGGAATGTCCTAAAACCCCCCACACAACCGGTTCCACCAATAAGACCTGTTGCTCTAGATTGACCTAAGTTATAGTTGTTTCACTTCTTCTTTCGTAGATAGCCTTGTACACAGCCCTGGATTGACAAATTCATTGAGAATTAATGATGGTATAATGACTACGCATCATTTTGGCATCGTTGCCGGGGAATAGTGTTGCCAGAAGAAAACAAATAGTCCAATAGCTGTAATCAGACTAAGCTATGAAAATTTAGGTTAAAATCTGAATACAACAGCTGAGGAAGATAACAACTATTGACTTAATTTATGTCATTTAAGAGTAAACATGAATGAGTAAGTCTAGGGATGAAAAAGGTAGAACTACCCCAAAGGATCCCTGGCTTGTTCCATTAAGGAGATCTTCACGCCTAAGGGGTGAATCACCTATGTTTGAACTACCAGAAAGATTGATAGAAAAATCACCAGTCTCACCATCATTAGAACATTTTGAGAAAGGAAAATCACCAATTTTATCATCATCAGAATATCCTAAGAAAGACAATTCATCAGACTCATCATCAACAGAGAGGCTTGGACCTCTTGAGAGAACAATTTGGGAAGCTTTAACTTCTCCCAACAAACAAGAAACTATGGCAGAAGGAGGCAATATAGATGGCCAACATGGCTATGTCCATAATGAAGGAGATGATCAGGATATGCCCCAACCTTCCAGAACATTTGAATATCCTATTCGTCTGAATCCAACACAAAACTCTCCCATGAAGACCATTTCACCTTCAGTACTTCCAACCTTTCGAGGTGTTGTATCTGAAGATCCTGATCAGTTTTTGTTTGAATTCAAGGTAGTGTGTCAGACCTATGATTATATAAATGACAATCAAAAACTTAAGGTTTTTCCCTCAACACTCAAGGATTCAGCATTGCGCTGGTTCATGAGCTTAGAGCCTAATTCCATAAGAACCTGGGATCAAATGGAAACTATCTTTTTAGACAAATATCAGGAATATTGCCGTGTAAGGAATAGAAAAGATGAGTTATTCAGAATCAAGCAGGAAGATGATGAGACATTGGAAGATTATCTTGATAGGTTCTCCTTTGTTCAAAGGAGATGTGGACTTGTAGAACCAAAATTATGTAAAACCATATTTTTGAGAGGATTGCAAGATGAATCCAGAGAAGTTCTGGATTTGATGGGAAAAGGGGATGTAACCACTCTCAGTAATGAGGAAATTATGGATCTCTACAGGAATTACTCTCGCACTAAATAGAGAAGAAGAAAAAGCCGCACAAATGGCACTGATGTGAAGGACCTGATAGAGGAACTTGCAAATTTCAAAACTGATATTCTAGTGCACCTAAACACTACTTTGGGGGAAATGTCTACAAAAGCAAAAAACACAGAACCTTTGGCAATTTATTGCCCAAGATGTAGAAATAAACATGCTTTGCAGGAATGTCCTTTGAATAAAACATCTATCTCAACCATTTGTAGTATCTATTCAAAAAGGCATTCAACTGATCAATGCCACCTGCTACCACAACTCAAAACTGTGTTAGAAAATCAGACCGAGGAACTCAACTATATTGGACCAAAACAAGGGGGAAATTTCTCTCAATACCAAAATCCCCCTCGTTTTCCTACAAATTGGGGGCATAATCCTAGTACTATGCCTTGGGGACAATCAGAACCACCCCAACGTCCTTGGAATTATCCTCAATGGACAAATTCCCAAGAATGGCCACAAGCAAATTGGAGTAACCCGGCCTGGAATCAGAATCAAAACAACCCCTCATGGAATCAAAACAACCCATCTTGGAATCAAAACAATCCAACCTGGAATCAAAATCAGACTAATCCACATTGGATGCAAAACCAACCACAGTGGAGTCAGCAATACCAGTCCTATCCAAGGCAGCAAAGGAATCAAGGTCAAACTCAGCATTTGTTGCCTGCACCTAATCAAAATTTTCAAGAAAAACAGCAGCAAACACAGCAAGTGAAACAACCTCAATTGCCAGCTCAACCAGTCACTAATCCAAACAGCGTGAGACAGACACCTCCTGTCTATGTGGCTAAAGTTGAAGAAAATGTTGAAATTAATGTTCTTGATTGTAGTAACATCCAACTTCGTTCAGGAAAAGTTGTACCTGAACCAGTTTCAAATGAAATCAAAGAAAATGAAGAGCAAGAATCATCAGAACCAGAGAGAATCCAACCAACAATGGAGACAGAAGAAAAATTGGAACTAGAGAAAATCCAACCAACAATAGAGAAAGAGACAAAAACAAAACCACAGGCAAAACAATTACCAAGGATAATTCCATATCCTGAAAGATTCAATGCAATACCAAAAAATTCTGAGTCAGAATTGGTCAAAGAACTCAAAAAGTTGACTATATCATTGCCCTTATTGCAAGCCATTAAGGAAATACCAGAGATTAATAGTATTGTCCAAAATTTGTGCATTAAAAGAGCAAGAAGAAAGAAGAAGGCATTTCCCAAGACTGTGCAGGTTGAAGGAAAGATAGTTGATCTCTTATCTGGAAAACTAGTACCTCCAAAGTATAGTGACCCAGGAAGTCCAGTTATCACAGTTACCATAGGTTTAGTACCAATATCAAATGTTTTAGTAGATCTAGGAGCTGCAATAAATGTCATGACCAAGGATACAATGAAACAATTATAGCTCAAACATCTCAACCCCACATTTACAGTTTTAGAAATGGCTAATAGGTCAGTTGCAAAACCTGAAGGTATCATTGAAGATGTCCCTATAGAAGTTTCTTCTTGGGAATTCCCTGCAGATTTTTTGGTTTTACAGCCAAGAAATTCAGCACATGGATATCCCATTATTTTGGGAAGACCTTGGCTTGCAACTGTAGCAGCCTTCATAGACTGTAGATCTGGAAATATGACTATTTCAAATGGTATTGATCTGAAACAGATTTCTTTATATCCTCCTACAAAACCATCTAGCAAATTTTTAGGTCAGTTATGGTTTTCTGACTCAGAGGAAGAACCATAAGAGGTCATTTCTACACTAGCTACCTTAGTAGTAAGAGAACACACAGAAGACCTCAGTGACACAGAAAATTTAGAAAATGAAACAATCCTGATGAATGTTCTGCATGAACAAGGTTTAGAAGGGGAAGCAACAAATATCCAACAATTGTTAAGTAATGAGGAGAATCAAAAATCTGAAGATGAACCATCTCGTACTATCACAGGGAAACTCTGTTTCACTACCACATGGATGGCACCATCATCTGATTTTTCCTTCTCACTGTTCCATACAAGATATGCTTCCCTCAAGCAGCAATAAAATAGAAACCGCTTCTTTTCTCCCATCTCAGCAATGTCCTCTTAATCCCTTAATCACCAGGTATGAAGGAGTGAATTCAGTCCTTCTAAATACAAAACAAATAGAAGTCCAACTAGGCAAATTTTTGAACATTTACAACCGGCTTGCTAGGGAAGAGGAAGAAAAATTGATAGTTGTCTTGCGAAAGCATGTTCATGCTTTTGCTTGGAACTACAAAGATATGTCGAGAGTTCATCCTGATATATGTACCCACAGAATCTATACTTAAGAAGTCAAGCCAGTTAGACAACCCCAAAGAAGATTGAATCCTGCCTTAAGAGATATTGTGAAAGAAGAAATTGAAAAACTTCTGGAAGTAGGATTCATTTACCCAATTTCTGATAGCCAATGGGTTTCTCCATTGGTAATAGTTCCTAAGAAAAATGGAAAAATGAGAGTATGTGTAGACTATAGAGAGTTGAATAAGGTGACATACAAAGACCATTTTCCATTACCTTTCATAGATCAGGTGTTAGATACTCTTGTTGGAAAAAGATACTTTTGTTTTCTTGATGGATTTAGTGGATATAATCAAATTCAGATTGCACTTGAAGATCAAGAGAAGACAACTTTTACATGTCCATGGGGAACATTTGCCTATAGGGTTTTACCTTTTGGTTTGTGTAATGCCCCAACAACTTTTTAGCGAGCAGTCCTAGCAATTTTTGCTGATCTGACCACCAAAAGTGTTGAAATATACATGGATGATTTCACAGTATGTGGACAAACTTTTGATTTTACATTGGAAAATCTTGACAAAGTCTTAACTCACTGTGAAACATACCAGTTATCCTTGAATCCAGAAAAATGCTTCATGATGATGAAGGAAGGGATAGTTCTTGGTCATCACATCTCTCCTGAAGGGATCCAAGTTGATCCAAAGAAGGTGGAAATTATCAAGAATCTCCTTCCTCCTAAAACTCAGACTAATGTCAGAAGCTTCCTAGGACACATTGGTTTTTACCGCAGGTTTATTCCCAACTTTAGTACAATAGCCAGTCCTATGTTTGCCCTATTGACTAAAGATTCTGAATTCTCCTGGACTGCAAAGTGTCAGGAAGCATTTGAAGCTCTGAAAGAGAAATTGATAACTCCACCTGTGCTCAGAGGACCTAATTGGACATTACCATTTCACATACAAACTGATGCCTCCAATACAGCAATTGGAGCAGCATTAGGACAAATTGATAATGGTGAACACTATACCATCTACAACATTAGCAAGAACTTGATAGGAGCCGAGAAAAATTATACAACCAACTGAGAAGGAATTCCTAGCAATAATTTATGCCATCAACAAATTCAGGCATTACATCACAGGTTATCAAATATTTATTCACACAGATCATACAACCATTAAGTATTTGATGAATAAACCTATGGTAAGTGCAAGAATTATTCGTTGGTTGTTGTTGTTGCAAGAATTTGATATCACTATAATCAACAAACCAGGAAAAGCTAATGTTGTGGCAGATTTCTTGTCCAGGTTGCAGAACACAGATGAAGGGGAATTAGTTGATGACACTTTTCCTGATGAAAAACTATTTGCTATATCAGTCCAATCACCTTGGTTTGTAGATATAGCCAATTATTTGGTCACAGGGAAAGTTCCTCCACATTTCACTTCAAAACAAAAAAAACAATTGATCAAACAGAGTTCTTCTTTTGAATGGATTAAGGGTATGCTTTTTAAGTGCAATCCTGACCATGTGTTACGTAGGTGCATCCGAAAGGATGAAGTGTATGATATCCTTAGAGCTTGTCATGATGAACCCTCAGGTGGACACTATTCTGTAAAAAGCACAGTTAGGAAAATCCTAGGGACAGGATATTATTGGCCATCTCTTCACAAGGATGTGAAAAAGTACATCAGGCATTGTGATGCATGCCAAAGAATGGGGAAACCCACTCATACAAATGAGATGCCACTGCAGCCTCAAATGGTTTTAGAACCATTTGAGAGGTGGGGGCTTGATTTTGTAGGACCTATTGATCCACCTTCTCAAGGAAAGGTGCATATTCTAGTATGCACTAATTACCTGACAAAGTGGGTAGAGGTGCGTGCTTTCAAACATGCTCGTGAAGAGAAGGTCGCTGATTTCTTGTATACTCAGATTTTTCAGATATTTGGAGCTCCACGGTCTATCACCACAGACCAAGGACCCCAATTTGCATCCAAAGTCATAAAGGCATTTACATAATTGTATGAAATCAAACATAGGAAATCATCACCTTACCACCCACAAGCAAATGGCCAGGTTGAGGTAACAAACAGGGAACTAGAACGCATCTTGACAAAAACAGTAGCTTTTCATAGGAGAAATTGGCTAGATAAATTACCTGAAGTAGTTTGGGCCTACAATACTACTTGGAAGTCCACTATCTGGATTCACACCTTATGAACTAGTCTTTGGTAAAAAGCCTCTCTTGCCTATTGAATTTGAGCTACTAACATTGCGCACAGCACTGAAAATTGGAATTGAATTGTCGCAGGCATAGACAGACAGGATTCTATAGCTGAATGCATTGGATGAACTTAGATTGGATGCTCTGCACCAAACTAAGGTAATTCAGGAGTAGAGGAAGTTGTGGCATGACAGTCACATTCAGTAGAGGAAACTTCAACAAGGAGATTGGGCTTTACTGTTTGATTCTCGCTATGAAGACTTCCCTGGAAAACTGAGAACTAGATGGTTGGGACCTTACTTGGATTGAAGAGGTATTTGACAATGGAGCAGCTTGCCTATCCCCTATTGATGGATCACAAAGAAAGTTGGTAGTAAATGGACATCACCTCAAAGTGTACCATACACCTCTGACTAAAGAAGAATTCTTGCAGCAACTTGATAGTTTGGATACACAACAGGTGGAAGAGATTCCCTCTTCCACTTCAAAACAATGAGCATGATCATGGATTTCAAGAAAAAGCAAAAAATACAAAAAAATAAAAAAAAAATAGAAAACAAAAACAAAAAATAATAGAGCAGAAGAAGAGATATTGGTTGAGCAGCCAACTGCAGCTGATTTGTTTGCATCAGCTTCTGAAGCAAAAACAAAAGTGGAAGACATCATAGAGCAGCTAAAAGCAGCAAGAAGTGTTGTTAGAACACAAACCAAGTGGATTGATGAGAAAGAAAGTATCATTGAGATATAGAAAAGAAAAATTGCAAAGATTTAGTAGGAAGTGGCAGCATTAAAAAGAATGTTGTCACAATCTAAAAAACAGCCAATTGTATCCATTGATGAATACAATTTGGCTCAATTGCTTCTGGGTCTATCAAGGGCGATGACTCTATTGAGATAAACATGGGTGTTCATTCGAATAGCACCCCTTCATTCCGAAGAAGTTTCTCTTCATTCTAAAAGGCACCATCTCATTCAAGCATTACCTTCTTATTCGAAGATGCTTCAAAAATGATAAAGAACATAGCGAGAGGATGTTGAAGATGAGCCATCAACAAGAACGTCCCACAAAAATGTTTAAGTAAGTACTCCTATTGAGGTCCCTACATTTCAAATTGTTACACTTTCAGTAGAAACAACAGATAAGAGGGTACAAGTAGAATTACTATCCATGACAACCTCATAGAAATAGCAAATAAGGAGGTATAGGTAGAATTATTGATAGATGATCAACCAGTAGAAGTGGCAAAAAAAGGAGTTCAAGTTGATCTGCTACCTAGGATTCCACCTGTAGATAGACCACCTAATACTGTGTCTCTAGAGTAGTACAATGCAGACATAGCTAGTCGGATGATTAGATATGAGCGAGCTTGCCACTAACGAAAAGTTCAAATTGGAAGCAAAAACTAGAAGCCAAGGAAATAGAAATTTAGGCATTGAAAGAAAAGGTGTCTGACTTATGCCAAATTGCTAAATTTTTAGTTCAATTTAGACGACCAGCCAGATTTTATAGCCTTATTTTGAAGGAAAAATATCTCAAATGGCAGGTCATGAGGATTAGTTCAAACCTCCCATATAAATTGGACACTACTAAAGATTTCCTGGAAGCATACTTTGACAGCCCTTTTGAGCAGAAAAATCTCCTGTGTGAACTATTTTTACATAGTTTCTTCATTCCAGAGGAAGTTGAGTCTCATCCTCAAATCTACATTGGAGATGTTCAGTTGAGAGCATTTATGTCTACTTTACAGAATCAACTTTACTGGGATTAAGAGGAAAATTAGAATAAAGAGATTGAAACAAGGGCTGAGTTGTTAGTTAGAGAAATCCAACCAAATCACCTAGTTATCACCAGACAACACTTCTCAATGATGAACAGGGATGATATAAAGAGGATGTACTTGAACAACTTAAGGGACTGTGTGGCCAGATTCAACAATTTCTATGATCACAATTTTTTCCCAACATTGTTAGTGTGTAGAGACAGATGGGCTGAACTTTCCATGTCTTTGAGAAAAAGAGAACCCATCTCCCCCATCAACTTAGAATGGTCCAGAAGAAGAGCAGAAGGTGTAATCCAACTGATTCAAATCATGCAACATAACTGGATAGGTCTCAGGTTTAGGCCTCCAACCATCATTACTCCTATTCCATTCTACTTTGAGGAAGATGCCCAACCTGATGAACAATTTGAATATTGGCTCAGAAACATTCAGGAAAATAGGGGGTATTACATAGGCAAGAAATTATTCTACAGGTCATGGAATCTAAACATGGACATATGTGATTCCATAGCCCAACAAAATGCATGAGGGCATGCATTAATATAAGTTGGGGGGAAAATGATGAGGCCTGGAAATGCCTCAATCATAACATGTTTTGAACACTAAAAATGCCTATAAACTCTTATGTTTTATCTGATATGTTAGTTAAGTTGATTCAATATGTTGTATATTAACCATTTTGCATGATCAATGTATTTGGAATATTATATGTTGATTTTACAACTTTTTGCATAGTTTTGTGTTCTTTTTGCTATGATTTGCTAAAATGGGATATGCTTAGAATAATAGCAGCATTTCACTAATCATGTTTTGATTTGTCTCAAGCATTTATTTCACCTAAATCTGGAGCAAGTGCAAGCAAACTATTGTTGTGCAGAAAAAACTGGTCTTTCCCATGTAAATTCCAGCCAACTATCCATAAATAGCAAGGCATGGAATTCACATGAGGAAAGAGATGAAGACCATTGGAATTTGATCTTAGGAGATAACCCACTTGAGAGATGCAGAAGAAATCATTGGAAAAGCACACATTTGTTCATTCCGAAGTATCTTCGGAATGAACAGATATCTTCGAAATGAGAGAACACAACATCTTCGGAATGAGCGGATCTTCGGAATGAAGAATGCATTATCTTCGAAATGAGCGGATCTTCGGAATGAAAATTGCAGTATCTTCAGAATGAGAATTGCAGTATCTTCAGAATGAGCGATCTTCGAAATGAGAATTGCATTGTCTTCGGAATGAAGCCACTTATCTTCGGAATGAAAACAGAATGTGCTTTTTGACTTGTTGACCGATTTTTGAAGCCAAAAAAAGGGAAATAAAGGTTGGAAAAGGTAAAGGAAAAGATATTCCATCTGTCTTTGCCGTCATTTCCGACCAAAGCCATCATTAAGGGAAAGATCAAGTTTTAATCTTCTTCTAGGATAAAACCAGAATTTGTTGTAGCATTGTAGGATTAGATCTTTTGAGATATTCTTTGTTTGTAATCAGACCTTAGGACATCTATAAATATTGCTCCCATTCAGGTTGAGCTAGGTAGTAGTAGCATATAGAGTTAAGAGTAAGTAGAAAGTAAGGAAACTAAGGAAGAAGCAAAAAATAGGTAGAATTTGATCATTACGGTCCTATAACGATTTTTCAATAGAATTATTGTAATCATGTTCTTTAATCAATAAAGTGCACAAGTTCTATTTCATATTGCTTGTAAATGAGTGTGATTAAGATTTAGAGAGAAGAGAGACTTATACCTTCTTCCGACAAGGAGGCTGGCCACTTCCAGACCTAGGAGGAGGACTAACAAGCAGGTTTTTATTCTGATTTTGCTATAGCAGAATGGGTTGTAGAACTTGTTATTTCAATTGCTTGTAAATAGCTAACAATATTTGTGATCTTAGTTTATTTATGTTTAGATTAAACTTGTGCTTAATGTTTTAGTTGTAATCTCTACTTTCAGCAAAGCTTCCACTTTATTTCAGACTGTTATTTCCAGAATTTACTATTTTTCAGTAATTTCCTGCATTTTATGTTTTGCTGTCAAATCTTGCACAGAAGATTGACAACCTTCTATTATAGAACTTTGACAGTTTTCATTTCCATATTATAATTAGACTTTCATTGCTGCAAAAGTAATTAGATTTCCTTTCTGCAATTAGGATCAGACTTTCAATTTTGCAACTGTTATTTCGCAATATAATTAGGTCTCATTCTGCAATTGTAATTAGGACTTCATTTCTACAGTTAATGATTAGTTTCCAATTCTACAACTTAGATTAAGATTTAATTCATGCAATTTAGAGATAGGAATGTCCCAAAACCCCCCACACAATTGGTTCCACCAATAAGACCTGTTGCTCTAGATTGACCTAAGTTATAGTTGTTTCACTTCTTCTTGCAGATAGCCTTGTACACTGCCCTGGATTGACAGATTCATTGAGAATTAATGATGGTATAACGACTACGCATCAAGAGGCATCTTGGAGAAAGCAAGAAGTAGGAGATTGCAAGCAAAGAGGATTAACTTTGCTAAGGTAAATATGTTAACAATGGAGGAGATTTGTAGAAGGTTTGTGACAGAAGATTGTGAGTAAGGAAAAGTTTCTAATCAAGGATATTTGGGATAATTATCGTCATCTGACAACGAGCCCAATTGGAATAAGTGTTTGGAAATAATTTTTCCAAGTTTTGGAGAAGGGATTTCAAGATTTCAAGATATTCATATTCTTGAGAAAGAAGGTAGCATAGAATATTAGTTTTGAAGTTAGAATTCGATAAGGAGATTGTAGGAGAAGAGTATATTGAAGAACCCAAGGTTTTGGGAAATCTAAGGACAACCACAAAGTTTTGAAGGTTGATATGATAGGAGAAGTTGCAGGTGTTAGAATAGAGATTGAAGGGTTGCAGGAGAACAGATTGAAGGAAGCCTAGAGCTATAGTTTGGAGGAGACTTGGGCAGATTTTGGAGTGCCTATGGATAGGATATTGAAGGAGTTTGAACTATGATAGAAGGTAGCATTCTGGAGACTTTCATTGTAGGTTTTAGATAGTAAAAGAAGGAAGGAATTGACTATATAGTTGTAGGTTTATGAACACCATTTGGGGCAGCATTAATAGTTGCTAGTTTCAATATTTGGGAGATCAGGTTTGGAGGAGATTGGAAGCCAAAAAATCAAATTTTGTGAATAGCATTGGAGGAAGATAGAGAGCTACATATTTGAAAATTTTTGGGGTAGTTTTGAGAAGTGCTATTAGGCAGCAAGCAAGGAGAAAGTTGAGAAGCAAGTAGGGCTGCAAATTTGGTAAGATCTAAAGCAGAAGAGTGAAGGAGAATAGAGGTGCAAAGTTTACAAGGTTGAGATAACAATTTGGGTGAATTAAATAATGAATAAAATTAGCAAAATAGAGAACATAAAGGTATGCAGTATTGGTGCAATATAAGTTTATTATTTGAACATTGAAATAAGCTTTACATCAAGGATTTAAGAGCACCATATTATTATTTGTGATCTACATTGCATTTGGAAAATAAGAGCTTAAAAGAGTTCTTTAAATCAAGGTGACATTAGTGCTTACACCTTATAATCTGCAAAGATAAAATAGCAAGAGTCTAAGCTAATAAAGGAGAAATAAGAAGAACATAGTATTTTTAATTAAAAAGCTATTTTATAGTGCTTAAAGAATGCAGATTTACTAAAGCAAAAAGAAGAGATTGAATGCAATAGTTTAAACAAAATGAAGACCGAATAAGGGTTAAGATATTTGGTAAAATTTCTAAGTGTCTAAAGACACTAGGATGAAGCATAAGCATCTTGTTGATAGATGGACGAGCATAAGCATCTAGCTAGCGTAGAAGAGCATCAAGGTAAGACGTCATTGCAAAAGTGGAATCACCACTCGAAGGAGCAAGAGGAACCACCACTCAAAAGGAGTGTTATTATTTCTATAAGGAGGAAAAATGACCAGTGAGTAAGCTCCACCATTTCACGAAGGAGCAACACCATCAACCATGTTGAGGAGATGTAGCCATTCACCATTGAAGAGGAAACCTATTTTTGTGCGCAATAATAGGTTGGAGATGAATGTATTAAGGTGAAGTGATAAGTATTGGAATAAATTTGGAATAGTGCAATATTGGTATTGCATTGGAAGCAATAAACATAGGATAAGATAAGGTATTGCATGCATGCACCATCTAGTCGAACGTTGGAGAAGCATCAAGGTTGAAGAGAAAGCATTACAAGTAATGCTCATCGCCATAGCATCATCAGCTAAGAAGAGGAATCATATTTCAAGAGTAGTGGAAGAGATTAAGTGCCAAGTGGAACGTATATGATAGAAAGTTGAAAGGTTTAGCACCCAGTCAGCCAAGTGGAAAGCATAAACTAGTATATTAAGAGGTTTTTGTGTCCAGTCAAGGAAAACATCCCTCTAAGGTGCCAAATATTGAGAAGCACATTAAATGGAGATGGCAGAATAGTATAGGTGAATTACATGTAAGCATCATCTCCAATTGGATGTAGTGGAGAAAATATTTGGTAGATTCAAAGCTACACAGTGGAGGTTAAATCTGGTCTTAACAATGAATGTTGAAGTGCAGTTTGACTGAAGCTAAGGTGGGAGAAATAATTTCTCCAATAAGCAAATGTACCAGCTAGAGTTCGCATGTGTGAGTGAAACATCATTCAGAGACATACATGAAGGAGAACGTGAAGAGGTTGGTCAAGCATTATTGAACAAAGTATTATCGAATCTAAGCCTAAGGTAATTTATTTCATTAAAATTACTCATAAGCTTGAGTTAGGAGTAATAAGGATATTCATAAGGTTATTATTTTCTAAGGTTGAAAGTAAAGTTATTTGGAGAAGTGAGATTTAATATTTAACCTTAGACATATTATTGAAGTTTGAACTTTGGATAGAAGATATTAAAGAAGTAATTTTAAGGTTTTGTAATTTAAATCATTTGAAGTTACAAAACAATTTTAGAATATTTGCAATTTAATTAAAGAGGGAGTAATAAGGGTTTCTACAACAAATTAGACTTATAATAATTGCAAATATATTTTTCTAAATTTCTAAGTTTGGAGTTATAAGGTATTCGACATCAACATAGGATTAAGAAATTTAGAAGTCTACAAAGGTTAATCATGACAACACATAAGCTCTTTCTTTCAGAATCTCAATTACTTAAAGGTCCTAATTATGCATCATGGAAAAACAAAGTAAGATCTATATTGATAGTAGAAAAGGTTTGGGAGATAGTTAAAGGAGCAAAATCTAAACCTACTAAAGATGCAAGAGAAATTCAAAAATATGAAGAAGATGAAGCAAAAGCTCTAATGATAATAAATTTTGTAATTACAGATGAAATTCAGCCATATATTAGTTCAATAGGAACATCCATAGAGGCATGGAACACTCTATCCAAAATATTTGAAGGAAATAATAAAGCTACCATCTTGAATCTTCAAACTCAGTTACATTCTCTAAAAGTTAATAGTGGAGAAAGTATAGAGTTGTTTCTAAGGAAAGTAGCAGATATAAAGGGAAATTTATTAACCTTAGGTGAAATAGTAGAAGACAAATTTCTGGTTCAAGTAGTTTTGAGAGCACTTCTTGAAAGTTATAAGTACTTAGTTACCTCTTTATAAATTTTGGGTAAAGATACATCATTTTATGAATTGGTTAATATACTACAAGAACATGAAGTGGTGAATTCAGTTAGAGATGAAATGACTAATAATGCATTAGTCTCAAAATAAAATAAAAAAGGAAATGTTGCTTCTATCCCAATAGACAAACCAAGATGGAATGATCGATATTATCAAATTTGTAAGAGAAGAGGTCATAGTACAAGTTATTGTAGATTCAATCCAAGGAATCAATTTCAAGGGAACCAAATGAATCAACCAAATAAGTTGTTTCAACCAAGACAATATCAAAATCAATATAGATCACCTCAACCATAGTTTTAGCGATAGTACAATCCTCTTTAACTACAATATAGAGAAGGAAATCAAAAGGGTAACTTAGTCCAAGAGATATAGGAATTAGAAGAGGTTACAGAAGAACATGAAGCCAAAGCACTTTCAATCATATTTTATGAAGATACTAATCATTTTCTTGATCAGGATACAAACAAGGAGGACAATGAAGAAGAGCGTAAGTTCCAACAAAATAATGAAGACCATATTGAAGACTAAAGTCTTCAATAACCAAATAATATAATACGGGGGGTGTTGGAGTATATTACATTATTTGGTACATGTCTTAGATTAGGTATTTACTTTATGTAATGTAATAAATGCACAAGTGTGCATAATATTCAATAATGTAAATGTGCACATTAGTCCATGTGTACATGAGTCCATAGAATAGGGAGTTGAAGAGTCTAGAAGAGTGAAGGCCAAGAGTGCTCCATATGAAGAGTCACATTACATTATATATGCATAGTAATATGAGGATGTAAGTGACATGACTTGTAATAACATTACTTGGTTCTTTTAGTACTATGGCACCATTTTTGTGAGCATTTGGTTATGCCATATTTAGGAGTAGATATTAGAGTTATTTCTATGTTTTATATATTCAGAATATTGCCATTATCATATACAATAGTTTGTTACTATATTTCATATCTTTAAGTTTGTTTATCTTAAGTTTATAGCTTCAAAAGCTAACATAGATACATGTTACTGTTGACACTTTTTGTCACATTATACAAGGGGTAGAAGAATAGTAGAATTTTTGTATAATATTTCTTTGTTGAAAGTTTTTCTTTTATTTTAAGTTACAACAATTTTGACCCTCCCTATCGCCCCTTTTATAAAATGAAGAAGAAAGAGCTTCGCTACCAAACAAGCCAAGGAAAATAGCTTCGCCGAAAGAAAAGAAGGAGAATGTGAAAAGAGCTTCGGGCCCGAAGCACTTCAAATCACCACTTCGGGCGAAAACCTTGCGAAGTAATTTCGTCGAAGAAAATACAAAGATAACGCTTCGCACCCGAAGCATTTTCGACAGCCGCTTCGGGCGGAAGTCTTGCGAAGCAGCATCCAAACGACTTCGCCGAAGGAGGAGAGCATAATCCAAAATCAGCTAAGGTAAGGAAACTACTTCGGGCCCGAAGTATTTCCGACACCTACTTCGGCCCGTTTTCACCCGAAGCAGTGGTGCCCGAAGCAAAATGACAATGTGTCGAAAATAGAAGAGTGCTTCGGGAGGATATTCCCCGAACCACAGTTTTGAGAGAGAATCGGGCCGAAACATTTTCCATCCGAAGCAGTTTCGCCAACAAAGGACAAAGAACCCCATTTCAAAGATGGAGCCCGCTCGGCACTCGACATCCCCGAAGTAGTTTCTACGAAGCATTATTTTGCGAAGAACAAATCAAGGAAGATCTACTTCGGCCCAAGGCTTCGACGAGGCGGAGATGTAGCGAAGCACTTTTCGGGCCCACGTTCCAAGGCGGGCAGCTTCCCAAGGTGATCGAAGGCCCCTTATAAATACCTCCTTTCTTGCCCGATAAGCCCGCTGACCATTTTTGGCAAACGAAAGGGACGTAACAGTCCTCGAAGTAAAACACGACGGGCGTAACGATCACTCAAGCACAGCATCCGGAAGCCAGGGACACTCGGGCGGCGCATTAAATGAACATTTCCATGGTTGACCCAGTCACAGTTGCCAGTTTCGGCAACCGATTTGAAAGCTCAGCCGCAGCAGCTGCGAGGAGCCGATTTCTCAGGGCCCGAGGGTGTACTCCACCATTTTTGTAATAATGACTCAGAGGGTCGGGTCCTCTATAAAAACCCAGGCATGTAATGTAAAAGGGGGGGAACTTTCTGCTAGAAAGTTGTTGTAACTTGATGTCCTGCGTTTAATACTAAAGATCTTTTGTGCTCTATTTCTCTCTTTTATGCTGCCTTCTGTGCTTAATTCTTTTGTCTTTTCTCGTTCGCATACTGAGACTCTGAATCCTGAATCCGGTGTGCGATCGGGGACCGAACCCCTAAAATTCGCCCTGAAGGATACATAGGAGAGGAAAAATGCCTTGTCGCTTTCTTTTATGCTGCCCGGTGGATCGAGGTTTCGTTATTCCCTTATCTCAATCGTTGTTACTCTGAACCCTGAATTCCAGCGAGAGAGAAAGGAGAACCCCGCGAACCCATCCAGAGGATACATAGGAAGTTCGGCATTTCATTTCCTTCATGCTATTCTTGGTATTTCCTGTTGCTATTCGAGTTGTTAGCGAGTAATCGTGCTTCCTGTTCTCTCCCACCTTAAATCATCATCTTCTAACCCTTACTCTTTTTATTTCTTTCTCTAACCCTTACCCTTTTTATTTCTTTTCCTAACCCTTACTCTGTTTATTTCTTTCCTGCACTCTTGTCTCAAACCCCAAAAGTAGATTAGTATAGGAGCCGGCCTTTCTCCGGAGATCGGCACGAGGGGCATCTCTTCCCTTCGGCCTTTCAATGTTGGTCGCAGGTCCAGGGCGCGCAAACCCACCGAAAGTCCTTTCCTATGCGGATTTGATGACCAACAATTTTTGGCACGCCCGGTGGGACCCAAGGTCCCATATTTGAGAAAATTTCTAGCCCGTCTTCACCGGAGCCAGTAGTTCTAACAAGTTCCCGATGAGATCCGGTCAGTCTCATCTTCTGAGTAGTAGTGAGAATCGATGCCCTCATTACCGAAAGACTCTTAGCATCTGGCGACTCTGTTTTAACTGAGAATCTCTGAAGTCGTGGAGACCAGTACCTAAACCTGGTTTTCGTAACCAGGAGCCCCCATGTTTTGAGAAGGTCCGAGTTCGGTGAATCTCTGGCCTGTCTTCATCTGATAAAATCACCTGGCGACTCGATTGAGCTGAAGATCCAGATTTCTTGGTCGTAGGCGCCTTTCAAATCTGAAAGAAGATATCCCGGAGGAACCAAGGTTCGGTGAGCAGCCTTGACCTCATAAGCGGAGAAAGAATGTCCACCTAACAACTCCGACTCAGCGGTGACAACCACGATTTCCATAGACTGCTGTCATAATGGCTGGGAGAAGCTTTCCTAGCTGGAACGATCCAGGCCCCTTGAATATCCAAAGCTATCACGAGATTCCCAAAAGTGCCTTGAAATCATTGACAAAATACAATGGCACCGTGGGAATGGCCCGAGAACACCTTGAAGATGTTGCCGATTTAGCGACCCTCCATGACATTATCCATGAAGATGTCATGATCAGACTTCTTGTTCTATCTCTGGAAGGAAGGGCGCTGTGGTGGTACAGATTGCTCAGGCCCAAAAGCATCTGCTCATGGGATGACTTAGCGGGGGCATTGATCGAGACGTTCGATGGCTCTCAGGACCCCTTCCATCTCTTCGCATACCTCTCCACTATCAAGAGAGCACCTTCGGAGGGTATCACGGACTTCAATGTCCGATTCTGCAGAAGTTGGAAGAGAATCCCATTGGAGATCCAACCGACGCCCGCCCAAGCCCATCTCTTCTATGTTCGGGCCTTCCACCCGGACGTAAGCCTCATTCTATTGCAATCAGGGGAACGAAGGTTCCCTCAAATATTTGAGGAGGCAATACGAGCGGAACGACTTCTGCTCCTATCGAGAAAGTGGCAGTGGGGAGAAACTCCGTCGCTTCCTCCGATAATTACTGCTCCTGTCCGGCCAACGCAGTACTCATCATGGGGCATTCCTCACACTGAGCCGAGACCTGAGATGCAATCATTTGGAGCTCAGGAAGCAGACCTCATACTAGCTCAACAATGGAAGTACGCAAGCATGGCCCACCCAATGAACAACATGGCTGCTCGCGATCTCCATCAAGAGGTGAACCGAGGAGAGGAGCAGACTCGAGTGGTAGAACCCGAGAACAAAGAGGGCACATTTTTGCACCCTTTTTGTGTCCCAAGAGATGGCATGCAAGAGTTCAGCCAAAGCTCATCAAGCCTGTCCGATTCAGAGGATGAGCCCGAAGAGCTCCTGGAGGACTACTCTTCGTCGGAGGAACCTTGTTACCATATCAGTAGGATGGAAGAACCTGTACCCGGCCTTCATTTGGAAGAATCTACAGAATTTTGGCATTGGGTCTGGTATTGGTTTCAGCTATCCCTAAGACCGATGCCCCAAGAAGGCTTTCAAGTGGCGAACTTCTTCGCCAATAATCTGGGCACTGGCGAAAATGAAAATCGGCCGCGTTGCTTCCTGTTCGTAGCATGGACAACTTCAAGTAAAGGATCCACCGAACCTCAAGGGTAAGCTAAAGTTCAACCTGATCTGGTCGGGTCACTATAGGTTCATCGGATAATCGCCCGAAGTTGAGTCCGTGGTGGCGGCATGCCGATTATGCCGCAAAAATATTGTGTAAATATTGTAAATAGTTCGGCTCTAAATAAGGTGTTGCTCAAAAGCTCAAGTCGATTTTTGCTTCGGAACCTTCCAAAAAAAAAAAAAAAAAACTTCGAGAACTGGGCGTACGAAGTAGCTGATAGAAAATAGCTCGCAACAAATTTTGTGACCAAGCAAGACTCAGGCTAAGGACCGAGAGGTACTTCTCCAGGGGGAATCCAAGCGAAGCAGTATCGAAAGAAGGACCGACGAACCACCTTCGGCGAAGAGAACTACTTCGGGCCCGAAGCATAAAAGAAACAGCTCGCACCAAGGGTTCACCCCGAAGCATTTCAACTCTGACTTCGGCTTCACCAACCCAACGACGAAAAAGGCAGGGGCATTTAAAATGTGCCTAGGGGAACGTGCCGACAACCACCTTCAAAAGCGTCCGAAGCGGGCGAGTTAAATGAAAAGGTGGTGGGTACATCCTTTAGGGATTCGGTTAGGAGAAAAGTTCATGCTCGGGTACAAAGTGGCAGAGGGTCACGCTTCCAAAGCGAGCCGCAATCATCACAACACACAGCCCTATGTACAACTCCACCATGCGGCGAATTGGATGAAGCAACGCGAAGTTAATTATGGCAAGTGCCATAAATACTGGTGGTTGCCTTCTACGGCTATATAACGTAGGCTCCAGTAGTAACGAAGCTATTTGCCCGATAATTCATGCAAACTTCGCTACTAGTCTTCAAACTCTCCTATCTTGCGCTTCGAAGCCTCCAATCCCGAAGCCCTCCGCATTGTTTTCTCCATCACCCCTAGCACTATGGGGAAGAAGAACTCTAAGGAAAAGGGGAAGGAACCAGAAGTGGCGGCCCCCGAGCAACCAAAGGCAAAGGGCCATGACAAAGGGCCGAAGAAGGTCGATGTTAGCCGTCGCCCTGAGAAACAAATCATGGGAGAAAGAGAGGATTCTGGGGATGTGCAGCCTGAAGAACCACCAGTCGACAGGTGGGATAGGATCAGAGACACCAAGCTATCAAGGAGCGTGGCTGAACTCAGGAGCACCATCGAGTTCATGAAAAGTAGGCTCTCGACAGACAACAAAAGAGCTGTCGCTTACTACTCCCAGATATACTGGTATCTGACGCCCCCCACACATCACTGCCCTGAGCTGATTGATGCCATCGCGCGAAACTATCAGCCCTCCTCCAGGCAAGTGGTAGACGCCTCCGGTCACAAGCTGTTCTCCATTCTGAAGGAAGATGTCCAGGCAGCCTTTGCACCACAGCAGGGCCCTCCTAAGGGGTATACGGTTCGCAACGTTATTCTTAGCGAACAAATGGAGAGGTTCGCATCCTCCAACTACATAATCAATTTTTTGCAGCAGAGCCTCAAAAGCGGGCTCCCTTCGGGCAAATTGCCCCAGATGCCCCTACCCTTGGAGGCCTTCAAAAATGCCGACATCTTCTCCATCATTGCTTGGGTGGCAGGCCTATCTACTGACGCTTCGGTGCACCCGTGGCAGGTGTCTTTGGCTGAGTGTATTTCCAGAGGGGAATTTTATGCCCCTGATGCTTCGAGGCCAAGCACCAACCCAGTATTTTTTGATTGGGCAGAATGGGTGGCCAGGACCCTACATACGCGGCTCACCAACATGAAGAATGCTGGGACAAATAAGTACTTTTCGCCCTGTTCTCTTCTTGTTTGGTTATTTTTCTTTCATGTACATAGAAGTTTCCCTTATGTTGCTATTACGGCAAGCGGCGAGGATGGAAATCCTCTGCCTGTATACCAATGGACCCCTCTCCTATTGAAGACGGAGTCCTATTATTCTTTTAACCAACAATTTTTGGGACCCGCAATGCACATGCTAACAGGGTCTTCCCCTCGGGTTCCCCTCCTCCTAAGGGACAAAGTGGTACAAGAGAGGAGGGGAGACATTTTTCAGCTGACACAGGGGCTTGTAATTCGCATATTCGGCTTCATAGGGAAGCCCTTTCTACTACCAGTCTACCCCTCCGAGTACCAGTTCGCATTGGAGGTCGCTCGGTAGAGCGATGCAACAAACGCCATTTATGGCCATGGACGAAAATGGGCTCACACCTACGATTTCCCTTTCAAAATGGGAGTTATCGAGGTGTTTGCCCTCAAACAAAATGTTTTCTTGGAGGAGAAACTCGCCAATTTTGGCCTAGTCCAGCTTCCTCAGCAATGGCTCTATGACCCCTTGGGGGTAATGAGGGACCATCTTCGATTTAAGAACTTCCACGCTTGCCCCTATCCAAAAATTGTGGAGCAGAGGAACAATCCCAACGGGAGGGATCTGGAGTGGCACTTGGAGAAAATGGAAACGCTACCTCCCTGGCACGAGTTCTACCCGATGGAGGTCGCATATGACCCAGTTCGGCACCCTCTCCCGAGCCCCAACTCCACCTTCTGGAAGAAGGCAAAGGATGACTTGAAGGAGGCGACGAAAGATTGGGATGTGGCCCAACTAAGAGAATGGTGGATAATGAGGGTCCACCGCCAAAAGATGAACTCTTACGGACTTTTGGCGACTGACAAGGACTTCACAGCGGTCTATGAGGCCAATGCCGGGACATGGAAGCCCCTGTCCTTCGTCGACCTCATTCCTCCAGCTATCCCAGGTTCGGGCGAAAGCCCAAAGAGAAAGGAAACTACTTCGGAGCCAAAGAAGGGGAAGAGGGCCAAAGCCACGCCACAGAGGCCACCTCCAGTACCTGTGGGAGGCCAAGGCACGAGTTTCGAGGAGTCAGAACAACCGCTGGTGAGGACAAAGAGAAAGAGGCCAGAATCAGTCCAAGTGCCTCCAAGCCATCCAAAGCGGCTTCGCACAGGTTTTTCGAGCCCTTCCACTAGGCGACCTACATCGGGTCCGTCCGAAGCAATTATTGAGAGTGCCACGCCGCCAAGCGCCGCGACCGTCCCGGATATCAATGTCATCAATGTGGAGGAACTCCTCCAATCCGAAGGGGACGTCGAGGCAGAAACCATGGAGGTTGAAGATGTCAAAGCAGAAGAAGAACAGGGGACAGCTGCACCTAAAGTCACTACAGCCACTTTGCCAAGAGGGCACTCAGGTACGCATTCTCCACCCTATGCTCAGGACTCACCCACGTCCACTGCGGCCATGACCGAAGGATCCCATCAGTCTCCCCTGCAAGGCCACTCATCCCCTCACACATCGCCCGTAGCTAGTCCAGGTCCATCCCACGATCCCGGCCAGGATAAGTCCATTGAAGTCACTTCGCCCACTCACACAGCCGCTCCATTGATTCTTAGCAGAAGCGGAGGTATCGCTTCGACGTCGAGCCCCACCATCGAACCTCCTTGTGAAGCATCCCCCATACACTCCCTGTATTTGTTCACTCCTTCGGCTGGTGACCCAGCCTTGTTTGAGTCTGAGATGTCCTTGATCAAGGAACGCCCCCTTGTCGAGAAGCTGCTCCAAGCTCGATAGAATACCGACAAAATCCTGAAGGAGGCGAGAAAGAAAAGAGGGCGAGCGATGGCTCAAGTTGAAAAATGCGCCGTGTTTGATCTGAAAGCTGGGAAGATGCACAAGATCAAGAAGGTCCCTAAGGTGCAGAAACCTCTGGATGAAATGACTCCAGCGGACTATGATTACCAGGAAACACCTAAAGACCTGGTGCATCTAAATGTAGACAATGAATCGGCATCCATGCATGTCCGAATTGAGACCTTTAGGGCTCATGCAGTTATCGCCAACCAGCGCAGGATTGAGGCCGAGGCCGCCAATGTTAAGCTAGAAGAAGATTTGGCGAGGGTCCGCTCCAAGTTGGCAGAGGCCGAGGAGCAATGCAAGGCCATGAAAAAGGAAACACGCGCCCTGAAGCTGCAAGTTCTACAGCTCTAGAATACTGAAGAAAATCAGGCGCAGAGACAAGCCAAAAATGATCTAAAGGCCAAAGAGCTGGAAGGCAGAGTTGCACAAATGCAGGCCCAACTGTACGAGAAGGAAGACCTGACGGTGTTTGACAGGAGCAGAATTAAGGAGATTCGTGCCCATTTGCTCAAGAATTTTAGGTCTCGGTGTTCCAGCGCCCTCACGATACTGACCTTCATCACCGAAGCCCAGCTCGCTATTGCCGAAGGAGGGCCAATCATTGATGAAGTCACGCAGAAAGCCAGACGTCGGCTCAAGTTAGCCTTCGACGTCCAGAATGCGAGATATCAGGACTTGCAGGTCACTGCAATGACTCGGACGGCTAGAGATTGGTCCACAGCCTAGGCCACGGTTCGCGCCTTTTTCTCCAAGGTGCGAAAAGCTCAGAAGGCGAGAAGGCTCCAAGACATTTTTGAAAATGAGCAGCGTGCCTCGATGAATTATTTTTAGGACCTCTCCTCCTTGGGTTTCCCGAGTTTCACAGACGATGACGGGAACCTTCTGACTAAAGATGACCTCAAGCCAGTTTGGCTCCAATTCGAGGGTGATGTCTCAGAGATAGACGGATGGGCGGAGCCGATCTCAGAAGGGCAGATAACGGACTTCATCTTGAGATACTGCAAGATGGTAGCATGCCTAAACGATTTATTCATCAGGGCCAAACATGCTGACATCGGGCAAATTGATCGGTTTCGCATTTTGGTTAAGGCATTACAAGATCAAGAACCATTCCAAAAGAGTGCCTGGACTCATGTCCGAAGAACGATGAAGCGCATCCGTGATCGCCTCGAACCATCGCCTCAGCCAGAAGCCACGCCAGAGGAAGAAGAAGAAGAAGAAGAAGGAGAAGAGGAACAAGAAGAGGGACAGACCGCAGAAGCAAGGTCTGGAGAAGACCAATAACTCTGCAGCCCAATGGATCAGGGCTAAAGGGTTCTTTTGCCGAGACGAGCTCGTCACCCCGCGAGCCGCCAAGAATGTTGACACTTTTTGTCACATTATACAAGGGGTAGAAGAATAGTAGAATTTTTGTATAATATTTCTTTGTTGAAAGTTTTTCTTTTATTTTAAGTTACAACAATTTTGACCCTCCCTATCGCCCCTTTTATAAAATGAAGAAGAAAGAGCTTCGCTACCAAACAAGCCAAGGAAAATAGCTTCGCCGAAAGAAAAGAAGGAGAATGTGAAAAGAGCTTCGGGCCCGAAGCACTTCAAATCACCACTTCGGGCGAAAACCTTGCGAAGTAATTTCGTCGAAGAAAATACAAAGATAACGCTTCGCACCCGAAGCATTTTCGGCAGCCGCTTCGGGCGGAAGTCTTGCGAAGCAGCATCCAAACGACTTCGCCGAAGGAGGAGAGCATAATCCAAAATCAGCTAAGGTAAGGAAACTACTTCGGGCCCGAAGTATTTCCAACACCTACTTCGGCCAGTTTTCACCCGAAGCAGTGGTGCCCGAAGCAAAATGACAATGTGTCGAAAATAGAAGAGTGCTTCGGGAGGATATTCCCCGAACCGCAGTTTTGAGAGAGAATCGGGCCGAAACATTTTTCATCCGAAGCAGTTTCGCCAGCAAAGGACAAAGAGCCCCATTTCAAAGATGGAGCCCGCTCGGCACTCGACATCCCCGAAGTAGTTTCTGCGAAGCATTATTTTGCGAAGAACAAATCAAGGAAGATCTACTTCGGCCCAAGGCTTCGGCGAGGCGGAGATGTAGCGAAGCACTTTTTGGGCCCACGTTCCAAGGTGGGCAGCTTCCCAAGGTGATCGAAGGCCCCTTATAAATACCTCCTTTCTTGCCCGATAAGCCCGCTGACCATTTTTGGCAAACGAAAGGGACGTAACAGTCCTCGAAGTAAAACACGACGGGCGTAACGATCACTCAAGCACAGCATCCAGAAGCCAGGGACACTCGGGCGGCGCATTAAATGAACATTTCCATGGTTGACCCAGTCGTAGTTGCCAGTTTCGGCAACCGATTTGAAAGCTCAGCCGTAGCAACAGCGAGGAGCCGATTTCTCAGGGCCCGAGGGTGTACTCCGCCATTTTTGTAATAATGACTCAGAGGGTCGGGTCCTCTATAAAAACCCAGGCTATGTAATGTAAAAGGGGGGGAACTTTCTGCTAGAAAGTCGTCTGTAACTTGATGTCCTGCGTTTAATACTAAAGATCTTTTGTGCTCTATTTCTCTCTTTTATGCTGCCTTCTGTGCTTAATTCTTTTGTCTTTTCTCGTTCGCATACTGAGACTCTGAATCCCGAATCCGGTGTGCGATCGGGGACTCGAACCCCTAAAATTCGCCCTGAAGGATACATAGGAGAGGAAAAATGCCTTGTCGCTTTCTTTTATGCTGCCTGGTGGATCGAGGTTTCTGTTATTCCCTTATCTCAATCGTTGTTACTCTGAACCCTGAATTCCAGCGAGAGAGAAAGGAGAACCCTGCGAACCCGTCCAGAGGATACATAGGAAGTTCGGCATTTCGTTTCCTTCATGCTATTCTTGGTATTTCCTGTTGCTATTCGAGTTGTTAGCGAGTAATCGTGCTTCCTGTTCTCTCCCACCTTAAATCATCATCTTCTAACCCTTACTCTTTTTATTTCTTTCTCTAACCCTTACCCTTTTTATTTCTTTTCCTAACCCTTACTCTGTTTATTTCTTTCCCGCACTCTTGTCTCAAACCCCAAAAGTAGATTAGTATAGGAGCCGGCCTTTCTCCGGAGATCGGCACGAGGGGCATCTCTTCCCCTCGGCCTTTCAATGTTGGTCGCAGGTCCAGGGCACGCAAACCCACCGAAAGTCCTTTCCTGTGCGGATTTGATGACCAACAGTTACTTGAAAAAGTACTTAAAGCTATGGTGGTCCATTTTTATGGGAAAATATTGTCCAATAAGATAAGGCCCCCATTGATTTACAATATGTAGGATCACAAACATCTCCTTCTCATAAGTTGATTTTTCCATGTTTTGCTTGATAGTGCCTTACTATTGAAGGTCAACGGTTGCCCTTTCGACATAAGCATTGCACCAATTCCACTTCCTATGGAATCACTTTCAACCATAAAATGGCCTAGATAATTCAAACATAGAAAGGATGGGAGTAGATAGCATAGCTTTCTTGAGTAGCAAAAATGCATGTTCAAGAGGTTCTAACCATAGAAATGAGTTCTTCTATAACATAGTAGTCAAAGGGGATGTGATCTTCCCATAATCACAAATAATTTTTTGGTAATAGTTAGTGATACCTAGGAAACTTTGAATACTTTTAAGAGTCTATGGTATGAACCATTCTTGTATAGATGCAATCTTGTTAGGGCCCACCTTGAACCCTTTTGAAACTATATAGCCTAGGTATTCCACTTTCTACATCGTAAAAGAATATTTAGATCATTTTGCAAATGGTTTGTTATCATCTAAGAGTTACAATATCTAGTCTAAATTTTGCAAATGTTCCACCCATGTATGACTATAAACTAGAATGTCATAAAAAAACCAAAATAAATTTACGTAAAAATGGTCGAAATATTGTATCCATGAGACTCTGAAATATGGATGATATATTCGTAAGATCGAATGATATAGCAAGTAATTCATAATGGTCTTCATGATTGTATAATGTTACCTTCAAAATATCTTCTTTTTACAATATGATTTGATGATAACGTGAACAAAGATCCATATTTTGAGAAGAATCGAGCACCATGGAGTTCATATAATAACTCATCAATGATAGGAGTGGGAAATTTGTCCTTGATGGTAGATTTTTTGAGTGCTCAAAAATCCATACATAACTTACAAGGCTCATCTTTCTTATGAATCAAAAGTAATGAAGAAGGAAATGGGCTCACACTCGATCGAATGACTCCTATTACTAATAACTCTTATATCATCTTCTCAATTTTAGTCTTCTTCACATACAAGCACTAGTAGGAATAAATATTTTATGGTAAGCTACCTAAAACAAGCTCAAGGGCATGATCATGGCAGTTCCATGGTGGTAATCCTAGTAGTTTTGCAAATACAAGGACATGTTTATCCATAAATTCCTATACTTTAGTTGATTGAATTGTATCATTGGTATTTGAGGCCTATAGTGCAAACAATTGTACCCCTACCCCTTAAGACAAATACTTTAGAAATTTTTCCATACGATGTGAGCTAATGAGTTGGGTAGGACCTATGGTCATGCCTCAAAAAGTGTATTGCTTCTCATGTTCTTTGAATTGCATCCATATCTTAGAAAAGTTCCATACTATCAGGCCTAGGGTGTGAAGCCATTAGGTTTCCAACACAATGTTGTAACCCCACAAAGGAAGAGAAAACATGTCCGCCATCAGGTTCTCCCATCACCAACTTTATATTTTGGTATTTTCTCTTGCACAATAGAGTACCCTCATTGGCAACCAAGAATTTAAATAAATTGCAAAAATAGATGTAACGGACTACTTACTTAGCTGCCCAAGGATCAAAAAATTTATAATTACTACCAAAATAAGTCACTAACCTTTGAAATACTCCACCACCTTCATGGTTTGGGGAATAGAAATTCAAAGAAATGCATGTACTAAAATTTTGGGTGGTTGTTTCTTTGTTGGTTTAGAACCTTTAGATTGATCTATGATTGTTTGGTCTTCCCTTCATTGTGTGGTTTCCTAGTGGAATATTTTCCCACATCCAATAAATGTAGTTTCTATTATAAACACTTGTGGCCCAGAGAAATCTTTCATCATAGTTACAACATGGACTTTGTACCCGATGTACCTCCATTTATTCATGGGTGAAACGTTTAACCTAGGGTGGTTTATGATATGGACAGGACCAGCAAGAGAACCCAAACAAAGCTGAATTCTTTATTATGCAGTACAAATATATAATAATACATCAACGGAATCAAGTGAGAGCGTTATAACAAAGTGCCCAACATGAACAACGCTCGATCACGATTAAATGCACACTATACTATCTGCCAAGGAAATCAAAACTGCCTCCTATCTATGTAAAACAATAAATCGTGAGGTATACTATACCTTCACGTGTACAAAGTGCAAAATATAAAAATAAATATGAATGGAGGACTTAGGCTAAAATGCAGTTCCTAAGTATCCTCAACACTCCTCCCAACCATAGAAGCATTGGACCCCAATGCTCTCAACAAATCTGGAAGGTCACGAGCCATCTGATGGTGAGAGATCCAGTGTGCCTAGTGTGGAAGCTGACCGCGACGGGCGACAAGGTAGGAAGTGGTCGAACCCTATCGAGTCTGATGAGTCTTCATGTCAAAAACTCTATCTCGTATCAAGCAGAAGCTGAAAGTCAAGTACCACATCTCTTTGGATGGTTGATGACAGGTGTAGTCTCCAAAGTCGAGTCTTGATATGGCTTCAAAAGATCCACATTGACAACATCATGGATGCCAAGATGTGAAGGAAGGTCCAAACGAAATGCATTCTCAGATATCTGCTGAATGATGGTGTATGGCCCATAGCGGAGAGGCTTGAGCTTGCTATGTGCCTTCTCTGAAAAGCGTCGTTTGTCCAAGTGAAGCCAAACTCTGTCACCAACCTGAAAAGAATGAGGAAAGCGATGTCGATCCATCGCTTTCCTCTGCTGCTACTGAGTCCTTTGTAGGATCTGTGTCACCTTAGTCTGGAGGCTCTGCAAATGCTATATGAAAGAGGTTGCCTTATCTTGCTCCTTCTCCATATGTGTAGTGGTGGGAGAGGGCAAAGCAAGAGGCAACTCATAAGGTGCAAGTGGCTGAAATCCGAGACAAACCTCAAAAGGTGAATGTGATGTGGAGCTATGAACCGCTCTATTATATGCATGCTCAATGTGAGTGAGGCTCAAATCCCACTTAGCCGGTGAGGTGTGGTGGTAGATCCTCAAACTCTGTACTAGTGTGCGATTCACAACTTCAGTCTGCCCATCTGACTGAGGGTGGAAAGCCATGGAAAAATTAAGGGAAACTCCCAAAATTTTCCATAAGGATCTCCAAAAGTGACCCACAAAACGTGGATCTCGGTCAGAAACAATGCTGGTGGGAAGACCAAAGGATCGCCACACTATCTCAAAGAACAACTGTGCCAAATTAGGTGTTGTACTAGTCTTCCTGCATGGAATGAATTTGGCCATCTTGTTGAATCGGTCCACAATCACAAAAGCACTGTCATGTTGTCTCACTGTCATGGGAAATCCACTCACCAAGTCCATGGATATGCTTTCCCAAGGACGTGAAGGAATGGGCAAAGGAACACTCAAGCCCAACTTCCTATTTGCTGATTTGGAGCGACAACATACGACACACTGTCTCAAAAATCGTAGGACATCTCTCTACATGTGAGGCTAGTAGAAGAACTGCTGTAAGTGGTGGAGTGTTTTCTGTTTCCCAAAATGACCTCCATAAAGAGTTGAGTGGGCTTCTTTGATGAGAGAAACCCTATGCTCTTGTGGTACACAAAGTTTGTCTAGCTTGTACAACAGTCCATCCTTCAAGTGATAGTCCTGAAAAGGAGTGAGGTTGGAAGATGAAGGGTGTACAAGATGACGGTGCACCTTGCTGAAATCTGAATCAAGAGCATAAAGAGGTGGCCAAGTCTGAAATCCAATATGGGAGGTAGTCACAATTGTTGTCAAGGTTTGAGCCATGGGTGGACGACTCAAACAATCAGCCACTGTATTAGTTGTTCCTTTCTTGTACTTGATGACCAAGTGGAACTGCTGCAAGTAAGTGGCCCACTTCATGTGTCTAGCTTCTTCAATCTTGGTTTGTGACTGGAGAAACTTGAGTGGCATGTGATCTGTATGAACAATTGTTTCTTTCCCAAGAAGATAGTGTCTCCAATATTTGATGGCTTGGACCAAAGCATACAACTCTTTGTCATATGTGGAGTAGTTTCTTTTGGCAGCTGAAAAGGTCTCGGAATGATATGCCACAGGGTGTCCATCTTGCTTCAAAACTGCTCCCATCGCAAACTATGAGGCATCTGTCTCTATCTCAAATGGATGAGAAATATTGGGGAGTACAAGAACAGGGGCAGTGCACAGTTTGTGTTTCAAGGTCTCAAAGGCTTGATCATGTTCCTTGAGCCAATGAAATCTAACTTTGGATTTCGTGAGATGATGCAAGGGATGAGCAATGGTAGAGTAGCCAGGTATGAACTTACGATAGAAATTCGCAAGTCCAAGAAAACTCCTAAGATCAGTGACAGAGGAGGGAGTTGGCCAATTTTGAAGTACTTCTACCTTTGCGGGATCAACATTGATTCCTTGCTGATTTATTATAAATCCAAGATAGGAGATTGAAGTTTGAGCAAATGAACACTTAGGAAGGTTAGCAAAAAGTTGGTTCTTCTCAAGGGTGTGGAGAACCTTTTCTAGATGTTGCAAGTGTTCCTTCCAAGTAGTAGAATATACAAGGATATCATCCAAGTATATGATCACAAAGTTGTCTAGGCAGTCCCTAAACACTTCATTCATCAACCTCATGAAGGTTGCGGGTGCATTTGTAAGACCAAAGGGCATCACCAACCACTCAAAGAGCCCAAATTTAGTCTTAAATGTTGTTTTCCAAGTGTCTTCTGCTTGAACCCTTACTTGATGATAACCACTCTTAAGATCAATTTTAGAGAAAAATTTTGCCCCTTGAAGTTGATCCAACAAATCATCAATGCGAGGGAGAGGATATCTATTTTTTATTGTGATTTTGTTCAATGCACGAAAATCAATACAAAGTCTCCATGAGCCATCTTTCTTAAGCACCAAAAGAATGGGGGAAGCACAAGGGGAAGTGCTAGGGCTGAATGAATCCTTTTGCCAACAAGTCCTCAATTTGACATTTGATTTCATCCATTTGTATTATTGATTGCCTGTACATAGGTGCATTTGGAAGTGAAACTCCTGGAATTATGTCAATGTTGTGATTGATATCTCTCTCTGGTGGTAGAGTGGTGGGTTCATTAAACACAACTTGATGTGATTGCAAAATCTTTTGAAGTGAAGCATTCTTTGTGTGGAACTTAGAAGTTTTTGTTTGACCTTCTTTTTGTGTGGGTCTTATGAATATGAGTGCCAACTCTTGTGCTTGATTTCTTGCTTTGCGAGCTTGCCTACAACTTAGCACTAGATTAGATGTGTCCTTAATGCATTCTACCAGATATTGTTTGTTATCCAGTTCCAATGTGTAGGTGTTATTTTTAGCATGGTAGATGGCATTCCTATCATATTTATAGGGTTTACCCAACAACATTCCACAACAATCCATGTCTGTGACATCACACTTAACCTTATCCACAAATTTGTCACCAAAGGCAAAGGACACGGTGCAAGTGTGTGTGATGTCCAAGTAGAGTCAACATCCTTCCACCCAAGTGCATAGGGTTGAGGATGTGGTTTGGTGGGGAGCTTCAGCTTCTTTACAACGGATCTCGCAATCAGATTTTTCTGCGAGCCGTTGTCTATGATACAATCAACAGAAACATTGTGTGTAAGGTGGGCCTTAGTGACAAACAAATGGTCACGACCCCCATGAGCGAAACATTTGTCATAAGGGTAACCTTATTGAGTTTACCCTTTAATGCAGGATATTCTTCTTCTCGCCCTGTAGCCACAATGGGACCATCTTGTGTGTCCTCATTTGACTTTACAAAAAGGGCCTTCTTCTTTTTTCTTGCAAGTATAAAGCATTTTGCTTTGGTATGACCATTCTTTTTACAATAAGTACAATACAATGTGGAAGAAGAAGAATTTGTAGAACTAGAAGAGGAAGAGTGGGATTGCAAAGAATGGGGAGGAGTAGAAGAATTGGGGGGTGAGTTAGAGTTCTTCTCCTTTTGTTGTTGTTGATTTGAACCCTTGGATGAGCTCTCTTGTGCCTGTCGTGCTTTGTAGGAACCACCAATTTTCTCCTCCGCCAAGCTGGCATGTTTGAATGCTGATGACAATGTGACAAATGGAATGAATTTCAACTCCCTCATTATAGGATCATGCAATCCACTTACAAATTTTTCAATAAGCTCTTCGTTAGAAGAAGTGATACCAGAAAGGACTCTAAGCTTATTGAACTGAAAGATGTAATCAGAAACTGGCATATTGAAGCCTTGCTTTAACCTATACCATTTGATCCTTAGATCAGCCTGGTAGTTAGGTGGAAAAAAGGTATCCTTCAAAAGTGTGACTAACTCTTTCCAGTTTGTTACCTTAGCTTTCTCATCTGAAACAAGCATCTTTGCTAATCCTGTGAGTTTTATCATGGAAAAAGGTACTCTTTCATCTTCAGGAATCTCGGCATACTCAAACCAAGTTTCCATATCTAGGATCCAAGTGGACAATACGTCAGGATTCCTGGATCCATCATAAGGTTTTACATCACACTTTGCTTTGTTGGAGTATTTGTTGTTATAGATTTTGACATCATTTTTGATAGTAATTTCTTTCACCCTGTCCATCAAATCTCCTACTACAGTGGCGATGTTTGCCACTTGTGTTGCAAGGTCGTTGGCCATGTGGGCTCTAGTGTATGCCAGTCTATGAGAGGTTACAAAAAGAATTCAAACACAATTTGTTTCCTTTCCAATGTTGTAATTTTAGGGGTAAGTGCAAAAAGTTAACTTCCTCCAAAGTTACTTACAAAATTGCACTTTTGAAAATCTCAAAATTTTGTTCCCCTAATGAAAGATTTTGACCATTAATTTTGCAAATGAAATATGCAAAAATTTAAAAAAATTGTGACAAAATTTCGTCACCTTGCTTCCAAGTTGCCCCAAACCGTCAATCCGGGCGTCAAACTGCCAATCTCGCAGGGCGTCAAACTGCCAATCTCGCAGGGCGTCAAACTGCCAATCTCGCAGGGCGTCAACCTGCGTCGCGGGGCGTCAAACTGTCTCGCAGGGCGTTAACCTGGTTTCCAGGCGTCAAATCGTACCGCAGGGGTGTCAAGCATGTCGAGAGGGCGTCAAACGCGTCGCGGGGGCGTCAACCGGCCGTTTTGCAGGAAAATTGCCACGCGGTCCAAGTTTTGATTTACCAGCATTGGACAAATCAAAGACAATAATATTTACGCTACTCTTTCACGATTGGTCGCCGATTTCTTCCACGTGAACATCTACGGTAGGAGTTTTAGTTTATTTTGTAACCTTACGACAATTTAATACTTCCTCTGCCGAAAATTTTATTTCACGCCTGAGACTTATTGCATGAGCTGGAATTTGTATCACAACGCCAGGAAAGAAATTCGTGTTGTACCGTGCTCGACGTTGCCGAAATCACCGAATCGACGCCAGAATCGCATCGAGGACTGCCGTCTGGAAATCATGCAACTCCAAAACTTGCCACGAGCAGCTCACCGACGACGGAGGAAAGGGGCGAGATGTGGTGTGCACAGGAAGACGCCGACACCGAAACCCTAAAAAGAGCCTCACGATTTTTTTTTTTTTTTTTCTAAAGTTTCTTTGCGATATTTCGAACTCGTGGCCGCAACTGCTACGAACCAGATCGGAAAGAAATTTCTGTCTATAGATGGGGCAGAGGAGGTTACCCTATCGGGTCACCCTCTGACGTCTCCGTCAGGAATAACAGCAGTAAGAATGGCTGCTTGAGCTTCGCTACAGGTGATGCGGCTGGTTGATGAAACCCAATTCACGCAATCGCCAACAACAGGATCTATCTGAGTCTCTGAATACCAGTGATATGGACAGGACCAGCAAGAGAACCCAAACAAAGCTGAATTCTTTATTATGCAGTACAAATATATAATAATACATCAACAGAATCAAGTGAGAGCGTTATAACAAAGTGCCCAACATGGACAACGCTCGATCACGATTAAATGCACACTGTTGCCAAGGAAATCAAAACTGCCTCCTATCTATATAAAACAATAAATCGTGAGGTATACTATACCTTCACGTGTACAAAGTGCAAAATATAAAAATAGATATGAATGGAGGACTTAGGCTAAAATGCAGTTCCTAAGTATCCTCAACAGTTTATTTCTTGAGTTTGATGATATCTAGGATGGAAATAAGGTTTGAGCCTATGGTATTTTAAAAGTATGCCTTTATGCTATGAATTTATCCTCTACAATCCTAGCCAATCCTACAACTTCCATCATGTTTCCTAGCTTGAACATTTTCACCTCAACATGGATATCTTCATTTAATCCGCTAATGAAATAACTTTGGAAAATTTTGGTGCTCAATACCCTAGTGTGATTTGCTAGCTTTTCAAACTATGTAATAATAATCATGGATAGATGTATTCTATCTTAATGATGGCTCCTATAGAATCTTCATACTCACTAGGTTGAAAATGGGTGAGTATTTCATGCTCAAATTCAATCCATGAAAGTCATGAGTTTATATTATCTAATCATTGGTAACACTAGACTACTTCCTATTCTAGGTTGAAGGATGCAATTGCAATATTTTTATTATGGGGAGTGGAATGAAGAGAAAAATATCATTTGACCTGATACAACCAACTAGTTTCATCATTACCATCATATTTTATAAATTTCAACTTGGGCATTCTTTGATTTATATTTAGAGATGAGGTGTTTTATGCTCCTCCCTCAAAACTAGCACCTTGAACTCCTGATAATTGTCCTTCTAGAGCATCATATTTTACATTTAGGTTATTAAACAACTTTTAAGGTCATCAATCTTATCCAATTTATCTAATTTGGATAATGCCTAGAGGATTGTTGATGAATAAGATTAAAAATTTTCACCTATTTGTTCAACAAGAAGGTTTATTGGAGTTATATCCTAAGAGAGGATTAGAATGGACTATATCATAGATGGTGATTTTCAAAAGTTAGGGTTGCAAAATTGGGTTACTAGAGTTAGGTCTCAAAATAATCAATTTGAAGAGAGGATCACAATGGGATATCTCGCTGACAACTTTGTTGATAGACTACTAACAACTAATTGCTTTGACTATTAGACTATATATTATCTATGCTATCACATTGGATATTCTCTAAACTATCATATTGGATATTCTCTACATTGTCAAAATGGGTATTCTCTACATTGTCACACTAGATATTCTCTCCATTGTCACAATGGATATTCTTTGTGCTATTAAAGTAGATATTCTATGCATTGTCAAACTAGATACTTTGTGCATTGTTTGGCTATGTATGAAGTAGGATTTGCTATAGTATGCTTATATTTGGGTTTGTTTTAAATGAGAAAGGATTGGAACAATGTATCAATAGGGATAACCTAAGTTAGTGTGTGTCTGATTTTATGGGTTCTCTAATATATGATCTCATTGTGATCAATGGTTGGCAAAATATTTCAAGGCTCTAATACGAAGGGTTTCACTATACCCATAGAATAACTATTCATTTTTCATGGTACTATGAGAGTAACTTCCTTAGGCTAACCACTTATCGATGCACCACAAAACCTAAATAGTTGATATCTTCCAATGGATGAAATCTTCTCCTATTATTAGGAGTCTCCCTATATACTCGAGTGTGAACCGTATAAGGATGTTGTCTAAAGCCTAGGTATTAGGGTCTTAGAACCCCTCACTTCACTAGATGCTTTATGGGTAATCTAGCTTAGCCATTAATGACAACTCCTACATGATATTTTAAAACCCTCGACAAAAGGTTTCTAACCTATACTAAAGAAAAATGTGTTATTTTAGAAAAATACTTGAATAAAAAATGAACAAATTGAAAATTTATAGAATGGAAAAAGTACAAAAGGACAAGTACTATCCATGTTGCTATGGAACATGCTCCAATACCATTTATTAGGAACCTTCAAATAAAAATAAGCATAACTGGTAGGAATTAATAGAAATTCTCACAAACTAAATGACCATGAAAATAAAAATAACGGATGCAATCATGAAAATGACTAGATGACAATAACAACAAACTTATTTTAATCAAGTAGAATAGATATCGTAGGCCTCTTCGAGGAGCCAACCTCCTTGAAAGCAAAGCTTCGATACAAAATAAGAAAAATACGAGATGTATTCTATTCCAAACATGTGTCCTTATATATACTCTTATTTACCCTAACCCTAATGCTCAAGGGTCAAACTACATTAAAGAGGGGACCTACGCTACTAGCTCTTAATTACAATAAAAGGAAATATTACATCATAATGGGCCCATGGTGCAAAAATACACCAACACTAGACAAGTACATAGTTGTGTTAGGATAGGATCTTAACAATTTTCTTCTTTATACCTTCTTCTTCCTCAACATTACTTTCATCTAAAGTTAAAGTATTTTTTTTGCGATGAAAAGAAAATATTGTTTTGTTGTGGCATGAATTTTTTGGTATTTCTATCTCCTTACTTTAGTCATTTATCCTTAGATTTTTTAAACCAATATGACTCCACCTTTTTCAACACATTTTGATGATAAATAAAGTAATTATTTTTCTTGCACATAAAAATGTTGGTCCATTCCATTGATTTCTACTATCTAGTTTGGATTCAATTTCCTTATTTTATTTAAAATTATAAAATATTTGGCATTCCTAATATTTATTTGCTCCTTTAGATATTTCATATTTTAAACAAATTTTTATGTATATGATCCTTCAAATTTTGCTTCATCTCACCATAATATAACCCTCTGGAAGAAATCAAGGTCTTGGACCCACACAGACTAGAAGTAAAATGGCTTTGGATGACCATTATTCGGAAAATTACAAATAACAAAAAAGGGATTTATGGTCTAATATTACAATAAAATATTTTAAGAGGTTGCATATTCTATTTGCAACCATGCGTTGGATAACAAGAATCTATCCAATATTTTTGCTATATGAATTTGACCAATGTACCTATTATCCTATGTATATTAAAAACTTGAAGAAATAACATCCCAAAGGCCATTTTATTTGACAAATGAAGTGATATTGCATAAATTTAGACCATGTAGGAGTACCATAATTCTTTTCCAAAGGATATAAAACTATGTTGAAGTCATCTCCAAGAATTCATAGATCACAATTATGAATCAACATTGTGTTTAACAAAAATATGCTAAGGTCCTTCCAACATCTTTCATGAGAAGTAAGTATAGTTAGAGCATATACATTTATAATTACAACTTTGATGTTTTCCTCATTCCCACAAAATAATCTAGCAACCCAATTAATTTTTGCTTCTTACAATTGTCCTTCCCATTTGTATTTGCCCCACATTATTGCAATACCACGTAAAGCTCCAATAGAAGAAATTGCTAGAGTATCTCCCATATTCCAAATATTTTTTAAAGCATCTTTACATCCGTCACTACGTAATTTTGTTTCTTATATTAAAATAAACTCAATACTATAACAACCTATTAATTCCTTAATAACTCTTTATTTAGGGGTCTTATTCATACTCCTAATATTCCATGATATCATTTTCCTGATCACATTTTATTTTTATTAGTGAGCTTAGCCCCGCTTCTTCCTAACACCTATGATAATTTTATTTGGATTCCTAAATCGATATTCCTTTGAGTTTATTTTTCTTTGTGTTCATGCTTTGACAAACTTCCTCTCTTTTTTCCATTCCCATTAACACTTTCATCTTCATCAACCTCTTCAATTTTTCCATATTACTTATAATGAGACTTGTCTTCAAAAGATTTATGTTGCATCAAAGAATCTAAAATGTAAGGATTAATCACATAAACACATTATTATTTATGCTACCCTGAAAATTCTAAAGCACAAGGATGATCCTCCATAGTAATTATTCTCTTATGCTTCCCTATAAACCATAAATTTCTATGGATATTCTCCATATGCATTTCTTTATTATGTTGCTCTTGAAACCCTAAAGTGTAATGGATACACTATGTATTATTTTCATTTTTATTGCAAGGAGAGGATTTTATGCTACTTGAGATGAGATGAGATGAGATTATTGAGCATGATATAACCGTTATATCATGCTCAATCATCTCATCCTTGATAATCACTTCTAATGTATTATCTAATACCTTTATAGGGTTCATCATAGATTTGCTCTTTTTCTTTTTGCTATCTAGGGCATCTATACATCCAACTAGGGCATACTAACTTCTAATTAAGGATTCCTTCTTCTTTCTTGATAGAGTGAAAAAATAGGGTTTTCAAAGGGCCTTGCCCATTTTACAAGGAACCCACCATAACCGAGCATGATAAAAAAAGAAAAAACAAAGGTTCAACATAAAACATCTAGAGAAGTAGGCCAACAAAACAAAACAAAGAGAAGATAACATAGAAGGTCAAAACAGTCTTCCGCATCGAAAAGCTAGGATCCATACAACAAAACTAGATTGAAAAACACAAGATAACTCTAATAACACTACACAACCTAGACTTTGAAGCCAACAAAGAAAGCCAAATCATAGGGAATACAATAATTTTAGAAATATCCATTACTGAATTTAGCAAACCAATCCTAAGAGACCAACACACTATCAAGGCAAATTTGAATAAGAGCCTCACCCAATATTCTGTTCGACCACATATATTTTTGCCCTCTTAAATCAACATCCATGAGACCACTAGAAGAAACAACTAGGGAAAAATCCTCCATGCTATTAGTAAAATCCTCCTAAGGTCTAGAAGCCCCTCCCAGACTCTTCTTCTCCCCTCTAGGAAGTTGGGGGTATAAACATTTGTAATAATCCAAGAGAAATAAAAAACAGTAGAATAGAACAAAACTGAAATAAACCTATCATTCTTCTGAATACAATCACCTAATAAAGTGTTCAGATTCCAAAGGGTCCAAACGCCCCCAAAGGCTCCTGTAGCTTCACTTGTTGCCCACTCTACATTATTCCAAATAGCTTTCTTTATAGATTGCATGTTTCCTTCAAAAATTTTAGTTTCTTGAAATAGTAAATTTTTTGGATGATTATTATGCCTAAGGTCCTTAATCACCCGTTGAATGGTAGGGGCAATCATTCCCCTAACATTCTACAATATCAACTTCATTTTTATACCTATTGGAGGCTTTAATCCCTCCAAGATTTATATTTTCTTGGGTTCCATCTATCACCCCATTTTTTGTCTCTTGTTATCGTAATTCATGGTTTGAGGGCCTGCCCACTTTATTTTCTTTTCCAATATTGGCTACCTTTTTAGCTTGTTGCTTTAGTCTCATGCTTAGATATTTTTCTTTCTTTGTCAACCCAATATCCCAATCCCTGAGCTTCTCCTCATTATCTATAGATTGGATCGAACAATTTTGAGGGACTTAAATTTTAGGAATTGAATCATTGGCGCTCCTCCCTTTATTTTCCTTCCAAAGACAACCCCCTAAACTAGCTCCTAGGGTCATTGTTTCCATTTGGTTCAACTTCTTCCCCTATTGTAAAATAGAGTCTTCTCCACATCCCAAAGGGAGCCTCATTTCCATCTCAACTCTTTTTTTGGAATTACTACCTCTGTGATATTTTGAAGCTCTTCTTGATTGGTCATCTTCAAACCCATGCCATTCACCTAGAGCAGAGAACCCATCTCTTTATCTCCTTTTTTCACCTCAAAACCTTCCCTCTACAAGTTTGTATTTTCTACAATCTCTCCTTCCTTAGACTCATCTAACACTTGGAATGTATTCTTGTCCACCATTGATCTTTGAGCTTACAATTCTCTCTTCTCAAAAAATGATAAGATAAAAGTTTGGCCCTGTGTTCCCTTGTTCTTCTGAAAAGGATCTAGCTTTTTCCATACCTTCATGAATTTCGGTTGTTTAACCAGATAGCTACTTTTATGATGACCTGTCAATTACAATCTCTACATAGAGTCAAAGAGTTCTCGCATTTTATCTTCTAATTCCAAGTCCCCACCTTGGATTTTAACTAGATAGATGAAGAGGCTTCTCCAAATTTGCATTGAAATAGAAACATGCGTAGATCATTCTGCTCTAAGATTTTATTTTTGAATAAAAAATAATCATCTGGCCCCTACATTTGGATATACCCTTTATTATGTTCTCATCCTAGTACTCGATAGGTAAGCCTAGAAGGCACACCCAAATAGGGGTAATATTGATATTTTTAGATTTTGGATTAAACCCTAGGTACCATTTCCTAAAAAATAAACCTTTTTTTCCAAAAAACCAAGGACCCTTCAATATAATGTCTAACATATCCTCATGAGAGGTAAAGGAAAAGAGAATAAATCCTTTGGGAAGAGCCATGGCTTCCATATGGTCCCTCAACTTCCATTTCCCAACTACCCACTTCCTTATTGTGTCCATGTCTAGCCTGAATCCAATGAACTTCCCCACCAAGCTGAAGCACCCATGATTAATCGGTTTGTCCATTAATTTATCTAGTATTATCATGGATATAACACCCTCTTCAATATTTAATGCAATATCAAATATCTCTCTTCTTTCCTCAATAATTGTGCCCTTCAACACCTCCAACCAAGAAGGTTTAGAAACTCTAGGATAAAAAATCATGGGACTCCTATCTAAAATTTTGGTAGAAACATCATTATCCCTTGGAGATTATTTTTCTAGTTGTTTCATTAGAACTGTCGCTACCAAACTAATCTAAAAAATTTTCTTTAATCCTTGTTCCAAAAAATATGTTGTTGTTGCTTGCTCTAGAAATTTTGTCATCGTTGCTTGATCCAAAAAATCTACTTTAACCCTTGTTCCAAAAAATGTGTTGTCACTGCTTGATCTAGAGAATCCGTTGCCACCTCTTAATCCAAAAAATATACTTTAACCCTTATTCCAAAAAAACTACTATCATCGCTTGCTCAAGAGAATTCACCACCCTTGCTTGATCCAAAAAAATTGCTTTAACCCTTGTTCCAAAAAATTTGCTGTTGTCACCAAATTTTTAGGTGAAGCAAAAACTCTAAGAACCTAGCTCTATGGCCAACCATAGACGTCCCATATAGGTATACCACATAGCATCAATCACAAGGGTTTTGTTATTTTATTATCCATAGGATAGGTCATAATAAAAATGGAGCTTGGATCGGTCTCTATCGGCACCTAGGACATTCACCAACTGCACCACATATCCCTAGGATGAATGCAGGAGGAATAGATCTTGGTTTGACCTCTACCAGTACCCAGGGCACTCACCAACTATGCTACACAATTGGATAAAAATTTTAGGTGAAATAGAAACCCCAAGAACCTAGCTCTATGGCTAGTCATAGTTATCTCATTTGGGTATACCATGTGGCATCAGTCACAAGGGATTGTTATTTGAGTATCCACAATATGGGGTGCAAGGTAAATGGAGCTCGTGTTAACCTCTACCAGTACACATGACATTCACCAAATGCACCACGTATCTAAAATGTGGAGGAAGGGGAAATGAAGCCTAGGTCGACCTATACCAGCACCCAGGACATTCACCAACTATGCTACACAACAAGATAGGGCTTCCTTACTTCTAGTAAGGACTTAAAAATATGATTTTCTTACAATGCTACTTAGAGTTTCTTCACATGAATTCTTTAATTTTTTAGTTTCTCCTAATATTTAGAACAAGAAGTAGCGCTCACTCCTTACTCCTATATTAAACCATATATAACTTATATTTTTTTTCTATTAAATTTATTCTTCATATTCCTCAATTTGTTGTGTTTTTTAAATCCTCCTCAATTATTGACCATCTAATATGTTTCTTGATCAATTGTAAATTAAATATTATGAAGTTCCATGTTGACGATTCTTTAGGTAGGGTTCATTTTTTGAATAATTTCATTACATCAAGAGAACCTTTTTTTTAAAGTAATATTTTTACCTAACTTTTTCCTTGGTCTTTAAATAATCTCTAGCCAAGTTTTACCTATAAGGCCAAACTCATAAGTCTACAAAAGCTTACCTCTCTAATTTTCTTTCCTTTGTAAACCCTATCGCACTTACAAAGAGGAAATCTAAATTTTCCTCACATCCTTTCCAAAGAAAATCTCACTGAATTTAATCAAATTTCAATGTTATACCTACTAGTAATCTTGAAAGTGACATAATATACAAAGGTATGGATTGTAATGTAGTATTTATATGTTATAGCCTTCCAACCATGGTTAACAACTTATCTTTCCTACCCGTCAAATAAGATTTTATTATATCCAAAATTCAATCCAATTCTCCTTCCATTTATGAGATAAAGGAATATCCAAATATATTGATGAAAGTGTTGTAATTTTAAACCCTAAAATATCCACAATAATCCTTTATAAATCTAGGGTAATGTTAATGAAAAATGTCTTAAATTTTGTCCTATTAACCAACTTCCAATAAACTTATCATATTATAATAATATTGATTTAAATTACATGGCTTTATTGACTAATGGATAACTCAAAATAAAAGTATAATCAACACATTGGATATAATATTCAAAGGGACTATTTGTTGCAACCTAAATACCTTTGGTTTTTGCTTCCATTTTACCTTTGAGAGAGCTCTCCTAATACCTCCACAAAAATAATAAATAGGTAAGGAGATAGTGGGTTACCTTGGTGTATTCCACAAGATGACTCAAAGTATTCAACAAGGGATCCATTGATCACTATAGAATATTTAGAAGTGCTATAACAACATCCAATCCATTCACACCAACCTTGATTGAAACCAATGTTTTTTAGAATATCATGTAGGAAACTTCAAAAAACCTATCACATGATTTGGCATATGTCCTTTCATAAGCATACCTGAATTTTTCATGGAATGAAGAGCATGTGTGGTATCCTATGTAATGATTAGACCATAAAAAAATTATTTACCATAAACAAGACTGACTTTTTCCTCTAAGATAACACAATATAGATTTATAATCTTTCTTGGGAACTAATGTAATAAAGGTGGTATCAATCTCACTTATTGTAACCTTCTTTTTATGTGCCTCCTAAACAACATTCAACATGTCATTCTTTTATACAATTCAAAAAATTTTGAAAGAAAGTTGTAGAATACCCATAGGGACTAAGTGCCTTGCTAGGATGGAAAAATAAAACTCTCATTGTTAGCAATTGTGCTTATTTCAATATTCAACAATGAATACAATAATCAAATAACTCTCACAATATACCAGGATGCATTAAAATATATTCAACTCATAAAATGAACACACACACTATATTCACTTTGATGGGCGAAATAGATACTCTACAATACAAAATAATGTATTGTAATTCACATTACAAGATCTCACATATGTTGCTCCTACAAATAACCTTTACAAGAAGGCTCTTGATATTTCAACTTCAACTAACTCTTCATCTCCTCAAACTCACAAAAGATAAGACTCTTCATATTTCACATAGGATAAATATATTTATTGACTCTATAATAATGAAAAACACCTAAGATTACTAAATGATAAATTTTACAAGACTCTTCATCACATCACATATGTACAAAGTATTTACAATGTACTTGCAAAGTACTACAAGGTACCTAATAATGTAATAAACTCCAATACTCATGTATCTGCTCCATAGAGATCTTTCATTTTGTCCCTGTATGATAATTGATGGAATATTTTATAAAAGCTTATCTTGAGCCTCCTTATCTTTCCCAACATCTAATAAAATATATTTGGAATAATTAATTGTTTCCTTCTCAAAATATTCTTAAATATTTCTTTTATTTAGATTTTAAACATTTTTATGCGATGAGAAGAAACAGTTGTTTTGGTTGTAGCATGAAAGAATTTGGTATTTCTATATCGTTCCTTGATCCATCTCTTTCTATATTTTTGGGACCGATATGACTCCTTTTTCAATATGTTATGATAATAAAAAGTAATTTTTTTTTATGCACATAAGTATCATGTTCTAGTCCATTGATTTCTTTTATAAAGAAGATAGAACTATGTTGAAGTCAACTTCCCCCCCAAAATAAATAAATAAATGAATGAATGAAACCATAGATCACAACAATTAATCATCATTGTATTTGAAAAAAATATGTTGATCCTTCCAACATATTTCATGAGGAGTAATTATGATTGAAGCATATACATCTATAATCCCAACTTTGAAGTTTTCCTCTTTCCTACATAATATACCAACAACCCAATTTTTTTTCTTTCAGTAATTGTCCATCCCATTTAATTTATCCCAACAACCTTTTAATTCCTTAATAACTCTTTTTTAAGGGTCTTATTCATACTGTAATATTCCAAAATACGATTTTTATTATCACTTTACTTTTATTTATGGGATTAGCCCCACTTCTTGTTAGCACCTACAATATTTATTTTTTATTTCCAAGATTGATACCCCTTTCAATTTTATTTTCTCCTTTTTCTTGCTTTGAGGGTCTTCCTCTCCTTTTATCAATCTTTTTTTTATATGGTTTATATAGGACTAAAACAAGCCCCACTCATATTATAGCATACCCACATAGTGGTATTACAATAGCTTGGCTATTATGCATATATCGCTTGGCAAGATTCAAACCTTGGTCTCCTCCATAAATGTTAAGTAATATAGCTAGTTGATGATCTAGTGTCATTTGATATCAATATTTTATATTTTTTCATGTTGTTCATAATAAAACTTATCTTCTAAAGGTCTGTGTTGCCCTAGAGAATTTGAAATGCAAGTAAATTCGTCACAATCACTTTCTTCTTTATTTTACCTCAAAAATCATAAAGTACAAGGACGGTCCTCTATAGTAATTATTTTCTTATGCTATAGTGAAGATCCCAAATATTTTTTGGAAAACCTAAAGTGTAAGAATGATCCTCCATAGTAACTAGTTTCTTATGTTGCCTTGGAAACCCTAAATTTCTATGTATATCCTCCATACTTGTTTATTTATTGTGTTGCTTTAAAAACTCTGAAGTGCAAGGGATACCCTCTATACTACTCTCATTTTATTGCAAGGAGAGGTTTTTATACTACTTGATAAAAACAAATATGATTTACCTATATTGACCTTAACCTCTTTTGCATCCTTTGATTTAAAATTTGCCACCCCATATTCCTTCACATCTTTAAATCCTTCAAAATTTGAACATGCACATTATACTTCTTCATCCCTTGTGTCATTTTTTTCTTCTAATGGTTGATCTGAGTAAATTATAATGGCCTTTACCATTTAATGATGCAAAGGGGATTTTTTTGTCACTTTCTTAGAAGTGGAAAATCATGGATTCGAGCTAAGCTTCTACTATGGTATGATCTCCTTGCTTTATATTAAAGTTTATCTCATGCCAGAATAAATTCATCTCTTTCTCTTATTTTTATTTTTTAATCTCTTTCCATGTGTTCAATATCATAACATTGGCTACATTAGAATGCAATGTTCTCATAATCCACTTGTTGATCGCATTCATTTTATTTAGATTTAATAACAATGGATCATAATAAAGGTTATGAAATATCCATGGAAACACGTATCTACGTTATACAACATGCATTCACTTTTTAGTAATTGGTCCCTTCTAAATAATTCCCCTAAAGAATTGTCAAAATACATCAAAACCTCCTTATTGATAACTTGATATAGAAGTCTAGAAAGTCTAATTTACATTGGAAGCATTTAATAGTTTATCTCCATAAAAAATTCTCACTCCGTGGTCTTAAATGTAATGTGTCTCTCCCTCTAAACCATGGGTCACAACTCTTGTTTTATTCCTTATTTCTAAATTGGATAAGATGAGGAGGAAAAATCCTTTTGGAAGAGAAATCATGGAGTAATTTGAGTTCAATCCCCACTTCCACTTGATTCAATTTTGAGTCTTCGAAAAACTTAGTTAGTAGCTATTGAACTTATGTATTAACCCTTTTTTTTTAAGAAACATTATGTCATGCTTAGTCATTTAATCCTTGACAATCATTTCTGGTGTATTATTCACTACCTAGGTAGGGTTTGTTATATATTCACTCTTCCTATATCCACAACTATGTCATCCCTACTTCTAGCTAGGACATCTTACTTTGTTGGCAATTTTGGGTTTGAGTTCCTAGCTCCGCTCCTTGTCTATGAGTTGTCATTGATGTCAAAAGGAAATGGCATTAATGTTAAGAGGATGTGTTGGCTTCAAAGGTGAAATATTCCAAGAGAATCTTCTTAAGAGAATCCGAAGAGATTCCATTGGATAAAGTTTTTGGATAGGGTTTTTATTAAAACCAAGTTAAATGGTTTTTATTAAAACTAATGGAGGTTCTCTTTATTATTTAATTATTATTTAAAACCCTTCAAGGTTTTACTTAATTATTTATTTAATTATTTAAGGGAAAATTTATTTTTAATTTATTAAAAATACTTAAAGGTTTTTAAACCTTTTTTATTCTTAATTTATTAAAATTAATTAAGGGTTTTTTAAACCCTTTAGAAAGCAATTTCGATTAAATTCGAAATTATGTTTCTCTGTCGCCGACGTGTTCTAAAGTCCATGATTGGACTATAAATATGGGAAGGATCCTAAGGTTTAACTCCTCTTGAGATTTTTTAATGCATTAATTTTTGGCTGCGATCGATGCTCTGTTGACGCCGCGGAAGAAGAGAGCTCGAGTTTGAAAAACTTACGAAGTGCTTGTTCGTTGAAGTTGTAGGAATTCTGTCTTAGACTTCGTTAGCCCCTTGTGGGCTAGTGGCAGCATAGGCTGCATTTGGGCTTTGCATAGGCGGAGGTCTACGTTTTGATTCCCACAGAGGGAGTTGTGCATGGATTAAGTCACGTTTTTGTTAAAACGTATTTTGTGCCGCATTTTTTTACTAACATCCCCTTACATTATTTTGCAATACAAAGTGAGCTGCGAAACAATTCAAATTTGACACGTCCAAGTGCCTTAGTGAAAATGTCTGCAACTTGAGCATCTGTGGGAATGTGATGAAGCTGAATTCGATGCTTTGGAACTTCCTCTCGAATGAAATGACATTGTGTGTCAATGTGCTTTGTTTTTTCATGATGGACTGGATTCTTGACGAGGTTCGAACACCACGATTGTCGCAGAACAAGTGTATTGGAGATTTTGATGGATGGCCCATACTTGTCGAGAATGCGACGCAACCATATCACTTCGCATACAGCTTCACGTGCGGCGCGATATTCTGCCTCTGTTGAAGAAATAGCAACCACTGTTGCTTCTTGCTGTGCCAAGAGACAGGACCGGATCCCAGATGAAAAATGTATCCAAAAGTTGACTTGCGATCATCAAATGATCCGGCATAGTCGGAGTCCGTGTATCCTTGCAAGAAGAATTTGTTGTTCCTCTTGTATTCTAGGCCATATTCTATAGTACCACGGACATAGTGAAGAACACTTTTTGCTGCTTTCCAATGAGTAATCTTAGGCTCCTGCATGAACCTCGAAAGATAGTTTACGACAAATACGAGATCCGGCCTAGTATTGGTCGGATATATGAGACTCCCAATCAATCGTCGATAGAGAGTGCCATCTACCCGAGGTGAGTCATCATATCGCGATAATTGAAGTCCATTCTCCATAGGAGTTACCATTGGCTTGCGATCGGTCATGCGATATTTATCGAGCAATGTCTTGGCATACTTTTTACGAGACACTTTGATGGTGTGCTCCTTCCGGCTGAATTCCGGACCAAGACGAGTAATGGAGAAGTCCGAGATCTGTCATCTCAAAATATTTGCACAAGTTTCTTTTGACGAGTAGAGATCATATCTTCCGAACTCCCTGTAATGAGCGAGATCATCCACATAGAGTACAAGCAACACTATCTCGGAACCACTGTTTCTTGAAATAGAGGTTTGCATCCGACGGACATCTCTTAAATCCATGCTTGCATTAGGTGATTGTCCATTTTTATATACCAAGCTCGAGGAGCTTGTTTCGGACTCATACAAGGATTTGACCAATTTGCAAACTTTCTGCTGTTGGCCTTCCACTTCAAATCCTTCAAGCTGAGTCATATAGACTTCTTCTTGGAGATCACCATTAAGAAAGGCACTTTTGACATCCATTTGGTGAACTTTCCACCCATATTGTGCTGCCATAGCACACATAACCCGAATTGTGGTCATCCGAGCTGTAGGTGCAAAAGTTTCTTCATAGTCGATGCCTTCCTTTTGAGCATAGCCCTTTGCAACAAGTCGGGCCTTATGCTTATCAATTGTTCCATCTCGCCTTGTACTTGACTTTGTATACCCATTTGCAGCCAATAGGTTTCTTTCCATGCGGCGGATCAACAAGCTTCCAAGTTTTATTCTTCATCGGAGACTCATACTCTGTATCCATAGCGGCCTTCCATTGAGGCTCACTAAGAGCATCTTGCACTAATGCGAGTTCAAGACTATCTATGGTAGACATGAATGCCCTGTCATCATCAATATCCATATCCTCAACTTCTCTACTTGGAGTCACAGAAAGTTCCTCAAAAGATTGACAAAGATCATCAACCTCACCAGTTTCTCTGGCTTCTCTTTCCTTTTGAGCCATACTGCGTGTACGAGGTCTATCCAAATTCAAATTGGGAGGAGTGGATAAATTTGCATCTCCGATTGTATTTGTACACCATTTAGGATTACGCTCGATGGTGGTGAAGAAGATGTAGAAGGACCTCTCGTCTGTGTTGACGAAGGAATCTCCTCTTCCTTAGGTTCCACAATATCCTGGTGTCTCTGTAGATGTGCTCTGTGATGTGAAAGCTTCATCAAAGACAACATCTCTGCTGATATGAATTTTCTTGGTCAAAGGATCTATCAACCGATATCCTTTAGAGTGCTCGAGAATATCCAAGAAAAATACATCTCAGTGTTTTCTCATCTAGCTTCTTCCTTTTCTCTTTCGGTATGTGCATGAAAGCTTGACACCCGAAAATACGTAGATGAGATATGGAGGGTTTTCGACCACTCCATGCTTCCTGTGGAGTCATTCCTTTTAGGGCCTTTGTGGGTGCCCTATTCAAAAGATACACTACAGTGGTGACAGCTTCTGCCCAATATTGTTGCCCAAGAGTTGCACCTGTGAGCATACAATGAACCATTTCCATGATAGAACGGTTCCTTCTCTCAACAACTCCATTTCTTTGAGGAGTATAGGCGAGTTGTTAAGCTGTCTCTTGATCCCATGCTTATCTAGGAATGCAAAAAATTCATTAGAGGTAAACTCTCCCCCTCGATCCGAGCGGAGGGTTTTGATAGAAGCCCCCGACTCCTTCTCAACGGATTTCTTGAGCTGCTGGAAGAATGCAAAAGCTTCGATTTCGGTTTGAGAAAGAAAACCCACATCTTTCGTGAGTAGTCATCTACGAATAACTGAAAGTACCTCTTCCCTCCAACAATGTTGGGTGTGAAAGGACCGCATAGATCGGTGTGAATTAGCTCCGGAGGTTTTCTTGCTCTTGTAGAGCTCTTCTCAAATGGTACTCTATGCTTGCTTTCGCCTAGCGATCGAGAGCACACTGGCAATGTGGCAGAAAGGGAAGGAAGACCCTTTACCATCTCATACTTGCTGAGCTCAAGTAAGTAGCTAGAACTAAGATGCCCATATCTCTTGTGCCATAGGTAAGTTGCCTCCTTGGTAGAGACAGTCATGGCAACATGTGGAGTAGAGATAGCATCTAGTGCAAATAAGCCATGCTTATATGAAGTCGTTGCAATCTGCTTACCCTTCACGGTAATTGTACAACACTTCTTTCCATTCTCAACACGAAAGTTGACAACCATATTTCGTCCGGGATTTGTGTCATCGACAACAAATTGTTGGCCAATCCCGGAACATAGAGGACCTTGTCAATCGACACTTGCCATCGGGAAGAGTGGTCGAAACCGTACCCTCTCCACCGAACCCCTGTAGGTTTTATCATCAGCAATGGTGACAGGTTTGCCCTCCTTGGCCACAAATGATTCAAACCTTGATCTGTCGCCAGTCATATGTTTACTAGCTCCAGAATCGACATACCAAATAAGATCCCTCTGAGTGGAATCTGTGGTAGTCATGAGCACCTTGTGTGCCCATTCAGAATCTGAGTCATATTCTTCAACAGCAACATTCACTTGGGGTTGCTTGTTCTTATTTTGTGGTTTGTTTTGGCCTTTTTGCTTGTTCTTATGCCAACACCTGTTGGTGTCATGGTTGTCTTTCTCACAGATCTTGCACCACCTCTTCTTCGGTTGAGGTTGCTTGCCTTTTCCTTTCGTATCCTGTTGAGAATTTCCTCCTTTCTGAAAGTTGCCTCCTTTTTGCCCATTACCTTTCTTCCTAGAACCCTGTCTGTTGGTGTATAGGGCTGTATTGGAAGAATCATCCTTGTGAAGTTGGCGTGCCTCCTGTTGTTGAAGCAGATTGACCAACTCGATGTAGGTAATTTGTCGTTGGGACACCTGGATGGAGGTTATCAACATATCAAATGAAGAAGGTAAAGCTCTCATCACAAGTGAAATGAGAAGCTTTTTGTCCACAGTATCTCCTAGAGAACTCAATTTCTCTTTCAACTCAGACACTCTGCACAGAAAGATTTCAACTGTTTCACCCTGTCTCAAACTCAGGTTATGAAGTTGTTGTTGAAGATGAAGAATGGTGGATTCATTCTTCCCCTCATAGATGGTTCTAAGGGCATCCCATGCCTCTTTACCACTTGCTTTGTCAGCTATATGAGGTTGCACTTCATCTGAAACAACAAACAAAATGAGCACCTTTGCTCTACTGTCTTTCTTGTCAAAAGCAATCTGATCTGCTGAAGGACCTGTGGATCCTGCTGTTGGTGAAGGCCTTGTTGCTACTCCAGTAACAATATCCCACAAATCTTCCATTTGGAGAATAGCCTTCATCTTATGTTTCCATGGTGTATAATTTGGACCTTTCAATAAGCGATGCGGATCGGTCATCAATTTTGCAACGGCGGCCATAGTGAAGGTTCCTTATATCACCAAATTGGTCCCCCTTTCTATATACCTTTTGCTAGGCCAATATACCGTACAAAATACCCGCCCTTACGTGAGGGAAACTATAGGTATTTAGAAAGATCAACAAAAATCACCCGCCCTTACGTGAGGGAGACTATAGGTGAAATTTAGAGATCATACGATACGTGGAACATAAGCGGTGCTAAAAGGGAATCGCCTTGTTGATGGCACCTACCATAGAAGATTCTTCTCATGCGTGGGGCGTAACTTCCCCTAAACACTATGAAGAATACTTCGTCGGGATTTACGCCTAAACACAAGTGCGATAAAGGGTAGTGGATGGAGTAAAAAAATGCAAAAATGGCGTACTTATTCCTCCCTGACGATTTATAGAGAACAAGCTCAGACGTCGTTATAGCAGCTATATTAGGCGGCGGATACAGTAGCCAAATCACGACAACTTTACCTGTAAGTGCTGGCGGAGGTATCGCAAATGCCGAACGTTGCGAGTGCAAATAAATTGCACGAGATGGGTTTTATATTCCGGGGACTTAGGGAGTGTTTGATTTTAATTTTTAATGTTATAGTGCAAAAATGAAATATGCAACATACAACAAAAAAAATGCCCACTAGAATAACCCACAAGGTGTCGGTCACAGCCGAAAATGCACCTTTTACAATGCCAATTTGCTATTTCAAAAAATTACTCAACATCCCCCTTTGATTTTTTGAAAAAAATATCCCCCCTTAAAAAAATTCTTTTAACAAAGCATTTTTAATAACTATTATATATTTAAAATTAAAATAAATAATTTTAATTTATATAGTTTTAAAACTTTAGGAAAAATAAATTAAAATTAAATTTTAATTTATAAAGTTTAAAACTATTAAAAATAAATTAAAATTAAAAATTTTAATTAAAAATTAATAATTAAAAAAAAAACTTTGAAAAAAAAATATACCTTGGGGGGTCGGCGGGATTTGAACCCCCGACCTGTAGGCTCCCTGAGCCTTAACCGCACGGCTCACGACCACGTGAGCCAGCGGGCTGATCCGAGATGATCAGTGGACCTCCTCCCTTTTCAACACCAAATGTTCCTCCTCCTCCGCTGCGGCCTCGCGTGTTGTTGTTTCCCGCCTGCGGCCTGCGTCCCCTGGCGCTGCTTCCCGCCTGCACACTTTCCCGAAAAAAAATTGTTTTCCGAAAAGAAAAATGCTGCCCTCTGCGCAGTCCAACCACGGCTGCACTTTTGCGAATTTTTTTTTTTTTTTTTCGGATTCAATGTTTCTTTTTTTTTTTTTAAAAGAATTCCCTGTTTTAAAAAAAATCGGGGGGGGGGCCAAGGCCACGCGCAGTGCTGCGCGCAAATGGCCGACGGCCGGGGGGGGGGGTTTATACTCCCCCACGGGAGCGCGAGCGGTAAAATTCCGCTCAGCGTCGCCCGCGCGTTGGGGGGGGGGCCTGTCCGCCGCGTGGCGCGGAGTGCGTCGCGCGCGCTGGACGGGGGAGGGGAGGGGGGGTCCGTCCGCCGCGTGGCGCGGAGTGCGTCGCGTGCGCTGGACGGGGAAGGGGAGGGGGTCCGTCCGCGTCGCGCGCGCTGGACTGGAAAGGGGGGGTTAGTCCCTCCTCCTCTGCGCGCGACGTGCAGGCTGTCTGCCCGCGTCGTGACCCTGCGCGCGGTCGGCCGCACGCATCGCGACTCTTCTCGCGGCCGTAGGCCTGCATGCGCCGCGAGTCTGCACGCGGGCGATGGTCTGCCCACCTCGCGACTCTACGCACGGATGTCGCGAGTCCAGGGGACCGGACTCTGCACGTCCCTCCTCTGCTGCCGATGCCAACGCACTCCGAAGAAAAAAATAGCTGTCTTCTCCCAGCCTTTTCCTTCACACCTCCTTGCAATCACCTCGCCAGAAAACCGAGCGGCTCTGATACCATGTTAAACTCAGCAACTAGTTTATTATTGTATTGCATAGTTTAAATAATGAGTTACACAGTCGGGAATAGAACCCGGCGGAACAGATCTGTTACGTAGTTGTAACATACGTCTAAATAATGTAAAGGACAAAGTACGTTAAAATACAAAGTACGCTAACATCTCTGTCGCCGACGTGTTCTAAATTCCATGATTGGACTATAAATATGGGAAGGATCCTAAGGTTTAACTCCTCTTGAGATTTTTGAATGCATTAATTTTTGGCTGTGATCGATGCTCTGTTGATGCCGCGGAAGAAGAGAGCTCGAGTTTGAAAAACTTACGAAGTGCTTGTTCGTTGAAGTTGTAGGAATTCTGTCTTAGACTTCGTTAGCCCCTTGTGGGCTAGTGGCAGCATAGGCTGCATTTGGGCTTTGCATAGGCGGAGGTCTACGTTTCGATTCCCGCAGAGAAAGCTGTGCATGGATTAAGTCACGTTTTTGTTAAAACGTATTTTGTGCCGCGTTTTTTGGATTCATCAAAGGCAGCCATTCCACGATTTTTGGATTCGTCAAGGGCAGCCATTCCGCAATTTTTAGATTCTTCAAGGGCAGCCATTCTAAGGTGTGATTAATTTCTTGATATAATTTTTGGCATTGTTTAGCATTGTTTAAAAGACATAGGAGAAATAAGGGGATATTTATTTGGTTGTATTTTTGAGATTAGTCTTTTGCTATGCTAAAGTTTAAAATGGAGATATAAGGTGTAAGTTTTGGTTGTTGTGTTTTTGACTTCTTTGGTGGTTGTTTTCAAAAGAAGAGAAGCTAAAAGGTGTACTAAGGAAAGTTTTTATATGCTCATTTATCTTGGTTCTAACCCTAACTTGGTTGGAAGTTTGAGGGTTGTGTGTGGTGACAGATTTAAGGGTCAAGTTTCTTCTACTCCAATAAGGTATGGGCACATTCTTCTTATGAGTATGATTGGTGTATGTTTTCTGAAATAAGGTTGGAGTGAAAAGGTTTTCAACTAGGTTTTCTTTTATTGGGTGTAAATCCTATTTTCTGGTTTGTTGAAGACTACTTATGCATTGTTATCCTTAAGGAGAGTTTTTGATGAATGCATAATTTCTGGTTTGAGATAGTGGAAGCTTTGTGCACTAGGGTTTGTATTTGTGAGTCAAGCTACTTGCATTGAGTTGGTGGAACCCTTGGTTGGCTGTTTTGAGTTTGATGGTTGAGTTGCTTCCATAGAGGTTGTTTGATCAAGTTATTGCTTTACTTGATTCATGATATTGGGCTTACTCCATTGAGTTGATTTGAGCAAGTTATTCTTTGTATTTGGTGATATTGTGTTGGTGGTTGTTTTGTTCAAATATCTTTGGAGGGAAAAGGATTTCTACTTGTGATGATTGGTTGAATGCTTCAAGGTTAATGTTGAGTTGAATGATGTTGGTTAAACCTTGTCTATAAGCATTGTTGTTAAAGCCCTAATTGGTTGAGAAAAGATATTGGTTGTGGAAAGAACATGAGTAGCATTGTTATATGAGATATTGCATGTTTGGCAATTGTTGGGTTGTGTTTCATGTTCTTTAGAAAAGCATACTACATCTATCTTATTCTTTTGAGATTGAGATTGAGTTGAGATTGATATTGGGAGTTAAGTATAGATCATATTGAGTCTCTAAAAATTCTCTTTATGTTTCTATGAGATTTGAGATTGATATTAGGAGTTAAGTATAGAACATATTGAGTCTCTAACAATTCTCTTTATGCTTCTATGAGGTTTATGAATCACATTGGGTCTCTAACAATTCTCTTTGTAGGTTCATGCTAAGCAAGTTTTTTCTTGGTGAACTTGTGAGCTGTTTTGGACAGGTTCCGTTGGGGACTTGTGACCAGATTTTGAATAGGTTTCGTTGGGGACTTGTGAGTAGGTTTTGGACAGGTTCTGGTGGGGACTTGTGAGCAGATTTGGATAGGTCCTAGCAGAGGACTTATGACCTGAGATTGATAGTTCTATCAGAGAACTTGAGGACAAAGGTACATTGGTTCTATCAGAGAACCTAAGGACAGATTTGGCAAGTCTTTGAGAAGGCTTGTGGATAGAGGATTGATTTGTTCAAGATTTGGATAGATCTGAAAGACAGAGGAAGACTTGTACTAGACCGACTGACTGTGTTTGGTACAGGTTACTGAGCTATTGTGGACGTGATCATAGAAGGCATAGGTCTCTTAGGCTAAGCATTGAGGACAGGAGGTCTTTGGTGGAAAGGAGTTCCACATGCTGGCAAGAGGTAGAGATAGTTGATCTTCTGAGGGATCATAACCAGAGCATAGGGGAAGGTATCTCCTTTGAGCAGAGGCTCATAAATTTAGATTGGGGGAAGGTATCTCCTTTGAGCAGAGGCTCATAAATTCATATTGGGGGAAGGTATCTCCTTTTAGCAGAGGCTCATAAATTCAGATTGGGGGAAGGTATCTCCTTTGAGCCGAGGCTCATAAACATTGTAATTGGGAAGGTTTCCCAAAGAACTTTGAGATAACTTTTAGAGAAAAGTTTTGTGGACGTAGCTCGACCATTGCGGGTGAACCACGTTAAAATTGGTGTCACTTTGTGGATGATTTTGTGCATTGCTTTGATATTGCTTTGGGTATATTGCTTTATTATTTTGAAGTATAAAGGAAAAAGTAAAAAGATGTCTTATACTGTTCACCCCCCCCTCTCAGTATAAGCTTGTGTTCTTCATACTTCCACTCAGGACTTCCAAAGATATTTTTATAATTAATTGGTTTTGAACTTAAAATAAAATGAAAATAAATCATTAGAATCCTATTGATAATAATATTTTCCAATCAATTTACCCAAATTATGGGGAAGGAATAAGTAATAGTGTGGCAACTCTTATATTTCATGATTAGGAATTGTTTGAATTATTGTGTACATGGGAAGGTGGAGATAGGACAGATAGATAATAGTGGAGATTAGCAGGATGAGCTCGTGGAGTTGTATGAATTTGCAAATGCCACTGGAAATGGAGACCTCTCTGATGTGGTTTTGAGAGGATATGTGGTATACATGGAAAATAAACTGATGGTTTTGTCTTATTGCAGTTTTGAGGAGTCCTCCTACTCTGATATGTCATTCAATTATTTGGTGTAGCGATGTTTTTTTGTGCAATTTTTATCTATTCTCTAATTGGGCATTTAGCCTTCATGGGATTATAGGCATGTATATCTAGAGGTACTTCCAAGCTACGACCCATGTATGGAAGGCTTCATGACTATGTAATCTAGTTTCTATTTAATAAAATTTAGTTTTTTTTTGCCAAAAAATTCCAATCAATTATCTTGCAACCATCAATTTGAACATAATAACCAATTTTATTATTGATTTAAATTTCTTATGTCAATTTGCTTGTCTAATGTAATTTTTTCTAATTATAGCCTTTAAAATTCATAGAAATTAAAAACATGTCATTGTTCATATAAAAATTTTCCACACCAAATCTCTTTTTTCAAAAAGAAAGAAAAATAACTATGATAACTAATTGTTTAAGTATCTAACCTTTTGATTTATAGTTGTCATATTGGTAATCTCTATACAATGGAATTAAGTTAATATTAATGCATTTAATTGAATAGATCATCATGGGATTTGTATTAAGCAACAACACGCAATAAAAAATGATGTCTAATAATATCATAGGTAAATGTCTAATTTTTATTTGATTTTTTAAACAAAATGATAAGCATATAGTTAATATTTTTTTATTGATAGTAGAAGGGGTTTTAAAATGGTCCCCAAACCTATTACAAGTAGGGTTTTGAAAGGTAACCCCAAACCTTAGATCTAGCAATAAGACATCAAGAAATATTGAGTTAGATTCCACGAATCAAACCTGAAAATCTAATGAAAATAACCTCCTAGCAAATAAGCCTCATATTTTTATCAAGCAAATACAATAAATTGTCATAGTGTGCTTTGAATCTAAAGCAACGGAGAAAAACAACAAAATAATGAAAATGCTACCGATTAAAAATAAATTTACAAATAAAAACTACCCAAACCGAAGCATTTATCGCCTAACATGAAAGGAGAACAAGGGAATCATGTCATCACAATCAAAAAATCTATCCAATAAAGCACATAATAGGAGAAACCCTCATGATAATAGCTAGTTTAAGAAAACACCACTAGAAATACCGACCAACAAAATTAATAGCATAAAACCATCCAGGAGATCTGCACAAGAAATTCCATGAAACCTGCAAATCTCCTTGGAGCCAACCAAAAAAATTTTAAGAACAACCGCTCTCAGGTACAATAAAAATGAGATAGCAACATTTTGCACCGCACCTAAGAGGTAAAAGGGTAAGATCCCAAAAAAATAAGCCTTACAACGCTGGGATCAAACATACCACCACTGCTAGAACTGGAGAAAGAAATATCTGCAAGCCACTGAAGCTAGGAAACCCACCATAGAAATGGGACCAAAAGCTGAAAACCACCATAGCATAACAATCCACTTTCACCCCAGCTAGTTTGGGTCGGTATTTGACCCTATCTCTTCAAAATAGCTAGATACAACAATAAATTGCCGAAACCCAGAAGAAAGCGGTACAAACCAGCCACAAACCCACTACTGGTAGAGAACCCTAGCAATAGAGTCATCCAAGCACCATCCAAGCAAAGCAGCCAAGCCATTAAATTTGAATTCATCTAAGGGAACACTGTCATATTTCTATAGCCATACACCTCAAAACTATCAAATAACCCAAGAAACATAGCCACCCAACACACCCACCAACCAAAGTGAGAGCCAGCCAAGGGGTCAATGGCCAAAATTTTCCACTGCATTATAACAACCTAGGATCACCCCTACAAGTTTGGGTCAATATTCAGCCCTCTATCCTAGATAAGAGTGATAATACCAAACCCATAAGAGAGCATAGCATACCAGCAAGACCCCTAGCAAGAAAAACATCTTGGTCATTAACCATAGTAGAGAAACTAAGCATGACTAGTAGCCAGATCCAGAATGGGAGAAAGGAGACCTCCCGCTCAAAGGGTTTCAGAGCATTAAATCCATAGTGAAATTGAAACTCTCACGAAGGAAGCCCTCATGGAGGAAACTCTCAAGGGCCATCTCTACCATGGTGAAGCTCAAGCTCTCTCTACCATGGTGAGGCTCAAGCCCTATCTGCCATGGTGAGGCTTAGGCCCTCTCAGACCCTCTCTGCCATGGTGAGGCTCAGGCCCTCTCTACCATGATGAGGCTCAGGTCAGGGGAAACCCTCTAAACATATAGTTAATATTTTTCCTTTAACAACTCTTAGCTTTTGGATTTTCATAATTTAACAATAATGTCATTAACATATAATGAATAAAATACATTCCTCAATTTTACTTAAGTGGCTAAACTCACCTATGTTATCAAATTAAGACTACTTTCCTTATCTACATGGTATGCTTCTATAATTATGAACATATCATTAAAAACCTTTTATTATTTATTTTATGTAGCTATATTATGATAATAGCCATATTGTAGAGCATAGAAGTGTTGATTGAAGTTTGGAATAAGGTATTTGTAGGCAGCAAATCCACCTCCCAAAGAAAGAAGAGATTTGCTAAATTTTTGACTATTTTGGAGATGATTTGCTCTAGTTTTGTAAAATTGTATAGTAGGGAGCAAATCATACATAAGACCATACAACTGAAGTGGTAAACCGTACAGAGCAGTGGAAAATAGTATAGGGCACACTGAATTTCACTGAAATGTAAAGGAAATGCAATTTTAGGATGAAATGTCGCATGGATTTGCTAACCTAAGGTGTAAACTTAGGAAAAGGTCAAAATAATGTATTCAATTGTAATTGGGTGGTTGTGAATAACGGATTATCTCAGGAGCCATTTTTGGAACAGCTTGGGCAACGTTATATAAGGCCCCATTTTCAAATTTATGAGTTTGGCTACTAGTTTACTGGTTCATAGTTGCTAGGGTAGAGAGTTAGTCATATTTTTGAGTTATTGCTATAGTATGGATAGAGTTTCCACATTGTACTGAGTTGATCACCATTAATAATAAAGAATAGACGTGGATGACAATGTACGATCTTGTATGTATGGTTGATGCATTGTGGATGATTATTGTGTGATTGAGTTTATTCCTTACTGTCATATGTTAGTTTTAGGTTTCATTGCAGGTTGTGAGCATATTACTACTGGTGGGAATTATGGAGAATGATATAGGAGCATGAGGACATTTTCAAGGACGTATTGAAGTAGACTATACAATTTTTGGGTGTAATTGCTTGAACGAAATCACTTATAATCCCGGATTGGATGCTTTGCTTGTGTGGAATCATCTTGTTTGGACTGTTAAAACCTTATAAAACCTTTCGGAGAGAGATTGGAGCAGAATATCACTGCAAATACTATCTTTTTGTACCTATTGGGTGGTATTTTCACCCGATTGTGAAAACACACTCTCCGATAGGATTTGGGTTCTAAATCCTCTCTTGCAAAGAAATTTAATAAACAATTTCTCCAAGGTTTCGCTATGTTAGCATTTTACATCTGTGTATTAATGATCTCAAATGAAGATATTCGATTAAAATGCTTGGAACACCTTAGTGGTTGCAAGTAACTGAAAACAAGGGGCAATGTTGGTTTATTTTACTGTGAAACTTTAATGATTGTTCTTTGAACCCTAATAAAGCAAATATGATTTGATCTCTATATGACCAAGTTGTAATTTCAAAATGGAAACTGATGAAATGCCATGAAACATAACCCCTTCAATGAAATTGGAATTTTATGAAGGGAATATCATCATCTGCTCATGAATGAAAAACAAAACTGTAAAATGAAATTCTGGCCTAGAAATGGAAATTTTCTATTTTTTGACTTTGAGATTTTTTAGTTTTTTATTTTTTTATTTTATTTTAATGCCTGTAAATAAAATAAAGTGCAAAAAAAAAATGAAAATAAAATGCAAAAGTAAAATGAAATGCATTCAGGGTGATGCAATCCTATTCTGACAAAATCGAAGCTAATGAGGTTTCCATGCATGCAACCTAATTTATTGAACCTGCAAAACATGCACAAACCAGATAAATTAAGTGTCGGTCTCTAGGGTTTTAACTGTGATTTCATATTTAGACATTTGCATGAAGCAACCAAGAGAACTTGCATTAAACTTCACCTATAAGCCTAGAAATATGAAAAGGGGAAAGATAAACATTTAATCCTGCATGCAGAAAATAACTCCTTATTTCTTGCCAATGAGGTGCAACTCTCTGAATTTTCTGTATTAAAAATTTATCATTTTACAATAACATAAGTCTCTAGTTTTCTCAAAACCAAAAAAATGGGAAGAAAAACACTCCAAATCAGGCCCAAAATGGCTTCTCGCCTTCGGCACTGCAACTCTGCTCATAGCGGTTTTTGACCCCCGTACCAATATGTGCCTCTGCATTTTATACTTGCTGGAAAATTGCTTCTCCTTCCATGATGGTTCGTTTCGTTTCCCAGATTGCATCGTTTCGTATTCCCCGTCTCATCGTTATCTTTGACTTTATGTTTGATGTCTTAAACGTTTAATATTCTCGGTGAACTGTAACGCTTCTGTAACCCTTACACATGTAAGCCATGTGTTCCATGCTTCTCTGCATGTTTCGTAACTGCCCCCTTGTAAATCGTGACAAAAAAAATAGCATGTCGCGATATCGCAATGTTTTTCTGCATGCAACTTTGTCCCTCTGCCTGCACAGCGAAAATGAGACATGTCGCAAAATCGCAACATTTTTCGGCCAACAGCCTTGTCCGCCATCATGCACAGTTAAAACATGACATGTTGTGAAATCGCGACAACTTTCTATTTCTAGCCGCAATGGAGCAACATGTCGCGATATCGCGACAACTTTTCATTTTCAGCCGCGACGGATCAACATGTCGCAATATTGTGACACTTTCTTTTTCTTGGCATCGATAGCACAACACATCACGATATCGCGACAACTTTTCATTTTCAACCGTGACGGAGCAACATGTCGCGATATCGCGACAACTTTTCATTTTCGGTCGTGACGGAGCAACATGTCGCGATATCGCGACAACTTTTCATTTTTGGCCGCGACGGAGCAACATGTCGCGATATCGCGACAACTTTTCTTTTTTGGTCATGACGGAGCAACATGTCGCGATATCGCGACACTTTCTTTTTCTTGCTATATTTTGCTCTTCCTTTGATTTTTTTAGCATCTGGGCCATTGAGGTCTTCTTTGAAAGCATGCAAAAAGGTGGGTCCCCAATTTTGGGGTGTGTTGTGGATCAGCCACAACAAATGGTGACTCTGCTGTCAAATGCTCCTGAGCATTTTGGTGAGAACCCAACCTGAAATATAGAAGCTTAGATACAAGCGTCAGCACATAAAGGATAAACTAATACTGATAGATCAGAAATACATGAAACATCAGAATCATTAAGTATCAGCTCGGTGTGTGCAATGTGTTTTCATTCCCTATCGCTTGAACTTGATCAACATTCCATTGTCAGTTTCACTTATGATTTGTATGCAAGGCTATGAATAATTTGTGCAAGATTTGATGCATGATGAAGATGCTAAAGATATGACAACCTGCATTGCAAAGGCTCAAACCTTCTAATATCATGAACAAACATATTAAAACTATCAAACCCTCTTAGGACCAATAAATATATGTATACTAAATTAATTTATTAGATCCCAAAGTTGGTTATGTGTCACTACCATCTTGAACCCATGTGCAAGTGTAAGTGAAATCAGAACTTTGGGGAATAGGATTCCCAACCTAAGCGAGATGGGAATTTAACCCTATCCTTACTATTCTGATTTAGAGTTCATTACCTCATCTTGAACAAAATAATTTAACCTATTATGGATGAAATGGTCAGGCTAGTCTATCCATATGAGCAATCAGTGGTCTTGTTTTTAGACAAGACATGTTGCCACGCATGAGCATACTTAACCCCATAATCCATGACTTGGCTTCATTCATTCTTTTTCTTTTATTTCTTGGACCTTTGGGATGACTACCCATCCTTGCTAGGGACATGTAGTACGATCCTTCCAATCCAATATTGAGATGAAATGGGAAATATTAATTTTTTACTTCTTGGACCTTGGGGATGACTACCCATCCTTGCTAGGGACATGTAGTATGATCCTTCCAATCCAATATTAAGACAAAATGGGAAATATTAGTTAATTTTATTACTTGGACCTTTGGGATGACTACCCATCCTTTGCAGAGGACATGTAGTACTATCCTTCCAATCCAAGCTTTATGATGAAGTGGGAAAAATGGAAGCTTTGGGGAATCGAATTCTCAACCTAAGCGAGATGAGAATTATGTCCTATCCTTACTACTCCATGTAGGTCAAATCAGAGCTTTGGGGAGTTGGATCCTCAACCTAAGTTCGATGAGGATTTAACCCTATCCTTACTACTCTGGTTTTAGGCTTTAAGCTTTTATGGGAGTGGTAAAAACCACTTTTTCAAGGATTATGTTGCATGATAGGACAAACATGAAATATTCTTTTCACCTCACCTTTTCATCCAAGTATGGTTTTGACCATTTTGCTCAAGATTCTTTTAATGTGCATGGAATGTGCTTGGTTCAAGATAGTTCGGACATCAGTTCCCAACCTTAGGATTTTTTTATGTTTTATGTTATAGAATAACCCTAAGAGGATTCGACACCTTCTCAATGATTGCACATGAAATGAAAATGTAACTGAGATGACATGTATATGCAATGTGGAATGTGAACTGAGATGTGAATGCATTGCTTCTTTTGGAATATATCATCTACTTTACCATAATGTGCAAAACCGACAACTTCATGCATCACAAGATTCAAACGATATCACTTAAATGTTTGTGTTACTTGTGGAGCTTTCTACAACACAATTCCAATGTTTCATATTCTCCTGATTTTAGGCATAAGTTGACATCTCAAAACCAATTTTTTTTTTTTTTTCATAAACAAACCAAAAATGTCCAAAGGGCCAACACACAACTTAAATCCAAATCCAAATAGCAATCCCAAAATGAAACTTGAAAACACAAACCCAAAACCAAAAACCAAAATCTATATACAAATGTACACTATAATACAAGATGATGCAAAGCTTGGACTATCACTTTCCTGGATCCCAAACATGATTAGAACATTTCAACAAAAATATAACGTGATATGCATGCCAAATGTTGTGGGAATCCCACAAAAACAAGACTAGACCAAACAATGCAACAAATTTCCACTTGCCATGCTCACCATACCAATTTGATTTAGTTCCAATAATACTCCCATAGGTGAGCATCAAATTACTAAAATGATTAGACAATAAATGATTTTCAATTTTATCATGTCTATTCTTTAAAATGTAAACTTCATAATTCCCTCCTTGATTTAGAATTAGGCTATCTTTTTCAAATATGCAATTTTGTAAGTAGGAGCCTATTTCTACAAATTTCAAAGCCAAATCATTTTCCAAATTTGTAGGCCAATCAAATTTGTGTAACAATTTACAAGCATCTAGGATATTTACTAAATTAGGATCATTAAAAGTTTTTATCCTAGATTCAATTAGTAATTGTTGATGAATTTGGTTTAACAGTTCAAGTGCATCAACTTCTTTTTCATTCATTGAAACAATGTTATCAAAGGTGTAATTAGAAATCATACCCTATTTTTCATTCACCTTTAACGACATTTCATCATAAACATCAATCAAATTCAAAACATGGTCATGCAAATTTTCAACCCTCAAATGTTTTTGGTCAAAGTGTATGTCCCATGACTCATCTTGATGATCCTTCATTTGAGTTGCTTCCAATTGATCAATCTCTTTATCATTTGGTTCTAATTCTTTGTTCACTATCCATGGTATCTCTTCATGTGAGGTGGAAGTTTCCATATCTTGCATATCAAGTGAGATATGAGTTTCATCTATAGAGATGTGAGAAAAGAATGCATCATCATATCTCCCCCAACCATTGTAAAAATCGTCATCCAAATCCATAGAATGAAATTCCATGATGTTTGTGACATGATCTCTTGATTCATTCATCAATTCTTTTTCTTCTTTGTCCTTGGTAATAGAATCATCATGATCTTTCAAAATTTGATGAGATTTGAAACTTTCTTCCAAAACATCCTCAAATTGTACAGGAGTTGTAAAGTCTTCCTTTGAGTAGGCGATTATGTTGTCATGTATATCAATGGGCACACAAGTTTCATTAGTAGTTTTGGAATGAGTGAAATCTTCCCACTTCTTCCAAGCATCATAATAATCATCTTTCAAAATCAAGTGGTGACGTTCAACTACTTCTTCAACATCTTCCAATTCATCAATATGCTTCTCATCAAACTCATCTTCACCTTCCTTAGATGGTTCAATTATTTCCAAAAGTGGGTTATTTCTTGAATTCAAATTTGTAAGGCTATCATCGTCCAAATTAGTAACCCATGATTCATTATCATAATTTGGAGGGTGAAGAATTTCTTGATCCTTAATTTTACACATCTCATCAATAGTATCTTCCAAGAACAAGTGGTGAAACTCTATCATGTCTTCAAATTCATTTATTGGTTTTCTCCCAATTTCACTTTCAACCACTTCATTCAATTCTATGGTAGGTTCTGTCCTATCACATATTTCAAACATTGTTGAATTTAGAACCCCTTCATCCGAATAATCATGTATCTCTATGAATGAGATCATTTCTGCATAATCCTCACTAGCGGATGTTGGCTTAGCAATTTGCACCTCCTCGTGGACTACATCTAAGGTGGTTGTAAGATTTGGATATTCAAATTCATCCCCTTGATCATTCACCTTAGGTATCATTGGAGTGGAGGGTGCTATGTTTGATGGTTGGTGTAGGTTGGCATCAATATCTTTAGAAGGACAATCTCTCATGTGAACATGTTGTGCCTTTTCTTCTTCAAGACCTTGTCGTTCTATCTCTTCTAAGATCTCATGGATTTTCTCTAGAGACAAACCACTCAATTTTTCCTCAATGAGTGAAGCAAGTGTGGGGTGTATGGCTCCTAGGTATACTTCCATGGCTTCCTCTTCTAATGTGTTAAAATTTTCCCACATTTGGGAGTGCAACTCACGAAATCTTCCATTGAATTGACTCAAGGATTCATTAGGCTCCTTACATATGGAGGAAAACTGATTTTTCAGGATTTCTAAGTCAACCTGATTACCAAAATGATAAAGATAGGCTGCTTCTAGTTGTATCCAAGAAGTCCTAACCTCCATGGGTAGTTGGCTGTACCAAAAGAATGGTTTATCATCCAAAATGTATGCAAATAACCTACAAGCTACCTCCTCATAGAAAACCTGGAATTGACATAATGTATTCTTGTAGACATGCAGTTTTTGCAAGTATCCTAGTGGCACCTCTTGATTAAAACACCGTAAAAAATCCAATAACATTGTAGGAATTTGATAGGGTACCATAGGTATAGACAAACCCTTATAATGATCCTCTATTATTGATACCATTCTCTCTCTTAGAGACACTATTTCAGCTCTCAGGGATACCATTTGCTCCTCAAGTGTTGCCATTAGTGAAACTTAAAATGTAATTTTAGAACCAAATCTATTGAATATTCAACCTCGCAAGGCCTAAAAAAAAAATCAAGTTAGCATCAACCAAGAGATGTAAAAATCAAATGAAAGTAATTGCATGAAAACAACACTTTGTTAGTCAAAACCAAAATTTTCAAAATTAAATCAAATCACATTGTTTTCGTATGAACAATCGAAAAGAATAATATACAACATACCTGAATTGCTTAAAATAGAATAAAGTAAACCAATTCAGGCCGTCCTTTTAACAATCTTCCGAGTGTTAGAGGACTAAAGATAACAATTAGTAGGGCATGAAATATTCAAAATTTAAATCCTAGCACTTAAATCACACTAAAATAAACCCGTTCGGCCCTCCTTCTAGCGCCAATCTGTTGAGTGGTGTTAGAGGAGGCCGAAGATGCTAATCAAATGGACTTGAAATATTTAGCAATGTAAAGCTCTTAAACAATTATAAACCCGTAGCATCTAAAATCACGATAAAAAAAACCTTTTCATGCCCTCCTTCTAGCACCAATCTGTTGAGTGGTGTTAGAAGGCTAAAGATAACAATCAGTAGGGCATGAAATATACAAAAATTTTAAATCTCACTAAAATAAACCCATCCAGCCCTCCTTCTAGCGCCAATATGTTGAGTGGTATTTTCACCCGATTGTGAAAACACACTCTCCGATAGGATTTGGGTTCTAAATCCTCTCTTGCAAAGAAATTTAATAAACAATTTCTCCAAGGTTCCGCTATGTTAGCATTTTACATCCGTGTATTAATAATCTCAAATAAAGATATTCAATTAAAATGCTTGGAACACCTTAGTGGTTGCAAGTAATCGAAAACAAGGGGCAATGCTGGTTTATTTTACTATGAAACTTTAATGATTGTTCATTGAACCCGAATAAAGCAAATGTGATTTGATCCCTATATGACCATACTGTAACTTCAAAATGAAAATTGATGAAATGTCATAAACATAAACCCTTTAATGAAAATGGAATTTTATGAAGGGAATATCATCATCTGCTCATGAATGAAAAACAAAACTATAAAATGAAATTTTGGCCTAGAAATGGAAATTTTCTATTTTCTGACTTTGAGATTTTTTAGTTTTTTATTTTTTTATTTTATTTTAATGCCTGTAAATAAAATAAAGTGCAAAAAAAAAATGAAAATAAAATGTGAAAGAAAAATAAAAAGTGCATTCAATATGATGCTATCCTCTTCGACAAAACCGAAGCTAATGAGGTTTCCATGCATACAACCTAACCTATTGAACCCGCAAAACACGCACAATCCGGGTAAGTTAGGTGCTGGTCTTGGGGTTTTAACTGTGATTTTCAGATTTAGACATTCGCATGAAGCAACCAAGAGAACTTGCATTAAACTTCACCTATAAGCCTAGAAATCTGAAAAGGGGAAAGATAAACATTTAATCCTGCATGCAGAAAATAACTCCTTCTTTCTTGCCAATGAGGTGCAACTCTCTAAATTTTTTGTATTAAAAATTGGTCATTTTACAATAACAGAAGTCTCTAGTTTTCTCAAAACCAGAAAAAGGGGAAGAAAAACACTCCAAAGCAGGCCCAGAATGGCTTCTCGCCTTCGACACTACAACTCTACTCATAGCGGTTTCCGACCTATGTACCAATCTATGCCTCTACGTCTTATACTTGCTGGCAAATTGCTTCTCCTTCCACGATAGTTCATTTCATTTCCCAGATTGCATCGTTTCGTATTCCCCGTCTCATCGTTATCTTTGAATTTATGTTCGATGTCTTAAACGTTTAATATTCTCGATGAACTGTAACACTTCTGTAACCCTTACACATGTACACCACGTGTTCCATGCTTCTCTGCATGTTTCGTAACTGCCCCCTTGTAAATCGCTACAAAAAAAAATAGCATGTCACGATATCATGATGTTTTTCTACATGCAACTCTGTCCCTCTACCTGCACAGCAAAAATGAGACATGTCATGAAATCACAACATTTTTCGGCCAATAGCCTTGTCTACCATCATGCATAGCGAAAACGTGACATGTCACGAAATCGTGACACTTTTCTCTTTTGCACCATCTTCTGCTTTCTGTCGCAAAATCACGACGCTTTTCTCTTTTAGGCTGTCTCGCTTCTTCATGTCGCAAAATCACGACGCCTTTCATTTGGAGCTGTCTTGCGGCTTTCTATCGCGAAATCATGACGCTTCTCCATTTCGTACCACTTTGCCAGCTTTCCATCGCGAAATTGTGATGCTTTTCTATTTTAGGCTGCTCTTGCTGTATTTGGCCATGAAAACGTGACATGTCGTGAAATCGTGACATATTTTCCTTCCATACCATTTCGTTGCTTGGAGCCACGAAAACGTGACCTGTCGTGATATCGCGACATTTTTCTGCTTCGTACCCCTTTGCTGCTTCCTGTTGCGAAATCACGATGCTTTTCATCTTTGGCATGTCTTGCTGCTTCAGGTCACGAAAACGTGACATGTCGTGATATCGCGACAACTTTAGTGCCTTGCCTTGTTTGACTGGTTTGACTACGATTTTATGACATGTCGCGATATCGTGACAATTTTCCATTCTGTCTTTCTCTCTCCTCTATGGACCGCGATTTCACAACACGTCGTGAAATCGCGACATTTTCTCTTCATGATGCATTCTGCTACTCTTAGCCGCGAAAACGTGACATGTCGCAAAATCATGAAAACTTTCCATTTCTAGTCGTGGCGGAGCAACATGTCGTGATATCGCAACAACTTTTCATTTTTGGCCGCGACGGAGCAACATGTCACGATATCACGACAACTTTTCATTTTCGGTCGCGACGGAGCAACATGTCGCGATATCGCGACAACTTTTTCATTTTTGGCCATGACGGAGCAACATGTCGTGATATCGCGACAACTTTTCATTTCTGGTCGTGACGAAGCAACATGTCGCGATATCGCGACACTTTCTTTTTCTTGCTATATTTTGCTCTTTGATTTTTTTAGCATCTGGGCCACTGCGGTCTTCTTTGAAAGCATGCAAAAAGGTGGGTCCCCAATTTTGGGGTGTGTTTTGGATTAGCCACAACAGTACCTTTGGATCGTACATATCGTACATTGTACAAATCATACATAGAATCCTTACTTGATTTGGTAAAACAGGTGATTGATAGAAACTTACCCGATTTGGCAGTTTTGGTAATCGGCTTGAACTATTACAAAAATGTGTACGACAGTCTCCAAAATAGCATCTATCAGTTTTGCTAAGTGCAATATCATACCATCTTGGCCATTGTATGATCTCAAATCGTATAGTGTATGTGTGGAAGGTCGTACAAGATATTGACAGTCCGTACGAGGGTAGTTTGGGTACTTGGAAGATTGTTCAATTTGGTACTTAAGATCAAGCTCATCCTAGGGATTATTCTGACCATTGTAAGATACCTCACCACCAGGAATACTCCACTGATGTGTTACATTTGGCATCGTTGCCTTATCAAATTTGGCATTTTTGTTAAAACTTATCGAATTTGATGAAACAATTGGAGGTGATTTCTTATGACAGACACCAGTACACGAAGCCATGGGAGAAGAGAACCATGAGAGAAAATTCTAGTAAGAAGGAGCATAAGGATTGCTCAAATATGAAACATGAATAACTCATATCATAATATGCATGAACTAAAGATAGAGTAAGTTTGGACATCCGAAGGAGACTTTGAGACGTTGATTGAGACAAAAGACGAGGAGGAAAACCCATTGATCGTAGAGGAGACGAGTAACAAAGATAAAGTGCAAAATGACAGATAGTGGATAGTAAGGCCTGAGGAAGTAGCAATGGTATTGTGATAGGGTGTAGAGTATGGGATTCAGTCACCAAGGAAACAAGACGCGGGGACTCAGGAAGATAGACTAAGACAATCTCCATCACATCAACAAAGAAGGTCGCAGAGTGAGGATGCACGAGAATTTGGTCATCGAGTGATGGGACAGAATAAGATACCTCAAATTGATTCTTCTAACGATAATGGAAATAAGACACCTCCGAGGAGGAATTCGATCGATATTCCATGGGAGACCTCAAGTGAGAGTGACGACTCTCCCAAGATGGCTAATAGAGCAGCCAAGCAAAGATGTCCATCATTTTTAGGTGAGGGTAAGGAAGACCCCACATGGCATGTAGGAACTTGCATAATCATTTGGAGGGCAAATGGTGTAAAGAGGAATGTTGTCACTAGTGATGTAGTTTGTGACACTCCTCACAGTAATAAAAGATGAAGAATATGGTATGACATGGAAGATGTTGACATAGAAGATGTTGTCATGGAAGATGTTGACATAGAATATGTTGATATAGAGAATGTTTTGATGGAATATGTTGTTATGGAAGATGTTTCCCAAATAGAACAACCCATCATACACTCAAAATTCTCTAAGGAAGAATGGGATTGTACGATTTTACAAGAGGGCACTATACATTGGTTGGGTGAAATCGTACAGTGGGAAGAGATTATATGATTTCAAGTCAAATTGCACAATGTGAGATGGTACAAGAAGAAATCATGCAAAAGGAAATTGTACAAGATGAAATTATACAAAGTATAACCGTACAAAGTGTTCCATCAGTGGTTAAGATAGGGTAAAAGGGAGTCGATGTTGAGCTGGTTAAGGAGGTTGAGTAAAGAAACCCAAAGTGCTCATGAGGGGGAAAATTTGACTTTGTAGTGAAGGTCTTAGCAATTTTTCCCTTGAGGTTTCGGGGCTCCACCCCAAACCCTGCAAGGATGCTACCCCTCGACCTCGCCCTGTCTCATGACAAGGAACATGCGAGGGATGTTGTCCCTCAACCCTGCAAGGTATGCTATCCCTTGACCCCCATCATAGGTGGAGAGGGGTGTTACCCATCATGTTGATGATGTTGTTCATCTTGAGCATGTTTAAGACCACATGATGGTTTAATCTACATAATGAAGAGATGCCAATTGTAGTAGACCTTTGGAATTATCGAAAGCCAAAGGAGCCTGATAAGACAAATATGCTAATGTGGATGACACAGTTTGTAGAAGGTATTACCTAGGGGATTGTGTATGATTGGGGTACATATATGGAGATACGAATGCATGAAGTATTGACGAAGTGACCAAAGAACTTTGGGATGGCCTTTCAGGCTATAGGATTACTTTTGAATGTAGTTACGAAATTAGGAATGCAATTCCCAGGGTTGACATCGCCTGGGGAGATTAGGCCAGATCAACCAACTCTACTAAAATGGTTAAATAATGTACCCATAGCCAAGGTGACTTCGGAGAAACCACAGATACGAAGTGAGTGACACAAGAGTGAAGCTCAAGAAGATACTTCTTCGAAGAAGGATGTCGATGTACATCATCGAAGGAAACACCCAAGATGGTTGGAGCCAAAATTGGAACAATCGATACCTGCTAGAAGGCAGTAGGAGCAGCCTCTCGATAAATAAAGGGAGAGTAGTCTGATTCATATCAGGACAAAAATACAGAGAGAGAGGATGGCAGGAAAACTAGCTTCCAAAGTATGGAGAATTGAAGAGTCAAATTCAAAAGCGACGGAGTTGGATGAAGTGTATTGGGCAAAGGCAAATAAAATAGTATGCTCACCAAAAATTTTCTCTCAATATGAGAATATGGATGCCTCTGACTTCTTTAGAGGATTTGAGGTAGGGCACAATGGAGTGGCCACTACCCAAGAGGAAGCAGTAGCAGAGCCAAAGAAGAAGACGTGATACAAATTTGTATCAGGAGGCTCTAGCAGACATGAAGTCTCAGAGAAGGAAGTGCCACAAGAAAGCAAAGCACTTGTTGCCCCGAAGGTCACAATGGAGGATTCACAACAGCTGTAGGAGTAAAAAGTGGTAGAAGAGCAATAAGTGGAGGGCAAGGAGGAAGGCCGAGACAATATGGAGGAGCCATAGGGAGGCTCATCTGGAGCAGATAAGGCTCAGGGATAGGAAGAGAAGCGATCTCAAGAAGAGATCATAAACATTATAGATAATGAGGGGGAGGAGGAACAAGAGAAATAGTCTCCACCTCAAGAAAATATTGATACCGAGAGAGCACTTAGAGAGCTTGGAGGAAGCTCTAGCCACCTTAGAGAAGAAGACGAATTGAGGACTCCTTTAGAGGAATAACAATAGGGAATGCAATCTAGTTATATCTTGGAGATATCATGGTTTGAAATAATTACGATGAAAGAAGAGGCACGAGGTGTAGAGGATAAGGTGGAGCACTTCTTCAATCAATTAGGTCATGTGATGAATACTGCAAGAATGGCATTTTGTATTGGCCATGTAGGATAATTGACGTTGTGGGAACAGCAAGTGTCTCTCAAGTTGGAGCGTATAACAAAATGGGTGATTAGTGCGGAGTGGATAAAGAAGATAGAAGAGATCCACGCATAACATCCATGGAGGTTACCCAGGGAAGAGGTAACAATGATGTTGGGAAGAGAAGACTTGCCAGAAGGGATGGTCACAAACTACAGGAGGGGCCCAAGAATTTGCCTGGATAGAGTGAGTCATCTAACCTACCCAACCAATATGGCATATGTGGAGTATAGACGGGTTACCATAGGTGTGTCCATTACCCTACATAATTTGAACTTCTTGACTCCTTGGATAGAGTGGTTGAGCGTTGGGTTGACACAAATCCATCGACTCAAAGAGGCGCAAGTAGAGGAGACTGCAGCCACTCAAAATAAATTGGCCATAATGGATGAAGAACTGCAAAAAACTAGGGCAGAGGTAGAAGAAAATATAAGGAATTTGGAGGAGGATTTTTTAGGTTTTAGAATAGAGTCTGAATCTAAGATTACAATACTTGAGGAAGAGAAGTGACAGATTGCTTAGACGACAAAAGGCAAGATCAAGGAGTTGGAGGTACAACTCAAAGCAAAGGATGAGCAGATGTTAGCTCAGTTGGCTGAGAAATATAAGAAAATAGCTATGTAGGCCAAGCAGATAGAGGAATTGATGATGGATGGAAAGAAGCTCAATGAGATGGTCTTGGAAAAGTAGGCTTAAATAAGGACCAAGGAAGACTAGATATGAGCTCTCGAAGCTGACATCGAGCATCACTTGAAGATGATTGATGAGAATAACAAAGAGCTTCAAGCGACTGCTAGATCAGAGGCTCATTGGAAAGATAAGTTGTCAAAGAGTACCTCCTACTGAGAGAAATAGATGATGGACTTCGTGAAAGCCACCAAGAAAAAGGCTAACCTTCACAGAGCCAAATCCGTCGAGATGGGGAGCTATGCAACCAAGCTAAAAAATAAGAAAGAAATGTACAAGACCCAAGTCAAGGACTTGGAGGCTGAGGTAGCTCGACTGGAAACATTACAGAAGAAGCAGAACGAGTCATCAAGGATGACAACTCAAATATATGGGAGGGTAGATGTAGGCAACAAATCCACCTCCCAGAGAAAGAAGAAGTGATTTGCTAAAGTTTTGACTATTTTGGATATGATTTGCTCCATTTTTGTGAAACCATATAGTAGGGAGAAAATCATACACAAGACTATAGAATTGAAGTGGCAAACCGTACAGAGCAGTGGCAAATCGTACAAGGCACACCAAAATTTATAGAAATGTAAATAAAATGCAATTTCGGGATGAAATGTCGCATGGATTTGCTAACCTAAGGTGTAAACTTAGGAAAAGGCCAAAATAATGTATTCAGTTGTAATTGGGTAGTTGTGAATAACTGATTGTCTCAGGAACTGCTTTGGAACGGCATGGGCAACGTTATATAAGGCCCCATTTTCAAATTTGAGTCTGGCTACTAGTTTACTGGTTCATAGTTGCTAGGATAGAGAGTTAGCCATATTTCTGAGTTATTGCTATAGTATGGATAGAGTTTCCACATTGTACTGATTTTATCACCATTAATAATAAAGAACAGACATTGTGGATGATAGTGTACGATCCTGTGTGTATGGTTGATGCATTGTGGATGATTATTGTGTGATTGATTTTTTTCCTTACCGTCATATGTTAGTTTTAGGCTTCATTGCAGGTTGTGAGCAGATTGCTACTAGTGGGAATCATGGAGAATGATCTAGGAGCATGAGTACATTGTCAAGGATGTATTGAAGCAGACTGTATGATTTTTGGGCATAATTTCTTGAACGGAATCATTTATAATCCTGGATTGGATGCTTTGCTTGTGTGTGGAATCATCTTGTTTGGACTGTTAAAACCTTACAAAACCTTCCAAAAAGAGATTGGAGCAAAATAGCATTGCAAATACTATATTGTTGTACCTTTGGATCATACAGATCGTACATCGTACAAATCGTACATAGAATCCTTACCCGATTTGGTAAAACATGTGATTGATAGAAACTTACCCGAATTGGCAATTTTGGTAATCGACTTGAATGATTACAAAACTGTGTACGAAAACCTCCAAAATAGCATCCGTCAATTTTTCTGAGTGCAATATCGTACCATATTGTCCATTGTATGATCTCAAATCATACAGTGTATGTGTGGAAGGTCGTACAAGAGATTGATAGTCCATACGAGGGTAGTTCGGGTACTTGGAAGATTGTTCGATTTGGTACTTAAGATCAAGCTCATCCTAGGGATTATTCTGACCATCGGAAGATACCTCCCCACCGGGAATACTCCATCATTGTAGGTATATGTAGGCAGCGAATCCACCTCCCAGAGAAAGAAGAAGTGATTTGCTAAAGTTTTGACTATTTTGGAGATGATTTGCTCCAGTTTTGTGAAACCATATAGTAGGGACCAAATCATACATAATACCATACAACTAAAGTGGTAAATCATACAGAGCAGTGGCAAATCATACAGGGCACACCGAAATGTAAAGGAAATACAATTTCAGGATGAAATGTCGCATGGATATGCTAACCTAAGGTGTAAACTTAGGAAAAGGCCAAAATAATGTATTCAGTTGTAATTGGGCAGTTGTGAATAACGGATTGTCTCAGGAACCACTTTGGAATGGCTTGGGAAATGTTATTTAAAGGCCCCATTTTTGAATTTATGATTCTGGCTACTAGTTTACTGGTTCATAGTTGCTAGGATAGAGATTTAGCCATATTTCTGAGTTATTGCTATAGTATGGATAGAGTTTCACCATTAATAATGAAGAACAGACATTTTGGATTACAGTGTATGATCCTGTGTGTATGGTTGATGCATTATGGATGATTATTGTGTGATTGATTTTTTTCCTTACTGTCATATGTTAGTTTTAGGCTTCATTGCAGGTTGTGAGTAGATTGCTACTAGTGGGAATCATGGAGAATGATATAGGAGCATGAGGATGTTTTAAAGGACGTATTGAAGTAGAATGTACAATTTTTGGGTGTAATTTCTTGAATAGAATCACTTATAATCCTAGATTGGATGCTTTGCTTGTGTGTGGAATCATCTTGTTTGGATTGTTAAAACTTTACAAAACCTTTCGAAGAGAGATTGGAGCAGAAGAGCATTGTAAATACTATATTTTTGGACCTTTGGATCATACATATCGTACATCGTACAAATTGTACACATAATCCTTACCCGATTGGGTAAAACATGAGATTGATAAAAATTTACCTGATTTGGCAGTTTTGGTAATCGACTTGAACGATTACAAAACTGTGTATAGTAGCCTCCAAAATAGCATGCATCAATTTTTTTGAGTGGAAGATCGTACCATCTTGGCCACTGTATGATCTCAAATCGTACAGTGTATGTGCGGAAGGTCGTACAAGAGATTGACAGTCCGTACGAGGGTAGTTTGAGTACTTGGAAGATTGTTCGATTTGGTACTTAAGATCAAGGTCATCCTAGGGATTATTATAACCATCGTAAGATACCTCCCCACAAGGAATACTCCACCACTATGTTACAGTATTGAGACAATTGAATATATAAGTTTGTCAATTATAAGTTTAACCTACATAATGAGACATTTAAATAAAATTATAATAAATTGTATGTTACTTATGCATCTATTACTCATTCAAGTGTGCACCTCTTCAATATTGTACCATTGTAGCACTATAATTCCATAGAATCCTTTGATCAAACATGGTATTACATACTTTTAAATAATTTGAGCTTTGAAGTTTATTTACATACATGATATGTAACACCATGAAATTGTTATTAGTTTTCTAAAGTTAATTTGAAAAAAATTTATTAAAACAAGATTATTTACAAGTTGGGAAGAGACTCCTCCCAGCCTTAACCAATAGGAACACCTATTTACAATAGTAAAAGGATATCTACATTGGATCCATATCTCCTAAACCATATGTCTATAATGGTTGTCCAAATTATCTAAACACTGGATTTGCTCACCAACTAGCCTAATCCTCTCATCCTCAATAGCTATGCCACTGAACCCCTACCTCCTTCTTTGTACCCATATTAGATAGGAAGTCTGCCACTTTATTCAAAGCTTTACCCATATAAATCATAATCACATCATCTAATTCCCTTCACAATCTCTTAATTTGCGTGACAAGAATCCTCAACCTCCATGTCTCCAAATAAAAGTTCCTCATGCAATCTAGAGCTCCTACCAAGATTTGAGAATCTGATTCTATGATTATCCTCCTATAACCTTGTCTTATTACCCACATAGAAGCATATTTTATATCTAAGGCTTATGCTTCATTTTTTGTGGCCCTACCTAGCCCTTATAGTTCTAAATATAGCATTGTCCCAACATAATTCCTACAAACCACTCCAATTCTAGCTCTACCTGAATTAACTTTTGCAACTCCATAAATATTAATTTTAATCCAACCTTCTAGGGGTGGTTTACAACTATCTTTGTCCTACCCCTCTTTCACTTTGGCTTCCTTCTCCATAATTCCTATATCAACCTAAGTTTTCTCTTTAGCATACACTGTCATAGTTTTTATGAATTTGCTCCAAATGATCCATCAAACGCCATCCAAGGATGAAAAGGTTTCCCTAAAAAAATTACATTTCTCTCCAACCACACTTGCCACCAAATAAATTTTAATCCAAGCTTCCACTTGATATGAAGAGCTTCATATTTAAATCTACCCCTCTTCCATATTTTCCAAATATTAATATGATTCAAATCACCATTGTCTTCAATTTTATAAGCTAAAAACCATCACTCCCAGATCTGGCACGTGAATGGGTACTCAAACATCAAGTGGTTATATTTTTCCTTTATTTTGTAGCATAGAACACATTGGGATGGACTAATTATTCCCCTATGCCTCAACTTATCAAAATTAAGAATTCCATTGTGCATGAACTGCCAGGAAAAGAAGTTTACTTTTGTTCAACCCTTGTACTACCAAATATTTCTCCAATCCTCAACCTGATATGCATGAGGAGTTTATAGAAGGATCATATCACATTCATCCTTCACTTTGTAGAATTCAAGGATCCCATAGCCCCAAGCTAATTCATTCTCCTCATCTCTACCTATGAGAAATATTTCCACCAACATTTTATCAATTTCGGAGGGATTGGAATTGGCCACTCATCCAACTTCTTAAAATGCTTAAACCTATGATCCCCCAATTGACTAGTATTGAAATAACTTTCAATTTTGATCAAATAACTACTTTCCATGGCTATTTTTATTGGTTGAAGTTATGGAAATTCAACAATGATAGGTGGGTATTGATCCCATGGATCTATCCAAAATCATGCCTTCTCCCCTCTCCCCACTTTCCAAAGTAATCCATAAATACTAGTTGGGATCCTAACTTTAGAGTCTACCACACTAAGGACCCATTATCATCCAAAGATAAATGACTCACCTCATTTAGGTTCACCTGTTCCAAATATTTACCAATTAGAACCCTATCGAATAAAGAAGTTGGTTGGGAGATCTATCTCCACTAAAGCTTCCCAGTCAAAGCTTTATTATTGAACTCATATTTCCTTAGTTCCAAACCTCCCTTTACCTTTGGTTGACTTACTATCTCCCAACCTACTAAGGCCCATTTTCCCTCTCCTTTTACTCCTCCCCATAAACAATTTCTAGCCATCTTGTCTAACTCTTTCCATATTTTATGTGAGGTAGCAAGGATAGAAAAATTATAAATTGGCATAGCTTGAATAATTGGATGTAAAAACGTTAATCTACCCCCAAATTTTAACCATTTATGGGACCAATAGTAAATTATTTCTTTGATACAATCCAAAATATTCCTCCAAATAGCTATCTTTATTTTTTTTAAATACAGAGGGACCCTCAAATATACCACTAGAAGATAAGTCCTTGTGAATCCCAAAATCTCTATAATTTTATCTTGAAGCCTTCAATCAATATTGAAGAATATCACTTTGAATTTCTTATCATTGATGACTTGGTTTGAAACATCAAAAGTATCTTTGATCATTATTTCTTCCTTAAAGTTGGCTACTCCCACCAATATTGTGTCATCCACAAACTGTAGGTGAGTCAACCTCCCTAACCACCTTAATACCTTTTAGCAAACCATGTTGTCTTCTCCTCGAGATGAATCTACCCAAGCCTTCAGCCAATATGAGAAAAAGATAAGGGGAACAAGGATCTCCTTAACAAATGCCTTGAGTGGCTCTAAACGGTTGTGAGAGGCCTTTGATTAACACTAAGTATGTCGAAGTAGAAATGCAAATCATGACCCATTCTATCCAATATTGAGAGAAATTGAAGGTTTCCATCATCCTTGATAATAATCTCCACTCCACCCTATCATAAGCCTTTGACATATCTAATTTTATGAACATTCCTCTATTTTCAAATTTTTGCATTGAGTGGATTGCCTTCTGAGCTAGAACCACACCATCCAAGATCTACCTATCCTCTACAAAACCCCCTTGATTTGAGGAGATAATGCTATGTAGGAGAGGTTTTAGTCACTCGGCCATTACCTTTAATATTATTTTATATATGACATTGCATAAGGCAATAGGTCTATAATTTGAAATATGCATCCCCTCCTCCCCTTTCAAAAATTAGGAAATGAATGTATGATTTATTGCTTTAAGAATTCTTTTGCTACCTTTGTACTCCTCTATAACAATCATTACATCCTCCTCTAAATTGTTCCAAAAGGTCTAAAAAACTCAATTGGGAAGTCATTTGGTCTTAGCATTTTTCCTATACTCATTACAAAGACTACCTTATTTAGTTCCTCTCTATCAATGGGTTTAAGTAGGGCATTATTTTCTTCTTCATATATAATAGAGGGTATGATAGCAAAAACTTCTTTCTGAGCCTCTTCATATTGCATCACACTTTCCTTAAACAATTTAGCAAAATAATCCATTGAATAGAAATGCATACCTAGGATTGTATCAAAAGAGTGTATGTTCTCATCTTGTTCATCTATCTCTAGAACAAGCAACCCAATGAAAATTTTAGTTTTTTTATCACCTTCCAATAACCAAGTGGTTCTTGCTCTTTGTTTCTAGTAGATATCCTCTTGGGTTTTAATGTTCTCAATTGATTTATGCAATAGATCATCCTCTTCTTTGAGTTGCTCTGTAACTGTTCCTTCCCTAAAGTGTTGTTGCACCTCATCCCATCTGGACACCAATGGAGATATTTGGACCTAGAATTTCATCTTGTTAGCTCACCTCCATTGTTTCAATTGATCCTTGACATAATGAAGTTTCTTGTGGAATCTAAACATTATTGTCCCATATGTCGAGCAACCCTCTTCCTACCACTATAGGATTTTATTTTGAAGTTTCTATTTTTGTAACAAAAAGTTTTTAAAATTGAATGGTTTGTGATGCTTCCTTGTCTTTATCACCCCTTCCAACAGAATGGGGAAGTGACCCAAAATTAAACCCTCCAAAATTTGAAATTTTAGATTCCATTTCACAAATGCCTCCTCTAAAACTAAAAAATGGTATAACTTCACCTTATTTCTATGTGGATCCCTCCTCTTATTGGTCCAATTATAGTTGGTTATAGGACATTTAATATCCACAAGTGTAATGCATGGACCTAGGCAATCATATGTTAATCACCTAGGTCAAAAATTAGGGTTCCTCCTTCCTAGTCTTTGGATGATAATTTAGCATTAAAATCCCCAAAAACAATCCAATCTAACTCCTTCTTGGAGACTCTCAGATTATGCACTATTTTCCATTGACTAATTTGACCATGTAGGTTTTGATCCCCATAAAAATTTATAGTTAAAACTTGCTCAATTTTCACATTGTTCCTAAAATTTGATGTGAGGACACCCCTCCAGGCTATGTCTTCTATTGTCATCCATTTAGAGTTTCAAAAGGTAACTATTTCCCTAAGGTCTCTTGGGCAACCACTTCCATATGATCAACACCCCTCCAAAGTCTATTTATTGTTTTACACATAAGATCCAGCGATATTTTTGTCTCCTAGATAAGCAAAAAATCTATTTTACTTTTTCCTAAAAGTCTTCAAATAGATTGATGGGTTCTACTATTTAAACCCCTAATATTCCATGATTGCATAATCATTGGTTACCTTGATATTAGTAAGTGTCTATTGGCCTCACCAATCCCCTAGTGATTAGTTTATCTCTTTGAGTGGCTATTAATTTCTTATTTTATTTTCTACCCACTCCTTGAGAGCTAATATTCTTTGATCTCTTCTCCACCTGGCTTATCCCTAGAGTTGGTTTTTCTCTATTTTTTCTGCCACACCCATGATGACATCCTTTATTATCAGCTACTCTTGGTTATGCACTATCAATACCTCTGTAATATCTGATTGTGGTAACTCACTACACTCTATTACTTGCTCTAGGATAGGAGGAGCTAAAAGAGGGGCTTGAACATGGTTTTTGTTATTTTTATTATTCTCATCCACTCCTTCCATGAATTTTTCTTCTCCCTGCTCCACTAGTATCTTGAATATCTCGTACCTATTTGAGGGCTTGATATGGGTTTTCTCTTTACCATCATTTTTCTTTTGCCTTTGCCTTCTTTTGGTTTGTTCAAAACCATCTCCCTATACTTCTTTGTCCTAAGAAATGTTGGTTGCTTCTTTATTGATTGTTGACTTACCCTCCTTAGGAAGATTCAACACTCCCAAAGGAGCCTCCATTTTTGTGTTCACATTATTTGTATAAGACCTGGCCAAATGCCCATATTTAGGTAAAAATATACACCTAAAGGTAACACCTCATAATCCAATTATTTAATCCAAGATATTCTTGCAAATTCAAATTTCATCTCTACTAACAAAGGTTGGTTAAGATCCATTTATATACATAAGCTAAAATAAACGGTTGTGTTTCCTTTCATTGTGTCTCTAAAAACACCTAAATATCTTCCAAGAGAATTATCAATAATTTTCAATACCTTCTCATCCTAGAACTCCATTTGGAGTGCATACAAATGGATCTGAACTGGGACAACAGTGGGTTTAGTTTGGGGATCAAATCCCACTCTCCAAGATTAAAAAAATAATCATGTGAAACCATGATTCTCCTTTTCTAATTTAAAATCTCTATTTCTATCGGCAAGTGAGGAAAAACTAACAATAAAATATCCATTACTAATAGACCACAAAGAATACTTACCAGGAGGCTCCTAGTTTTGCCAAACCCATGAATGAAAAAGATTCAAGGTAGGCCAAATATCCATGAGTTTAGAGATTAGGTCATTGTTGGTTTTATATAATACTATTTATTCTACTATCATCTACTCAATGGAAATCTTTGGCCTTGATTCTGACTATGGCAAGCATCCATTGACTCTTTGAGATGTTGATTTTTTTCAACAACCATAAAGAGTATTTTTAGTGCAATTTTTTGTGCTTCTTCAATCTCTATTGGAGATTTTTCCTTCAACAAATTTGTAAATTAAATTTATCTATCTACAAGGCTAGTTCAAACAAAATTCCTTCCTTCAAGAAAACACACTTGCACTTTTTTTTCAACTCCTATCAACTCTCGTGACTATAGAATGTTATTTCAAAAAAAACATGAATGAGTTTACATAGCCTTTTATGAGGGGCCCTGGTCCTCTCATACTGAGTGGGGTTTGAAATGAAAGTTTTATTAGTTATATTGTAACATCTAACTCTATTGAATTATGACTTATACCTATGCATTTTTATCCAATAATGTGACTCTTTTGGTGAAGGGATTTATGCTTGAAAATGCCTAAAAAAAAAAAAATTAAATCCTAACCACATTGTTAGGGGCATAACTTTGTACTTCAAATTATGTATATGATCTATTTAAGAAGCGTTGGAAATATGAGAAAGAGAATAACAATTTCAATAGGATTATAGACAACTTTGTTGAAAAACACTCCATAGGCCCTAAAAAATGCAAAACAAAATACTTACTAAAAATTATAATTTTCTATTTTTAGATTTTCATAGCCAAAATACATTTCTACCTATGTTGATATATTAGTAGAAGATAAAACCCAAAAGGATAAGTCACATGTATATAGTTTTCATTTGTAACTCATGGAAGGTGAACCACCACACTTCCATATGGGTGACCTTCCAAAGTCAATATAGTGGATTTCAAATACACCAATTATTGTATAAAGAGATATTTACCCCTAACTATAAAAATTATGAGTAATGGATGAAATGTTATAGTCTGACATCTTTACTCAAATATTGCTTACATTGTAGTTTGTTTTCTAATCAATAAAATTACTATGATATTTTTTTTATATCTTTTTGTGTTATGGTTTATTATACTCTATAATTTATGTTTAACTCTTCAGGATCTTCTTTAACTCGAAATTCTAAGTTCTATATCAGTCAAAATTCTTAGTTTCAAATCAGATGTATCAAAGTGGATTGTCTTTGGAGTGTATGTCCATAAATACAAGATTAGGATATTAAAATTTTGGGTATCAAATGATTTATCCCTCTAATTAAATCTCTTGTCATTCCAAACAATCGTAGATGCGAACTCGAATGGACAAGATCGAGATAATTAATCCTTCAATGAGAAGTTCAATATATCCCTTATAAAACAAATACGAGATGATGGATCAATTTGCTCAAAATATTCAATGACTCCCTACTATAAATTTGGCAACCTTCTTCGCACCTCTCACTACCCTAGCACCATTCAATGCTCCTACACGTTTTAAGGTGCAAGTGAATTTTGATATTCCTACTTTTGAAAAAAATAATTTTGATACCCTATAAAATTGGCTGGATCATTTATCTTTATAATTCTATGTAAATAAGTCCACCAACATTAAGAAAATCACTTTTACACTCTTGAAAGCTTCATTACATATTCAAAATTGGTGGGAAGCATATTGTAATAGGGTTATGAAGGAGAATGAATATGAAGAAGTGTTCGCATGGGATTATCTCATGGATATTGTTAGGGAAGAACACTATTCTATAGAAGCCTCTAAAGACCAATAGTTGTGATGGCAACAATTGCATCAAGATAAAGATCAATTTGTTCAAGATTATACTAATGTTTTCACTCCATGGAAGCAAAACTAGTTATTCAAGATTATGAAAGTCCTTGAATCCTCAAGTACTATAGTGAGCTACAATGGTACATTCAAGAGGACCTAGATCTCTTTAAATCCAAGGCATTGGGAGAGGCATACAAACTTGCTATCAAATTGAAGTAGAAGCAAAAAAATAAAATACAAAAGGAGCAAATAACAAAAGTAAGAACACTATGTACCAACAAAACAAAGGCTAGAGTGACTCTCCAAAGAATAAATACAAAGGGGGATTAGCCCCAAAATTAAAATTGAAAGCAAAAAAAATACTCACAAGAAAAGAATCCACAAATTCCAAGACTAGGAAATGATTTATTATCATAATATTAACCAATTATTGAGGGAGAAGTGTTGATCAATTTAGTCATATTTTGTTAATTCACAACCCTCTAAATCCACTATATTATTGCCTCCACATCCATAAGCTTAGGATAAATGGAAGTGTATCATGGAAGCTAAACCAAATGTGACCATTGCCACCACACATGCTACACAAAAAGAGTCACAAGAAGAGGAGTACATATTTCACTCATAAATGTGGATCAAGGGTAAGTTGTTACATTTCATTGTTGATAGTTGGAGTCAAAAGTATCTATCTTTTATCAAATTGTGAATGATTTAAATCTACTTATCACACCACACCCGTAACCATATGATGTTGGATGACTACAATAGGGGAGGACATTCATGTCAGTTAACAATATCTCCTCTCTAATGCAATCATGTCCTTCAAAGAGAAATTGTGTGCAATGTTGTGCCCTTGGATGTCTATGATGTGATTTTGAAGTAACCATTTATGTGGAAGAGGTATAGTGTTAATGAGTCTAAGCACTAAAGTTCCATCATCACTATCAAAGGTCAGTTCTTCAGGATGCCAAAAGTATCTCCTCTTACCTCTATTTTCTTAATCAATACTAAACAATACAGGAAGATGATATCAAAGCAAAAAAAATCAATTTGTTGATGATCAAGTTGTAAAATGCAAGGAGGATCATTGCTACATCTATTAGAGGCTTTGCATAATAGATGTTGGTAGTATTATATTATTTGGTCATGTAATAATTTAGGGGAAGTTTAATATTTTAGTGTGTCTATAATGTTTAGGTCTAGAGTATGTGTTAATGTGTGAAGTATGTGAGGTGTCAAGGGTGCAAGTGTAATTTTATGACTTAGTGAAGAGTCATGTGAAGTGTTATGTGTGAGTTATGTAATTATGAGATACTTTGTTATTATGAGAGAATATGGAAGATCAAGAGACATGCATGTGGAGAGTCGCATGTAATTATATATTGGTGACAAAGCATTGTAAAAATCATCAAACTAGCATATCTTTATGCATGCTATAGCAGACTTTATTAATAATATTTTTAGTATTTTTTATGCATTATTATTATGAGTATTATTTTAGGATCCTAGAGAAATTTACCTATGAGATAATTTGGCATAATGTTCAACATTGGTATTAGAGCCATCTTGGTGAAAACTATCTTGGTTCATAGCTACGGTGAGAGAGATTGCAAAATTTAGAAGAGATAATATTGAAAAGATCATGTTTTTGGAGTTAACCCTTGTGGAAGGAAGATTCATATTTGTGGAAGAAAAGCAGTGAAAATATCATTCTTGTAAGAATTCAAGCCTTAAAAAAGAAAGACTCGTGATGAGAAAACCATAAGTGTAAGAAGCCACATCTTGAAGAAGGTTCACGATTGCACTAAAGTTATCTATGATAATTCAAAGACGCAACAACAAATATTTAAGATTGAAGAAGAAGAAGGAAGAAGATTGAAGCAGATAAGACTGAAGAAAATGGATGAGATCACCCAAATTGTTGAAGATTAAAGATTAATTGCCAAGGTAAGAAAAATTTAAATTTGAAAGTTATTTTGGAAGGAAATTGGATTGTTGAAGATTTTATTTGGAAGAAGTGATTTCAAGTTTTGAAAAGTTTAATTGAAATAAGATATATTGCTATAGAAATAAGAAGAGAAGATATAAAAAAGTTGAGGAAGAAATTGTTTTGGAGAAATAAATAGATAAAGAATTTAAATAATTAATTGTTTTTTTGAAAGATTAATTGAAAGAAGATATATTTCTAGATAAATACAAAGAGAAGATATAAGAAAGTTGAGGAAGAAATTATTTTGGAGATATAAAGAGATAAGGAATTTAAATAATTAATTATTTTTTGGAAAGAATAGAGAGGAATAAGAATAAGTAGCCTCATGGAAGAAATTTATGGTTCTCTTTCAAATATCTAAATACTATGCAATATTTTATTACCATATTTTAAGAGAACTATAATTATACATGATATTTTAGAAGATAAGGAACTCCAAGATGTTTTTACTACACCAAGGCTACTTTAAAGCATTTTCTGGAAGACGATGATGATGAGAAATATGAGGACATGTTATTTTGAGAAACAAAGCAATGGGAGGCTCATACTATTTTGGGATTTGGTCATGTTAAAACATATGATACTTCACTTGAGGAAAGACTTCTTGCAAAAATTAAGCAGAGTCAAAAGAGTAAGACAACCCTAGTTAAAAAAACTAAAAAACAAAACAGAAAAAAAAAAAGGCTAGAAAAGTCAAATATGGGAAACAACAGAATGAACATGAAAGACAAATATGGCAAAAAGTATTGGAGTCAGTACGTGTTATAAATTTTTGAATTGGAAACCTTCCTAAAAAGAATAATATTTCTAGGAATCTATAAGATTCTTTTAAGTGATACCTAGGCTTTCTGCATATAAACCCCGTCAAGTCTACAAATAAGGAGACAAGAGATCCCATTTTTAGGGCTTTAGTTTTTCTTATTTTTTTAAATTAGGCTACAAAAAACATATTTATAATGAGATTTAACATCAAATATATCACCTTTGGAAAAATTCAAAGTAAAATAGGTCTTTGCTTGCTTATTATGAGTGTGACAAATTCTAGTTTCATGTCACTTAGCAGCAATGACATTAGACTTTATATTGAAAGTGCAACCTATAACCAATTCATTATGGATTTTATTCTAGTTGATTTTGTCACTTTGTTTATAAATAAAACAAAATAATACTTAACAAAGTGTTACAATGCTAAATTTTGGAAGTCAATCATGGAGTTTATCAAGAATGAATATTATAAATGCATTTGAATTCTTGGAGATTTTTATTTGTCTTATTGGAAAACCAGTTGGTGCCTATAAATATTTGGAACCTATAGTCTCTCTGACAATAAATATGCAACAGATAGAAATTGAAAGATGAAATTTGGTTGGTACTATTAATGGACATAGAGCAATAATTGGAACATGCATGGCATATCCACTACGTGTTTAAGCAAGAAATATTATTTGAACTGACAAGGCATAAATTCCTTTCCAACATTATTTGGAAGCATTATTTGGCATTATACTTTATGGCCATGGCAGTGTGCCAGAATTTTTGGGAGAAGAAAGTTAAATGGAAGAATCCCTGGTGTGGCAGAACAGTATCAAGTCTACTAAGACAAGTCCTCAGAGAAAATTGACCAGGCATTTAAAAATTTTCAATGGAATCTTGATGTCTAATTAAATAATTACAAAAAGTAATTGGACTTTATTAAATTCCAACCATTGAGTTATGATTTTAATTCTTTGGAAGGAAACGACTTCACAAAATAATTTAATACAGGGGGTGTTGATTGTATTACATTATTTGTTCATGTAATAGTTTAGGAAGAGTTAATGTTTGAGTGTGTATTTAATGTTTAGGTCTAGAGTATGTGTCAATGTGTGAAGTGTGTGAGGTGTCAAGAGTGCAAGTGTGAGTTGTGTGAGTTAGTGAAGATTCATGTAAGGTGTCATGTGTGAGTTATGTAATTATGAGATACTCTTTCATTATGAGATAATAGTAAAGGTCAAGAGACATGCATGTGAAGAGTCACATATAATTATATATTGGTGACAAAGCATTATAAAAATCATCAAACTAGTATAGCTTTATGCATGTTATAGTAGACTTTATTATTAATATTTTTAGTATTTTGTGTGTATTATTATTATGAGTATTATTGTATGACCCTTGAGAAATTTATTTTTGAGATAATCTAGCATAATTACCAACAATAGAAGCAAATAAACTATATTATAACAAAATATGATGACTTGTTAAGTTACCAACTAGGATCCACTTCATTATGAGGTAAAGTCTTCCATTAATTTAGTTCCTAGTTCTTCTTTGCTTAAGGCACATGTTTATCACATATAAATCCTTGAAAATGATGAAATCATGAGGTAATCAAAGAATCGACTTAAGAGGGGCACATCAAACCAAGTGTTTCACTATGTGGCAGTCCAAGTGTTTTGACTTCAAATAAATATGGAACATAAAGACTTTATATTGACTATAGAGATTTGAATAAAATCACTATGAAGAATTATTATTCACTCCCTTATAAATATGATTTGCTAGACTAGCTTCATGGTGTAAAGTTCTTCACCAAAGTTGATCTCAAATTAGGCTACCATCAAATACCTATAGATCCCACTAATATATGGAAGACTGCATTCAAATCCAAGAAGAGTTTACTTGAATGGTTGGTTATGTCTTTTGGCTTGACCAATGCACCTACCACATTTATGAGGATGATGGATTCCTACATCACCACACCAACTCATTTGTGGTAGTCTACTTAGATGACATTCTCATCTATAGTAAGATGTTGGAGTAACATCTACAATATGTTCCATATATACTTTTGATTCTTTGAAGATACAATCTATATGCTAATTTAGAGAACTATTCATTTTGCATGATGAATATTTAGTACCTTAGGTATATTTTTGACAAAGAGGGAGTCCATGTTGATTCTAGGAAGATTTAGGTAATTAGATATTGGCCTACCCCAAAAAGTCTAACATGGTTTCATAGCTTTTTGGGTCTTCCTAATTGTTATCAAATATTTGTATTGGGGTTCTCACACATTATTTGGCCATGACATTGAGTGACCAAAGGAGGTTTCAAATCCAGGTTCCATTGGAGATATATGAAACAAAGGGCATTTGAGAGGTTGAAGGATAAATTATGTTCAAATCCTATTTCCTACCTGATCTACTTAAATATTTTGAGGTAATGATTAATACATCAGAGAGCATTGGGAGCTATCCTCACACCATGGATATCCAATTGCTTACCACATTAAAACAAACAATAAAGCAATTCAAGAATACCCCACTCATGACAAAGAGTTCCATGCCATTGTGCAAACATATAAATAGTGGAAGCACTACATCTTGGGTAAGAAAACCATCATCCATATAGATCACAAACCTCTAAAGTTCATTCAGACATAGAGTAAGCTAAGGAATTAAAGACATCAAAAGTGGGACACATATCTATAGCAATTTTATTTAATCATCAAACAAAAGAAAAGGAGTTCCAATTCAGAAATAAATCGATTAAGTCGATCTTTGATCATAGCACTCACCACCATTCTTGGTTCTTGTGGGCATGATACTTCCAAATGGCCTATCTTATATGATGTAGATTTTAATTTTAGAGATGCATGCAAGCTCTTCGTGTGGATGATTAGGTTTTTTGTTTTTTATTTGTAAGATAACCTCCTTTGTCACATGAGACGTATTTGTATACCAGTTAGCAAGCACTCAAAGATGATTTGGTAAGTGCACTTCAATAAAGTAGCGGGTCACTTTGGGATAAAAACAATGTTGGCAATCCTTCAAAAGTACTTTTATTTACCCACAATGAGGAATGATGTTAAGATGTTCATAAGTAATGCACCCCTTATGTTGTTGCTAAACTAGCCAATAAGAAGCAAGGACTATATACACCATTGCTAGTGCCATCCAAGCCTTGGAAATCTATCTCCATGGATTTCCTCTTATATTTACCTGTATCTATGCATGGTAATGATCGTGTTTTGTAGTAGTTGATCATTTTTCAAAAGTGGTTTTCATGCTTCGTTGTAAAAAAATCATTTCAACTGAGGAGGCTACTAATCTCTATTTTAGCCATGTGTGGCTCAACTTTGTCTTGCAAAATTCTATTGTATCTAATAAGGATAGCATATTTCTAAGCATTTTTTGGTCCACCCTATGGATCATGATAAAACCAAGCTAACCATTTCCATGGCCTTCCATATTTAGACCAATGACCAAGAAAAGTTATGAATCAATTGGTTGTACATATTCTTCAAATATAGAACGTCAAGCATCATCCACACACATGGGATGAGATCCTCCCCTATATTCAATATGGATACAATCAATATTTGCATGGCTTTACCAAACATAGCCCATTTTATTTCTATTTTAGGTTCCAACCCTTGGCACCCATTGATGTAACTTTCCCTATGCAACCCATGGAGCGCTTACCTCATGGACAAAAACATGTAGAAATGGCAACATAATCTATGGAATAGCCAAAAGAATCAAATAAAGAAACAATTTTTGCACATGATATCCAAATTTGATGCAATGGGAACCATTGCTTTCCAATGAGGTAAATGATATAGGCCTATGACTTTTTAAAAACATGATTTTATGCCAAAATGATTGAGAATTTACTTTTTTATCCTAACCATGTTGTTAGAGGTAGAAATTGATGCTCGGGATTTCATTTCAATCCATTCAAGAAGCATTGAAATTATTAGAGAGGAGCAATTTTAATATTTTAATGGTGTTAGTACCTACATGACTATTGATAGTACCTTTCTTGAAGAATGTAAAGAAAATCCAAAATCTATTTCGTCATCCAGTGGCTACAACGGTATTCTTAATGAGTGTTGTAAAATCCCTTTGGTTAGGTATTAGAGAAGGCAACTCTGTCGTAGACAATTGGAGGTAACTTTATGGAAGATTGCTCCAAAGGCCCTCAAAAATGCAAGACAAAATATTTACTAAAAATAGTAGTTTTCTATTTTAGACTTTCAAAGTCAAAATGCATCTCTAGCTATGTTGACACATTAATAAACCAAAAAGGACAAGTCATATGTATATAATTTTCATTTAATATGCACTTTGTAACTCATGGAAGGTGAATCACCCATTTCCATATGGGTAGCCTTCTAACTCATGGAAGGTGAACCACCACATTTTCATATGGGTGACCTTCCATATTCAATATAGTGGATTTCCAATACACCAATTATTGTATAAAGAGAAATGCACCCTTGACTATAAAAAGCATGAGTAATGGATGCAATGTTATAGCCTCATATCCCTTCTCACATATTGTTTGCATTGTACTAGATTTTCTAAGCAATTAAATCATTTTGTTAGTTTTTTTATATCTTCTTGTGTTTTAATTTATTATACTCTATTATATATGTTTCACTCTTTATACTTCGTTAACTCAAAATTCTAAGTTTCTAACTAGTCAAAATTTTGAGTTTCGGATCAATTTTCTCCCCTACTGTCACTCATATTAGTCAATGCTTTGCCACATCCTTGTTATATGAACATTGATCATTTTAGCTTATTAATAAAATCATACTTTTAAACTAGAAGTAGTTCAAACCATCTGGTACATAATAAATGTTGTATTTGATCTTAATGATACTTATCATAAAATTGAAATAAAACAACATCATATGTTGATTTTTTAAATGATCATGTTAGATGCATCAATGGGAATCTTATGGTAGCATATAGAGGTTTTTCTAAAAAATATTTATATGAGTATAAGACAACACTAAAATACAGTGATCTAGCCACTCCCATATGCATAGTTTTAAGTTTACTTGTCAAGTAGCAATCCATGTATGAAATAACTATGGAGGCTTCTTTTGTGGTCCAAAAGAATTTGTTTTTATCATGTATATTAGTGTATTTATCATATATTTAATAGTTTGGTTAGCAGTGTTACAACTTTAATCCATTTTTCTATGCAAAGTATGGCTATATATGGTTTTTTTAATTTGGCATACATATTTTATTGATTTATCAATACATATTTGACCTATTAATTACATTGATCACATAGTAATAAGGTTAATATAATTTTATTTAAAATAACATAACAAAAAAACATGGTCATGATGTGATATATGCAAGGTTTCTTTCAACTAGTCATATTAATTACATTGATCATATAGTAATAAAGTTAATATAATTTTAAAAAACAACATATAAAAAAATCATTCATAATTTTATTTAAAATGGCATAAACTAATAATGATAAAATAATAGGACAAATGCAATCGTAATATTATTTTTTCCCTTAATTACTAATATTAGTTATTTTTATATCAAATGGTATTACCTCAACCGATTATATTTCTCAAAATTCAACAAGGAAACTAAGGTTCAAATATTGACAAGCGATACATGCATAATTTCCAAGCTTGTTGCAATACCACCATGTAGTCATGATGTAATAAATATTTATATAGCTAAATAATTCATGTTCTCTCCTTCAATTGTTGAAATGAGATTGCAGACGCAATTCTAATCAAATTATTTCCACATTCAATAGTTTTTAACACATGCAATTGGTCCAAGGGCTTGACTTCTACAAGAATTGGGCCTAGTCCCTTTGCCCCTAATATTTTATATCTATCCAAATTCATTTATAATCATATTAGATATATTAAAGGAATTGTTTATTATGTTATTTTGTGCATAACCTCAATTTTTTCATTAGTTCTGCTTGCTACGACTTCAAATTTGCTAGTTTCATGTTTGTGGATCTACAAGTACATCATGAAAAGGTGACTCTATTATGTTAGAAATAGAGTCTATTCCATAATTTGGGTTATGTAAATGTATCTTCCAAGGTACATACTTAGATTACTTTAGGGGCAAGTTATCTAGTTACTTCATGCAATGTAATAAATGCACAAGTGTCAATGTGCAAGTTGTCCCTTGCACAACTAGGTAGAGTGTTGGCCAAGGAACTTGTGTTCCTATATAAGAAAGGCCTCATTGTTAGATAGATATAGAGTTAGGGGACATAGTCAGATAGTGTAGCTTAGGGGATAGTACATTTTTGTGTACTACACCATCCATTGGTGATGGGTAAAATGTAATTTAGTAGTTTTATTAATTGAGTGTTCATTTCCTCCATAGCTACATTGTATTCTTTTATATGATTTCTATTTACAACATATTTCAGTCATCTAGCAGATTTACTTTCTTTCATATTATTTTACATCTTGTGATTGATATCTCCTAGTGTTATTACATCAAAAGCTAATAGTGGTATCAGAGATACGATAGATCTAGTCTGTGTAGGTCAATAATGAAACCACCATTATCATTGAGCCTGAGTGTTTTTTCAAACTGACGTGCCGCTATACCAACCACTATCAAAATATCTCAAAAGAATCTATGTGGTAGAATTAGGAAGAGTCGCAAAGTTAGAACTGAAAGAAATCTTCGTTTCAAAAAATACTGAGATTATATTTTGACTAGTCTTTTCCACAAATTTGTAATAAAAACTTGTGAAGATAGGACTCAACATTCAATCCACTAGAATGATAAATCATCTATTGAAGATCATCCAGGTTATTTAGAATTTGCTACCTAATGCTTAAAGTTTTTTTTGTTTCTAGAAAATTAATTCTCAGAGGCTTGGGAATCCTCCTACAACATAAATCTAGGAGACTCCAACTTTGTTGCCCGAAGGTCGATGTGCCCTCATAGTGCAAATATTAGTTCCTTGTACAAGAGAAGAAAACTACGAAAGAAGACTCCTGGAGAAGAGTTGTGGTGAAGTCAGGAGACTGAATATCTCCATTGCTATATTGAAGAACTTCATATTTGAAGAACATGCCATAGAAGCCTTGATACAAAAATGCCATTGTAGCCTTGAAGAACAGGCCATAGAAGCCTTGATACAAACAGGCCATAGAAGCCTTGGTACTGAAAAAGGCCACATAAGCCTTGATACTAAAAAAGGCCGCATAAGCCTTGATACTAAAAAGGCCACAGAAGCCTTGATCCTGAAGAATAATTCGAAAAGAATATTTAATTCAAAAGAAAAATAACATTTTAGTACTAATATATTTGTTTCATAGAAATAATATTCAGTGAGTTGGGAAACTTCCTACAAGAAATTTAGGAAGAGTATCTTCTTCAAAATCAACTCAGCACCTGAAGCAAAATCAAAGAGATCAAGAGAAGATCTCGTTGAATAACTTCTAGTATTGGAATAAGAAGAAGAAAGACTAGGAGAGTCTTGCTCGAAGCCAAAAGCAGCAGAATAAGAAGACCCATAAGAAGATATCACCACCAACACTTCCAAGAGTAAAAGTTTGAAGAGAAGATCTCAAGGAAGACCATCAGAAGCTGCAATATTGAATATCTAGGAAAGGTCTAAAGAATAATCCAGAAGAAGGCCTGTAGAGACTTGTTGAATATCATCAAAAGAGTTCTTAGGAGAACTCATTGGAGAAATCCACTACCAAGGTGAAGCCCTTGATAGTGAAGGACTTGGGGCAATTTTCACCATCCGATAACAAGCCCAACAAGAATAATTTGGTAAGGAGTACCAAATCCGTGAAGAATAATTTGTCAAGGAGCACCAAATACATGAAGAATAATTTAACAAGGAGTGTCAAATCTCATAATAATATCCTGCTTGAAGTCAGAATTCGAAAAGAAGACTTGAAGACAGAAGAAGCTCATCAAATCTTGAAGATTTGAAGATTACCTCTCACAAGCAAGAAGGCACCGCTTTAGAGACAAAAACTTCTCCAAATCTATAGCAGAAGGAGGAGAACACAATAGGAGAACAAGCCACCAAATCCTAGGCTCATGAAAGAAAGTTCGAGATCATCATTTGGTGAAGGAGTTATTTAGGACAGTCTACAAAAAGGTGCAAGATCCTACTCAAAGCAGCAACTTGGTGATCTTAGACACCAAGATCTACATCCTCTACAAAAGTGACAAAAGAGATACAACTTTCAAAAGGTAAGAAAATTTTGGTACAAGTAGATTCATTAATTGGATTACTTATCATATTTGTTAGAGCACATGAATTTGGATTAAAGTTGCAAGAATAAAATTGAATTACAGTCTTCAAAAGTGCAAAATAAAAAAGGTTATTTTTAAGGATTCATTTGAACATTAATTAGGAGTTGATTATATTTCAGAATTACTTCTATAAACTACTTATCATCTACTTTGGAAAAAGAAAAATAAGACAGTCCTACAATACTAAATTGTAGTGAAATTGCAAAATAATTATTGAAGGTTCATTTCAAATTATTCTTGATTAGTTGCAGTAAATTTGATTAAGTGCATTATCTTGAGAGTTGATTGGAGTGATAAGGTGAAATTTTTAGTGCATTAAAAAAAATTCTATTATATTTATTTGCACTATCACACTACTCTCAAAAGAAATTAGATTTGTGTTTTTGAAAGGCACAAAATCTGATTTGTATCAAGTGTGTAGAGACACTATTAAAGCATAGAAATCTGTAACACATAGTTGCCAAGTGGAGCCACTAATAATGCTAGAATCCTCCAAAATCTAGAGAAGAACACAACTAACTAATAACAGAAATAGAAGCTTCAAATACTGAGACTTGGTGAGTCTTAAATCCAGAGCATTACAATGTTGGATGCAAGGAAATAAAGTGCAGAAAATTACATCAATTGAAAAGCTTCTATCTATTGTTATCTAAGTTTGGATTTGTTATCAAAGTATCCAAGAAAAAATGGAAAGGTGTGTCTACTCATAAAATACAACCTCAAAATCCTTGTATTGCAGGAAAAATCTACCACAAACCAGAATTTCATATTTGGAAATAGAGTGCAAAAGAAGGTACATTAAAGAAGCCTTATATACAAGTTATGATATATTTTATTGCACTACTCTAATCTGGTTTTTAAAGAAAAAGAGCAGATTTGAAAATGCCAAAAAAGGCACAATAACTACAGGGTAAATCATCCAATGAAGGTCGAACGTCAACACTCTTCTTCCCAAGCAAAAGGAGCCACACAAAGGGCTTATCTTGGATGGACGAACTGCAAAAATTAAAGCCCACATAAGGTTGTCATCAAGCTACATTTACGTAGACAAAAAGAGTGCACATCTACTATGAAAAGGCATCTTTCACGACCCGTTACCCTCAAACCCTATCAATAGGACATTAATTGATCTTGGGATCAATTAATGTTCAACAAAAAGGGTCATAGACCCTAAAGAATTTAACAAAATTTCAATTAAGGAATTTTGAAGGAATTTAGGAGGGAAAATAATAAAAATAATTAAGCATGTTTAATGTTTAATAATAAGGTTAATTGCATTTAATCTTAATGCAATTAAATGTCCAATTCTTATTGGACCAAATTAGGCACTAGTATTATTTAATACTAAAAGCCTATCCTATTTCCCTCACGGCATAATTTGGTTGGTGGAGAGAAAGGTGAGATTCTCTCCTCTATTGTTTAATTAGGGATGCTTTGGAGGGATGTGGACCAAAGGGGGACATAAAACAAAAAAAGGGACCACCTATCTTATCCTTAGTAGGACCCTTTTCTTTCCTACTTTTGGCTTATACTCCACATGGTAGCTTTAGGATGACTAGAATGGTAGGTGGGATTCTTCCAATTTCAATCTTGCAACACCCGTCTATCAAATAGTAGTAGATAGCCACCCTTTTTATTAAAATAATTAGGTGTCCACAAAGTGGACCCAATTTTTATTGAACTTTAAAGGACTTTAGAATTATTAAAAAAATATAAGAATTATCCCATCCTTTTGGGAATTATCCATTTGGCTTCCCTACATCGGTGGAAATAAAAGGGAGATCTCTCCTATTATCATTAATAGTCCTAGCTTTGTATCTATTCTATACCTCAATAGTATTAGTTTTGTATTTGTTCCCATGAAAAGGGAACACAAAACAAGAGAAGGTCACCTACCTTATCCTTATTTGGACCCTCTTCTACTTCCTGGATTACCCTCTACGTGACATGATAAGTCTTAAGGGACCCAAGGCATCTTTTAATAATAAAATAATAAGGCCACTATTTGGCCATAAGTGGGAAATTTTCCTATAAATAGAGGACACCTTGGGAAGAAAGGAGTATCGAGGAAATCTTGGAGCTTAGGGAGTATGCTCTCCACTTTGGTGGATCAGAAACCAAAAATATTTGGGAGAGTACTAAGATTTAGGTTTAGGCTAGGAAATCTTGGACTTAGGGAGTATGCTCTCTACCTTATTGGTAGATCAGAAACCAAAAAGTCTTTGGAGAGTACTAAGTCCTAAATTAAGGGCATTTGGCCAATATGAGTGGACTAAAGAGGTAGATCTAGAAGTAAGCATGGACGGGAGCACAAAAAGGAAGTAGGAGACAAGCTTTGGAGACTAACAGGAGAAGTCTAGTTCAACCCAACTTGGTTTATGAGGTTGGATCTCTCCTTTGTAGAAATGATGTTATATTTGATTTTGTAGGATAAACAAAATCATGAATATTCATCTTTCTAATGTATTGTGGAAATACTTAGATAGTAGACTTTTAAAAGTATTGCAGAAATACTTAGAGGATAGTATTTTTAATATATTATGAAAATACTTAGATATTAGTTTTTCTAGAGTATTTTGGAAATACTTAGATAATGGACTTTTTAAAGTATTGTGGTAATACTTAGATAATGGACTTTCTGATATATTGTGGAAATATATCATTGAGATGCATAGATATATTGTGGAAATTTATATTGATGATATGCATAATTATATTTGAGGGAATACATTGCTTATTTGCTTAAAAAAAAAGAAAGCATTGAATATTTAAGTGATGTGGGGGTCCCTCTATATGGAAGAACTAGGAAGGTCTTCCTACTAACCAACCTAGGGTGAATATTAAACCATGGTAGGTTAAATGGATGGCCACATGGTGGCTAGGAGCTAGAAGTGAGAAGGAGCTTAGGTAGCCAATGGGGGCTATGTGAACAATGAATAGTGAATATGAATAGTAACTCTAGCACAAAATGACTAGAATTCGATGTCTACACATGTCGATTATGTGTGTAGGAGGATGAACGTAGTGTTCATTTTATTGTGAATAGTGAATAGTGAATAGTGAATAGTAACTAGTGAATAGTAAATGAATAGTGGAAATATATAACCAGTTGATAGGGAAGGGAAAATAACACCCTTTTTACTATATTTTAATGTAATCAAATGTTTGCAAATTTTAGAAGAATATTTAGAGGAAATTATGGGGTTTCCTCACTATATTCAATCATACGATTAATGACCATATATAGGATTTATGGGCTGTTGAAAATGGTTGGATTGGATGAGAGGAGATTGAATCCTCTCAAACCATGAAATCTATAATAAATAATTAAGGAAAGAATAGACAAGGATCTATTCTTGGTTTGGCATGGATGCATAGAAAATGTGAGATAAATACTACCTTAATATGATTAAGGTTCTAAATAAGAGTGGATGGAGAATCCATTCTTGAGGAAGTTATAAGCTTCCTTCTTCATACACTTAGTATGGATACTTAGAGAAGAAAAGAATGGATTTGTATTCATTCTTGAGGGAATTTATAAGGTTCCCTCCAAAGTCTATGAGACTTCTCCAAAATGTGATTCCAATGATTATCATAAACATATGTAAATTATTAACATTCATATGATGACTTAGAGAAAGGAACTGGTAGATTCCTTAATTGCATCATTGATTTTAAAGGAACGGGTGGATTCCTTTTTGGTATGAGAAATACCTTAATGTTATAATGATGACTTAGAGAAAGGAATTGGGAAACTTCCTTAATTGCATCATAAACATGAGATGGAATAATGGTATTCCTTGACTTGTATCTGATTAAAAGGGATCGGTAGATACCCTTCTGTACTTGTAATCTTGGTATCTTAAGTTTATGAATATGAGGAAAGAATACATTTTGGAGGTTGGGTTTTTCTCGTCAGGGTTTTCCCAGGATAAAACATTGTGTCACTCTATTTTGTGGGTTGATGTGTTATTTCTTGTTCCTATTGCTTTTAATTTCAAAATTAAAATGATATATGTGGATGAGATGGTTAAATAATATAACGGGATAGTTATGCATGTTATTCATTCAGCAATTTCATTTATAATGCTAAGAATGTATGAATAATTTCTAACATGTTGATGATTTAATGATATGTGATTGTGCCATTTACTTTTCGGATTAAATTGGTTAAATGTTAATGATGAAGATAATTAGTTTTACTTCTTGTATTCAATAGATGTGTGGAATTCATAGAAGCTATTCATAATGGAATATAATTTCTGCTTAAGTGGATCTCTAATGTGATGTTTCAGATCTATGGTTATAATGAATAGATTCTATCATAAAAGGCTCCATTAGTTTATGTTCACCTCATAAACACTCATTATGGATCAAATTAGAACACATTGAAATTCAAAGTGGAATAAAATCCACAAGGAGGCAAAAATTGGTCTTGAACTAAAAACAAAAATAAATCTTATATCCTAAAAGCTAAGATGTTGAGTGTGCATGAGGTGGGGTACACCCTTATTGGACAAGTAATGTCCTTTTGTAATAAACTCAATGTGTACAACAAAAGCGTTGTCTAAACAAAGGGTGAACCATTATGTTTCTAAGAGATTTAAAGTTATATATAATCATATTTAAGATGGCATTCCATGGATTCTTATCACAATAGTGATATTGTTGTCTTAGAAATATCTTCTAGATGAAGAGGATCATCTCTAAGACCTATGAATAACCATTAATAAGGTTATTTCATCTATGATGGTTTTCCATTGGTGTGGTTCTCCATCTTCAAGGCATTCACCTACGTACTGATCTTGGTGGACAATATGTTTATTGGTGATTTCTCTTCTATGGGATGAAACCTTACGCTTGGCCAATGTTCTTATACCAATGGGGTATGAGGGTTTCGTAGAAGCTGATCACTTCTACCTTAAGAGACTTTGATCAAGTCTCAATAGCTCTTGATGCTATATGCCTTGATAAGCTTTGATCCAAATGGAATGAGTCTATCTTAGGTCATGATTATGTCTCTTGCCTCATGGAAAATGTAAGTGTTAAAAAAAATTGAGTGGTTGAGTAGTAACAATTGGGGTTGTTACAACATCAAAAATATACACAAAAAATAAAAATTATTGGAGGAATAGAAAAGAAGGAGCAAATGTGTTACATTCAAGGTCTTTGCATCGTCTATCCACTTGTAAAATAAAAGCTTGTTTGTTGCCCAAGAAACGTAACAAAGCAAAGGAATGGCATACAAAATGGCTTGAGGAGTTATAATATCCACCATAAAAGACGTTACAGGGAAGGACTTCATGTAGAGAGTTTGAATGCCACTTGGCATAAACTTTCTAAGACATCATTTCTCTCTCAATGCTCAAGAAACCTCATGTAGGAGTTACAACAAAGTGGTGACACTTGTTATCCTCCACAAGCTTCACACAAGTGCCCACACGAGTGCCCATACATTACAGAATGATCAAATAATGTTGAACAAGAAATTCATATGTTATAGAAGGAGAGGAGCGCTCATTTGTAATGGGTATGACATGTATCACAAAGCCCATGATTATTCGTCCATAAAAGGTGCTCGAAGTCCAAATTTCAACAAGAAACAAAGCACGGTCAAAGCCATCCAAAGCATAGTGTGGAAGGAAGGAATAAGGAGATTTAAAGGCTCCTGGTATTGAAGGTCAAACCTTCCTATTTTTATAGCGCCTATGTACCATCTTTGAAGACAAGCAACTCCAAGGTATCTCCGTTGATTCTAGCGCCAAACGTGACATTTATATTGTTGTTATATCCAACCTAAGAAAGCGCAAAATAGTAAGGATATTTAGCATCCAAAATGGAAGGTTTAATCCCATTTTATTATTGTTTTCATATTTGGAGATATAAGGGTTATAAACTAAGGTTAAAACTTAGATTTTTAAAGCAAAAGCTATAAGGGATAACTTATCTAATTGAATTAATATTTGCAATTTAACCTAGGAGAAATAAGGAATTCTACTTGGATTAAATTATTTAGCATTTTACAAATATTACTAATTTTCTAATTTTCCAAATTTGGGAGCCACAAGGGTTACTACATCAAAATTAATTTATTGAAAATTAGAAATAATCCAAGGGATATAAAAAGAGGTTATTATGGTTTTTACTAAGGTTGGATAGTTATAATTTTTCTTGTCTCAAAACTTCTAAAGGGAAAAAAAGAAATCCAACAGTAAAACCTCTTCAAAATTGAAAAGTGCTTAGTTCTATTAGGAGTAATAAGGTGTTAATAAGTTGATTTTTGATCTTTAGAAAATTTGTACAAAATCAACCAAAAATTGAATTATATTTTTACAAAAGCACTATATCATACTCCAAAATCATTAGGGAGTCATAAGGGATTCTACAAAACTTGATAATAATAATATTTATCTAATATTATCAAGTGGGAAGATATAATATTTCTTCAAAACCTAAAATTAGGTGTCCATACTCTCATTACTAGGGAGACATAAGGAAGCCTACAAACTAAGGATTTATAAAGGTTTTATCAAAACAAGCTTATATACTTCAATAAGGTATCATATATAAGGAGCTATAAGAATATAATTTTATCTCACTTCTTCAAATTAAATCTCTTCAAATGGGTAAAGGAATGTCATACAATGAATGTAAAACTTGCTCCAACAACCAATTCATAAAACATGATCACATGTGGCTTATTGACTTAGGATCCAGTCATCATATGACGGGAAATGTACAATGGTTTGACTGTCTTGAAGTTGCTAAAGGTTACAGATTAAGAATTGCAGACAACCAAACTTATCCTATACATGGATATGGATGTGTAACACCCAACAAACCATTTCCAAATCTTCTACTACAAAAAGTATTGTATGTTCCTGGATTAACATTCAATCTCATCTTAGTAAGCAAGCTAGTAGAAAATAACTATATGATTAACTTTGGATATATGGATGGGATCAATACATGTCTCATTATGAATCAAGATGGAATAAAAGCAACAGGTTCAATCCATGAAAATACATACATCGTAGGCTCAATGGAAATATCACAAGATATTGTGGTGTTTCAAAATGATACTAACATATTTGTAGAAGAACAGGTTGAAGAAAATGAAGAACCAGTACACCAAAAATGCAAGCACAAAAGAATGAGAGGACAATTGCACCATGTCCTACCCATTTATCAACAATCAAAATCAAATGAAGATACTTGCAAGAACTATAAATGTGGTTGGATAGAAGATGAATCTAAACAAGCCAAAGATCATCCAATGAAATAAGCTCCCGCGACAACCTACTTTGCATCATATGAAGACACATATTACCTACTAAAACTAAATACGAAGAATGTCGATGAAGAGTACAAATATCAAGACGAAGAAGAAGATCAATATTGAAGACTAAAGTCTTCAATACCCAAATAATGTAATACAAGGGGGTGTTAGAAATAGAGTCTATTCCATCATTTGGGTTATGTAAATGTATCTTCCAAGGTACATACTTAGATTACTTTAGGGGCAATTTATCTAGTTACTTCATGCAATGTAATAAATGCACAAGTGTCAATGTGCAAGTTGTATATGTGCAAGTTGTTCCTTGCACAACTAGGTAGAGTGTTGGCCAAGGAACTTGTGTTCCTATATAAGAAAGGCCTTATTGTTAGATAGATATAGAGTCGGGGGACATAGTCAGATAGTGTAGCTTAAGGTATAGTACAATTCTATGTACTACACCATCCATTAGTGATGGGTGCAATGTAGTTTAGTAGATTTATTAATGGAGTGTTCATTTCCTCCATAGCTACATTGTATTATTTTATATGATTTCTATTTACGACATTTCAGTCATCTAGAAAATTTACTTTCTTTCATATTATTCTGCATTTTGTGATTATTATCTCTCAATGCTCATTACATCAAAATCTAACATATTATGAAACCTAGTAAATCCTTCAACATTCCAAACCAAAATTATAAACCATAATTTCCATGAGTCCTTGATCAAATCAAAATTTTCATATGGAATTTTGACTGGTTTTTATTTTGCAGATCAAAAATATCAATCCAACCTTCAAAATATTACCAAGTGACAAAATTACAATTTGTTATTTGGCAAATTGTGATTTGCTACTTAAGAGGTGAAAAAAATCAAGGTTGAAAGGGGTGATTTACCATTTTTGAAGTGTGATTTGCACTTGGAACATCAAAAAGAGCATCTTTAACTCAAAAGTGTGATTTTTCATTTTGCAATTGTGATTTGTCATTTTCTAAATGCACTAAAATCTCCCAAGTGTAAAAATTGAATTCACTATTTCGAAATGTGCAATTTGCCAATTTTCTTTATAGAAAGTGAAAATTTGCTTGAGTAAGAAATTGTGATTCGTAATTTTTGATCAAAGTGGTTTGTTCTAAAAAACTGTTATTTATCAATTTTTACCAACAAAAAGCAAGTTTTGTCCGAAGTGTGATTCATGCTATGAGGAGTTGTGATTTACTATTTTTTCATAAAAAATTGTTTTGAAGGTTTTTCAAGCTAATTTTCACATTTGTAGGTACAATCAAGATCAAACTCAAGCTTATGAATACGAGGTCAAAGACACAATAGTCTGACAATGAGATTTGATCTCTTGAACTTATTGCTTATTAGATAAAGAGTACTAAGGGAAAGAAACTATCACATGTTATCATATTTGTATTGTATATGTAAAATACTTGTGACATCACACGTTATCATGTGTTGGATGTGATTAGATGGTTGACCTACTCCTAGTTGGAATGTGTATTTTTGTATATGGAATGTGTTTTTCTTTGGCATCTACCTATGGGTTATTATTTCCATTATGTTGTCTTTCCTTGCATCATATGGAGCTATATTATACTGTATCACATTGTATATTTGTTTGTATGATCATAATACTCCCCTATACTACATGGACCAATGAGACAGTGGATCTCCTATGGCAATTTGAGCCTTGGTTATGGATTATTTATATTATATATGTACTATAATTGTAAAAGATCATACTTGTGGCATAGCATGTTACATGCAATGAGATGATCCGCCTATTCTTAGTTGGGATGTGTATTTTGTATTTTGGAACACTATTTTTCTTTGGCTTCTCATATGCTATGGTGACCATGTGTATTTTTTGAGTCCTTTTGATCTACTTTAGTCATATGTAGATATTGACATAATTTCTTCTTTTTTGAGTAGGGAAATCTCTATAATCCCTAGCCTGCTAGGTAAAGACAAAGTCAATGGGACCCCGATAGTCTAGGTAATCAAACCGAGGTAACCCATTGACAAGAAATCGGCCACTACCAATCGGCCTATGCCTTTCAGGCTACACAGTTTCTTTTTTAATGGCTATAAGAGATTGAAATAAGCCTTGCATATATCACATCATGACCATGTTGACATGGCATTTAAAAACATGCAATGGTATTTAGCAATTGTGCATATATTACCTGACAAGAATAGTGTACATGCTAGTTTTGACGTGCCACCTCAGCCGAAGAAATAGACTAGTCAATAAATGTGTTGGAATCCAAGTACATGTAAAATGTAATTTTGATGTAATAGTTTTGATATACCAAAGTTTTGTAAATTGTATATAGTTGTACATTGAAACAATGCATGTAATAATGAGTTGCGTTATGTGTAAACATAGTCATGCGAGAATAGTTATCACCCATTAGACATGAGGTATCCGGGTGGTAGTTGTTTGTTAACTACCATCCCCAAGGTTAAATAGACCCCCTCATTCAATTGAGCAGGTACCATGTATCAACACAAACACATGTACAAGAGAGAGTAGATACATTCACATAGGCATTGCATTGTTTATGCCAAGAGGAATTCTACATAGGATCGCAAATTGTGTATGTAAGATAATTTCATACACCATTCATCATACATGCTATTGTTAATACAATATCTAATCAATATTCATTCATAATCTGTTATTTCCATTGTGTGTTCTTTGTATGTTTTATAACTAATGATTGTTACAAAGGAATAAATTCAATTTGGTAGTTGTATTCTTTCCAAGTCTATTGCACAAGGTCATACAGTGAGTTGTCAAGTTCATATAGTGAGTTTCCAAGGTCGTACAGTGAGTTTCCAAGGTTGTACAATGGACACATCAGGTCATACAATGAGATTGTTATGTCATATAGTGGAGATTTAAGATCATCTAGTTGGTGTTAGCAGTCTTAAAAAAGTTAGGTTGTCCTATTCGCAGTCTAAGTCGTCTGAATTTTAAATCAAAGTAGTCATAAACAAGACATGATGCAGGTCATACAAGCCTCATCATTATAAACTTGAGTATTAAATCTGTCAATTCAAATTGTTCCTCCAAGGGTGGAATACCACCACCATGAAACATTTGGTATTGTCATTTTGAAGTTCGAACCAGAACCGTGTGAAGCTTGAAGAGGTGAATGACAAATAACTTACCACAATGATGTGGGAGGCATGGATGTAGAAGAGTCAAATACTAGTGAATAAGAAGTTAGAGAATTGTACAACAATGTGGGAGTGTTGAGCATACTAAATAATTGCATGTTGATGAAAGACTACAAATAAAAGAATATTGTTAGAACTTGAAGTACCATAAGTCGAATGCATTTGGAATCCTCACTTGGAGTATAGTTTAGAGCTGAAAGTGAGCATGTAGGTTGAATTATGAAAATAAATTCATGTAGAGTCAGGCCATCAAGGAAAGGTCATCTGCTACTAGGTCATACAATGGGAGGTCATACATTAGTAGGTCATCCAAGACTATCCTATCTAGAGGCTATGGCAAAAATCCATACAGCAAACGATCATACAATAGGAGGTCATATGATAGGAGATTATGTAGTAGAAGGTTGTATGGTATGAGGTCATACAACAAGTAGCTATACCATAGGTCATATTGAACAACCAAACTAGAAGAAATTTAAAGCTTCTACGAAGCACCAAAGAGGGGTTTTACAAAATGTGTGAAGATTGCCAAAAGAAATTCTTAAATCATATGGATTGTATTTGGTCGCATGGACTATTGCAAAAGAAAGAACTTTGGATTTGAGTGACAAGCCATATAGTAGGAGGTTGTATATTTTACAAAATCTGTGAATATTGCTAAAAGAAATTCTTAAATCATACAGATTGTATTAGGTTGCATGGACTATTGCAAAAGAAAGATATTTGGAGTTGAGTGACAAGCTATACAGTAGGAGGTTGTATAATAGGAGAGAGAGAGAGAGAGAGAGAGGTGGAGTCCAGGTTGAAAATAAGGATCAACACCCTTGATGAATGACAAGGTCATGGAAAGAATACAACTTCACCTCAAAAGAAGGGCAAGAGGAAGGAAAGGATGCAGGTCCTCTTGGAAGACATAACATGGATAACACTAGCTAGAGAATTTTGTAGAACATGGTGGCTAGAAAACCCAACAAATCATACATTAAAGATCATATTTCAAAATGCAAGAGGGGTTTATTATGCGAGTACCAAGCTTTGACAAATATTTCTTCAAGCCATACCTTTTGGAGATGCTACAAACATATGACGTTGATAAAAATCAAAGCAAAATAATGATTGGTAATAGGGAGCTTTGTGTATCATTTTTTCCAAGCAATTTCCATAGAACTTTCAGATTGTTGAGTTCCACCAGACCAATGAAGAAGTATTGGAGCATTATCGGTTTAATAATTTTGTTAATAAAGATACCAATCTCAATCTAAAAGGAGTGGCTAGATTGATGAAGCATGAAAGCCATGGACTAAAGATGCAACAATTGAATTGAAGTATAAAGAGCTACAATGCATAATGAACATGATCATGTCAAGATTACCTGATGATCAAAGAGCCTTGGATATGCCCACTTGGATCATACCATACATGGAAGGAATCATGGTCAGAGAAGCATTTGATTGGGATACTTTTTGGTCAGACTGTATTCATAGTTTTTTGATGTTGTATATAAGGAGTTTTTGGATGGCTTTCCATGCCATTGCTTTAATGTTGGATGCAGTATCAGACTGAACCCTCAAACTATTCTAAAGTGTGCACCAACAACTCTCAATGGATACATATGGTACCATTGTTGAGGGTGAGAACTTTGGGAAAGGAGGAGAAAAGTACCTTGAATAAGAGAAAGGCACAAGAAGCATCAGGTGATGATACGGATGTTGAAGGAAGCGAGGAATCCAATGGAGATAAGGAGCAGCAACCAAAATCTAAGGAGTTGGTCAAGAAGGATAAAAGATGAAGAAATTTGGAGTAGCAGTGGCAACAGAGGAAGCACAACTATAGCAAAAACAACCACCCTAACATTAGCAACAACAACCAAATATTCAAGGACCCCCACAGCAAGGCACAACAAAGAAGACAAATGGTGGTAGTGTTTAAAATATGAAGGGTTAGCAGAATGAGAAGCATGAAATGCCACAGGAGGCAGTGCAACAGGAAATTCTAGCATGACTAGGAAGTCAAGCTATGTGACGAGGCACTATAGGTACCATGGCAGGTACCAGATGAGTGACTTCAAATAAGATTGTCGTCAGTGGACAGTAGCCAAAGTTGTGGGAACCTATTTTGCAAGAGGTCCAATGTGTAGAGAAGACAATGCAATAGTCTGAGGGAAGAACTGCATAGCAACACACATAGGAGATATTAGTTGTAGATGTCAATGAGAAAGTGCATACTATAGTTTATGTAGTGGGAGCATCACCACCAATGGATGAAGTACTAGGAGGACATTTTTTTGGTGATGTTTCGATATAGATGGTCAATATGGACATACCTAAGAGTTAAAAATGATGCCACTAAGACAATATGCAAATGATATGGGACAATGTGGATCACCTTTGTTGGATGAGGGACCACGGATGGAGTTCACATCTACAACACATGCTACAATACTAATTTTAGCTATGTAAGAGAAAAGAGAAGGGGAAGAAAATTGTATCTATGTACAGTTGGTGGCACAAAGACCATAGTAGCTAATCGTCTAAGGAAGAACCTGAGAGAAGAAAGGAGATGGTGGAAATAGCAAAGAAGACTGATGTAGGAGAAAATATTCATGAGAGCAAGGCAGCTAAAGAGAAGATCAACCTAACAAGTCATAGTGGGGAAGATGTGGAGGAGACTACCACCGAATATGACACAAATATGAAACTAGCAAAGGAGACAAGTGAGCATTTCATCATAGACGTGCCAAATTTGAGGAAACCACCAATTCTTAGGAAAAATATCAATGAGTAGGTTGACAAATTCTTTGAGAAAGTGACTAGATTGTTTGATAGAGTCAAAGTGAGTTTAGAGTCAAATTGTTGATGACTTGCAACTATGGCAACTAAGAATGGAGAATGAACTGAGCATACTGGTGTGTTGGGCTTATGACAATGAGCATATAAAACAATTGTAGAAATCTATCAAATGCAACCATGGGAGCTAAGAGTTAGCAATAGCAATGTCAATTCAATGTTGGAAATCAAGAATTTTCTTGAAGGAACTCAAGTACTCTGCCAACGTGCACCATAAGTATGTGTAGATGAACAAAATCTTGTGCCCCATATTGAAAAAGAATAAAATTTAAGTATGTGAAGCTTGCACCTAAGATGGTAAATTCATGCCAGAATGAACATTTTGGCATCACATTCAATGGTTAGCAACAAGATTGGAAAAGTTTCAACAAATCATTTATAACCAAAAGCTAAAGAAAGAAGATTTGGGTAACCAAGTGCAAATAGTAGAAGAATGACTTCAACAAGTACAATAGGATGCCAAAGTAAAACTAGCAGAGTTGAGGAAAGAGATGGAGGCTCTGAGGCAAGTGCAGGAGCAGCAAGATCAATTGATCAGTCAATTAATGTTAAGAGTGTGCAGTGAGGGAGCAAAATCTTAAGGCAAAGATGCATAAAGTTACTTGTCGACATCAATTAATTATTTAATGTGATAAGCAACTACAATATTGACAAGGAGAGAAGTTGTAGTAGCAAAAAGGGAGGTAAAATTGAAGGCTAGGCTAGCTCAATTTAAGCATAATTCAAATCATTATGGCTTTCAATGGGATCGTTGCCATCCCTATGTAAAGCATTTGAAGGGAGAGATTGAAGTCTTGATGTTGTAGATCCAAAAGTTTGGAGCACCGAGTCCTATGCCTCAACCTCAAAAGATCCAAAGTCCCTGGGAAAAGCAACAGTCGTTGACAAGGACATTGACCAATTTATAGGGGAGGACAGATGTATGTGCTAGTTCTAACATGTCACCTTCACCAAAGAAATAGACAAGTCAACAAGTGTGTTGGGACTCAAGTACACACAATATAATTTTGATGTAATAGTTTTTATATACCAAAGTTTTGTAAATTGTATATATTCATGCGTTCAAACAATGCATGTAATAATAATTTGAGTTATGTGCGAACGTAGTCATGCAAGGGTATTTATCACCTACTTAGAGGTGATATGTCTGAGTGGTAGTTGTTTGTTAACCACCATCCCCAAGGTTAAATAGACCCCCTCATTCAATTGATTTTGTATAATGTATCAACACACAAACACAAGTATAAGAAAGAGTAGATACATTAACACAAGCATTGCCTTGTGTATTCCAAGAGGAGACATTCTGCACAGGATCGTAGACTATGTATGTAAGATAATACCATACATAATTTACTGTATAGCTATTGTCAATACAAGATCTACTCATATCTATTCAACATCTATTATTTCCATTTTGTATTTTTTATATGGTTTGTTACTAGTGATTGTTGCAATAAAATATATTCAATCTATTAGTCGTATTTTTTCCAAGTTGTCACATAAGGTCATACATTGAGTTGCCAAGGTTGTATAGAGGAGACTTCAGATCATACGGAGATTTCAAATCATCTAGTTGGTGTTTGTAGTCTAGAAAAGTGCAGATCGTCTTATTTGTAGACTCGGTTGTTTGAAGTTGAAATTAAAGCAATCATAAACAAGATATGATGCAATAATACAAGCATCATCATTAGAAAACTGATCATTAAATCTGTCAAAACAAATTGTTCATCCAAGGGTGGAGTACCACAACCATGCTACAAATAGAACCTAGGTTTCTCCCTTGAAAGACCATATTTTCAATCACTTGAGCTCATGCCATTTGATAAAATGTTAAGGTTCACCCAAGGGATTAGAACCTTGGTTTGTTGTGTGAAACTTGTTCAAGTTCACATTTTTAATCACTTAGCTCATATCATTTGATAAAATGTTAAGGTTCACCCAAGGGATTGCAACCTTAGTTTATTGTGTGAAACTTGTCACTTCGCACCACCTACCCCAACCCCTTCGGCATACAAACCTCAATTTCCAAAACTATTAAGGTTCGCCCATGGGATTGAAACCTTGGAACATGGTATTGATATCCTTTCTCCTCAACTTATCCTGGACCCTATAGGTCAAATGTTAAGATTCAAGCATGGGATCGAAATCTTGATTTATGATTTGGAACTCCTTGCTCCCCATTGCTCTTTGCAAATCGTTTAAGTAAAATTTTAAGATTAACCCATGGTATTTGAACCTTAGATTACAGTGTGAAACTCATACTCTCCACAAATTTTCCAAGCCCATTGGGCAAAATGGTTCATCCATGGGACTGGAATGTTTGTTTATAGTAATAAACTCCTCACTCTGTAATGCATGCTCTAATCCCCTTGGGAAATATATTAAAAGGTTCACCCATGGGATTGGAACCTTGGGTTATGGTGTGAAACTCTTTGCTTTGAACTGCTTGTACCAAACCCTCTCGACAAAATGTTAAGGTTCAACCATAATATTGGAACCATGGTTTATGATATGAAACTCTTCTTTCCCTATCAGTTACTCCAAACCTAATGAGCTTAAATGTTAAGGTTCATCCATAGGATTGGAAACTTGACTCGTGTTGTGATGCTTTATTCCCTACCATTTGCCCCAAACCCATGGGCAAATGCCAAGGTTCACGAGTGGGATTGGAACCTTAACTTGCAGTGTGAAACCGCTCATCCTCATTGCTTGCCCCAAACCTCATAGTTGAAAATGAGTTTCAATATACATAATGCATATAGTTATCAAAGGTTCATAGTCTTAAATCTATCATTGAGTCAAGACAAATCTTAGACATTCTGATTACATTGATCCATGGTATAAAATGAATTCTTTAACCTGTTATTGGTTGTTTCTAGTTATTTTGTATACAAACATAATTGGTTGGTAAATATTTCTTCTTTTCTAGTCCTTATGGAACTAACTTTGGCATAAAACTGTAGTTAGTCTGGATAGCATTGGTATTACTGCAAAGCAATCTAAAATAAGCACTTGTGAGAAATCATTTTAATATGGTCGAAAGAGGGATTTCTTTTCTCATGAATAAAAGAATTAATTTATGACCATGTCCCTTTCAAAATCAGAATATGGCTTTTATGGGTGGTTTGAGGAATAGTTTCTAAGTCTACACAATTTGCTCTGATTGGTTTCTAATTAGTTAATTTCATTTAAATAACATACTATTTTACTGATAAAGGAAATCTAATATTTTTGAAATGAACAATAAATTTCAGAATAAAATATACTAATATCAATATGCACATTTGTGAGAGCCTTGTTCTAGTGTTGGAGTATTTATACACGAAACTGGTAGAACAAGGGGGGCAACATTATTAGAAGTAATTTAACTACTTACTCTATGTTTTATTGTCTGTCGTAGGAACATTGCAAAAAAAATTTGCTTTGAGGTTGCTGGTCAGAATAAATTCTTCTTCTATACTGACTATTTATATTATATACAAGAAAGACATCTTTTAAAATAGTAGATATTAGAAAACACATTTAAAGTACCATGTAAACAGTTGGAACTTTTTATAATAAGCAAGTCTGAGAGGATTATATTTGAGAAGTAGGATGCAGTCTACAATGTTCCTTAACATGTTAGTTCATTTTGCCATATTATATTATAACCGCATGGTGGTATTACAAAATTTTAACAACTATGTATGAAAGGGTTAGTAAGATTTAAACCTGGATCTTCTCCTTAAAAATTGAGGATATAACCAGTTGAAATAATACCATTTGATAAATATTAAGGTTCACCTATGAGATTTGAACCTTCCTTAGGGATGTGAAACTCTTCATTTCCAACCAATTGCTCTAAGCCTCATGAGCCATTATTCTTCTTGTTGCCTGCATTGACTTCAGGCTTTTTCATAGCATCAAGGCAAAAGAATGTGCTCTGAAGTTGGGATTTCCTAGCAAGTCTGTGAAGCAAACATATAAATTGATTCAAATTCTTTGTGATAATGAAATAGACTATTTAGATTCCACAGTCGCAATAATTATAGAATAACAAAATATTCCTGGAGTTGAAAGAACGAAATTAATTTGATGTTATTTTGGAGACATTTGATTTTGGAAACCTCTATTTTGAGAGTAGCCTTTTATCTATTTGCTTTCTCAAAAATATGTTACCAATTGTCCATTTTGTTGCAGAGGCATGTGTTGCATAAGATGTTTTTGAATTTGTCAAAATTTTGTGGAGTTCTACAACTTAAGAGAAACTGATGAATAAATTCTTAGGATTGTTGCTGAAAAGGAACTGATCAATGTATTGTTGGGAGGACTGTTACTGAACTTGTCCTCCCAAAGCAGTACTGCAAAGTCAAATGAGGGTATTGCTAGGAAGGATAAAGTTTGTAAATTTGTTCTCCAAAGTTCCATGAATGACATTTCTTATCATCTGTAGACTGTGCCTAAGTATTTTATGCTAATTAATTACTCTAGTAGAACCCATTCGCTGATGCTGAATTTGAAAATTATTCCTATGTGTAGCATCTTGTCACTCTATACACAAGTTTCACATACTTAAGATTCATTCTATAGGGTCTTCACCACACATATTGTGCTTCTAGAAATAAAGGGTATCCAATGGACACATAGTTCTGATAGCATACCCCACAAGTCCTAATATATTCATGTGAACACTTCTTTGTACCTAAGAATTATTTTGAATGTTGTGGCTTTCAGGGCTACCTAGTCATCCCCGATGATTGATAAAAATTGGATTTTCCTATGATTTGAGGTCGATCTAGGTCATCATATTTGGATCCTTATACTTTATTTTTGTTGCCTTATCAATGGATTCCATCTTTCAAAACTTATCACTCGGATCCATTTCAATTTGTGCATCACTCACTGTTTATCCTAAAAGTTCTGGAAAAGTTTGTCCACTTGTGTTTCTTTGTCTTTGCTTGCATTTGAAGGTAGGGGTGAGTTGCTTATTTCACCCTGTAATTTCCCATCTTTTGTATGTAAATGTAGACACCCCAAAGAATAATGGTAGTCTTATATGCGCTAATGGAAAGATCCATCATCTGAATTCCTCTTCTTAGAGAACTCCTCAAGCTCCAATACATTGCCTTCCCTAGGCTCTATTTGAGCAGTTTTGGTAGCTTCCTCTTGGGTTACATTATCATATTTCGACTTTGATTCATCAAAGGATACAATATCCCCATTTATCGATTGATTCTTCAAATTTACAATGAATCTCTAACTGCTTTTTTCAATGATCAAAATGTGCTTCCAGTGGCAAATTACCTCAGTGGTAGACAACCATCGACAACTTTAAAATTATCTAGGCTAAATTTTGTAGGGTAATTACCATGAAGTCCATGCTCTGACTATTTTTATTTTTTGCACAACAAGCACTGCCTTTGTAATTTTGTAGTAGTCTACTCCTAGTAGTTTGAATTAGGGAGGACAAAACATAGATGATCCCAAATTTTGTTAGGTCTCTTCTAGAAGTATGTTGATGCTCAATTCCATGCCAAAAATTAAATTCATTAATGTGTGCCCTAATACCTCTATATGGATTATAGCAAGTTTGTGACCTGCATTGAGCATTAGGATAACTGGATTGACATATTATTTTTCATTAGGTTGTTGCTATGTATTCTTTGACAATTGTGCCATATCTCCTACAAGATTTTAGGATTTGGGAAGACTTTAGACAAGGTTACTTACATTCATAAACACTAGAGTCTAAGGAACTTGTCCAATTTCTATACCCTAGTGGGATGTAGAAAACTTTCAATTGGGTCTATGTTGATGCCTATATGACTCTCTTCTATGTCAATTTCTCATCTACCATCACTTGTGCTTCCTATGTGTGGGCTCCTTTCCATATTTTTATTCCTGAGCTATATCAAGGTATTACTATTACTTTGCTTCACTTGTTCTTCCTATGCTTGGGCCCTTTCCATATTTGTTTTCCTAAACTAGATCATGGTATCACTATCACTTTGTTTGTGCTTGGGTGGGGGCCATGGTATGTGCCACATTCTCAAATTCTTCTACCTTTATCATGTTGATATTCACATTGCCTCTTGTCATTTGCTTGGAACAATATCTCTTATCATTATTCTTGGGCCCATATCATTCCTCAGCTTTAACTTACATTGCTAAGGCAAATGTCTAACAAAGTGTTTCAATTTGTTACATTTGTGGCAGTACATAACATGTTCACATTGTATGGTTTGGTTAGTTTTTTTACATTGGAAACTATTGCAAAACCTACCACTACTGGCACCTTCCTTCAAGTTGTTAGGTGCATTCTTCATCTATCTTCCAAATGCTTGTTGATTTTGTTTTCATATTGGAGGGGCATTCTTTTTCAAGCACCCTTTTGTAGTATAGATGTTGCAAAATACCTTTTTATGCATGTTGCACAAATTGCTTCTCAATTTATAGTCAATGCACAATGCTTCTTATTTTCTTTCTTGGCTTCTTTTTTAAATTCTTAGGATATACCCAACACATTCCTATAACAATTGTCAACTGAAGCCCCATTTTTGTTAGTGCCATAGAAGTTGGTGTTGCTTACTACCTAAACCGGCCTCTAGATGATGTTTTAAACTTGCTCTCTCAATTCTTCGCTTTGTTAAAGCCTCTTAGTATAATTTCTAGGAAAAGATCTTCATCTTCTTCCCATAATAAGAAAGAATCCCCTCAACAAACCATATTTTTTCAATTTTTTTGTCTACTCCTCTTCTAGTTTGTTCACCATTTCCTTCAACCTTTGATTGTACGATTGGATAGATTCTATCATTGCTTTTTATAATAAATCTCGAAAATAATTTAATTGCCATCATGCAATAATTTAAATTATGTCTCAAAGGATTCCCACATCTCTTTCTAGATGGGTACTTTTCTAGTTGATCCATGTGCCAATCCATTGTTACCTCGTGCAACGTCATAAGCAACACCTTCCTCCAATCCACCTCATCAACTTGTTTATTCATATTCTAAATCATAATACAAGTTATATGGTCTATAAATGGATCTTTATTATCATAAAATACGTGGCACTTATGCTTTTGGAAACCTTTGCCATCGTTTTGATGGTCTAACTTGGAGTTAGTTGATTGACTACTCTCCAAACCTTGTTCTACAAATTGAAAGACCAATTTGCTTTGCAAACTCTTGTCGATCTTTGGCCTCTCCATGCCTTCTTTTATTGTCAATATCTTTCCACTTCCACCTTTCATATACAAACAACTATACTCTTGTTTTGGACTACTACTTTACGCACTACTGGACACACCACCCTATAGTTACTCCTATATCAAACCCCCACCGCATGCACTATGCCACAATGGCTCCTATGTGAAAAATTTGTTGTACTCATCATTGGACATATCCTGTGACACCTTCAACACCTTGGATGATCCTACGAATTTACTGGTCTCTTTCATTCAATCTCATGATCTTGTTTTGTCTAAGTATCAACCTCTCTAACTAAAACTGAATCATGTTCAATCAATATGCACTCTTCTTCTCGTCAAAGAAAGTCTTCATTATCACTTGATTTATGTGTTTCAAAGACATGCATGAAGACTCAAAACTTAATCCTTGGCAAAGGACTTCCATCATTCTAAAGGATAAAACATGTTCCACCAGTGGAACTATCATTGGATATAACACATACTGCACTCATGTGATATTGTCTCTATTTTCCCTCCAATCAAGAGTGTAGAGATGTCTACCCAAATTCTCCAACAACTTGCCTAAATGATTTGATATTTCACTTCCCTTTCCTTGATGAGCCATTGTAGAGGAATCCCATTTTACACTTCCTACATAGGAAGGGGTGGATCACTTGGCATACCTTGACTTCTTTTGACTTTCATGTGTGTGTTGTTGGCTATGCCCTTGATGTGTGCTCTTCTTCATATAGTTATTTCTTATCTTCTTGTGGGCTAATCTCCTCACTATGGTCATCTCATTTATTAGAGCAAGATGTCTTCAACTCTTATTTATGAACACCAACCAAACTTTGTGTCTACAATGGTGCCAAAGTATGGTACTTCCGTACATTCAAGTCACATAATTAAGAACATACCATAAGATACATTATAATGCAATAAGGCAATAAAATATTGTACAAGAAGAAAAGTACAACATAATATAACATCAACTTGCATACACAATGCAATATGCAACCAAAGATACAATTCTCCAATAATCCTGCATTACAACAAAGGAGAATAGTTGTGGTCAACTTACGCCCTGGGTATACTTTGTCTCGAGAGAAAGGGTTGCAAAATGAAACCATTGCATTCATTTATCTACCTGTGCATACTAACATTTATTAAACATACCCCCAATAACTGTAACAACTATATATAGGTCATGCAAATATTACACCATTTATTCTAGGTATAGCATGATAGTAAATTACATAGCCAATTTTTTCTTGCAAAAATTTAGCTTTCAATAATGAAGTTTTGGCTTTGCTTCTAGAGTACTTACAAGATATTTTATGAACAGTGGATCCTAAGACTATCTAAATACAATTCCTTATAAGGAAATGTGAGTAGAAATATATGGTCAGCTAAATCCACTTTTCAATACGGCAGACAACCTATAAAATAGACTAGAAACACAACATATCCCTCAAGACATACAAAAAAAAGAGAAGAAATAAACAATAAATGTACGAAACAAAACATAACCAAACAACGATCTAACTAAGAATCCAAAGGCATAAAAACAAAAGAAAAATTAGGACCTCAACCCACCCACAACGTCAATAAAAATAAGCAATAGATAGAAGGTTACAAAATCAACCCAAAGTTACCTAAAACTTAGGGTAAAGGAATTATCATGCCATAATTCAAAATGTGGCAGCAGTTTGAGAACATCACCCCTATTAAAATTAAGTTATACTTTTCAATATTGATTGCTTCACTTAATATTCAATGTGTTTTATCAACCCTAACAGAATGAATATCTGAGACAGCATAAGAATATTCAATTATTTTCCATTTGTGGATACAATTGAAGTAAAGATCTCCATAGTGCTCCTTTCACCTGATTTTCTTTTACCTCTAGAATTTTATAATATAGACTAATCATAAGAAACATGAGACAAACCAAACACTAATGCATTGGATCCAATGGCTCGTTCTTTTTTCTTTTCTGAGTGAGTTTGTAGGAGTTGAAAGAGGGGTAAAATTGTCTTTAACCCTTAATGGGCAATTTTATCCATTGTTCCTTGTGTATATGGGAAACAAACTTGTGTTGCCTTATTATTCCAATCATTATCTTCCTCTTTGTTACTTCGTCTACATTTTCAGATTTTTTTTTAACTCTAAAAATATTTTCAAGTTCAATCATCTTTATACACATTAAAATTGAACATATTGATTATACATATCTTTTCTTGTGTAAATAATTATCATCTGATGTTCTCATACCCTTGTCAGTAGAATTTTAAGAACCCTAACTTTTGAGATAGATGGTTATAACAATCTACTCTTACATACAAGTTCATGTGGATCCTTTTTCAATACACTTCCTTTGTTAATGTGTCATCCTTGGGTTTCTTAAGAAAGCATCCAAAAAATAGAAATACAACCCTCTTATTCTTCTTTAGGGATTTAATTTGAAAATTTAGGCGAATGAATAACTTATTGGAGAAATATGTTCCATGAGGCCAATTGTCATCTACTCATTGTTTCAGCCACTTTGTTTTATCCAAAAACAAATGCATCGCTTTGTGTTCAACCTGTTCCATTAAAAGGTTGACCATGATAATGGATAAGGAGGATCTTATTACAATTCCTTCCATTTGTGAAATGTAACATGCTTCAACGGGTATTGTAATTACTTTATTCATGAACTTGCTAATGACCTCGATGGTTTCATTGATTGGGAATCTTGTGAACGGTAAGACCACATCAAATCTGAGAAATTTTTGCTCATCCACCCATTGTTCTTTGATAAAATAAATGGATTGAGTGCAGTCCTTAATGAAAATGAGGTATTTCCAACCAGATTTTAAAGCTTTTTAGCCAAAAAAACTCAGCAAAACATATTGGGTGAGTATGTATTGACTATGGGTGTGATAGATGCATTCTCTTTATAAATTTTGGGTAAGCCATTGATTCATGGAGTCATTTGCTTGCTCGCATATATCTCTTATTATCTTCTTCCCTTAAGGACAGAATTCTTTGGGAATTGCATTATTTTTAAGTGATTTTATTAATTGAATTTTTTATCCAATTTGATATAACTTCCACTATTTTGCAGGATATATTGCATCATGGCATGTAGTCATTACTGTTCATTACTTTGTCACATTGCCTTTGTCCGCCTTAACCATATTTATGTCCTCATTATCATCAAGTTTCTCAAGAGCAATATGTTCCTTGTTTTATAAGTTACTCTTGGAAGGTGAAGCTATCAGGATGACAATGCAGTCTTGTCTAAATTTTTCAACATTGTCCTCAAGGAGGTTTCTAAAAGCTAATTTATTTTTGATAAAATATTCTTGATCAGGAGTTTTCGAGGGCTTGAAATCTAGTCCTTTTCTCAACAAACTAAGAGTGGGAGCATCAAAACTAGCAGAGGAAATATTAACATTTAATAATCTTGTCAGTCAAATGGCATTAGCTTAACTAGTTAGATTCCTCAACATTTAAGGAGGACACCAAGGTTCAAATCTTACCAAGAAATAAATGGATAATGTCCAAGATTTGTTGTAATACCACTATGTGGTGATGATATAATATGGATGGGGCCCATTTCAATCTCGTATAACCAATTGAAAACAAAAAGCATTTAATAATCTTATTTCTATGAGATAATATCCCACACTTATTAGAAGATAGCTCTATCCTTAAGGTCACAAGCATCTCTTCTAATTAGTTCCACATGATTAGACACATTGACGTCATTATGCCTATTGGAGATATTCAAATCACACTTGATACTCTTAGTAGAAGGATATGCAGCCTTCAAACCTGTAATAATCTCCAGGATTTAAGATTTGCTATTATAGATGCGGTGTGAGATTGGCTGGGGATGGCCAACTTACTTGATAGTGGGCATGTATTGGAGTTGGCATGAGAAAGGTTGATGACTTATTTTATGTCCAAACTCAATTACACATTTTCATACTAAGCACACTCACAAGGAACACCAGACTTACCAAAGCTTTGTTCCTTAGATTATCAAGCAATTGACAACCAGTCATGGCCAACCAAGACAACCATGACACTAAATTGGTAGCATTCCAATAAATTAGTTTCATCTGCTAGATTCAAAACACTTTTTATAAATGAATGGAATCAACACATTACACAGATATGTAGAAATAACTCACAGAAAGGAAACACACAAAGTAAAATGGTTTCTATAAACACCAAAATATCTCACTATAGGAAATATAAATTCAACCGATGACAAAATGATTGGTAAGGGTTGATTATGCCCAATTACAAGAGACCTTTAGGTCAAGGTTATGATGGATTTTGAAGCCTTAATGTTAATGTAAAACTCATAGGATAAATTCCACAGGATCAAATATGAGATAGCCACAATATAGTAAGATCAAGATAATGATATAAACAGAATAATATGAGCAAACTAATATGTAAATCAAGGCTTATAATATATCAACTAGCATTCATTAATATGCAAAAATATGAATGTAATAGCCTAAATCATACATGTACAAAGCATGTATCAAGACTTACAATATTAGTTGCTCAAATGTATGCAAACTCTATTACTCCTCTTTCTCTTACAAATGTATCATAAACTCTATTACAATAAGGACAACTTTGCTTGCTATGCTCACTATGCTCACTCTAATCGCTATGGAGTAATATATAGTCATTGTAGAATGACTCTTTGGTTACTTGACTATTCCTTTCCTTGTGCCAAGTCTCATGACTGTTGGCTTCTCTACTTGACACTTGCATACACATGACTCTATCTTGTATGCACACCTAGACATGACTTTTCACTTAGCACACTCTAATCTAAAGACACTTGTGCACACTTACATATAAGAAACTTGTGCACATTTACTCATATTACACTTGCACACTTACTCACATAACACTTGTGGATTTCCTGCATGTTATTACATTACATAAAATATTTACTCACACTCTAATCTAAGACTTGACCCTAGTCTAATATTTACAAGATGTACCATGAAGGTACCATGGGGGTACATTAGCATGTACCAAATAATGTAATATACTCCAACAAGGTTAAAGAACAAACCTTTTGGTTAAAATAATAATATATTACTAAATATCCACCAATACAAGGTGTACAAGGACATAAAGGGCTTATACGAAGAATATAATACAAAAGTTGGTCATTGCTTTAAGTGAAGCTTAACCACCACATATTCCAACATCCCCCTTGAGTTGAACGAGAGACATAAAGAGAGACCCTTATCAGTCATCCCACCTTAAGGGACACTCTTCAATGCCGAGACACTCATGTATGCTCACAAATGGAACCTTGGTCAAGATATCCACTGCATACTCTGCTAACAACACACTAATTGGATCAAGCATCCCACAGGAACAAATTCAGCACACACAATGCATCTAAATTTTAATATGTTTGGTCCATTGATGGAAAATTGGATTGAGGACAAGCTTGACGGTGCTTTGATTGTCACAATGAAGAGTGACCGGGAGGGACTGAGGAATACCCAACTGCTTCAAAATAATAAGCATCCACTAAAGGTGTTTGAAAGCCTCATTGGCAGCATATTATTAAGCTTTCCTAGAAGACTGAGAAATAGTGAATTGTCGTCTACAACACCAAGAAATGGGGCCAAAACCAATATAGAAAACAAGCCCAATAGTGAAGCATGGTTGATCCAAATCACTAGCTCAATTTGCATCTGAGAAGCCTATCAAAATCAAAGGTGCACCAATGGAGTAGTGAATGCCAATCTAATAGGTACCTTTGATGTATCAAAGGATCTTCTTGGTCACTATCTAGTGACTCTCCCGAGGTGCTTGCATATACCTAGAACAATTGACAAATGCAATATATGGTCGAGTGTGTGTGAAATAAGACCTCCTATAGGGCACCAATATGAAGTAGCATCTATTAAAGGAGTAGTACAATCTACTCAAATCTTCAAGCCAAAATCAAAGGAAGTTCAAGCGAACTTGCAATCCTCCATCCTTAAATGATGTAGAAGGTCCAAGGCATACTTGTGCTATGAGATGGTGATCCCTGAAGAAGTATGATAAATTTGAAAACCCATCAAGTAGTGCAAAAGCCCCAAGTCTATCATCTCAAAAATATCATAAAGCCATGGCTTCATCTCCTGTAATCATGAAGGGTGAGCATATTGTGATAAGATCATTGACATATAACATAATCACCAATGTCTAACCATCCTGATGCTTGATTTAAACATCATGCCCTACCTCAAAACATTGAAACCCACAATCAAGAAGAATGAATGAATTCTCTCATACCAAGAATACAAAGTCTGCTTAAGCTCATACAAGGACTCGATCAAACGAAACACTAATAAGGTTGAACCTTGAAGCTCAAAACCTAGAGGTTGCTACATGTAGATCTCCTCCAGCTCACCATGAAGGAAGGCACTCTTAACATCCATCTAATGTACTTTCCATCCATAGGATGTAGTCATGAAAGGGTTATTTGAATAGAGTCCACTTAGGTTGAGCATCCTGAAGGAGAGTTCAAACCCACTTGGGTGTTGGAGAAACAATGGAATATCTAGGCACATCCTAAGAAGCAACATCAGAAGCCAAAATTGAAACATCCAAATCATACTCACCATCTACCTCAACATCCATTACAATCGCACATGGTTTGGGATGCTCATCACTTCTAGAGTCAAAAATTGATAGTGTTGGAGAGGGTGTTGCCTGAAGAGGAGACAAATCATTAGGCTTAGCTATAGAATCCCAAGTGGACGATGAAGATGCAAGAACAACTACAATGGTACCAACAAGAATCTTTGAGGAAGCCTCTAGAACAATCGAAGAGACTAGAGGATCTTCTACCAAGAGAGCAAGAAGAGGCCTAGAGGAGCTATTGGAAGAACCTCATCAAAAATCACCTCGCTGATATAAACCTCTCGTTTCTTAGGATGATAAAGGCAATAGACCTTGGAGGTATACCTCACAAAAATGCATCTATGACTCTTCGATACCTCTTTCTTCCAAGTATATTTGGGTATATGGGATCGTGCTATGGATCCAATGATATGAAAGTGGGACACGTCAATCTTGTTTCCCGTCAATCTCTCCAAAGGAGTCATTCCCTGAACAACTCGGTTAGAATTCAATTGATGATGAGTTGCACAAATGACTACTTCACCCCAAAACTTGGGCTTCATCCCCTTAGCATGCAACATATATTAATCCATCTCCATTGTCATCCTATTCTTCTGCTCTGGAATATAATGTATAGTCCTCTAAAAGGAAATACCATGAAGAGATAAGAAATCTGAAAAATCATTGCTCACATACTCACCTACTCCATTTGTTCTGAGGTACTCTATCTTTCTTTCAAACTAGTTATCCACTAGTGCATTGAATTCCTCTTATTTCTAAAGGCCTCATCTTTGGTATGAATAGTGTACAACAATACATACCGAGAGAAATCATCAATTTAAAGAAGAAAATGCATATTTCTAAAGAGAGATGGTGTACCATTAGGTCCACAAATATCAATGTGAATGACCTCCAAGGGTTGTGTGGTATGCCTAGCAGTCCCTTTTCGAAAGGACTCTTTTTTTATATTTCCCCAAAACACACCCCTTGATGAGCCCCGAAAATGCTCATTTTTGTACCACTTTCCTTATAAAACAGAGGCACTTATTTTTATAGATGTACATGTTTTATGAAAATTATATATATTTAACAGTTTATTCTACATGTTATTTAATATTTATCTTTAAGTGTATTTTGTGTAGATTTTGTGGAAATTGTCGCATTTTGACATGTTTTTGTCGAGGTTCCACTCGGACCTGGCACTTGCGATTTCATGAAGGCAAAACATATGCGGTGCATCAGTGTGAAGTATGAAGTCAGGCACCCAATTCCCTTTGAAGCGCCTGACTTCCGTTCGACACTTAACTGTTAGGCGCCTGCTTCCTTTTAGGCGCCTGACTCTCGTGTTGGTGCCTGCTTCCTGAATTCTACAGACAAGGTGCCTTCTTCCCGACTTCTACAGACAAGGCGCCTGATTTCCACTAAAGCCAAATTCCAGCACGACTCTATGGTCGACAAAATAGAGCGAAATTTCAGCAACAAACATAAATGGAGTTTCAGCGTTGAAACCGGACCAAGGACGATGTCAAATATGACTAGTCATCTATTTTTTAGCTGCTACATGAAATATTTATGTAAATCAGTAAAGCAAATATCAAATGTATTCTGGAAACAGAATACGCTGAAATAGCTCACCAAGCCCATTATTTTGCTCGATTCCTTCATTCATGCAGATTGTTGTAAAAATAGAATCATAACTTTGATTTGTTTTCAAACACTGTATGAGGGTGTGGCCGCATATCTTATAAATATGTAGGCCACCCCTGAAGACAAGACCCCCGGATTTTTCCTGTAAATTATTTGCTGCAATTGTTAATAAAACATTTTTGAGTTATTTCCTGTTAAATCGTCTAAGCGTCCGGTGAAGATTTAACGTGGGTAAAACCTGCTGGAAGCGTGAGCCCACTTACAACAAAGTTCTTCCCTTACTTTTCCCTGTTTTTTGTTATTTAAATTTTTGTAGATTAATTTATTTTCCTGTTATTTTCCCTTGTTTTTTGTACTTTCCAAAAAAGTACCGTTTTAATTTATGTGTGGATTTTAGTCTTGTTTTCATAGATGGAGGATAGATTATTGGTTTGGAAATTAAAATCAGAACTTCAACGAAAACCAACATCCCCCCAAACCATAACTCTGAGGGACACGTATCTGAAAGAGAAATTATAAGCATATATTGTGCACGGCTGCTCACAAGACTACAAGCTATCCCGGGTTGACAATTAAATGGAGAATTAATTGAACCACAGAAAAACTAACCAATGTTTTGCCCAACATTTTGGCACCGTTTTTGGGGAGCAGCCATTGTAATTTCATGTTCTGAAGGAATCATAGTAGCAGTAATTTAGACTGCTTTCTCTAAAAACCTTCATCCGAAACTTTGTATGAGTCCACCTAAGAATAGAGGACCAGATGGTCATTTTGTCAAAAACAAAGAAGTTCCTCAAAACCCTTCTGCTTCGGTAGAATCTGAACCTGAGACTGAAAACTCTCCATCACAATCTCCACCTGTGCATTGGCGAGAACACCCACTATTTGCACAGAATCCTTCTGAAACAATTCAGCAAAATCTTAGAGCAGGATCGGAGATAAGTAGATTTTAATCTGATTAATATTTACTGAATGTTGAACACTAGCAAGCAGTATTAGACGAAACAAATCTCAAATACTGATTTATCCATCCTTCTGAAGGATAACGAAATGAACTAGAAGCATTGATAGTTGCTCTAAATGCAGCTGGTGTAGAAACTTCAATAGCAGACATAATGGCAGAATATACAAAGGAAGCATCCACTAGTTTTAGTTTTCCAATAGGAGAGGCAGGAGGAGATCACAATATGAAGCACATCTCTCCTGCCCACCTTCCAACCTTTATAGGACTACCAACAGAAGATCCAGATCTGTTCCACCTTCCAACTTTTTCAGGGAGAATCCTCTTATCCTCCTCCTGAATTGCCATTAGTGGGAGGAAAAGACCACCATGTTCAGCAAATAGAAGTTGCACCTGGTAGAATGTTGAACATAGATAACAAGTTGATAGCTGAACAGCAAACCAAACTAAAACACGCATTGGAAAAACATCAAGATTCCTTTGCTTGGGAGTATTCAGATATGAGAGGAATAGATCCTAAGACATATACTCATAGGATATATCTGGAAGACCAGGTTAAACCAGTAAGACAACCACAGAGGAGAATGAACCCAACTATGAAATTATCAAAATAGAATTACAAAAACTCCTCACAGTTGGATTCATCTACCCCATTTTTGATAGTGAATGGGTGTCACCATTAATGGTGGTGCCCAAGAAAAATGGAAAGTGGAGTATTTGTGTTGATTATAGGTTGCTTAACAAAGCAACTAAGAAAGACCATTTTCCCTTACCGTTCATAGATCAGATCCTTGACACCTTAGAAAGCAAGAAGTATTTTTCTTTCCTTGATGGGTTCAATGGATACAATCAGATCCAAATAGGAGATGAAGATCAAGAAAAAACCACCTTCACTTGTCCATGGGGGACATTTGCTTATCAAATTTTACCATTTGGTCTATGCAATGCACCTGCCACCTTCCAGAGGGCAGTTCTGAGCATTTTTTCTGACATGATTGGAGAGACTGTGGAGGTATACATGGATGATTTCATTGTATATGGAGAAACTTTTGAAACCGCCACAAAAAACCTGGAAAAGATACTTAAATGGTGTGAGGAAACTAACCTATCCCTAAGCAATGAGAAATGCTATATGTTGATGCAGGAAGAGATAGTGTTAGGACATCATATTTCTGCAGATGCGATCAAAGTAGACAGAAAAAAAAGTTATACAAACCCTATCTACTCCCAAAACACAGAAGGGTATCCATAGTTTCCTAGGATCAACCGATTACTATAGGAGGTTTATATCGAAATTTAGCAAAACTGCTAATAATCTTACCACATTGTTAACTGAGGATACAGAGTTTGTCTAGATTGAATAATGTGAACAAGCATTCAATATCTTAAAGGAAAAACTAATTACTACTCCAGTGTTGAGAGGTCCAAAATTGGACCATACCTTTTCACATATATGTTGATGCATCTAACAATGCAATAGGCTCAGTACTGGGACAGAAATATGGTGATGACTTTTATGCCATCTATTATGTTAGTAAAAACCTCACAGGTGTTGAATTCAATTATACTATCATAGAAAAAGAGTTTCTTGCAGTTATACATGTGCTTAACAAATTTCGTCATTACATCACAGGATATCAGGTTTTTGTACACATTGATCACTCAGCAATCAGATACTTGACAAACAAACCTGGGATTAGTGGTAGAATTATCAGATGGTTGTTGCTTTTGCAGGAATTTGATGTGACAATATTGGACAAGCCAGGGAAGGACAATGCGGTAGCTGATTTCTTATCCAGATTGACACCTCCAGACTATGCAACTACAGAGAACCAATTTTCAGATGAGCACTTGTTTTCTCTGAATGAACAGATGCCATGGCACACATATATGGCTAATTATTTAGCCACTGGTAAAGTATCCCTTGCACTTTTACCTCGTTAAAAACAAACTTTAATTGAGACAAGTGCAGATTTCTCATGGATTGATGGGTGCTTGTTTAAAATAGGGTCTGATCAGGTCATGAGAAGCTGTGTTGCTGGAAATGAAATAACTAAAATACTGAAGGCTTGCCATGATGAACCTTGTGGTGGCCATTTTGCAAGAAAAAGGACTGCATATAAAGTGTTGCAGGCCGGTTATTACTGGCCTTCACTATTCAAAGATGCATCCAAGCATGTAAGCCAGTGTGATCAATGTCAAAGGATGGGCAGACCTACTCTTAGAGATGAGATGTCACTCCAACCACATGTTCACATTGAGCCATTTGATAAATGGGGGATGGACTTCGTAGGACCCCTTAATCCACAATCAGGAGGTAAGAGGTATATCCTAGTTTGTACTGACTATGTGACTAAGTGGGTTGAAGTGCAGGCTTTGCGTGATTCAAAGGAGAAAACTGTAGCATATTTCTTGTATTCCTCAATTTTTACAAGATTTCGAGTTCCAAGGGAGATCACAATTGATCAAGGACCTCAATTTACTTCAACGATGATTCAGGAACTCATGCAACAATACAAAATTAGGCATAACAAAACGACTCCCTACCATCCACAGGCGAATGGGCAAGTTGAGGTAACCAACCAAGAGTTGGAAAATATCCTGACAAAGATAGTGCAGCAACATAGGAAGGACTGGGCTACTAGATTACCATAAGCAGTGTGGCCCTACAAGACCACCTAGAAGATTACAACTGGATTTACACCATTCCATTCAGTCTATGGGAAGAGTGCTATGATGCCTATAGAGTTTGAAGTCAAAAGACTTAGGACTGCAGTAGAGTTAAATATAAACCTGGATGATGCACAGAAAGAATGAATTCAACAGCTTAATCAACTGGATGAATATCACTTTGAAGCTCTGCAGAAAATAGAGATCATTCAGAAACAAAGGGCCAAGTGGCATGACTGCCACACGAGGCCAAAGCAGCTTAAAGTGGGAGAATGGGCATTACTATATGATTCCCGATTCTAAGAAAGGAAAGGCAAGCTCATGCAGCGTTGGATGGGGCCATATGAAGTGACTGAAGCCATCAACAATGGAGTTGTGAGAATCAGAACAATTGATGGCAACAACGTTAACTTAACAGTCAATGGCCACCGCCTGTATCCATACCATGTGTCTGAAGCATACATGATTGAGTCTAGATTAGGCATGGGGGAGACCCCAGTTGATTCTGATTTTATCTTGAGTTAGTAATGTGGACCTAGTCCACATAGTCCCAAAGACAATTATTCTTTCAATTTTTCATTTTTTAGTTGTATTTTTGTTTTGCAGGAACGATGCCCTAAGTGCAATTATTAGGTAGCCTGGGAAACCTAGGCCTAACAAGCACGAGATCCATGAACCTGCGCCTTCCCAGATTTCTAGGAGAAATTTCTTGTAGTATAAGTAGCTTGTCCCCATTTAGAAATGGGAATACTAAACCTGAATCTGCACAAGAGTGTTTGGATTGGTCTTTATGGACAATAAAACACTCAACTGTTGGTTTAGGGGTGGAGGCTAATTTTATCCCTATTCTTTAACCAGAGCGCTAAACGCCTGATCAACCTTATAGCGCATATACGAGGAAAATTCAGCACCCGTTGAATAAATAGAAGCGCTTGTTTTCCATTTTATGATGGGAAAGGCGCTGATTCCCGTTTTACGATAAAAGGCATTTGATTCCTATATTACGAAACAAGGCGCCTGGTTCCCATACTATGAAAAGGAGGTGCTTGATTCCCGTTATACGATACAGGGCGCCTGACTCCCAGTATGTTAAGGAGATGGCGCCTGCGTCCTGTCTTATGGCAGACCGACACCTGATTTCTGATTTTTCCATGAAAAAGGGCGCCCAACTTCCATTTTTCGGGACAATGACACCAAAATTCCTGTTAAAAAAAAAAGAGTTTGAGTTTGTATAAAGTTTGTTTTATAAGTACGACACCCGACAGTTAGCAAAAATGCACTTGCTTCCCATGTTAAGTAGGGCGCCCGATTGGTAAAGCGCCTACTTCCCATGTTAAGTAGAGCGCCCAATTGATAAGGCACATGCTTCCCATATTAGGCATAAGCTCTTGATTGCTAAGGCGCCTGCTTCCCATATTAGGCATAAGTGTCTGATTGATAAGGCACCTCCTTTCCATGTTAAGCAAAGTGCCCGATTCCTAAGGTGCCTACTTCCAATTTCCAAGGCACCTGTGGGCCATAATTCGAAAAGAAGGCACTTTATTTCCATCTTTTTAGACCATTTTTTGCCTTGGAAGAATAAAACGTCAGCTTTGGGATGTGGCTCGAGCCACATCAGCACCCCACGCATGTGCAAAGTCAAATCAACCAACTTTCGAGGTGGGGATGTTTGTCATCCCATGGAGACATGTTTTCTCTAACCTTTGTTTTTGAATTTTGCAGGATATCTCGAATAAGTCATATTGCAGCTACCGAGAACCAATCACGTGGAAGAGAATTTGTTGTATGGGAAATATGGCCATCATTGTCCATTGCAGTTTGCCTAGTCATCAAACACCAGCCAATAGCAACTCACCATGGATATCTGCGCATATACACCCACGAAACGAATTTAGGTGCATGATTAAATTTTCTGTTTTATGTCTACATTTTTTTCATATGCATGTGTCTATGGAAAGGTGTCGGCACAACCCCCATTATTGTCCTAGCCACCAGAATAACTCCACTTGGCACTGCACTACGTTTCATGGCTATGATTGGTCAATTGCCTATGGTTATCACCACCGCACAATCAGGCACATGCTCGAAGGAAACCTACCACGGATAACCATAATCGCTTTTGATTACGATAATTAACTGCCTACGTGCAAGAAAATAATTGTTTTAAAAAATGCTTATTAAAACAGCTATTGTAAGTTGTCTTCAAAAAAAATTAGTGTGAAGTGTTGTAGCAATTCAGGGAGAAAAACCAGAAGCATTGCCAAGTGAATAGTAAACCAAAGGGCATTTACACTCTAAGCATTGGGGGGAAATCTAAGAACCATGATCTCAAGAAAAGCCAACCTACCGACTGCTCAAGGATTTCTACAGACATGCAAACCTAATTTGACGCTGCAGGATGGATGGAGTACTGTCGACTGGTCAATCAGGGCCAGGATGCAGTGGTAGCTAACGAATTCGTAGCATCCATGAGGAATGGGATCGTGCATATGCGAGGATTGGAGATTCTAGTCACCAAAAATTATATCGCCACAATGACGGGCCTCCCTCTAACAGGGGAGCGCACGTGCAAGAAATATAACCTCGCTCTCTATGCGCAGAGATTCTTTGGGGGACCAACTAAGCACTTGACGCACGCTAGTTTGCCCAAACGCCACATCCCTAAGCTCTAGAGGGCGGTCTTCGAACGAATCGTGTGATTCTTCACCTGCTTTAGTAGGTACCACATTGAACGCAAATCATTTTCGCTTTCTCAATCACATACTGCATGGGGACAAAATCAACATCCCGTATTACCTTGCATGCGCCCTCAAAGATGAGGCCAAACTTTACCAGGCAGGCACAACATCTGCCTTGGCTCACCATGGCCTGATTTCGGCCTTGGTACAATATGCGGAGTCACATAGAGATGTGACGGTTGAGGATACTGAGGTCACTGATGCAGTTCCATGGGCCCAAGAAGAGGGGGAGGTGCCAATACATGATGAGCAATCGACCCAAAAGGTGACAGAACAAGAAGAGACAACGCCTGCGTCCCATATTGTAGAAACTATAGGGGAAGTAGGACAAGCCCCATCCCCTAATTTTCCCCAATTTGATGAGCAAGCAGGACAGGCTTTGTCTCCCACTGGCCCTCAATTCGATGATGAGGCAAGGCAAGATCCACCAAGCCCTCCTTTCATGCCAATTTCCACCATAACTAGAAGCAGAAGGTATAAAAAGCCCAGGGTGGTTTCGAGCTCATCAGACAATGAAGCAACGATCGATGAACTGAACAGGGAAGAGTACCTGGCCCAGATTTTACAATATATTTCAAAGGGGCAAACTCCTCAACAGGAGATTGCTATAGAATATTTTCCACAGGAGGGCCAGGAGGAAGATTTGCAGCAACAGCTGCAGTTGTTGAGAGAGCAGGCTTCCACTTGGGAAGCCAAATGCAGATAAGAATGAACTCTATTTCAAGAGTTCATGGAAGAAGTTGCATTGAAGATGCATGAATTGTATCAAACAATTCGACAACTACAGGGGAAAATAGGACGATTGCAACTGTAGGGCAAAGTAGTGGGAGCCGAGAAGCCGACCAAAGTAGATGCAGCGGTGCAGACTGATGGGGAAATGGAGGTGCCCCTTGCTGATATAGAAACAGAGCAAGGAGTGGATGTCGCAATGGATGTAGAGCAATCCTATTCCACATCTCATTTTGCAGAACAGGTACTTCAGGAAGATGAAGTTGAGGTTGAGGAACCTCATAATTCAGAATAGTCTGCAAACAATGGAGATGATGAGGAGAATGAAGTTGAGGCTCAAGAGCCTCAAGTTTTAGAAAAGGAGGAAGAGCCTAAGCATTCTTCAACTGATGCAGGGGCCGAACAGCCTCAAGAGGAAGAAGCAGTTCCAGTCGAGCAGTAATTCGTTGCACATGAAGAAGAGGCTCAACAGCCTACATCTGCTAAAAATTAGGAAGCAACACCACCACCAACATACCTTGGGATGCAGCACATAAAGTTGAGGTCAAAGCAAAAAGTTGTAAAGGCATCTCAGCAAAGACCCAAAACCAGAGCAAGAGTTGCCAAATTGAAGGCATTGGGCATAGAATTTGATGAGGAATCATAACTGGATTCTGATGAGGAATGGGAGGCAGTAAAGAAATTGTTTGCTGCCCAAAAAGAAAAATTTGAGAAGCTTAAAGAGGATATTAAAGTAGACAAAAATAATTGGAAGAAGGCCCCTAAGAAAGCACTCAAGGAAGCTGAAAAAGAGGCCAGAAAGCAAGCCAAGAGGCCTCCCAAGAGAATTACAGCTGCCCAACCTGAGCAATTTTGGAGCTTATATGGGTCGATAGGTGATCAACCTTCAAATATGAAGGCATATTTCATGAGGATGGGATTTCTAGATTTTGTGCCACCTGCAGATCAGGCATCAAGCAGCAGAACCCCTCCGATGGCAAAAACAGAGGTCAAGGCTGAACCTGAACTTGACCCAACAAGGGCCGATTTTCCCATAGCTAGGTTTGCTTAAGTCTAGCATCCCATTTGGCGATGAAGAAGCAATACCTATGGGCGAAGAGTTACCCCTTCACCATGAGTATTGGAAAATGGTTGAGCCCGCATTCCAGAAGGACGCCACCAGTTTCTCTGGCTACTATTTGAATGTTGAAAAAGACAAGGTGGCCTAAACAAGGGAACCGCCCAAGAAAATAGCAGGGCCAAGTCATCCAGTTCAACGCACCAAGCGCCAAAAACAGCAAGGACAGGAGGCAGCCGCTCCCAAAGCACCAAAGGGGCAAAAGCCCCGAGACAAAGAAAAAGCAAAGGTCATTGAAAAGAAAAGGAAAAAGACCAACAGGGCTTATTGGTATGTTCTAAACATAACTGGTTATTACCAGTATAAAGTGGCACAAGGACGTGCCACCCCTTAAGCATAGGGATATGATGAGCCCCGAAAATTTTCATTTTTGTACCACTTTCCTTATAAAATAGCGGCACTTATTTTTATAGATGTACATGTTTTATGAAAATTATATATATTTAAAAGTTTTTTCTACATGTTATTTAATATTTGTCTTTTGTATTTTGTGTAGATTTTGTGGAAATTGTTACATTTTTTAATAACACAAGCTTATACTGAGAGGGGGGGTGAACAGTATAATACTACTTTTTACTTTTCTTTCCCAACCAATATTATGCAATGGATAGATAGCAATATCAATAGCAGTAATCAAAGCAATGCACAAATCACCACACACAATAGAGACACCAAATTTACGTGGTTCATCCAATATGGGCTACTCCATGGAGAAAATATTTTACTTAAACTTTATCAATCAATCTCTTGGGAATCCTTTCCCTATTGCAATGTTTATGGACCTCTGTCCAAAGGAGACACCAATCCCCTAAATCAAGTTCGTGGATCTCTATCCACAGGAGAAACCAATCTCCTAACTCTGCTCTGGTTGGTGATCTTCTAGAAGACCTCTGCCTCCACTGCCCTTAGAAAATGGAACTCTATCACCTGTCCTTCCTGCTCTGGCTAGAGATCTATGTCCTCAACTTTGTCACCTCCAAAGCTCTGTCTCAAATTTGTACTAAACATAGTCCTTCGGTCTAGCATAAATTTGTCCTCAATCTCTATCTCTGATCTGGCATAAACATATCCTCAAATCTGCACCAAACTTTGTCCTCGAATCTGTACTAAACACAGTCCTTTGGTCTAGCACAAATTTGTCATCAATCTCTATCCTCAAGCCTTAACTCAAAGCTTGACTAAATCTCAAATCAACTCTGTTGGATCTGCCCCAAACCTTAACTCAAGGTTTGAACAAATCAATCAATCAACTTTGCTCTCAAGTCTTCTCAAATACTTGTCTCAAATTTGCCTTGTAAGCTTCCACAAAAGCTCACACCAATATGTCCTTAAGTCCTCTCTAGAACTTGTCCAATATTCTCAATAAGTTCTCACAAGAACTTATCCAAATCTGCTCTCAATATGTATTGTAAGCTTCCACAAAAGCTTACCCAAATCTATCCACAAGTCTTCTCAAACACTTGCCTCAAATCTGCTCAACAAGTCCACACTAGAACTTATCCAGTCTCATAGAAACATAAAGAGAATTGTTAGAGACTCAATATGCTCTATACTCATCACAATGCTTAATCACTTTCAATCACTCTTTCAGAAACATACAAAGAATTGTTAGAGACTCAATATGCTTCACATTCACCTCAATGCTCAATCACTTTCACTCATTCTTTTAGAAACATATAGAGAATTGTTAGAGACTCAATATGCTTCAAATTCAACTCAATACTCAATCACTTTCTCAAATCAATTCAGAATATAGAATAGTTTGTTTTATAGAACTTGAACAATCACTTCACACATCCACTTGATTAGGCTCAATCAACTCTACTCAATCACTCAATGAAACAATCCTTGTTTGCAAACCCTAATCCAAGCATATAAACCTTCACTCAAAATGTTTCAACAATGTTTATCATCCAATCTCACATAACAATGATACTCATGTTCTTTTCAACCCCTAGTTCAATTTCTTCACTCAACCAATTGCTTCAACAACAATGTTTATAAAACAATCTCACATAACAACGATACTCATGTTCTTTTCAAACCCTAGTTCAGATTCTTCACTTAACCAATGGCTTCAACAAAAATGCTTATCAACCAAGGTTTTAACAACAACTCTTTATTCCAGAAAACCTTGAAGCATTAACTCAACACACTCAATAAGGAAATCAAATTAAATCATTTTCACTCCAAACTTGTTTTCCATAAAACCAACCAATCAACTCAACTATGGAAGAATGTTCTCATACCTTTTTCTTGATGATGAAGGAACCTCAAACATCTGCCACAACCACAAACACTTATTTTCCAAGCTCAAAGAAGTTAGATAACAATACAAAACATATAATAACTCACAAATACACCTTATTACTCCATTCTTAAAATAATATCCAACACCGCAATAGTTTAAATATTCACTTCTCAAAACCCTAACTCATCACAATTTTATCTCAACCATTCAAATTTTACATAAGCTACTTTAGAAAATATCCTCAAAAATTAACCCAATTTCTATTTATAACTCCCTACTTTAATATTGCATTTAAAAATAATTCTTTTGAAAATTAATGCAATAAATAATTTTCCTTTCCTCTAAGGTAAAAATATTTTTACCCACAAATTAATCTCAGCAAACACCTTTCGTAAAACTCATTAAAAATTCTCTTTAACTTGGCTAAACTCCAAAAAAAATATTCCCCTTATTTCTCCTAAGACAAACTTTAGCCTAAGCAAAAATCAAATTTAATAATTAAAAAGTTTTACCACTTTGGCATGCGCGTGAGTCGAACCGAGCGCATCTTTCCTACTAGCACCTTGACTGCGACTTCCACACCGTGGAGCCACGTGCTCCTCTTGAAGCCTCCAAGCGCCTTCAACGCTTTGACCTTCTAAAACACACAAGCCAAAAGATGGCTCCTTCACCCACGCTCTCCGCTCTCCGAAACACGTTGCACGAAGTTATTGCCACGAGGAATGCGCACGAAATAGCATGTGAGTCTTTAGTGAATCGGGTGGATAATTTTGCCTTTGGAAAGGCTATGGTATATATATGCCATATGTCTTCCAATGTGCTCCCACGTCGACGGAGGAAGACGTCGACAATGCACGCGATGAAGTTGGCGGAGGGAGACATCGAAAATGTACGTGAAAGAACCGACACCCAACATTAGAATTTGGCCATTATTTATTAAATATAATAAGTTAAATTCTTTTAAGAATTTAATTATTATAATTTAATAATTAAATGGACTTTGGCCTTTTAAACCAAACTTTAGGGCCTCCTTGGTTTTTAGAAAAACCTTACAACTTGCCCACATGGTTTTAATGAAAAAACCCTTTATTTTTGCCATCATTGGTTTTAAAGAAAACCTTTTATTTTTCCAAAACATGGTTTTAATAAAAACCTTTAAACTTATGCTTCCACATAATATTAAAAATATTATGAAGCTCTTTTGCCATTAGCCTTTGCATTGTTCCTTTTGAGCTTTTTACATCAACGGTAGCTTATTCCTTGACATCAATGACAACTTTGACTCAAAATGTCCAACAACTTTGGCATGTTTTGCCAAAATTAGCCTTTGCATTGTTCCTTTTGAGCTTTTTACATCAACGGTAGCTTATTCATTGACATCAATGACAACTTCGTTTCTTGACATCAATGACAACTTTGACTCAAAATGTCCAACAATTTTGGCATGTTTTCGTCGAAGACCCACTCAGACCTGGCACTTGTGATTTCATAAAGGCAAAACATCTACAGTACATCAGTGTGAAGTATGAAGTCAGGCGCCCAATTCCCTTTGAAGCGTCTAACTTCCGTTCGACACTTAACTGTTAGGCGTTTGCTTCCCGTTAGGCGCCTGCTTCCCGACTTCTACAGATGAGGCGCCTGATTTCCACTAAAGCCAAATTCCAGCACGACTCTGTGGTCGGCAGAACAAAGCAAAATTTTAGCAACAAGCATAAATGGAGTTTCAGCATTGAAACCGGACCAAGGACGATGTCAAATATGACTAGTTATCTATTTTTCAGCTGCTACGTGAAAGATTTATGTAAATCGAAAAAGCAAATATCAGACATATTCTGGAAACAGAATACGTTGAAATAGCTCACCAAGCCCGATATTTTGCTCGATTCCTTCATTCATGCAGGCGGTTGTAAAACTAGAATCATAACTTTGATTTGTTTTCAAAAATTGTAACAGGGTGTGGCCGCGTATCTTATAAATATGCAGGCCACCCCTGAAGACATGACCCCCGGATTTTTCCTGTAAATTCTTTGTTGCAATTGTTAATAAAACGTTTCTGAGTTATTTCCTGTTAAATCGTCTAAGCGTCCGATGAAGATTGAACGCAGGCAGAACTTCTTTGGAAGCGTGGGCCCACTTACAACAGAGTTCTTCCCTTACTTTCCCCTGTTTTCTGTTATTTGATTTTTTGTAGATATTTATTTTCCTGTTATTTTCCCCTATTTTCTATGCTTTCTAGCAAAGTACCGTTTTAATTTTTGTGTGCATTTTAGTCCTATTTTCATAGACGTAGGATAGATTATTGGTTTGGAAATTAAAATCATAACTTCAACGAACACCAACATCCCCCCAAACCATAAATTTGAGGGACTCATCTCTGAAGGAGAAATTATAAGCATATATTGTGCACGATTGCTCACAAGACTACGAGCTACCCCGGGTTGACAATTAAATGGAGGCAATTAATTGAACCATAGAAAAACTAACCAATGTTTTGCCCAATATCCCTCATAATCAGCACGAGGGGGAAAAATAGGAGGAAGCCCAATAGTTAACTAATGATAACTCATATACCTCAATGACCCATAGCCAAGATGCCCAAGTCTGTGATGCCATTGTTGACTAACATCATCTGCCTATGCCAACATAGCCACAACATCTCTCTTCCGAGAGGAAGAAGTAAAGTAGAGTAGATTTTAACGTCTACGAGACCATAGCCTATATGAGATGACCCTCTTATAGGGTGTTATTTACCCAATATATGTTCATCCAACCAAACTCTATTATCAAAGTTCAGTGAATAAATTTGCCCCCATTAGATTCAAACCTTCAACCTCCCTATTCAAAGTTCGAAAGTCTTACCGTTAGGCCCACTCAAGTTGTACACCAGCTTGTACATTTGATCCGACTCATCACAATACCCTAAGGCAACTGTTTTGAAGCCATCATCAATATCCGTAATCACCCATAAGCCAAAATTCACTTTATTATTTGTATGGTGATGCAATATATAGACGAGATTGGGGCATACACTTGGAACATGAAGAACCTCATCAAATGAAGAACCAATACTAACCTCACCACATCTAGCTACCTGTAGGGAGATATTCAATGACAACATGTTATTCAGAATATTGTGTTATAATCATGTAGGTGGTGTTAGTGCTTGGTCATGTGTCAAGTTGCCCCTGAATCTGCAATCTGCTCATCAAAAGTGAATGTTCAATATGTTATGAACAACTACATGTGTTTGTGAGGTTTCACTATCATGATCATCCTCATCTTGAGCATATAAGAGAGCAATATCAACACCCCCATTTTTGGTTGCTTCCTCAAGCTTCTTGAACCGACTAATATACTCATAAATAGTCTCAAAAGAATCCATAGTCAAGGTAGCAAGCTTTGCCTCCAATCTGTTGATTTGTGTGAAATCAATGCGATCACACAATCCCTGAAATTTGTCAAGCAATTGCTTAGGCTAACATGTGTCATATATCTTGTCAATACGAAAAAGTTATCACACTAAGGGTCACATCCTTCTTATCCCTAAACAACTATTTTTTCTTCAAAACCAGTGCTTAAAGGTTTCTCATTCACATATTTGAGGAACCCTCTACTTCGAGGCAAAACTTCAATCGTGATTTTTCAAGTGGCATAGTTTGGACCATTCAACAAGGAGACATTGATCCTAAATTTCCTAGCCAAATACAATAGTGTATGCAGTTGTGAGCAAAAACAACATTTCCAATGCAAAGACCTAAAAAAAAATGTGATTTGAAAAAGAATGGCTCAAAACACTTTCCTACACAAAAGTTATGGTCCCCACAAGTTTGGCCCTAAAATCACAAAATACCTCCAAAAGCCTTGAAATTTTAAAAAAATTATTTGATACCTACAACGAATTGGAGGCCACCAAGTATCACTGCGTGAATGGCTAAGGAAGCGCCAATTGCATGCTGATTGGACAAAGAAACAATGAATGAGAATCCACCAGATGTCATTTTGTGCAAGTGGGTGCGAAGTGGACATTAATTATGTAGGTCATTGGATAGTGTACCAACAAACTGGATTGTGTGACTTGTCATGCTCTTATTTGCTACCAAATTAGCAACTCACCAAGTCTACTACTGACAATGCAACCGCTCAGTCGATTTATTGATTTATCAAAGTCTGATTGGTCAAATCCATTTTTATACCATAAATGTGGCTTGCATTTCACCCTGCTTGCCACATCGACATTCACCATGTGCTCACATATGTATGATTGGTCAAATCCATTTTTATACCATAAATGTGGCTTCCATTTCACCCTGCTTACCACATCAGCATTCACCATATCCTCACATGTCATGTCATCTACCACATCATCATGTGCAATATCATCTTATGCATGGTCAAGTACCACATCATTGGAGGGTTCCATGTCACCACAAGGTGCCACATTAACATATGCAGTGCTAAAGGGGATGACATCATCAACGGGTGCCATGTCATCATTGTTGATGTCTCAAGGAGGTGATGTCATCATATCTACCATAATGTTTGAAGGCATGGGATTTGAACCTTGAACCTTCATGGTGCTAAGGCCAATCCACTCTACCTTGGCAACAACACAAACCAATAGTCGTAAGGCACTTATTTGGAGGACCTTCCCCTCCACAACTTTGCTTTGTGCGTTAAGCACCCAACCATGCCTCTGCCCTTCATGTGCTCGCGTGCTCAACGATGCATTAGCATGATGCATGCAAATCAAGTGTGCACCCTTTTTTCTTCCCCTTGGAATATTCCTAAGAATATTTTGACCATTGTAGCAACTTTGTCAAGTGGCTCAAAGACCTTTGTCATTTTTCATGCACATAAGTCTACCCATGACTTTATGGCATTTGCGGATTGTCAAAAAGTGTTTACCCTCTTTTTTTTCTTCTTCGAAAAACATACATACTGTCCTCTAGTCGAAAAAATCCATAAAAGACAAATGAGCTTTTCAAAGAAACTCAAAAAACTCAATCTTGTAGTTAGGGCATCCATCTAGTCAAAATAAAACAAGAAATTGGATTGAGTATGACAAGGAAATAGGAATCTATCAATGAATATGTTTCCTCAAGCAAATTCATTAGAAATCAATAAGATCCTCATGATCCAAATCCTCAAAGGTTTCAACGAAAAAACTTTTTACAAATTGTCAGCGACACGAAATTTCTTCTAACTGGTCCAAAAACAATGTCGCTCTTAAATTGCCAAAGACAAGCAATCAAGTAATAGAGATTCACATCCACTCTGATACTATCTTGGATTTTACAATGCTTTTCAAAAATGAAAGAAATCAACACATTACCTAAATATGCAAAAATAACTCATAGAAAGGAAACACACAAAGTAAAAGGGTGTATGTAGACACCAAAATATCTCACTAAAAAAAATAGAATTACATTCCCATCAGTGACATCACTAAAGGAAATAGAATTACACTCTATCCAATGACAAAAAAGTTGGTCTAAAGGGTATTTATATCCAATTATAAGAGATTTTTAGATCAAGGTTAAAGAACCAACCTTTAGGTTAAAACAATAAAACATTACAAAATATTCACCTATACAAGGGTATTTATATCTAATTATAAGAGATTTTTAGATCAAGGTTAAAGATCCAACCTTCAAGTTAAAACAATAAAACATTACAAAATATTCACCTATACAAAGTGCACAAGGGCTGGTACAAAGAATATAATACAAATGTCAACCATGGCCTGGCCTCAAGTGAAACTTAAACACCACACATTCTAACATATGTGTACAAAAGATGGTTACATTAATTAGATGGGAGGTGGACTAATTAGTAAAATCTTAGAACACAACAATAGTATAAGCACAAAAAGAATGAGGACAAATGATGGTTGCATTATTTAGATGGGAGGTGTGTTAATTAATAAAATCTTAGAACACAATAATAGTATAAGCAAAATGGAGACTTTGAATTTTGAACTATTAATGGAAATCAAGAAATAGCAAAATGTTGTGACATTAATGGAAACTTGCAAGAGCAAAATGTTGTGACATTAATGGAAACTTGCAAGAGCAAAATGGCAACATTGTAGTACATTGGAAGCATTTAAATCGCATAAAAGCAACTAGCTTTAATAAATGGAACTTGTAAGTGTTTATCATCCATGGATTTGAAATTCATCAATTAATATTGAATATTTATATTGAGTACAAATTTCATTTCCAAATTGCCTAGTGGCTGCAAACTTGTGTCTAAAAAAAATATAGCATTTTGTCTCCAAATCTAACAATAACTTCTCTTTTAGTTATTGTTGTCACATTTTGCCTAAGGGGTAAAATTTTGAGCTACTGTAATATTGTTTTTCTATTTTAATTCTCTTTCTCCTCTGAAAGCGGCATTCTCCAGTGAGTATTTGTTTGCTTTGGAAGTCGCTCGACAGTGACTACATAGATGAGGCCTATGGCCACGGGAGAAAATGGGAGCACACTTGCACCTTCCCTTTTGTCTGGGGCGACATCGAAGTCTTTGTCACTGGGCAAAATATGTATCTCGCGGCCACGCTCCAGGACTTCGGTTTAATCGAACTTCCCCAACGGTGGAAGTACGACCCCTTGGACATAATCAGAGACTCCCTTGGTTTCAAGAGTTTTCATCTTTGCCCTCGTCCAGAGATTGTAGAGCAGCGCAACAACCCATCGGGCCGCGAACTTGAGTGGCATATAGAAAGGATGCAATCCTTCACACCATGGCACGATTTTATCACATAGAGGCGGAGTACAGCCCATCGCAGCACCCGTTGCCTAATGCAGACTTTGCTTTCTTCATAAAATTAGGAAACAAGCTCAAAGGTTGGTTCGAGGAGAAGATTGCCAATTGGTGGATCATGAGGGTCCACCGTAGGAAGGAAATGTTTGATGGATTCCTCATAATTGATGGCCAATTCTTTGATATCTTTGATGAAAACTGCAAAACCTGGAAACCAGTCCTATTTATGAATGTTGTGCCTCGAGGAACTGGCGACGAAAGCCCTAGAAGAATAGAAGAGATGTCAGAGCAGTCTGAACAACAATCAAGGCAGCAGGAACACCAGGAAAAACCAGCCGGGCAGTTCGCAGAATCCAGCAATCGCACCGAGGAGAGTGTGCAGCCGCCTGTCGAGAAGGAGAATGGCAAATCAAAGAAAAGGTCAGCTGGCGAAATGCAGATGTCGCCTCCTCAACCGAAGAAGCCTCGGACCAAATCTACCCGTACTGCCAGCGAGCACCCTCCAGAAGATCATGTTGACACAAGCACGAGCGCGACTGTACCTGTTGTTACAGTACAGAAGGAAATGGAGATCGTTGATGTGGAGGCATACATTCCAGCAGAAGCAGAAGAGAGGACCAGGCAAAGCCCCATAACGCAGGAATTTCTCGTGACGGCTCTCGCTGAAGAGCACACAGGTATGCGCCCTCTCTCCCCTCTCTCTTCTGAACCTCTTGAAGTAGCACCTCTAGGTGATGAAGTTTTAGCATCCGCATTGCCTGCGAGCAGCGAACCACCACCCGTTAGCCCCCTTGTGGTCTCTCGGCCACTAATAGAAGAAATTCAACCCTCCACCACTTACCAGATTACCCAGTTGTCATTTGATTCTTACGCCTCGGTCCCCAATGCTTTCACAGCCTCTGCCTCATTAGGACCAGGCGCCACGAGTCAAGTCCCATCATTCCCTCTCAATCCCTCAACTGTTGCAGAAGCCCCGAGTGGCGCCCTAGTCCCTAGTTCTAACAATCCGCCCACGGCTGTTCAAGCCCCTGTCCCCTCAACAGTATCTGAGGTCCCCATTTTCACTGTTGTCGATCCTTCCACAGAAGCCCTCCTGTACACGCCTATGTTTGGAGGGGCAGAATTTTTGGACACAAAGCTAGAAATGATCGAGGAGCGTCCCCTGGCGGAGAGCCTGCACCAAGCGCATCAGAGCTCATACAAATGGCTCAAGGATGTCAGGAAGAAGGGATGAACCCCCGCCAAGGTTGAGAAGTGTGCCTTGTTCAATCCTTTGAAAATAGAACTTCAGAAGGTGAAGAAGGTGCCGAAGGTGCAGAAACCGGTGGAGGAAATGGCGCCTTCTAATTACTCCTACCAGCACACCATTAAAGACCTGAGGACGCTTGATGTGGGGGAAGAGACAGGGTCTATTCATGTCAAGATTGACTCGATTTACCTTCATAATGAGCATATCAAGGAGCGTTGCTTCGCAGCAGAGAGAAAAAATGAAGCTAGAAGAGTCCCTGGCGCGAGCCAAGGCCCAATTGGAGGATGCTCGAACTGAATCAGAGCAGCTGCGATAAGAAGTAGCAGCTTTAAGACAGGAGGTCTCCAAGCACAAGAGTGTTGCTAAGCGCCATCTCAAGGTGCACAAGGAAGCTGAGGACCAGGTGAAAAATTAGAAGCTCGGGTCCAAGAAGTGCAACGGCAGTTTGAAGATGGAGATCTTCTCAAGAGACCGGATTAAGGACCTTCGCGCCCATTTGTTGAGAAGTTTCCGGTCTAGAGCGTCCAGCGCCTTGTCTAATTTGATATAAATTTCAGAGGCCAAGCATGCAGCTGCTCAGGGTCGGCCTGTCGTAGATCAGGTCTCGCAGGAAATTTAGCGTTGACTCAACTTAGCCATTGAAGTGCAAAATTTGGAGCACATGGATCTTGAAGTCCCTGCTATGAGCCGAACTGCACGGGATTGGGCTACCACCAGATCAACCCTTCATACCTTCTTTTCCAAACTAAAGAAAGTTAGGAAGGCCAGGTGACTCTTGGATTCCTTTGAGCAGGAAAGGCGCACTTCTCTAGTTTACTTTCAAACACTCACGCAGTTGGGTTTCCGTTTCACAAACGATGATGGGAAATTGCAGTCTAGGGATGAGCTCAAACCTGTATGGATCGCCTTCGAAGGCGATACTTCTGAGACAGATGACTGGGTGGACCCCATCACGAAAACACAGGTGATTAACTTGATATCCAAGTACTGCCAAATTGAAGCTTGTCTGATGGATCTGAGTAATAGGGCCAAATATGCAGATATCAACCAGATCGAATGGTTCAAATGTCTGGTAAAGGCGCTCAGTGACCACGAGTCGTTTCAATATGAGGCCTGGGCCCACATTCAACGCACTTACGAGCACATCCGGGCACACCTTCCTTCCCAAGAGCAGGAGCAAGAGCCACATAGCGAAGGAGAAGACGAAGGTCAAGATCAAAGCGAAGAGGAGGAAGGAGACAGAGAGAGATTGGAGGAAAACCCCTTAGCCAGCGACGAATAGTCGGAAGAGGAGTCAGATGGTGACTCCGAGCCCAATGGATAAAGGCTTAGGGTCCTTGCATTGAGGCGAGCTCAATACCCCGCGAGCCGCCAGGAATGTTGTCACATTTTGCCTAAGGGGTAAAATTTTGAGCTACTGTAATATTGTTTTTCTGTTTTAATTCTCTTTCTCCTCTGAAAGCGGCATTCTCCAGTAAGGGTTCTTCTCTGGCATCTTCGCGGCGCTGAGGCGCGCCTAGGAGCATTTCTTTCTCTCGTTTTTCATGCATGTTTTGAGTTCGGGGCAGCTTCGCTTGAGAAAGTTGTAGAAAGAGGGCAGCTTCGCCAAAGCAGGGAGTTAAATCTGTGCTTCGCTCACTTTTGAAGCGAGCGACAGCTTCGCCGAAAAGATATTGCAGAAGCCATGCTTCGGGCGCAAAATTTTGGCTAAGGCATGAACAGGGCGTTTCGCCCTTGAAGATAGCGAAGCTCCACTTCGGGCCATAATGTTGTCGAACTACCACTTTGGGCCCATTCCCAGCGAAGCGACGTTGCGAGCGAATGATTTCTAAGGCATACGGTTAGGCTTGTCTTCGCCCTTTGGTCTAGCGAACCTCCATTTCGGGTCTCCCCTCCAGCGAAGCTGCGCGTCGAGCGCAGTTTCAGCGAACCTACCCGCAGGGCCATCCCAAGAGCAATTCGGGCTGATTCTTCAACGAACCTTCCATAGAGTGTTTTTGGGCGTTGGGACTGCTTTCAAGAGGCACATTTCCAGAGAAAGGGGTGGGTGAGCATTCAAGTCGCTTTCATGGCGGACAGGTTTGGAGCCTCTCGCCCATCCCATCAAGGCGACGATGCTAATCCCAAAGAGATCTCCTCACCAACTACAGTAATTGCCGATGCAGGCTTCCAGCGACCAATCTCAGGGTGAGTCGTGTCTCGTAGTTGCGCGCTTCCCAAGAGGCCTCTCGATCCACGCTATTTTGCCTGACAGGAGTCAAATCCCAGCTACCCCAACAGTTTTTAGGGTTTGTTATTAATGCTACAGAGGTGCGGTCCTCTATAAAAACCAGCTCATTGTAATGAAAAAGGGGGGAACACTTTGCTAGAAAGCCACTGTATTCAGTTTTTGCATCAATACTAAGAACTCTTGGCTCTGATTCTATCTCTTCTTTGTATGATGCCTCCGGTGTTTAGTTCTGTTAATCTCGTCTCTTTATGTGATTGTTATAATTCTGTTATCTGGATTTAAACGTCTTATATTGAGCGAATCTGGAATTCTCCTCGAGGATACATAGAGAAGGAAATATAGCGTTAGTTTATGTTTTATTCTTTGTATTGATTGCTGCTAATTCGAATAGAGATAGGTAATCGTGTTGTTTGTTCTTCCCCTCAATTACTACTATGCAACCTTTATCTCTTTCAGTAATTTCCCAATCTCTTTCCAATTCCCTAATCTAAAGGAGCCAGCCTTCTCTAAAGATTGGCACGGAAGGCATTCCTTCCTTCCGGCCTTTCAAGGTGTTGGGCGGGTCTAGGGCGCATAAACAAACCAAACCCTTTCCTGTGGCAGATCTGTAACCAACAGTTATGAGTCTACATCTACAAATTAAGTATTTTTTCCCCTTAGGCATGATGGTAACACTTTGATCTTGGAGCTTACAACTCTTTGAAATTTTCTTTTACTACAGCATGCTGTTTGACGAGCATGAGAGAGAGAAATAAAGACATGAGTATCACATTTCTCACATAAGAATATACTACAAAAGAAGTGGCGTCACAATGACAAGGTTTTCAAAACGTAACAATAGAATTGTTTTTTTTTTACATTGTATTTAAAGAGTTTGAAAAAGTGAAATATTTTATGTTGTTGATTGTATCTATAAATAATTATCCTGTACATGTCAATCTTTTTTTAATAATTTTCAACTATTTCTATAAACATAATGTAACATATTTAAAACATCTTTTTGAAGTTAAGTTTTAATTTACCATTGGGGAAAACGCCACGATGCAGCATCACAACTTATGCCTGTACAACTTGTTGCATTTCTCTAGTTAGAAGAGACCAAAAAGAAACTTTAGCATTGTTGACAATGGTGGTGTATCATTAAAATACTTGCATTTTCAACTGTTAGCAACCCAGTTCGCCTTGAATCGAACAATCTTGATGTATAAAACTCTCAGAATAAAAATAAACAATCTATAAATAAAATACCTATTTATGAACACAATTTTAACTTTCTATATCGATCTAAAATTCAAGTGTAGCAAAAGAAATGATTTCTAAATTTGAACACTTCCTCTTCTCAAGGAAAAATATGCTTGCAAATACAGATTACAAAGCCTCAGTCAGTAATATCTTTCATATATATGATCATCCCAATGAACTGTGAAGTCTGACTAACAATGGCGGTCCACCAGTCTTGCAACTGATCAATATATCTTTGAAACACTCCAATTCCCATATATGGCTAGTGAGGTGGTTTTAGATTTAAGCAGTTGTCTGTGGTCATGTCAAAAAGTTCTTGTATCTGCCCAAATTCCAACTCTGGAAGACGTTTACAACAATTTTAATTTAGGGTATAGAACTACGATGGAAAACTTGATCTTCTGAACTTGCATTCAGAAATAAAGTTACAGAAAAGAGAAAAGCCAAACAAAGCAAAAATAAATTGTGATATGAGAAATAAGGAAGATTTTTACCTGCATCCTCTATTTCCTTTTGAAGCTCCTTGCCCACTATTTCATTTTCTGCCTGTACAAAGCAAATACACATCTTGTGATATACATATAAATTCATAGCAGCATCTCAATAATGCTTTAAACAGTTTAGTGTGCAACATGTTTTGCCAGCTCTCAAAGATAAAACTAAATTTAGATACACAATGGTATTTTCTCATTAAAGAATAATTAATGCCAATTAGCACCTGAACAAATAGACTATCACAGATAGGAAATTATTTTATCCAGCAAAACAGATTAATATTTAGTATTGACAAAAGGAATTTCTAAAAAATCTAATGGCATTAGCTCAATCAGTTAAATTCCTCAACTTCAAGAAGGATATCCAGGTTTGAATCTTGCCAAAGCAATACATGCATAACTGCCAAGCAGTTGTAATACCACTATGTGGTCATGACGTGCTACAGGTAGGGCCTGTTTCAATCCCATATTAAAAAAACAAAGAATTTCTAAAAAAATGTCTTCAGAATAACCTGCTTTAGCCCCTTTGAAGAAGCAGAATATGAAACATATGAAAAAGGAGCATGCAAAAGTTAGATTCAAAAGTTTGTCATGCTGAGTAGTGTTCCAGAACTGGCAGAGAACACTTTCAATCCCATACAACACATTAAAAAAAACAAGGAATTTCTAAAAAAATGTCTTCAGAATAACCTGCTTTAGCCCCTTTGAAGAAGCAGAATATGAAACATCTGAAAAAGAAGCATGCAAAAGTTAGATTCAAAAGTCTGTCATTCTTGTTGGAAATATTAAACCACATTTCACGCCTCCCGCAAGTGCTTCGCTGCGAAGCAGTAAAAATATGCCTCTTGAAGGTGCTTCGCTGCGAAGCAGAAAAAACATGCCCCCTGAAGATGCTTCGCTGCGAAGTAATTTCAATCCGGCAGTTCGCCCATCAGTTTTGCGAAGCAGTGTCCAGGCACGGGAAACGAGCGCCTGACATCACACATGCGAGTAGGTAGGGTTGTTCGGTGATTGGTTGAAAACCCTCTTCGGCATTTATTTTTGTCAGTCGGTTGGTGAAAGTTTTCCCGCCCATTGTCCTCATCTCCCGTCTATAAATACCGGACCTGTTGTCATTTCGGATAGTAGTTGGAGGAATTGCGAGCGCGGAGCAGCTGCTGTAGTAGGGTTTCAAGTGTGGAACAGCAGAGGAAAGCAGCAACAGAGCCGCAGACAGTCGGAGAAGGGAGCAGCCGCCTCCAAGAAATCTCCATCTTGTTTATCCTGCAACCTGGTTGCAGATGTTTGTAAAAGCTTCAGCTAAAGAAGCCCTGTAATCCGTTCTATATGATAAATAAAATCTTTGCATTTCCAATCTGCGTTATTTTAGGTTTTGTCTTTTCTGAAACAGAGAGTTTCTCATCCGAAGTCGCACTTCGGTTAAACCTGTGCCCCAAACACCAAGTCCGTGTCAAAATCTCCCGAAGTCGGAGATCCGTTGGTTACAGTTCTGAAGCTGTTCTTCGGCTATATTCTGTCCAAAGTTGGACTTCGGGATTTTGCTGCCCCGAAGTGGCACTTTGGAGCCACTTTGCTCGAAGCTGCCAAAGTTGGCTTTAACTAGTGCTTGGCAGCCTTTTGAAAAATTGCCACTTCGGCAATAGTTCTTCCGAAGCAGCCACTTCGGAAGTAATTTGTGCGAAGCAGCCGCTTCGCTTGAAAAACACCCGAAGCACTCATTGCTGGGTAAACATTTGCGAAGCTCCCTACCTCTTGTCACTTCGCGATTAAATTCCCCGAAGCTCCCTCCTCGCTGCTAAATCTTGCGAAGCATCTTTTAATTAACGCGGCCCAAATCCTTCAATTCTAAGTAGTGTTCCAGAACTGGCAGAGAACACTGACGGAAAAAAAATAAGAAAAAGACAGTTAAGTGAAGCCATAGAGCCTCAACCCATTAAATACCGCTGACAAACTTCATTCAGTTGCTTAATTCATAATAGGTATTATGAAGGAAAAAGAACTATGAGAATTCTAAACTGAGTATACATTTAGGTGCATGACTACTGAATATCAATACTATGTCAGAGGATTGACATGACGGTTGAAAATTCTTGGTGAATCTCCTGTCCAAGCTTTTGACACAAAACTGAATTATGAGCTGAAAATTGGTTAAACTGCCAATAATAATTTGTCAAGGATTTCCTCGAAGGCATTATAACAAGCATGTAAAAAGCTGCAACCAAAGAAATTAGACATAACCACATTGTCCACTTCCCCCAGGTGTGAAAAAACAATGTCCCTAACATCCCTAATCATACAATTTACATTTTAAATGCTGATTGAATTGACTAGCATCTAATTACTCCTCTTTCACTTCTTAATTCATGTATGGAATGAAATTCTGCAAATGGCGCACAAATGCTTCATATTTTGTCACAAAGTGCAGCATTACAGGAAAAAAGAGTCCCTTAATAGTTTGGAACTAAGAAGTAGAAAATATCATGCACTTGCAGAATCTGAGGTGATAGCAATTAGTATCTGAATTTATAAAACTATCTGACCATCTAAATAAGGCAGTTAGACAGCAAATCAATGTACTTGAATATTTAAATCAATGGTCAGAAATTTACAAAACTCAGGGGACATTGAAATACATGGCAGACATCTTTGTTTCACCCACTGCTAAACAATAATCACGACCAGGCCCTACAAGGTGTCCTGATAGGATTCTGTGCCCGTCAACTATAAGAGATCACAAGACCACAGGATTTCTATAACTTGTAAAACTGCTTTGAGTAACAATTCAACAAATTCAAGCATTTGATTATTAACTTGTAAGCAAGTTACCATATATGCATAATTGATTATGCAATGAAATCAAGATCACAAATATGTCCAAAATGTAAACAAAGATATCACTAAAAAGTAAGTGGGTAGGAAATAACTCTCTTGCAGCAATATCATGTGTAAAGAACCAACCCTGTTTTAGTCTGGAGTATATGCCACTTAACTCGAGAAAAATAATATATTATTTCAAGCAAGAATACCAGTCAACAATTTTCACCTGAAGTTGTTCAATCTGTCTCAGCTGTGCATCTTCTCCTCCTTCTGCTAGAGGAAGCGCTGCTACTAAGGCATCAAACTGCATGGCATCATGTTCAAACATTAGCAGACTAATTTTCAATAGAGAATGAAATCTTACAAGAAATGTAGCATTGTAAATTTTCATCTCAGTACAAAAAGAAAAAAAAAATAGGTGAAATCAATGCCTATCGTATCAGAAACAAAACACATATGAGGAATGCAAAGAAAAATATGCATAGTAGTTCTATGGCCTAATTTTCTCTTCCACTGACCCATTGTTTTAAAAAACACAAATTCCCAGTGAACCAAATAGCCAATAATATGGATCCCCTGAAGACATAAGACATAAAACAAAGATGCCCCCTATATGCCCAGTGATGGCTTAGGCCCAAACGGTGACAGAACTGCCTTCTCTCCAATCTACCTATGAGGTGACAACCGGTCATACCATACTTATGCCTCTATCTCAACAACAAATGCTCACAGTGTTGGTGACAACCTGTACGTGAAAGATGATAGTCTAGGTATAAACAGGGATGACCTGATAGAGAAATGGCACAATCTATGTATCTTCTGTGCTTGCTGGCAGTTAGAACTCCTCCCTTCCACCTTATAGGCTTGGTGACGGCCTTGCGAGATCAATAGACATTCCGCGAGCGACTTTCTAGATTGACAATGGCCTTGCAACAAGGAGTGATGACAAATAGCACAAGGGATGTCCCTACTCTATCTTGACTAATCAAGGAGCGATGACAAATAGCACAAGGGATTTCCCTACTCTATCTTGACTAATCAAGAATGAGTGACAAGCTTCGTTGCTATGCTAACAGTCTTCCCTTCTCTCTTTACCCCCCTCCACATATTCAGGCATAGAGACAACTCCTAAAGTGACAACATTGGAGAGGACAAAGATGGTGACAGAGTTTGTAGCGGAAAAGGCAACCTTTCACATTGTGGGCGACCTTTAGAATGAGGTTGATGGCCTTGTCGACATGAAGTGGGCGAATCACTACAAGGACAACCATTACTTAGATTTCCCTTGTTTCTAACAAGGTCACATTTGCAGCTTCCTCCAAGATAGTTCTAGCATAGACAACGATTCTTGAAAACACAGCAATGCTCCCTTGACATTGACGTTTGACCAAGATGGATCCCTAAGATATTCATCGCTTTCAGCAAATTGCCGATGAACCAAATACCCAATATGACGAGGAGGATGGCTTGGACCTGTTTGTTTTTCCCTACCATAGTCTTGTCTCTGTTTTCTATAGCCAGGGCAGCCTGGAAATGATGCAGTCCTCTTGGAAACCCTTGCTCAACTCCTCTGAAGCTTCCAAACTAAATTTAGTCTTTTATGACATCGTACACATTTGTGCTATGGGATAGAAGTTGAAACCATAGTTACGAAACTCGGAGCCTGTGCTTAAGTTGGCCTTCCTGGGTTTTTTTGAACCAGCTCAGCCAGTTTTTCTGGACTCGCCGAGCTTTTTTTTTAGTCACAAGTTTATTTTATCTTGCAAGTCTGACAAAAGAACTCGGCTGTAGCAGCATAAAAACTTTTTTTTTCCAAATTGGCCTCATTTTTGCTGTTTCCACTTGTAGAGAGAGCAAAGAGAAGGTGAAATCAGACCCAAAAAAACACTCATTTGCATCCTAAACCCAATTTTTTTCTAGTTTTCAAGAATCTAACAGCCACCCAGCAGTTACATTTAACATTAAAAGTTAAAAGTTTCAGCTGTCAATGCTTAAACCCTAGGGTTCTTTTTTTCTTTTTTTTCAGTTTCTAACTACTTGATTATTGTTTCCATGTGCAACCACGTTGAAATTAAATCACAGGAAAAAGAGACCCAGCTTGGAAGTATGGAAGGGATAGTTTGAACAAAGGGGAGCTTTATTGCAACTTTTGTGACAAAAAAATTATCGGAGGCATAAAGCACCTGAAATGCCACTTGGCGAAGTCATCTGGCCATGATGTCAAGTTATGTGAAAAAGTGGATTCTAAAGTAATGAGGAAAAGCAATGCCCTCATAACAGATTATTGTGAGAAAAAAGAACTAAAAAAAGAACAAGCAAAGCAATGGCTACTCCTCCTTCTCAGCCTCCTACAAAGGAATATTTTTCGTGGAATGTTCTACTCTAGGGTGACAACCCACGCTTGATGGTATGACTGCATGGAATTAAGAGAGGCACAAGGCCACGAGGAAGGCTTGTGCAAGCTTTTGGTATTTTTTCCAACATTCGCTTCAATGTGGCAAGGTCTCCATATTGGCAGGGAATAGTTGATGGCCTCACAGTTTGTGACCTAGGATTTAAGGCACCCACTTATGATGGTTTTAGGGGCCCTCTCATTCAGGAATCCATGGAGGAAATCTAAATTTTGGTTGAAGAGCAGTGCAAGATATGGAGAAAAAGGGGTTGCATGATCATGTCTGATGGGTGGTGGACCAATGGGAAGAATCGGACATTGATTTATTTTTTGGTTGCTTCTATAGGAGGAATTGTGTTCCTCAAGTTAGTGGATGCATCGGCACAAGTTACGAGTGTTGAAATGCTTTCTAGGTGTTGGAGGAGGTTTAGGGGAGGAGAATGTCGTCCAAGTTATCACGGACAAGACAACAATGTATGTGGAAGCTGGAAGGATTTTGGAGAGACTCCCCACGATTTTTTAGACACCATGTGCAGCCCATTGTCTTGATTTGCTTCTTGAAGACATTGGGAAATTACCCTGGGTGTCTAAGGGTGTAAATAAGGACAAATGTATTACAAATTTCATCTACAACCGTATGTGGGTTCTCCAGCTAATGAGGCAGTTCACTAGTGGAAGGAAGATTGTGCAAGCTGTCGTTACACGATTTGCCACAAACTTCATTACAATGTAGAGTCTCTTTGATGCAAAGGGGGCATTGAAGAGGATGTTTGTGAGCAACAAGTTGAATGGAGAAGATGCTACTAGATATCGAATCTCCAATGAGAGCTAGAAGGTGTATGATTATGTGTTTAAGGAGCCCTTCTTGACAGCTATGAATGAGGCAATCAAGGTACAAGACTAAGCTGTATTTTTTTTCTCTCTTTCTTTATCTTTTCTTTTTTCCCATTTCCAAATTTTGAATTGTAATCCAAGTTTCAAATAGCTAAGTTGATGACTATAACTAACTCTCATTTGACTTCAGGTGTCAGAGCCTTTGGTGAGGGTTCTCCATCTTGTTGATGGAGAAAAACCACTGATGGGATACCTATATGAGGCCATGGATAGGGCCATTGCGGCAATTGCCTCATTTAATAATCATTCCTAGCCCAAATACAATCCCATTTAAGAACTAATTGACTGGCAATGGACTTCTTAGCTCCACAGCCCACTACATGCAACGGGTTACTACCTCAACCCCAAATTCTTTTATGATAATTCATTCGAGGCTGACTATGAGGTGATGTCGGGCCTTCAACAATGCCTTACCCGAATGGTGCTAGATGAGGACACTCGCAATATGATACAGGATGAGTTGCAAGATTACAAGAAATGTGAGAGCCACCTTTTCAACCCCACAGTGCATTTGGGGAAGGGTAACTCAAAGTCCAAGTAAACCTTATGAATCAAATTATTATTGATTTCGTCATTTTATTTTGTTTTCAAAAATAATCTCAATTTACAATTTTACATAAATTATTCAGTTTCTTTTTCCTTGGCATTTTCTAGATTTATGGTGGGAGGACTTTGGTGCCTATATGCCCAATATTCAGCGCTTCACCATCAAAATTCTATGTCAACCAGTAAGGATGCCACTTGCATTATCGGTGATGTGACCCGGGTTCAATCCCCACGGTGGATGTGTATAAGAAGTATTTCTCAAAAAAAAAAATTCTATGTCAACCATGCAACGCTTCAGGTTGTGAGCGCAATTAGAGTATGTTTGAGCACATTCACTCCAAGAATCACAATAGACTCACGCAGCAGAAATTGAATGAACTTGTATTTGTTCATTACAACCTTCACCTCTACCACAAAAAACTTACAAGATCAAATTATGAAGCCATTGATTTCGATGAGATTGATTCATCATCTAAATGGATCACAAAGCCAAAGGAGGAGGAGCAAGAGCCTCACCTTTCAATGGATGATTTTGAAAATATACCAAAGGAGTTAGCAGCAATGGCAAATGAAGAGGCACGGGCACAGGCACGAAGAGAGAGGACTAGAGCTTCAATTAGGGCAAAGGGCAAAGGCATGGATAAACGCTAGATAGATTAGTTGATTGCTATAGTGGGCCTCTTGAGGCATTTTGACACATTTTGTACCTTTCTATATGATAATCAATACAAGAATAATACTTGGTGTTAAATTTATTTAACTTATGTGTGTTTTGACATTTTCATGTGTAGTTTAAGGTTGTATTGCTTACAATATTAATTTTGGATTTGTATAATAATAATTAATTGTGATATGCATGAAAAAAAACTTTTTCCAATAAAAATTTGCACTTTCTTCGAGTTTTTTTTTGTCGAGATTTTGCTAAGTCCAAGTCAAAAATTAGCCTTCCCAAGTCCGTGCCAAGTCCAACTTTCTCTACTATTATTGAAAACTTTGCAATAATTTCCTTTGAACCACTTAGTGCTCCTTTTTCAGGCTGCATACATCCTTTAAGACATGACATAAAACGAGTCCATTCTCCAAGCACTCCTCCAACTACACACGTCATTAAGGCACCTCCCAGATGACCCAAACATCGTTCTTCTAGGTCACTTGTTGGGCCACATTCCTCTCTTGAGTCATATTTCAAATTGTGTTTGACACTTTCTAACTATATCCATCCTCTAGGTCGTTGCAACATCCTCCATCTCATCAAATGAACATCATGATTCTTTGTTCAGACGATGTATGTCCATCATTTGGACTTGTCCTCCATCATCCAAACGACCTTCATCCTCTATCAGGCAACCTATATTCTCATCCCAACAGCATTGCTTGTCCAAATGGCATACTCCTTTATTAGAACTACACAATTGACACATGAAACTTGGACTATTGTGCAAATGGATGAATAAATTGGTTGTCTAAACAAATAACCCCAATGTCGACAATCTAGTAACTATGGGGACAACACCCACGATGATATAGGATCTAGGCACATTTGAACTATTGGTTTTGTCATAATCATCTTGATCATCATCAACTTATAGACAAAATTCTGCAAAAGTTCATAGTTTTGCAAGGTCTTCAATACTTGACTTGCAAACTCCATAATAGAGTCAAAGAGAGTTGCCTCTAGCTATGTATTTGTTAGCGTTTGCACAACTCATTCTCGCACTTGTCACTTGTCCTCCATGATATAGACAGATAATTCGGTGCATGAGTGTTGACATGAAGATCTAGGCACATTTGAACTATTGGTTTTGTCACAATCATCTTGATCATCATCAACTTATAGACAAAATTCTGCAAAAGTTCATAGTTTTGCAAGGTCTTCAATACTTGACTTGCAAACTCCATAATAGAGTCAAAGAGAGTTGCCTCTAGCTATGTATTTGTTAGCGTTTGCACAACTCATTCTCGCACTTGTCACTTGTCCTCCATGATATAGACAGATAATTCGGTGCATGAGTGTTGACATGACGGTGAACTTTGCAAGCACACTAAATGAAATCGTCATATGACATGTTATTTATGTGTCTTGTGTTTTGCTATCACATAGTGTTGTCGCGTATGCATGCGACAACAAATGTTTGCAATAAATATCACATAGTGTGTGTAAATACCATGTAGGGTGTTATGGGTTATATTTAATGTTGCACGTATGTGGGTAGTTAGGTGGTAGTTGGGCAATTGCTAGCCACATACCGGTTCCCATAATACCTGTTGGTATGCCATCTACTTTGGTCAAGGAATGATGTTGGTTGTTGTTGGTATTGGTTGAGGTATGCCATCTACATCCATCATGTGTTGTAGTTTTTATGGAGATATGTTGTTTGTGTGGTTCGACCAAACTATAATGTACCATAGATGATTAGAATATGAAGTATACATGTGTATTGTGAACTTAAATATATTTGAAAGTTATTCCTATTATGCATCTTTATTCGATATACTATAGTGTGTTGCAATTTATCTCTTTCCATGTGATGGGAATACTCCCACATGCTACATTTTAGCATCATTGTTGTCCCGAATTAGATCAAAGTTGTCGTAATGGTGTTGAGTTGAAGTCGGTGCCTATATTACATTTTGGCATTGTTGCCTATACCAAAGATGGAAATGCTATATTTGGGGTCATTGCCTATACAAATTTGGGTAGAAGTTGGTGACATGGAGTTGTGATAAGCATCTTGTTCCAAAGAATAAACAACGTCAACAATGGAAATATTGAAACATGGTTGACGAGCATAGTGATAAGTGTGCATTTGTTCCTTGAGGAGGGAGGGGAAATGGAAGTTTATAACAAACATTGATGTAAACTTTTTCCATGATGTTGATGAACAGCAAGATATGACGAGTTTGAAGATAGAGATGACCTTATTTGGCAATGAAAAAGTGACATTCTTAGACGCAGTTGACGTAGGTTGTGTCAAACGATGCATTAGATGTGAGTTTGACATGGGAACAACTACAGATTGGAGTGTTCGGTAGTGTGCGAAATGGACAGTGCAACATGGGAGCAACTCGAGGTTGGTGCATTAGATAGTGCAAGGAATGAGAGTCTAACACGAGAAACAACAGTTTGGTGTGTTTGATAGTATACGAGATGGGAGTCCGACATGGGACCAACTGCAAGTTGGCACACTTACAATATAGGGAAGAGGAGTTCGACATGAGAGCAACTACAAGCTAGAGCCAAACTCCTGTCCTGTGCATGTGTTTGATAGTATACGAGATGGGAGTTCAACATGGGACCAATTGCCAGTCGGCACATTTACAATATACGAAAGAAGATTTCGACATGAGAACAACTATTAGATCGAAAATTCTCATTTTTGCCATAAAAATCCTTCAAACTAGATAGATGGATGAGGAGACGTACCTATTTTGTTAGAAGCCTTCAATTTCATAATGGTTTATGTCTCCACATGGAATGATGTCTCTATGGTCACCAAAGCACAAGCTACCAAAGTCGTGATTAAGGTAACATGGACAAAACAAATCTAACTTGGACAAGTGTGGAAGCGAGTTGTCATGTAAGGTGTCCTCAAAATAAGAGTTGGCATCCAAAATTGGAGTGTCATCCAAGTCAAAGTCATCGTCAACATGAGAGAGAGTCATCTAACATATTGTCGGTGTGGTGCTTTCAGTCAAGGAAAAGGATGAATTCAGCTGAGGGAGAAATTTTGTAATCGTATCTTAGTTCAGACAGCTATCTACCATCAAAGGAACCAATTGTCGTCTAAAGAAGGTAAGCCCTCTAGATCTTAGATGTTATGCCAGAGGGAACTTCTGTCATGCTTGTTGTTTGAGTGTGGGTTGTCTTGCCAGATGCTATCATGGATAGAGCAAAGAAGACAAGCGTGAACAGGGCAAGTCCTTCAAGACATGGATGTCATCCAACACAAGGATGTCATCCAGATGAGAGATGTCATCCAAGATCACTATGCTATCTAGGCCTAGTTTTGTTGTTTTTGTAATGATGTTCTTAATAGAAGATGGAGTCAAACTTGTTTAAGTCCAAACTGCTATCTCCACCTAGGACAAGTGTGTTATCCAATTGAGGATGCTACCTAGATCATGCATATGGACCACAAGGAGGCTGTCATATATTCATATATGATGTCCTACTGCGAAGACTGTCAAATTTTGGAACATTGTGTAGCTAAAAGTTGTCTTAGTGTTGAGTGTTGTTTGAAAGGGAGGTGTCATCACAAATGGCACAACCCAACTTTGAGATATTGTCCACTATACCATACACTGTGTTGTCCTCATCTTCGTCTTGTAGCATGTCATCCAACTGACTACCAAGGGTGCCATTCAAAAAGCCTTCAAACACCATGTCAAAGTTATCACCATTGTCTCCATGCATGACCTCACAGACTGTCTCATAGCCAAAGGTGGAAAAAATTGTGTATAAGGGTGTGTCATCCCAACATATGTTGTCCCCTCAACATTTGTTGTCACATAGGCTAGCCTAGATATCGTACACATGAAAATGAGTTGTTTGCAACAAAGGGAATGCCATACAAGGCTTTGTTATCGCTTGGAGAATGTCATCTCTATTAGCTACCAAAAAGGGGGCGAATGAAGTGTTGTCCCTCAACCTACACGAGAGCTCCTGACCACTTGACCCCCAACACAAGGGGTGACACACATTGCCCATCAAACTTGCAATGTGACCAGTTGTAGAAAATATACGAAGTAGAAAGAAAGAAGTAAAAGGAGCATGACAAATGTTTAGCTTGGCAATAACAATGCTCTACCCGAGTGGAATAAGTTGGTTTGTCAATGGGGACACTGAGAAGTCAAAAGAAGGGGGTTTAGGTAATGAGTCCCTACGGACAAGTACAGAGGGGGATACACGTAGGCAAATGATTTGTTGCATGAATGTCAGATTTGCATATGTTGGTGTAAACATCACAAGCACATTGAACAACTGCATGTCATATGACGTGTTGTAAAGTGTGTTGTACGAGTTTTGTTGTCGCAGTGTTATGGCATGTGACGTGTGTTTGTAATAAAAATCATGTAATATTTTATGAGGTATATTTAATGTTTCACGTATATGGGTAGTTAGGTGGAACTTGGGCAATTGCCCATTGTCCATCAGTTGCTATGACACCTATATGTACACCATCTATTGTGGTCGAGGTATGTTTAATCGATGGTCTTGGTTTAGGTACAGTGGTCATCTTGTTCTCCGTATGTGTTATTTTCAATATCAAGATATGTCGTTTGTGTGGTTCAATCATACCATAATGTATTGCAAATGATTAGACTATGGAGTTTACATGTGTTGTGAATTTACATGTAGTTGGGAGTTCCTCCTATTGTGCATCTTTATTTCTATATAATGGGATTATAATGTTGTGAGTGATTGAAATACTTCCACAGCTACACACAATGCACCAAACCTCAACTTATACTGCAAATGGGTTGATATTGTTTGCACTTATTTGCTTGGGGCTTAAACATCGTCATGATTCTCGAGCCCTTTTCACATCATTTGTTTGTCGTGACTCACAATATTTTGACATTCTTGTTCAAAGTGGGCCTATAAACGGCATTTACGACATTGGGCAACATGTTTATCATACATATCAAACTCAATTTGGCTTCTTTTGTTATCCTGTTAATTGTTACAACAACTACCACTAGTGGCACCTCTTGTTGCATACACATGTTGAGTGTTCTTCAAAGTAAAGGGGAATTCCTTTGTCAAATATCCTCCACCTTGACTAATACCACAAAATATTTGTTCTCCTTCTTTGGAGTCATTGCACCCCATGCCTAGTTAATTTTTTAATTCATAGAAATGTGTCTTACGTCCTTACGAAGAACACTTATTGACTTTACTACTTCGTCACTCGTATTCTTTAAGTCACTTTCATCCTCTAAGTTGCTCTTATTTTCAAAGTCATAATTTTCATCTTCAAAGACGCTTTCATCTTTGGAGGTGCTCTCATCGTTGATTTCTTGACCCCAACATCTGGAATAATATCTTCATCCCGCTTTCTAATTCACGGCCACTCAAAGACCTCTTGATATAATGTTGACAAGACCATCTTGATATTTTTCCTATACACAAGAAGTCCCTCTTCAATTCATCTAATGACTTCCACACTTGGTTGACCAACACTTTCGACCTCCAAATGGAAGATCATATGGATTGTCTAGCTTTGCTTTAATTTATAGATTTTTGCAATGACCTTGTTTTCATTATGCAACAACTTGAATTCCTTCCCAAAGGCTTCCTACAACTCTTCCCAAGTCTTGTACTTATCTTCTTGTAATTCTGCATATCAATCCATTGCAATTCCACGTAATGTTGTAGGAAATAACCTCTTTGCCTCATTCATCTTGCCATTGGCTTCCAAATCATAATGAATGTTTTCCAATGTTTGATCGGGTCATCATTTCGTTACCTTGAGACTTGGGACACTTTTGCCTTACCCCAACACTAATTGTCATTTGAACAAGTTAATTTGACAAAAGTTGTTCTTGTGGTGAACTTTGTTTCATGCATCATTGAACACACCGCGTTGCAGTTGTGCTTCTATTGGATTGCTATCTCACATATCACCCTATAGTTCCTCAGGTGTTGGAATGTCATCCCATGCATCCTTAGACACACCACCTTTTAGTTGGTCCCATGTCAAATTTCCATCGCAAACACCATAGGATGCACTGTCCTACGATTACTCTTGTGACAATATCCTATCCTGTACAATTTTGGCCACGAAGCACACAGCAGTTGTGTTTAAGGGTATTGAACTTTTTAGTCGAATCAGCTTTTCTTTTGACTTCAAATTCATATTCACTTGTCTCTTTGTTGATGTCAATAAAGAAACCTGCATCACTTTTAGTATTTGGTTCCTGTCTACCCTCCCTTTGAGGAAGAGGTATTGTTTGATTGTAAGACTCGTCGACCACGCTGTAATCTTCCCATTATTGTCATTGTTTATCTTCCGAAGTAAGATGCTTGTCACAACTCAATGACACCAACTTTGTACATCCAGCGACCCCAAAAATATAACATTTGGGAGTATTTTGGTCATGCAAATATCTATACAATACAATACACTACAATAAAATTCCATCTTATATGAATAAAGACACAATAGGAAGAACTCACAAATACATGGCAATACACAACACATGTAACCTTCGTATTCCAATGATTTGCAGTACATCATGGTTTGGTTAAGTATACAACATCTAGACAATAAGCATTCTTTCATCTTCATCTAACACGTACTAATGGCCACAACCCACACATATATGATTTGAGCAAGATAGAAGAGCATACATATAGTTACAACTTACAACCATAGAAAAATCTCTACTCAGGAAAAACTTGGCACTTCAATTTTGGAGATTTTTCTGGCAAATCTGGAAAACTCAGCTTTAGCTTTCCCACTTATCATTATGATCTACATTCTGTGCTTCAATGGTTTTTTATTTTTACCATTAAATTTATGCGGCTCTAGTTTTATTAACCTTTGAATATTGGCCATATTGTTTGTAACAGAAATTAAGAATTTTTTGCTGAATAGGTCCAATTTCAATGTGAAATACAGCAAGTTCAAACAAAATCACCTGAATTTCCCAATTTGGACAATTGTGTCTCTAATTCTGCATCCTGAAACCTGTGTTGAAAGTTGCATTTGATTTTCATGGCTCAAAACTGTTTCAAATCTAAATTTGATTTTCAGTCTTCTGGATTTAAACTTATATCAGTACTAACAGATATTGCCACTAATACATGCCTGAATTCTATTGGTCTTCATCCACATTTATATACAACACTCATCGCAAACAGTCTGAAGAACTTTGCAATTTATTTACATTCGCCATGAAGGAACACATCTGTGCCACAAGAGTTGTGTTGAATTTGCACATGGCTGTTTCCTTTAGGCTGCATCCTATTCCTAACAGTTTTGGTCTTCAGTCATTGCGTTCATTTTTTGTGACTGATGCCTAGGTTGTCTTCTACAAGGGCACTTCTTTTCAGCATATTTGGTACGTCTTCAAAATGGAATGGCAGTAGTAGCTGGTTTGCATCTGAGGATATAAACATCAAACATTGTTTCTTTGACATTCTACCTCAGGTCCTGACATATTATGCCTTCTTGGATATCAGGCCTTGTCGTGTTTTGGTATCGATGGTAAAAAAGAATGGAAAAGGGAATAGGAGGAAAGAATAGAGAATTTTTTTTATTGCACATTCAAAATGAATTGTATACGCATTTATAATGTCAGGCGGGTACTAAAGTGCAATATGACCTTAACAGACTGCTTTCGGTAAGTAACTCCTAATCACTAACAAACATAACAGATTATTGATTAATATGACTCGTAACAGCAACACAACAATATTTATATAAGTATGGTGAGTAAATATATCCAACAGGTCCTAGGATACAAGCTCTTTGTTGTTATATTGTCTTGCTAGTGAGAAAACATGGGGTTTCATTATGCTTTCATTTGATAACAATCTGTTTAAGCCCTTTTTTGAAGGGGGCATAGGAACAGCCCTTTTTTGAAGGGGACATAGGAACTACCATGATGAGTAATCCTCTACTTTATTTCTTTGGATAGAATTTGGCAACCCTTCTTGAATCATCTTTCATTTTGGTAGTGTATCCAATCCTCTCATATCAGGGAGAATAGGTGTCATTAAAATCCTTAAAAATGCCTGCAATTCTAGTTCAAATGATAATCAGAAATTTTCTGTAATAATAACCCTAAATTTTATCCCAGGTCTTGAGGCAATATAACTGACAGCCTAAGTTATTAATCAATGACACAATGAAAATTGAACCATTGAAAGCTCTTAACTAGTCATTTTCAAGGGAAAAAGGAATAGAGTTAAAATTCTGATACTTTAGTGAGTGTGCGGAAACCCCTCTAAGTTAATCTAAGGGCAGCCTTAAATAATCACATGATTGAACAATCAAACATACAAAACAGTCTGTCAAAAGTCTCATCCAAGAGATCATCGTCAACTAACCATTCTTCAACTCATTTACTCAAATTGCATACAAACTAAACAGAATAGGTAATTAGTTTCTAAAGCTTCTTACTGCAAAGAATGGTGCAAATGTAATCACAATGCATGAAGAAAGGAATTTCTTGGCCGCCCCAGTGGAAGGAATATGAGCCATGGAAAATTACAGATACATGCATATGACAAATTACAATTAACTCTTGCAGACATTTCACTATAACAGTCTAGGATGGATACTCGACTCTAAGACACCTTTAGCACGGTATTTCCAAAGGCAATTAATGATGTGAAAAATAACCAATATCAAAATGCTTATGGGTAACAAGGCATTAGGATACTCAAACCTCAGTAGAAGAATTGCACATAGCAGAATAATTCAAAATTCTGATTTTACAGGAGCAGATTTCATCATTTTGGTTTCCACATATTTGTAATTATATAACCCAAAAAAATACCTGTTTAGCTGCTTGTACTAAAGCAGCAGTCATGGACTTGGGCTGTTCTACCACTACAGCTGGATCTTCTGTTGAGTTATTCCGTGGCTCTGGATAGTTTGGAGATAATTGTACAGGTGGAGCATCTCTTTGCAGTGTACCAATGGTATTAAAGGTAATTCCTGCGATTACACTAACCTGCTCCTGCAGCTGTGAAATGATATCCATTCTTTTGAGTATACCAGCTCCCTGGCTTGAACCAATTCCAAGACAACAATGTTAATGAAAAGAACCTAAAAAATTTGAGCACATAAAGATGTTACAGAAGAACATGGAAACAATCAAACCCTAACTAATACGTACACAAATCATGAAACATATGGTGAGCCAATAAAAGATATTTGCTTTTGCAGTTGTACAACTTTTCACTGCTAAATCTTTTTTCTTTTAAATTGGCTATATGAGATTGAAATGGGCCCCACCCATATTACATCATAACCGTGTTACCAAAGCATTTCAACACAGTATGGCAAAATATGCATGTATCGCCTGGCAAGATTTAAACCTGGGTCTCTCCTTGAAAGTCAAAGTATTTAACCAATTGAGCCCACGTCTTTTGATGCTAATTCTTAATATATGTAGAACAGAAAAGATAGCACATTAAATCCAAAATTGCAACCATAGTTATTCTAATATTCATAGTTGAGTTTCCTATTATGCTTTAAGTACCAACGCTTATGTTCTAAGCTATACTAGTTTTCCTCAAATACTACTGTAATCGTTGCACTAAAAACTTCTCTAGAAGAAAGAAAACTATAAAACCTTGTTCCTCTAGAAGGATGATTACAATGTAAGCAATAAAATAATTTGTCAAAACATGTTCATGGGTGTGGACAAGCACAAATAATTAGCTTATGTTTCCCAACATAACTGTCTAGGCAGATAGCCCATGGGTTTGGAGAGAGCGGTGGAGAGCATGTAGTTGCAAACCATTTAACATTTGTCCAAAAAAATGCTATGAGATCAACCAGTTAAGTACCTTGACTTTCCAGAAGGAGACCCAGGTTTGAATCTTGCCAGGCAATACATACATAATCACCAAAAATGCAATGTACTACGGGTGGGATGGGGTAGATTCAATCATATAATCAATTAAAAAAAAAAACTGTTAAGGCACATATAGGCTATGGCAGTTGGGAAACAAGCAACCAACCTGCAGAACAAATACAATCAGTGAAATGTTGCAGTAGATGATATGAACTCCATCACTTCAAGCAATACATTTCCAAAAGATCACTTTATGGAATTCTCCACTTCCTGTGAGAGTAAATTTTCATCATGCCTTTTGCAGCATGATCATTTGGACCAAAGTTTGTCCTACTGACATAACACAAAGATTATTCAAGCAAGGAGAATATGTTTCCAATCACAGAAACCCAAAAAAAAAACAAAAAGTTCTTGCAGAAGTGAACATTTTTTTTCTCTCCTCAGCGACTTTTGGATGTTCTCTGTCAAAACTTAATCACCTTCAATTTTCGACTTCTAATGCCCTAAATTAATATTATACTCAAGTTGCAAGTTGCCCACTACTCATATAACTAGCCCTGCTCAAGCTTGCACAAATACAAGAAGAAAAAGAAGAAGTCCTGCTTTAAATCCAGTATACGTTGGAAATTATCATAAAGAATGAGAAAAAAAAAACAGAACAGGTCAATAATAAGACAAAATTCAGAACATGACAGAACTGGAAATGTAAGTGAAAATTTAGTCTTTAAGAAAAGAGAAAGAAATATTCTCAACCACATTTGGAGAATGTGAAGCACTAAAAGTGTCTTGAGACAACCAAAAGACGTAGATAAATAGATAAAGTGTTTTTTTTTAGGATTTTTGAACAAATTTAGATAAATAGATGAAGTGTTTTTTTAGGGATTTTGAACAAACTTGTATTCTGTTCATTTTCTCCTTTGTCTGATGTGTTAATCTCTGTTTTAAAGTACTACCACTTCTTTCCCTAAATTTAGGATACATGTAAGAAAGGATCATTATTTTACAGATGCAACTTACGATACAAGCTCCATATATTGAATATCCTAAGACAACGCCGGAGAAACACGAATCTGATCCAGTCACTTGCAGTAAAAGAACAGAGCACTGGGCAGATGTCAACTCACCTAAAACCCTACCTACCATCAAAATGATCATAATCCCTACCGTGCCAAAATTTACCAAAATATCTGTTTTAATAAGGAGGCATACTTTTATATTGTGTATACCCAGAAATGTAATTCATGGCCCCATATGCTCTTGCCAGAGGAAATCAAGTGATAAGAAAAACCCCACTCCCTTCAAAATTTACCCAAATATCTGTTTTAATAAGGAGGCATACTTTTATATTATGTATACCCAGAAATGTAATTCATGGCCCCATATGCTCTTGCCAGAGGAAATCAAGTGATAAGAAAAACCCCACTCCCTTCAACAACAAATACCATGTAATAAGAAAATCCAGGCTTTGTCAATTTTAAAGCATACGTAAACAAGGTTTTATGTTCTTCCCTTTGCAGTGGAAGATATTATTGATCGGACTTCTGAATCAACAAATTCCAGTTTCTTTCGGCAAACGATATCTCATGTGATTTATTCAACTTTATAAATGAATTTGAAAGAGCAACTGAATCCTACCTGGCTCGCAAGCTACTGGTGCAGTCACAGGAGATGCCAAGATGCGAGTTCTGAGAATCAGAGTGAATGCTTTACCACTTCGGGTAGTTGCGCAACTTCTCCGGAAGCCAAGGAAGGTTTTTTTTTAAGATGTTTTTTTAGTTGAGTAAATACTTTTTATAAACATCCGTCCTCGGGATTGAAACCGGTCACACACCGAAAATGCAAGTGGCTTCTTTGCCAGTAGACCACACTCACGTGGATTTTTTTTTTAAGATGTTGCTTAGAAAAAATTTATAATCCTGAGACATTTGTTATTTTTCTTGGTTATTGTTAAAATTTTCAATCTCAGCATTTGTAGAATTTTCTTCACTTAAGTAAAAATTCTTTGAGGTTGGCTAGTGATTATAGTGGTAGCTTTTGGAAATTAAAATATGAGTTCTAAAATAAAATGATGAAAACTTTGCATATTTCTTTGAAAAAAAAAATAATAATAATATTTTTTTCAGTTTATTATATGAAATTGAAATGGTTAATTTTTATAGTTATTTATAGCATTATAATAAGATTTAAATTAGTTATTTAAATAGATATTTGGTGTAACAAAAATTCATTCAATTTAAAATCTAATTTTGAGACCATGAATAATATTAAGACAAATATAGTGATAGGGTTTTAAACATTATAAAGGATCAATTATGTACAAAGATATGTACAAAGATAAGGAAGGAAGATGCAAATGAAAAGAATATTTTTTCGGAAGTGTATCAAACATTTTTTTTATTATTTATATAGGAGAGTTGGTTACAACCACTATTTTTAGTAATTGACAGACCAGCGTAAGGTTCAAACCATAGGGACTGCTCCCAACAAACCTATCTGTCTCATTCTTGTTGATTAGGCGTGAGATGGGGACCACCGATCACTCTGTTTTCGTATCATCATTGTTGGTTTGGTGTGCACTTCGAGGATTCAGAGCATACTACTACCTTTGCAAAGGTTAGTCGAGTGTGCACTCAGAGGATTCAGAGCATACTACTACCTTTGCAAAGGTTGGTTTCCTTCAAGGTTTAAACATAGGTCTCTTCTTAGTAAGTGCCTTTTTTTTATAATATTATATTATATTTTAATTAAACCTTTGTTAAGGAAAATCGTTTCCCATATCCTCCGAGGACCAAGACTTTCCATTACACGGGGTCTGTCCCATTCGGGTGAATCCCTCAGGTTAGCTGGGGTTTTTTGTATCCGACGCAGACTACCAAGCTTGAACATTGGACCTCATTTAGAGGATTGGGAGAACTTACCAGGTACCAAACATTATTATTAGGAGATAGTTGAGCACAAAGATAACGACAATTATTATTTCGAGTGGTATCCAGGATAAGTTAATATGAGAGTTGAATAGCTTAGAAGAATACACAACAAAAAGCAAATATATTGTAAAGCATCAACAAAATAAAAATACTGCATGCATATTCCAAAATTCAATGTTTGTATGACTAGCAGGTCATAAGGAAAATTTATCTTGGGATAACCTAATGAATATTCCAAAAGTCAATGTTTGTATGACTAGCAGGTCACAAGGAAAATTTATCTTGGGATAACCTAATGAAAAGAGGTTATCATAACCCTTTATAACGTGTCCTATGTAAAAAGGAGGAGGAGAGTATAGTCCATCTCTTCTCACACTGTTTAATAGTCTAGGAAGTATGGCAATGGATTTTTAATGCGTTTGGTAAATACATGGTGATGAATGGCAAAATTGAAGAAAGGTTAAAGCAATGACAGAGCACTTTTAAAAGTGGGGCATTACAAACAATTTGGGATATATGGAAAGACACAATAAGTTGAACTATATGGCTGGAAAGGAACAAAAGAATATTTAAACAAAAGAAAATCAATTTAGAGGTAATGAAAAGGAAGATTTGTTTAGCTATAGAGGAGTTTAAACCAACCTTGTCAACTCATCCAATCCCTAATTTTGAAAGAGATAGCCTTCATAGATGGAGTCAAGTGATAAAAGAAGACATAATATAAATTGGAAACCGTGGAAAGCAATCAAATTAAATTTTGATGGAGCATTTAAAAGAAATCTAGGATTAGTAAGAGGAGGAATAATTAAAAATAATAGGGATGAGATTTTGTCAAGTTATGATTTCAATAGTGGATTTAAACAAATAATAGGGATGAGATTTTGTCAAGTTATGATTTCAATAGTGGATTTAAACAAATAATAAAGTTGAAGCTTGGGTGGCTTTATAAGGGTTAAAAATATGCAAACAAATAAAATGAAAAGGAGTATGGATGGAAGGCAATTCATTAATAGTAATAAATGCAATTTTAAGGAAAACAAAGGTTTCATGGAACATACAAGAGATCATTTTAAAAATCATGTTTACATATTTGTTAAGGAAGGGAACAAATATGTGGATACACTAGCCAATAAAGGAGTTTTTTTTTTAAGGATAACGTTTACAAATTACATCAACAACCACCCTTAAGGGGTTTGAACACAAGACCACTTAAGAAACAACCATCATCTTAGCCACTAGGCAATTGCCTGTCGACAAAAAAGTAATGCACCCAAATTCGAACACAAGACCTCCTGCTTGGAAAACAACTACCTAACCATTGGAGTTTCAATGGAGGATCGTGAAGTTAAATTCTTGGTTCTATGGTTAAAGGAAATAGTAAGTTTAGCTTAGCTAAAGCTAACAAAAAAAATATTAATTGTCTAAAGTAAATAATGATTAAGATTTATTTTAATGTTTTCCATCGGTAATATACTACAATGGTAAGAGCTTTGGCCTCCCTTTAGGAGGTCCAAGGTTCAAACTCCACTCAATATGAGGGCACCGAGATCCCTTATAATTACTTGTGTAAATCATTGAACATATATATATTTGTTGTATTTTATAACATTAATTTGTTTTCATATAAATTATATATTACAATTCTTGTGGTTGCACTTACGCTTCAAGAAGTAAACTAGAAATCTAAATATGATAAAGTGGACTACGATAGAACTAAGTTTTGGAGATATTACTCTATTAAGATGCAATAAGTAGATTAGACAATGGAGGTGGAGTAGTTTATTTTGGAGATATTACTCTATTAAGATGCAATAAGTAGATTAGACAATGGAGGTGGAGTTTTGGTATTATGAATGTTGTTGCTTGAAAATATCAAGAAGGAGGATGTTAAATTTTGGAATATTTATCTTTACAAGGAAAATTGAAAAAAAAAAAAAAAATTAATAATTCGAACTTTTTGTGAAAAAATATGTAAATATCTAGTTATAGCAACTCAATTGAGATGATAATTGAATTTGTTTGTAAGGTCTAAAAAAAAAAAGTTTTGATTTATCAAAGGATGAAGGACTCAAGGACAACTCTTTTTCCAAGCAAAAAATATATAAATTTAAATGTAAGTTTTCTATAATATTAATTTTGTTGGTAAAACAATGCAAAGTTATTTTATTTTTCATCTAATAGTATTAACTTAATAAATTAGATTCAACTTTTATAAAGAAATGAATCTTGTGAAATTATATTTATATATATATATATATATATATAATTGTCAAGATTATTATTATGCGTCATTATGATGTAATATGTATGGGACCATATCAATTTTATATAACTTATTAAAAAAAAGTATGCAATACATGTGAAACTTATTTCACTTTTATATAATCCATTCAAAACAATTAAGTTTTCTCTTATTTAAAAGTTAAAAATTTAATCATCAAATAATATTAATTTTTTTTTATATATTGGCATATGCCTTTCCTTTTTGAACAAATAACCTCTACCTCGCCTCATGTAATATGTATGGGACCATATCAATCTTATATAACTTATTAAAAAAATTATGTAATACATGTGAAACTTGTTTCACTTTTATATAATCCATTCAAAACAATTAAGTTTTCTCTTATTTAAAAGTTAAAATTTAATCATCAAATACTATTAACTTTTTTTTTTAATACATAGGGGAATGGCAACTGCCTTTGCTTTTTGAACAAATAACCCCTACCTCGCCCTCCCGTAAACACGACACGAAGTAAGGGAGACCCTCGGTGGCTCGGAGTTGGTACCGCAGTCATTAAGCTGGGGTACACTCAGCGGATTCTAGTCAGACACCTTTGCCCTAGAATAGGCATGCCCGCAAGATTTGAACCTAAATCTCTAAGTGCCCAACATCTTACCAATCCATCGCTGACACAAATAATATTAACTTAAACAAGATAAAAGCTTTAGCTTTTTTTTAGAAATGCTTCGACTCTTCGTAAAAAGATGGGTGTGGTGGCTACGAAGAGTCCTGGCTCAGCTTTCCATTGGTTGTGGCGAATTATCACAGTAACCAAAAAAAAAAAAAATTACAGATCACAGTGGCGCACGGCTAAGGCCTGCCGTCGGCGCTCCGCTCGCTGTCCCTGCCACGTACATTCCCGCCTCCATGACGACGCCGGTGCCGGATTCCAGCAGCATCGACGACACTAACATCAATAATGACAACTTCGACGCCAGCGCCGCGGCGAATGGGAAAAGTACCGGGGTTTGGGAAAAACTGTCGAGTTGTTTTGGTGAGGCGCTGAAAAAACTGTCGGTGTTATTTTCTTAGGTGTAAACCAGACTCGAGCCGCGGGCTTTTTCCACAGGGATTTCAAAGAAATTTGAATGATAAAATATATTATTAGACTTGATTATTACATTAACGAGTTAAGGGTCAGCTTCCATATATTCAAACTTGAAACATGTGGTTCATAGGGGTGAGGAATCCCACAAAGTAGAACCAAGGACTTGCACCTTTAAGCCTGCTCCCCAATTAACAAAAAAAAAAAAGAAATATGGCAAGTGTTGGGATTTACAAACCACTCAAGTCCCACAACACACTTAATGTGGGATTATTTACAAAAAAGAACACTAACAAGAACAAAATTCCAATCATGGAATATGTCATTAGAACAAACTTAATGTGAGATTGTGGGATTATTTACCAAAAAAAAAAAAACACTAACAAGAACGAAATTCCAATCATGGAATATGTCATTAGAACACACTTAATGTGAGATTATTTACAAGAAAGAACACTAACAAGAACGAAATTCCAATCATGGAATATGTCATTAGAACACACTTAATGTGAGATTATTTACAAGAAAGAACACTAACAAGAACGAAATTCCAATCATGGAATATGTCATTAGAACACACTTAATGTGAGATTATTTACAAGAAAGAACACTAACAAGAACGAAATTCCAATCATGGAATATGTCATTAGACTTGCATCATCACATTAACCGGTTAGAAAGTAAGAGGGCCAGCCCCCACACACATGCCCAAACTCGATGTTAATAGGAGTGAGGAATCCCATAAAGTGAGACCAAAGACTTGCACCTTTAAGCTTGCTACCCCATTAGTAGAGTAGGACAAGTGTTCGGGTTTATAAACCACTCAAGTCCCACAACACAGTTAATGTGGGATTATTCACAAACACACACAAACCACACTAACAAAATAGATAGATATTATCGTAAACAGAATTCCAAAGAATATGTCATTAAACTTGCATCATCACATTAACCGGTTAGAAAGCAAGAGGGCTTAGTTTCCAGCCCCCACACACATACTCAAAATCCCACAAAGTGGGACCAAGGACTTGCACTATTAAATTTGCTACCCCATTGACAAAGAGTATAACAAGTATAAAAGTTTAATGAAAATCATAGTGTATATTTATTTGTATTTAAAGATTATTGTGCGGATCTGCTGCGCTTAGCTCATCTCGCGAAGGAGAATAAATTTGTGCAAGGAAACTAACAACCACGATCGGTAAATTAAGATGACTTCAAGTTTTTTTTAAATATTAAAAAAAATTAGTTTTAAGGTAAAGATTAAAGTTCTTATTTTGATAAGTAATGTTTTAATAATTGTTTAGTTTATTATACAATCATTTGATAATTGCCTAGTTTATTGTACAATCATTTGATATAATTAAATAACATTAGTTTAACTATTCAAATTCTTTTACGGGTACCGTGAAACCTTACAAAGAGGATGGATGCATAAGATTCAAATCTCAAGATTTTTTGGATTAAATATTTGTTCTTTTTCTCGTGCTTTTAGTGGTGTAAAAGATTTAAAATGAATGTGGCACTGTGGTAATAAGGGGACTGTGAGTACTATATGATGACTTCCAGGGCAGACAACATAGAATACTGTGGCGGTTATAAAGACAAACAGTGTAGCCGACAGCTACTGAGTAAATAAATAAATAAAATTTCCTTTAGAAATAATAATTAAATAACATTACTTAAATTGTTCAATTTCAATCCCATAAAATCTTTATGAAACAATAATTTTTTTTTTAATTTTACAAAACAATATTTAAAATGAAATGAAAGATTTTAATTACATCCATGAGACCCAAATATGGTCTATGGGACCTAAAATATGGAAGTACAACTACTCAAATCATATCATATGATCTTTAATATCTTTGAGAAGGTTGTTCCTGCTCCTGGTGATTTGGGTTAGCAATTCCCCAACTTTTTTTCTTTTATTGTCTTCAAATAACTTTGGCATAGACCCGTTTCCAAGTGTTTCTTTGTATTTGCCATGGATATATGAAAAACTCGGGCATTTATAGATGAAGTGTTCCTTTGTCTCTATTGCCCTTGTGTTGCATAGAGTACATATCCTTTCTTCCCATTGTTCTTTGGGCATTGTCCATCTCCATGTTTCACATCTAAGCCTATGAGAGCTAGTCCTTATCTGAGCAATGACGATTTTTTCCTTCCACTTGATTTCAGTGCCTATATACGATTTTTCCTTGTGGCCATACGTTGGGTTAAACTTTGCAATATAATATTGTATTTTCCTTCTTGCATTCTTCCACATTCCACTTCTAAACTTTTTATTCACATAATTTTTTATGTCTTTGTTGACATTTGGGCATTCATTTATGTTGATTTCCCAACATTTCATCCATTTCTGATTTTGTTTCATCTATGTATTCTTCCACCTATGCAACTCTTCGTCTCTAGCTGCCCTAGGCCATCTGTCGTTTTTCATGTTTTCTATTTTTTTCAAGTAACATAACAGCTTGGTCATAGCAATTGCTTCTAAAGGGAACATTCCAGTTTCATCTAGAATAATTTCATAAGGGGTTGTGGCCTTAATTTTGAGAAAATTTATGATTAGATATTTTTGAATCCTTTCTATTTACCTCCATTTTGTATTTGTTGTGTCACTAGCCCATACCTCGCAACTATAGAACAAAATCGGTGTAACAAGTAGGCCAAATAAGACCTTGGTGGTCTTCCAGTCCCACAACTCGGCATTCCTACACCTGTTTTGAAGTGCATACAGTGCTCTCCAACCACTTTGAGTTCTTTTCATCCTACATGTATTCCAATTAAGTTTGTCATGAAATTCTATGTCCAGGTATTTGTATTCTACTACTACCTCAAGCGGTTCTCCTACAAATTGAAATTCAAGTTGTTGCTTCTTTTTTGTTGAAAAAATCATAATTTTTGTTTTGCTCGTGTTCACCTGCATCCCAACTTCCTTACAAAATATTTCTAGAGCTTGAAGGTGATCTTCTAGATCTTTGGTTGTTTTGGCCACAAGAATTACATCGTCTGCATACATGAGGAGTTTTACCACATATTTGGCTAAGTTCACACCCTCTCCCCCAAATTTGTTTATCCATTCTTTTAACTTGTCAATGTACAACCCAAATAAGGTTGGAGATAGAGGGTAACCTTGTTTGCCACCTATGTCACTACCAAAACATTCAGATAACCCTTCTTGTGTTCTAATTCTAGCCTTTACATGCTCATATAGTCTGTGAATAGCTGCCCTGTAGTGAATTGGAACCTCTAGCTCTTCCATTCTGCTCCATAATTTTTTTCTTGGCACTGTGTCAAATACCTTTTTGAAGTCTACAAAACAACAAAAAGCGTCCTCTTTTTCGTCCCATATTTTTTCCACTGTGTGTGAGCATAATATAGTGATCAATAGTTGAGTGCTTGGGCCTAAAACCTGCTTGCCCCTTTGCTCTCTTTCCCTTTACTTTGATCCATATGTTGATCCTACGCTCTATCATTCTCCCAAACAACTTTGCAAAGAGAGGGTTGATCATGATAGTTCAATAGTTTGAGGGATTATTTACATCTCCACTTTTACACAAAGGAATGGTCAAGCTAGTTGTCCACTCAGTAAGGAAGCCATTTTGTATGACCTCATTGAAAATTTCTTTAATCTATGATGCCAGAATATCTACCCCTCATTTTATATGCTCTGCTTGAAGATTGTCTATGTCACGGGCTTTACCAGTTGCTAAATTTTTTATCCCTTCAATAATGTCTTCATTTGTGAAAAGTTCTTTTATGACCATGATAGTAGGGGGTGTCTCTTACTGGTTACTACGTTGATACAATTGTTTTGAATACTCCAACCACTAATTAATTGTTATGTTATTTTCAATTTGCATCATTTTCACACTTAGTTCCTTTCAAAATTTCTTTGGTTCATGCTTTTCAAAGTAAATCAATTATTTCCTCCTTATTCTAGTGTATTCTTCTTTTTTTGCCCTTACCAGTTTCTCATATGCTTTTCTGTTTGCTCTTGTTTTACCCGTTGGTTCCTTTAGTAATCTTCGTAATTTTTTGCAATCTTCATCGAACCATGGGTTGGTTGGAAAGCTATTCTTTTTTTTCTTTTTAGGTTTAGCTCTCTTGCATTTGTTTAGAGCTTCTTGGATAATGTGCATTAACCATTCACTCTTATTGTAATCTCTGCTACTGTGAGGTAGTTCTTCCCTTTCCTGTAACTTGTTATTTAATACTACTCTAAAATTCTGTCGATTTTCATTTGTTAAGAGAATGTTTCCCTTATGAGGATATTTATTTTGATTGCCTTGCAAGTATTTTTCCCTTGGTTTGTCTCCATGCATTCGAATTTTCACAACAATTGGGTTGTGATCTGAATTAAGTTCCATTGGAGAATATTTCACTTCTAGATCCTCTATTTTTGGTATGTAATTTTGTGAGCATATTACATAGTCTATTACACTTTGTCCCTTATATGTTTTGCATGTATACTTTCTCTCAACTATTTAATTTCTCTCCTCTTAAAGAGGAAATCAAGGTTCTACAAAGCTATAATTAAATGACATTAGCTCAATTGTTCAATTCCTCAACTTTTAAGAGAAAACCAAGGTTCAAAGCCATAGATAAATGGCATTAGCTCAGATGTTTAATTCCTAAACTTATAAAAAAGATACCAAAGTTCAAATCTGGCCAAACAATACATACATAATAATTGGTGTCATCTTAAAATATATATAAGATTTTAAAATCTATACACATTTTGTATAAAAAGATTAAGCTTATTTTTATTATATAAATTATAAATAACTTATTTTTCCTTTGGAAAGCTCTAAATAATTAATTGATCTCAAATTTAAATGTAAACTTTACATGTTAAGATTAGTTGTTTAAGATAAATGGTATTTTTTTTTGCTGGAGCTCGAGGGTGGAAGCAAATGGAGTCGAAAACACACATTAATCAATGATTAATGATAAGGAAGACTCAAAACTTGATCAAGATAAATATAGTTTTACAATTTAAAAAAATAACTAAAGGATATTGGTTGATAAATTGGAAAGGTGTCTAAGGATAGAACTTAGCGTGATAAAGATAACGAGTTATGATGTATAAGCGACATGAAGGTCATTATTCAAACTTTGAAGAAATGCCAAAGAGCCATATGAAAAATGTAATTTAATATTTGCTTACTATAAAATTATGACTTGTTTCGAGGAAATAAAACATTATTGTTTATCAATTTTTTTTTTTGGTAGATAAGATACTATAGCATTAATACCGGGTTTTACAGGTTGACCCAAAACCTTTTACAAAAATAAACCCAGGGTTGTTGATGAACATGTCCTTACTAAGGATCCTATATATGTAAAATCTACATGTCGCCAAAGCCATTACATCCGGTAAGGCACATAGTCTGTTATCAAAAATAAAATTCCCATACAACATTTTGGGTATACCTCGAGAAAACACATCTGCATCATAATTACAAAAAAAGAAACAAACACATATCCCTTCCTTGAAACAGTGGAGAAACAAAAAGTTGCATATACACATAGTAGAGTACTGAAAAAAACTCCCACAAGCTCTATATTGATAATTACTCTTAATAATTCTTTGGTAATTGCTTTCTTTCGTATATGACATGCTTTGGGACCACATACACCCTTGGCCAATCAGCCTTGGAGAAGTGAACCTACTGGCTAGATTTATGGTGGTGGCTATCTGGTGGTCCACGTGGCTCTGGTTCGAAGTCTTATATTATCGTTTCTTTCTTGACCTGTGATTATCAACCAACCTCAAATTACTAAGACGACTAGAAGCCATGTTATTTGACATGTGACTGTCCCCATTAGTATTTATGATATTTCCAAGCAGCATCCACCAAGACTGACAACTCGGATAATTTTTATTGTGAGTCCATTTCAAAAAAGAGATGGGAATACTCATAGCCTTCAAACTTATAGTGACTTCCCTATTGGTAAATTCGACTATCATTCTTGGAATTCTTATTGAATAAGCTCCTCTACTTCGCTCGGGACACCATGTTCCCATTTGAAAAGTCTATCACCATCGACAACCAAATTGGCCAGCTTATCAGCAACTTTGTTAGCTTCTCGAAAGACATGTTGGGCTTTTCTATCCTGTCTTCCCTAGAAAATGATCCTAGCCTCTTCAACAATTGTTTTAATCCTCTAAGGAGATGTTTTCCAATTATTGAGGATATTTATAACATGCATAGAGTCTCCTTCTACGATCAAATTGCCTTCTAAGTCTTGAGTCATTTGAAGGCCTCTCCACATAGCTCTAGCTTCAGCTTCGTTGTTCGTCCTTATTCCCAAATATTTGGAAAATGCAAGCATCATATTCCCATTATGATCTCGCACAATGTCACCAACGCCTGCTCTACCAGGATTGTCCTTAGCCGCTCTATCAAAATTAAGCTTAAACCAACCCATAGGAGATGGGGACCACTTAACATTGGCTCTGGGGTTGACTACCCTAGGCACAGACTCATCTAACAAGGTTAAGGTTAAATATTGAGCAATTGTGGTCTCCTGTAGATGAGGTTTATGGCTATCAAAAGGGATAAGGTTCACATTCTCATTGGCAAAGGATAGGATCTTGGCAATGATAGTTTGATGATCATGGATAGACTCATTAAAGACTCTATGGTTCCTTTCTAACCACACTTGTCAAAGATAGTGATTGAGACAAATTTTCCACATGTATCTAAGTCTTTGTCTTGAAAAGGGGCAAGGCCACTAGACAAACAAATCAAGTACGATGGCTAGTTTAACCCAAGAAATATTGAAGGCCTAAAAAACCCACTTAGGACAGTCAAGGAAAAAGGGTACTCAAGAAAAATGTGATAAATGGTCTCCCAATTAGCCCTGCACAAATAACAATGATTAGTGATACAAATACCTTTACGCATCATATTATCAATGGTTAGAATTCTTCCTTGGATAACCAACCATGAAAAGACTACAATTTTTGGAATTAAATTTTTTATCCAAACTAAGTCCTTTTGGAGGAGAAAATCCTCGTCATCAAGTAGAAGCTTGTAAGCTGATTTAACAGTGAACTGCCCATTTTTCGTAGGAGCCCAGGTCACTTGATCTTCCTTGGGTCTCATGGGGATAAATTATTGCCCGAGAATGTTACAAAGATCATTTGATTCCGCTTGAAATCCTTATTTGTTTCCACTTCATTCTACCTTTGTCCTCAACCATATAATCGGAGACTTTTCTACCAATGAGTTATTTCATGATATCTCTGATTCGGGCTAAGTTAGGATATTGCGTCAGTGGTTCGTCCTTAGCCCACCTATCATTCCAGCAATTTATCCTCTCACCATTGCCTAAAACCCATCTTAAACATTTTTTGATGATTTCCTTACAATTGATAATTGCTTTCCAAAAAGCAGAACCTCTGATTGGAACTGAGTCACTTAGAAATTCCATATTTTGAAGATACTTTCGTTTGATGATAGCTGTCCATTCATTTTCTTCACCAGATTGAGGCGCCACGCCTGCTTAGCTAGTAAAGCTAAATTCATATGAGCAATTCTCCCCAGATCTAAGCCCCCATTTTCCCTGGGTCTGCACACTTTGGTCCATCCTACAAGGTGTATCCTTTTTTCTCCTCTGATCCAGCCCATAAAAATTCTTTTTGGAGTTTCTCAATTTTTTGGAAAACCTTCACAAGGGCTTTGAAAACGGAGAGAAAATAGACTAGAATTCTTTGAAAAGAGGCCTTAGTGAGGGTCAGCTTTCCTGCTTGAGATAGAAGATGACCTTTCCATCCAATAAGTTTTTTTTGAATTCTTTCAATAACCCTGTCCCACATTGACTCTCTCGGAGAACCAATGAAAAGAGGGATACCAAGATATGAAGTGGGGAGGTTTGTTATATCACATCCTAAAATTTTTGCAATCCTTCCTTGCCTCTGAATGAGGGTGTTCAAGAAATATAACTTGTTTTTACTGAAATTAACTTTCTGACCAGCAACGTCCTCATAGAGTTGCACGGTGTATTTAATTCTTTTGGCCTCAACAACCGACACCTTAGTCAATAGAAGGGTATCATCGATGAATTATTGGTGAGAAATAGCCCTAGTGAGAGATGTTGCCTTGATTCCTGATATTAGCCTTGAACTGCAAGAATTTTTTATGGTTCTGCCTAAATCTTTTGCCACAATGATGAATAACATGGGGCTGATAGGGTCCCCCTGTCGAATTCCTCTACGACTTTGAAAGTAACCAGCAGTTGTTCCATTAACAAGAATCGAGAACCATGCTTTAGAAATGCATTCTTTGATCAAATTAACCCATTGGTGGTGAAAACCAAACTTAAGGAGGACAAAAATCAGAAAGTCCCAATTTAGCCTGTCAAATGCTTTGTTCATATCAAGCTTGAGGGTAAAAACAGACATGTTAGTCTTATGAGTAGAGTGCAGAGCTTCATGAACTGTGATAACTCCATCCAATATTGACCTGCCCTGGATAGAGCTTCCCTGGCACGGATCTATGATGTAGGGCAGAACATCTCTCATTCTATTTGTAATGGCTTTAGTTAGGATCTTGTAAGAAACATTGCATAGATTGATTGGCCTGAAGTCAGCCATAGATTCAGGGGTTTGTTTCTTAGGAATTAGAGAAATAAAAGTAGAGTTGAGACCTTTTGGGATATGATTGCTTACTTGGAATTCTCTTACAACAAAAATTACATCCTCACTTATGATGTCCCAAAAATCTTGATAGAAATGAGGGGGAAAGCCATTGGGTCCCGGGGCTTTGTCTGGCTCCATGCTAAACAAGGCTTCCTTAATTTCCTCATCAGAAAAGGGAGCTAGAAGCTTAAGGTTTATATCCTCATTTATTATGCTAGGAATGGATTGCAAGAGAATATCTTTGGCCTCCTCATTGCACTGTGATTCCTGACCAAGGATAGAATTGAAATAAGTTACTGCCTCCTTTTTTATTTTTGTTAAGTCTTGAGTAATAGAACCATATGTTTTTTTTAAATTTTTATCTTGTTATTGCTTATGTTTCTAAGCGTGGTGACGTGAAAAAACTTGGAATTTGAATCTCCATATTTCAACCAAAGAGCCCTTGATTTTTGCCTCCAATAGATTTCCTCACAGGCCAAAATGTTATGAAACTCTGCTAGTTTTATTTGTTCCTCCTGCCTAGTAGTTTCATCAACATCACCATGTTGAATCCTCTGATCAATTATCTTCAAACTTTCAACAACCTATTTTTTATTTTCAAAGAGGTTCCCAAATACCTCTTTGTTCCAAGCTCGAACCTTTTGCTTAACAAACTTTAATTTGCCAGCAATTTTAAAAGTTGCACTACCCCTAACAAGCTGTTGCCACCACTGAATTAAGTTATCTCTGAAACTGGAATGTTTGATCCACATAGATTGAAATCTGAAAGGTTTCTTGAAGGACAAAGAGTTAGGGATCTCCAAAAAAATGGGATTATGATCAGAGGCAATTTTAGGAAGGGCTTGTAGGGTAGAATCACCGAACAAAGTTGTAGCCTCCTTTGATAGAAAAAACCTGTCAAGCCTTTCTTGAATGAGATGACACCCTATCCACCGATTGCTCTAGGTATAATTCGCTCCTCTAAGTTTTACATCCATCAACATGTTGGAGTTCACAAAGTCATTGAACTCATCCATGCTCCTGATAGGTGGTCCATTTCCACCCATTTTGTCTGAAGGGTAAAGAGGAGTGTTAAAATCCCTAGCCAGAATCCAGGGGACATTATGGAAGATTTCACTCAAATTGCCTAAGTACTCCCATAGTAGAGCTCTCCCTTGAATTGAAGTCGAGGCATAAATATTTGAAAGGATCCACGACTTGTTGTTGTTTATTTCCTTAAATAAAACACTAAGAACCCTGTCATCTTTCTGAATAATGGTGCCTTCTACTATCCGAGGATCCCACAAAGTCATAAGGCCTCCAGACGCTCCTCTAGCTGATTTGCAAACCATCTCCCCTTGATTCCAGATTTTTTTTGCTACTTTTTTTTACTGAATCTCATCAGTTTTTGTTTCTTGCAACATGATAATAGTTGGATTCACTTGATTTCTTATTGCACTGACTTCCTTATGTTTGGGCAGGCCATTGAGGCCTCTCACATTCCATGAGAGGAAATTCATTTAGATTGTTTGGGATTTCTTCCTCTCCCCCTCCCTTGAGGGGGTTTTCCTAATTTGTTGTCTTTAGAACCCGGAATAACCTGTTGAAACAAGGTTCTCTATTTTCCATTGGCAATGTCATTATCAGTTTTAATTTTTTGATGCTCAACATTTGATATTCTCCCTCTTCTTTTTTCACTGCCAAAATCTATAGGAGACTTCACGAGTGCTCCTCGTTTTTTAGGACTAAACTGGGGGGAGGCAATTTGTTGCAGAACCGGACTGCCATATTCCTCAGTCTGAAGAGTTTCACATATCTCCACCCCTACATCCAAATCTTCTCCTTTTTTCCTGTATTCCCTTGGTCTGTAGGACGACCCCTCAGTAGGATTCACTTGGCTCCTAGTGATGATGTTAGGGAGATGAGATTTTTTATTTTCCAATGCCTCAACTTTCTTCCTAAGTTCTTCAATATTAGGGTTTGGCTTTGGGATGCCCACTGGGCTTGAAGTATTTTCAGCATTGGGGTTTAAGGATCCCGACTTGGATGGGGATTCTAGAGATCGGGCATTAGGGTTTGTCTTTGTGATGCCCACGGGGCTTACAATAATTTTAGCATTAGGGTTTGAGGATCCTGACTTGGATGGGGATTCTAGAGAGTCAGAAAGGTTAGCCTGAAGGTTTTGGGCTTCCATGTCTTCCGATAATCCTCCTACTCCCATATTGGATAGAATTGAAAATTTATTTGAAACTAGAGGATTGGAACTTACCTGAGTATTTTGGTTGCCAACAACCTGTTGTTTTCCTTTGTCTTGTTGGGACCCTGCACCCTCTCTTTTCTTTTTTTGGTAGACATAGTTTTCCTAATTGAAATCACCTCTACCAAGAAAACTCCTCAAATTTCCTTTGTCTAGCATTCCCTGCTTCTGCTTTTCTCTATTCATTGCTAGGTTAGGGAACTGATTGCATAGATGTCCTTGATTTTTGCATTCTGCATAGAATGCCGATATGTTCTCGTATTCTACTAGCTATTTTTGATAGTATTCTCCATACTCTAGCTCCACAAACCTTGGCAATTCATTATCCAAATTAGCATTTATGCATATTCATGCATGAGTCATCCTTGTCCTGGCCAAGGTCGCATGGTCAATGGAGATCAGGTCCCCTATAGTTTTGGCTATGCCCTGCAACCAATATTCATTGAATAACTGGGCAGGTAGACTCGGGAGATGAACCCAAATAGGGGCAATGTTAATATTTTGCTTTTTAGGGTCAAAATATTCACCCCATCGTCTGAGAAAAAGGCTCCTTTTGCCCAAAAACCAAGGACCTCCTATTAAAATGTGGTTAGCATCCTCCATATTGTTAAAACGGATAATGAAGAACCCTCGAGTTAGAGCTACCAACTCCAAGCTACCTACCGGTCACCATTTACCCGTCGCCCAAGCCCTGATAGTCTCCATGTCCGGCCTACCTCCCAAAAACTTGCCTACCAGGGAGAATTCTTCCATTGAAAGAAAAGGGCTCATGGAACTTTTCGGGGCTGAAATTTTATTATTTACTGGAACTAGGGGCGGAAGAGAGAGAACCTCCTTTCTTTTTCCTCTAAGAGTCTCAGCAAAAGATAGCCACTTCTTGGGCCTCGCATTGTCCTTCGTATCTTTTTTGTCGGGGTCTTTTTGAGGAGGTTCGGGCCCCTGCGTGATGCCTGCCTCCAAATATGTCGTAGCCTAACCGCCTTCCTCTGGATCCTCGCTTGATCCATGCTCGAGGTTCCCACCCACCCCTTTCGTACCTGCTCTACCTCTGCCACCTTGGCTGAGATTCCTACCCAAAAAATTCAAACCCTCACTCCTACCGCACTCGCTAAACCTCAGCTCACTCATTCCTGATGATATTTTTTATCAAAATTAAAATAATAATAATAAATGTAATTCAAACTAAAAAAAAAAAAAAAAAAAAAAAAAACTCCAACTAATATCAAAGCAATAATTTGCATGTTACTTCAAATGGAGGAGGTGCATTTACCATCAACTTATCTAGGGATGCTTTTATTTGAGGGAAGAATGAGGATGGAATTATGGAATCCAGTTATTAGTAAAGTTTAGAATAAAATTCCAACTTGGAAAGGTAGATGGTTATCATTAGTAGGAAAAGTATAGTTAATTAAGTCAGTCTTACACACCATTCCAACATATTATTGTCATTGTATTCTATGCCAAAATCAGTTGAAAAAAAGTTTAATCTATATTATGTGATCCTTTTTATGGTCAAGTTTACATGATAAAAGGAAATTTCCTTTAGTGAAATGGAGCAAGGTGTGTGATGATAAAACTAGGGGAGGTCTTGGTTTAAGAGTTCTTATAGATGCAAACTTAGCTCTTAGGGGAAAATTAATATGGAGATTGTACAAAGAGAGTCAAAGACAATGGGCAAGAATTCTTCTAAGTATGTTGATCCCAATGACCCAAGTTTAATATTTATTGCATTCTCTCTACCAAATGGTTTTGCTCTTTGGAATGGTTTAAAAAAATCTATTGATCTTATGATTAAAGGTTTAAGATGGGTGGTGGGAACTGGAGAAAAAATTCTATTTGTATGGATACTTGGTGTGATTAAAAAACCACTCAATTTAGATCCAATTTTGAAACCTTGGATGAGATTGCTTCAAGATAAATATGGTGATAGGGTTTCAAACATTTTGTACAAGTATCATGAAGGAAGATACAAATGGAAAGAATATTTTTTTACAAGTATACAAGACATTGATGCTAGGAGGCAATTGAGTAGAAAGATAACAACTATGATTATTCTAAGGGGAGCCAAGGATAAATTGATTTGGGAGTTGAATAGCTCAAGAGAATACACAACAAGAAGTGGATATAATGTACAACACCAACAAAATAATAATATCACTAGAATATGAAGAGATATTTGGGATAGCCCAAGCATTCCTAAAATTAAAATGTTTGTTTGGCTAGTAGGTCATAGAAGAATTTTATCCTAGGATAACCTTATGAAAAGGGGTTTTCATGGCCCCTCTCAATGTGTTTTTTGTAAAAAGAAGGAGGAGAGTATAGACCATCTCTTGGGATATTGCTCAATAGTTTGAAATCTATGGCAATGGATTCTTAATATGTTTGGTAAATGCATGGTGATGAATAGTAGAATTGAAGATTGGTTAAAGCAATGGCAAAGCACTTATAAAAGTGAGGCTTTACAGACAATATGGGATATATCAAAAGATACAATACTTTGGATTGTATGGCTAGAAAGGAATAGAAGAATATTTAAAGGAAAGGAAAGTAGTTTAGAGGTAATGAAAAGGAAGATATGTTTAGCCATAGAGGAGTCTAAACCAACCCTATCAACTCACCTAGTCCCTAATATGGAAGCAAAGAGCCTTGATAGATGGAGTCAAGTCATTAAATGGAATTATGATGTTGGGTACAAGAGAAGCAAAAAGAAGGCAAATAATATAAAGTGGAAACCACCAGATGTGGAGTGGATTAAATTGAATTTTGATGGAGCATCTAAAGGAAATCCAAGACCAATAGGAGGAGGAGGAATAATTAGAAATAATAGAGGAGAGATTTTGTCTCATTACACTTTCAATAGTGGATTTAAGATAAATAATGAAGTTGAAGCTTGGGCGGCTTTAGAAGGGTTAAAAATATGCAAACAAATAAAATGGAACAGAGTATGGATGGAAGGTGATTCTCTCATAGTAATAAATACAATTTTGAGGAAAGCAAAGGCTCCATGGAACATACAAGAGATAATTGTGGAAATTCAAGATCTTGTTAAAGAGTTTGAAGAAATCAGGTTTACACATACATTAAGGGAAGGAAAAAAATGTGCAGATAGGCTAGCCAATAGAGGGGTTTTGATTGAGGATTGTGAAGTTAAATTCTCCTTTCCATGGTTAGAGGAAGTAGTAAGTTTAGTTGAAGCTGACAAGAAAATGTTGATTGCCTGAATCAATTAATGATTAAGATTTACTTTAATATTTTCCATTGGTAATATCTGCTTTATTTTATAACAATAATGTGTTTTCATATAAACTATTTATTATAATTTTTTTGGTTGCACTTGTGTTTCAAGAAGGAAACTAGCAATCCATATTTGGTAAAGTGGACTATGATAGTGTGATGTTTTGGAAATATTACTCTACTAAGATGCAATGCATAGATAGTAGAGGTGAAGTTTTGGTATTGTGAAGGCTGCTATAGGAAAATGTCAAGAAGGATGCTAAATTCTAGAATATTTGTATTCATACAGAAAATTGAAAAGATCCAAAAAATGAAAATCAAGAATTTAGACATTTTATGTAAAATGATGTAGGTTTCTAGATATAGCATCTCAATTGAGATGAGAAGTGTATCTATTTGTAAACTCTCAAGATCTAAAGAAGAGAGTTGTAATTTGTCAAGGGTGGGGGACCCAAGTACAACCCCTTATTATCCAGCCAAAATAATAATGTAATTAAATTTGTATTAAAGTAGGTAAAACTTAACATTTTGATGGCTAGAAGCGAATGCAAGCTGGAAGTGAAGCTCTAAATAATTAATTGATTTTATATTTAAATATAAAAATTGTGTATTAAGATTTTTTTTTCAAATGCAAATGATTAGATATAAGAATTTCCACCAAAAATAAAATTACAAATTGACAAAGATAGGGCAATTTTTTCAAAAAAAAAAAATCTTTTATGAGCTATATCTTTGCATAGAGTTGTTTGATTAGATTATTTTTGTACCATTTTATGCGAAATTTGAAAATCTTTGAAATGAGTGGTCATTCGAAAGAATCCAAGTAGTTTTGAGGAAAATTTGACCATGTGAAGAGTCATTTGAAACTAGGGCAAAGTTAGGGTAATTTTTTTTTGAAAATATCTCATCTTTTAGGAGCCATTTTCTATGAAGGGTTGTCTGATTCAAATGATTCTTGGACTAATTTGTGTAAATTTTGAAGAGATTTAAAATGAATGGTCATATGAAGGAATCCAAGCGGTATTGAGGGAGACACGACCCTATGAAGTCAGCCATCCAAAACAAGAGCAATGATGATTTTGTGAGTCACAAAAAATGAAATTTTAGATATTTATCAGCCAAGGTTCAAATGATGGGAGGAGCAATGGAGGACTAGGGCATTCACAAGGTAAGACATTTTTTTTTGACATAGAAATTTTTAGCTAAGTTTTTTTTTCTCCTTCATTATCCTAGAAGTTTTGCATGTAAATTATTGCATGTTTGTTTTCAAACAATGTAATAGCTATAGGATATACTGGTAATTTTTAGTAGATATGAGCTATAGTTTCCTTCCCATGGACCTATTTACAGCTAAATCCTTAGAATCATCCCTATTAGTAGAGGTTAGTTAGGATCTCATAGAGAAGCAATCCTTGTTGCTCAAAGATAGGGTGATTATTAGTAAATTTAATGGGTCTTGACCAAGGGATTTAGCCTTGATAAAATGGATTGATAGGAGTTGGAAGTCTCCAGGAGTGAGTTTATACTTTATTCCCAAATTTTTCTTCCTAACCATTTTTTGTTACATGGAGGAAAGAGATAAATCCTAAAAGGGGTTCATTAGTTTATAATAAGAGCAAGACTTTTCCTTACTTCTTGGTATGGAGGCTTTGCACCTGAAAACATCAATCTATCCCTAATACTAGCTTGGATTATGATGTATGGGTTGCCCATTGAAATCTAGGAAATGGATACCTTCAAGGTAATAGACAACACTTTGGGATAATTTCTTGAGATTTCAAAAGCTACAAAAAATGGATTCTTGGCTATTTATTCTTAGATAATGGTAATGATTTGTAACAAACCACCAAACCAAACCAAGATATATATTTATATATTTGCACAAGTAGATTCACATAAATAATTTCCAATATTATTTTTAGCATTTTCAAGGCTTCACCATATTTTAGTTCAATATCGTTGTAGAAAACACTCAAGTGGACAGGAGTGGCCAACATCCCATATTTTTTGGGGTTCACCTTACTAAACCTCACTATTTAGAAGGATGTCAAAGTGGTCCCCCTACCTTTCCTATACCCTCATCGGTATAGGACAATGTGACCACAACATAGGGATTATCCTTTAAGGCCCATAACACTTAAATGGGGATGCCTATTCTGGAATAAAGCCTTGGTTTTTAGTTACCACACCTCCGTGGGCTAAGGTCATTACCACTCACTTAGCAATGAACATGATCACCCGAATCTCACCATTCAAGGTACTACCACTATTATCTCATGAATGATTCCTTTAACTTTATAGTTTATGGAACACTCGATCCTCATAGATCAAGGTGTATCAATTCATGAGAAACTGCTATTGCATCATCGTAACTCCTTCCATATTTGTAAGTACCTATCTATTGCATCGCTACAACTCCTTCTACAATTCACATCTATCTAGTTATTACATCATTGCAAATCCTCCCAAGATTGGGTTATCTTTTGACTTAGGTTCTAGATCCAACCCTAGAGCCCCACTAACCCACATTAAATCAAATAACATCTTTCGCATAAAATTAAAGTGCTATAATAACATGCTAAATTATAACACAATATGAAATTTTAAACATAAATAGAACTTTGCATCTAAAATAAGTATAGTTTCAATCTTCATGTTGTCACCAAGAAGCATCACTCTAAATTTAGCACCAAAACTAAATTAATAATATTGCTTACGCTTAACATAAGGCTAACATGAAAGAATGATCAAAATTCAAAATGCTAACATCTCTACTTAATTAAAACATCTCATAGAATAGATCATAGAGATAGATTCTAAATTCCAAAAAGAACGCTTTACAAATAAATATCATATCCAAAACATTTCTTGTTTCTGTTCATCATTCACTATTTTACAAAAACTTCCAAGCCACTAATAATTCATAAGTATCATCTAAGTATTACAAAGCAAACTCCCATTTGCATAACAACTTTTCATTCCAAGATACATTAGAGCAAGTCTGCTCAAGTGGACATTGCACCACCTTCTTTTCACAATCCTCTTCATGAAAGGAATCTCCCTCAGACTTTAAGAGAACTTAGAGATCAATATAGATCTTAATGCAATGCAACTTAATATGTTCTAAGTATAAATGCAAGAAACTATGCAAAAAATACATTTCATACAATCGATGAGAGAATCCCGTACTTCTCTCTATAATGGTCCCCTTACTTACTTAAGTATTAGGAAACCATTATAATTATTTATCAAAACAAAAAAAACTTCTTTTCCATCTCAAACCAGATTTCCTTCAAGCTACTACTTGCTCTCTTTAAATAAAATGTATGAAAAACCAACCATTTATTTCTATATAAGATAATAACCCTACTTGCTTATTTTCAAAAGGAATTGAACTCTTTCAATAGAGAAGAGGATAAGATAATTAACATACAATAAATAAACCTTCTATAAATCTAAAATTCCATTGATCAAAATAGAACAACACAAAGCAATAGAATTGAACAACTTTAATCCACACAATTATCTATCTATGGATCACTTCATAAAAAGAGACTTCCCTCAAGCCCAAAAGAGACCCTTATCCAAACAAGACTTCCCCACAAGATAAAATAGATGAAGTCAATGCTACACTAGTACATAATGGCATGCAAAGACAACACAGATTATCCCAAACCATCCTCCAAAAGAAAGAGCACAAATTCTAAGAAAAAACACAAAGCAACGCACTAAAGACATCACCACACATAGTCCAAAAAGGGATTAAGCAAGGAGAGTCTTAAGGAGACCTAGGGCTCTTATCTTCCAACATTGCGACTGCTTGCATGACCACATTTTTCTCTTGTAATAAAGTCCTCTAGATCGAAACCCATTGCTCTTTAAAGAGCTTGAGGGAAACACCCATACTATGTATGCAACCATACGTAGGAGCAAATCTATAAAGCTTAAGTATATATGACATATGCGGGTAGCCTTAGTAGGAAAAGATATTTAGCTGCTCACTATCTAAAATATAAAGCTCAAACCAAAGGAAAGAAGGCCATAAAATCTAAAACCAAAGCTCTTTCAACAACACAAGAAACTAACAAAGCAAATCCAAAAGCATGAAAATCAAGCCACAATTACTATTAGATCAAGCAACCAACAATCGGGTGAATACAGAGAGAAGCTACTAGGTGGAGATTCAATCATAACAAATATTAATCCATTACAAGGAAAACACTAAATAATGCCTTAATCATAGAGCCAAGGTATAGTTACCTCTGTCATCAAATGTGCTAATATCTTCTCTTCAGCATTCGCTTCCTTGCTCCACTTCACTGTCCCCATATTCCTCTCATATCCAACAACATCCATTTCCTATTTGAACCCATTAATATATTCTTTAATGAGAAAGATTCACCACCTTGAACATATGTCCATTTGAGTGCTTTCTTGCTAACGTTTAAGATGGCTCTTACTTCCACTCATAGAGCACCAAAGTTCTTGAAACATTTAATTTGAATATAAATATTGGGCGCTTAAGCTTATACTAAAGTTAACTTTATCAAGACATAGGTAATATACATCAAAACCAGCTTTCTAGTAAAATGATTCCTTAACCTTTGCTTAACATTATTATCATTTTTAAAGACAATAACAACATCAACTTAATTGAAATTCCTTTTATACCAAGTGTTAATATTGGTTATTAACCTCGATATTAGATAAGTATAAAATATTACTAATACTTTATTGATTCCATAGCCAAGCATTTTAACAAATATTGGGTATTTAATAACTCCTTATTAACATCATTTAAAATCAAACCTATACTTAAAATACAAGCATATAAGCCACTCAAAGCAATCAATATTGCACACATTATTTAATATTTAAGTTGATGGTTCTTTTAAGATAACCAGATATTATCATCAATATATTAAGGAGGCTCATTTGCTAATAGCAACTTCTTGGCCCAATGGTATGACCACGTAACAAGCACAATGCAATGCATCTAAATGAAGGGTATTTTATTACCCTTGAGCTATCTATGAACAAGCCATCCATCATTTCCCATTTTTCTCTTAAATCAGATGGTTATCCCATGTCAATCCACATATGAGCATACCTAGTCATGAAACCACAATTATATTAGTAATATCATATTCCAAGAGTATAAATCAAAGCATATAATGCAACTATCCATTCTTATTGACAACATAAAAAGAGACTATGCATTAGATATCCACACATCAATACATAAATCAATGTCAATAATAAGTCCTGCCAAGGAGGGTTGTTACATACTCCCCCTTGGACTAAACACAATCCTTTGTGTTTCTTGCAAAAGAGCTATATATATATATATATATATATATATATATATATATTGCATTCAAATAAATATGGGAATTGCTTTCTCATTTCTTTAGCATCTTCTCATGTTGCACAATTTTCAAAATACCGGACCTATTGGACCTTACATTGATCCAGGGTTCATCCTCAACAACTTGGAATGAAACCCTAGAACCTTTACTAGTCTCACCTCAAATACTGAGGGATCTTCCATTTGTAATTTAGAAAACATTCCAAATATGAGAAGGATCAAAAACATACTTCCTAAGTAGGGATATGTGGAAAGTATCATGGATATTTGATAGATTGGGCAACAAGACGAGCCTATAGGCTACTAGACTAATCTTATCAATGATCTCAAAAGACCCAACATATCAAGGATCCAACTTAGTTGACTTGATGAAATTTTCATGGGTCTAACCCTTAAGAAGACTCTGTCTCCCACAAAGAATTATCTTGGTGATCTTTTTAGATCAACAAAACTCTTATGGTGATCAACAACTTCCTTGAGCCTTTGTCAAATTCCCTTGAGCTTCTCCTCCATCTCTTTGATAGTGTTTGATTCGATCACCACCAGATCCTCTAAATTATTCTATGATTGAGGAATTATGCATCTTCTACCATACAAGGCTTCAAGCAGAGCCATTCCTAAGGATGCAAGGTATCCATTATTATATGAAAATTCCACTAGATGCAAAAAGTCTTTCCACTTAGACTTTTGGTCCATGCAGTACATGTGAAGCATGCCCTCTAATACCTAGTTCATCCTCTCCCTTTTTCCATCTATTTTTGGATAATATGTAAAATTGATATTTCGCTTAGTGCCCACTACACGGTGAAGAGCCTGCCAAAATTTTGAAGTAAACCGAGAATCTTTGTCTAATATGGTCACCTCAAGAAAATAATGTAATCTAAAAATTTCTTTGGTAAATTTATTTGCCACCACGGGTGCATCATCTTTGATGTTCCTCGATATGAAATGTGTAACCTTAATCAACTTATCAACCATTACCAAGATTGCATCATATTGGTACCTAGTCTTAGGTAAACCCACAATGGAATCCACGGATATTACATATCATTTATATGTGGGTATATCATATGAGTACAATTTCCTTTTTGGGTGTCAATGTTTTATCTTAACCTTTTGATATTAAACATATTTCAATAAAACTATGATATCTTGTTTCATTCTTGTCCAATAGAAGGTATTTCATGTTTTCCCTCATTTTTTATCCTCTTGGATGAGTAAAATAGGGATATGTACCACCCTAAAAGCATACACCTAGGCTATTGTATCAATTATACCAAGCATTAAAGCATGAAAAGAAGAATAACAATGAATTGAACAAGAAAGAACAACTTATTTGATTAAATAATTGTCAAATCCTAGTTACAAGTACGTCCCTCTTAGGGATACCGAATTCTTTGATACAATTGATATAATGTTTTGAGCCCCTCAAAGGGGATGGTGCAATACACAAGCTCTTAATGTAGACACGAATTGCTCAAGGCTCAAGGAAACCTACTTCTCACTTGGTCAGAGGAATATGTTGCCAATAATGCTTTGAATATTCTCAGATATTGTAAACCTACATTCAAGAAACAACATAAAATAATTATAAGTAAAGGCGGCCTCTCATGATGAGGTTCTTGATAGGAATTTGCATAAATTAGGACAAGTATAGCAAGAAAGCATGGAAACTTGTAAATATGATTAGAAAACCTCTGAATTACTGTAAAGAATGCTAATAAAATAGTAAATCTAGCTATTATGATGCATAATATCTAAAAATCGGATCAGGTGACTATAGAATAAGTTGAAACTAATAGTTCTTTATTAATTTCTACGCAGAGCCAATACAACCATTATTCAACAGAACATAGGAAAGACATATAAATTTATATGAAGGGAAAGGAGGTTAGAGGAGAAGCGGGAAGGGAGGAAGTCGGAGGAGAAGATGAAGGGAGGTTGGAGGAATAAGGGGAAAGGAGGTGGAGTGATAAGGAGGAAGAGGGAATAAAGGAGGGAATGGAGGGATAAGGAGGATAAGGGATATTCACACTTGCCGACAAGAATTTGCCGACAACTAACCTAGTCTAGCCACTTAATTATCTAGAAAAGATGTTCACACTTGCTACATTCTCCCCCTTAAAGTTGAGAGGACTGACGAGACAGTCTCTCAGCTTTACAAATTGAGCTTTAGCCAACGCCTTGGTGAAGATGTCCGCAACATTCTCCAAAGTGTGGCAATAGTGAAGCTCAACAGTTTCAGTTTCCACCATATCTCTGATGAAGTGGTACTTCATATCAAAATGCTTTGATCTACTATGGTGGACAGGATTGTATGCCAACTGAATGGCACTAATGTTGTCACAGAATATCCTTGTTGGACCACTTTGTTGCTCTCCAATTTCTTCTAATACCTTTCGTAGCCATAGAGCTTGAGTACTAGCATGAGTGACCGCTATATACTCAGCTTCTATTGAAGATAGTGCTACTACTGTCTGCTTCTTGGAACTCCAAGTTATTAGTCCCGATCCCAGACTAAAACAGTTCCCTGAGGTTGATTTTCTGTCATCAATGTTGCTACCCCAATCACTATCACTGAAGCCTACAAGCTTGATAGTGTTACATTTATGGTAATGGATTCCAAAATCCCATGTACCCTTTACATATCTGAGAATTCTCTTAGCTGCCTGCAAATGCAACTCAGAAGGGTTAGACATAAATCGAGAGACAAGAGAAACAACATACTGAATATCAGGTCTGGTGTTGGCGAGAAACATCAAACTCCCAACCATGCTTCTGAAAGTGGTCACGTCAACTTTTGATGCTCCATCATCTTTGCTTAATTGGATCCCATGTCCAACTGGAGTTGCAACTGGTTTGCAATGCTCCATAGCAAACTTCTTAAGCATGTCCCGAGCATACTTATGTTGACAGATGAAGATCCCTATATCCGATCGATGAACCTCCATTCCAAGGAAGTAGTGCATTAAGCCAAGATCCTTCATCTCAAACTGCTTCATCATGGAGTGTTTGAACTCCATATTCATTTTTTCATTACTACCCATGAATATGAGATCATCCACATACAAGCAAACTATGAGGATGTCATTTCCTTGCTGTAGGTAGTAAAGGGTGGGTTCATTTCTACTTCTGGTGAACCCAAATTCTTTGAAGTACCCATCAATGCGTGAGTACCAAGCTCGTGGTGCCTGCTTGAGGCCATAAAGTGCCTTCTTCAGTTTGTAAACAAGATGTTCCTTGTCTTTCTCTTCAAATCCTTGTGGTTGCTCAACATACACTTCTTCTGTCAAGTAACCATTTAGAAATGCACTTTTCACATCCATGTGTTGGACTTTCCATCCCTTATGTGCAACTAAGGCAAGAACTGTTCTAATAGTCTCCTGTCTGGCTACAGGAGCAAAAGTCTCTTCATAATCAACTCCATATTTCTGAGTGAATCCCTTTGCAACTAGTCTCGCCTTGTGCCTTTCAATGCTACCATCAACATTAAACTTGGTCTTGTAGACCCACTTACATCCAACACATTTCTTGCCTTTAGGAAGCTTTACCAACTCCCAAGTGTCGTTTTTTATAGAGGTTATCTCCTCTTTCATGGCATCTTGCCAAATTTTTTGAGTACATGCCTTCTCATAACTAGAAGGTTCAAGTTGTGCACTAGTTAACAAAGCATAGTTAACTTGATCTCCCCTAGGTTCCTGTTGGGAGACATCATCACCATACAGGTGCATACTTTCTAATCTGTGTAAAACAGAATCCATTTCACTAGCTTGACTCCTAGTGTATCTTCTTGAAAAATTTTTATCCAACATCTGATATGATGGATGATACTGTAGAGTTCTCTTACCTCTGGATGGAGAATCAATGTCCATTGGTGAGGAACTTACGGATCGCTGTGGAGAAGGACTTGGTGAAGAAGTGGAATCAGAAGATGAACTTGGATCGGGAGGAGACTGCTTTCCTTTCTGTGGTGTCTGTTGTTGCACTTGCTTAGAAACTACATCAATGGATTCAACATCACTGAATATTTGGGGCTTACCCCATTCTCCCCCTTCATCAAAAATCACATCCCTGGAAATCACAAACTTTCTAGTCCGAGGATTATAGAGTCTGTAAGCTTTTGTATTCTCACAGTATCCTACAAAGATACATGCCTGACTCTTTGGATCGAGCTTCTTCCTAAGCTCATCAGGAATGTGAGAATAGGCCAGCGAGCCAAACACTCTGAAATGCTTAACATTTGGCTTTTTACCATACCAAGCTTGGTAAGGTGTCTGCCCTTCCAAACTTGAAGTAGGACTTCTGTTCAAGATATATACGCTGGTCCTGGCTAGCATCTGCCCAATATGAATTAGTCAAATGCTTCGTCTGAAGCATAGACCTTGCCATCTCCACAATGGTGCGATTCTTCCTCTCTGTGACACCATTCTGCTGTGGAGTGTAGGCAGCAGTGAACTGCCTCTTAATGCCATGTTGCTTACAGAAATTCACAAACTCATTAGAGGAGTATTCTCCTCCCCTATCTGATCGAAGACATTTTACAAAATATCTACTCTCACTTTCAACTCTTGTTTTGAAATCGATAAAGCATTCATATGCTTCATCCTTATGTTTCAAAAAATATATCCAAGCACATTCTAGTATAATCATCAATAAAGAGTAGAAAGTAAGAGTTGTTACCCAGACTATGTGTCTGCATCGGACCACAGATTTCGGTATGCACTAGCTGGAGTGGATAGCTGGCCCGCCATGCTTGTCCATGAGGAAACTTTGATCTGGCATGCTTCCCAAGAGCACACCCTTCACAGACTTCTTTACTATCCTAAACTTTAGGAAGTCCAGTGACCATGGCTTGGGAAGTTAGCATTTTCAAACTAGCAGAATTCAAATGGCCATATCTCAAGTGCCATAGAACACTTGGATTGGAAATAGCAACACTTGCTAACTTATCTCCCCCTGGCTGGCCAAACTTTAAAGGAAACAATCTATTCTTTGTCATTGGCACTTGAGTAATGATTCTATTATTGTTATTTTTATCAAAAATAGTGCATTTACCCTCATCAAAAAGCAACTTGTAGTTCTTTTCTAACATTTGACCAACACTTAAAAGATTATGTTGGAGATGGGGTGTATAATAGATATCACTTACTTGTTTGACTCCTTCTTTAGTTGGAACTGCCATAGCTCCAATGCCTTCAACTCGCCAATGATTTATCATCTCCCAATTTGATGTTGGATTTGTAGGAGGAGTTTAGAGTAGCAAAGAGCTCTTCTTTGCCACTCATATGGTTTGAACACCCAGTGTCCAAGATCCATGTATCATTCATGTTCTGATCTGCATGACCATATGAGAGAAAGAGATTTGTGGCCTCTTCCTCTTCTCCAAAGTTTCCAAACCGATTGCTCTGGCTGCTACTAGCTCCTTGTGAAGTCTTAGTCCAACAAGTCACGAGCATAATGGCCAAGTTTGCCACAATTGTAGCAAGATTGTTTTGACTTATCTCCTCCTTTGCCTCCGCCTGATTGTTTCCCTCTATTTTTCTGTCCTCCTCTATTCTATTGTTGTTCACTATTATTTGAGAATCCTCTTCTGTTCTAATTTCCTCCTCTGTTAGGAGTTCCACCTCTCTGATTATTTTTGCCTCTTCCTCTATACTTTCCTCTGCCATGACCTCTACCTCTGCCTTCTTGAGAAGCAAAGGCTTTATCATCTCCTCCATAACTTGTGGAAGGAGTTGGCCGTAATCTCTCCTCATGTGAGAGAAGTGAGCCAATGAGGGTTTCAAAAGATAGAGAAGTTAGGTCTTTAGATTCCTCTATAATTATTGCAACTGAATTCCACTTAGGAAGAAGTGTCCTCAACACTTTCTTCACTATAACTTCAGGCTTTACATCATCTCCTAAAGTGACCATCTTATCTACTACGGCTTTCACTCGCACGCAGTAATCACCAACCTTTTCATTCTCTTGCATTTTAAGAGTTTCAAACTCTCTTTTCAAGGTTTGGAGTTTAACTTGTTTGACTTGGTCACTACCCCTATAACTTTCTTTTAAAGCATTCCAAGCAGATTCAGCTATTGTAAAAGAAGCTATTCTAGGGAAAATACTTCTATCAAGGGCGGCTTGAATGTGATAAAGGGCAAAAGAATTATTCTTCTGAGCTTCCTTTTTAGCCCTTTTATCAGCAACACTCAAAACTGCCCACTCAGCAGCTGAAGGTTCAATATATCCCTCTTCAATCACATCCCAAAGACCTTTGCCTGTCAAAAGAGTTTTCATTTTAATTGACCAATACTCGTAATCACCACCATTGAACTCAGGGATTGGTAAACTAGTATTGGAAGCCATTTTAGAAAGCAAACTTTATTTCAACTTCAAACAAGTTGTACAAAGAAGTACAAAATAGATCATTGATTTAAATCAAATCTAGCTTTCTTAAAATGCTCACTGATTTGGCGTTCTTCTTCTTGAGGATTTCCCAAGACTGGAAAGGTGAAATTGTCTGCTTCGTCGTCACTGATTATAATGACTTCTTTTGCTGCTGCTGCTGGCTCAAGATGCCTTTTGAGAACAACTTGTTCTTCAATTGCAGGTTTCACCTCCACTGGTTCTTTTTCCTCTCTTCTGCTTCTTCTACTTCTTCTTCTTCTGGTTCTGAATCAGGAGAGCGAGGTGTATAGCTCTCACTCGTTTCAACTTCAAGCACTGCAGGAGTATAACTGTCACTTGATTGTCCTTCAGGTACTATTTCAACCGTCTCGGATTCAACTACTCTTTGCCCGAAGATATTATCTTTAGAATCCACCTCGTATCCAGAATCTGGTTTTCTCTGATGTGCTATCACTTGGTTTTCCAACTGACAAAACACTGTATGAAGTCCACTCTACTGGACTTTCCTGTCAAAGGAATCAGGAGTCTCTCTTCTCAACAGAGAGAGCAACGCATAATAGCATCCAGTTGATCTGATCATCTACTCATCAATGCAAAAAACAACTTCATTAGAGTCTCTATGGTTAAAAATTTTCACCCTTTTACAGCCGCTGAGGCTATTACAGTCCAAATATTTTTTGGAGGTGCTAAACGGGCGTTCCGGAAGACTTCCCGTCTCTTTTTTTAAAGCCCTTAGGTGATTTTTACTGAATCAGACTCCTCCACTTACGACAACAAAACTCCAGCTGAGTTGCTTATATTTGTGATACCAAAAATTTGCCCTCCGGGAAAAAACAACAATTTTCCACTTTTCACAATTTTTTAAAAAAATTTCCAAAATTTGTTTTAATAAAGCCCTTAGAAATTTTTTTAACAATTTCCTATATATATTTTAATTATTTTTTTTAAATAAAAGTTTATTTAAAAAACATAATAATAAAAATATATGGAAATTATTAAATAATTTTTAAAAACTTTAATTAAAAACTAAATAATGAAAAAATTAAATAAAAAAAACCTTTTTTTGAAATCCCCGACGGGATTCGATCTAAGGACCTCCGCTTCCTACCCGCAAGGTCTAGCCGCTGCACCACGCGGCTCCGGTGGTAGGACAAGGGCAACAAGGATTAATAAATCCTTGATCGGTGGCAAAAAAAAAAATTTTGTATTGTTTCTAACCCCGGTGGGATTCGACCCCGGGACCTCTGTGCCACAACCAAACAACCCAACCAACTGCGCTACGCGCTTCGGTGGGTAGTAAAAGGAACCACCGGTTCCTTATTCCGTCTACGGGTGGCTTTTTTAAAAAAAAAATGCGTAGATTTATCCCACATTCAGTGGGAAGAAGGCAAAATGGTCTTCAAATATGCGCGCAAGCGCATAAGACTTTGATTGCCTTCGGGCAATCACTCCCCAACTCTATCCTTGCTTCAGACGAATCTTCTTTCGCCACGTGTTTGCTCTGACGAATCTGCTTCCACCATGTGCACAAACAAAATTTTGCCACATCACCACACGCCCGATCCGCCACGTTAGTGTTCGACTTCTGCCATGTCAGCTCCCAGCTTGCCCAGTCAGCATTCTGCCAGTGCCCGCCACGTGTCAGCTGTCGCCACGTCAGCATCCACCTTAGCTCCTTGAGCTACATGTCCGAGTCAGCTCTTAGCTTCGCCTACCATGTGTCACCTTAGAATTTGTGCCCAGCTCTGCGCTCTGCCACCTCCTCGATCCGCTCGCCCAGCTCCTTGATCACGATATGCCCTCGAGATTCCTAATCTTGGCTTCCTTGGGAAGCCAAGATCAAGAACCAGGAGGTTGGAATAGTTGGGAGGAAGATTTTGGATGCTTCCTCGCTTGAAACCGCTTGAAATCCATTGCCATGGCCATTGTAACTAAATTTGGCTTGGCTCAAGAATTCAAAATAGTTTCAAGGCTAGTCATGGCTCTGAGGCGTAGCTAGCTCTATTAGCCATGGGTGTCAACCATGGCTAAGGCTGAGTAGGCCAAAGCTACCTAAATTGAGTGGTTAAAACCATTGCTCTATCTTGGAATGGTCCAAGATCATTCATATGGTCTGTTAGGATGCCCATATGAGTAGTCCCCTACACATGACACATTTTAGGTGTCTACAGATGCCCCTTTTGGGATGCGTTATGGGAAAGCACAATGCTGAGCAAAAATAGACCGCCTAAAGCCATGTTGTAGGTTGAATGATGATCATTGATCTGATCAACATTAGATGCCCTAGTCTTGCAAAAGGATACGCATCTTAGAATCATTGCTTCCAACTGAGGGAAGGCTTAAATTTGCAAAGCTTTCATGTATCCACGATGATCGGGTAGTCAGGCTACAATCATTTCGATAGGTGGAAAGCTACTAACTTAACTATCATATTTGCTTTTTGCCCCAACAAAGGGTAAGCTTATGATAGTTGTTGGCAATGATTCATAAGATGAATACAATTTGACAAGATCGAGTGATCTCTTGTTGAATTTGATTATGATTATTGATATTATGACTACCCCCTCAAGCGACGAGTCGATGAGGGTAGGACATTGAATAAAGTGATGAGTCGCTTGACCAAGATGAATAATTTTGAATGATTTAAGACTTTTGCACTTTGTTATTATTTGGCAAGGCCTAATTCAACCATGATTTCAACTGTTAATAGTAATTGTATATCTCTATCCCATGGAGCAGTTCGATCGTAATGGCCTTCTTAGGGAATCAAGATGATAACAATTCCAATTAGGCTTGTGTTGAATCACTATTGTCGATGATCTGCTAAAAATGTCATAGAAGAAATGAAATGAATGCCTCATTCCCATGGGGTAGTCCGACCGTTGTGGCCTTCTTCGAGATTGAAGTGAAGTCATTTCAATTCAATGATGATTAATTTACCCCAAATGGCCTTATGGTGATTTACTCATCTTGTCGGATTGCATGGATCGCAAGTCGCTGCAACCACCAAGTGTATAGGGTAAATGACTGGATACGAGGCACATTTGAATTTTGAATTATGTGAATATTTTTTGTTATTTTTGAAATTTTTGAGGGTTTTGGACCATTGAATATTTTTAATTTTGCATTTTGAAACCCCTCATGGTGAAATTTTGAGGGCATTTATTGCTAGATGCTAGCCATGATTGTCATCCACAACTAATTTTGGCAAATTCCTTAGCCGCAACTCTGACCCATAATCGAAAAACCCTAATTATGCACCCAGATTACCAACCATGGATGAGGGCCAAATTGGAAATATAAAAGAAAAATATATCATTTTCAAATTCATTATTTCCATTTACCAACTACTTATCAGAGAGCTCTGAGAGGTAACAGTGAAAACTTGACATGGAACGCTACCAAAACTTCCACCCACACCCATGGCTGACCAACCGGAGGCATCCACCAGTGGTAGAGCCGGTGCTACAAAGGTAGCATCTCAAACCTCACTTATTGAATTACCAACTTAAAATGAACCAAATTAATTAATGAGCAAAATGAACTCACTAAACTGTTGGTAATGAACCTCACCCTAGTTAGGATTAGACTAGGCTAGTTAGTTGGGGAGGGTTTAATTTTTTGGGGTTGATGGGATGGGAAATGACCTCGAAAGAGGTTTTTCCCATAGTCGTGGGTGGTAGCCATGGCTCCCAATTGGAAAATTGGGGGCTTCGCGGGTGTCAGCCATGGTTGACTTCAAATCCCAATGGTCAAAAATTTGATCGTTGCCATAAGCTACGGGTGACAGCCGCGGTTGAGGAACTTTAGAAAAATTTTTTAATTTTTCTTGATTTTGATTGAATTAATTGATTTTTTTTAATTTTTCCAAGTAAAATTTTGATTTTTTTGAATATTTTGAATGCATTTGTGATTGTTTTTGCCTTTTTGAAGGTTTTTTGAATTTGTTTGCATTTTTAAGTGCATTTTTGATGTTTTTGTGATTTTAATTGATTTTTACTATTATCTCTCTTTAGACTTTGATTGCTAGAGCGAGGGAGTCAGATATCCTCTGCAAGATCTACGATGGACTAAGATATGTCGATCAGGATTGGTTTAGGACCATAGGCTTCGGCTATGTGCTACGACTACCTTCCATCCAGGCCGATCAGGCCTACATGACTACCTTGGCCCATCATTGGGATGCATAGACCAACACCTTCCACCTACCCATAGGTGAGATTACAATCACCTTAGAGGATGTCTACCACATCTTTCATATCCCCATCGATGGTGAGGCCATCACATCTTCACCCACTATGATGAAGGATGCAATTTTTGGAGGATATTCGATGCTAGGAGCGATGAGGCATAGGAGGACTCTGAGCACGATGGGGTGCATATTGAGTACTGGTATCAAGAGTGGGTCTTCTCATGATGATAGGTCATGTTGATGTATCTTATCATACATATTGTGCTACCAGATACATCAAGAGTGAGGTTCCCTTAGAACCTCTTTGGGGAGTTGGCTATAGTCTGTTGCTCTAGATATGGGTATGGGAGCACATCACTATTGATCACCCTAGGGGACTACCATACAGATTAGAGATATTGACGAGGAGTCCAGTGCTATACTGCATGCTAGCCTAGGGAGGCCGAGGGCTTCAGGAGTAGGTCCCACATAGGGGACCTCTAGTACTACATGGATCACTTACAAGGCTGAGGGCAGGGTAGGTTCTATGGTGCCCCTACATGGACTATCCAGCATGGGAGGAGGTAGACCACTACTTGAGGTAGACATGACATGAGAGATGGCTTCTCAAGTACAAGCCTAAGATACATGAGTTCTTCCACTTCTCATGTATCACTAGGTAGTTTGGGATCTACCAGGACATCCCAGATGAGCCAGTTATTTACCACCACCTTAAGGTGGAGAGAGACTTAGCCTAGCCTTAAGTGACTCCACTAGGAGATGAGGATGATATCTACCAGGATTCAAGGCTAGTAGATGTAGGGACCACAATAGATTATGATGCCTAGTGGACTACCAGGTTATGGTAGGGTGGTGGCCCACTAGGTAGATCTAGGGATGAGGTAAGCATAGAGGCAGGTGAGGATCCTATGAGTTGATGCACTCATCAGAGGATAGAGGGTGGATGGGGTCAAGAAACTAAAATAGTAGAGGAGGAGCCCCTGATGAGGAGGAGGGTGAGGAGGAGCCAGATGATGAGGTGTCACAGCTTAGAGCCTAGGTGGCTAGCTTGGAGTCATAACTATAGATGATGAGGACGTAGATCATGGAGAGGGATACCTCCATTGCTACCTTATAGGCATAGATGAGAGTAGTCTAAGGTCAGCTCATAGAGGGATAGGTATAATGGTAGGGATACGAGGAGGAGAGGGCAGCTCTCTAAGCATAGATTACCACTATAGATATAGAGATAGAGAAGATCACTAGGTAATATGATCTTCTTCAATATCAATTGGATGTTGTGACCATAGAGTGAGACTTGCTTCAATCCATGAGGGGAGGTCCCTCAACTTCTCAAGTTGCTCCTACCACTCTAGCTATACTAGGACTAGCAGGGTTGGATATGGGTGTAGAGATCCAAAGACTACATGCCCTCATCTAAGAGGGTACTAGGCAGCATGCATCATATATGGCTCACATCGCTCTCTTAGAGGGAGAGGTCAGAATACTCGATGGCATAGTGCTAGAGAGATCCACAACTATAGGGTCACAGAGGACCAGGACACGGGAGACTAGGGCAGTCATCAACATGACCTAGTCATAGATCTCATAGGTTAGAGAGGTCCACAAGTACCAGTTCTAGGTGGACTCACAAGGAGGGTGGAGATGGTGGAGGAGACTCACAGATAGGGGGTGCAGGCCCTATGTAGTACAAGATTTTATATGTATGTACCATTTTTGAGTGTAAGGTCTGAGGACCTACATAGTTGTAGCCTACGAGTATTTTTGACACATGCCTATGTACTCTTTTTGACACACACACACACATATATATATATGATATAACTTTATATTATGACTCATTATATGTGTATATTTTTATTGTTTTATGTTTATGAGATGCATATGGATGCAATGCTTATATGTGATGTTGATTTGATGCTATATGATGTGATGTATTGATGACATGCACTAGCTAGATGATGGATGTATGACTAGATACTATGATCTAGATGTGTAGATGGACTACTATGATGTATGCATATGGATGCAATGTTAGATGTTAAATGCATGTTTAATTTGATTTACTTGTATGCATTTAATTTATGATGTTATGATATGATGAATGCAATGTATGTAATGCATTATTTACATGATGTAATCTAATGTAAATGAACTTGTATGCTTTAATCACTTAAAACATAAGGAATGAATGCAATATGAGTTAACAATCTAATGGATGACACCATAGAATGTATAACAATCATGAATGTAATTGATAAATCTTATCATAAGAATTAACCAATTAGACATCCATATGTGAGATGAGATGATATATTGTTTCTCTTCATAAGCTTTTGTAAGTTAAAAGATATGCACAAAATAGTCAGTGGTCATCTAAATATCATTGTTGATATCCATCCGGTATCTATTCTATGTTATGAACACCCTTTAATAAACAAAATCTCATAAAAAAAATTGATGATTGATTGATTGATGAGATTTGTTGCTATTTGGGAATTTTTGAGGTTTTCCATGAGACTCAAACACCCTAGTTGACTTATCAAAAGTTGTATAATGACTATACTAGACTCCTGAAAGATAAAATTTTTGCTATGAAAGACCAAGATATTCATTATCCCTGTGTGTGCAAATGAATATATTAGATGAGACATAAGACTACCTCATTGCTAGGTGGGATTCATTCAGCCCATTGTTGTAATGAGGATCACCAAATGTTCACCATGATCCTAGGTTTGGACGTAGTTGGACTAGACCACTAGGCAATACAGGCCACCTAAAGCTAGCTCATTTGTAAATTGCTTAGACCTACCCCAATGTCAGGTGGGATTCATTCAGCCCATTGTTGTATTGGGGATCACTCTATGATTTTCGAGTATTGACCATTCCAAGGATTCAAGCTCTTCACCCCCTTCTTTTCTTCAATTTTATTGGGATACTTGCTCATATATAGTGATGAAAATCATTATTTATTTTGTATTTTTTTTTTTTTGTTTTGAGCAAGGGATTTGATTTGATTTTGGGATTTTTCTCCTTTTTGTAAGCAAGGGATTTCTTGGGTAGGGGGGAACTTGTCCTTTTTCCAATGATCCACACTCTAGACCATTGCGCATCACAAAATGAGCAAGTAACAAAACCTTTCACTTAAGGTGACTAGGACCACTTTGTAGTGTTCATATTTCCTTGTCCTAATTAGGATTGTTAATGTGTTTGATTAGTGATGGGATTTTGATATGCTAAGTGCTATCAAAACTAGACCTCATCCTCAAAAGCAAAGCAATATTTCTACAAAATCTGAGAAGACCACTAGGTATGGTTGAATGACCAAAAAACCCTAGTATATTCTTCATAGCAATAGGAGGGGTTGTGTTGAAAAACACAATTACTCACAAGGGTGATGGAAGATGATGATGCATAGATGCATGATTGAAATACAAATGTGGTGTCATTTGTAAGATTGCAAACACAACCTATCCTAATGCAAGGTGCGATGGATGGAAATGCCTAATGCAATGCAATTAAATGAATGCAAGTGCAAAATGAAATGCATGATGCAAATGTTTTTGAATTTTGATGTTTTGCAATATTTTTAGATTTTATTGCTTTTTTATTTTTATGGATTTTGAATTTTTCCATGTTTTTGATTTTTTTGAATTTATGTGTGGAATGCCTTAAGATGAAGGATATTGAGAGGTTCAGGCTCTTCAACACCTTCAAGCGATGTTAGGTGATACGTTCCAGGTCCAATCTTCTCGAAGATGATATATGGACCTAACCAGTTAGCCATAAATTTATCTCGCAAGTGCGGTGGTAGGTTTGAGTTCTGTTGGTTCTCTTTCAGTACAAGATCACCAAATTTAAAGTCTCTCAGATGGACTTTATTATTATAAGCTCATTTTAGGTATTCTTGATAAACGTGAAGATGCTCAAGGGCATTCACGTGATGTTCATCAAGAAGCATCAGTTGATCGAGGTGAGCTTGCCATGTAGTGTCATCATCGATGAACTCTTTCAATGTGATGTGTAGGGTTGGAATCTCCAACTCTAAGGGCATAATGGCCTCAATGCCATATACTAGTGAAAATAGGGTTGCCCTAGTGGGTGTTCGTATGCTAGTCCTATAAGCCCATAATGCAAGGGGTAGTTGTATATGCCAATATTTATGGTTATCTTGTACCATATTTTTCAAGATGGCTACCATTATCTTGTTTGAAGCCTCAGCTTACCCGTTTGCCTATGGATAGTATGGAGTCATAAAACTATGTTGTATATTGTACTTGGATGTCAAAGCCCTCACAATTTTATTCTTGAATGATGTTCCATTATCCAAGATTATTTTGGATGGTATCCCAAAATGACTTATGATATTGTGAAGTATGAACTCCGTAATACGTGCTCTAGTTGTCATTGTTAAAGGGATTGCTTCCACCCATTTTGTAAAATACTCAGTAGCCATTATAATAAATGTATGTCAACCCGATGATGAGGGAGAGATATTACCAATTAGATCTAAACCCCACTGAGCAAATGGCCAAGCCGCTTGAATGGGTTGTAAGGCCTGCGATGGCAAGTGCATAAGATTAGCATGATGCTGACATTTAATGCATTTCTTGACATACATGGTGCAATCCTTCTCCATAGTGGGCCAATAATAACCCATTCGAAGGATGCGCTTGATGATGGCCATGCCACTGAAATGGCCATCGCATGTACCATCATGAGCCTGTGAAATTGCCCAAGCTGATTCTTGGGGCTCAAGACAATGAAGGAGAACTCCATCATAGCTTCGATGGTACAAGATGTCTCCTAGCAAGACATACTTTGTCACTTTCTATTTGAATGTGCATTTCATGGCATGTGATAATCCCTGAGGGATTAAACCAAGCTTAAGGAAGTCATGTAATTATGACATCCAATCCTGATAAGCTTCTGCCTCGACTGACAAGATGACTTGTTCCCCTTGTAGTTCGCTATGCATGAATGCAGACTGGGATACAACCTTGTGGTGAATGGTGGTGCCATTCCCCATAGGACCTTACGAGATCAAAGACCCCTAGGGTGCCTTCTTGAGAAAGTCTCTGGCTTTATAGAACCACTCATGGTTTGGTTCTATATGAATCATGTTGATTGATTCTTTATTATCGAAAGCCTCATGCTGCATCATGGCATGCGAGAGCATCTTTACATGAATGGTAGTAAAATTGGTAGATGGATTCTGAGGGATTAAAGATCCCAAATATGCCATAGTGTCTACAAATATATTTGATGTACGAGGGATTGCCTCGATGTCGTACCACTCTAGATGGGCTAGATAAGTGTCAACAAGATCCTTATAAGCTTTCAGGATAGGACACCTACATTGAAATAGTCCCTTAACTTGATTGACAATGAGAAGGGAGTCACCAAAGATGTTTAATCTTTTAATCTTCATGGTGATTGTTGTTTGGAGGCCCAATATTAGGGCCTCATATTCAGCATTGTTATTGGTACAAGGAAAGTCTAGCTTAAATGACAAGGGCATTGGAGCACCTTGTGGCATGAAGAAGATAATTCCTACACCACCCCCTTGCTCACACTTTGAACCATCGAAGAACAAAGTCATGTCAGCTTTGTTATCTGGTTCTTCGAGTTTGAGAGATTTTGATAATGCAAAGACTGCATCATCAAGAAGCTCTATGATAAGAGGCTTACTATCTTCAAGAGGTGCCTCTACCAGTTGATCAACTATGACCTATCCCTTGATGGAATTTTGGCTGATGAATTCTAAATCAAATTCTATCAATAGCATGATCCACTTTGCAGTACGTGTATTATGATATGTCTTGCTCATCATATACTACAAAGGATTTTGTTTGGATATTACATACATCGTATGACTTAGCATGTAATGATGCAACTTCTTCATTGCAAACACCACTACTAAACACAACTTCTCCATGTATGCATACCCTAGCTCATAACTCACCAAGGTGTGACTGATATAATATATCGCTTGCTCTTTATCTTGCACATTCTTTTGGGCCAACATGGTTCCCAATGCAAAGTTAGTAGCTGATATATAAAGTAGGAAAGGCACATCTGGTCTTGGTGGAGCTAGCACTGGTGGTGTTGCTAGGTATTGCTTAATTTCAGCAAAGGCCGCTTGATAGTCCTCATCCCAATTGAATGGGACCCCCTTGTGTAGCAGTCGATTCATGGGTCGACATTTATCTGATAATTGTGTGATAAATCACTTTATGGATGCTACTTTACCTTGTAAGCTTCTTAGCTCTTTGATATTGGTGGGAGGATGCATTTCTAGTATGGCCTTGACCTTTGTTAGGTCAACTTTGATCCCTCATTTAGAAATGATGAATCCCAAGAGTTTTCCTGAAGTTACGCCAAATACGCACTTCTTGGGATTCAACCTGACATTATGCTCTATCAGGTGATCGAAGACCTTTCTGAGGACCTCAACATGCTCTTCACGTAGTAATGACTTTGCCAATAAGTCATCGATATAATCCTCAAGGATTTTGTGCATGTAGTCATGAAAGATGTATGTCATGGCTCATTGATATGTGGCACCAATATTTTTAAGGCTGAATGGCATAACTTTATAACAAAATGTTCCCCATGGCATTGTGAATATGGTTTTGTGTTGGTCTTTAACTTTAATCCAAATTTTATTGTAACCAAAAAAACCATCCATAAGGGAAAGCATCTCATGACCTATAGTTGCATCTACGAGAGCATCTATGTTGGGCAACGAGAATGAATCCTTTGGTGTTGCCTTGTTGAGGTCTCTAAAATCCGTACAGATACGGATCCTTCCATCAGGTTTTCCTATAGGTACCATGTTTGATACCCATTTTAGATAGTCGATGGAGATAATAAAATCTACATCCAACAACTTTTACAACTCATATTTAACCATTAAAGCGATGGTTGGATGCATTTTCTTGAGCTTCTGCTTGATAGGACTTTTAGAGGGGTCTAGAGAAAGGTTATGAGTAACCAATTTTGGATCTAGTCCCAACATATCCTTATATGTCCAAGCAAAAATATCAGGTCTCTCTTTCAGTAGAGGGATGAGGATGGCATGCTCATCAAGAGATAGACTCTCTCCAAATTTAACCTTCTTAGGATTAGTGGGATCATCACTGATATCCACATCAAAGGTTTCCTCTACTGACATGTGTGATCCCTCCTCAAGCTGGTGAGGTGTAGGAATCAGGTGGATGTCATCAGCTAGGTTTAAAGGTCCCACATCAGAATTACCCTCAGCATGATAAACATCATGTGTGCAACCTAGTGCAAAATGAAATGGTTGTAACATTTCTTCATTGGGGAAGAAATCTTTAGGCTCTAGTGGTGAATCAACATGATCCCAATCAATAGCATCTAGATTAAGACACAATGGTTTAGAAGGATCGATTAGGTTGTGGAGTGGAGTGGTCAGATCAATGGAGATCATGTTGATGGAATGGATTAGATCTCTAGGACCATGTGTGTGCAACTCTACATTATCAGTGTTATTCGCATACCCGAGATGTGGCTCTAGGGGTATGGGGATCTCTAGATCTAATCTATGAATAGACTGGAACATGGGATCATTAGGCTCAAGGAGTTACATATATGTAGGTGGATCAGGGAAGACTATATGATAAATCACATCTAAATTGGGTGGTCTCCCTCTGAGGCATGGGCCAGGATAGACTCTTTGATACATCTCATCGATGTCGAATGGTTCATGATGATGATGTAAATAGTGAGGCCCAAGATAGGCCCTCTTGATCTCATCCTCATAATCACTATCATATATGAGTCCCTCATTCCTACCTACTAGAATTGGGTATTGAGAAGTATGTCTAGGCCCAAGGTAGGCCCTATATTTCATCCTCATATTATTCATTATTTGAGGACTACTCATCATCATCACTCCAGAATCACAATCTGGTCCATCACTTTTAGAAATGGACTCTGCTCTAACTTCCTCAGAAGCAACTTCTGATTCAATGTCTACTATTAGGCCCAGATTCTGGATTTGCATGCCAGTATCATCGATAGCTTCATGACTTTCAATATCCAAGTTAGCTCTTGGAATATCTTCTAGATTGACCTCTACCATGATGTTATCATGATAGATCTCAGGTGGTTCTATAGAGACGTAGGTCACCAGCCTATTACCCCTTCGCATGTAGGAAGGGTTAGGGTGATAAGGATTCCAATCCATATTATCCCCTAAACTGAGGTTCAGATGATCGAGAGATGCTACTAAAAGCTCATCCTATCCTCTGATATGGTAGCCCAACCCAAACCTATCAGTTGGCAACTGATATTGTGGTTCATAGGGAGTTCGATACCCTTGCTCGAATAAGCCTAGACCATAACCATGCCAATGGTAACATTCAAAATAATGCAAGGTAAACTCTAGATTAGACAAATAATGAACATTCATCGAGAATGGTTCATCATCATCTTCATATATGGGTGTGTGATTAGAAAATTGGTCAAGACCTCCATAGATGAAATTTGTTTGGTTGGGTGGCACCCCTAGTGGTACCACCATCCCTACGGGAAAGTGATGGGCTTGAGGTCTGCCCATGTCCTATGTAGTCTCGATAAAAGGTGTGAATGTCATGTTCTACACTATATACTCTACTAGCCTGGGATTAACCAAATGGATGGTCACCTATGGTGTAGATGACCCAGCTGAAGAAATAGGTGAAGTAGGTTGAGGTGCCTCCTTGACTTCATTTTAAGCATCCCCTTCATCCATGGGACTAGAGACCTTGACAGTGGCTACTTTGGGTACTTCCTTTATCTCTTTCTCACCCAATACTACCTTAAGCTTCTTGTCATTCCTAAGCATCATCGATGTTGTAGGTTTTGTTGAAGCTATTATTGTATGCTCTAATAGTTATGGTGCTGATATGGAAGGTCCTACACACACTTCCTTTAGTTTACCTTCTAGATGTTTGATGGGTGATATTGGTCGTATATCTAGGTGCATTGAAGGGAGAATGAAATCTCTAGGAAAATCTACTTGGTTCACATATTTAAATGGTTCCTCATCGGAAGGAACCATGTGAACTTGTCCCTCATGTATATATTTAATACATTGATGTAAAATTGAGGGAACGCAATGCATCTCTCTGATCCAAGGCCTCCCCAAGAGGATGTTATATTGCATAGCACCTTCTAGTACGTGACACATCACAAGGATGGTCTTCAGTCCAACCTGAATAGGCAAGACTATAGTACCGACCGTTGAGCATAGTGCATCATTAAATGCTCTCAAAGTGAAGGTAGAAGGTACGATGTGCGATTTTGGCAACTTCAAGTATGCCAATGCCTTGGTAGTAATAATATTGATTGATGACCCTGTGTCAATCAATACCCATTTAAATGGTGTGTGGTTAACACACGCAATTATATGCAGTGATGGGTCCGCTATAGCAGTAGAGACCATTTTAATCTCGTGATCATGAAATTGAATCATCGGCTCACTACACTACTGCACATGTCCCACAAAATTTGTAAATGCTTCAGGGTCCTGGGACTGAACTTCAATAGACCTCAAGATGTCCATGAGCATCTCCCTATGCTTAGGAGACTATTGTATCAATTCATATATTGACAACTTTGTTGGAGTTGTCTGTAGGCTTTGAACAAGCCTATTTTTGATGGTCACCACCGGTCTAGTTGGTGGGCCTAGCATATTATTTTACATTAGCCTTTGTGGAGGTGCAACTTGAACCCTGATTAGAGCTGGAGGTGGATCTGGTCACTCATACCTCCCTTTTCTTGTGATAATGTTTACCATTCTGATGAAACCCTGCGTAGGTGGTTCAATACACACTTGGTTCACCTAGCCGACATTATTCCTCGAAGGCTCATGGTTCGGAAGAGGATTTTTGAAAATCCCCATATTTTGGTTATTCGAAGCCTAAGGGTTATCGATAATTAGCTCACCTTTGTCGATCATGTTTTGCACCACATGTTTAAAACTATAACATCCTTCAATGTCATGTCCTTTCATCCTATGGTATGAGCAATACTGATCATCCCTATACCCTTTTGGTTTGGGTTGGTTAGGGTCTTGCAACTTGATCTCAGGTAAGTTAATAGCCTTAGCCTCACATAATTGATGGAAGATCGATGTCATCATCTCCAAAAATGGTGTGAACTGGTGAGGAGGGCATTGCTCTTTATTATTACCCTATTTCTTATTATTGCACTAGTTATATCACACAGGAGGAGGTTGGGCCTGATAATTCTATTATTGTTGCCCCTTATCCCCTTTTTGGAGGTTTAACACTACTTGATTCACATGGGTCGGCTTGGCCTGGTGATTTTGATTTTGAGTGTTCTTCTTATTCCAATCCTTCTTATTTTGGAGCTTCAAGTTACCCTCCTATAACTTGATGTCCTCAATTACCTTAGCTTGTGCCAAGGCCTCCTCAAATATTTAGTATTATTGTAGCTACAACAATAATGAGATGTGCTTCACACAACTCTTTGTAAACATTCGAGTCAGTTCTATGGTCGGAATGGAAAATGGTAACTTTACCATCAACTTTCTCCATCTATTCCCATAGTCCATGATCGGCTCATCATCATATTGCATTAGAGCAGCCAGATCGGATAGGTTTATCTTCTTCTTGATGTCGAAGGAGAAGCATTCAAGAAAAGCATTAGCCAATTGCTCAAAACTGGTTATGTTGTGCCTCTTTAGTTGGTTGAACCATTCCAGGGTAGGACCTGAAAGGGTTGTGATGAAGGTCCTCAGTAATAGAGCATCATTGCTTTCTATCTGAAAGCACATATTCATAAAGCTCATGACATGCTCTTGAGCATCTTCATCTCCTTGAAACTTATCTAGCTTTGGCATCTCAAAGTGATCGGGATACACTAGAGTAGGCACTAAAGGGCATAAAGGCTCATTGTGTATTTTGTTCAAGGTTGGCTTTTGATAAGCCATCCCTTATTTCTCAATTGCTCTTACCTTTTCTACCAAGGCCTTGTAGGCCTTCGAAGATAGAATCTCCTCTTCCCTAAGAGGTCCTTGAGGAGCCTTTGGAGGTAGATTCTTCTTCGATCGAGGTGGAGGACTAGGCTCATCCTCCACGTCCACTAAGGAGATCTCAAGATATTCCTATTCTTGCTCATCTCCTACTACTTCCTCGTACTGAGAACACCCATGATGTTCAAGTGCTTGGTGCTACAATATGTTTTGGGCCATATAATGAGTATGATTTCCAATGTGCTCAGGGTACAATTTGGACTATGAAGTAGCTCATCTATGAGGGTGCTCCCTGTATTCACTCTGAGGAGGTAAATTGGTATGAGCCAATCGATCCTCTCTCTTTGCATGCTCCTTTTGGTCAAGGATGCATTGCTCGTGCATGCGTTGCTCATATAGACATTGCCTTAACAACCTCTATCTTTGAGTATCCTCATTTTTGAGGTGCTCATGCTCTACATGGACATCTTCCAATTGATCTTGGAAGATCCACTACCTTTGCTCTGACACCAATTTTTGTGATCGATCTATAAGATCGATCGTATGTGGTCTCTAGTGGGTTTGTTCTATTCGGGCAGCTTTGTTGGTGTGAGCTCCAATAGACTTGTCTACCATACTCTTGCCTTTATCTATATAGATGACATTTACATTCTACTATTGTCTATGATCTATGCTCGCATGGGTTGATGGGGCACGTATACTATGAGAATGCTTTGAGCATTCTCCTAGTTCCCTGATAGTCCTACGTGTACTCTCACTATGTGAACTCATAGAATGAGAGTGAGCCATCAAGGCTCTACACCCTAATTGCCCTAGGACTCTATCAAGACCATCAAGTTATCTTGTCTTCCATGGTTGATTTGGTGGAGTACCATTTACTCCAACTCTAGATATGTCAATCATGAACTTATCAAGTTCATTATTATTTGGAGTTTGAATGGGCCTATGCTCTAAAGCAACCCTCTCTTCCTACCCCTGATTGGGTAGATTTTCTTGTTGTCTATATTGGGATGGTGGGGGCCTTGAGCCACCCTTAGATCTATCCCTAGAGGAGTGTGCATTACCTCCTCTATCTAGGGTATTCTGAATAGAATCCCCATGCATAGAATTATCCCCTCTAATGCTCATCAAACATCATTTAAGAGGATTCTATGGTTGAGGGTTCAATACATTATTTTGTGCATTAGGTGGAGCTTCAACTTTAACCTTGATTCTACATCGAGATCAGCCTCTCCATGTATTAACCATGATATGAATTATCTCTTATGTATATTTTAGAGAAAACAAAGCAAACAAGGATGATTATCTCTTTTAAAATTTCTTTGTGATCCCTAAACTAGTTTTAGTGTGTTTTAGGTGTGTTGTAATCATAAACTAACTCTCATCATGTTTTCAGATTTTTTGATGATATACTTGTTTAGTTTAATGGATTTCACCTGTATGCTCATAGCTCGACAACCGAAAATGAAAGTCATGATCACGTAAACCCCCCAAAGTGTGGAGATGAAATCCACACCCGAGTAGGGAGCACAGGTCCTATCGATCCTCACCTAGCACACCATGCATAGTGATACATCCCTTCGAAGAGGAATGCAGGCTATTTTGCATGGATAGGATGGATCTTGGAGTCGGTATTGGCCAAAAGAATAAGGTTCATGGGATTTGAGCCAATGGATGGAAATAACTACCATCATCATTGAACTCTACTAGTGGATGGGTGTGAATTCCAACTCACTAGCATTTAAGTGTTGTATGGTGTGTGTGTGTTCATTTTAAGCTTGTATGTAAATGAAAAATGCATCACCAAGCAAACATGATCTTTCCTATATGCCTAAAATAAAGATATTTCAAATTCAGAAAGATGCATGTATTTAGCTATATGAAATTCAGAGAATGCATTTACATGATAAAATTAGCCTCTGATTGGGCCCCAAGCAAGCAAACTCTACACATAATTTTAACTACTAGTTGCTAGTCTATGTAGTAACAGTGTTATCCGATAACCTAGCCCAAAAACTTAGCCATGTTGACAACAATACTAATAGTCTACTATTGTCATCATTAATAGATAACATAAAATTTTCATTAAATTTTACCTCTTACAATTTTTCTAAGTGATCTACTTAGCTACTGATAGGCAAAAATGAAAAACAAGAAAATCAGAGGAACAAGATTACCTAGAAATCCTCATTTGATGGAGAGACAGGTTGCTTACTATCTATTTTTTACTCTACTGCTAGCCATGGTTATTAAGCATGACTGAGACTGTTCACCATGATTGTTAAGCATGGCTAAGACCTGCAACAAAAAAAAAATAAATTAGTCATCTACAATGTAATTTATGGGGTTCCCACCATGATCACCATCTGTACCACCCTAAAAGCATACACCTAGGCTATTGCATCAATTATACCAAGCATTAAAGCATGAAAATATGAATAACAATGAATTGAACAAGAAAGAACAACTTATTTATATTATCATTGCAAATATCCTTTACAAATACATCCCTCTTAGGGATACCAAATTCTTTGATACAATTGATACAATATTTTGAGCCCCTCAAAGGGGATGGTGCAATACATAGGCTCTTAATGTAGACACGAACTACTCAAGGCTCAAGGAAGCCTTCTTCTCACTTGATTAGAGGAATATGTTACCAAGAATGCTTTGAATATGATCAGATCCTATAAATCTACATTCAAGAAACAACATAAAAGAATTAGAAGCAAAGGAGGCCTCTCATGATGAGGCTCTTGATAGGAATTTGCATAAATTAGTACAAATATAGCAAGAAAGCATGGAAAATTGTAAATATGATTACAAAACCTCTAAATTACTATAAATAATGCTAAGAAAGTAGTAAATCTAGCTATTATGATGCATAATCTACCATTAAAACTTGAAATGAATCAAATCTAATGAAACTAGTGCAAATTGACAAAATAGAAGGAAATAGAGCAAAGCTACCTCTAATTTCTACAATTAACCATACAAAAGCATAAATGAAAGCTAATCTATGTCAGATCTACCTAATTGCATGTTTAGAATGAAAATCCTATAGCTAAAACAAAGGAAATTGAGTGTCAAACCCTCACCATAGGTCTAAAGCATAGTTGGCTCTATTAGCCATGATTGATAGCCATGGCTGAGGAGAAAGTCCTCTTTCTCTTGTAACCAGGGCTTGAATCTCAAATTCCTTTAAGTAATTGATGATCAAGGGTCACCTCTATGTTCTAGAATTAATTGGTGATGTAGATTCTTCGAATTTGTAGTGGAAGTGGTTCAATTGTGGATGAATGATCTCCTCAAGCTCTTGAAACCTCCATAGCTTCAAATGCAGTCATGATTTCCAAATTGGTAGCATGTAGGCACTCCTCAAGGGTTGCAAATGGCTCTCCAATCCGGTAGGGCTTCGTTGCATGTAAATTGACACTTTCTCTAGACTTTTCCCCAATTTGGAGGGGGTCTTATAGCACTCTCAATTCCTAATCTTGGCTTCCTTGGGAAGCCAAGATCAAGAACCAGGAGGTTGGAATAGTTGGGAGGAAGATTCTGGATGCTTCCTCGCTTGAAACCGCTTGAAATCCATTGCCATGGCCATTGTAACTGATTTTGGCTTGGCTCGGGAATTCAAAATAGTTTTAGGGCTAGCCGTGGCTCTTAGGCGCAGCTAGATCTGTTAGCCGTGGGTGTTAGTCATGGCTAAGGTTGAGTAGGCCAAAGTTGCCTAAATTGAGTGGTTAAAACCACTGCTTTATCTTGGAATGGTCCAAGATCATTCATATGGTCTGTTAGGATGCCCATATGAGTAGTCCCCTACACATGACGCATTTTAGGTGTCTACAGGAGAACTGTGTCTCTTGCATAATCGTTCTCCTTGATTCACTAGTTTTGGTATGACAACCCTATCCTCGAAGTATAAAAATCCATATTTTATGTTGAAATCCTTATTTTACTCAAGATTTCTCTTAGTTTTAACCCAAATTTCCATACAATATTCATCTTGTAATTGTATTTCTTTGACTTTGTCCATCAAGTCTATATGAATCTGGGTTAACATTGTTATGTGTCTTCTCCTACTCAAGGCATCTGCAACATTATTTTCTTTCCCTTTGATATACTCAATACCAAAATCATATTCTACTAAGAACTATATCCATCTTCTCTGTCTTGCATTCAACATAGGTTGGGTAAAAATATATCTTAGACTTTGATGGTCTATCCTTAGCTCAAATGGTTTACCCAACAAATAGTGCCTTTAGACCTTTAGTGCATGCATAACTGCTACCAATTCTAGGTCATGTGTAGCATAATTCAGCTCATGCTTCTTGAGTTTTCTAGACTTGTATGCTACTGTAGCCTCATTATGGGACAACACCCCACCCAAATCTTCTAAGGAACACTATAAAATTCCCAAGAGGATATGATATCTTTGAGAATTGATGTCGTAGTCAACTTATTATTCAAATCTTTAAAGGTTATTTCACATTCTTCGACCACTTAAAATCCTTTATTTTTCTCTAAAGGTTGGTTATAGAGTAGGTAATATTTGAATAATCCTTCATAAAAGGCCTATAGTAACTAGTGAGCCACATAAAGCTTCTTACTTTAGACACATTTGTTAGTGCAGATCAACTTAATATAACCTCGATCTTTTTAGGATATACAATAATTCCTTTTGTCGAGATGATATGTCCCAAATATTACATTTATGAGGTATAGAACTCATATTTAGACAACTTTTCATTTAGTTTATTTTTCCTTGCCACCTCTAACACTAACCATAAATAATGGTCATGTTCCTTTTTGGTGCAAGAATATATCATAATATCATTTAAAAATACCAAAACAAATCTATCTAAATATTTCTTGAACACACTATTCATTAGATTCATAAAAGCTACTAGTGCATTCGTCAACCCAAATGGCAACACTACAAACTCATAGTATCAATATCTAGTCTTAAAAGTTTTTTTGTGAGTATCCTCATCTTGAGTCCTCTATTGGTGGTATCCAAATCCTAAATCAATCTTTGAAAATATAACGGTATCATTTAACTGATTTAATAGGTCGACAATCCTAGGCAAAAGATACCTATTCTTGATGATCACCTTATTCAACATTCTATAATCAATGCACAATCTCAAGGAACCATCCTTCTTTTTCACAAATAGTATTGGATCACCCAAGGCAACACACTAGGTTTGATCAAACCCTTTTCTAACAAATCTTAAATTTGTACCTTTAATTCTTGTAGCTCAATCGGGGTCATCCAGTAAGGTGTTATTGTAATGGGTTTTTCCCTAGGCATTAGTTTAATGGTGAAATAAAATTCACGTTGAGGTGGTACTCCTGGCAGATCTTCTAGAAATACATCCTTAAATTCATTCAAAATGGGATGTTTCTTAAATATTTCCTTATCCTTTTATCACCTGTCTTGTCATTTATCTTGACTACATACAACATACCACCCCTTTTAATGGCTTTTTTTAGCTACATAGCTAAACAAATATGGGGTCAAAAATACCGTTGCCTACTTTGAACTTTTACTCTCCTTTTATCCTTATCTGTATAATCCATCCACATTTCTTGGAAGTTGATTAAGGCTACACAAGCCTTCAACCAATCCATTCCTAAAATAATATCAAAAGCATGAAATGGTGCTACATATAAGTGCCATATTATGGATCCTTTGGGTAAGGTTATCTCAACCATATATAGGTATTGATCCACTGAGTAGTTTTATCCATAACCATACTCGACTTTCCACCCTTGTGCCAAAAATCCATTCCTTTTCAGCATATCCTTGATAATACTAGTGGAAATAAAACTATTTGTAGCTCTACTATATATTAAAAATTTAACATAATTTTTAAATAAATTAACATTCATTAACATATGTGTTGCTTGTCCATCTAGGTTATGATTCCCAACAGCGACATAAATTTGGTGTGATTGCTCTTTTGCTCTATTACTCTTTTTTGACCGTCGAGGGTATTTATTAGCAAAGTGAGGTCCCCCCGTAGGTAAAGCAACCAATCATAGGAATTTGGGTTTTTTATATATTCCTCTTTCTGATTTTAGGTCCTCTTTATTTTCTTTTGCCATTTCTATTTTTGCATCTCTGTTCAACGATCATCTCTAACATTACTTATTGTTGTACCATCTGGTCTTGCAATGACCTAACTAATTATGTATGTTACCTTATTTCCTCTTGTAGCAACTCAAATAGGGAAATAACATATGTTGTGTTTCCATTGGGATCCTTTGTTCTCCCAACTTCCCTACTGGAGCCCACCACTCTCCCAATTTCCTTACTAGAATCCATTATTCTTCTTGTTTTCTTGTTGGAGTCCTTTGTTATTTCAAACTTCCTTGGAAAAAGTATTGCAACTTCTTTTTGTATAACTATCCCCAACTTCTTGGATGATATTAGTATAGGCACCATTTCCTATCCATGCAAAGGAGTCGGGTAAGTTACAATTTCCTTCAATTATACTTATAATTAGTTAGTTTTGCTTCCCCCATGAACTAACTTAGACCATTATCACTCCTTGATAGTGATCATGGTCAAAATTGCATTCCATCTTTGATAAATCCATTATCACTCATTGAATAATGACCATGGCCACTCTTGCCTACTTATAAAATACCACCTCTAATAAGACCATTATCACTCACGTGATAACAATCATGGCCACTGTTGCCTAACCACAAGGTGCCACTTTTGATAAGACCATTATCACTCACCTCACAATGATCATGGCTACTCTTACCTAATTGCAAGGTGCCACTCCTCTAATAAGACCATTATAACTTACCTAATAATGATCATGACCACTCTTGTTTATCCACAAGGTTCCATTCCTAATAAGAAACTATACCCTCTAGGAATTTTACTCCTTGGTTTGACTGGTCCAGTGGGCATGCAATAGCTAACTTATCCCAATCACATTAAGGTACATAGTAGAATAAGTTTCCTTAAAGTAGCACATAAAGTCAAGGCTCATCCTAGGTGCACTCAATGGAAGATTCTAGTCCTACGACCTAGAGCTTTGATACCAATTGTAACAACCCACCAAACCAACCTGAGAGAGATTTTTTTTACACAAGTAGGTTCACATAAATAGTTTCCAATATTATTTTTAGTATTCTCAAGGCTTCACCATATTTGAGTTCAATGTCGCTGCAGACAACACTCAAGTGGATAGGAGTCACCAACATTCAGTATCTTTTGGGGTTCACCTTACTAAACCCCAACATTTAGAAGAATGTCAAAGTGGTCCTCCCACCTTTCCTATACACTCATCGATATAGGACATTGTGACCACAACATAGAAATTATCCTTTAAGGCCATAACAGTTAAAGGGGGATGCATATTCCCTAACCTTACTATAAGTCCATAAAGCCTTGGTGCTTAGTTACCACACCTCCGTGAACTAATTAAGGTCATTACCACTCACTTGGAAATGAACATGATCACCCAAACCTCACCATTCAAGGTACCACCGCTACTGTCTGATGAATGATTCCTTTAATTTTCTAGTTTATGACACACCCAATCCTCATCGATCAAGGTGTATCAATTCATGAGAAACTACTATTGCATCATCACAACTCCTTTAAAATTTGTGAGTACCTAGCTATTGCATCCTTGTAACTTCTTCTAGGTCTCACATCTACCTGGTTATTACATCATTGTAAATCCTCTCAGGATTGGGTTATCTTTTAACTCAGGTTTCATTTTTAGGTTCTAGATCCAACCCTAGAGCCCCACTAACCCAAGATATTAAATCAAATAACATCTCTCTCATAAAATTAAAGTGCTATAATAACATGCTAAATTATAACACAATATAAAAATTTGAACATAAATAGAACTTTGCATCTCAAATAAACATAGTTCCAATCATCATGCTATCACCAAGAAGCATCACTCTAAATTTAGCACCAAAACTAAATTGATCATATCGTTTGCATCTATAATAAGGATAACATTAAAGAATGATCAAAATTCAAAATTCAAAATGCTAACATCTTTACTTAATGAAAACATCTCATAAAAGAGATCATAAAGATAGCTTCTAAATTCCAAAAAGAACACTCTACGAATAAAGATCATATCCAAAATATTTCTTGTTTATGCTCATCATTCACTATTTTACAAAAACTCCCAAGCCATTAATAATTTAGAAGTATCATCTAAGTATTACAAAGCAAAATATCATTTGCATAGCAACTTTTCATTCCAAGATACATTAGAGCAAGTTCACCCAAGTGGCCTCTACACCACCTTCTTTTCATGATCCTTTGCATGAAAGGAATCTCCCTCTGACTTTAAGAGAACTTAGGGATCATGGTAGCTCTTAATGCAATGCAACTTAACATGCTCTATGTATAAATGCAAGCAACCATGCAAAATACATTCCATACAATCAATGAGAGAATCTTATACTTCTCTCTATAATGGTTCCCTTACCTACTCAAGTCTCAGGAAACCATTATAATTATTTTATCAAAACTAAAAGAACTTATTTTTTATCTCAAACTAGATTTCCTTCAAGTTACTACTTACTCTTTTTATATAAAATATATGAAAAACCAACCATTTATTTCCATATAATATAATAGCCCTACTTGCTTCTTTTTCAAAGGAATTGAACTCTTCCAACAAAGAAGAGGAGAAGAATATTAACATACATCTATAAATCCAAGCATTATCTATTTATGGATCACTTCATAAAAAGAGACTCCCCTCAAGCACAAAAGCAACTCTTATCTGAACAAGACTTTCACCCAAGATAAAACATACAAACTCAATATTGCACCAGCACACAGGGCATGCAAAGACAACACAAATCATCCCAAACCATCCTCTAAAAGAAAGAGCACAAAACCACAAATCAACACACTAAACCTTCTATAAATCTAGAGTTCCATTGATCACAATAGAAAAACACAAATCAATTGAATTGAAACAACTATAAATCCAAGCATTATCTATTTATGGATAACTTCATAAAAAGAGACTCCCCTTAAGCCCAAAAGTGACCGTTATCCAAACAAGACTTCCCCACAAGATAAAACAAATGAACTCAACGTTGCACCAACACATAGGGCATGCAAAGACAACACAAATAATCGCAAATCATCCTCCAAAATCAAGAGCACAAAGTTTGAGCAAAACCATGAAGCAACATACTAAAGACATCACCACACATAGTCCATAAAGGGATTAAGCAAGGGGAGGCTTAAGGAGACCTAAGGCTCTTATCTTCCAGTATCGTGGTTGCTTACACAACCATGTTTCCCTTGTAATTAAGTCCTCTAGACCAATGCCCATTACTCTTTAAAGAGATTGAGGGAACACCCATAATCCATATGCAACCATACGTAGGAGCATGCCTAGAAATCTTAAGTAAAAGCAATAGACGCAGGCAGCCTTAGCAGGTAAAGACACTCAATTGCTCACTACCTAAAATATAAAGCTCAAACCAAAGGAAAGAAAGCTATAAAAGCTAAAACTAAATCTCTTTCAACAATATAAGCAACTAACAAATAAAATCCATAATCATGGAAATAAATCCATAATTACTATGAGATCAAGCAACTAGCAATCAGGTGAATACAAAGAAAAGCTAATAGGTGGAGATTCAGTCATAATAGAGGTTAATTCATTACAAGGAAAACACTGAAAAATACCTTAATCATAGAGCCAAGGTACAATTACCTCTACCACCAAAAGCTCAAATATTTTCTCTTAGAAATATGCTTCCTTCCTCCTTTTCATTGTCCTCGTCTTCCTCTCATATCCAAAAATACCTATTTTCTATTGAACCCATTAATATAATCTTTAATGAGAAATATTTGCCACCCTGAACGTATGTTTGTTTGGGTGCTTTCTTGTTAATGTTTAAGACAACTCTTGCTTCCACTCATAGAGCGCTAAAAATTTTAAAACGTTTAATTTGAATATAGATATTGGGCACTTAAGCTTATACTAAAGTTAAATTTAACAAGACATAGGTAGGGTACATCAAAATAAGTGTTCTAATAAAATGATTCTTTAACCTTTTCTTAATCTTATTATAATTTTTAAATTACAATAACAACATCAACTTAATTGACATTCCTTCTTTATCGAGTTTTAATATTGGTTATTAACCTTGATATTAAGTATAAAATATTATTAATACTTTATTGATTCCATAGCCAAGCATTTTAACAAATCATAGGTATTAATTAACTCTTTATTAACACCATTTAGAATCAAACCTATACTTAACATAAAAGCATATAATCCACTTAAATAAATCAATATTGCACACCATTATTTTATCCTTAAGTCACTAGCTCTTTTAAGATAATCAAACACTATCACTAACCTATTAAGGAGGCTTATTTTATAATAACAACTTCTTGACCTAATGTTATGACCATGCAACAAGCACAATGTAATGCATCTACATGAAGGGTATTTTTTACCCTTGAGCTATCGATGAACAAGTAATCCATCACTTCCCATATTTTCTCTCAACTCAGGTGGTTGTCCCATACCAATCCATCGATGAGAGTACTTGGTCTTGCAACCATAATTCTATCAGCAGTTACATATTCCAAGCGTAAAAAGAAAAGCATGTAATGCAACTATCCGTTCTTATTTACAACATAAAAAGAGACTATGCATTAGATATCCACATATCAATATGTAAATCAATATCAAGAATAGATCCTACGATGAGGGTTGTTACATGATTGATATACGTAAATATTTACTATAATTAATCATTCTTAAGTATGGGGGTAAGTTGTGGACCCAAACCATAGATTATGAAAACATATCTTTTAGATGTAGAATATGTCATGAGGTGGAGCATATTGAGATATCATGCCCTAAGAAGATTCCAACATAAACATATATAGAAAACCGTAAGAGAAACTTACAATTGGATATGGATGAGGATGGTTTTCAACTTTCAAAAAATAGGTCCAAACATATGAAAGTAAATAAAAAATGGAAACCAATAAGGATATTGGAAGAAATATCATTTTTTTTTAGGCTCTATCTTATGAAGAAAAAACACATCATAGCTTAGAGGACACAGTACAACATAATCAAAATAGTAACAAGGAATCGTCTATTGAGTATGATCCTGATTTAGGGATGAAAATTTGCATTGAATCTAAGGAATGTGTCTTATCAAATTTTGAGGACTCTCTTGAAATACCATGCACCATTTAGGAGAAGAAAAGTGGTATAGAAAAATTAGTATTAGATGTTAATACCTCTACCATTAATAAGAAAATACTAGAAAATGAGCAAGATAAGTCAAAAGCTATTGCAACAAAGCCAAGAGAGGATAAATCTAATGAAAAGGAAAGTTGTTTAAGTATATTGAGGAATACAATTATAAGATGTACTCCTGATTCAAGCAAGGCAAAAAGAAGAAAGCTCTCAAATTATCGAGCGAGAGTTAAGGAAGCAAGAGCAAACATTAAGAAAGGAACACAATCTAAGTTGTCTGAACTTTCCTTTGTCAAACAACAAAATGATATTGGTAATTCACAAGCAGGGCCAATAACCCCTATTGAGATATGATTACCATATCATAGAATATAAGGGGTGCTAATACCCCCTAAAGGAAAGGTCTACTAGGGACCTCTATTTAAGTAATAAGCCTGATATTCTTTGTATCCATTAAACTATAATGACAAAGGAAGAAGTTTCCAAAACTATGAAAGCAGTATGGGCAAGATGTGAATAGGATATTGTGGATTCTGAAGGAGCGACAAGGGGAATTATAACATGTTATAATTCTATTGTAACCTCCTATTAAACCATTCATAAAACTGGGCATTGGATAGCCTCATTAGTCACATGTTATTTTGCAGATATTCATTACATCCTTATCAATGTCTATGGACCCACAACTCAATTAGGCATATCAAGAAGTATGGAGTGGGATTGAAGTCTTTATGATAAGTAAATCCTAATTAATATAATTTATGAGCGTAGGATATTTTAATGCCATAACCAAGCTAGATGAAATTTTTTGGGGAATTGAGAAAATGACCCAGAGTATAAGAGATTTCTTAGCTTTTATTGAAAATAATAATTTATGGGAGGTTGAGTTTGAAGAGGACAACTATACATGAACCAACAATAGGAGAGGCAAAAATAAAATAGAAAAATATTAGATAAACACATACTCTTAAATCATTGGCTAGATGAAGAGACTTGTGCTAAAATTACTACCTTGACAAGGATTGGTTCAGATCACTAACCAATAAGAGTTAAAATGGTGGTAAGTGAATTCAAAAAATATCATATTTTAAAAATATGACAAAATGTGGGAGGACCATCTTCAATTTATTGATATGATAGTACAAACATGGAATGATGAGTTGTATACACTTCCAAAAAAAATTAATCAATGACATCTAGATTAAAATAATGGAACAATAACACTTTTGGAAACATTTTTTAGAAGAAAGAACTAAAAGAGAAAATTTCAAAATTCCAAAAAGGTGAGCATAATAATCCAATCTCGAAGGAAAGGGAATTTATTAGTGCATATAATAATATTTTGAGCAAGGAAGAGAAATATTGGAGATTAAAATTGAGACAAACTTGGTTAAAAGGATATAAAAACACAAACTATTTTTATAAGATGGCAATAGCATAGAGATCAACATCTAGAATTAGTATAATTAGATCAGTAGAAGGGGTTTGTATTGAATTTCAAAGTGAAATAAAAAAGGAGGCCAAGTTTTTTTACTAGAATATTTTAGGATCAGAGGAGTTTGAAGTTTTTAATGATAAACTACTACAAGAAGCACCTTCAATTATAACAGATGAAGACAATAGGAAACTGATGGAACCTATTACTTTGGAATAAGTTCATTTAGCTCTTTTATATTTTGATAAGGATAAATTCCTAGGTCTAGATGGGCTCCCTACAGTATTCTATCAACATAATTGGGATATAGTGAAGGAATCTTTATTGGTGGCAGTGGAACATGCTAGGGTAAAATAGTACATACCTTATAAAATAAATGTGACATATCTTACATTGATTCCAAAAAAGAAGGATGTAAAATTATTTGATTCATTTAGGCCCATGAGCCTATGTAATATGTGTAACAACCCTCCTTGACATAACTATTTTTTGATAATGAACTATGTATTGGTGTGAATATTTAATTGCATAGCTTCATTTTATGATATCTATATGATGGGATGATTGCATTCTTTTGAGCTTGGAATATGGTATTGCTAACATATTTGTGGGTGCAGGACAAGGTACTCTCTCTGGTGGAATAATATGGGTGAACCACTTATAATGAGATATATTTTGGGAAATTATGGTGATGACTTGCTCATTGATAACTAGGGTAACAAAATACCCTTCATGTAGATGCATTTGTATTTTGCTTGTTTTCATGTTCACACCATTGGGCCAAGAATTTGCTTGTGCAATGAGTCTCCTTAATAGTTTGGCGATAACATTATACTATCTTAAAGGGGACCGACTACTTGAGGATAAAATATTGTTGGAGCGAATTTATGTTTGTTTGAGGTATGCATAGATTTTGTTGGTAAGAATTATTAAGTGTTTTTTTTGTTGGATAATAAGGGGTTGTACTCGGGTCCCCACCCTTGAAAAATTACATATATCTTCTTTAGAGCTCAAGAGTTTACAAATAGATACACTTCTCATCTCAATTGATATGCTATAACTAGAAACCTACATTTTACATAAAATGTCTGAATTCTTGATTTTCATTTTTTGGATATTTTCAAATTTTTGTATGAATATAATTACTCCATAATTTAGCATCTTTCTTGACATTTTCCTATAGCAACCTTCACAATGCCAAAAATTCACCTCTACTATCTATACCTTACATCTTAGTAGAGTGATATTTCAAAAACATCACACTATCATAGTCCACTTTACCAAATCTGGATTGCTAGTTTCCTTCCTGAAACACAAGTGCAACCACAAAAATTATAATAAATAGTCTAAATGAAAATACATTAATGTTACAAAATAAAGCAAATATTACCAATGGAAAATATTAAAGTAAATCTTAATCATTAATTGATTTAGGCAATCAACATTTTTTATCAGCTTCAACTAAACTTTCTACTTCCTTTAACCATGGAAAGGAGAATTTAACTTCATGATCCTCAATAAAAACCCCTCTATTAGCTAGCTTATCTATACATTTGTTTCCTTCCATTAATATATGTGTAAACCTGGTTTCTTCAAACTCTTTAGAAAGATCTTGAATTTCCACAATTATCTCTTATATGTTCCATGGAGCCTTAAATTTCCTCAAAATTGCATTTATTACTATGAGAGAATCACCTTCCATCTATACTCTATTCCATTTCAATTGTTTACATATTTTTAACCCTTCTAAAGCTACCAAAGCTTTAGCTTCATTATTTATCTTAAATCCACTATTGAAAGCATAATGAGACAAAATATCTTTGTTATTTCTAATTATTCCTCCTCCTCCTCCTCCTGTTGATCCTGTATTTCCTTGATATGCTCCATAAAAATTTAATTTAACCCAATCCACATCTAGTGGTTTTCACTTTATATTTTTGCCTTCTTTTTCTTCTCTTGTACCCAACATCATAATTTCATTTAATGACTTGAATCCATCTATCAAGACTCTCTGATTCTAAATTAGGGACCGGGTGAGTTGATAGGGTTGGTTTATACTCCTCTATGGCTAAACATATCTTCTTTTTCATTACCTCTAAACTGATTTCCTTTTCTTTAAATATTATTCTATTCCTTTCTAGCCATATAGTCCAAAGTATTGTATCTTTTGATATATCCCTTATTTTTTGTAAAGCCTCACTTTTATAAGTGCTCTGCCATTGCCTTAACCAATCTTCAATTATACTATTCATCACCATGCATTTACCAAACATATTAAGAATCCATTGCCATAGATTCTAGACTATTGAGCAATGTCCCAAGAGATGGTCTATACTCTCCTCATTATTATAGAAAACACATTGAGAGGGACCATGAAAACCCTTTTTCATAAGGTTATCCCAGGATAAAATTCTTCTATGACCTACTAGCCAAACAAATATTTTGACTTTAGGAATGCTTGGGCTATCCCAAATATCTCTCCATACTCTAGTGACATTATTATTATGTTGGTGTTGAACATTTTTTTTTTTGGTATTAGGTAGAGGTGGTTATAAGGTCCACAAACCTTTTACATAGTCAAAATGGGTTGGTTTTAGCTCCAAGCCCGTATAATCAAAATATAAAATGAATCTTCCCAAGATCCACATTAAGCCATACTTAGAGTCCGTAGTCCTATACTTGTCGCTGGACTATTCAGGATAAAATAAAAACCATACAACACCTAACACTTACTAAACATAATACTAGGCTGGTGTACCGTACACTTGTCACTTCCCAGGCCCCATAAAATGGGTTGCCTTTTGTCCCTCTACGTAATTCCATATGTTGGATTACTCATCATCAACCACTCTGATCTCCTGCTTCTCTAACAAGTTTGATCTTAGATCTTCTTTAGAAGCCAACACCAGTAATTTTTGAGGGAAGTTATCCTTCCAAATTTGCATCTCCCTAGCAAAAACTGCAATATTTGCCATTAGATCCACCGCCTAGTTCCCTTCTCTGAAGGTGTGTTGGATTCGACCACTAACCAAATGGGATTTATGAATCTTTACTTCTAGGATAAGCTCTGAGATGGTCTAGCTGGGGTCTTTATCCTCCTTAATTGCCTTGATTATATTAAGCAAATCCCCTTCAAATATTACTTCCTTATAACCCTCTATTATGGCAATTCTCATTACCTGCATGTAGGCTTGAGCTTCTACAAAATGATTTTTTTGAGTTCCCAAAGGATCCGCAAAGGCAAGGACTACTTTTCCTTCCTCATTTCTCAGAACTCCTCCTACTCTTGCAGTCCTCGGATTTCCTTTGGCTACCCTATCAAAATTGAACTTAATCCACTTTTGTGTGTGGGGTATCCACTTGACACCATATTGTGGGTTGGTTGTAATGATTGGGTCTGGAGGTTCCTCTCCCTAGTTCCGCAAAATCCTCCTTTCCCTAGAAGACAGGGTCTCATTTTTGAAGTAAAAGGTTTTCCAGTTTTCTTTCAAAGCTCTAATTATTTTATTATCACATAACCTGGGATCTTTCTTCCATCCTTTAAATACTCTCTTATTTCTCTCATTCCATATCCCCCATAAAAAATGGGGTAAGTTGAGCTTCCAGAGCTAAGTAAAAAGTTTCCTCGAAAGGGGGAAGCCCACTGTATGTAGAAGTTAGACATGCTATTTGGGCGGACCCAATCTATATGAAATTTGGACAAAATCATTTGGAAGACTGCACAAGAAAATTCACAAGTTAGAAAGATATGACTTACAGATTCTGTCGCTTTCTCACATAGGATACATCGATTGATGAATTGGAAACCTCTCCTCTGCAGATTATCTGTTGTCAAAATATTATTTTGAACTACCAACCAAAAGAAGAAAGCTATTTTTGGGGTTAAATTCTTTAACCAAATAATAGAATTTGGAGTCCAACCATTGAATCCTGAGTGGATTAGTTTATAGGCAATTTTTATTGAATAGATCCCACTTGTAGTTTTGCCCCAAATCACCTTGTCTCTTCCTCCCCCTGGAATGATCGGGAACACCCTTAAAGCATCATTGAGTTTGTTCAAGGCCACATTATCTTTCTCTGAAGGATTTTGAACTATGATTTTCTTCCAAGAGGAAGTCTCATGTGCTACAACAAGAAAATCCCCTACTTTTCCTCTCATTTCCTCCGAAAGTTTGTGTTGGAGGACCCAAAGGTCTAAGTTATCTTGTAGAGGGGCTTCTTCCAACCATGGATCTTGACAAAATTCCACTTGTCTTCCATTACCAATTCTCCATTTGATGCCTTTCCTTACTACCTCACGACATTCGAGCAAACAATTCTAGAAATAGGTCCTTTAGGGAGATTATCAACTTTCAGGAAGTCCTGATTATTTCTTATATATTTTGCCTTAAGAAGTTTTACCCATCCCAATTGATCATTATTGAAAAATCTCCAGACCTATTTGCCAATCAAAGCTTGGTTCATTTATTTCATTCTCTTCAGCCCCAGGCCCCCTTGATCTTTGCTTGCACACACTTGATTCCATGCTACCAACGAAATTCTCTTTCTCTCCTCCAAACCTGACCACAAGAAGTTGCGCTAAATTTGCTCCAGTGTAGCTTGGACCTTTGTAGGAATTCTAAATAGAGACATGTAGTAGATTGGAATGCTCTATAAATTAGTTTGAACTAGTAAGGCTTTCCCTACGGAGCTGAGAAGGCTGCCCTTCCATCCTGCTAACTTTTTGGAGATCCTATCAATGATTGAGTTCCATAATGTAGCCTTCATTCTTCCTTCGAACATAGGCATGCCTAGATAAGTCGTCGGTAAAAGCTCCTTTCCACATACAAAGAGGTTACTTATTATTTCCTTCTTCCCACCAGGCGTTTTAAAGAAATAGATGCTACTCTTCTTATAGTTTATATATTTTCATGCTTTTGTCTCATACTTGGTTAGAATTATCTTCAGCTTCCTAACCTGAGGCACCGAGGCTTTGGACACAATGATCGTATCATCCATGAACTGTTGGTGAGACACTGGCTCTAATTTTGAGGTCGGTTTGAAACCTCCCAATCGACCTTCCATCGCAACTTCTGAAATATTCCTACCCAATGCTTTCGCTAAAATAATAAACAAGTATGGAGACAAAGGATCTCCTTGTCGCATCCCCCTTTCACTCTTAAAGTAACCGGAGGGTGACCCATTCACCATGACAAAAAATCTTGTGGTAGAGATACAATTAAAAATCAACTTAATCCACTAGGAATAGAAAACCAAACTTACCCAAAATCTTGGTGAGGAAACGCCATGAGACCCGATCATAGGCTTTATTTATGTCTAGCTTTAGTAACATACCTACTTCCTTACTAGCCACCATAGAATGAATAACTTCATGAATTGTGATGATACCATCCAGTATTTAGCACCCTTTCACAAAACCTCCTTGGTTCATATCAATGATGAATGGAAGGATAACCTTCAGCCTATTGGCGATTGCTTTTGTCAGAATATTCATTAGAGTGTTACATAAATTGATAGGATGGAAACTAGAAAATTTTATTACTCGCACTAGTTTAGGGATGAGGACTAAAATTGTAGCATTAACTCCTTTTGGGATTTCCATGTCCTTTTGAGTCTCAATGATAGCTTCCACTACATCATCGCCTAGGATATCCCAAAACTTCTGAAAGAAAGCAGCGGAGAAGCCATCCAGTCCTGGGGAACTGTTACCATCCATGTCAAAAATTGTCTTCCTGATTTCCTCCTATGTAAAAGGGTTGAGTAAGAATCCATTAATATTCTCAGTGACAAGGGGTGGAATGGTTGCCAACAGAGAGTCCTCTTCTTCAATAGTAGGATTTACATCTTCTAGAAATGATTTAAAGAACTCAACCGCTTCCCTCCTTATGTCTTCCATATCTTTGGTGTTAGACCCATCGACCATCTTGATCTCCTTAATTTTGTTAGTACTCCTGTGGTGAAGAGTAGAGATATGGAAGAACTTTGTATTTTTGTCACCCTCCTTCAACCAACGCAGTTTGGATTTCTGCCTCTAGAAGGTTTCTTCAAATCCCAGCACCGTGTGGTATTCAGCTAACAGCTCCCTCTCCTGGCTTCTCAGATCTTTTGTAAGCTGATATGACTTTAGCTTCTCCTGCAATTCATCAATCTTGTCTTTTAGTTTTATATTTTTTGCAAAAATATTGCCAAAGGAAGTTTTATTCCACTCTCTAATGTTAGCCTTCACATTCCTCAGATTACACATCACTTGGGCCAGTTTCGAACCATTATACTTTTTGTCCCACCATTGGGCAACCAAATCCTTGAGATCCTTGTGTTTGAGCGACATAAGTTTGAATCGAAAGGGTCTGATGTATTTTTTCTTAGAGTCCTCCCCAGTTTCCCACAGAATTGGGTTGTGGTCAGACCCGATTCTTGGTAGTGTCATTAATGAAGAGTCCCCAAACCTCTCTAGGAATTCCTGAGAAAGAAGAAACCTATCTAATATGATATGAATTTGGTTTTCCTTTAGTATTTTGTTAGACCATGTATAGGAGAATCTACGCAGGTCCACATCCATCAACTCATGTTGATCAACAAAATCTCTAAACTCGTAGATATCAGTAGTTCTTGTTTGAGAACCCCCAAATTTATCTACAGGATTAAGGTAGCAATTGAAATCCCCTTCCACAATAAAAGGATAGTTGGGGATCGTCTCCCTTAGTTCAGCTAGCTGACCCCAGAGAATGCTTCTCAGTCCCTGTCTAACTGGAGCATATACATTCGTTAAGATCCACTCTTCCTGCGTGGTTTTATCCATACATAGGAGAAAAATAAACCAACTAGACATTAGAATCATTCTACTATCAATTACATTCTTCTTCCACATAACCAACAACCCTCCTGCTATTCCAGTGGCCTCTTGGGCTACTACTTCAGCTTCTCACCAAGTCCTATTCTTAAAATGGATCACTCTACTCTCATTCATTTTAGTTTCTTGTAGTAATATCATATCCGGTTTGTGTTCTTGTCTAAGAGCATACAAAGCTCTCATTTTTGCAGGATTACTCCCACGTATATTCCATGATAGAATATTTATTTATGGGCTTTGGATCCCTGAGCCTTCACCCCAAAGTGTAATACTACTTGAGTGCCTTCAGCCACTCCTCGCTCTGCTTCTTTTTGCTGTAAGGCAACATTTCTAGGTTTCCCTCTTCCTAATGAACCATATCCCCATACATTCACTTTAGGTGGGGTTCCTTGGGGTTCCTTGGGTTTCACTTGGCTTCTGGTAACCATCTTGGATGGGTCAATCTTGGCATTTAGGGTAACCACCTGGATATCTAGGTTAACTGGTCTTTCTAACAGTGGAGATGATTTCATGCACTTAGCTTCTTGATTAGTAGGTTCTTTTTTTCCTTCTTTGGGGGTACACTGATCTTGGTGGTTCACCTCTACCTCCTGAGTATCCTTGCCTGTATTATCAGTTTCCTGCTCCTTCCTCTGATTTTGCTCATATAAATCCTTCTCTTGGGTCTCCTCTACCTCAGATTCCACTTCTTGGCTATCCATATGATCTCCATTCAGATGATTTAATGCATTAAAATTGTTATCCACTAGGATGTTGATCTCCTTGGAAATTCTTCCTATAAATTCCTCTGCAGTACAGGGGACCACTTTTGTCGAGCCTCCATAGGTATCTTGTATTACCAAATCAAACTTACTTGCTCCAGGGCATTGATCTATGTGGTTCTTTCCTTTATGATTTGGTTATGGGGCCTGCTGCATCACCTTTGGAGTAGGTTGTACTTGAGGGTTCCCACCAGAGGGACCAACTCCCCTATGATAGGATTCCAGGGCATAGGTATTTATGGGAGGAAGGTTATAACGTTGCCTCTTATATTGGTGTTGAACATTATATCCAATTCTAGTTGTGTATTCTCTTGAGCTATTCAACTCCCAAATCAATTTATCCTTAGCAACCCTCTAAATAATCACAGTTGTTATCTTTCTACTCAATTGCCTCCTAGCATCAATGTCTTGTATACTTGTAAAAAAAATATTATTTCCATTTGTATCTTCCTTCTCGATCCTTGTAAAAAATGTTTGAAACCCTATCACCTTATTTATCTTGAAGTAATCTCATACAAGGATTCAAAGATGGATCTAAGTTGAGTGGTTTTTTATAACACAAAGTATCCATCCAAATAGATTTTTTTTTACAATTCCCACCACCCATATTAAACCTTTAATCACAAGATCAATAGATTTTTTTAAACCATTCCAAAGAGTAGAACCATTTGGAAGAGAGAATGTTGTAAATATTAAACTTGGGTCATTGAGATAAACATACTTACTTAAAAGAATTGTTTCCCATTGTCTTTGAATCTCTTTGTACAATCTCTAGATAAATTTTTCCCTAAGATCTAAGTTTGCATATGTAAGAAATATTAAACCAAGACCTCCCCTAGTTTTTCATCACACAACTTGCTCTACTTCACTAAAGGAAAATTCCTTTTATCATGTAGATAAAAAGGATCACATAATATAGATAAAAAAAATTCAATTGATTTTGGCATAGAATACAGTGACATATAATATGTTAGAATGGCTTGTAAGACTGACTTAATTAACTGCACTCCTCCTGGTAACGATAATCATCTACCTTTCCAAGCTGGAATTTTATTTTAAACTTTACTAATAACTGGATTCCATAAATATATCCTCATTCTCCCCTCAAATAAAGGCATCCCTAGATAAGTTGTTGGTAAATTTACCTCCTCCATTTGAAGGAACCTGAAAATTCTTGCTTTGATATTAGCAGGAGTGTTAAGGAAGTAAATTTTGTATTTAGTCCTATTAACTTTTTGCCCTGAAGCTCTTTCATACTCTTTTAAAAGTTATTCAAAGCTCTAGTCTCATTTATCCTTGCCTTTCCAAAAAGGGTTGTATCATCTACAAATTGTTTATGGGTGATGTTATCAATGTTATTACTAACCTTAAGTCCACTTATAAGCCCATATTTGTAAGCCTTCTTTAAGTTCCTACTAAAAACTTCTACCATAATAATGAAAAAAAAGGAGATAGAGGATCTCCTTGTCTAAGGCCTCTCTTGGCTTTAAAATATTATATCACTAACCCATTGAGCAAAACTAAATAAGAAACTGTAGAGACACAAGATTTAATCCATCTAACCCATTTCTTTCCAAAACCAAACTTATGTAAAATTGTAAAAATAAAATCCCCTTTAACCCTATCATAGGCTTTACTCATATCAAGTTTTAAGATAATAGTTTTCTCTTTTCTTGAAGTTGCTGAATGTATAACTTCATGAGCTACTATGATCCCATCCAAAATTTATCTTCATTTCAAAAATCCTCCTTGCTCATCTGAAATAATTTTGTCTAACAATGGCCTTAATCTATTCGCCATCACTTTGGAAATAATCTTATAAGCCATATTACATAGGCTTATGGGTATAAAAGAATCAAACAATTCAACATCCTTATTTTTTGGAATTAGGGTAAGATAAGTTGCATTTATTTTATAAGGAATGTATTGTTTTACCCTAGACTGCTCCACTGCCACCAATAAATAATCCTTAACTATATCCCAATTATGTTGGTAAAAATTTACAGAGAGCCCATATGGACCTGGAGATTTATCCTTATTAAAATAGAAAATAACTAAATGAACTTCTTCTAGAGTAATAGGCTCCATCAGTTTCTTATTGTCTTCATTCGTTATAACTAAAGGAACATCTTGAAGAAGTTTATCATTAAGAACTTTGGTATCCTCTGAACCTAGAATATTATAATAAAATAACTTTGCATATTTTCTAATTTCACTTTGATCTTCAATCCAAACCCCTTCTATTGATTTAATTCTACTAATTCTAGAAGATGATCTTTGTACTATAGCCATCCTATGAAAAACTTTGTATTTTTATCTCCTTTTAACCAAGTTTATGTTGAATTTAATATCCAGAATTTCTCTTCCTTACTCAAAATATTATGATATTCACTAAGCAACTCCTTTTCCTCTGAGCTTGGATTATTATCATAACCTTTTTGGAATTTTTAAAGTTTATCTTTTAGATCTTCTTTCTTCTCAAATATGTTTCCAAATGTGTTTTTGTTCCATTCTTTTAATCTAGATGCCATAGCTTTAATTTGGTTTGAAAGATCATACAACCCACCATTACCTAAAGAATTCCATGTTTGAGCTATCATATCAACAAATTGAGGATGGTCTTCCCACATCTTCTCATATTTAAAATATGATATTTTTTGAATTCAATTACTACCATTGTAACTCTTATTGGCTAGTGATCTGAACTAATCCTTGTTAAGGTATTAGTTTTAGCACAAGTTCCTTCATCTAGCCAATGATATGAGAGAATGCATTTATCTAATTTTTCTGCTATTAGGTTCTAGCCTTTTCTATTGTTGGTCCAAGTATAGTCAAATTTCTACTTTGGGTCAATTTTCTAATTTCCTCAAATTTTTCATTCAGTTTGGTTATGGCATTAAAATCTCCAATGATCATGAATTGGGTTTCTTGGTCTTTACTTCTCATAAAGGCTTCAATTCCACTCTAAACTTCTAATCTACCTGACTAGGTTGTAGGTCCATAGACATTAATAAGGATGAAACAAATATTTGCAAAGTAGCAAGTGACTAAAGAGGCTATCTAATACCTAGTTTTATGAATGGTTACACAAGAGGTTCTAGAAGTATTCCAACAAGTTAGAATTCCCCCTACCAGTCCTTTAGAATCCATAGCATCCCATTCACATCTTGTCCAAATTGCTTTCATAGTTTTTAAAACTTCTTTTGTCATTTTAGTTTCCTGGATACAGAGAATATCAGGTCTTTTACTTAAACATAGGTCCCTAATACACCTATGCTTTGAGGGAACATTAGCACCCCTTATATTCCATAAGATGATAATCATGTCTCACTAGGGGCTTTTGGCCCCTTTTACGTATTACCAATATCATTTTGTTTTTTGGTAAAGAGAAGTTCAACCAACTTAGTTTGCATTCCTTTCTCTCTGTTAGCTCTTGCTTCCCTGGATTTTGCTTGATATGAGGGTTTTCCTCTTTTTGCCTTGCCTACATTAGGAGTAGGTCTTATTATTCTATTCCTCAATATTCTTTCACAATTTTGTTTTTCAACATATTTATCCTCTCCTGGATCTATTATAGAAGATTTTGACTTGTCCTGCTCATTTTTTGGTATTTCCTTATTAATGGTAGAGGTATTAACTTCTAAAATTACATTTTATTTACCAATTATTTTTTCCTGAATGGTGCATGGTACTTCAAGAGAGTCTTCAAAATTTGATGAGACACATTCCTTAGCTTCTGTTAGCGTACTTAACATTAGTTTGTCTTTATTTCTTTATTAGATGAACTGTTACACTGTTACAACCATGTAACAGTTCCGTTCAGCCGTGACTATTTTCGGCAATTGTAAATGCTATTTAATCCCTGCTCAATAATACAAATGTTGTTCGTTCCGTAATTTTACATGGCATCAGAGCCAGACTGGTACGGGCTTTTATTTTTGCAGTGAGAGGGAGCAGCGAGAGGAGGCTGGAGGCGGAAGGAGTTGATGCTGAGAAGAAGCGAAGGAAAATAATTTTTTTTCCCTCGCTGGGCGTGATTACGGCAGACCGAAATTTTTTTTTTAAATCAAAAAAAAAAAAAAAAGAGTCCGCCCCAGCTGCGCGCAGGCCACTCCGCAGTCACGCGCAGACTGCTCCGCAGCTGTGCCCAGGCCGCTCCGCAGCCGCGCGCAGGCCCAGGCCGCTCCGCAGCCACCGCGTCCGCGTAGAGCGAATGCAGCGCGTGCTGCGACGCGTCCGCGTGGGAGGACGCGCGTAGGCGGTAGGAGGGAAGCGGGACGCAGGGCGTCCGCCCCCCCTCGCGCCGTTGAGCGGACGGCTGTCCGCAGGAGGGGACGGTCCCCCCCTTGTTGGAGACTGCGTGGATTGCGCGCTCCAACATCCCCCCCCCGCGCGACGCAAATTTGCGTGCGCTCCCCGAGGCCCCCCCGCGCGACGCGCAATTTGCACGCGCGCTCCCCGAGACCCCCCCCAAAGCGGGAATTTAAAATTTAAAATTCTCGCTTCTCTGTGACGCGGGGTATAAACCCCCCCCTGGTTGAGGTTCGCCCAGCGCGCAGAGCCAGCGCGGATTGCGCAGAGGCGGGACGCCGAAATTTTTTTTCAAAAAAAAAAAAAAAAAAAACCCGTGAAATTTTTCGAAGAAAAAAAAAAGGAACGTTGCGGGGTGCAGCCGCGAAGTAGCAGCAGCGTCCAAGCAAAGCTGCGGCCGCGACTTGCAGAGGAGGTGGCAGAGGCAGCGGACGGGCAGGCCGAGGTTGAAAAAGGAGGGCTCCGGTGATCCCTTCGGATCAGCCCGCTAGCTCACTTGGCAGTGAGCTGTGCGGTAAGGCTCAGGGAGCCTGCAGGTCGGGGGTTCAAATCCCGCCGACTCCCCCCAAGGTATAAATTTTTTTTCAAAGTCATTTTTTTAATTATTATTTTTTTAATTAAAATTTTTAATTTTAATTTTTTTTTAATATAGTTTTTTAACTTTATAAATTAAAATTTTAATTTTAATTTATTTTTTATAAGTTTTAAAACTATATAAATTAAAATTATTTATTTTAATTTTAAATATATAATAATTATTAAAAATGCTTTGTTAAAGAAATTTTTTTAAGGGGGGATATTTTTTCAAAAAATCAAAGGGGGATTGTGAGTAATTTTTTGAAAAGGCAATTTTGGTGAATTGTAAAAGGTGCATTTTCGGCTGTGACCGACACCTTGTGGGTTATTCTTGTGGGCAGTTTTTTTATGTTGTATGTTGCATATTTCATTTTTGCACTATAACATTAAAAACTTAAAAGCAAATTCACTCCCTAAGTCCCCAGAATAATTAAAACCCATCCGTGCAATTTATTGCACTGCAGCGTTCGGTATTTGTGATACCTCTGGCCAGCACTTACAGGTAAAGCTATCGTGATTTGGCTACTGTATCCGCCGCCTAATATAGCTGCTACAACGACGTCTGAGCTTGTTCTCTATAAATCGTCGAGGAGGAATAAGTACGCCATTTTTGCATTTTTTACTCCATCCACTACCCTTTATCACACTTGTGTTTAGGCGTAAATCCTGACGAAGTATTCTTCATAGTGTTTAGGGGAAGTTACGCCCCACGCATGAGAAGAATCTTCTATGGTAGGTTCCATTAACAAGGCGATTCCCTTTCAGTACCGCTTATGTTCCACGTATCGTATGATCTTTAAAACTCACCTATAGTCTCCCTCACGTAAGGGTGGGTGATTTTTGTTGATCTTTCTAAATACCTATAGTTTCCCTCACGTAAGGGCGGGTATTTTGTACGATATATTGGCCTAGCAAAAGGTATATCGAAAGGGGGACCAATTGGTGATATAAGGAACCTTCACTATGGCCGTTGTTGCAAAGTTAATGACTGATCCGCATCAGTTATTGAAAGGTCCAAATTATACACCATGGAAACATAAGATGAAGGCAATTCTCCAAATGGAAGATTTGTGGGATATTTTTACTGGAGTAGCAAATAGGCCTTCACCAACAGCAGGATCCACAGGTCCTTCCACAGATCAGATAGCTTTTGACAAGAAAGACAGTCGAGAAAAGGTGCTCATTTTGTTTGCTATTTCAGATGAAGTGCAACCTCATATAGCTGACAAAGCAAGTGGTAAAGAGGCATGGGATGCCCTTAGAACCATCTATGAGGGGAAGAATGATTCAACCATTCTTCATCTTCAACAACAACTTCATAACCTGAGTTTGAGACAGGGTGAAACAGTTGAACTCTTTCTATGCAGAGTGTCTGAATTGAAAGAGAAATTGAGTTCTTTGGGAGATACTATGGATACAGAGTATGAGTCTTTGATGAGAAATAAAACTTGGAAGCTTGTTGATTTGCCGCATGGAAAGAAGCCCATTGGCTGCAAATGGGTATATAAAGTCAAGTACAAGGCAAATGGAACAATTGATAAGCATAAGGCCCATCTTGTTGCAAAGGGCTATGCTCAAAAGGAAGGCATTGACTACGAGGAAACTTTTGCACCTACTGCTCGGATGACCACAATTCGGGTTATGTGTGCTATGGAAGCACAATATGGGTGGAAAGTTCACCAGATGGATGTCAAAAGTGCCTTTCTAAATGGTGATCTCTAAGAAGAAATCTATATGACTCAGCCTGAAGGATTTGAAGTGGAAGGCCAAGAGCAGAAGGTTTGCAAATTGGTCAAATACTTATATGGTCTGAGACAAGCTCCTCGAGCTTGGTATATAAAAATGGACAATCACCTTATGCAAGCATGGATTTAAGAGATGTCCAGTCAGATGCAAACCTCTATTTCAAGAAACAGGGTTCTAAGATAGTGTTGCTTGTACTCTATGTGGATGATCTGCTCATTACAGGGAGTTCAGAAACTATGATCTCTACTGTCAAAAGAAACTTGTGCAAATCTTTTGAGATGACAGATCTCGGACTTCTCCATTACTGTCTTGGTCTGGAATTCAGCCAGAAGGAGCACTCCATCAAAGTGTCTCAGAAAAAATATGCCAAGACATTGCTGGAAAAATATCGCATGATCGATTGCAAGCCAATGGCAACTCCGATGGAGAATGGACTTCGGTTATCGCGATATGATGATTCACCCCAGGTAGATGGTACTCTCTATCGACAGTTGATTGGGAGTCTCATATATCCGACCAATACTAGGCCGGATCTCATATTTGTTGTCAACTATCTTTCGAGGTTCATGCAAGAGCCTAAGACCACTCATTGGAAAGCAAGAAACGTGTTCTTCACTATGTCCGTGGTACTATGGAATATGGCCTAGAATACAAGAGGAACAACAAATTCTTCTTGCAAGGATACACGGACTCCGACTATGCCGGATCATTTGATGATCGCAAGTCAACTTCGAGATACATTTTTCATCTGGGATCCGGTCCTGTCTCTTGGCACAGCAAGAAGCAACAGGTGGTTGCTATTTCATCAACAGAGGCAGAATATCGTGCCACACGTGAAGCTGTGTGCGAAGTGATATGGTTACGTCGCATTCTGACAAGTATGGGCCATCCATCAAAATCTCCAATACACTTGTTTTGCGACAATCAGGGTGTTCTAAACCTCATCAAGAATCCAGTCCATCATGAAAGAACAAAGCACATTGACACACAATGTCATTTCATTCGAGATGAAGTTCCAAAGCACCGAATTCAACTTCAGCACATTCCCACCGATGCTCAAGTTGCAGACATTTTCACTAAGGCACTTGGACGTGTCAAATTTGAATTGTTTCGCAGCTCACTTTGTATTGCAAAATGATGTAAGGGGATGTTAGTATAGCTATTAGTTATTACATTACCCAAATAATGTAATAAAGGGGGATGTTAGCGTACTTAACATTAGTTTGTCTTTATTTCTTTATTAGATGAACTGTTACACTGTTACAACCATGTAACAGTTTCGTTCAGCCGTGACTATTTCCGGCAATTGTAAATGCTATTTAATCCCTGCTCAATAATACAAATGTTGTTCGTTCCGTAATTTTACAGCTTCATTGAGAATTATTGTGGTCATTGCACAACTAGCCCCAAACTTGGGGATCCACCTTAAAATTTTGGTTTTTGGGAGTCTTGATTTGCTTTGAGTAGTCACCTTCGTAGGTTACTATCCATGGGATTGTAGGTCATGTGGTTTGGGGGTTTAGTATCTCCTTTCCTTGTTTTTTTGTTTGTGTGTTTCCTGTAGGTGGTCTTGTTTGTCGATTAAGTATTATTTATTTGTTTTGTTTAGTTAATTTTAATGTTTAAATTTAGATTAATTTAAACTTTTAAAATTTATTAAATCTATAGAGACAAAATACGACACCAAACAAATGCTGAATAAACAGAATTCAAATAACCATATATTGCACAACAAATGAGATTTATATTAAATGGGGGGAGCCTAAAAACTTCGTTGTTACAATAGTGGATGTAAGAATCCCTTTTGATACAATTATTACAAATATTGCTAGGGTTCTCCAAAACCCTAGCTACAACAAATGGTGGTGTCTTCAATTGTGTTTTGCTCCCAACAGTGTGAGTGGGCTTCTATGTATCCAATGTTGGGCCACTCTAGCTTGATCAACTATCCAATGCTTGTGTAGCACCTTTAGATCTACACACAATGACACAACAAATAAGTTAGTAATACCTGTGAGGGCTCCACAGTGTGAGGCCCTCTATAAGCAATAATAAACCCTAACTGATCTATTGCTAATGAAGTGAACAGAAATAAAAATGCATAAAATGAAATAATAACTAGTAGATTTACCTTGCTCCTTGCTGGTTGTCTTTTGATAACTGGATTGGTTGCAGTTTGATGGTGAAGGTGTACCCTAGCGACACCCGAAGATCTTGCTTATCGTCAAATTAATACTGAAATGTGATATAGCTCTCACGAAGAGCAGCAAGGCACTCGCAAAGAGCGGTAGAGCACTCGCGAAGAGAGGTAGGGCGCTCAAGGTTGTGGTAGAGAGCGACAGGACGCTCATGGAGAGCAGTAGGATGCTCAAGGCTGTGGTGGAGAGAAGTAGAGCGCTCACAGAGAGCGACAAGGTGCTTGGAAGGTCAGATCGTATCTACAAAAGTAGATCTAATAATGATGAAGGGTGCGACGATGACAGCGATGAGCGAATGGACAAGGAATATGATGGATGGAGTGGGGCTAAGGTATAGATGTTGGATCGAACCTCTAAGACACTCTGGAACCTCGAGGAACCTTAGGGAACTCAAGGTATTCAAAAACTTAGGAAAAAAGGACTCAGAGGTTGAGCCATAAAAATGGCTTCTATTTATAATCCAACCTAGGGCATGCTAGGGTTTCAACAACACTAATCGTGTGGATGAGATTAAAGCATATCTAAGGGTGGATAATAAATTTTGGGTGTGGCATGGATTAAGGTGAATGGACGGATGAGATTAAATGAAATCGAATGGATGGGATTAATTTATTTATATAAATATATATTTATTAAATATATATAAAATATTATTATTTAAATAAATATATAAATAATAGGTGAAAATGGTAGGAAAGCTAGGATGGAGGACAAGTGGTTATGTTTTGGTGGTGGAAATGGAAGGTAAGCATAAATGGAGGACAAGTGGATAGATTTTGGTGTCCAGAGATGCCTCTTTTGTACCATGTTGCGTGAAACACAATGTGGTGCAAAAATGCAAGACACCTGATCGGGCTAGGCACAGAAGCAACTTCTCTCTCTTGTTGGAATGTGAAATGAAATTGAAGGTAAAATAATAAAGAATTCTGGAGTTATTGCGTAGCTTACCCCCTCAATTAGCGAATGAATTGTGGATGAATATCACGAGCCGATTGAAAAAGAATGAAACATTGTGCAAAGAAGGAAATGGGAATGATGGAATGTGCGACCATTTTTGGCCGCAATGGTTGAAGGAGGTTGGTGAAATGAGGAATATGAATGCGTGTCTTTTTACCCCAACAGATGAAGTATTTTGGGAGAAATGATGATGATGATGATTGCGTCTATTTTTACCCCAATAGATGAAGGGTTTTGTGCCATATGTAAATGTCATGATCATGTAAGATGTATCTCATTGTGGGAAAATCATAATCAAATCTAGTTACCCCAAATTTTGGATGATTTCGTGATGTTGAATAAATTTTCTCGTATGGCTTCATTGATATGCAATATGAAGATGCAAAAAGAAAATAAAGAAGTCAACTTCAGAGGGCCTGCTAGTGATTGTTGAATAATTCCTCTCAATGGAACCAATCACCCTAGCTAGAGCCAGTCGCTATGATGATTGTCAAGGAAATTAGGAATGATGTGATTTGATGTTGTTCATGTTTTAAGCCCCATGAACTAGGCCATCAATGATAACTTTTTAGCAAGATTAATATTGTCAAAGGTTCACATGAAATGTGAGGAAGCAAATTTTATTGTGCTTTTGAAATAGGATATATAGAAAGATTATGATGATCAAGTGTTCTTATGGTGAGTCATTCATCTTACCGAATTGCATGGATGCAAATCGCTGCAATCGCCAAGTATATAGAAAAAACCACTATATACAAGATTCACTTGAAATTTGATACATGTGGAAAGAAATGGATGATGGAGTATGATGTTGGTGAAATTTGAAATTTCGAGGAAGAAATGTGATTATTTGTGAAAAATAGAACTAATTGGTGAACATTGGATAACATGTTGATCAATTTTGCATCTTTGGACACAAAATTTGATTTATTGAGCCAAATCAACTCATTTTTTCATAGAAATTGGTGGGAATATGAGAATTATGATGCAGATGATGAAGGTGGTTGTTTTGTGAAAATTTGGATCAGTTTGACGTGTTTCGTAATTAGAATTGTGCTTTTTATAACTATTGGTCGCAAACAAAAATTATGCATCCAAATTGATTTTTGTTTTTACAAAACCTGATGTTATAATGGAATTGATGTGTGTGTGAAATTTGGTGAAATATGGAGAAGGTAAGCTACCAATTTGGTCGATTTTTCATTTTTTGGATTTGCGGGTCAAACACCCACGTGCATTTCTGAGATGCAGGAAACACTCGACTATGCTTCAGGGCACCTGGAAATACCCTTGCACGCTTCAGCATTCTGGAAAGTACCCATGCGTGCTTAGGTTTATCTGAAATACCCCAAGGCGCTTCAATGCACCTGCATTTGCTATAAATAGCCTGTATGTTGGAAAATGTAACTCATTTGTGCGTTTGCAAGTTTGAGTTGTGTTCTAAGGAGTGGAGTGGAGTGAGGAGTGGAGTGAGGTAGTTGAAATTTGGTGCGGAAGCTATGGTGGCGGAGAGAATGAGTGTTGCGACTGGAGCAGAGGCAAGGTTTACCAAGGTAATGTTTTTGAAGACTCTTTGTGTTGTGCAAAATTTTGTTGTTTTTGTTATTTTTTTTATTTATGATGAATGCATATGATATGTTATGGATGATTAATGCAAGATAAAATATCTATATGATTAATGCAAGATGGCGTGTATGGGTGATTAATGCAAGATGGCATATATGGATGATTAATGCAAGATGGAATGTGCTAATGATCATTTATAGTTTAGATCTTTTCTTGACCCTTTTCTAGCATTATTGTTTAATCTCGGGTAACAGACTTGGTGGCATATGGGATGAATGGCTTTTTACATGACATGGATGGTGACACGAAAGAAGATATGGATGCTGATATGGAAGAAGATATGGATTTTGATATGGAAGAATACATGGACGTTGATATAGAATAAGACATTGATGTTGATATGGAAGAATGCATGTTTTGCAGAGACTCGAACATCCTAATGACATCAGAAAAACTCACTAAAATTGCCTAATCCCTCAAGGACCAAATGTGTGTGTGAAGAGATATACCCAGACTTATTCCAGAATAATAATGCAAAAATAAATAACTCAGAAGAAAATAACAACTCACAAACATGCACATAGAACATAAGATTTATCCTGGTTCACCCGATATGGGCTATGTCCAACAAACAAGAGCCACACCTCATTTTCTATTATTATTAACCTTGCCCGTAATGGGACATTACAATCAATATAAAGGAAACTCTTACAACCCTAAACCACAACATGGTATTAGAATACCGTGGGCACAATACCATGGGCTAAAACCACCCATACCCACCAATCATGAGAATCCCACCAATGCCTCGAAAAATAGCTTCGATAATATCTCTAGAAAAAGGGGGCCCAAAAATTTTGCTTGGGGCACTGCCCCCGGACCCCTGTCGGGGGGCTCCCGCCCCCTCGAACCCCTCGAGGGGTGGGACCGTCAAAGCAAGGGTCTACTGTACAGTACTTCCTCTGCAATGGATGATACACATCCAATATTTTTCCACTTTGCATAAAAGTTGTAATAAATGTTAGTTCCAACACTCAGTCTTTCCAGACCCATTTCAATTGTACAAACCATAAACTTTTCTGTGCTAACTGCCTTGGTTAAAGCATCTGCAAGAGTGTGTAGTGAATTCATTTACCAAATCAAGAGCATGGTAATGACCCAAGACAATCAAGAACCAACGTGTGTGCAAGTGAGTTCATTAACTCATCTTGAGTAAATTGGGTAAACCTGTTATGGTTGAAACCAAGAGGCTAGCTTGTCCGTATGAGCGGTTAGAGGTCTCTTTTAAAAGAGATATGTCTCCACGCATGAGTGTACTCTACTGCCAGTCAAACGTTTATAGCTTCGATGGAGGCTAACTCCATAGTCCATGACTTTTACTGTCGATCTTTTAAGTTTTGGGGATGACTACCTAACCGTATAACTGGAAATGTAGTGCAATCCTTACAACCCAATTGATGAGTGGTGTGTGATGTAAAAGATTTAGAGTTTCTATTAGGGGTTTGTCCCTACTCTTTCTTTCATTTTTTGAATTGTGATAGTGGTGAGAACCATTATTTTTATGGACTATGTTGCATGATGGGACTAGCAAGGATGACCCTTTTCACTTCAAGGTTCATACCAAGTATGGTGTTATCCCTCTTTGACACAAGATGTTTTTAATATGTGAAATTATGTTTGGTTCAAGAATGTTTTGGAGTCAATTCTCATAACTCAAGATTTTCTTAGTGTGTATGTGTAATGGTCCTAAAAAGAACTCGATATGTATTCTAAAGGTTGCTTAAAATACTAGGAGTGGTTGAGTGACCGAAAACACCTAAGAGTTTGTGAATGTGGTTTGTGCTAATGGTAATTTAACTTGGTGGAATTGCATGGATAATGTTGTAAAGGTGCCCCTGATTAAGGCAACATGACTTTGTTGGACCAATTAAGACCTTGAACTTGGATAAATGATCCCTATATGAAATGTGAAATCTGGATGTAAATGCAATGCATGACATGCAATTTTGTGAAATGTGAAATACAACATGAAATGTAGGTGAATGCATTATTTTTGGAGTGTAAATGCAAGTGAAATGCAATGTTATGAATGAAGTGTATGCAAATGTTTTTGTGTATTAGCCATGTATATATACATATATAACAATCAAATCATGCATAGAATACTTTCAAGTGTATAACATTAAGTGGTTTGGATTCTTCCTCTCCCTCTAGACTGGCAAGTCTATAAGTACCATTACCCACTCTTTGTGTGACAATGTATGGACCTAACCAATTAGCCGTGAATTTATCACGAAGATGCGGCAATGCATTGGTATTTTGTTGGTTCTCTTTAAGGATAATATCTCCTACTTGGTATTCACATAGATGAACTTTGGCATTGTAAGCATGTTTGAGGTGATCTTGATAAACTCGTAAATGCTCTAAAGCATTGACTCACCTCTCATCAAGAAGTGTGAGTTGGTCAAGACGTGCTTGTCTAGTTGTATCATCATCTATGAATTTCTACAAAGAAATTTGCAAGGAAGGGATCTCGATATCAAGAGACATGATTGCTTTGGCTCCATAGACCAATGAAAATGGTGTTTCCCTTGTAGGCATGCAGATGCTTGTTTGATAAGCCCATAATTCCAAGGGAATTTGTGTATGCCAATGTGTATGATTTTCTTTCACAAGTTTCTTGAGAATAACAACTAAGGTCTTGTTGGAAGCTTCAGCTTATCCATTTGCTTGTGGATAATAAGGAGTCGAAAAACTATGTTGAATATTATATTTCTCATAGAGTGCTCGAACATCCTTGTTCTTGAAATACTTGCCATTGTCTAAAATTATTTTTGAGGGTATACCAAAATGATAAATGATATGATGAAGTATAAACTCCAAAATTCTAGGTCTTATTGTGTTGGTTAGAGGAATTACCTCAACCCACTTTTTGAAGTATTCAGTAGATGTGATAATGAATGTATGTTGTCTCGAAGAAGGAGGTGAAATTTTGCCAATTAGATCTAGGTCCCATTGCGAAAAGGGCCAAAGGCTTTGGATGGGCTGCAAGGCTTGTGATGATACATGAGTTAAATTAGCATGATCCTAGCACTATTTGCAATGCTTAACATATGCGCAACAATCACATTCCATTGTGCGCCAATAATAACCCATGCGTAAAATACACTTTGCAATGGCCATTCCACTAAAATGACCACCACAAGTACCATCATGGGCTTCAGCTATGGCTCTTTGAGCCTCACTAGCCTTGAGACAACGAAGGAGGACTCCATCATAACCACATTTATACAACACGTCCCCCAAGAGAACGAAACGGGCTACCTTTTACTTGAAAGTACATTTGGCAGTTCGAGACATATCAAATGGGAGTGTTTCAAACTTGAGAAAGGCTACTATTTGGCTTGACCAAGGATCATATAAATTCGATTGGATAAAGCAAACATTATTTTCATCTTTAGACTCGGCATGGGTAATGGCAGATTTAGAGACTGTTGAAATGATAAGGGTTGCACCTCTCCAAAGGAATTTTTTGGAATCAATGATCCAAGGGAGGCCATCATATCTGCAAATCTATTAGTCGAACGTGGCAAGCTATTGATTTCGTACCATTTAAACTTAGAGAGAAATTTCATTGCTACTTCATGATAAATCTTAATGGTTGGTTCTTTACATTGGTATTCTCCATTGATTTGCTTGACAACAAGTTGAGAATCACCAAATATCCTAATACGCTTAATGCTCATAGTTATAGCTGATTGAAGACCTAAGATTAAGGCTTCATATTCTACAGTATTGTTTGTACATTGGAAGTCTATTTTGAATGAAAAAGGGATAGGTATCCTCTGTGGTGTGTGAAATATGATCCCATCACCTTGATCTTTTGTGCACTTAGAGCCATTAGAGAATAATGTGATATCGACGTCTTCCTCCGAAATGAAATCATCTTCTTACTCAGTGACAACAAATACTGAATCATTTGGGAGTTCAATAATCAAAGGATTATCACTAGGTAGTGGAGCTTTCGCAAGTTGATCAGCTATTACCTAACCTTTAATGGATTTTTGGCTAATGAATTCCAAGTCGAATTCAGTGAGGAGCATTATCCATTTAGCGATGCGGGTGTTATTGTAAGTGTGGGACATCATGTAACGTAGAGGATTTTCTCTAGCTATGACATATGTTGTGTGGCTAAGCATGTAATGTCGAAGTTTCTTAGTGGCAAAAACCACTACTAAGCATAGTTTTTCTACATAAGTGTATTTAGTTTCATAGCTTACCAATGTTTGACTAATGTAGTAGACAACTTGCTCTCAATTTTGTTCATTCTTTTGTGCAAGCATTGTCCCTAATGCAAAGTCCGTTGTTGAGATATAAAGATAAAATGGGACCCCCGAACTAGGAGGAGCTAAGACTGGCGAAGAAGCTAGGTATTGCTTAATGTCATCGAAGGCTTTTTGACATTCATCTATCCAAGAGAATGGCACCCCCTTTTGTAGTAGGTGATTGAATGACCTATATTTATCAAAAAGTTGTGTAATAAAATGACAAATTGATTGGATATTTCCTTGTAAACTATGCAATTCCTTTAAGTTAGTTGGGGGAGGCATCTCCAAGATAGCCTTGACCTTGTTAGGGTCCACCTCAATACCTCTTTTAGAGACAATGAATCATAGAAGTTTGCCCGAGGTAACACCAAAGACACGTTTCTTAGGATTCAACCTTACATTAAGTTCTAGGAGTCGGTCAAAAACTTTTTCCAATACACCAATATGTTCTTGTCGAGTTTTGGATTTAACCAAGAGATCATCCACATAGTCTTCAATAATCTTATGCATGTAGTCATGGAAAATGTATGTCATGGCACGTTGATAAGTGACACGTGTATTTTTGAGGCCGAAGGACATCATCTTGTAACAAAAAGTTCCCCAAGGTGTAGTGAATGTTGTTTTGTGTTGGTCATCAGGATTTATTCAAATTTGGTTGTATCCTAAAAAATCGTCCATGAGTGAAAACATTTCATGGCCAGCGCATGTATTGACAAGAGTATCGATGTTTGATAGAGGGAAATCATCCTTAAGACACGCTTTGTTGAGATATCGAAAGTCAGTGCAAACGTGTATTGTCCCGTTAGGCTTACAAACGAGTACCATGTTTGAAAGCCACTTCGGATAATCGATAGGAACTATGAAGTTCACGTCTAAGAGTTTTTGAAGCTCTGTTTTTACCAAGAGGGCCACGATAGGATGCATTCTCCTAAGTTTTTGTTTGATCGGCTTAACATCAGGCTGTAAGGTGAGATTGTGGATACCCAAACTAGGGTCAAGACCGGGCATGTTCTTGTAGGACCATGCAAATATACCCTTATTCTTCTTGAGGAGAGATGAATTGCTCTTGTTCATTTGGTGATAAACTTTTGCCAAGCTTGATAATTTGGGGATTGTCTTTATCTAAACTAAGGTCCACATCAATAGTATCTTCAATATACATGTGGAAACCTTCCTCAAGATGATGGGGTGTAGGTATTAAATGAATATCATCTAAGATGTCATCAAACTCTTTTGGCTTATCCTCATATATTTCTGCCTAGAAAACCTCGGGATCCAAAGGTGAGGGTGAAGACGAAGGTAGAGGGGATGGAGGAATGTAGTTCATGGAAGCCCTTCACAATTCCTCAGACAAGATAAATTTAGTAAAGGATAGAGGTAAGGAAATCTGGTCCATATCGATAAGGCTTATGTCAATTAGAATTGCTTAGCCAGATTGTATGGATTACATAGTGGGGTAAATAAATCAATATAATTCATGTTGACTTATGGCTAAAGGTGGATGAGGTTGGATGGAATGAATGGAACTTAGGAATCGATGCCTAGGGGCTTGGTTAACTGAATAACCTATGTATTTGCTCCAAATAACCATAAAACACTGTTGGGCACTTCTGGAATTCCCTAGGGCATTTCTAGAATACCTCTAGGTAATTCTGGATGATCCTCGAGTGTCGCAGTGTGTTCGCACACTTCCTGTAACCTTCTGCAACTCTTCAAAAACCCTATCAAGTGAAAAACACATGATTTTTGCTCTTGAAAATCTGCAAAATAAGACAACAAATAGCAAGTTAGAATTCAATATAAATCAAAAAATGAAACCCTTAGGGGGTCCCACCATGATCGCCATTTGTAGAGACAAAACACGACACCAAACAAATGCTAAATAAACAATTCAAATAACCATATATTGCACAACAAATGAGATTTATATTAAACAGGGGAGCCTAAAAAATTCATTGTTACAATTGTGGATGTAAGAATCCCTTTTGATACAAATATTACAAAGATTTCTAAGGTTCTTCAAAACCCTAGCTACAACAAATGGTGGTGTCTTCAATTATTTTCTACTCCCAACAAAGTGAGTGGGCTTCTGCATATCCGATGCTGGACCACTCCAGCTTGATTAGTTGTCCAATGCTTATGTAGCACCTTCAAATCTACACACAATGACACAACAAATAAGCTAGTAATACATGTGAGGGCTCCATAGTGTGAGGCCCTCTATAAGCAATAATAAACCCTAACTGATATGTTGCTAATGAAATGAATAGAAATGAAAATGCATGAAATAAAATAATAACTAGCAGATTTACCTTGCTCCTTGCTGGTTGTCTTTTGATAAATGGATCGGTTGCAGGTCGATGGCGAAGGTGTGCCCTAGCGAAATGCGAAGATCTCGCTTATCGTCAGAATAGGACTCTAAAACATGGTAAGGCTCTCAGGAAGAGCAGCAAGGCACTCGTAGAGAGCGACAGGGTGCTCAGGGCTATGGCAGAGAGTGGCAGGACGTTCACAGAGAGCGATAGGGCATTCAAGGTTGTGGCAAAAAGTAGCAAATCACTCACGAAGAGTGGTAGGATGTTCAGGGCTATGGCAGAGAGTGGAAGGGTGCTCACAAAGAGTGATAGGATGCTCGAGGTTGTGGTAGAGAGCAACAGAGCGCTTGTAGAGAACGACAGGTTGCTGGGAAAGTCAGATAAGATCTGCAGAAGTAGATTTGATGATGGTGAAGGGTGCGACGATGGCAACGATGAGCGAATGGATAGGAAATATGATGGATGGAGTGGGGCTAAGGTATGTATGCTAGATCGGACCTCGAAGACACTTTGAAAGCTTGGGGAACCTTAAGAAACTCAAGAAATTAGGACTGAGAGGTTGAGCCATCCAAATAAATTCTATTTATAATCCAACCTAGGGCATGCTAGGGTTTCAACAACACTAATCGTATAGCTGAGATTAAAGCATATCTAAGGGTGGATAATAAGTTTAGGGTGTGGCATGGATTAAGGTGAATGGACGAATGAGATTAAATAAAATTGGACCGATGGAATTAATTTATTTATATAAATGTATATTTATTAAATATATATAATATAATATATAAAATATTATTATTTAAAAATATATAATAAATATATAAATAATAGGTAAAAATGGTAGGAAAGCTAGGATGAAGGACAAGTGGTTATGTTTTGGTGGTGGAAATGGCAGGAAAACATGGATGGAGGACAAGTGGCTAGATTTTGGTGTCTATAAAATTAATAAAAGATTGTTAATAAAATATAAAAAAATAAACTTCGAGAGGTCCAAGGTTCAAACCGTGGCGTGGGCGAGTGTGTGAGGGGGTGGGTGTGTGGTGGCTTTGTGTTAAATTTCCTATTGATAAGTATAGCTCTCAATGGGTTATGGTTGGGAGGAGACTGCTCAGCTTTGTACGTCGGTCATAAGGGTTTCTCACAATAACCAAATCCAAAAAAAAATATATATATATATATATATATATATATAATTATTTGCACCTAGGGGTGCAGCGCAACGGTTTGGGCTTTGGTTCTTCTTCGGGAGGTCCAAGTTTCAAACCGCGGCATGGGTGAGTGTGTGAGGGGGTGGGTGTGTAGTGGCTTTGTATTAAATTCCCTATTGATAAGTATAGCTCTCAACTTTAGGAAGGGTCATGGTTGAGAGGAGACTACTCAACCCCGCACATTAGTCATAGGGGTTTCTCACAATAACCAAATTAAATATATAAATATATATATATAACAAAACATTTAAAAAATAATAAAAATAAAAATTTAATATATATATATATATATATAAAATAAATAAATAAATAGCTAAATGATTAAAACAATAATCACTCGTTATGGTATGTATATAAAGGTCCACATAATGGCTAATGGTTGTTTCGTCTCGCGGACCCTTATAAGGTGGGCTTAATTTAAAAGTTGGTATTTTATAAAGCGAGTGAATTGTGGTACATAGTCTTAATTTTGAATTGGGATATTTGTTTATGAAATAATTTTTGAAAAGCGTGGTGTTCATGTGATCAGGTTACAAAAGGTGGACCACGACGTTTGCAGAGCCAATCAAGGAGCGTACATGAACAGTGCAGATAATCATGGTGACTTGGCGATGACTCGGATGGTAATGTGGTGACTTGGACCCGCGACAAGCTGACGTGTTGGGATCAATGCAGAACAAGGTGGTGACATGGCGACGAGGACGTATACGAACGTGAAAAACTAACAATATATGACACACCGACTGAGGACGTTATAGGTAAATTCAAATTTGAAAGGAAGTGACATTGGTATTCGTGCACATGGCACAATGCGTGGTGATGTGGAGCCCACAAGTACGGGTTTTTCCCATTCGCTGGTGAGTGGGTGCAATAGTTGGCGGATAACGACAGAGGTGATTATTTAACATATGGTGAGTGGGTGCAATAGTCGGGAGGACGTTGTTCAAAATGTTGATGTAGGCTTTAGTAGCAAGCATGGATGACTGCATTGATGAGGCTATAGCAATCTTGGTACCCATTACAAATTGGTTCCATACACGTGGTGTATGTTATTCGCGTACAACAAAGTGAAAGACTACGTTGGTAAAACCGTCATACTCAGCCAATGAGTTCCTCAGGTATTAGTCATTTAGGGGTCGTTTTAACTCTAAACAGAGCGTTTGTTGACCTGTGCTACCTAAGGATGGTAGCCACAATGCAATAGTGGATATTAGGGATTCCAAACATATCTATGAAACAAAATATTGATGGTCAGTCCAATAAGTGAAGCATCCATCCCATATATGTCTAAACAAAAAAAATAAAAATAAAAACCTCCGTATTAATGGACTCGTAAACAACGAAAAAGAAAAGGAGCGTTACAAAACGTAATAAAAGGAAGAAAAGAAAGAAACAAAGTACGAAGAGTGGCATGCCGAATTATTTGGAAGATCAAACAAAGAAGTAGAAACGAAAAGCTGAACCATAAATTTTAAATACGTAAAGGGGCTCGACCTTTTTAGAGGCCAAGGCTGAAAATTTTCCAAAGATTAAGGGCTGGTTGAAATTTGTTGTAAAACAAGAACGCAAATACTGTAGATTTTTGCACTTTGTTAGCAAAAGTGGAGGAGATTCTTTTCTTAATGTCTTGGATTAATTTCTTTATCTTTCTCTTTATGTTTTCAAGTTTATAAACAATGTTTTATGTTGTTAAATGATAACATTATTGAATGTTTGAATGCATGGAGTTATTTTATTTTTCCTTAGAAGCTTGCACCTAATTCATTTAGAATTGTGCAAATGCAACTTCGGGTGAATTGGGTTACATTAAGAAATTCTCACATCTCTATTTTGCAGGATAGGGTAGCATTATATTGTTAGTACTTTACCTTTAATATTTTCAGCATTCTGGTCCATTTTCCAGACTGTTTATTTTTATTTTTCTAACCCTTCTTATTTTGCAGTTTTTTTTTTAAACTTTGGTAATTAAAATTAAAATTAAAATTCTAAAAATAGATGCACGAGTGTGAAGAATAAGTTTTAACGCTTCATTTAGAACAGTTTCAATTCCGTTTTGAAGCTATTTCGAAATTATAAAAATTATTCAAAGTTGATGTTTTATATGGAATTTTGTAATTTCAAAATTTGATATATTTCACATTTTGAAGGTAAATCAGATTTCAAGCTTTGCATGTTTGTTTTGCAAGCAAAATAAATTAACTTTCCTTTATGAAAATTACAATTTAATTGAAGAGAAGTGATTTATATGGCATTTCAAAGGGCATTGTTTTTAGAGCAATAAATTAACTTTTCTTTATGAACATTATAATTTCATCAAAGAGGGGTAATTTATATGATATGTCAAAGACTATTTCATTTATCAAGTTATTCATGTAGATTATTTTATTTTCATGCTCAAAGCAACATTAAATGAATCCAATCATCATTCAAACTTTGCATTTCAAAAGATAGATTTTAGTCTTCTCTTTTATGCTCAAAGCAAGGTTTAATAATGCAAGATAAAACTTGTTTAAAATCTGCTTAACCAAAAGAAGATAAAATCTACCTAAAATACTTCTAAATTAATTTAACTAAGGCTAGATTTGAATAGCAAAGATAAATCAATTTGCTACTCCAAAGATGATGAGAGGAAATTGTGAGGGATGTTTTTCGCAGGACTACCCAAACTTATGAACTTGTTTCGATCATATTTCACTCATCCAAACTCGGATTGAGCTGAAATTTGAGGGTAGATGCCTGAAAAACCCTAGAACATCTCCACCAATTTTTAGAACATTTGGAGCAACACATATCCTAGCGCATTTTATGTGTGAACAAGATTTTTGGTAAGCGACTATGTGAGGATATCATCTGGGTTAAGTGCAAGTAGCTTTAGAGGTTGTTTTTCGAGGCCTTCGGGCCCTAGTGACCAATATTTTTGTGGTTTCTTCTCAATATTTTAGTAGAATATATTGCAGGGGAGCCAAGATGGGTTAGAAATTTATTTTTCAACAGATATTCATGTTGTGAACTTGAGTTACAACGACTTCCAATTTGTTGCACAAAATAAAAGTGAAAATCATACCTTTCCATGGCATCCAGGGCATTGATTAAAGAGATCACAAAATAAGTTTCAAGAAGATGATAAAAAATGTCTTAGATCTCAAGTGAATATGGTGCTAAGGTGCACCCACAAAATAAATCTAGTGTGGAAACCCTTGTAAAGGGTAAGAATTTCAAAGAATCAACCCCAAAAATGAATTCTAGGGATGCCCTCCATGGTGGACAACCTCAACCTAATGCTAATATTAATCTTAGGGCTTCCCATAAACCTCTAAGAATGCCTAAGATTGATCCTAGGAAAACAGAATCTGGATGTCTTAAAGCATACGATGAAACTCCTATTGTTAAGCTTGATATGGGTAACATTCAGACTGGCATTAAAGATCTGGAAAAAAGAGGACTAATTTGTCGTTTTGTGGGTTTTCATCTAAGCCTATCTGTTTTCAAAGTTTGGGCTGCAAAAAGCTGGAAAACTAAAGGTAAGTTACAAATATATATTTGTCCAAATGGTTATTTTCTTGTTTTATTTGTTAATAATGAAGATAGAGAGAAATTTTTTCAAGGGGGTCCCTGGTTCTTTGGAAGGAAAAGGCTTTTCATGAAGCCCTAGCATACTAAATTTAAAGTCGAAGAAGAGATGCCTTCTACAGGTCCCGTGTGGGTTAGACTCTTTGGCCTCCCAATTGAATTATGGAATCCGACTATTTTTCTTCAATTGAAAACTCTTTAGGAATATTTATGATGACTATTGATTGTACTCAAAAATTTGAACATATTATTTATGCTCGGATTTGTGTTTTAATGGATTTTGACAAAACCCTTCCTAAAAAGATCACATTACAATTTGGGGAGGACACTTGGGAGCAAGTAGTGGACTATGAGAACATTCATTTTCATTGTAGAATTTACCATGAATATGGTCATTTGGCTAGTGTTTGCCCAAATAAAATTCCAGATCAAAAGAAAGAAGATATAAACTCAACAAGTTTCCAAATGCCTAAGAAGAAAAACACTCTGAAAAACCAGTTATGAAGGATCAATCAAAGTTATTTGCTAATATGTTTGAAATTCTTTCTATAAATGATGTCCCAAGTGAGGAAGAGGAAATAATGGAAACAAAAATCTTAGAAACACAATTTAAAGATAAAGGGAAGAACTCAGATACAAACCAACAAATCAAAGGTTTTTAACAGAAAAAAAGGAGAAAATATACACAAGAAAAACAATCTTTTAAATGTTAAAACTTCAAATAATGCAGGTCCCAATATAGACTTTGTTGAACCTTCTGGTAACATTTTGACAATGTACAAACATTCTTCAAGGTTAGAAGCCTTCTCAAATTCAATTGGAGTAAGTCAAGAAACAAGAAAAAAAACTGAAGATGGATTCTAATTTAAAGGTAGGTCACAAGACTTATCATTATGATATAGTAAAAGAAGGTGAAAAGCTTGTAGATGAAGGTAAGATTAATGTCCTTCCCAAATTTTTTAGCCCTCGTATTAATGAAAATAATCACTTGGAATATTAGAGGACTCAAAGGGAGTCTTTCAAAAAAAAATTAAATTAGAAGAATGATTCAGATAAATCATCCACATCTTGTTTTTCTTTAATAAACGAAGATGTCAATAGAGGATATGGAATCAATTGCTAGTAAAATTTGGCCAGCTGTAAAAGTGGTTTTCCTTAGTTCCCAGGGGACTTCTAGTGGCATTGCTTGCCTTTAGGACCCAAAAGAGGTAGTTATTCACCATATGGTTGGCATTTGGGGTATTTTGGCTATAGTTATTCAAAGTAGACATTCCAACCAAATTATGCTTTGCATTATTGTTTATGCTCTTACTAATTTGGAGGAAAAAAGAAGACAGTGGAAGAATATAACTTATATTATCTCTCATTTTCCTGAAGCTTGGATCTTGATCGGAGGAGATTTCAATACCATCCTCTCTCTAGATGAGAAAATTGGGGGAAATAGAAATTTGGATAAGAGCACTGACCTCATGAACAAATATATTACAAACCTCCATCTTGTGGACATCCAACCAGATAATGGCCTTATGACTTGGTCTAACATAAGGCAAGGCTTAGCTTGTATAATGGAGAGATTGGATAGGTTCATACTCTCTGACAATTTCTTAATCCATGGTCACATTCCTAAAGTGAAGACTCTTAACAATGCTAGTTCGTATCACAAGCCAGTCATGGTGGAAAATCAATGTGAGTTTCTCTCCTTTTTTATTTTAGTTAATGTGGCTAAGAGACTGTTCCTTTAAACCTCGAGTGCAACAATGGTGGAAATAAGGTAAACCTAGGTATGGGACTAAGATGTTATGTTTTGCCAAAATATTGCAATATATTAAATCCAAAATAAAGAATTGGAACTGGAAGGAGTTTGGGGATGTTCATAAAATATTTGAAGTTATATCTCAGCTTGAAAATTTGAATAAGAAAATTTATTTAGATGGCCTCACAGAGAGTACAAGTGTAGATGAAATTAAACTCACAACTCAATTAGAGGAATGGGAAAAAAAAGAACTCTTATGGAAGCAAAAATCTAGAATTCAATGGCTCATGTGATCGGAACACATTTATTTCACAAATATCTTCTAGCTCGACGATCTCACAACTTTATTTCTTCCCTGAAATAAGATTATGGAGATGTTGTCTACACTTGGGATGGCATGGACTCTATTATTATTAATTACTTTTTCAATCTTTTTGTTGCTACTCCTCTTGACTCGACTTCTCAACAAAATGTTCTTTAAGCAATCCCTTCTCTTATCACTTATGAGGAGAACTCTATTTTGATTGCTCTTGTTACTATCAATAAGCTTCAACAGGTAGTTTTTAAAATGCAAAAAGGGAAAACCCCAGGTCCTGATGGTTTTCCCATTGAGTTCTACCAAGAGTTTTGGGATATCCTTCATGCTGATTTATTAGAGGTGGTAGAAGAAGTGAGGCAAGCCAAAGAAATTTTGAAGGTTATCAATAAAACTTATATTACTCTTGTTTCGAAATCTCAAGAGGTTGATCATATCTCAGCTTTTAGACCTATTGCTTTATGTAATATTCTTCTCAAAATCATTACTAAGATCATGGTAGAAAGGTTGAAGCCTCTTTTGCATAATATTATTTCACCTGAACAAGGGGGTTATGTGGAAGGGCGTCAAATAGTGGATGAGATAGTTCTTGCTCAGGAATCCATCTATTCCATGGATATGCAAAAATCTCCTTCCATGTTCATTCGGTTAGACTTATCCAAAGCTTATGACAGAGTGGATTGGCACTTCTTTATCAAATTTTTGAGGCAATTTGGTGTGTCTCAAGATTGGATGGATTGGATTATGGGATGTATCTCTTCAGTTTCCTACTCATTTCTTATCAATGGCAGGCCTTCTCAATTGTTCCCAGCTTCCAGAGGTATTAGGCAAGGTGACCCCCTTTCCCCTTATTTATTCATCATTATTGTTGAATGCTTAGGTATGACTATAATAAAAAAGAAGGAAAACAAAACCCTTGAGGGAGTTACCATTTCTCATGGAGCTAGACCTATCTCTCATCTTCAATTTTTTGATGACTCTACTCTTTTAGGTAAAGCTACAATTAAGGAAGCTTCTAATATTAAGCAAATCATTAGCTATTTTTCTAAGGCTACCAAGCAATTGATCAATGAAGACAAATCTAAAGTCATTTTATTTCATTGCTCTTCCATACAGGAATCCATGGTCTTGGATAAATTAAGATATAAGAAGACCTCCCTTCCAATCACTTATTTAGGTATTCCCATCAATATTCAGATATAGAAAAAAAATATTGGAATTGGTTGTTGGACAAAGTGAAGAAGAAAATTGGAAAGAGGACCGATAGGTGGCTTTCTTCTGGGGGTAGAATCACCTTGGTAAAATCAATCCTTCACGATATTCCTATTTATGTTTCTACCGTTTTGAATATCCCAAAGGTTGTTCTTCGAGAACTGGAACAAATCAGTCATCGGTTACTCTGGAGTGGTACTAAAGGAGAAAATAAAATGGGCCTTGGTGAAATGAGACACTTTATGTCTTCCTAAGAATAAAGGGGGGTTAGAATTCCGGTCTGCTATTAATCACAACAAATATTTAGCTTATAAATTATATTGGAGGATTTTGCATAACCCCAATGCTCTTTGGGCCAAAAATATCCGTGCTAAATATGTTGAGAAAAAAAGTCCTGAAGATCTTATTCGCTATCAATTGCCTTCCAAAGGTTCTCCCATTTTAGCAGTTCTTAATATTGGTGAGGATTTGATAAAGAAATATTTATTTTGGATCATTCATAATGGTCAACGGGTAAATTTTTGGATAGATTCTTGGGATGGTCACAAGCCTTTGATAACTCAATTTCTCGATTGGAGGCCTTGGATGGAGAAGCTTCACCGAGCTAACTGGATAAAGGTGGATAATTATTGTCGATACCATACTGGTAATTTAGAGGTTGGTAGATATTGGATTCCTATTGAGGACTGGCCTATTCAAATTCTAGAAAGGCAAAGACAAGATATCCAATGAATCCTTCATATGAGATCTCTCTCTTGGTCCCATGATAAAGATTGTTTTGGATGTAACAACACAACTATGGGTGAGTATTTAGTTGCTCAATGTTATTTGGCCTTATGCCATAATAATCCCAACCAATCATCTGACATATTTTCTCAATTGTGGGTTCAAAAGCTCTGACCTAAGATGATGTTCTTTACTTGGCTTTTATTGCATCATAGGGTGCTTACTGGGGAGCATATTATGAAGCATGGTTTTCATGGCACTTTTAGATGTGAAATGTGTGAAGAGAATGTGGAAACTCTCAACCATATTTTTATTGAGTGTGCTTTAGCCTCTGAGTTATAGAGGAGAATGGCCCTTTACTTGGCTTACAATGGTCCACTTTTTTTACTTTTGAACAACTTTGGAGGGATTGGCCTAATCAAGAGGGTGTTGATCATTTTATTAGGTAGTTAGTTTGGATGGGTTCTACCACTCTTCTTTGGAATATCTGGAATGAAAGGAACAACCGAATTTTTAATCAAGAAAGTAAGGATATTCACTATATCTGGAATAAGACCATTGCCAACTTAGTTTAATCAGTCCATCAGCTCCTTAATCACCCCTAAAACTCCCACCAAAGATGGGATCAAGTGATGCAAATATTGAAGATTAACTCTTCTAAGAGCAACCAACTTAAAGGGAATGTGAGTAATTGCAAGATGGATAGAACAAGGAATTGGCAACCTCCTCCTAAGTATTTTGGAAAATTCAATACTAATGGAGCCTCTAGAGGGAACCCTAAAAAATCTAGTGCGGGAGGAATTGGTAGACTTTCATATGGCTCCCTGGTTTTTACTTTTGTTGAGAATTTGAGTATTATATCCAATAACCTTGCTGAGGGGCATGGTATCCTTAGAGGCCTTCAAGAGGCTACTAAGGTTGGATGGGAAAATGTGCTAGTTGAGTTCGACTCTCAACTCATGATTAATATTTTGAAGACTCCTTCTAAGAACCATAAGGTTGATTGGAGAATAAAAATAATTATTGAGAATATTCAGTTAATCCATATGGAATTTTTGAAAGTTGATTACAAGCATGTGGTTAGAGATCAAAACAAGAGTGTTGATGCTTTAGCTAATTGGGCTTTGGACAAAGGTGATCTTACTTGCTATGGCCACCCTCCTAGATGGTGGGCTTCACAAATAAAGGAAGATCTTCTTTCTATCATTTCTTTGGATGGCTTCAGTTCTGGAGGTACCTAGTTTCTTCTTACTTTATTTTTGCTTCTCTTTGGTTCGGTGAGGGTATTTTAGTTCCCTAGCTCAATCTAATCTTTCTTTTTTTTCCTCTATTGATTCTTGCTTTAAAAGTATTTTGGTCTAGAAAGGTCATTGTTGTGTTCTATTTTTTTCTTTTTTCTTTTATTTTTATGTGTGTGTGTTTTTTTTTGTTTTTATTTTTTTTTGTGTTTTTTGTGTTGTTTTTTGTTGTTCTTGTGCTTGTATTTCTAAATGTTTGTGTTAATTGGTGTTTTTGTGTTGGATGTGTGAGTGTTTTCTATGTTTTATTTGTCTTAGTTGTTTGTTGTTGGTTGTTTTTTTATTTTATTTTTATTTTTATTTTTTAGGTTTTGGTTGTTTTTGTTGGTTGTGTCTTTGTAGCATTCTGTTATGTTTATGTTTTGTTATGTTGTTCTTGTATTTTTTACGTGTGGGTCGTGTTGTGTGTTTTTTTTATCTTATTGTGTACGTGTTTGGTTGTGCTTTATCTTTTTGACACACTCAAGGAGCATGATTTTTTTTGTTTTATTTTTTTAATCTTTTTGTGTGTTTGTGTTTGTGTGTTCTTATTTTTTGTTGTTTTAGGTTTGCTCCTTGAGTATGTCAAAGGTGGTAGGCCAGGTGCGAACCTTGGGTGATTTTGGTAGAAGAGATACCCTTGACTCCTTGGGTCTTACCCAAAAGTGGCATCCCTTCTGGGATGTTTTCCACAAAAAAAAAATAATAACTAAGGCTTATACATCGTGGTCATGTGAGGGCCAATCACACTTTCTTTTTTTCTTTTAAGTCTCATAAACAATCACTATTATAACATAATAAAATAAACCAACACAGGTCCCTTGTTAACAATTACTTACAAATCACTAAGGTATTCCTAGCACTTATTTGATACATCTTCATAAGATTACAAGCACAAATTAAGTAAAAGGAACCTTGGAGAAATTTCTATTTCTTTGCAAGAGAGGGTTTTCTAATCAAAATCCTGGTTGTGATGGTGATTTTGCAATTGGGCAAAATTTCCACTCAACAAGAATGTTCTTCCTTCTATTAGGATCAAACTCAGTAGATAGTTCCTTTCTAATATGTTGAAATTGTAGAATTATTAAGTGTTAATTAATACCTTGGAAATTAGTTAAATGGTGGCTTTAATACTTTAGACTAGTAAAGTATTAATTAGATCGGTGACATTAATATTTGGAAAGATTAATGTCAATATTAAAAGCTAATATCAGCAATTGAAAATTAATAAAGTGAATTATTGAATTAATTCTTGAAGATACTTTCATTATTGCATTATTCCTCTAATGTTTGGAATAAAAATTGAATGGCTTGCAAAATTTAGTTTTAGCCTTCTTTTATAATGGTCATGCTTGGATGATGCATTTATGAGCAAAGGTGGTGTTGTTTAACTAACGTCTTCTTGAGCTTGAAAGAAAACACGGATTCCTCCATGTAAGAAAGTCACCTCATTCTATTGGAATGTAGTACTAGAGAACTTGGGGAGAAAAGAGGGAGGAATATGGTTTTGTTGGGAGAGCTTGGAAGAAAAGGTGAACTCTGGGTAGCACGACGTCGAGCAGGGAATGTTGGAAAGCTTGTATCATGTGCATTTTTATGCTTGGTGTATGCATAAAAAGTAACACCATTGCAATAAAAATGAAATATTTTATTAAGTTCGGAAAAGTCCCTTTTGATACACTTTGACCCTTTTAGGGTGCATTTTACAAAGAGATGTGCCAAAGGGGAATCCCTTTTATAGATCAAAGATGGTGTCTTCGTCTCTTCATGCTACAACAATGTGGGAGGTGGGTTTGTCGTGACCACCATGATGACCTTGAGCTTGTTGAACCTGAAATCTGCACACATGGAAATAGACAAAGGGTTAGTAGCACCTGTCACAATGATAAAGATAAATGTAAATAAAAATGACTAATGTAAATGAATATGGATAGAAGAAAACAAACAATGAGTATGGCTTACACAGCACAATCCGGGCAACAGAACATTAGCATTTTCTCCTCCTCTTTTCTTGGACATGTGATGGTGCCTTTATAGGCCTTTGAGGGTTTTGGAGGGAAGGATAGGTGGCAATCCAGGACTGCCAAGTGGCAAGGATTGGGTAGCCACCTATCCTAGATAGTTACAGTGAGTCACTGGAAGTGTCTCACTTAACTAGGGAGATGTGGCAAGTGGGTAGGTGCAAGTGAAGTGATGTGTAGAGTGAGGTGTGAGATGTGGCAAGTGGGTGATGGGGGACCGAAAAATCGCACGTACTCAAATCCAAATTTTCATTCAGTAATCTAGAAACATTTACATTAATAGCCCGTAGGCTTTACAATAACCAGCGCTCGGCTTGGTTTTCTCTCTATCACACTTCTGCATGCGATCTCCAATCCACCACCCTAGTCTATTATAGAAACTGGGTTTTTATAGAGGCCCCGACCCTCTGAAACATCCTTCACGAAAATCGATCCACCAACCCGATTTATGGCTCCACTCCGCACGGTCCTTGTCATCGCCGTCTAACCGCTGCTTCCTGTTAGATTACTTTGCGTGACCCATCCTTTTTGTTTCTCGTGCTTCTTAGTACTCGTCCGCTTTAACTACACCTTGGTGCCACGTGTCGTCCTTGCTCTACAACCGTCGCCTGACCTCTGTCGTCTTCTTCCTCTAGCTGCACTGTAGCAGGGGTCGCGATATCGTGACATCTTCCTCATCCTGCCCTTCTTTCTCTTTTTCGATCGCGATATCGTGACATGTCGCGCTATCGTGACATTTCTCTTCCTCGCTCCTCTTTTCCACTTTGGGTCATGAAATCGTGACATGTCACGATTTCACGACATCTTTTCTTCTTGCCTCCTCTCGCTCCTTCGGGTCACGATTTCGCGACATGTCATGAAATCGTGACATCTTTCCGCTCCACCTTCTCTCTCTCCTTCACATCGCGAAATCGCGACATCTTCCTTTTTCGCCTCCTCTCTATTCTTCTTGTCGCAAAATTGCGACATGTCACGAAATCGTGACATCTTCTCACTCTGCCTCCTTTTGTTTCTTCTTGTCACGAAATTGCGACATGTCATGAAATCGTGACATCTTCTCACTCTGCAAACTTCCTCTTCCTAGCGTCACGAAATCGCGACATGTCGCGCTATCACGACATCTTCCTTCCTTGCCTCCTTTCTTCTCCTTCGGGTCGCGAAACTGTGACCTGTCACGAAATCGTGACTTTTCGGCTCCTTTGCCTTCTTTTCTCCATCGGGTCATGAAATCGCGACATCCTCCTCCTTTGGCTCCTTCACTCGCCCCTTCGTCGCGAAAATGCGACATGTTGCAAAATTGTGACATCTTTCTTCCTTGACTCCTTCTTTGCCTTCTGGTCGCGAAACTGCGACCTGTTGCGAAATCGCGACGTCTCCTTCTCCTTCGGCTCCTTCTTCGCCCTCAGGTCGCGAAACCGTGACATGTTGCGAAATCACGACATCTGCTCCTTCCGTACTCTCCTTCTGCTCTTGGGTCACGAAATCGTGACATCTTTGCTTGCAGCCTTCTCCTTCCTGCTTGGGTCGCGAAATCACGACATGCCACGAAATCGCGACATCTTCTTCCTGTTGGCTCCATTCTCTGTTTGTGTCATGATATCGCGACACATTTTCTATCGTGATATCGCGACAGCTTTCTCCGTCTGCTCCTCTCTCCTATTTGTGTCGCGATATCGCGACACTTTTTTTGTCGCGATATCGTGACAGGTTTTTCTCCTCGCCCTCTTTGCCTTTTTTCGTCGCGATTTCGCAACACATCGCGAAATCGTGACATTTTTCCTCCTTAGGCAACTTTTCAAAAGTGGCCCTCCTGCCACTGGATGCCTCTGCATCAGGTGCCATTGGATGCTCCTACATCAGACACCCAGGGTTAGTGGAGAAGTGATCTTCACTTTTGCGATGTCTGGTTACCGCCTTCTGCAACACCCCCAGACATTCTCCTGCCTCTGTAGCCTACTCCAACCCCGTATCCTGGCCAAAACAACTTCTATCTTCCTTCAGACAGATTCTACCACTGTTGCACACTTCCTCGTCTGCAGCCTTCAACGACTTCAACTTTCGATGCACTCCATCATCTCTTCCTTTCTACTTTTCTTCCGCCTTCTGCACAGCTCCTTTTGCAGGGCTTTCACTTGCCTCTGCAGGTCTCTTCTGAGCAGCTCCTCTTGCATGGCTTGCACTTTCCTCTACAATGCCAAGAACTCTTCCTCTGGCACCATATCCTCTTGCAGGGCCTGCACTTGCCTCTACAAAGCCATGAACTCTTCCTCCAGCACCATATCTCTCTCACCGCCATGGCTTCTTTGTGGAGGCATTTTTCTTTGCTTTACTCACAAAGCTCAATCGATCCTGGTGTAGCTGCCTCACTTTCGGTGCTCTGCTAACACGCTCAGGGATCCTAAACTCTCTCTTCTCTCTCAGAACCCTACCACAGATCCTGGCGCAAACTGCCTCACGGTCGGCGATCTGTTTGCGCACTCAGGAACTTCTGGCTCTGATACCACTGATGGGGGACCGAAAAATTGTACTCAAATCCAAATTTTCATTCAGTAATTTGGAAACATTTACATTAACAGCCCGCAGGCTTTACAATAACCAGCGCTCGGCTTGGTTTTCTCTCTATCACACTTTTGCGTGCGATATCCAATCCACCACCCAGTCTATTACATAAACTGAATTTTTATAGAGGCACCGACCCTCTGAAACATCCTTCACGAAAATCGGTCCACCAACCCGATTTATGGCTCCACTCCGCATGGCCCCTGTCACCACCGTCTGACCGCCGCTTCCTGTCAGATTACTCTACGCGACCCATCCTTTTCATTTCCCGTGCTTCTTGGTACTCGTTCGCTTTAACTACACCTTGGTGCCACGTGTCATCCTTGCTCTGCAACCGCCGCCTGACCTCTATCGTCTTCTTCCTCCAGCTGCACTGTAGCAGGGGTCGCGATATCGCGACATCTTCCTCATCCTGCCCTTCTTTCTCTTTTCTGGTCGCGATATCGCGACATGTCGCGCTATCGCGACATTTCTCTTCCTCGCTCCTCTTTTCCACTTCGGGTCGCGAAATCGTGACATGTCACGATTTCGTGACATCTTTTCTTCTTGCCTCCTCTCGCTCCTTCGGGTCGCGATTTCGCGACATGTCGTGAAATCGTGACATCTTTCCGCTCCACCTTCTCTCTCCTTCATGTCGTGAAATTACGACATCTTCCTTTTCTGCCTCCTCTCTATTCTTCTTGTCGCGAAATTGTGACATGTCGCGAAATCGCGACATCTTCTCACTCTGCCTCCTTTTGCTTCTTCTTGTCGTGAAATTACGACATGTCGTGAAATCGCGACATCTTCTCACTCTGCCAACTTCCTCCTCTTGGCGTCACGAAATCGTAACATGTCGTGCTATCGCGACGTCTTCCTTCCTTTCTTCCTTTCTTCTCCTTCGGGTCGCGAAACTGCGACCTGTCACGAAATCACGAGTTTTCGGCTCCCTTGCCTTATTTTCTCCATCGAGTCGCGAAATCGTGACATGTCATGAAATTGTGACATCCTCCTCCTTTGGCTCCTTCGCTCGCCCCTTCGTGGCTAAAATGTGACATGTCATGAAATCACATCTTTCTTCTTTGGCTCCTTCTTTGCCTTCTAGCCGCGAAATTACGACCTATCGCAAAATCGTGACGTCTCATTCTTCGCCCTCAGGTCGTGAAACTGTGACATGTCACGAAATCGTGACATCTGCTCCTTTCGTACTCTCCTTCTGCTCCTGGGTCACAAAATCATGACATGTCACGAAATCGCGACATCTTTGCTTGCAGCCTTCTCCTTCCTGCTTGGGTCGCAAAATCGCGACATGCCGCGAAATCGCGACATCTTCTTCCTGTTGGCTCTGTTCTCCGTTTGTGTCACGATATCGCGACACATTTTCTGTCGCGATATCACGACAGCTTTCTCCGTCTGCTCCTCTCTCCTCTTCGTGTCGTGATATCGCGACACTTTTTCTGTCGCGATATCGCGACAGGTTTTTCTCCTCGCCCTCTTTGCCTTTTTTTGTCACGATTTCGCGACACGTCGTGAAATCGCGACGTTTTTCCTCCTTAGGCAACTTTTCAGAAGTGGCCCTCCCTGCCACTGGATGCCTCAGCATCAGGTGCCACTAGATGCTCCTGCATCGGTGGGTAAGTGCAAGTGGAGTGAAATATGGAGTGAGGTGTGAGATGTGGCAAGTGAGTAGGTGCAAGTGGAGTGAAATGTGGAGTGAGGTGTGAGTGGAGTGAAATGTGGAGGGTTGCCCCATGTGAAGGGACAAAGGGGACAAGAGTGTATGAGAGGTGGCAAAGGAGTGATGGTGATGTGGCCAAGACACATGTCAAGTGAGGAGAGAGGGTATCCTAGGAGGATATTTTATAGATTTAATGAAATCTAGAAAATATAATTATGTGCAGGATTTTATGCCTTAGTCAAAACTTAGGCACATAATGTTATGCAGAACTGAAATGTGCAATGTGGATGAATAATGTGCAGGAATTATATGCTTAAGTTTAGACTTAGGCATATATTATTATGCATAATTGTGGTGTGTAATGCCAATGAATAATGTGCAGGAATTATATGCCTAAGTTTAGACCTAGGCATATATTATTATGCAAAATTGTGATGTGCAATGCAAATACCTAGATTTTAGTGTCTACAGATGCCCCTTTTTGTACCGTGTTGTGTAAATACAATGTGGTACAAAAATAAAAAGACACCTGGTTTTATTTTATGGAGGAATGGACTCAAATCTTCTCGACGTAAAGAATGAATGACTTTTTTTTTAATTTTGATTTGTTTGTTTACCCCCTCAATTGGTGAATGGGTAAAGGATGAAACCCACGAGCCAATTGACCAAATATGGATGATGAAAGGAGGTGGTTGATTGAATTATGTGGATGTGATGCAAATGTATGTCATTTTGATCAACTTGATGCCCCAAGTTTGGGATTGTTTGTGTTTTCATAAATTTGCCTTCGGTTTCGATGATGCACAAAATGTTGTGGTAAAATATTCGATCATGTTTGGAGTTCTTGTTCCACTGTGAATTTAGCAATTCCTTCCAAATGATGGGTTCAAGGAACCAGTCATTTGGGAATTTGATACTCGAGTGATTTTTTATTATTACCAAATTATTTTTGGTTGTTTTCCGTTTTTGACCCAACGGAAGGGTTGAAGGATAGCCTTGTGCAAATTTGTTTTGAACACATCTAAGCTCAAATATTTAGGGACCTAGCTGATTTAATACCATAGTGATTTAATGTTGAATTTTTGAATGAGTGTCCTTATGGTGAGCTACCCATCCGACCGGATTGCATGGATTGCTAGTCGCTGCAACCGCTAGGTGTATAGGATAATCCACTAGATACAAGGTTCACTAAATTATGTGATGATGATGATGCATGATGTGATTGATGTAAATTTTGGAGATCAATATCAAGTTGGATGCGCCAAGTTTGGGGTGGACTTATGTTATCGTAAACTTACCTTTTGGTTTGATTGACATGCAAGATGATGAAGTAAAGGAACCAATCACCCTAGGAGCTCGTTGTCCTAGTGACTATTAGCAATTCCTTAATACAAATGATGAAGTATAAGTTTTCTATGTTTTGTGACCCCACAGTGTAGGCATCAATGACAACCTTGGACAAATCTGCTTGAATGCAAGTCACTCAAAAATTGAAGGATCAACTTGATTTGATTTCAAACTTGATGATATGAAATTATTTTGAATAAGTGTCCTTATGGTAATTTATTCATCCTACCGGATTGCATGGACAACCAATAGCTGCAACCGCCAGGTGTCTAGAGTAAATCACTAGGTAGAAGGTTCACTTGAGATGATGATGATGTGAGATGATTATTTGGAGGGTTTTGCAATGTTTTTATAGCCATTTGCATTTGAAGGGGAGTTGTGTAAGATGGTCACAAATAAAAGTCAATTTGTGTTGCCCCAATCATGGAAAATATGCTCATTTAATGAGCGTAATTTGCATGATTAAGTGCTTTGAGTGTAGACTTTGATTATGAAACTGAATTTGTTGATTTTGTCTTTCCCTTCAAGCGATGATTCAATGGAGAAGATATGAAATGATGAAAGCAATGAAACAAATGATAGTGGTTGGAATGAAATAAATGTTTTTGTTTTTTTTTCAACTATGATTTTGACCTTTGTTGATAATTGTGCACCTTTATCCCTTGGAGCAGTCCAGCCTTATGCATTTCTTAGGGAATTGAGATGATAACAATTCATTTTTTTGCATGAGGTGAATCACTTTTCTAGGGCCTTATGGTAACTTATCCATCCTACCAAATTGTATGGATTGCTAGTTGCTGCAATCGCCAGGTATATAGGATAAGTTACTGTATACGAGGATCACTTTGAGGCTAAGTAGAAAAAGGAAAGGTACACCTCTATCCCTTGGAGCAGTCCAGCCTCATGGCCTTCTTAGGGAGTTGAGATGAGGGCACTTCTATTCTTTCATAAGCCTATTGAATTTTTTTTTGACCAAAGGAATTGAGATATCTTTGGATTTTTTTTTTTGAGAATGCATGATTTTTTTTGTGTTTTTGTTTTGTTTTTGTATGACAAAAGATGCATTGAAATGTTTTTGGTGTTTTATGTTTTATATGATGAAAGATTCATGGCAATGTTTTTGTTGTTTTATGGTTTTGTAAGACAAAATATGTATAGAAATGTTTTTGGTGTTTGATGTTTTTGAAATGGAAAGAAAGCACAAGACGTTATTTTTTATCAAAGGATTTTGAGTACCTTTAGAGCATTTTGGATTGATTTGACCAAAGGGGTTTATGCCTTTGGGGATTTTTGAATTATGTTAATGATTATTGTCCTTATGGTAATCTACTCCTCCTACCGGGTTGTATGGATAGCTAATCGCTACAACCGCTGGGGTGCTAGAGTAAATCACTAGATACAAGGATCACTTAAGTCTAAGTGAAAGAAGGAAATGCACATCTCTATCCCATGGAGCAGTTAAGTCGTATGGCTTTCTTAGGGAGTTGAGATTATAGCATTTTGATTTTTGAAAGCCTTGTTGAGATTGAATTTGACCAAAGAAATTGTGTTATCTTTGGAGTTTTTTTTTTTATGAATTGAATGTGACAAAAGGTTGATTCCATTGGAGCTTTTTGAATTTGATTATTTGAAATGTGAATATTTAATGTGATTTTTGGGGTAGGTGTGAGACCTTGAATCCCCCCAAGTTGTTTGATTGATTTTTTGATGTGATTGATGGGGAAGGTGTGAGACCTTGAACCCCCCAAGTTGTTTTGTGATTGTTTATGTATATGTGTAATGATTGATTGTTCAATTATTTTTTTGTACATGTTATGAAATGAATATGTTATGAATGAATGCAAATGAATGAAGGATGTTTTGGGAGCTGAATTTGCATACTGACAGGCTACCGAAATAGATCTAGATCCAACGAGAAATTGAGAGCACGAGCTTGACTCTGACCGTTGGCTCAAATTTCGAGGCAATCTTTTATTTAGCCAAAACCGCCCATCTGTGGTTCCACAGTTGAAAACGCGCATCCGTGGTTTCACAACCGTAGGTCTGCGGTTTCCAGACCACAACCGCACTTCCGCGGTTCCATAGTCTCGAGAACAAAAACGAATTTCATCAACAAGGATTAGCGATTTGAGTATTAAGCAAGGCTTTGTTTGTTAATTTTTTTGTGCTATCTGCTTTTCATCTATATTAGTAACAGGTTTATGTGTAGCATTAGGTTTATTACTTGAATATACGGGTGCTACTAATCCCCCTTTGTTGGTTTGCATGTGTGCAGGTAACAGGTATTTTAAGAGCTATTGAAGCTAGGAGTGGCCCATCATTGGATACTCAAGCCTACTCACCAATTGGATTGGAGCGAAAGAAGACCAAAGACACCACCAATAATTTGATTAGCCAAAGGGGTTTTTCCCCTCTTTGTGCCCATTTTATCATGTGAAAGCAAGGATTCACTTATTGTAATCATACCCCTATGCACTTGGGGCAAATCGCTTGTGAAAAGGATACTAAGTCTCCAATAAGATTCAATACAAAATCCTTTAATTCTGCAATTATTTGTTTTCATTATTTTACTTGCAAGGTCTAGGCATTTGCATTGCACATCACAATTCTGCATAATAATATATGCCTAGGTCTAAACTTAGGCATATAATTCCTGCACATTATTCATTGGCATTACACACCACAATTATGCATAATAATATATGCCTAAGTCTAAACTTAGGCATATAATTCCTGCACATTATTCATCCACATTGCACATTTCAGTTCTGCATAACATTATGTGCCTAAGTTTTGACTAAGGCATAAAATCCTGCACGTAATTATATTTTCTAGATTTCATTAAATCTATAAAATATCCTCCTAGGATACCCTCTCTCCTCACTTGACATGTGTCTTGGCCACATCACCATCACTCCTTTTTCACCTCCTATACACTCTTGTCCCCTTTTTCCCTTCACATGGGGCAACCCTCCACATTTCACTGCACTCACACCTCGCTCCACATTTCACTCCACTTGCATCTACTCACTTTCCACATCTCACACCTCACTCCATATTTCACTCCACTTGCACTTACCCACTTGCCACATATCACACCTCACTCTACACATCACTTCACTTGCACCTACCCACTTGCCACATCTCCCCAGTTAAGTGAGACACTTCCAATGACTCATTGCAACTATCTAGGATAGGTGGCTACCCAGTCCTTGCCACTTGGCAGTCCTGGATTGCCACCTATCCTTCCCTCCAAAACCCTCAAAGGCCTATAAAGGCACCATCACATGTCCAAGAAAATAGGAGAAGAAAATGCTAATGTTATGTTGCTCGGATTGTGTTGTGGAAGTCATACTCATTGTTTGTTTTCTTCTATTCATATTCATTTACATTAGTCATTTTACATTTATATTTTATCATATTCATTGTGACAGGTGCTACTAACCCTTTGTCTATTTGCATGTGTGCAGGTTACAGATTCAACAAGCTCAAAGCTCATCACGGTGGTCACGACAAACCCACCTCCAACATTGTTGTAGCATGAAGGAATTGAAAGACACCACATTTATTGTAAAAGGGGATCACCCCCTTCAAGCATTTGTATTGTGAAAGCACCCTACAAAGGGGCTTATTGTATCACAAAACACATTTTATGAAATAAATGCAATGTTTCATTTTTAATTCAATGGTGTTCTTCTTTTATGCATATACTTGGTTGAAATGTGTCTTTCTATAGTTTAAATATTTTCTTTGAATATTGGTTCTCTTGTGTTGGAATTGTTTGTATCACTTCCCTCCTTTTTGTGCTACTTTGAGCTTAATATGAGTCTAGCTATGTATTTTTTGGTAGACTCCCTATTTGCCATTCGAATCTTGGAAGTTAGTATTTCTCCTATGTTGAGTTTGGTCATTGTTGGGGTCGAGGGTATGCTTTTGTTAGTACGTTGATGTTGGCATTGTCTTTGCTTGTGGATATGGCTATCCACCTGTAGCAATGTTTTTCCTCCTTGTTGTTGCACTATATTTAATATGTGCACTACCATCTCTTTAATTTGTGCAAAAGTCTTGAGTAAGACCATTAAGATAGCTTGATTTTCCTTGTAATAGCAGGTCATCTTGGTTTGGGTCATGACATCTTCACTAGTAGTAGTAGATTGGCATGAGTTTATTTTTAAGTTGCATGTACCAATGTTTCCATTACGTTCAAAGGTTGGTATATGTGTGGATCTTGGAGGTTAATCTCAAGTGGTTGTGGAATGATCATCGGTTAGCTTAGACACTCTTTATTTTGGAATAAATCTCTTTTAAGTTGCAATGTTCAGAATGTGGAAATATCCTTCTAGTTATGTTGCTTTCTTATAATGGTAAACTTCTTAGTTTTGGAGAATTTATAGCTTTGGAAAGAGATTTGTTTTGTTGGATATTAACTTACTAAGGAAGATATGGTTTTTAGTTTGTTTACTCTTTTATTTTCAATGCTTTAGTTTTCAGTTATAAACTTGTCTTTGGAAATTAATGAGAAGTAAGATTCTTTACTTTAAAAGTTAGTAAAGGAAATGTTGTTGGTTGCAAAACTATAGTTGGATATTATAGAAAGAGAACTCCTTTACTTTTATATTGTAGCTTGGTTTTTGGGAATGTATTCTCTTTGGTAATGGATTTCTTTTATAAAATGCATTATTGAATTTGAAGTTTTGAAAGAGAAACTATTATAATGATTCCTAAGACTTATGTAGGTTAAGGTATCATTATAAAGAGAAGTACAAGATTCTCTTTTATAAATTGGAGTAATGAGTTTGGGTTTTGAAAGGGAAGCCATTATAATTATTCTTGAGAATTATGTAGGTTAAGGGATCATTATAAAGAGAAGTATGGGATTCTCTTTTAGAAGTTGGATTATTGAACTTTGGTTTTGAAAAATAAACTATTATAATGGTCCTTGAGACTCGTGTGGATAAAGGAACCATTATAGAAAGAGGAATTATGGAATCCTCTTCTTGATGGATTGTTTTATTATGTTTATGCATGGATTCTTGCATAGTAGAAAAGGTATGATTAAGTTGCATTGCATTTAGAGTTGTCTTGATCCCTAAGTATTCCTCATGAGTTGTGGTGGGATTCCCTATCATGAAGAAGCTTGCATATTTTTAGATGGCTTGAAGATCCTTGGTGGATGGTTTCATAGTACTTTGAATGTATAGATGATATAGAAAAACAAAGGCTATGTAAAGAATTTATTGTTAATTTAAGTTTTGTAACTAAAAGATTATGTTGTTCTTATGATACCTTGGGTTTTATATATTAAGGTGATTGAGCAATATTTTATTTGGATAGATAGTATTGAGCTCTATCAATTGTTGGAATGCATATTTATGTTAAATACTTGATTCATTTATGTTATTGCATCTAAGTTAAAGGAATGTGTCTTTTGAAGCTTTAATTCATGTATTTCGAATTAAATAGATTATGACTTATGTTAAAATACTTTTGATATTATGTGATGCATGTTGCTTTACTTTAGAACTATGTTTTAAAGTGTAAGATTTATTGAGATAAGATTATCTTAGGGTGGTTAGAAACTCTTGTGGACCTGAGTCAAAATAAATCCCAATCCTAGGAGGAGTTGTGTGAAGGTAATAACTAGGCAGATATGAGTCTTAGAAGGAGTTGCAAGAATGTAATAGCTAAGAACTAATAAATCTGGAAGGAGTTGTGTTAATACAATAGACGGGCTTCATGTGAATCATTGCACCTTGAACAAGTAGGATTGAGTGTATTCCAACTAAGAGTTGTGGAACCATTCACAATATATTAAGGGTGATCCCTTGAACATGTAGGATTTATCTACAATTTGTCTCCTTCCCACAAATCCTCCTTGCTTTGGCAAAATTCTCATAGGGAGGAAGGATTTCAACCTTTGAGTTATTATCATCGTAATGATTATGAGGAGAACATTACACGACGATATTGGTATAAAGCCAAAAAATAGATTTACCTCTTAGGGATTAAGTATAAGCGCAATGTAGGTTTTATTGATTTCTTTCAAAACTAACTTTGCCACCTGCGCTTCTTCTAACACTAAAAGACGATTATCCTTGAGCAGGTCCCAAAAATATTAGAAGAACTCAATGGGAAAACCATCCAAACCAGGAGTTTTTACTTTTTCATATTAAAATCTACTTCCTTTACTTCTGCCATAGAAACTAGTGTTGTCAATACCTCATTATCCTCTTTGTTAATAAGGGAAGGGAAACCTTGTAGAGTTACCTCTTAAGCCTTAAAGTCTAGAGGGACTACAAAGAAAAGTTCTTCAAAGTAATCAATGGCAATTTTCTTCATCCCATCCCAAGAGTAAACTAGAGTACCATTGTTGGTCTTCAAGTGAGGTACAAAGTTTAAAACTCTTCTAGCCAAAAGAGATTTATGGAAGAAAGTAGAGTTTCTATCCCCTTCCTTTAGCCATTGGATCCTAGATTTTTATTTCTATAGAGACTCTTCCCTCCTTTCTCATTCGGCTAACTCATAAGAGACTTGGATTTCTTGTTTGCTAAGTTTCTCTATAAGTCTCGAGGAGCAAATTTGAGCATTCATTTCCTCTATTTAGGAAACCAAAGTTGCTTTTTTAGCCCTCACATCCTCAAATTTATGCTAGTATTGTTCCTTAATTATAGTTTTGATGAATTGTAATATTTTAGCAAAGAAATACATATGGGTATCATATATTGGCTTTCCTTTCCTCCACCACTAAACAACTAATAGCCTAAAGGAAGTATCTTTGAACCACACAGGTTGGAATTTAAAGGGTGAATAATTCCTAGCAAATTGCTAGAGATCTAGCAAAACTGCCAAATGGTCTAATTTTGCATTATTAAGGATAAGAGATTTCATAGTTACTTCTAGAGAGAGGTCATTCAAAATGATAAACCTGTCTAAGTGCTCTTGGATGCATGTGGATCCCTAGCGTCTATTCGTCCATGTCATTGATCCATTATCAGGCTTGACATTAATCAGGTGCAGATGCTTCAAGTGCTCTTGCATTAAATAAATTACAGTGTTTAGTGTTCTCATCCCTCCCATATTTTCATCTAAGGAAATAATTGTATTAAAATCCTCTCCTAGGATAATCTTATCACTGGGAAACCAGAGCTTGAGAAGTCAAATATAATTGCACTACCTCCATTTTTCCTCCATAGCAGTGGCTGCATATATATTAATACATAGAAGTTGTTGGTCCTTTTGCCTCTATTGCCCCTAAAGTTGCAAAATACCCCAACTTCCTTTGGATACCATAGATAGGAGAGCCCACTTCATGCTCCTTGAGATTTGAGAGATTCTACCATACTTGCGGGCCACAATTTCTTAGCCACTATCTCCATCTCCTCTACTGATAACTTAGTCTTTTGAAGAAAGACTAGGTTTGGATTAATTTTTTTAATCAACCTTCTAATTTTATTATGTTTAAGGAGGTTTCCTTTGTTAGCTTTTGATACTAAATGCTTAATTAAAAATATCCACAAGATCTAAAATAAGAATGCTATGTCAATTATAAGACAATTACAATATTCCAAACATATAAAACTCATGAACAACTTTTGCAACTACATAGAAAACAACCATTAACAATGTTGGAAATTTGAGTTAATTTGAGGCATTTTGTGTTGTCATTGATGTCACATGGATCACATTTGGTTTTTGTGGCCAAAATATTTCATGAATAAGCATTTATGATATTTTGGAAAGCATGGCTATTTACAGGGTTTTTATGAAAACCAAGGCAGGCAAAATAAAAGGTTTTATTTAAAACCATGGTGGGCTTATGTGGAAAGGGTTTTTCTTAAAAGCCAAGGTGGAACTTTTATTCATCAAAAAAGGACCTCCGGTGATGAAGATATTAAAGTTTAAAGTTTAAGTTTAAATTAATGGAGGGCCGACCTATGTGCAATTAATGGAGGGTGGCATATATATATAAAGGTTTCAATTTATTTTGGAAATGGGGCATATTATATATTGTCGAAAAGCTTATTTCAAGGGCTATTTGACTAACTTATTTAGAAGGAGAAATAAGGTGTGTGTAAGGAGATATTTCTGATTTTGCAAAGGGGTTCCAAAAGTGGAGTTTGCCATGTTCTTTTTCAAGAGGATTAATTTTTTCATGAGGTGACAAGGTATGCAATATTGTGATTTATTTTATTTTATGGTATAAGTGGTTTTGGGAGTGAAAATGTTATGCAATGTTTTGATTTATTTTATTTTATGGTACAAGTGTTTTTAGGGGAGATAAGGAAGTTGTGCAATTAAAGGCCTTGGTGATGATTATTGAAAAGTGGAGTAATGTTGATTATTTTGTGATCTACTAACCCTTGTGAAGATTGGCAAAAGAATTTTGTGATTGTGGCAGATTTACAAAGAGGTTTTTTCATCTTCATAAAAGGTATGGGCACATTCTCCTATTGATTGTTTATGGTGGTTTATTTGTGAAATATCATTGGAGGTAAAATGATTGTTTGTGGTTTCCTTTTCTAAAGTGGTTGGTTGAATGCATCAATGTTTTTTGAATTGATAGCTATGTTTAAACCTTGTGTTATAAGCATAGTGGTTGAAGACCATTGGTTGTGAAAGAACTTGAGTTAGGAAAGAACATGAGTATCATTGTTATGTAAGATTTGTGGTTGAGCATTGTTGGAAATATTTGAGTTGGTTGATACATACTTGGACCAGGGTTGTGTGAAAGAGAGTTGTCCCTTGTGATGATTGGTTGAGTTGAGTTTATTGAGCCTAGTCAAGTGATGTGTGAAGTGATTGTTCAAGTTCTATGAAATAAACTATTCCATCATTCTATGTTGATTTGATATTTAGGTTAGAACATATTGAGTCTCTAACAATTCTCTTTATGGTTCTATAATACTTGAGTTGAGTTGAGGTTGACTTTAATTGAGTTGAGGTTGATTTGAGTTGAGAGTGAGATTAGAATAATTTGAGTCCCTAACAATTCTCTTTATGCTTCTATGATATTGAATTGAGTTGAGTTGAGATTGATTTGATTTGAGTTGAGTTGAGATTGAGATTAGAACATATTGAGTCTCTAACAATTCTCTTTATGCTTCTATGAGTTTATTTGAGTTGAGTTGAGTTGAGATTGAGATTAGAACATATTGAGTCTCTAACAATTCTCTTTATGCTTATATGAGTTGAGTTGAGTTGAGATCATTATGGATCATTGTTGTCATCCATTGAAGAGTACATTGCCATTCATTGTTGAGTTCATCTTTGAGCTTTGCCTTGATATATTTGTGGATGAGTTTTGAGTACTACTTGAGCATGATTGGTTGAGCCTTTGAGAAGGCTTTTGGGATAGATTTCTGGACAAATTTGTGGAAGTTTTGTGCATGATTGATTGAGCCTTTGAGAAGGCCTTTGGGACAAAGTTGAGGACAGTGTTGGGACATATTTGTGGACAGTTTTGGGAAAGTTCTTGGTGAGCTTGCTAGAGCAGATTTGGGAAAGTTCTTTGCTGAGCTTACTAGAGCATATTTGGACAAGTTCTGTGTGAGCTTGTTATTCAGTTTTGGACAAGTTCTGTGTGAGCTTGTTATTCAGTTTTAGAAAAGTTCTGTGTGAGTTTGTTATTCAATTTTGGACAAGTTCTGTGTGAGCTTGTTAAAAAGGTTTTGTGTGAGCCTATTGACAGAGCTTTGGAGGTGACATATTACAGAGGATAGAGTCTCAGTGGATAGAGATCCAACAACCAACAGAGTTGAAGACAGATCTGAGTGAGGAGTCTTCAAGTGGAGAGAGGTCCACCAGTTAGTGCAGCAGAGAGACAAAGTCCTCTAGAAGATCACATAGCTAGAGCAGAAGGGGAAAGAGTTCTCCTGTGGAAGAGATCCATGAACTTGAGATTAGGGGATTAACCTCTCCTTTGGATAGAGATCCATAAAAATTGTAATTGGGAGTGATTCCCAAAGAGATTGATTGAGAAAGTTTTAGTAAAATATTTTCCCCGTGGAGTAGCCCACATTGAGTGAACCACGTAAATTGTGATGTCTCAATTGTGTATGGTTTTTGTGCATTGCTTTGATTACTACTATTGATACTGCTATCTTTACATAACATAATATTGATTTGGAAGAAAAATTAAAAAGTGGTCTTATATTGTTCACCCCCCTCTCAGTATAAGCTTGTGTTCTTCAAACAAATGCGCACGAAAATAGTATTTTGATGTAGAATGGAGATCTCAAATACTCCATCTCATACATGCTCAATCTACACTATGTCTCTTCATTATTGTTTCACACACACACACACACACATATATATATATATATATATATATATATATATATATATATATATATATATATATATTGGATTGTGACTCTTCATATGGAGTATTCTTGGCCTTCACTCTTCTTGAGACTCTTCACTTTCCTATTCTATGGACTCATGTGCACATGGACTATTATGCACACTTATATCATTAAATATTTTGCACACTCTAATAATACTTGTGCATTTATTACATCACATAAAGTAAATACTCATACTCTAATCTAAGATACGCTTCTAATCTAAAGATGTACCCAAGGTGGTACATTAGCATGTACCAAATAATGTAATATATCCCAACAATCTTTTATCCCCCTTATGTTCCATGAAAAGAGTCTCATGCGGATGAATGGGTTAAAAATTTGGTTATAGGAGTCACCTTACCCTTAGAAATAAGAGTTTCCTCTTCTTTTGCTAAGTGGTGTTGATTGGTCTTACATCCCACTTTTTGATTGGTGTCAATATTCATTTTCTTGAGTTTTTCTTATTGTATACCAAATGGATCTTAGGCAAGTCCTCCTTCACGATCCTTTGTATATACCATCAATCCCTTATTAAGGGGGGTTGAGGTATCTCCTCCTACTTCATACATGATATTGTGTGTTCCATAAGTATAATTATCTTATTTTTTCAACTTCTTGCTTTTTTTTCCCTTTGTTGATTTTTGTGGTTCAAGTTTGTATTCATTTGCATGTTGACTTGAAGAATTGGCTCCACCTTCGATTCTGCCTCCATTTGATGTTCTCCCATACTTGGATCTTTATTAGTAAAATGAGAAAATTTGTTATTTGGTGTCATATTGATTTCATCATCTAATTTTTTCTTTTGATGTGCTTTCTTTTTAGGTTCTTGAAAATCTGCAACCTTTTCCTTTACCTGCATTTACTTCAAGCACTTTCGTGAACAATCTATCACCAAATGCCCATACTCATGGCATATTCGACATATGAATGAGATCTGTTCATAATCAACTTTTTGCTTCTAGGCTTCATCCTTTGTTTATAATATGATATTTTCTAGAAGAGGTTTGTTGAGGTCCAATAGGACTCTGGCATATATCATTTGGTCAAAATTGTAAGTACTCTAATCCATCATTATAAAGGTTCCAAAAGTGTTGCCAATAGCTACAACAGAGATGGGGTTTCGGTATTCAGCTGGTAACCCAAATAACCTAACCTATACAAGGCCCACAAAAGGTATTTCCTCCTTTGTTTGAAACTTCATATGCTAGGGTTTCATGAATAAACCTGCTCTCCCAAGAAACCATGGCCCTTCCCATAAAATATGATTTTGATCCTCTTCACACTTAAATAATACTAGAAAAAAACCATTGGGATAGAGTGTAATATAAAATTATCCTTTAGTTCACTAGTTCTTATATACTCAATCCTTATAAGTTGATAGTTGGGGTCTAAAACCCATGAATCTATAGATCAAACCATTTCTTTCCATGTCCTCTATGCTTGTTTGAAGATCTACCTTTTTCAGTTGAACCATCGGGGAGCCATCTACCACTTTCATGCATCCATTGGCATTCTTCCTAGAGTCTATGCATGATATTCTCAAAGGCCTATGAGGAAACTTGGTTACGATGTTATCCAAATGCCCTCCACCTCCCAAACATATTGCATCACAAAAAGAAGGTTTAAGGGGGAGGTATTCCCCCACCGCCACCGCCATGATAGAGCTACAAGGGTATCTTAAACCCTAATCTGCTCCAAAAAAAATATTACTTGCACTTTTAAAAAAAAAACCCACTTTGTACTTTATTGTTTGGATTTTGAGTTTAAAACATGGGTTTTTATAAGGGGTCCTTGTCCTTTCATATCAGGGTTTGAACTTGGGTCTCTTGAGTAAAAACCTGAAGACATACCACTACGGTATCCCTCACTAGACTTTACGAAAATGTGGGTTTTTATGAGGGGTCCTGGTCCCCTTGTATCAAGGTTTGAACTTGGGTATTTTGAATGAAAACCTAAATATATACCACTACAATATCCCTCATGGGTAAATGTTAGGATAAAGCATACATTTTTTTGAAACGGGTCCCAATCGCCTTGTACCAGGGTTTTAACTTGGTCTCCTAATGAAAACCCAAAGATATACCATTATGGTATCCTTCACGAGACTAAAAAAATTGAGTTAAAAATGTGGGTTTGTATGAGGGGTGGTTTCCTCGTACTTGGGTTTTAACTTGGGTCTCTTGAATGAAAAACTAAAGATATAGCACTACAGTATTAACTTGGGTCTCTTGAATGAAAAATTAAAGATATAGCACTACAGTATCCTAATGAGACCTTACTTTTTAAAAAACACAAGTTTTTATAAGAGAGCTCAGTTCCCTTGTACTGGGTTTGAACTTGAGTTTCTCAAATGAAAACCCAAAAACATACCATTACAACATCCTTCATAAAACAAATCAATATTTTAAAAAATAGATATTATAACAATTTATTTTATATATATATATATATATATATATATATATATATATATATATATAATTGTTTTTCTTCTTCTTCTCCTTATATCTTTGTTTTTTTAAGTGAGTTATGTTGGATTGAAAAGGTTCAATCCTGACCATATAATAGTATTAGAACAATTATACATATATATTTTTGGTATAAGATTAATCTTAACAAAATATGTACTTTCTTAAAAAAAAAAAACCTTTTTATTTAATTATTCTGTTTTATGTATTTGCTACAAATATTTGACTTCCTTTTCGATTCGAAGTAGTTTTTAATTGAAACCAACAATTATATTTAATAAAAATAAAAGAGGTTACAATAAAAAGGAGTTGGGAATATGGCGCAAGGCCATCCATACAATCAAAACTGGAACCAACTCCTAAAAGGGCGAATACACAACATAAATAAGCATAGAAAAATAAACTAGAGTAACAAAAAACTTTAAACTGTAGAACTGTAGCTCTAGGCACTAAGTAGACTTATTGCTCCATCATTTTGTGTCGTTCCAATACCGCAAAGGTGCTGGAATTCTTGAGTTGAAAGGCTGAAACCCTTTTTCAGGTAGACTAACTCCATCTTCTTTTCCTTGTCAAGGACTACGAGAACGCTAAAACCACACAGAAGGGGAAGGAACTTTAGATTTTGCTTCCTTCGTAGGAATCACCAATTCCATCGATGAAGGCTCTGCACCTAATGACATATTCTCACCGCCGCTAAGATACTCCAACACACTGTAGTTGTTGGATGAATCAGGAATATAACTACCTAATTGAACATTTGTCATATGAAGTCGCTTCTCTGGAGCGACATCTTCTTCTACAAATCCCCTTCTCGAGCTACGAGGGCGCCTTCGTTAGCCACGGGGAAATGTACTAGAGGATTGACCGGTTGGGCAGACTGTGAAGCAACCTCTATTGCATCCTTTGGGGTATGAATCTGTTGAGACTGAGGAGCCTCATTGCTGGCAATTTCAGTTGGGGGACCAACTTTTTCCTTTTCATACCTTTTACTGATTGGATTGTGAGATATGTATCGAATTCGACTGTGTACCTTTAGAAGCATCCAAATGTGGATTTTTACACCCTCCCACAGTTGTCCAACCATCCTCTTGAGGTTGAGGAGTGGGTGCACTCGGTGTGGTGGGGCTCTGCTTGTCCTTGTTATGTGGCATCAAGGGACAATCTTTGATCTTATGTGCTGAGGACTGGCACCGAAAATATGTGTTGGGCAAATTAATGTAGAGGACCCACTGGGATAGCACAGTGTCACCAACTTGTATGTCAATGGACTCTTTGAGATCTCGAGAAATATCAATCTCAAAGCAAACACGGTTTTTAGAGGTTGCAAGGAAAAATTTGTCCGCCTCCACCAAAATAACATGCAGTTAAAACCCTAACTTTCCCGAAGGTTGGCATTTGGCATAAAAGGAATTGAACCCCCTTAGCAAGTTTCTTATTAAAATGTCATTATTATTATTATCTACATCTGCATAAAATTTACGTTCACTTAAAACAAAAGCCGTTCTAATGTTTACTCTACATCATAATTTTTTACATTGAAAAAGTCGAAGTTGACCAAGGCCCATGACACGTCAAAGTTGACGTAACCAAAAAAATCGGTAGCCCAAATGTGGTACGTTCTACATCATAATTTTTTACATAGAAAAAGTCGAAGTTGACCAAGGCCCATGACACGTCAAAGTTGACGTAACCAAAAAAAATCGGCAGCCCAAATATGGTACGTTGGCCCAAATTTCTACCATGTTTGTTCGTTAACCTTTTCGAATCATCACCATTATTGAATTGACATTATCCTCCAATCGAGACCCCACATAAGCTCCGTTATTTCTAAAATCAATCACTATTTAAGGGAGTGGTGAGTGAAATATAGGTTTATAAATTTTATACTGCGGCCTGCGGGATATCATAGTGGTTAAGGTTTTAGATTTTTTTTTTTTGTTTGAGAGATTTAGGTTTAAATTATGGTGGAACATGGTGTTTACATGTGAGAGTAAGTTTGTGTTAAAAAAAAAATTATAAATCCTTGAAGGCTAGGTGGATTGTTAAGTGCTTGTTTGGCCAACACTTACCAAGAAGACACTCAAGTTCAAACTTTGTGAGCAATCTGTTTGTAAAGGTAGTAGTCTAATCTAAATCCTCAAATCTAGGGGACAATTTGTTTGTAAAGGTAATAGTCTTTTCTAAATTTTCTAAGTATGTGTCAGACCGACAATGATGGTATGAATCCCGAATAATCGGTGGTCCCTTTCACGTCAGGTCAACAATAACAAGGTGGATAGGTTTGGTGGAAGCAACTCCTGTGATTTGAACTTTGTTCTTGTTAGTTACTAAAAATAGTGTTGTTGCCACCAACTCTCCTATGTAACCAAAAAAAAAGTTTCGAAAATTAAATTAAATTCATTGGTTCTAAAATGTCTAAGTTTTGGGCAGTTTATCAGGAAGAGACTTAAGTTCAAACCTTGGTGGCAAGCTTTGTTGGGGGCAAAGGTAGTAGTTTCACTTGATTCCCTTGGGTTGGCCCTTGTGCTTGTCAGTGAGTAAAAATAGTGTGGTTGTGACCAACTCTCCTATGTAATAAAAAAAAAAAAATCGAAAATTAAATTAAATTTACTTGCTCTAAAATGCCTAAGTTGTGGACGTTTATCAAGAAGAGACTTAGGTTCAAACTTTGGAGGCAAGCTTTTTTAGAGCAAAGGTAATAGTTTAAATTGACTCTGCTGAGCATGCGTCAACCCGACAATGGTGTTATTAATAGTGTGGTTGTGACCAACTCTCCTATGTAACCAAAAAAAAATTCAAAAATTAAATTAAATTCACTCGCTTTAAAATGCCTAAGTTTTGGGTGTTTATCGAGAAGAGACTTAGGTTCAAACCTTAAAGGCAAGCTTTGTTGGGGCAAAGGTTTGGACGTTTAAGAGACTTAGGTTCAAACCTTGGAGGCAAGCTTTTTTAGAGCAAAGGTAATAGTTTATATTGATTCTGTTGAACATGCGTCAACCCAACAAGACAATGGTGGTATTAATCCGAAGCCATTGGTGGTTCCCTCAAATTGTTAACAAGAGGTAACAAAGGGTTATAAGAGGTAGCTCAAGATTTGATTGGTTGGTAGTAAAAATGATTATGATGTGACTAATTCCTTTGTGTATTTAAAAAAAAAAAACTTATAAATAAATAAATAAATAACCTAACTAATCAAAAGTAATTATAATTAATTAATTGATAAATTGTAACAACTTATCAAGTGTACCAAGAGTAGAATAATCATAAATGTAAAAAGCTATCAAAGAAATTGTGCAAAAAAAAAATTGAGTTAGTTGGAGGATTTAAATTAAATAAGACACTTATCTTTTACAAAATTGTATAAATTATATATTTATAAAAGTTATAAGAGATTTTTTAATTACTTAGATTTTTTTAATTTCAAGGAGGAGATTAGGTTTTAATCTTATTAAGTTATACATGTTTAAATAGTACAGTTGTTGTACTACCATTATATGGTAATGATGTAACATAGGACCCTTTCAAATCTATATTAAAAAAAAAATTTAAAGAGATTGAAATAAGATATTATAACATTTGTGATAATTACATATGTATATTTAACTAGATTTGAATACAAATTGAGGAATGTAACCAATTAAATTAATTAATGTTATTTAATGTATACAATTAAAATATCTATTATAAAAAGCTATGAACTATAATATATAATTTAGATGTTAAATTTATTATTTATTTATTTATAATTGGTTATGTGAAATTGAAACAACCATTATTACAACAACAATATCACAACTTAGTAAAAACATTTATTTAGTTATATGGGATTGAAATGACCACCTATATTACATCATCAAAGTTCAAGAATTTAACCTATGAATTAATACTGTTTGATTTTTTAGTTTATAATATAAAATAACTAAGTGGAGAAGGCGAGCTTGGCTTTGTTGAACGGGAGGTCCACGGTTCGAACCTTTACAATGCAAAGGGGACAAAAAAATCTCTTATGGCTTCCCTTTAGATAGTGGTATACTTGGATGGGACGACATTGTTGGCCACCTAAGAGCGGCTCTCAAGGTTTCTTTCTAATTTAAAAGTTTTGTTTGCCTTTGTAGCGCAAGTGAAGAAGACGAGTCAGACTGATTGAACGGGAGGTCCACAGTTCAAACCTTTACCATGCGAAGGGGACACAAAAAAATATCTTATGGCTTCCCTCAAGATAGTGGTATACTCGGACGGGATGGCATTGTCGGCCACCTAAGAGCGGGCTCTCGACATTTCTTTATAATTTAAAATTTTTTGAGCCCCTAAGGGTTAGGTGGATTGGTAATTACATATCTGGCCAGGCACTTACTAAGAAGAGACCTAGGTTCAAACCTTTGGGGTATGCTTATTTGTTTGCAAAGATAGTAGTCTAATCTGAATCCTTTGAGTGCATGGCAGACCGACAATGACGGTACATATCCTAAGCAACCGATGGTCTCCTTCACATCAGATCAATAATAATGAGAAGGTATAAGCTTGTTGGAAAAAGCCCCTATGGTTTGAACCCTACATTTCATAGTTACTAAAAATAGTGTGGATGTAACCAACTCCCCTATGTTTATAAAAATATATATATACATAATTTAAAATTAAAATATATCAATTTAATTATTAATTAAATAAAATTTTCAATAAGATTGAAAGTGATAATATAGTAACTTATTAAAAAAGGTGATAATATAGTACCATTAATAACATTTTTGACAATCTTGTCTCGGGGGATAGCGCAAAGGTTCAAGGTTTAGCTCTTCTTTGGGAGGTCTAAGGTTCAAACCGCAACGTGTGATTGTATGTTAATCCCCTATTGATAAGGGTCGCTCTCAACCTTACAAGGGGTCATGGCTAGAAGAGGACTTCTCAGCCCTATGCGTCGGTTGTAGGGGTCATTCACACTATTTATATATAGTCTACTAAGATTTGGGTTAATATAGTTTTTTTTTTTTTAACATGGTGGAATCAATAGCCGCCACGAATCCGGGCAGGCTGTCCAGCCTTTTATGGTCGCCATAGTATTCTGTGTTGTCCGCCCCAAAAGTCGCCACACAAATATTCGCGTAGTCCGCTCCTATAACCGCCATGCCACAATCATTTTAAACCTTTTACGTCGTTGAAAGCACCAAGAAAGGGACAAGCGTTCAGTCTCGTGAAGCCCGAGATTTGAACCTTAGAATTGGGTTAATATAGTTGATTAAGATTTTTTTTTTATTTGGTTATTGTGAAAAACCAAATAAATAAAAAATCTTAATCCCTAACCATAACCCCTCGTAAATCCGAGAGCTATACTTATCAATAGATAATTTAACACAAAGCCACCACACACCCACCCCCTCACACACTCACCCACGCCACGATTTGAATCTTGGATCTCCCGAAGAAGAGCCAAAGCCTGACATAGTTTATTAAGATTTGAGTTTCTCCTAGAGAATGGAGGTATTTAATTTTTTATTAAATAACTTATATGTGGTTTTTACTAAGGTCACTTCCATAAAAATACTAAAATATTACATCATCATTACATAGTGGTATTAGAACAAAGCTTGGATATTATCCATGAAATGCTTCTATTGGATCACTTCAATAAAAATACTATAATCTTACATTTGATTTTAGGTCATTTTTTTCTAGATAGAGAGGGATTGTACTCGATCCTTCACCCTTGACAAATCACAACTCTCTTCTTTAGAGTACAAGAATTTATAAACAAATTCAATTCTTATCTCAATTCAGTTGCTATAGCTAGATACCTGCATATTGTTTTTCATAAAAAGTTTGAAATCTTAAATTTTATTTTATGAATGTTCTTCAATTTTCTTTGTAAATACAAATATTCCAAAATTTAACATCCTTCTTGTTGACGTTTTCTTGCAACAACCTTCACAATACCGAAACTTCATCTCTAATATCTATACATTGCATCTTCGTATAGTAATGTTTCTAAAACTTTGCACTATCATGATTTTCTTTACTAGATCTAGATTGCTAGTTTCCTTTTTGAAGCAAAAGTGCAACAATGAGAATTGTAATGAATAGTTTATATGAAAACACATCCATGTTATAAAATACAATAAATATTACCAATGAAAATATTAAAATAAATCTTAATCATTATTTGATTCATGCTATCAACATTTTCTTGTCAGCTTCAGCTAAACTTACTACTTCCTCTATCTATGGAAAAGAGAATTTAACTTCATGATCCTCTATTTAAGCTCCTCTATTGGCTAGCCTATTTACACATTTGTTCTCTTCCCTTAACTTATGTGTAAACCTAATTTCTTCAAACTTTGTAGCAAGGTATTCTATTTATGCAATTATCTCATTGTATGTTCCATGGAATCTTTATTATATTTATTACTATTAATGAATCACCTTTTCTCCATACTTTGTTTCATTTCATTTGTTTGTATAATTTTAGCCCTTCCAAATTTGCCCAAGCTTAAACTTTATTATTTGTCTTAAATCCACTATTTAAAGCATAATATGACAAAATCTCACCCCTATTATTTCTAATTATTCCTCCTCCTATTGGTCTTGGATTTTTTTAGATGTTTCATAAAAATTCAATTTGACCAACTCCACTTCTTATGGTTTCTACTTTATAGTATTTGCCTTCATTTTGTTTATTTTGTACCCAACATCACAATTCCATTTGATGACTTGAATCCATCTATCAAGGCTCTCTACTTCAAGATCAGGGATTGGGCGAGTCGATAGGGTTGGTTTAGACTCCTATATGGCTAAACAAATCTTCCTTTTCATTGCGCCTAAACTACTTTCCTTTCATTTAAATATTATTTTGTTCCTTTATAGCCATACAATTAAAAGTATTATATCTTTTGATATATCCTAGATTATCTGTAATGCCTCATTTTTAAAAGTGTTTTGTCATTGCTTTAACCATTCTTCATTTTTGTCATTCATCACCATGCATTTACAAAATATATTAAGAATACATTGCTATAATTCCCATACTATTCAAAAGTTTTCCAAGATATGTTCTATATTCTCCTCCTATTTTACATAGAATACTTTGTGAAGGGCCATGAAAACCTCTTTTCGTTAGGTTATCCCAGGATAAAATATGACCTATTAGACATACATACATTTTGACTTTTGGAATACTTGGGCTATCCCAAATATCTCTCCATATGATTACATTATTTCCATTTTTTTGGTGCTTTACATAATTTATATTTTGTTGCTTGTTGTATATTCTCTTGAGCTATCAAACTCTCAAATCAGCTTATCCTCGACTCCCTTTGAAATAATCATTGTTGTTATCTTTTTGTTTAATTGTCTCCGAACAATATTTGGTATACTTGTAAAGAAAACTTATTTTCATTTGTATGTTCATTTTTTTATCATTGTATATAATGTTTGAAACCTTATCACCATATTTATCTTGAAGTAATCTCATCCAAGGTTTCAAAATTGGATCTAGATTAAGTGGTTTTTTTATCACACCAAGTATCCATCCAAATATATTTTTTTCTCAAGTTCAAACCACTCATCTTAGATCTTTAATCACTAGATCAATTGATTTTTTAAAACTATTCTATAGTGTAGAACCATATGGTAATGAGAATGCGGTAAAGATTAATGCTTAGGTCATTGGACTCAACATATTTAGAAAAATTCTTACCCATTGTCTTTAACTCTTTGTACAGACTCCAAATTAATTTTTCCCTTCGAGCTAAGTTTACATCTGTAAGAACCCTTAAAATGAGACCTCTCCTAGTTTTATCATCATATGCCTTGCTCCATTTTACCAAGGAAAATTTCCTTTTATCATTTAATCCTAACCATAAAAATGATTGCATAATATAGATTAAACATTTTTCTATCAATTTTGGTATAACATACAAGGACATATAATATGTTGGAATGACCTGTAAGACTGATTTAATTAGTTGCAATATTCCTACTAACAATAACCATCTACCTTTCCATGCTCGTAGTTTATTCTACACTTTATTTATAGATGGATTCCACAATTCTATCATCATTCTCCCCTCAAATAAGGGCATCCCTATATATGTTGTTGGCAAAATTGTGTCCTCTATTTGAAGTAACTTGCATATATATCCCTTGTTTGATTTTAATTGGGGAGTTTAGGAAGTAAAATTTGGATTTTGTCTTATTAACTTTCAACCCTGATGCTCTTTCATATTCCTTTAATAAGTTAATTAAAGCTCTTTGGCCTCGTTTATCCTTGCCCTTCCAAAAAGGGTTGTATCATCTACAAATTGTTGATGAGTGATGTTGTTGACATTATTACTAACCTTAAGTTTGCTTATTAGCCCATCTTTGTACGCCTTTTTCAAGTTCCTTCCTGATAATCCTACCATAATAATGAATAGGTATGGTGATAGAGGATCTCCTTGTCTAAAATCCCTCTTGGCTTTAAATGATCATGTTACCAACCCATTGACAAAAATTGAATATAATGTTTTAGAGACATAAGCTTTAATCTATCTAATCCCATTCTTCTCAAATCCAAACTTTTCTAATACTGTAAAAATAAAATCTCATTTAACCCTATCATAGACTTTATTCATATCAAGTTTTAATATTATTGCTCTTGTTTCTTGAAGTTGTTAAATGCTTCACGAGTTGCTATGATGTCAATTTAAATTTATCTCCATTTTACAAAATCCTCCTTGCTCTTCTAAAATAATTTTATCTAACAGGGGTTGAGATATTAACTTGTCTGCCATATTATATAAGCTTATGTGCCTAAATGAATCAAAAAAATCCACATCCTTCTTTTTTGGAATCAGGGTAAGACATGTTGCATTTATTTTATAAAGCATTTATTGTTTTACCCTAGACTGGTCCACTACCACCAATAAGAAATATCTCATTATTTCTCAATTATGTTGATAGAATGTTGTTCAGAACCTATTTGGACCTGGGGTTTATCCCTATCAAAAGAGAAAAGAGATAAATAAACTCCTTCCAGAGTAATAGGCTTCATTGGTTTGCCATTGTATTCATTTGTTATAACTAATGGTATTTCTTGTAGTATTTTATCATTAAGAACTTCAATCTCCCTCGATCCTATAATATTTTAGTTAAAAATCCTTGCCTCCTTTCTAATTTCACTTTGGTCTTCAATCCAAACCCCTTCTATTGATTTAATTATACTAATTTTAGATGTTGATCTCTATACTATTGCCATCCTATAAAAAACATTTGTTTTTATTTCCTTTTTAACCAAGTTTATCTCTATTTTAATCTAAAAAAAAAATCTTCCTTACTCTAAAATTTCATGATATTCATTAACTCCATTTCCTTTGAGCTTAGATTTTTTTTTTAAAGCGAAAAGCCCCTTACGGGGCCGCCTTGGTCTGAGAGACCACAAACAAGGGGTTCTACACCGTCAAAGTCACCCAGGAGTCGCACCCGACCCTGCGCGCACCAACATTATCAATTGGATTTTGGATACGCAATTCAGCACCTTTGAGCTTAGATTATTGTGCTCACCTTTTTAAAAAAATTAAAATTTAATTTTTAGTTTTTCTGTCTTCTCAAATATGTTTTCGAAAGTGTTCTTGTTCCATTCTTTTAATCTACATGTCATTGACTTAATTTGTTTTGGACGTGTATACAACCCATATTTTCCTGAATAATTCAATGTTTATGCTATCATATCAACAAATTGAAGATGATCTTCCCATATCTACTCGTATTTAAAATATGTATTATTTTGATTCACCTACCACCAATTTAATTCTTATTGGCCAATGATTTGAATCAATCCTTGTCAATGTATTAATTTTAGCACGAGTCCCTTTATCTAGCCAATGATATGAGAGTATGCATTTGTTTAATTTTTTTTGCTATTAGGTCCTAGCTCGTCTTTTGTTAATCAACGTATAGTTTTCCTCTTCAAACTCAACCTCCCATAGATTATTGTTTTGAATAGAAGTTAAGAAACCTCTCATACTTTGGATTATTTTCCAAATTCTTCCAAAATTTTCATTTAATTTTGGTTATGGCATTAAAATCTCCTATGATCATGAATTGGGTTTCTTGGAATTTACTTCTCATAAAGGCTTCAATCCCAATTCATACTTATAATCTACCTAACTGAGTAGTGGGTCCATAGACATTTATAAGGATGAAATAAATATATATAAAGTAGCATGTGACTAACAAGGCTATCTAATGCCTAGTTTTATGAATGGTTTCACAAGAGGTTCTAACTATATTCCAACATGTTAGAATTCTCCTTGTTGCTCTTTCATAATCCAAAACATCCCATTCACATCTCGCTTATATTGCTTTAATAGTTTTGGAAACTTATTCCTTTGCCATTATTTTTTCAATAAGTTTACATAGGTTTTTATGAGGGGTCTCGGTCCCCTCATACTGAGTGGGGTTTGAACCTTGACCTTATTTTGTCATTTTAATTTCCTAGATACAAAATATATCAAGCTTATTACTTAAACAAAGCTCCCTGATACACTCTACTTTGAGGGGGCATTAACAATCCTTATATTTTATGAGATACTAATGATGTCTCATTACAGGTTGTTGGCCTCGCTTGCAAATTACCAATATCATTTTGTTATTTACTAAAGAGAAGTTCAACCAACTTAGATTGTGTTCCTTTATCCATGTTTGCTCTTGCTTCCATAACTCTCACTTGATAATTTAAGGGTTTTCCTCTTTTTGCCTTGTTAGTATTGAGGGTAGGTCTTATTATTATATTCCTCAATATCATTTTACAACGTTCCTTTTCATTAGATTTATCTTCTCTTGGCTCTCTTAAGGAATTTTTTGACTTATCTTGCTCATTTTATGGTATTTCCTTGTTAATGGTAGAGGTATTAACATCTAATACTATATTTTCTCTACCACTTTCCTCCTCCTAAATGGTGTGTGTAATTTAAGGGAACCTTTAAAATTTGATGAGACACATTCCTTAGGTTCAACAAGAATGTTCATCCCTAAATCAAGATTATACTAAGTAGATAGTTCCTTGATATCAAACTAAAATCTTTGTCAAATATGATTAACCCTCAGGAACTAAAATTATAATATTATCAAGGAACTATAATCTTTGTGAAATGGTTGTATAATCTTTGACAAACTAAAATAACATAATAGAAGTCAAACTAAAATCTATTAATTACAAACCTAATGGGACAACCTTAAAAATATATAACAAAAATTATGGTGTGCATTGATATATCCCAAAATATGGAGGAAAATATGCACCTAAACACACGATGACTCTTAAAACACACAAAACAACTATGATACCTTAGAATAGATTAGTAGCACAACAAACCAAAAGGAAAATCAAGGCAAAAACAAAAACAAGAAAAATAAATAAAAGCACTAGTTTATTTTTTCATGAGGTGGTATTCAAGTAAACCAATACACTTGTGTATGGGTTGTATTTTAGTCTAATGAATTTGTATTAATCATCGATAAGTGGGTATTATAATAAATAGGAACATACCTCTTTCCTAAGGACTTATACAACAATGTCAATAGATATGACAATAATTTTAATGATGATGATATATAACAAGAAGATAAAAACCAAAAGATTCCTTAGGATTGTAGATTATGGATATGCCCTAATATCTACATACATATAGAAAGAGTGCAAAAGAAAATAAATGAAATTTTACAAAAATATTTAAAGATATGATAGTCTTTATCGTGGTGTATTCTTATGATGGAATTTTGTTCAACTTTAATATGTATTTTTTCTAGTTAATGCATTGTGTGTACGCATTAATAATCTCATATTGATATGATACTATTCAACCTAATATTGTTTGAGAGAACACCGCTGAAAAAAATGTTTCCCGCTCCTTCTGCGCAACCTGTGCCCTCCGCCTCTGCCCCTGCCTACCTGCCTGCTGCTGGTGGGCCTTCGCCCGATGCTCCTTCCTCTATCACGTTGGAGCCTGGAGAGATTACCCTAGATGGCCCACCCTATGGACCCGACTCGGGAGGAACTTCTGCAGTGTCGTACTTACAAAAGGTTGTAGGGTACCACCGACCCCTTCCCACCTCTGATCCTATTCGCCCTATCGTGGATGGTGAAAACTTGGTCCTCCCGGATTCCATCATGAAGGAAAAGCTTTCCTTCGAATCTCTATCCCTCGTGGGTAAATTTCTTGGCGGGTGTCCCGATATGGAGTCCATTCAAAAATGGGCGGGCTTCAAATGGCGTGTTCTCGGGGATCTCCAGTTGGTAGCCCTTACCAGAGGTTTTTTCCTGATTCGCTTGAATAACCAAGAGGACCATGACTGCATTTTGATCGGAGGCCCTTGGTTCTTTGGCAGGAAAAGCTTGTTTTTAAGAAAATGGGGAGAAGATTTTTGCCCTAGCTCGTAGGACATCAATTTTGTGCCTATATGGGTTCGTCTTCCGGAGCTTCCCATCCATTTCTACCATGAAGACATTCTCCGCTAGGTTGGCGACCACATTGGCCAAACAGTAGCTCTAGACCCTACAATAAAAGCCCGATCTCGCATGGCTTATGCCTGCCTATGCGTCAACGCCAACCTTGCATCCAAGCTTCCCACCCATGTCAACCTCATCTATGGTGGTTTCCAGTGGTGTCAGGCCATCGAATACAAAAAAAAACCCCATTTTGTATTGAATGTAATTCCCAAGGCCACCTTCGCTCGCAGTGTCCTTCCCTCAAGCCTCAGCGACCTTCTTAGAGCAAGGAGCTCCCCCTCCCAAGGCACGATGATAGACAATCCAGATCGACGAACAACAGTGGGAAAGTGATTCAAATTGGTCCGCAGCAGTCCTCTGCCCCCTCTTCTTCTGTGCTCCCTGATCAGGTATGCTCCATGTTTGCCTTTCCTAACAAGTTTGGACCTCTCTTTTCTACGGAGGATGAAATCCTTTTCCTTGAATCCCTCCCAGCAACCAACCCCTTGTCCCAAGGCCTGTCATCCTCATTACCTTCTGCTTCAGGCTCCCCTCGACCTAACCCTTCAACATTTACCGATCTCGCCCCCTCTGTAGAACCCCTGCTTACTCCTAACCCCTCCCCATCTCCAGGCATCCCTGTTGAGGATCCCCTCTCCCCCTCCGGCATGGACTCGGACTCTTTGGACCAACCTCCTCTCATTGTCACTAGAAGCAAAAAAGGCTTGGTGGATGAAAAAGAGGAAGACCCCCTAACAGCGAGCTAATCAGGAAAGAGGCCGACGACCAAGTGGCCGATGGAAGGCAATTAAACTTGTCTGAAACCCTTTTCAATTAGCAGAGAGATGATAGCAGAATTTCCAAACCTCCTACTACCCTCAACAAAGGAGGCAAAAAAACCCCAAATCGTCTAGATGAAGGTCCTTTCTTGGAACATTAGGGGCCTCAATAGCAGGAGCAAACAAAGGTTAGCTCGATCCATAAGAAAAGACTACAATCTGTCTATAATTCTCCTACAGGAAACAAATATTGATGACGACAGAACTACTAGCATCGCCCCTAAGATCTAGAAAAAAGGTCCATGGGCAGCATCTCCAGCTGAAGGGACTGCTGGAGACCTTCTGTGCATGTGGAACCCAAAAGTTGTTGAAGGAAGAGTCATATCCTACTCTAGCAGATCCCTAAACATGGTGTTCTACTATAAGGAAAACAAATTCACGTGGGTTCTCTCCAATATCTACGCTCCCAACAATCCTATGGATAGAAAAAACATGTGGGCCTTCCTGTCTCTCATGAAGAGCGCGGTCTCTAACCTCCCGTGGATGGTGGCTGGAGATTTCAATTCCCCCCTTTTTGCGATGGATAAAAAATGAGGAACCAGTGTATCGGCTAAAAGCATCAGTGATTTTAAGAACTTTGTTTGTGATAATGAGCTCATGGACATTCAACTTCGAGGACATCAATTCACGTGGAGTAATAGAAGAGTTGGAGCGGACCACATTCAATTTAAGTTGGATCGCTTCTTCCTATCCCAGCAAGTTATTCCCTTGTTTGGTGATACCTCCCTCATTCCCCTTTCGCGCATTGGCTCAGATCATTCCCCTCTTCTTCTTGAGTCCAACAAAGCCCCTTCCTTCAAGACCCCCTTTTGGTTCGAAAGCATGTGGATTCTCCACCCATAGCTAAAATTGAAGATTCAAGAATGGTGGTCCACCTCTGTCCATGGGTCAGCCATCTCCCGGGTGTCTCAAAAACTAAAAATCATCAAAGAAGGCCTCAAAATCTGGAACATGGAAGTGTTTGGAGACATCTTCAAGGCCAAAAAGGAAATCTCTGACCACCTCTTGTTGCTGGATCACCTGGGCCAGCATGGGCCGTGGACCCCTGCGATGAGGGATGAAGAAAAACACTTGCTCTTTGAGCACCACAACATCTTAGCCAAAGAAGAAACCTTCTGGAGGCAGAAGTCTCATGCTTTGTGGCTTAAGGAAGGGTATGCCAACACTAGTTTTTTTCATTCATCCACCCTTCGCAACAGGAGTACCAATAAGATCAAGGAGCTCCTTCTCGTCGATGGCACTGTCACTCAGGACATTGTCAAGATTCGCCATGAAGCCTCCTCCTTCTTCAACAATTTGTTGAATTCTGAGCTTCCCCATGATGGGCCTGCCCAAGCCTCCCTCCTTAGCAACATTCCCACTCTTATCACCCTGGAGATGAACCAATTTTTGACTCAACCTTTGGAGGCCAAAGAAATCAGAGATGCACTTTTCTCCATGAAGAGCGACAAAGCACCCGGGCCTGATGGGTTTCCTCCCCGCTTCTTCCAAACCTTTTGGGAAGTGATCGGGAATGAGGTCGTATGCGCCATCCAAGAGATGCAGCACACTAAAATCATCCCCCACGGGACCAACTCCACTTTCATTGCTTTGATTCCTAAGAGTCCCCACTGTAAATCCATGAATGACTTACGTCCTATCAGCCTTTGCAACATTATTTATAAAATCTTAACCAAATCCCTGGCTCCAAGGCTCAAGAAAATCCTCCCATCCATCATTGACCCATGCCAAGGAAGCTCTGTTGAAGGATGATCCATAACTGACAGTATCATCTCCCTCCATGAATCCCTTCGCTCCTCCCACTGCAATAAGAAAGTTGCCATGTTTATCAAACTAGACATCAGCAAAGCTTTTGATAGGGTTGACAGGGACTTTCTGCTTAAAGTCATGGACAAATTTAGGTTTCACAAGGACTGGATTACTCTCATCAAAGGTGCATCTCATCCCCATGGTTTTCTATGTTAGTCAATGGGTCGACGGCTGGCTACTTTCCAAGCTCTAGGGGAATCTGTCAGGGCGATCCCTTATCCCCTTTCCTCTTCATCATTTTAGCTAAATCCTTGGGCAGAACTATCAAAAATGTTGTCACTAATCAAGGCATTTATGGGATTCAGTCGTCTTCACGTTCCCCCCCTTATCCCATCAACAGTTCGTGGATGATACTATCATTGCAACTCTGGCTTCTGTCCCTCAAGCCAAATGCATCAAGCGGATCCTTGACACCTTTACTGCTGCTACTGGTCAAGAAATTAATTATTTGAAGAGCTTTTATTATTTTCTCCACACCCTGGGTCCCAGACAACGTAAGATCGCTCGCACTCTTCAATGCTCCATTGGAAATCTTCCTACGACCTATTTGGGCCTTCCACTCTTCACCAAAAACCCCAAGGATGCTATGTGGGATGGGGTGGTTGACAGAATCAGGCGTAAACTAGCCGCTTGGAAAGGCTCCCTCCTCTCCCAAGCTGCTAAGTCCACGCTCACTATGGCGGTTCTCCAAAGCATCCCCGTCTATTTTATGTCAATTTTCAAAGCTCCTGCTTTGGTGCATTCCAAGATCGAGCAAATTCAGGGATCCTTCCTTTGGTGTGGACCTAAAAATTCTTGCAAGTTTCATCTGGTCAAGTGCGAAAAGGTGTGTCAACCTAAGGCTCATGGGGGCCTTGGTTTGCGAAGGTCGACTGATATGAATTTGGCCTTGATTGCTAAACAAACTTGGAAGGTGCTCACCAACTTTAAGGTGGAGTGGGTCTCCATGATTCATGACAAGTATTTGCAGCACAACTCATTGCTAAATAGTAACATCCCCTCCAATGGTTCGACCTTTTGGAAAGTTGTTCTTCATGCTAGACCCCTTGTCTCCAAAGGAATCAGATGGTTGCTGGGGGATGGCTCTTCTATTAGCTTATGGGATGACATATGGATCAAAGAAAAACCCCTCAATGACTATCCCTGTTTCTCTAGGTTACGTCAGGACTTTGAGAAAGCTTGGGGCCAAAGAGTGAAAGATTACATTGACGACCATAATCAGTGGAGGAGTTTCCCAGGCAGGGCTGGCACCCGGTTATCCGATTTGTTAAGAACCATCCTTATTCCCACTGTTGCTTCGTGCGATCGTATGATCTGGGCCAAGACCGACTGTGGTGAGTTTTCCATCAAGTCTATGTTCTCTCTCATTAGGGCTGCCCCTAGAACGTCCTTTCCCCCTGTTACAGTTTGGATCAAGCATATCATCCCAAAGATCGAGTTTTTTGCGTGGATTGCTATCCAGAATAAGGCGCTCACCATTGACAATTTGATGAAAATGGGGATCCTTGTCCCCAACAGATGTCACCTATGTTTATCTGCTTGGGAATAGGTTAACCATCTGTTCGTGGATTGCTCATTCTCCAGAGAGGGCCTCGACTTCCTAAACTCCTTTCAGATTTAGTGGGTCCACCCTAATTCCCTGGTGCAACTCTTTGCCCAGTGGCCCACCCCCTTCCGTTATCCCAAGCTTGCATTCCTGTGGAATATTTGCCTCCACCACTTTGTTTGGCAAGTGTGGCTCGAACGCAATCGTCGAGTCTTTTTGGAGACCTCCATCGACCGTATTTCGATCGCCATCAGATCCTTGTCTTTTGCCATCGAGAATTTCCAGCTCACCCCCTGGGCCTGTGTTCCTATCTGGCCTGTGGAAGTCTCCATCCTCACATCCCTTGGCATCCCCATCCCCAAGGGGGACCCCCCTCCCTCCCATCCCCGCTCCACGGTCGTTTGGCACCCCCCCATGGCAGGTTGGATCAAACTCAATTTCGATGGTGCTTCCAAGGGAAATCCTGGGTTGGCTGCTGCTAGGGGTGTTGTAAGGGATCATAATGGCTCCATTATTCTTGCCTTTGCGGAGAACCTCCACCACAAGACCAAAAATGTGGCCGAAGCCTAGGCTCTATGGCGTGGCCTCCAGCTCACCAAGCACCATCTGTCTAGGATCCACATTGAAGGTGATTCTGCTATCGTCATTGGATACTTGACTTCCAACAAGGACCCCCCGTGGAACATTAGGACTCTGATCAACGAATGTTGGGCCCTCCTTTGCAGACACAGCCAAGTGAAATTCAATCACATTTTCAAGGAGGCGAATAGGATTGCTGACAGGTTAGCAAATATTGGCTTGGGTAAACGTTCGTTGGAGGTGTGGCACCACTCTTTCCCGCCAGATGTCCTTCGGTTGGCACTTTCAGAAGCCCATGACAGACATACTATAATTGGATCTATTTTATGATGATTCTCCAAGCTCTAATTACTTTGAGTCTTCTACGCAGCTGCATTTCAAGCGCTATTTCAAGGTCTTTCTATGCTGGTTTTTAGTACTGTTTGGAGGGTCTTTTGTTTTTGTTGTTTATTTGCAATGGGTAGTCACAATTTTTGTTCCCCGTGTTGGTTCATCACTACCCTTCTCTTTGGGGTTTATGTATTCAGTTCTGATGTAAATCTGGGATAGGGACCCAGTTAAAACCCTGTTAATGATATTTCCTAACTTACCAAAAAAAATAATAATCTCATATTGATCCGATTGTTATCCTTAAATAGTTAATGAGCCTAGTTACTTCAACTAGATAACATAATCAGAAGTACAAGTTTTTTGTCCCATTTATGTTGGGAGTTTATATTATGCATATAATATATTTAAATAGTTGTTATTATTGAGATATATTAAATCGTAAATAGATATATATGTCTAGCCTACCAACCAATTACACTTTTATATAAGTTGTATGTTAATACATAAAGTTTGGGTCATATATATATATATGCTTATTGCTTAGATTATGCTTCCCTAAATATACCTTTGTATATGTTGTATGATCATATATGTCTAGTTGTCAGATGCTAAATAGATATATATACATAACTGCCAAATTAGTAATGATATGATCTACATCTAACATGGCAACCAACTACACTTTTGTATAAGTTGTATGTTACCATACATACACACACACATATTATCATTATCAATTGTATATGTTATATATATGTTGGTTGCCTATATGTGATACACGTTCATAAATAGATATATGTTTGATTGTCAATGATAGACCATCATCTAGCCTCATAACAAATAACACTTTTGTATAAGTTTATGTTAATACATAAAAATGTTATATATATTTGTCAAATATTTGACAACCATAAGAATATATCTACACTTATGTAGAGGTTATATGCAAATGCATAAAAATTATAGATATAGTTTAATATATATACTAGAAGAAAAAATCATAAAACAATACCTATACCTAGCCTATGATTGCACTTCTATATAAGTTATATGCAAGGAAACAAGGGTTTCAATTTTTATGTTTGTGTCATCCATAAATGTGCATAGAGATTATAGATAAATGACATATAAAAAGGAAATAGAAGAAAACAAATTGATTAAAAAGAAAAAAAATCATGAAAAAACTTTAATCAACACTTGTAAAAAACAAAAAACTGCAATAAAAAGAGGTTTCAACAAACTTTTATTTTAATAATAAAATATTATATTAATTTATTGTTTTTGTTATTCAATTACAATAAATTTAAAATACAATATACATTTGTCCTACAATGTAACAACCCTCCTTCACCGGACTCATTCTTGATATTTGATTTATGTATTGATGTGTGGATATCTAATGAATAATTTCATTTTATATTACCAGTATGTGTTGGTAGTTGCACTTTATAGTTGATTATACTGTTTTAGAATATGGTACTGTTGATGGAATTTATGGTTGCAGGGCTAGTTACTCTCACTGGTGGATTGGTATGGGACAACCACCAGAGTTGAGAGAAAATGAGAAATAATGGATGACATTCTCATAGACACCTCAAGGGTAAAAAGAAAACCCTTCATATAGGTGCATTGCATATGTGTGGTTATTTGAATGTACCCTTTTGGAAAGGAGATTTCTTAAGAAAAAGAGCCATCTTTGGTAGGCAGGTGATAGCATCATAGTTATCGTAAAATATTTTACTCAAGGAAGAACTTGATGTGTTGTTATTTTCATGTTAATTAGGCAATAATGGCTTAGCAAGAGGCTATGTATGGAATTGCTTGATATCGATGTTAATGGTTAATATTAAAATTTGATAATAACTAATTAGATGAATAATTTATTTAAATATTTTTCCAATGAAAGCAATCCTAAGAAGAAACAAGTTAAATTTAAGAGCACGATTAAAACACTAATTAAATTAGTACAAATAAAACTTGAGCGCAAAGATTATAATTTTAATATTGTACTTTGAGAAAGTTGGCAAGTGGTAATATTTAATAGCAATGTGATGTTGAGAAAACATTCCTCTTTGAGTAACGTAAATGCATGGAGGCCATGTTCAAACTTTTTATTTAATTGGCATTTTAGGAAAAACCTATTTGAAACCCATACCTCGAGGGATTTTAGAGCTAGCGAAGGTGTCGAAAGAAGACTGCAAGGAGACTAAGCCAGAAAGGATGAAGGATTGTTTGATTTGAGGTAATTCTTATCTAGTTACCTTAATGAAAATGAAAAACTTAAATCGCTTATTACTACATTGTTTAGTTTGTGGTTTATAGTTGCTCTTTTGTTGTTGCTTTGCAAGTTATTTTGGTTTAGTTTCGGTTAGCAACTTTTGTTACTGTGATACCTTATTGTAAAGCTAGTGGACAAGTCACATCTTTGCTTTTGTGTAGCTTAGCCTTTGCATTGAGTTGGTTACTATGTTTGATTCTACTATGTAATAGTTTTGGTCTTGAGTCAATTCTCCAAGTTCTAGGTAGCCTTAGCATTGAGCATTGTTATTATCTTCTATTTTGTTCCTTTTTATCTTAGAAATCTAAAGTCTTTTATTGACCTTTGCATGGATGTCATTGCTCAAGTGGTCTATTGAACGTTTTTTAGAGTCTCCTCTATTGCTACATGTAGTACATTCGTGTGCAGATAATTGTGGTCATGTCGTTGCACTAATTACCAATTATGGACCCATGCTCTCTAGTGGCTCCTTTGGAGGTTGTGTTGCTCAGAGGTATCTTTGTGTTGCTTCATAGGCTTTTGTAGCTTTTGAGCATGCGGACAATGATGTGTTAGAAGGTGGAGATGGCTAACTTCTTAAGTTTTTATTATTATTAAATATTTTCTTGCGCAAGGTTTATTTAGGGTTTTATTGTTGCTTGGGTATTGGTTGATTGCTATCTTGTGTTTGGAATCAAATTTAATTGATTGTTGGTTTCTAAAGCTATGTCATAAAGGCTTTAATAAGAGACTTTAATTTTATAATGTATGGTTTTAGATAACATAATGGATAGTCACCAATGAAGTTTTATTATGGAGCATTTTCCTTTAAAGTCATTTGAGAGATCTATAACTTTTTATAATGTGATTATGTGAATATTAATTATTTAGGGAGATGCATAGTCTTATTAAAGAAAAATACACTTATTATGCTTTATAGAAGTAATGCTTGAATGTATAAATAATTGAATATATTGACAATTGAAATGTAGGTTCTTTTTTTTATTTGTATGGAAGAATAGATGAATTAGAATTCTATTTTATTGATTTAAGCATTTTGGTAAATCACATTTTAAGATTTAAATGCTTGTGAATAGCATCACACAACAATATTTATCTTTATATAATGATTTTATGAGGCTTGGGTAGATAAGAAATTCATTATTGAGAAAAGTATGAGATTCTCTCTATTTGCATGTATTGTATCTTGCATGGATGTATGTGGTTGCATTTTGCATGTTAAGTTGCATATGCATTATCATGAGTTGTCTTGATCCCTAGACTTTTACACAAGTTTGAGGAAAAGATCTACCAAGAGGAAGACCTTGAAAGAGAAGATGGAACTAGGGATCCATTTTATGTTGAAATGCATTATTGTATTTGAAGAAAAGGAGTACTTGAAAAGAATTTGTAATTGAAATTATGCAAATATTTTGATGAAGAAAAAATGTATTGTAAATATGTTGTTCTAGTATTTCAAGACTTGATCAAGAATAAATGATTACTTGTGGTTATTTTGTTATGGAAGTTCTTGAAATATTAGTTATGTGCAAAACGAAATAATAAGTTTAGTGTATAAATTTTAATTATAATGTTTTGATCATGTGTTATTCTTCCATTGTAGGATAAAAGGAAATATTAAATGCTAATATTTATAAGTAATTAGACATTAGCAAAGTGTTATGATGCATTTGATTATGTTAATATAACACTTTATTTGAAAGCATTGAAATTATATTCTTTGGGGAGATGTTTTAAAGGTTAGATTCTTGGGGTTCTTGGGTGTGACATTAGAGTCATCTTAGGATCCTAGAGTGAAGAAGGTAACCCAATCCTAATGGGAGTTGCAGTGATGCAATAACAAAATATTTATGAATGATACACCTTGAATAGCGAGGATTAGGTGTTCCAAAGCGGCGAGGCTTTTGAATCATTCACAAAGCGGTAGTGGTGGCACCTTGAATGGTGAGGATCAAGTGACCATGCTCATTACTAGGTGAGTGGCAGTGGCCTTAGCCTGCAGAGGTGTGGTAACTAAGCACTAAGACATTATTCCATAATAGACCTACATAGACAAACTTATGTAGAGTTAAGAAAAAAGGCATTCCCCTTCAAGTATTATGGGCCTCAATGGATAATCCCTATATCATGGTTAAGTTGTCCTATACCATTGAGGGTATATGAAATATGGGGGACCACTATTGACTTCTTTTCTAAATGGTGAGGTTTATAAAAGTGAACCCTAAAAATATGGGATGTTGATCACTCATGTTCACTTCAGTGTCATCTACAACGACAATAAACTCAAAATGTGGTTATGCCTTACAATGTTGAAGATTATTGTGACTTATGTGTGAACCTTACTCATAAAAATATATATCTCTCTCTTGGTTGGTTTTGTTGGGTTATTACATGTAGGAACACCCTAGCGGTATGTCATTGGGCTGTTATCCAGGCTACCCAAGTTCAAATCATGGGAAGGAAGGTCCTTGTTGTGCCCTTGGGAGTGTGGCCTTAATTGTGCGACCTCATGTACTTCTAAAATAATAAAGGTAAAAATGAAACATAGTTGAAAATTAGCTAAAAAAATCCATGTCTAAAAATAATGTCTTGCCTTGTTCATGCCCTAGCCCTCCTTGCTCCTCCCATCATCTAGACCCTGATTAACAAATATCTGCAATTTTATTTTTTGTGACTTGAAAATCATCACTGCCCTTATCCAAGAAGATTGACTTCACAGGGTCATATCTCCCTAATACTACTCGAATTTCTTCACATGACCACTCATTTTAAATATCTTCAAATTTCACATAATCTAGTCCAAGAATCATGTGAATCAGACAATCCTTCTCAAATATAGGGCTCCTAAAAGATGAGACATTTTTCTAGAAAATTTACCTTAATGTTGCCCTTGTTTCAAACGATTGTCTTCACATGGTCATTCTTTAGAATTAATGTGTTGTAAAAATACTAAAAAAAATAAATATATGGATATCAAACAAGTTAATTTACATAACTTAAAGAAATTATGTATTTTTTAATAAAATTTTCTTATTTACAATCAAGTCATAGGGATTTAAAAATAAATAAATAGAAAATAATAAATCTTCTAAAACTATGACAAACTTTTGCATTAAAAATATTGTCTCCTCTATAAACATGCTCTATTCTACATGGTCATACAAATAAAACTAAAATAACATAATAGAAGTCAAAGTAAAATCTATTAATTACAAACCTAATGGACAACCTTAAAAATATATAACATAAATTTAAGTGTGCATTGACATATCCCAAAATATGGAGGTAAATATGCACATAAACACACGATGATTCTTAAAACTCACAAAAAAAACTATGATACCTTGGAATAGATCAATAGCACAACAAACCAAAAGGAAAAACAAGGGAAAAACAAACAAGGAAAATAAATAAAAGTACTAGTTTATTTTTCATGAGGTGGTATCCAAGTAAACCAATACACTTGTGTATGGATTGTATTTTTGTCTAATGAATTGGTATTAATCATCGATAAATGGGTATTATAATAAATAGGAACATACCTCTTTCCTAAGGACTTATACAACCATGTCAATAGATATGACAATAAATTTTATGATGATGATATATAACAAGAAGATAAATACCAAAAGATTCTCTACGATTATGGATTTTGGATAATGCCCTAATACTTACATGCATATAGAAAGAGTGCAAAAGCAAATAAATGAAATTTTACAAAAATATTTAAAGATGATAGTCTTTACCGTGGTGTATTCTTATGATGGAATTTTATTCAACTTTAATATGTATTTTCTTAGTTAATGCATTGTGTGCATGCATTAATAATCTCAAATTGATCCTATTATTATCCTTAAATAGTTAATGAGCCTAGTTACGTCAACTAGATAACATAATCAGAAGTATAAGTTTTTTGTCCCATTTATGCTGGGAGTTTATATTATGCATATAATGTGTTTGAATAGTTGTTACTATTGAGATATATTAGATCGTAAATAGATATATATGTTTAGCCTACCAATCAATTACACTTTTATATAAGTTGTATGTTAATACATAAAGTTTGGTTCATCTATATATATATAATTGTTAATTGTATATGTTGTATGATCATATATGTCTAGTTGTCAGATGGTAAATAGATATATATGCATAACTGCCAAATTACCAATGATATGATCTACATCTAACATGACAACCAACTACACTTTTGTATAAGTTGTATGTTACCATACATACACACACATATTATCATTGTCAATTGTATATGCTATATATATGTTGGTTGTCTAAATATGTTGGTTGCCTAGATACACGTTCATAAATAGATATATGTTTGATTGTCAATGATACACCATCATCTAGACTGATAACAAATAATATTTTTGTATGTTTTATGTTAATACATACAAATATTATATATATATATATATATATTTATTTATTTATTTATATATATATATATAATAGAAGAAAAAGTCATAAAAAACTACCTACACCTAACCTATGATTGCACTTCTATATAAGTTATATGCAAGGCAACAAGGGTTTCGATTTTTATGTTTGTGCCATCCATAAATATGCATAGAGAGTATAGATAGATGACATATAAAAAGGAAATAGAAGAAAACAATTTGATAAAAAAGAAAAAAAATCATTAAAAAACTTTAATCAACACTTGTAAAAAAACAAAAAAGTGCAATAAAAAGAGGTTCAACAAACTTTTATTTTAATAATATAATATTATCTTAATTTATTGCTTTTGTTATTCAATTACAATAAATTTAAAATACAATATACATTTGTCCTACAATGTAACAACCCTCCTTCACAGGACTCATTCTTGACATTTGATTTATATATTGATGCGTGGATATCTAATGAATAATCTCATTTTATATTACCAGTATGTGTTGGTAGTTGCACTTTATGGTTGATTATACTGTTTTAGAATATGGTACTGTTGATGGAATTTATGGTTGTAGGACTAGTTACTCTCACTGGTGGATTGATATGGGACAATTACCAAAGTTGAGAGAAAATGAGAAATGATGGATGACATTCTCATAGACACCTCAAGGGTAAAAAGGAAACCCTTCATATAGGTGCATTGCATATGTGTGGTTGTTTGAATGTACCCTTTTGGCAAGGAGATTGCTTAAGCAAAAGAACCATCCTTGGTAGGTAGGTGATAGCATCATAGTTATAGTAAAACCTCTTACTCAAGGAAGAACTTGGTGTGTTGTTTTTATCTTAATTAGACAATAATGGCTTAGCAAGAGGCCATGTGTGGAATTGCTTGATATCGATGTTAATGGGTATTATTTTTTTTTTTTTTTGAAAATTTTGAAAAAACTTGTATTAAAACAAAGATCAATTACAAATTGGGAAGGGAAATTTCCCATCCGAAATCAAAGAGAACACCAGCTTACAAAAGGAAGGAAGATTTGCAATGGGGCCAAATCTCCTAAACCATTAACTAGCAAACAGGGGGGTCAGATTGGTCTGTAGATGCAACTTGTTGCGAAATCGCGACACTCTTGCCCTCTTCTCCTTTGGCCGCGAAAATGCAACATGTCGCGATATCGCGACACTTTTTTCCTTTGGGCGCGACAATGCAACATGTCGCGATATCGCGACACTTTTTCCTCTTCTGTCCGTGACATTGCAACATGTCGCGATATCGCGACACTTTTTCCTCCTTTGGCCGCGGCAAAGCAACATGTCGCGATATCGCGACACTTTTTCTCCTTGGGCAAGCGTTGCAACATGTCGCGAAATCGCGACACCTTTTCCTCCTTTTGCCGCGACGAAGCAACATGTCGCGATATCGCGACACTTTTTCTTTCTCGGCCGCGACGAAGCAACATGTCGCGATATCGCGACACTTTTTCTTTCTCGACCGCGACGAAGCAACATGTCGCGATATCGCGACACTTTTTCTTTCTCGACCGCGACGAAGCAACATGTCGCGATATCGCGACACTTTTTCTCTTTCGCGCGACGAAGCAACATGTCGCGATATCGCGACACTTTTTCTTTCTCGGCCGCGACGAAGCAACATGTCGCGATATCGTGACACTTTTTCTTTCTCGACCGTGATGAAGCAACATGTCGCGATATCGTGACACTTTTTCTTTCTCTACCGTGACAAAGCAACATGTCGCGATATCGCGACACTTTTTCTCTTTTGGCCGCGACGAAGCAACATGTCGCGATATCGCGACACTTTTTCTTTCTCGGCCGCGATGAAGCAACATGTCGCGATATCACGACACTTTCTCTCTTTCGACCGTGACCAAGCAACATGTCGCGATATCGCGACATCTTTCCTCCATTGACCGCGACCAAGCAACATGTCGCGAAATCGTGACATCTTTCCTCCCTTGGCCGTGACCAAGCAACATGTCACGATATCGTGACGCCTTTCCTTCCTTGGCCGCGACCAAGCAACATGTCACGATATCGCGACGCCCTTCCTCCCTTGGCCGCGACCAAGCACCATGTCACGATATCGTGACACCTTTCCTCCCATGGCCGCGACCAAGCAACATGTCGCGATATCGTGACAACTATCCTCCCTTGGCCGCGACGAAACAAAATGTCGCGATGTCGCGACACCTTTCCTCCAGTGACCGCGACCAAACAACATGTCGCGATATCGCGACAACTATCCTCCCTTGGCCGCGATGAAACAAAATGTCACGATATCGCGACAACTTTCCTCCCTTGGCCGCGATGCAGCAGCATGTCGCGAAATCGCGACACCATTCCACCCTTTGCTTTTTCCTTGATCATTAGCTCAGGGACCTTTCAAGACCCTGCCTAATCGCCTCGTCCTCAGTAGCCATGTCACTATGCAACTGAACCCCAACCTCCTTCTCAGCACCAATCTTAGCCAGGAAGTCGGCCGCTTTGTTTAAATCTCTACTCACGTAGACTGGAACCACATCATCTAATTGCCTCCATAGTTCCTTAATTTGATTGACAAGAATCCTCAACCTCCAAGCTTTCAAGGCAAAGTTCCTCATGCAATCTAGAGCTCCGACCATTATTTGAGAATCTGATTCGAGTATTATCCTCCTATGGCCCTGTTTAACTGCCCAAATAGAAGCAGATTTGATAGCTATGGCTTCTGCTTCATTGTTTGTAGCTCTTCCCAAGCCTTGCAGTTCCCAATAGAGCACTGCTCCAACATGATTACGACAAACCACTCCAATTCCAGCTCTACCCAGGTTGCCTTTTGCAGCTCCATCAGTATTAATTTTAATCCAACCTACTGGGGGTGGTTTCCAACTAGCTCTGATCTGTTCCTCTTGCATTTCAAGTCCTTCTTCCATTGCCCCGACAACCACCTGAGTTTCCTCTTTAGCATAGACGGCCACAGTTTCAGTGACTTTGCTCCAAATGACCTGCCAAACTCCATCTAACGAAGAAAAAGTTTCTCTAAAGATTCTAGCATTTCTCTCCAACCACACTTGCCACCAAATGAAGTTTAATCCAAGCTCCCAACCAAGACGAAGAGCTTTAGATTTAAATCTACCCCTCTTCCATCTTTCCCAGATATTAATTCGGTTCAAGTCACTATTAACTTGAATTTTAAAACATGAAAACCATCTCTTCCAGATCGGCGCGTGAAAGAGCACTCAAACATCAAGTGGTCGACTGTTTCCTCGCTCTTGTAGCATAATACACATTGGGAAGGGCCGATGATTCCTTTACATCTGAGATTATCAAAAGTGAGAATTCCATTGTGCATGAACTGCCAGGCAAAAAAGTTAACTTTCAGCCACCCTTTGGAATGCCAAATCTTTCTCCAATCCTCAACCTGAAAAGTATGCGGGGGAGGCTCGGAAGGATCTTGTCATATCCGTCCTTCACCGTGTAGACACCAAGGCTCCCATAGCCCCAAGCTAATTCATCCTCCTCGTCTCTACCTGTGAGGAATATTTCTGTCAAGATTTTAGTCATGATGGGTGCCAAATCCGGAGGGATTGAAATTGGCCACTCATCCAACTTCTTAAACTGCTTAAACTTGTAATCCCCCAGATGACTAGTGGTGAAATAACTTTCAATTTGAACCCATCCCTTGGTTTCAATGGCTGCTTTTAAAGGTTGCAATTCAGGAAATTCGACAATGATAGGTGGGTATTGATCCCAAGAATCTGACCAAAAACGTGCCTTCTCCCCTCTCCCCACTTTCCAAAATAATCGATCTTTTACAACCTGAGATCCTAACTTGAGAGCCTGCCACACTAAGGATCCAATACCTTCCAAAGGGAAATGACCCACCTCATTTGGGTTAACATGTCCCAAATATTTACTGGTTAGGATTCTACTGAATAAGGAAGTTGGCTGGGAAATCCACCTCCAGTAAAGCTTTCCAGCCAAAGCTTTATTATTTATCTTAGATCTTCTCAGACCCAAACCTCCTTTTACCTTGGGCTGGGTCACTTTGTCCCAACCAACTAAGGCCCATTTCCTCTCGCCTTTTGCTCCTTCCCATAAAAATTTTCTGGCCATCTTGTCCAACTCTTTCCATATAGTATGTGGGGCAGCCAAGATAGAGAATTTATAAATTGGCATGGCCTGAATGATTGATTGTAGAAAAGTTAATCTACCCCCATAGCTTAACCATTTGTGAGACCAATGATTGATTCTATCCTTGATACAATCCAAAAGATTCCTCCAGATCTCTATTTTTAGTTTTTTGAAGTGCAAAGGGACCCCCAAGTAAACCACTGGGAGAGAAGTCCTTGTGAATCCCAAGATCTCTAAGATTCTGCCCTGAAGCCTCTGATCAAGATTGAAAAAGACCACTTTGGATTTTTTATCATTGATGACTTGGTTTGAAGCCCTAAGGTAGACACTAAGAGTATCTCTGATCATTCTTGCTTCCCTGAAGCTGGCAACTCCCACCAATCCAGTATCATCCACAAACTGTAGGTGAGTCAAAACTTCCTCACCCACCTTGATACCCGTTAGCAAACCTTGTTGTCTTCTTCTCAAGAAAAGTCTACCTAGTCCTTCAACCAATATGAGAAACAAATAGGGAGAGCAGGGATCCCCTTGACGAAGGCCACGGGTGGCTCCAAATGGTTGCGAGGGGAGACCCTTGATTAACACCGAGTATGTCGGAGTAGAGACACAACTCATGACCCATTCTATCCAATCCTGAGAGAAACCAAAGGCTGCCATCATCTTTGCCAAGAAGCTCCACTCCACCCTATCATAGGCCTTTGACATATCTAATTTTATGAACATTCCTTTATTACCGAAGTTTGCATTGAATGGATTGCCTCTTGAGCTAGAACCACCCCATCCAGGATCTGTCTACCCTCAACAAAACCCCCTTGCTCTGAGGAGATAATGTTATGTAAAAGAGGTTTTAGTCGCTCAACCATTACCTTTGTGATTATTTTATATATCACATTGCATAAGGCAATAGGTCTATAATCTGAAATATGAACCCCCTTCTCCCCTTTTGGAATTAAGGTGATGAAAGTATGATTTAATGCTTTAAGCATTCTTTTATTACCTCTGGACTCCTCTATAACAACCATTACATCCTCCTCCAAGTTATCCCAAAAGGCCTGAAAAACTCAATTGGAAAGCCATCTGGACCTGGAGTTTTTTCGGTGCTCATTCCAAAGACCACATCCTTCAGTTCCTCTCTTTCAATGGGTTTGAGAAGGGACTGATTTTCTTCTTCAGAGATAACAGAAGGTATGACATCAAGAACGTCGTTTTGAGCCTCTTCATCTTGCACCATACTTTCCTTAAAAAGTTCAGAAAAATAATCCATTGCATGGGACTGCATACCTGGAAGAGTATCAAAGGAGTGTCCATTCTCATCTTGAAGGGCTTCCATGTTATTCATCTGTCTCCTAGCACATGCAGTCCGATGGAAAAATTTGGTATTTCTATCACCTTCTAATAACCAAGTGGTTCTTGCTCTCTGTTTCCAGAAGGTCTCCTCTTGGTTGTCAATGTCCTCAACCGCTTTACGCAAGGCATCATCCTCGGCTTTGAGCTGCTCAGTAATTGTTCCTTCCCTAAATTGTCTTTGGACCTCATCCCATCTGGCCACCAAAGGAGCTTTTTGGACCTGGAAGTCTGTTTTGTTAGCTCGCCTCCAAAGTTTCAGTTGAGCTTTGACATGATGAAGTTGTTTGTGGAATCTAAACATTGTTGTCCCATAGGCTGGGCGGCCCTCTTCCCACCACTGAGGAATTTTCTTTCGAAGTTCCTCTTTTTGTAACCAAAAATTCTCAAATTTAAATGGTTTGTGATGCTGCCCTGTCTTAGTCCCTCCTTCCAACAAAATGGGAAAGTGATCTGAAACAGGACCCTCCAAAATCTGAAATTTTGTATTCCATTTTACAAATGCCTCCTCCGAAACCAAAAAATGGTCTAACTTTACCTTCCTGCTATGTGGCTCCCTCCTCTTATTAGTCCAAGTATAGTTGGTACCGGGGCCTTTGATATCCACTAAGTGTAAAGCCTGGACTTGAGCAATCATAAGTCGATCCCCTGGGTCCAAAATTGGGGTTCCCCCTTCCCGATATCTAGAGGATAATTTAGCATTAAAGTCCCCAAGCAATAATCCAGTCTAAATCTTCCCTTGAGATTCTCATGTTATGCACAACTTTCCATTGGAGCCGCTGACCATCAAGGTTTTGAGCCCCATAAAAATTTGTGATTAAAACATGTTCAGTCTGTGACATTATTCCTAAAATGTGATGTGAGAACACCCCTCCAGGCTAGATGTTCTATTGCAGTCCAATCAAGAGAGTTCCAAAGAGTAACAATCCCCCTGAGGCCCCTTGGGCAGCCACATCCATATGACCAGCACCCCTCCAAATTTTGTTAACTGTTTTACACATAAGATCTAACGACATTTTTGTCTCCTGAATAAGCAAAAAGTCTGTTTTACAGTTTTCTAAGAGTCTTCGAACAACAGATTGATGGGTTCTACTGTTTAAACCCCTAACATTCCATGATTGTATAATCATTAGTTACCTTGAGAGCAATAAGAATCTATTGGCCTCACCGATCCTCCAGTGATCAGTTTGTCTCCTTGAGTTGCTAGCAATTCCTTATTTGATTTTCTACCCACTCCTTGAGAGTTGCCATTCTTTGATCTCTTTTCCACCTGAGTTATCCCTAAAGTTGGCCTTTCTCTGTTCTTTTCTGCTATTCCCATGCTGACATCCTTGATCATTGGCTGCTCTTGGTTATGAACTATCAATGCCCCAACACTCTCGAGCTGCGGTAACCCACTGTGGTCAATTACCTGCTCTATGACGGGGGGAGAAGAAAGAGGAGCTTGAACGTGAATGTTATTATTTTCACTATTACCATCCACGCCTTCCATGAATTGTTCCTCTTGGTCCACTAGTGTCTTAAATATTTCATACCTATTGGCGGGTTTGAGGTGGGTTTGCTCCTTGCCATCTTTTTTCTTTTGCCTTCTCCTTCTTTTAGGCTGTTCAAAACCATCTCTCTGAGCTTCATTGCCCTGGGAGGTATTGGCTTGTTCTTTGTTTATTGTTGCCTTACCCTCCTTAGGAAGATTCGACATTCCTAGAGGAGCCTCCATTTTTGTGGTCATATTATTTGGGCAAAATCGGGCCAAATGCCCGTGTTTGTGGCAAACTCTGCATCTAAAGGGCAGAGCCTCATAATCCAATTGTTGAATCCATGATAGTCCTGCAAGTTCAAGTTCCACCTCTGTCGGGAGAGGCTGGCTAAGATCCATTTCCACACATATTCTTGCGTAAACAACTGTGTTCCCTTCTATTGTGTCTTTGGAGACACCCAAATGTCTTCCAAGGGAATTACCGATCATCTCCAAAACCTGCTCACTCCAAAACTCCATTGGAAGTGCATACAGACGGATCCAGACCGGGACAGCAGTGGGTTCAATTCGGGGATCGAAACCCACTCTCCAGGGTTGAACAAATAAACTTGTCGGACCATAATTCCTCTTCTCTGATTCGAAAGCCCTGTTTCTATCGGCCAGAGAAGAAAAACTAACAATAAAATACCCATTGCTAATAAACCACAAAGAGTACTCACCATGAGGCTCCCAGTTTTGCCGGACCCAGGAGTGCAAAAAATTTAGGGTAGGGCGAATACCCATGAATTTGCAGATCAAATCGTGATTGGCTCTGTATAAGACTGTTTCTTCGACCATCCTTGGCTCAATGACAATCTTGGGCCGTGAATCGGATTGTTGTAGGCATCCATTGACTCGATGCACTGTTGATCTGTTTCTCGCAGCCGTAAAGAGCATTTTAAAGGCAGATCTTTGAGCTTCGTCCGTCTTGGATGGAGATTTATCTTTTAGCATATCTGCATAAGAGCTATTCCTCCCTAGGAGAGGATCCGGAGAAGTCCCCATTGGACCCTCCTGGAGCAGCAATCTTGCCTTCAGATCCACAGTAACCAGAAATCTCTTCGAAAACCCAACCGATGCCCTAGATTTTCCTTAGCTTCAGAAACCCTAGTTCATCGCTTCCCACCTCAGAGACTTTGAAGTTCCATATTCCCATTTATTGATTTCATAGTTGGAAGTGGAATTTTATCCCTTATGGATGGGTTTTTAGGATACAACCAAATTATAATAGCTCCTGAAGACCAACCTAAAATTAACTTTTATGTTAATGGGTATTATTAGCATTCAATAATAACTAATTAGATGAATAATTGATTTAAATATTTTTCTAATGAGAGCAATATTGGGAAGGAACAAGTTAATTTTAAGAGCACAATTAGAACACTAATTAAAGTAGTGCAAATAAACCTTGAGCACAAAGGTTATAATTTTAATGTTGTGCTTTGAGAAAGTTGGCAAGTGGCAATCTTTAATAGCAATGTGATGTTGAGAAAACATCCCTCTTTGAGTAACCTAAATGCATGGAGGTCATGTTCAAAATTTTGATCTAATTGGCCTTTCAGGAAAAACCTATTTGAAACCCATACCTCGAGGGATTTTAGAGCTAGCGAAGGTGTTGAAAGAAGACTGCAAGGAGACTAAGCCAGAAAGGATGAAGGATTACTTGATTTGAGGTAATTCTTAGATAGTTACCTTAATGAAAATGGAGAACTTAAATCACTTATTACTGCATTGTTTAGTTTGTGGTTTATAGTTGCTCTTTTGTTGCTGCTTTGAAAGTTATTTTGGTTTAGTTTCGGTTAGCGATTTTTGTTACTGTGATACCTTATTGTAAGGCCAGTGGATTGGTTGCATCATTGCTTTTGTGTAGCTTGGCCTTTGTATTGAGTCGGTTGCTGTGTTTGGTTCTATTGTGTGATAGTTTTGGTCTTGAGTCAATTCTCCAAGTTCTAAGTAGCCTTAGCATTGAGCGTTGGTCTTATCTCCTATTTTATTCCTTTTTATCTTAGAAACCTAAAGTATTTTATTGACCTTTGCATGGATGTTGTTGCTCAAGTGGTCTATTGAACATTTTTTAGAGTCTCCTCTATTGCTACATGTAGTACATTTGTGTGCAGATCATTGTGGTCACATAGTTGCACTAAGTGCCAATTATGGATCCATGCTCTCTAGCGGCTCCTTTGGAGGTTGCATTGCTCAAAGGCATCTTCGTGTTGCTTCGTAGTTTTTTGTAGCTTTTGAGAATGCGGACAACAATGTGTTAGAAGGTGGAGATGGTCAACTTCTTAAGTTTTTATTATTATTAAATATTTTATTGTGCAAGGTTTATTTAGGGTTTTATTGTTGCTTGGATATTGGTTGATTGTTATCTTGTGTTTGAAATCAAATTTAATTAATTGTTGGTTTCTAAAGCTATGTCATAGAGGCTTTAATAAGAGACTTTCATTTTATAATGTATGGTTTTAAAAAACATAATGGATAGTCATCGATGAAGTTTTATTATGGAGCATTTTCCTTTAAAGTTACTTGAGAGATCTAAAACTTTTTATAACGTGATTATGTAAATATTAGTTATTTAGGGAGATGCATAGTCTTATTAAATAAAAATACACTTATTGTGCTTTATAGAAGTAATGCTTGAATGAATGTATAAATAATTGAATATATTGACAATTGAAATGTAGGTTCTTTTTTATTTGTATGGAAGAATAGATGAATTATAATTCTATTTTATTGATTTAAGCATTTTGGTAAATCACATTTTAAGATTTATAAGCTTGTGAATAGCATCACACAACAATATTTATCTTTAAATAATGAATTTTTGAGGCTTGGGTAGATAAGAAATTCATTATTGAGAGAAGTATGAGATTCTCTCTGTTTGTATGCATTGTATCTTGCATGGATGTATGTGGTTGCATTTTGCATGTTAAGTTGCATATTATTATCATGAGCTGCCTTGATCCCTAAACTTTTACACAAGTTTGAGGAAAAGATCTACCAAGAGGAAGACCTTGAAAGAGAACATGGAACTAGGGATCCGTTTTATGTTGAAATGCATTAATGAATAAAAGGAGTACTTTAAAAGAATTTGTAATTGAAATTATGTAAATATTTTGATGAAGAAAAAATATACTGTAAATATATTGTTCTAGTATTTCAATACTTGATCAAGAATAAATGATTACTTGTGGTTATTTTGTTATGGAAGTTCTTGAAATATTGGTTATGTGTAAAACGGAAGAATAAGTTTAGTGTATAAATTTTGATTATAATGTTTTGATGATGTGTTATTCTTCCATTGTAGGATAAAAGGAAATGTTAAATGCTAATATTTGCAAGTAATTAGACATTAGCAAAGTGTTGTGATGCATTTGATTATGTTAATATAACACTTTATTTGAAAGCATTGAAATTACATTATATGAGGGAGATGTTTTAAAGGTTAGACTCTTGGGGTTCTTGGGTGTGACATTAGAGCCATCTTAGGATCCTAGAGTGAAGAATGTAACCCAATCCTAGTGGGAGTTGTGGTGATGCAATAACCAAATATTTATGAATGATACACCTTGAATAGTGAGGATTAGGTGTTCTAAAGCGACGAGGCTTTTGAATCATTCACAAAGCGATAGTTATGGCACCTTGAATGGTAAGGATCAAGCGACCATGCTCATTACTAGGTGAGTGGCAACGACCTTAGCCTGCAGAGGTGTGGTAACTAAGAACTAAGATATTATTCCATAATAGACCTACATAGACAAACTTATGTAGAGTTAAGAAAAAAGGCATTCCCCTTCAAGTATTATGGGCCTCAAAGGATAATCCCTACATCGTGGTTAAGTTTTCCTATACCGGTGAGGTTTTATGAAAGGTGGGGGACCACTATTGACATCTTTTATAAATGGTGAGGTTTAGAAAAGTGAACCCCAAAAATATGGGATGTTGGCCACTCATGTCCACTTGAGTGTCATCTACAATGACAATTAACTCAAAATGTGGTTATGCCTTACAATATTGAAGATTATTGTGACTTCTGTGTGAACCTTACTCATAAAAAATATCTCTCTCTTGGTTGGTTTTGTTGGGTTATTACACGTAGGGACATCCTAGCAGTACATTGTTGGACTGTTATCCAGGCTACCTAAGTTTAAATAATGGGAAGGAAGGTCATTGTTGTGCCCTTGGGAGTGTGGCCCTAATTGTGCCACCTATTGTACTTTACCTACATTCAAAAAATACAACATACATTTTATTTTTAAATGATATATATATATATATATATATATATATATATATATATATATATATATATATATATATATATATATATATATATATATATATATTAATGGTGAAAAATAGGGTTTTAAAAGGTCCTAGAACCTTTTACATTAGAGGAGGCAAAGAAAGATAAGGCTAATTAAGCACAGGCCAGCCTCCAAGGCCAAAAGAAATATAAATTAAACTAAAACAACCATCCAAAAGCAAAGACCAATCCACCACTCAACAGGGCATAAAGGAGAACATCAAGATGTAGATAACAAAACTCCAAACTCAAAGAGCAAGGATGAAGGCAAAACACCAAGCATATTCCTTTAAGTGGTAACCACCAGGGAGCAAAAGGGTCACCCCCCTAAAAAAAACCCCAAAGAGAGGATCACTAGAACACAAATGAGATCTCATCCAAGCAGAAAGACAATATAAATACCTACTAGATAGGTAGACCCAATGCTTCCAAAGCAACAATTGTCAGTAACCGCGAAGGAAAATTATCTTCCTAAATTCTAAACTGGCTACTATCCACCCCCAAATTGGCCATAACATCAACAACCTAGTTACCTTCCCTATAAATATGCTTAATTTTAACTTCTAACATACCTTCCATAATCTTTGATGTGTCCTTAATAATATTCAAGATAAAATAATTATTAGTCTTTCCAACCTGTAGATCCCGAATGATGTTCAAGGAGTCAACCTGGTGATTACCTAAGAAAAGAGCCTTAGCTTTAGGTAGGTGGTTGGTTTGAATACCATAATATTCATCATAAGCCCAAATGACCTCACCATTATCATTTCTAACAACACCCCATCCACCAGCCCTTCTGGGATTACCTTTGGCAACCCCATCAAAGTTTAGAATGACCCACCCTTTAGCTGGTTTATGCCATCTAGTAGCCAATATTTTTTGAATAGTGGATACAAAAACAAAATTCTCTAGATTCAGATTCCAACTAACAACAACCTCTTTCTCCACAACTTCCTCCCTACCATTTCCAACATCAAAGACAATCAGGTTATTCTCAATAGCAACTTTAATCCTTCTAAATACAAAGGATTCATCCCTAGTAATATCCTTGAAAATTCTTTTGTTCCTCTCCTACCAGATTCCTCATAAAAAACTAGAAAGAACCAGATCGCACACCCTAGCGAGTCTGTGACTGATGAAGGGGGATTTCCACTGAGTGAAAAATTCCTTAAAAGTTTGAGGTAAAGTCCATTTGATGGAATAAGAATCCAATAAAGCATTGAGCACCTTATTTGAGAAATCACAATGGATGAAAAGATGATCCATAGATTCAACATCCTTAGAACACAAGAGACAAATATTGGGAAGATGGAATCCTTTCTTACATAAATTATCAATAGTCAAAATTTTATTTTGCAAACACAACCATAAAAAAAAATGTAATCTTGGGGATCAAATGAGGATACCAAACCCTTTTTGTTGGAAAAGATCCTCCCTTGGATAATGATTGGGCCTCATATGTAGTCTTGACAGAAAAAATATCTTTAGGAGAATGAGTCCATAGAAGGAAGTCCTTGTCATTCTATTGAGGAAGAAAGTATTGTTGCAACAACATGTTCAACCTTGCCAAACTCTAAAAGATCTAAAGATCAGTTATATATAAATTCAGATGCTTCCAAGTCCTCTTGCCATTAGTGATGATTATCTAGTCAATTCCTTTTTCTCCATATTTTAGAAATAAATGAGCCTTCAACTCATAAAACTTAGGACTAAGAAAGAGAGGTTCAGGAAGAATCCAAGTATCCTCCCAAAAGAACACATCCTTACCATTTCCAATTTGCCACCACATACCCTCTGCAACCAAAATTTTGACCCCCAATAAACCATTCCATATCACAAAGCCCCTAGGAGGAGTAACATTTCTAAAAAAAGAAATGTGATTTTCCAGATACTTATCTCTCATAATATCTTTCCACAGATGGTCCTCCTCAACACATAATGTCCAGGTTGTTTTTGAAATCAATACCTTATTGAACAACAACAAATTTTTGATCCCAAGACCACCTTCTTTCCTATAAAAACAAACCCTATCCCAAGAGACAAGGGACACCCTCTATTTATCCTCCACCCCAACCCATAGAAATCTCCTAAATATCTAGTCAATCCTCCTCCTAACTTTGAAGGGAATTATAAAAAGAGACATATAATAGATGAGAATGTTTTGGAGGGTATCTTGAAGCAATTGCAACTTACCTGCTTGGCTCAGGATATTACCTTTCCACCCAACTAACTTACGTTGAATCCTATCCAATACAGGAGACTACAACTCTTCCTTCATCCTCTTAGTAAACAACGACATACCTAGATATAAAGAAGGAAGGTTAGCAATGCCACAACCAAAAATTCTTGCAATTCTATGTTGAAGTTGTCCCCCTGTATTCACAAAAAATATTTGAATTTTATAGAAGTTAATTTTTTGGTTGGAAGCTTTCTCATACAACTGCAAAATATTCAAAAATACCTTAGCCTCTCTCAAAGTAGCCTCCCCAAGAATTACAGTGTCATCTACAAACTGTTGACAAGAAACTGCCTATGCAATACAAGCAGGTCTAATGCCCTTAATATTAGAGGACAAGATAGTAGCAAGAATCAATCTTCCTAAAGCTTCAACCATTAAAATGAAAAGATATGGAGATAAGGGATCACCTTGCCTAATACCTCTTTGACCCCCAAAAAAACCACTCGATATCCCATTGATGATGATAGAAAATTTTGCAGAGGAAATACAAACTCTAATCCACTTCCTCTATAGATCCCCAAAGCCAAATTTTTGCAACACCTTGTCAAGGAACTCCCAGGAGACCCTGTCATAAGCCTTTTGCATATCAAGTTTAAGAAGCATTCCAACCAACTTGCTTTTGGACATAAAATGTAGTCTCATGAACTGTAATGATCCCATCCACAATCTGCCTACCATGAACAAAACCACCTTGAAGAGGAGAAATCAAGATGGGAAGAAGCCTTTTCAACCTATTAGCAAGTGTCTTAGTAAGCAACTTATACAGGGTATTGCATAAGCTCATAGGTCTAAAATACTTTAGAGAAGAGACACCATGTTTCTTCGGAACCAAAACAATAATGGTAGTATTCCATGCCTGCAGCAAGGAGGAAGAAGATTGGAATTCTCTTAAGGCTTCCAAAATATATATTAATTGGTTATATGAGATTGAAACGAATCTCATCTGTATTACATCATCACCACATAGTGGTATTGCAAAAAAAACTTGGATATTATCTGTGTATTGTTGGGCAAGATTTGAACCTAAGTCTCTTCCTTTAATGTTGAGAAATCTAATCAGTTAAACTAATACCACTTAATTTATTATTAATATATATATTTTAATGGATTATATGGAATTGAAATGAATCCTACCCGTATTATATCATCACCATAATGTTGTATTTGCTTGGATATTATCTATGTAACGTTTGGCAAGATTCAAACTTAGGTCTCCTCCTTGAAATGTTGAGGAATCTAACTGGTTGAGCTAGCTAATGCCACTTGATTTATTACATTTATATTAAATATAATGTTAAAAATCATTTTTTATTTTTTGATTGAGGTTAGTGTAAAAAACTCCTACGACCAACGCTTAGGGTTGGACATCCCCATCCCAATCACGACTTCTTGATAAGGATGAGAGTTGAGCTTATCAATAAGGACCAAACACACAACCATATACACACCCACCCTCTCGCACTCTGCCATGTTGCAATTTGAACCTTGAACCTCTCGAAGATGAGCCAAAGCTTGAACTATTGCATTATTTCCCCTCAAAACAATTTTTTTTTTTTCAATAAATTTAAACAAGTTTAAACTTTTAGGTTAAAAAGAAATCTATAGAACCGCTCTTAAATGGTCGACAATGTCATGCCATCCAAACCACTATCCAAGAGAAACCATAAGAGATTTTTTTATATCCCCTTCGCATTGGAGAGGTTTAAACCTTAAACCCCTCGTTCAATGGATCCAAGCTCACCTTCTCCACTTGTGCTACATCTCTAAATAAACATGATCACAATTTTCAATTAAATTAATAAAACAATCTACATCAATAAATAAACATTATCACGATTTTCAATTCAAAATAATAAATCATCACTTTGTGGTTTAAATAAAGTTTTAAAAACCCTTTTAAATTTAAAAGAAAGTTCACCATTTAAATATTTTTTTATAAAATAACTTTAAATTGTTAATAAATCATCACTTTGTGGTTTAAATAAAGTTTAAGAAACCCTGTTAAACTTAAAAGGCAACTTAAAAAAGTCCACCATTTAAATATTTTTTTATAAAATAACTTTAAATTGCTAATAACAATAATTTGTAAACATTCAATTAACATATCTTTAAATGTGTGTTTTGGTTTTAATTTTTTTTGATAGGTTTAAGTTTCAAATTAATGTGTGGGTGTGTTAATTTCCTATTAATAAACTTAACTCTCAAGATAGCGACTGCATAAAAATAATCAACCCTAAACGTTCATAATCATACTATCAAATAATAATAATAAAATTATCTTTAAATTTTAACTTAAAAAACCTAAATACAAATAACAAAATAAATATAAATAACCTCGTTATATTTCATTTAAAATAAAATAAAAAGAGCATGTTCCCACCTACATTGAAAAGGGGGAACAGAGTTGGCCCTCTCCACCAAATATAGGGTCCAACTGCTAAAGGGATATAATGCATATCCTCCTAAAGCCCTAGTAACTTGATTTACTCCATACACTGCCTTAAATTTAAAAAAAATCATTTTCTAAGACCTAACGCCTCGTACGTGTCAGCCCCTCATTGGACACCAGGTGCTGAAGCGAAAAGGGCGTCAGTCTGTCATTTCCTTTTGGTGTGGAGCTACAAAATCACACACCACCGAATATTTTTATTAAAAAATAAAAAAAATATTTTTTTATAAATCGTATTGTAAGAGGGCGGGGTAATCGAACAAACTTGAACTAAAGATGTGAACATGGCTTTGTCTCTCTCATAATGTTGTGCAGGTCTTGATAGACGTCGCTGACGAAGATTTGCTCACGGACGACGAGTGGATTCGAACCCGCGACCTTCTACGTAAGGGAGGAGTATTACTTGTTAACTCTGGCTTGTTTTCACCTTCTCTCTCCAGGTGGAACGGGAGCAAGGCGACAAGAACCTAGGGTTAGGTTTTAACTCCGGGGAAGGGTTAGCGGCCCGGGCATTGCCGATCCCGCAGTTTAAACAGGTTTATTTGGCCCCTATTTGGCCGGCTGTCTTTGGTTGCGATCTCGCCCGGGTGGGCTTTTGAAATGGGCTGTAGAAGGTCACGAGTTCGAATCGAGCGGAGTCGCTGTATACTTGCCACATGGTTGTAGTAGACACTGCTGTCTGTTCCCGTAGTTGAAAAAAGTATACGTTAGTAGCGTTGAAGGGCGTGTCAGGCAGGTCTGTAACCCTCGCACGAGAACCGAAGCCGAGATATTTCTTCTGCATTTTAGCTAAGCAAGCTTTGGATATGTGAAAATTTCTGCAAACAGGTAGGAGATTTAGGGAATTAGATCCATTTTTTTAATGTAAGCCTGCAAATTTGTTTTCAGATCTTTGGCATTTTAACTTGGGGAGTATGCGGTGTGTGTCTTAGGGCTTGCAGTTGTTATAGGAGTTTGCAGAGGAGATGGATTTTTATTTTTATTTATATTTGGTTGTGTTGATGTTGTTATGGAGCCCAATCTGTTGTAATTAACTGTCTTCGTAGTTGAAGATTGAAGGGCTGTGCGGGTGTTTTTATTTAGAGTGTTTCTGGACTTATGTAGAGGATTTGAATGTTATATTGGTTTCGTCTGTGGAGTCGCTGTGAGGGTTTTGAGAAGGACAATGCTCGGGTCATGATGATCAATAAACTGCGTTAAATTTTTTGGTTTGGGAATTAGTATTGCCTCATCGGCAGGAGAAGTATTTCCTTTGTCGCAAGACCTTCTTGTTCCTCGCCTAGTTCCACGCATCAAGTGCTGTGATTTTGCCGGCTTTCTCTAGGCAGGTCAGAAGGCAAACCTTGTAAATGTCAGTTATTGGCTGGCGTGAATAGGTTTGGTAAAAGAGGCTTATAAGATTTGTTTCAAAGTTTGCACAACTGAGTTCTATTGGTTAGTTTTACTCACTTGTTGAAGAGTTTGGGGTTTCTTTTTGGAATTTTTAGGGCATTGGTGCTGGGTCTACTTTTTCGAATCCCATTGAGCTAATTCGATCATTTGCGACAATCAATATCTATCTATCTATGCCCAAATTGTATAATCACACTGATGCATTTTTGTTGTTGTTGTTGTTTGCTTTTGATATAGGAAATGAGAGTGTTGGCATGTACGTTGCGCGCCGCATACTTTTGTGATTTGATGTTAACTTTATTCGTAGATTTAAGAAAAGCAAGAGGCCTCTGAAGAGGTTGATGCAGTGGGTATGGTGGCAGGATTTTAGAATCTCTGGGCACTGGTAATTCTTGGGTTTAGATCTTTTGTGGACTGTCTGCATCACTCTTGACATTCTGGTGCATTGTGATTGAATGCTAGTGGACCTTTCTGGTGTGCGATGTGCTGTTGTTACAGATGGTATCATAGCATCGATTGCCTAAACTATAGACCACTGCACTGTAGGGGTGATTGTGTCGATGGCGGACACTGTGAATGTTATTCTGGACTACCTGCGTAGGCATCATTTTACAAAGGCTGAAGCAGCATTGCGAGGGGAGTTGGATAACAGACAGCAGCCCTCGAATGGTTCTCATTCTTTTTCGCTTTCTGGTAGTTTGCCCTCAACAGAAGTTAGGGAAGAAGAAAGTGCCGGTGAAGACAAAGAAGGACGTCGAAGCCGGAAGACAGCAGAGTTTGGAGACTTTCAGAATGAGGATGAAACATCAAGATGTGCATCCGAAGAAGTTGCATTTGATGAAGACTATTGCCCAAAAGTTGAAAACTTGAACAATCGGTTTTTGGGTGATGGGAGCTCCTCCACCTATGATAATCCGACAGACACAGAACTTATAGTCAAGGAGGTGGAATGCAATCCTATTAAACGTGGGTTTGCAGAAGAGCACACAAATGGAAGAAACCTTCCAGTTCACAATGGAGTTGAACAGGAGCTTGTGTGGAATGAGCAAAGGACTTTGCATGATTCGATGGGGACAAGTGAAGCTATGGGTATGTTTCGGCATGTCTCTGCAAGGTCTGAAAATGCGAGCAATTTATTTCTTTCGGACAAACATGCATGGACTTTGGGTCCTGGATACAACGAGACTACAGGTCCTTCTGAAGGAATAACCACAGGTAAGATTGACAATGCAAACAAGTTCTCAGAGATGCAAAAGGAAGAAACATCGATGGGGCCCAAGTTTCAGGCGCAGGGGTCACCAATCAAAAGTTGCATTACAAGAGAGACAAGGAATGGAAAGAATGCCGCAAGTGGGTCTTTATATGAAGAAGAACAAATTCAATATTCATCAAATGCTACTCTACCAAATAATGGCAAGGGAATTGCTAGGAAGATGGATTCCGATAAAGACAGGCTGTCGCAGTTACATGGAGAGGATAGATGCTTTACTACACCAGAAGAGAGAGTTACATGGTCTGAAAGTGGAAATGCTCTGGAAGAAGGAATTTATAGAGAGCAGACTAGGTTGGCACAAGGTTCTGAAGCGCTTATTCAGTTCCCTTCAGGAGGCACTCGGTCTGAGCAGTATAAACAGAATAATCTATCCTTTTATGATCCCTTATCGGAAAATATACCTTTGAAACCTGAAGATTGTAGCCAAATTTCTTTTAATCCATGGAAAGAGGGACCCACTAAGACACCCTTTCCATATCCTTTAGTTGGTAATCCTGCTAACCATGGACAGCCATTGCAAACTTTGAATTTTGAACAAGCAGGGAATAGTGGTAAAGAAGTAAACAAATCAGGGGTATGGAAAGAGTCAATGTCATTGAAAGAAAGATCTGATAAGGAGCATGGATTTTTTAACGTGTTAAAGGCTCATGAAAATACTGATCAACAGAAGTTGGAGAGTTTGGAGATCATGGTTACTCCAGAAAAACCCTCTGAAGAGCTTCCGAGGTTGCCTCCTGTGAGGCTCAAGTCTGAGGAGAAGAATCTCAACTTTCCACATGAAGGAGTTGAGAGGGGAGAGAAATTGGATCGAATTGGATCGAGCACAAAGGCTATAAACATGGAGACTCCATTTTTATTAGGATCATATTTGGATGTGCCTGTTGGTCAGGAAATCTCTTCTTCAGGTTTGGTTTCTGTTTTAGTATTTTGCATGAGCAAATTTTCACTAGCTTACATTAGTATTGAACACTTAGAATTTTTTTTTTTCTCTTCTAAATTTTCTTCAGGTTTGGTTTCTGTTTTAGTATTTTGCATGAGCAAATTTTCACTAGCTTACCTTAGTATTGAACACTTATTTCTCTTCTAAATTTTATATTGCATCTTGTTTATTTCTGTGCTATTTTATATGGGTGGTTCCTAGATTTTTTTTGGTAATATAGAAGTTCTTTTTTCTTCCAATTATGTGTCTCTCTGCCACATGTAAAAATGCTTTATTGAAGAGTCTTTGATGATCAATAATTCTTACCCACTTCCTGATTACCATCTTCTGTTGCTGTTCAGAAAGTGTGTGACATGGTCTGAGCTTAGAACTGATTTTACGGTGTGTTCTTTCTGTAGTGAACTTTTGATCTATGATCACTGCTGTAGCATTTCGTTTGAACAAATTTTGGACTAGCTAACCTTGCTTGTGGGCACTGAAGATTGTTTTGTCTTCTAAGTTCTGACGATTGTTTATAACATGTTCTTTATATTTCTTACCCCTCTTTTTTGGGCTTTATAGAAGCATTCTTGTTATATTGTGTTACCTGGCACATGCAGAACAGTGTCATTTAAGAATAGAGGATGATAAATAATTCCTTAGTCTACTTACTGATAAGCATCTTCTGCCACTGATATGCATGGGTCTGAGCTTAGAACTGACTTTACTATTTATTCTCTGTTCTGAAAATTTGATTTATGTTAACTAGGTGGAAAGCGTGCAATGGGAAGTAGTAGATTGTCTGTGAGCCAGGGAATAGCTGAAGATGCTTCAGAACTTGTTTCTGGCCTTGCTACTGTTGGGGATGGCTTGAGCGAATCTGTTGATTATCCAAATGAGTATTGGGATTCAGATGAATATGAGGATGATGATGATCCTGGATACATCAGGCAGCCTATAGAAGATGAGGCCTGGTTTTTAGCTCATGAGATAGATTATCCCAGTGACAATGAGAAAGGAACTGGACATGGGAGCATTCCAGATCAGCAGGAGAGGGATGGTGGAAAGGAGGAGGATGATGACCAATCTTTTGTGGAAGAAGATTCATACTTCTCAGGGGAACAGTATTTTCAGTCAAAACACATTGAACAAATAGCTGGTTCAGAGGACCCCGTAGGACATTCTGCCAGTGGGATGTATGGAGGAGATGACGACAATGACTTAATAGCTCAGTATGATGGACAATTAATGGATGAAGAGGAATTGAACTTGATGAGAGCAGAACCTGTATGGCAAGGTTTTGTTACACAAAACAGCGAGCTTGTTATGTTGGGTAGTGAGAGGGTTATGAGTGATCTTGAACAGCCATGACCAGATGAATTTTGTGTAGATGATGATCAACATGGCTCAGTGAGGTCTATTGGCATTGGGATTCATAGTGACGTAGCTGATTTTGGTAGTGAAATGAGGGAAAGCTTAGTTGGAGGGAGCAGTGAGGGAGACATAGAATACTTTCATGATCGTGAAATTGGTATTTGTGGTTCTAAGGAAGTTCGATATGATCGGAGCAGGAGCTCTCGGGAGAGATCAGAGAAAGCCAAAGGGAGGTTGGCAAGCCAGGATTCTTGCAAGTATGATGCAGTAGATGTAAATGAGGATCACCTAACAAACAGGACTTATGACTCCTTTCAAGATCACAGGAAAACTAGCAATAGTCAAGCTGGGCAGAGCAGCTGTGAAGACCAAGACACTGTCAAACATATTGTGAAAGGAAGGACTGCTGACAGTGGTGGCCTAGACTTTGGAGGATTCTCTTTTCCATCTCCTTCTAGCACTGGTGATATGGTGGGATCAAAGGCAGAGTCTGGAAAATCTCTCTGGTCAACCAAGGCAAATATGACAGTCTGTGAGGATGCAGATGAATATGGCAACGACGAGATTGGACCTGATGATATTTTGGCATCATGGAGACGCAAGAGCAATGAATCTTCACCTGTTGTAAGCTCAAGGGATGAGAAACAGGTTAATGTGCAACGGTCTGCACGCTCCACTACATCGACATATTCCAACTATGAACTTGCTGAAAGAGAACTGCAGAAAAGGGATACAGAAGATAATGTAAATGACCTCCGGGAAGATGAAGAAGTGGGAGCATTAGACGATGAAGAGGCTGCAGCTGTCCAAGAACAAGTTCGACAAATAAGAGCACAAGAAGATGAATTTGAAATATTTAACCTGAAGATAGTGCACAGAAAGAACAGGTGAGATTCCTTTGGTAATCAATTTTTAATCTTTCAGAGGATGAGAATGGGAGCATAAAACTGCTTCTATGCCTTTAAATTTATCTGTTCTCTGCTTTTGGAGGGAAAGTCCAAAAAGTTATATATTCTTGGTAATACTGGATCAGTACTCTCCTGAACAGTTTGCTGTTTGGATAGACATTTTTATATAGGGGATTTATTTCTGTGCATTTACTTTTGGTAGAGTTTTATGTTCTTTTTAATTTGTGTTTTGATCCAGGACTGGGTTTGAGGAGGATAAAAATTTCCATGTTGTACTTAACTCGGTGGTTGCTGGGCGCTATCATGTTACTGAGTATTTGGGTTCAGCTGCATTCAGCAAGGCAATACAAGCTCATGATTTGCACACAGGCATGGATGTTTGCATGAAGATTATAAAGAATAACAAGGATTTTTTTGATCAGAGTCTTGATGAGATAAAGCTTCTTAAATATGTAAACAAGCACGATCCTGCTGATAAGTACCATATTCTACGCCTGTACGATTACTTTTACTATAGGGTAAGTTGTACTCATTAATGTTTGTGGAAGCTTTTTTGTGCTTTCTTGATCTAATTTTACAAGTATTGTGCATCAGACGAAAATATTTTTCTTTCAGTTGACATTTCCATATTTTGGTTTATCTGTAATAGTAGTTTACAAGTGACACATTCTTAGAAGCAAATCATTTTTCTTTTGTGTTTGGCAACTTGCAAAATAAATGGTTCTTGAGAACAGGTATTCAATTATTATTTATTTTAAAATTAGAGGAGCAAAGTCAGAGCTGCCATTGGAAAATCCCCCTTTGCTTGCAGGGACGTATTTGCTTTAGAATGCATATGAAAACCATCCAATTTATTCCATTTTTCATTACAGATTTTTGTTGTTGCCTCATCTAGCATTGACCGGCAAGACAATTGAATGTGCAAAATTAATGGCTCTTTAGAAATCTGCAGAAAACCTGGAAATTTTCCTACACATTCATAATCTTCTCAGCAACATAGTATGCTAGTATGGTTCCTTGACAATGTCTTCCTACTTGCCACTGTCAGCACTGTTAACCAATTAAAGGGAGTATTTTGGGATAGCTAGATGCTAATCACTGCAGTTAACTATATTTTCTTGCTAATATTCTTGTTAAGTTAAAAGTTCCAAGTGAAGACCTAAGGTACATGTTTGTAGTAAATTTCTCTTGTTCCTGTTGAGTTTTAGCTCTTGCTGTGATATGCTCTTTTTGAAAGAAGACTTTTTTTGTTGACTGTTGAACTCGCTTTAGCTTCTGCATCTACTGCTTTGTGTGCTGCTAATGCAATTGACATTTGCCCACAGTGAAGACTGACCTTAGTAGTATGGCTATTAGCTACAGTTTTAGTTCATACATTTTGAACATGTCAGATGTTCTTAAACAGCATTTGCGTGGAACTGGTTGCCTTTGGTATCTCTACTAGTTATTCTTTTCAACAATGTCTTGGTTCTTCTAACCATCAGCCAAACGCAGTGCAACTGATTTAGAATGTAAAGATTTACTTCATTTTGATAACAATCTTAGTCTTTTGCACATCACTAGCTTTCAGTTCCAGTTTTTTCCATTGTGGAAACTGGATTTTTAATGCTTTTATTATGGAAAAGGGTGGTTACTGGTTAAAGGACACTATTTATTTCGGCACAAACATAGTTATGTATGTATTGTCCCCAGCAGACCATGCATTGATATAAAAGAACATATTTGGGACCGTGCTGTTTGTTATTATTTTCATTAAAGCTTTGTAACAATGGGTCATGAATATTTTCATGTTCCAGGCTTTATGAGCTTGTCCATAATATATTTTGGTTTTGTGTGTAAAGTATAAGCCAGTGCTTAAAAAAACTGAAAAAATCACAAACATCACGATTTTTCCCGCCCTCTGATTTATTTCCAAGCAGCAGTTAAAAAGATAGCCAATATTTTCAAAGAAAGAGAAAATTTATGGTTTTTGCTGATTTTTTCCAGATTAATTGCTGATCTGATTTCTTCTTGCCCTTGCCGATCACATTTTTTTCAACTTTGGCGTAAACTATACACGAGAAGGTTCTCCTATTAATTAACATCAATGTTGTAGATGGAGTGCTTTTTACTCATTAAGTTAACCTTGTTTCAGGTTTTTCCCTTCCGAACTTTCGTGCTGTTCCTGATGCTGCTCTTGGTCTTGAAATTGTAACAAGTTACATTTGTTTGTAGTTGATTGGACATTACAATTTACTGTGTTGCAATGTTTTTCTTGGAGTTATTAAATTTTATTATTATTAGTGCCCTTAAACTTTCTTCTGTCATGTGCTGTACATTTGCGTTCATTGACCTGTTTTCGTCCATTTTGGACATCGATATAATCTCACTTCATCTCATTTCTATCTGATTCTGTCGACCTTTGATGTAGATCCTAGAACCTGATACTAGTCTGTCTCCCTTTCCAGATATGGTAGATATTTATACTCTGTATATTGTACGACAAAGTAAATGGGAGAGAATGTTCTCAGCAGTTACCTCTGACGTTATCTTGGAGATGTTTCTTCACTTGGCTCACTGACCAGAATGGTTAACAGCAGGCAACATGTAGTTTACTTATTTTTATCCACCTCAAATTGCTGGGTATGGATTGGTTGGTAGCTATTTTCTTGCTGTTGTTCTAGTTTAGGGCTAGGAAACGCTGTTTTAAATTTTCAAGTTATTTCTTATTTCTGTTGTTTGTTTTTTTCTGTTTTCTCAAATTTTTTGTATCTGAGACTGGAATCTAATCAACTAGATTAGATTCCTTCATGGGCCACCTGTACCAATATCAATTCAAAATTCATTCCCCGTCTCTGCTTTCTTTTTTCCCCCTTTAATGTTCCTATTATCAGTATGGGGCTTGTTTAAGTTTTAAATAGTCATATTCTTTCTTGTAATCTGGATGTTTGAAATTGTTTGGTGAAATAAGGTCAGTTTTATAATACATGGTTCTTAAAATAGTTTTTGTTTCCACTTGATTCTCCCTGTAACATTACTTATTTCAAAGCCCTTTTCATGTATCCAAAATAACGACTCTGAAAATTTTTCATGCGGTTTGTGCAGCACAAGAGCTAAGTATCCAGTAATTTCCACAGCTTGTTTACATATTTATTCTGTGCAAAAAAAATTATACCCACTCCTCCAGGTTATATTTATTTAACAAGCACATGATTGTATTTTTTCCTTTTTGTTGCCTGGTACATGTTGGGTGAGGTTGTGGGCTGTCTTATTGTGGTGAAAGGTTTAAACTTGGATCCTGCAGATCCTAAATGGTAGCAGGCATAAAGTTAGGTTTGTCATGGAAAATATATACTTAGGCAGGTAGGCTTGATATGCTAGTGTGTGGAGAAGTTTAACCCATGGTATAATCTCATGAACAAAATGGATAAATATAAATGATAAAGTATGGGTTGTAAAAAATCAGTGTTAAACTTAAATCTCACAGTTCTCACAACTTGAACAAATCCATGTCTTCATTTTTTTTTTCATTTCTTTATTGTTTTTTAGTTGGTTATATGGGATTAAAACAGGTCCCACCTGTACTATATAATGACTGCATTACCATGGTATTTCAAGGAACTACATTATCATGGTATTACAACAAAGTTACAAACCCTGTTAGCATAGCATCCATGGGAATTGAACCCTGGTGGGCTCCAACCCCAGTTGGACTTCAACCCTATGGCTGTTTTTTCAACTTTACATCTCTAGCAAAATCTTAATTAATCAAATTATCCAAATTGGCCACATGTGCCCTCATCACATTAATCACTATGAAGGTCAAAAATCCAAAAACTTCACCATCAAAAGATTTCTCTAAATTTAGGCATCATGTTGGGTTTAATATCATCAACCTTGGAGTTCTATAAGCTCTTTGTGGTAAAAGTAGAAAACTATTTAATATCATAATAGCCAAGTTTAGTCAAAACACTTTCTAAATTGCTACATGATGAACTAAAAAATAATCATATATTTGAAAAAAGGAGAAATCTTTGATTGAAAATTAAATGGTAATTAGCATGTAGTCAAAGGTAGTTATGACATTGACCCCACCATTTATTAACTTCAATCAGAAGCTATGTTTCTTTGGGAACAAGCTGAAACCTCCACCATGAAGAATAAGGATGCAGAGCAGTGTTTGCTAATTACACAAGTAAGTTGAAAACAAATCAAGTTTGTATGAGTTGAGAGTTTGAGTCCTGGTCTAAGTTGTTTCTAGACAGTTTGGATTCTTGATTTGGCTTTTGATCTAATTAGGATGTTGCCAAGTAGAAGGTCCCTTCTTCTCCAGTCTTCTTCAGTTGTGACGAATCCATATTTTGCCAAACCTATCTATCTTTATAGTTACAACTAAAAGTCCCTCTGGAGTATGAAGGATCTCCTGAAGTTGCTATTGATTTTTCCTTGGGAAGTTTAATATGCAATTGTAGTGGTTTCTGGCCAAGAATCTCTCACCTGATAAACTAGATTACATGAATGTGGAAAAAACAGTGAAATAGAATTTTCTTTTTTTTTACACCTTTAGGTCTTATGCAAAAGAAATTTTTTTTTTTTTAGTGCCCCTTGTTTTCTCTAAAGTACGCCTTTGTTTGAGGTGATGGATGGAGGGTGCTGATTCTTAGATAAAATCTTGAGAGAGGTTCAATTAAGGTGAAAAAAATTCAAAATCAGTAGACAGGTGAGAATGCTACCCTTAACCAGAAAGACCCTCATGACATAGACAAATATGGATTTTAAACACATAAAGAGGTTGCTAGTAGAGCTTAACAAACTTTAAAATCTGTGATTAGTGCAACAAAGAGCATGGGTCATTGTAAAATTAGCTGGTAAAGATCTAACACTGATCCTTACAGGTGAAAGGAAGAGCAAGTAGGGGCTGGAGTGTATAGGAGCTCTCAATCTGAGGACATACCAGCTCACCAAGGACCCTCTCTTCAAAGTTCAAATAATTCACCATGAAGGTTGTTCTTCTGGACAATGTCCATGGTGGAAGAGAGGTTAAAGGAGTTGGTAGAGTCAGATCCAAAACAGGGCTCTCTAAGTTATTTGCTTTAAATGTAATGACCTAATTCTGAAAAACTACCAAAGCTTAGCTGGCTGATTACACACTGAATGCTCCACAACTAAATCCAATGAAGTCCAAATGCAAACCCTAGGTAGGTTTACCCCAATTGAGAGTAAGGGTTTTCATCCTGACTCTCTAGATCCAGAGGTTTTCGTCCCTGAATCAAGTCTTCTACAGGTTTTCGTCCGCAGAAGATCTCTCTTGTAGGGTTTCGTCCACAAGAGGGAGTGATATTAGCTTCTCAGCCAATTACACAAAATAGAAGAGATAAAAATGATCCAAGATGATCCAAATGTGCCCCTTCTCTTCTTTATATAGCCAATTCTTCTAATTCTTCATTAAGGTGGCACTTTATTATTTCTCATTAATGGACCCTTATAACATAATAAAATAACATTAGTATACTCATAATGGGACATTACCCCTTATTACTCCTAATTAATTAAAAATCAATCCTAAATGAACTACATTTCAATTGCACATCCCTAGAGGAAGGACGTCATACTCCAAGGGACCAATTTGGAGAAACTTGTGGATTTCCGCGCGTGCGCGCGATACTGGAAATCTGGTTTGACAGGTGAACTTCCAAATGCCATAACTCCTTCGTTTCTTGACGAAACCTTGTCGTGTAACCTGTCAAAAACAAATGCCAGAAGATGCTCTATCCGTTTTTGAAGGTGAATCGGCAATCTCTGGTTGTGGAAGACGAAATTCCCCGAAAACCACAAATAAGACAAACTCCCAAAAATGGGGACATTACAATACCGCCCTCCCAAAATTGCTTGTCCTCAAGCAATGCCAACACAATCTCATCATCATCAACCTGAAACTAACTGTGATCCCGGGGTCCCAAATCTTCACAAAAACAATCATGAGTGCCAAGAAAATCATCAAAACTATCGTTGCTCTACTCATCATGCAAAAGTAGGTTCCCCAATTGTGATGCCATGCAAGGATACCCAAGAATACCATGAAAGATGAGTGCTGCCCTATACATATGCTCCAATGGCTGCCCCAATATTGTCTCAGCCCCAAGTACAACCTCCAATGGACATCCCAAAACTGTCCCATGTATGCTCCTATTACCTCAAACCAAACAGTCCCTGAAAATGTGCAAAACCGTCTTCCACCCAACAGTATGAATGCAACCTTGAACCTCAACAAAACAGTCCTCTTCAGTAAGAAGAGTGCAGCCTCAGAACCAGTGTTCCACGGGGACGCGTCCCCCAGGGTGGGGGACGCGTCCCCCCGTTTCCCACGTCCCCCAGGACGGGGGGACGGCAAGGGGGACGTTTCCCCCTGTCCCCCTTTTTGGGGGACGGCTGAGGCCTGTGGCCTCCCGTCCCCGGGACGTCCCCCTTTTTGGGGCGTCCCTGGGGACGCCCAGCCGTCCCCGGGGACGGCTGGGCCCCATGGGGGACGTCCAGACCATCCCCGGGGACGGCTGGGCGTCCTCGGGGTTGGTCTGGGCGTCCCCCATGGGGCCCAGCCGTCCCCCACATGAGGTATAGGTTTATAGTTCTTTTCAACATGAGTGTCGAGAATTTCATGCACAAATAAACTATTAAATACTGCCATTTTTTCATCTCAGCTTGGATAGTCAACAACTCCAGTTTGGAGTTAAGTAAAATGTCTCAAGATCTCTCAGAAAATGGATTCCATTATTAAGAGAGGCACATCATTTATGACAGAGTTTTGCTCTATTCAGTAACCACTGTTAAGTTCTGTCCCAGGCACATGTCTACATTCTGCACAATCACACATATACATTCTACCCAGACAAGGTCTGAGATTGGGCCTTCGCAAGATAAAATGCATTCAAGAGTCCCAAAAAGAAATAACGAAAGTAAAGCAAGCTACAGCTCACCAATAAAACTAGCCATATATAAACTCAATTAATATCTATCGTTCTGAAATAATAAATGAAGCAAAATGGCATGGCTGGGATAGTCTATATTGTTTCAGTTTTCATAGCAATGCCAAATATGAAAACAACTTCTTAAGCAAATATGGCATGGTAAAAGGTGGTTTTAAACAAACTTCAACAGACCTATATCCTCCAAAGTACAGCAGTCATGCACGTCAAGCCAAAATGTCATAAACACATGTTGAATGCTTCTAAAATAATTCCGAGAAAATGGCTGAAAAAGAGGTTTGTTACAGCCATGAAATAGAAGGGTAGAAATACTATAAACACACCATGCATTTCCCTATGATCTCTGCCACATGTCAGGATCGATTTGGGAATCAAAGATCATAGAAAGTGCATCCAGAAGATTGCAGAAAGGATGCCATACAAGCTCAATGTTCAGTATAAAAAAGGTGGGGGGGAACAGCGATTATAAAGAGCATCAAACTTCCTTAACATCCACACACATCCCAAAAGGTTAATATAACATACAGCCAAAAGGGTATGTTTAAAACGTTAAAATCATAAAAGCATTGCAAGGCTAACGCTTTTGAGTCTAACCTGTTTAATAAGCACAACTAGGGTATATTGATAAGTGAAGTAAAACACAATATACACAGTGCTATTCCCTTCCCTAAGCAACATTTTAAATAGATAAACAAGGATAGAGCAAAATGTTGTGCAGTCAAAGTTAGAGGAAGCGAAATCAGCATCTTAAGGTCAGTATTTTCCATCAAACTAGGGCACAAATCCAATAGACTCGAGGACAAGCACAACAGTCACCTCATGCATTTCTGGCTACTAAGAAATATGACAGGATTGGAATAGACCAAATACAAATATACCAAAACGTAGGAAAATATAATACTCCTTTACTATTTTAGTTTTGAGTCTTTTTGTTGCAAATGAGCATTGATACTATGACTATTTCAAATTTCTTATTGCTGTCATATTTGAACACAATGAACAGTTAGTGACTGAAAATTTTTAAACATGACAGTCTTTGTTTGAACATTGGTGGCTGAAAAAATGATGACTGTTATTACTTAAAATGATGACTGTTTGAACATTGTTTGCACTTGATATCCTTGGCTGAACCTTCAAGTTATAGTTGTTGAACTTGAAACAATTAAATGGCTGCAAATTAGTAACTAATATGAACATGAAAATGTGAAATGACTCAATTATGGCTGCACTTATGTGTTAGTAACGAATCTGAATATGAATGGCTGCACTTACATAATTGATTAGTAATATGAAATATCATTTTTGTTGGGTGTAGAATTTTGAATGTGTAGATTATTCTAAATTTCTAAAAAAATTCATTTTTTATAGTATTATACCAGCCGTCCCCCCAGCCGTCCCCGAGCCGTCCCCTAAAATCGACCTGCCGTCCCCCGCCGTCCCCGGAAACCCGTCCCCCAGGCTCGTGGAACCTTGCTTAGAACCAACAAGTGTACATCCTTCAAACTCATGGTAAACATGGCTATAACATTCATGGCAGATGCAGCTCCAATCAGCCTTGTCACAACAGCAGTGACAGTCTCTCTTCTTTCCCAAATAGCAGCCCATAAGGTCAATCAAAATACAACAGTAGCAGCCTTTGTTTTTGCCTAAACAACAGCCCCCAAACTCATCCAACATGCAGCTCAAAGTAGTGGCAAAAGTGCAATCCATATAAGCCCTACGAGGGCAGCAATGATAGCTACCCCATTTCTCAAATCTTTCTCCTCCAAGATTTATCCTTTCTTTTTCTTGATCACCTTCAGCACTATATATCAGTAACTCTGATTTGCCAAAATCAGTCCTCTCAATGTCATTACCATTGCATGATTCCTGATATGAAGTTGGGGGGGCTCCCTTTTCAAGAGGAAACTCATCCCAAACCACTCCTTCATCATATCTAATACCTGGATCCCACGCATCTAAGGGCTGAAATTTTTCATTTGAAGATTGATGCTCATGTTCACTCTCCAAATCAAAGAGGCTGAAATAACTATCATTACTGAAATCTAATTTGAAGATTCCCATGTATTCACCTTCATCATACCTGTGTACCAAAACACCTGGATCCCAAGGAACTAAAAGCTGATCTGAAACAACATTGTTTTCTACCTCTTCTTTATCATTAAGCTCTTGAACCATATCATTCTCATGTGGCCGTAATTCTGATTTATCTTCAAAGCTTGCCATGACATTTCCTTCAGTATTCTCATAATGGGACATTACCCCTTATTACTCCTAATTAATTAAAAATCACTCCTAAATGAACTACATTGCAATTGCACATCCCTAGAGGAAGGACGTCATACTCCAAGGGACCAATTTGGAGAAACTTGTGGATTTCCGTGCGTGCGTGCGATACTGGAAATCTGGTTTGACAGGCGAACTTCCAAATGCCATAACTCCTTCGTTTCTTGACGAAACCATGTCGTGTAACCTGTCAAAACAAATGCCAGAAGATGCTCTATCCGTTTTTGAAGGTGAATCGGCAATCCCTGGTTTGTGGAAGATGAAATTTTGCCAAAAACCACAAATAAGACAAACTCCCAAAAATGGGGACATTACATTTAATCTCCCACGGAGAGAAATATTTTGATACAAGGAAGGGAGTTTGCTGCTGCTACTTTAGAGGACCAAGGGGAGGTAATGTTTATTAACAAAGAGATGGAAAACTTTGTTGCTTTTAAGAAATGAACAAATTGCAAAATGTGTAAAATTTGGAATCTTGTTTTTAAAAGATTAATCAAATTAGAATCTTATTTTTAAAAGATTACCAAAAAGGGGCTATCTTAGTTATTTGCTTTAAAGCTCCCAAGGACAGGAAAATTTTCATGCAAGATGGGGAGTTTATTGCTGCTAGTCTTGAGTACCAAGAGGAGGAACTGATCGTTCACAAAGAGCTGGAAAATCTTATAGCTCTTATGACATTTAACAAAATGCAAAATGTGTAGAATTTCAAATCTTGTATTTAACCAGATCTCAAGTGGGATACAAGAAACCAAAACACTGATACTCAAATTGAACATATATGTGGGGAGTAAATCACAGCTTTCAGAAACGTTGGCTGGAGGAGGTGGGAATGGAAAATAAAAGGTACATCTTGGAATGTTCAGGTATTAGATGCTCCTCACAACCAAAGATTGTTAAAGCTGGAATCCTCTACTAACAGCGGAGATTTTCGGACAATGCAAGAAACTAAAGTGGAAAAAGATTCTGTTGATTTACATTGTTAAAAGTATATGGAAACACTCTAGACTTGAATCTGATCTGTAATTTCCACTAAATGGAACCTTAAATTGAGCCTTTGCGAAGGATTGGAGTGCCCTTTGGATCAGTTTGCGAAACCAATCACTAGGGAAACCTTCAGTATTGCATCAAAACTACTCTTTTCATACCCAAAAATACTCATGTAAGCAAATAATAGAGTATGTATGGTTCATAAAGAGACTGAGGCAATGTTAATAATGCCAAACTGAAGAACCAACACTTTACTACTGCACCAAACTAGTGTCCAATCGTAGCTCAGACTAGCTAGTTTCCAAGCATTTAAAACATATAAACTTGCTAAAATCTCATAGAATAAAGACAATGCTAGTGAACTATTGAAATGCTCTGAAAGAAGACACATACAATAACAAATAATACAATGATTTAACATGGAAACACTGTCAGGACAAAAACCCATGAATTAATCATTTAAGCTTTGTATTCCGTGCAAAATAGAGAGATTACAAGAGCTGTCACCATTGATGTGGCCCTCATTGAGATGTACAGCCAGCATGCCCTTTTGTGCATCTTCATATGGTGCCTCTCTGTGGTGTCCCTGATCTCCCATTGCTGGAAATAACTTGCCCTTGTTCCTGGCTTTCCCAATCCCCCTTGTCCTTGCTTGTCTTGGCCCAAATCAGCCGCATCTAGCCTCCTCCTCCAAAACTGGGAGTGAAACTGATGTTTTTTGGTTCCTGAGGTTCTTCCAGGTAGAGCATGGAGGTGATGTGTTATGCTTTCCTTTGCACATATTCCTCTTGACACTTTCCCAAATCAGTATTAGGCCACCTTGCACATGCCAACTCAGCCCATTCCCAGCCAGCCTGTTGGATGGACTATTTAGTGTTGGATGGACTATTTATTGGACTTCTGAAGCTCCAAATGAATGGGTTTTGAGCTGAAATTTCGTAGGCAAACGTGCCATGGCATGAAGAGCCTTTAGTAGAAATTTTGTCTCATTTGGAGCTTGTAGGAGAGAAATAAAATAAAGGACTGTACAATCGACTGACTTTTGCCATTTTGAATGGTCAAATGGATGTATTTTGACTTAAAAGTTATACGAGACATGGCCCTATGTGTCCTCATTCGCTTGCAAAAAGAACCACTGAATTTTGACTTTATTTTGGTTGACTTATGTCCAAATTACTGTTCACTGGTTTCCTGTTCCTTTTTTTTTCTTTTTTTTGGGGGTTAGATGATGCATTTTGAGCTCAAATTAATTCTAAGCATTTTGCTTGATGTGAGGAACCTCCATTTGAAGTATCATTTAAATCCAATTTCATTTGAAAGAGTAATGGCCAAAATAGGATGCTACCCTGTTTTGAATGCTTGTTGGATCCCTGTAACTTGACTGTTCTTCCTTGACGTCAACTTTTCATGCTCTCAAGTGACCTGCTATAAATCCATATGGTTCAGAATGAGTGAAATCTGTAGGTGCTGTTAGAGGAATGGCTATACACTGGAATTTGAAGGTTAGTAACACCTGTTTTTTCTTTAAATTCTTATGAGATTGTGGGGTTATTCTTGCTGTTGAAGATCTTTGTTGTTAAATGTTTATGGGTTTTATCTAGAAAAGCTAAGGATGTCTTGGGACTTTCTGAAAACATTTCAAGGATTGAGATGGTTCTAGCAGTTAGTTTCATTTAATGCAAGAGTTTGGTAGATATGTGGCTGATATTGGCCTTTGAGATTTAGAACCTAATTTTAAGTGATGATAGAGCAACCAGTTTATGGTGGACTGGGCAGTGGAGCGCTGAATGAAGTTATTTTGACATAGGAGGGGACTTTTATCAAAACCTTTCAAGTGTCAGGTGGTTCTAGCTGTTAGATTCATTAAATGCGAGAGTTTGATAGATTTGTGGCTGATATTGGCCTTTATGATTTAGAACCCAAGTTTAAGTGATGATAGAGCAAACAGTTAATGGGACCGGGCACATTCCTACTGGAACACTGAATGAAGTTATTTTGACATAGCATTGGAATTATCAATTCCTCATAGGAATGGCATTGATATGGTTTAGTTCAAAGCCCTTTTAAATTTGAGTTATTGTGGACTTTGGATCCTTGCTAAAAACTTTAATAAATGAATAGTGAGATGCTAATCTAAAAGGTCACAAAATATTTACGTGGGCTTAAAAACTTGGCATACTCAAGGAAAACATCAAAAATCAGAACAGAAAGTGGTTTTATAATGCGTTTTCCAGGAAGGCTTCTCTGGAGTGCTAAGCGAATGACATTTGGATTCAGGTTCAGCCGTGAAAATCAACACACAAATCAGTATCTGTGTTAACTCCTCCTGTGTATCCTGGTGTGCATTGTCTTTCTCCCTATTTAATTCTTCATTGGCCACCGGATCATCCATCATTCAGTCCACATTATATTTGTTGTGGCCTTTGCTATGTGACTGAGAAGACATGTCCATATGTGTGTGGTTAAGATAAGTAATAAGAAGCCCTGTTGGAGAGTCCACCTCATTTTCTTTATCCTTGTTGTTACTATCAAACAATTTACCTTTCCCATGGAAAAGGCAACTTCAACTGCTTTAGACTTGTTGGGAAACATCTGTTCATGCCGAGCCAAAAAGATCAACCAGCGCTTCAAAAGCTCCCTGCAGTTTGACTGTAATCTGCATCATGGCAATAAAGTTTTTCTAGGTTGAAGCTAGGCTATTGAAATTCACAGTGACCATCATAGCACAATCTACCAGTCCAATCTTGATGAATTAGTTTGTTCAATATTTGTCAATTGAGATGCATGCATGAAAATATCACCACGTTTTTTTGCTTGGCAATTTCAGTTTTAAATCAGCATTTTTATTTCTAGTTTGCTTATCTGCTGTCCAAGCTAACCAAGCATCAGTCATGCTCTTAATGTGAATATAGAGCTCTGTCAAAGAGAAGGCCTCACTGTTTCTTCCGTCGAACTCTACCAGTGCTACTCGGTCTTATAGCCTGCCAAGCTCCCCTTTCCCTATGTTCCACAGATTTATGAAGATAAATTAATTTTTCATTGTGAGCTTACAAACCGAATGGGGTTTGGAGGTGAGATTATCTAACTTGATAAGAAGATAGACAAGCTTCATTATTTGCCCTTATTCTCTTATTGCTTCTAGGATCGAAGCATCCTTGTGCCGCTGAAACTAACAATCACATTCATGACTTCCTTGTATATATTGAGGGAAATTCTCTTTCCCACCTTGTTTTCACATTTTTTAATGTGTTTCTTCTCTTTTTTGGGTGGGTGTTTTTTTTGGGGGTTGAGCTTGGGACTTCTCTTCTTTTCACCGTCTTGGTCTATAAACCTGCGGTTGTATTAATGCTTGGGTGTTTTTATCCCACATGCATTACTCTTTAGCTCCCCCTAGAGTTAGGTCTTTATAAAGAGAGGTTGTACCTCTTTGAAACTCACTCCGCTGATAAGACCTGTAGGTCGAAAGGCGTTCGGAGTTTTGATGTTGTATTACTTTTTTTAATCGGAATAAAATTCAATCTCATGTCTTTTGTTCCTTTCCTAACTCGTGTTTTTTTATAAAGTTTAATATTTTCCTTCTGTTTTCTGCCACGCTTTTGCTGTTGGTATTATGCTCTTCACTTGCCGCGTAATGCGATCTGGTGAACCAGAAAGCCTCCAACACTAGTAGTATGCTTTTCACTTGCGTGTAAGCGATCTGGTGAATCAGAAACTAGTTCGTGTTTTTTTGAGTACTGCTACGCCATGTTTCATTTTGTTTTAAAAATGAGATTCTCAAGTATGTTAGTGTCTTTTGCTTGGGGATTATTTCTTTTGTTGACATTTTGGTGCAAGCCTTCTGTTTTGTGACCAGATTGGAAGAGAAGTCTTGAACGTAGCAAGAGGTCTTGCGCCCACAATGTGCAAGACACAATCGATGCCAAAATCGAAACCACTTGTTGGAAGGATACCCATATACCCATGGTGGTATAGCCAAAGGGTCTTGTGGATCTACCAAAATGAAAAACCCCACCTACTGCTCAAGACAAGGGCAAACATAATGTGAGAACCAACTGGTCTAGCCACCAAGACACACTCATGGTGATGCTGATTGTACAAAAGTCTTTGGTTGTACAATTGCAAGTTAGTGATTGTGCGTCAACTAGGGGGGGGGAGTGAAGAGGAAGTAGATGCCACATGCTTGAGCACCAACACATATAGGATAGGCAAGACCTCAACCTCAGGTATTTTTGAAGAACCGGAGCATTTGTTCCACACTCATTGTTTGCTAAATGGAAAGCCTCTCTACATCATCGACTCTGCTTCCAAAACTTGATGCATCCACAACATTACTCCCTTGATTGGCTTCATCTAGGATAAGGTGTGGACATTCAATGTTAGTGCATTTTTGAGTATGACTTAATACCAGTATGTGATGCTAGCACTTGTGATGTGGTGCCATTGCACATCTATGAGGTTTTTATTGGAAGACCTTACCTTTTTGGTCATTCAATGACCTACCATTCTTGCCCACATCAATGGTTAGTGCACGTAAGCAATATAAAAAGTGACTTCTTATGGCCAAAAAAATGTCTTACTTATGGTATGACTAGAAGATTGTGGCACGAAGAATTTTTTCCCTTGCAACATCGATGATAGTCGATTTTGTGTAGATGCAACAAATAGATACATTTCTTTAGCCTTTACGTCGACATTTTTTCATGATCTCTAGGGAGTGCTACTCTACTATTTATTCAAACATTTGATTGGCCTGATCTTTGGGTCACCTCTTCCTAATAGTACTCTTTATCATTAATTTGTTTCGGAGAACGATGAAATTTGGTGACAAATTCAAGAGCAGATCGATTAAGCTAGGATCAGGCCAAGCTATTTTTCTTGCGATAGTTCCATCGTTCTAGCACCAAAGAAAGATGGTATAAGGTGACTTTGCATTGACTATAGAGCTTTGAAAAAGATAACTGTGAAGAACAAGTATCCTTTAGTGCACATCGCTGATCTTTGGGATTAGCTCTAGGGAGCTTGCTATTGCACAAATATTGATCCTAATTTAGTTTGTCATTAGGTTCATGTTAACCTCTCAGCCATCTAGAAGACATCTTTCAAGACGAGAGAGGGATTGTATGAGTGGTTGGTTGTGTTGTTTGTCTTGACTGATGCACCTACCACATTCATGTGCTTGATGAATGGTGTTCGTTGACCATTCATTGGATCCTTCATTGTCTACTTGGATGACATCTCATTTTCAATAAGACATGGAAGGAACACTCGTAGCTTGTGTGTGAAGTCTTGAATCCTTTGAGCCAACATAGGTTCTAGGCTAAGTTTGCCAAGTGCACCCTTGGGATCATAGAGATATCTTGGATACATCATTGATAGTTACGATATACATGTAGACCTTGAGAAGATGTGTCATCAAGGAATGACATGTTCCAAAGAACCTGACAAAGCTTAGAAGTTTTTGGGCTTTGTTAATTTCTAGTGCAGGTTTGTCATTGGTTTTACACATGTGCCATAGCCACTCAATTAAATCATGTGCAACAAAGCAATATTCCAATGCGTTAAACAACAACAACAATCATTCCATGAATTGAAACAACGTCTCTATTCAACACTAATGCTTACCATGCTAGATATCACTAAATCATTCGAGTTTGGGATTGATGCTTCCAATTATGTGCTTGGTGCCATCCTGATTTAGGATGGGAATCCTGTTGCGTGAGACACTCAACAACACAGTGTAGGGCTACTTTACCTATGAAAAGTCACTATATGCCATCATACATGCTATCCAACAATGGTGCCATTATATCTGTTGGGAATAGGTGTTATACACCTTTCAACATTAATTGTCTCATCTTATGTTAAGAGTATATACAAGGAAGAAAAATTGGTGAACTAGACCATGGTTTTACTGCAGGACAACTGCACTACTGTAGGCCTATTTTCGGCACTGTGCACTGTAGGACTATTTCCAGCACTGTGCACTGCAGGACTGCAGGTCTATTTCCAGCACTGTGCACTGCAGGACAGCTGCAATACTACAGGTCTATTTCCAACTGTGTTACTGCAGGTCTATTTCCAGCTTTGTTGATAAATAGGATTGAAGAAGTGGATACTTGTGTGGGAATTGTATTGTAAAAAGCAGATTGCTGATTATTGAATAATACAATTTTTGAGTGCTCCTTGATTGCTGGTTTTTCCCGAAAGGGTTTCTCAGGGTATATGTTGCTTCCTATGCTAGATTTATGTGATTTTGCTTGTTGAATTAAAAGTCTAGGCTTGTTTTTGCATTACTTTCCTTTGAAGATTAAGTAGGAAGTTGTTCTGCATTGGTCTAACTTCCTTTCAATTGGTATAAGAGCTTGCTAGCTTTTGAGATCCTTAGGAAAAAAGGATTTTTTTGCTATTAATCTTGGTTTGCATGAATCTATGCATAGGGGAAGTGATTTTATTTCAGGATGACAAGTACATCATAGTTGGAGATAGAAAATTCAACTTGAGCTATGGAAGTTTAAAATGGAGGATTTGCTTATATATAGAGATCTATGGGCTGCTGTTTTTGGAAGTCAACTTGCGTCAATGATGGATGAAGATTGGACAATGGTAGAGTGGAAGGCATGGAGCCCCATTCGGTTATGCTTGGTTGTCTCCATGCCCTTGAATGTGAGTGAGTGCCTTACTACGAAAATCTTGTGGGATAGGTTGGCTTCAATATACCAAGCCAAATTGATGCGTAGTCGTTATACCATCATTAATTCTCAATGAATCTGTCAATCCAGGGCAGTGTACAAGGCTATCTACGGGAGAAGAAGTGAAACAACTATAACTTAGGTCAATCTAGGGCAACAAGTCTTATTGGTGGAACCGGTTTTGTGGGGGGTTTTGGAACATTCCTATCTCTAAATTGCATGAATTAAATCTTAATCTAAGTTGCAGAATTGGAAACTAATCACTAACTCATGAAATGAAGTCCTAATTACAATTGCATAATGAGACCTAATTATATTGCAGAATTAACAGTTGCAGAATTGAAAGTCTGATCCTAATTGCAGAAAGGAAATCTAATTACTTTTGCAGTAATGAAAGTCTAGATCTAATGTGGAAATAAAAACTATCAAAATTCTGTAATGTAAGGTTGTCAATCTTCTGTTCAGATTTTGACAAAGAAACATAAAAATGCAGGAAATTGCCGAAAAACAAGAAATTCTGGAAATAACAACCCGAAAATAAAGTGGAAACTTTTCGAAAGTAAGATTGCAACTAAAAGCTTTAAGCACAAGATTAAACTTAGCATAAATAAACTAATACCGCAAATATTTTCAACTATTTACAATCAATTTGACATAACAAGTTCTACAACTCATTCTGCTACAGCAAAATCAGAATAAAAACCTGCTTTGTTAGTCCTCCTCCTAGGTCTGGAAGTGGCCAGCCTCTTTGTCCGTAAGAAGGTGTAAGTCTCTCTCTTTTTCTAAATCTTAATCACACTCATTTACAAGTAGTTTGAAATAGAACTGGTGCACTTTATTGATCAAAAGACATGATTACAAGAATTCTGCAAAAATCATTACAGGATCGTAATAGACCAATTTCTAGTTATACTCTGTATTTTTTGCTAGCTTCCTTACTCTATTTTCTACTTTCTCCTACTTACTACTAAGCTCAACCTGAACGGGAGCAATATTTATAGCTATCCTCTAATCTGATTACAAACAAAGAATATCTCAAAAGATCTAATCCTACAATGTCGCAACAAATTCTGGTTTTATCCTAGAAGAGGACTAAAACCTGATCTTTCCCTTAATGATGGATTTGGTCGGCAATGACGGCAAAGACAGATGGAAGATATTTCTCTTTACTTTTTCCAACCTTTATTTCCCTTTTTTCGGCTTCAAAAATCGGTCAAAAGGTCAAAAACACATTCTGTTCTTCATTCCGAAGATAAGTGGCTTCATTCCGAAGACAGTGCAGTTTTCATTCCGAAGATCGCTCATTCCGAAGATACTGCATTCTCATTCCGAAGATCGCTCATTCCGAAGATACTGCATGTTTCATTCCGAAGATCCGCTCATTCCGAAGACGCTGCATTCTTCATTCCGAAGATCCGTTCATTCCGAAGATGTTGTGTTTCTTCATTCCGAAGATATCTGTTCATTCCGAAGATACTTCGGAATGAACAAATGTATGCTTTTCCATTGATTTCTTCTGCATCTCTCAGGTGGGTTATCTCCTAAGATCAAATTCTAATGGTCTTCATCCCTTCCTCATGTGAATTCCATGCCTTGCTTTTTATGGACAGCTGGCTGGAATTTACATGGGAAAGACCAATTTTTGCTGCACAACAATAGTTTGCTTGCACTGTTGCCAGATTTAGGTGAAGTAAATGCTTGAAACAAATCAAAATATGATTAGTGAAATGTTGCTATTATTCTAAGCATATCCCATTGTAGCAAATCATAGCAAAAAGAACACAAAACTATGCAAAAAGCTGTAAAATCAGAATATAATATTTCAAATACATTGATTATGCAAAATGGTTAATATACAAGATATTAAATCAACTTAAATAACATATCGGATAAAACATAAGAGTTTATAGGCATTTTTAGTGTACAAAACATGTTATGATTGAGGCATTTCCAGTGCCTCATCATTTTCCCCCCAACTTATATTAATGCATGCCCTCATGCATTCTCTTGGGCTATGGAATCACATATGTCCATGTTTAGATTCCATGACCTGTAGAATAACTTCTTGCCTATGTAATACCCCCTATTTTCCTGAATGTTTCTGAGCCAATCTTCAAATTGTTCATCTTCTTCAAAGTAAAATGGAACTGGAGTAATGATGGTTGGAGGCCTCGAACCCGAGACCTATCCAGCTATGTTGCATGATCTCGGATCGGTTGGACTACACCTTCTGCTCTTCTTCTGGACCACTCTAGATTGATGGGGGAGATAGGTTCTCTTTTCCTCAAAGACATGGAAAGTTCATTCCATCTGTCTCTGCATACTGACAATGCTGGGAAGAAATTGTGATCACAAAAATTGTTAAATCTGGTCACACAGTCCCTCAAATTGTTCAAGTACATTCTCTTAATATCATCCCTGTTCATCATTGAGAAGTGCTGCTGAGTGATATTTAGGTGATTTGGCTGGATTGCTCTGACTAACAATTCAGCCCTTGTTTCAATCACTTTATTCTGCCTTTTCTCATGATCCCAATAAAGCTGATTTTGCAAAGTAGACATAAATGCTCTCAACTGAACATCTCCAATGTAGATTTGAGGATGAGAGTCACTTCCTCTGGAATGAAGAAACTGTGCAAAAACAGTTCACACAAGAGATTTTTCTGCTCAAAAGGACTGTCAAAATATGCCTCTAGAAAATCTTCAATAGTGTCCAATTTGTATGGAAGGTTTGAAGTAATCCTCATGACCTCGCCATCTAAGGTATTTTTCCTTCAAAATAAGGTCGTAAAATCTGGCTGGCCGTCTAAATTGGACTAAAAACTCAGCAATTTGGCACAAGTCAGATACCTTTTCTTTCAATGCCTGAATTTCTGTGTCCTTGGCTTCTAGTCGTTTTGCTTCCAGTTTGAATTTTTTCAGTTTTATTGGCAAGCTGTTCATATCTAATCATCCAACTAGCTATGTCTGCATTGTACCGCTCTAGGGACACAAGTATTAGGTGGTCTTACTATAGGGGGATCCTAGGCAACAGATTTATCTCGTACTTCTTTTCTCGCCACTTCCACTCGGCCGTTCATCCGTCAATAACTCTACTTGCACCCCCTTATTTGCTATTTCTATGGGGTTGTCATCGGATAGTATTTCTACTTGTACCCCCTTATCTCCCGTTTCTACTGGAAGTGTAACAAGTTGAAATGCAGTGGACCTCGAGAGGGAGTACTTACTTGAGCATTTTCTTGTCGTTGGGACTGTTCTTGTGTTGGTGGTTCATTTTCAACATCTTCTACAATATTTCTCACCATTTCTGAAGCATCTTCAGAACAAGAAGGCACTGCTTCAGAATGAACAGGCACTTCTTCAAAATGAAGGAGTGCTGTTTCAGGATGAACTTCTATGTCTGCCTCAACAGAGTCATCTGCTCTTGATAAACCAGAAGCAATTGAGCCAAATTATCTTCATCATGGGATATAGCTGGCCGTTTTTCAGATTGTGACAACAACTTTTTTAGTTCTGCCACTTCCTGCTGAAGTTCTGCAATTTTTCTTTCTTGCATCTCAATGATGCTTTCTTTCTCTGTGATCCATTTGGTCTGTGTTTTGACAACACTTCTTGCTGCCCTCACCGCTCAATGATGTCTTCTATTTCTGTTTCGCTTTGAAGCCGATGCACAAATCGCTGCCTTGGTCGTTCAACCAAATTTTCTTCTTCTACGTAATAGTTTGTTCTTGTTCAGGAGGCTCGTGAAACTGTCTATAAGGGTATCTACCATATCTGTAGCCTGTTGAACCGTAGCCTCCTCCAAACCAACTTGTTCAGTTTCTGCCTCAACTATTTGTTCAGGGAATTCTGGAAAGTTATCAGATGTCGGTTGTATCTCTGTGACATCTGGGCTACTTGGTCTATCTTCTTCCTCCATGACCTGTTCTGTAGTTTCTTTCAAATGGATTCTTGTAGATCTCCTAGTTCCAGATGCAAACTTCTTCTTTTTGCTCTATTTTCTGGTGACAGCAGGGGTCATGGGGTCAGTTTTTGATGCCTCTGTTTCCCTTGTTTCACTTCTCTGCTCTGATAAGTCAGTTGCAGCTTCAGCAAACCGAACTTTCTTTTGTTTTTCTGCTCTGCTGCTAGTTCCAGATCCTCTTCTCTTTTGTCTCTTAGCCTCTGAAGTTGAAGGTTCAGGAGCAAGGTTTTCTGGTCATCATTATGGGGTGTAGTTCTCATAATACCTTCAGGGGCATCTTCTTAGCCTCTTCGCAAGATCCTCTCGCAATATTTTCTGTAGCACTTTCGTAATATTTTTTGCAAGCATTGTTTCCTCTTCTGCAGAAACATCAGCAATATTTGGTTCTTCTTCTTCCTCACTTTCATCCCAAAAAATGACATCATTTAGGTTAGAGTAAAACCTATCAAAACTCCTAGGGTTTCCTCTAAAATGATGTTGGCAAATTAATTTGATAAGGCCATGATGGCGAAGGCTTCCTTTACCCTCCTGATATCTTTTTGCCATGTTCTTTAATTCTTGATACAGATACAGGGGAAGATTTACCCTAACTTCTGGTTGTTGTCTACCATGTCTGAGATGGTTCAAAATTCGTAGATGATGCCCTGACAACAGCACATACTGCCCTTCACAGGTCAAAAACTTAATCACCTAGGTGGCTACTTCATCCTAGGGTTCCTGCAGGATGGCCCTTTTTAACCCTTTGCATGTGTTGTTATGGGTTAAGTATTCGGGTTCTCTATCATTTTCTTCTACGAACTGATTAACTACATTTGCCAATGTGTTCTTGCCAGATCTAGTAATTGAAATTCCCTCTAATGGCAGCTCTGTAATCTGACTTAAAATTTTAGGGCTTACCTCAATAGACATGTCGTTGACATGTGCTCGGTTGTTTCTGAACGTATGGGCAAACATGCCAGCTAAATCTTCGAAGACCCATTGAATTTATCCAAAAATGTCATAAACCCTCCGTCTTCAAAAATCTGCACAACCGTCGGATTTTCTCGGAGGTAATTGGTATCCGTAGGCTCGTTTCGATCTTTCGCCCCATTTTTCTCTCGTTTAAAAATCGTACACTACGCTCGCTGTTCTACTGCAGGATTTCTGGCTATTTTCTGTTGCAAATTTGTAGAGTTCTAAGTTGAAACCTTCGTTGCCCTGTTTCTCGTCTTCTTCTTCGAAATGAACCGTATTCTGTGCACTGTACCTCGCAACACGTCTTCGAAAAGAAAGATGGCACACATATCTACTTCTGCACTGTACACCTGTTCGTTGATAATTGCATGGATGTCCTTGCCGTCAGATCCACCTCATTAGTTTTGTAGATTCTCACGTGCATGTTAATTGACATTAAAAACTGGTGGCATATGGTTGGTCACGTTCTCCGTATTTCCAATGAGTGCAAAAATAGACCATGTGCTAATTGACACGTGTCCCTTCTTCGCATGCAACTAAGAAAAAATCTTGATTTTGTCGTACCTTATTTTCTTGGATGCCACGTGGAAATGCTCTTTCCGAAAATGCAAACAAAATTTCATTCCGAAGATTATGACCTCATTCCGAAGACAAATCCTCATTCCGAAGATTATGACCTCATTCCGAAGACAGGTCTTCATTCCGAAGACAAATCCTCTTTGCAGAATTTTCATTTCGAAGATAGATCTTCATTCCGAAGATCAATCCTCATTCCGAAGATTAATCCTCATTCCAAGATCAAGTCGTATTGTGAAAGTAAATCGTCATTCCGAAGACAGACCTTATTCCAAGACAGATCTTCATTCGGAAGATAGATCTTCATTCGAAGATGATGCAAAAATCGTTATTCCGAAGACAAAGTTTCTTCTCAAGACAAATTGTCATTCCGAAGATAAAGTTTCTTTCTGAAGACAAAGTGCAACATCCATTTTGCTGTCATTCTGAAGACAATTTTATTTCTGAAGATAATACAACAGCAACTGTTTTTGGCATTCTTGTTCCGAAGATTAGGCAGAAATCAATATTGTCATTCTTAAAACATGTTTTTAAGTATGCCAACTCTTATGAATACCTTTTATGCTAATGGTTAATTGTCACATACTATATACCAATCATTTTACAATGAAGAAATGTAAGAAATATATACCTGATAAAAATAGTTAATGCCACTTTGAAGAATGACTCGCTTTTGTTGATATTCTCACGAGATTTTCTCGCAACATTTCAAAACAAGTGCACTAGGTGAATTTGTACAATGATGGTTCAAAAATTTCTCAAGGTTATGCATGCCGAAAACCGGTTTTCATGCACACCAACTCAGTAGTGCCTTAAGAAAAGGTTTTCACTGCTGAGTTATTCATTTTTCTCTCCTTTTTTTTCTTGATTTTCCCTTTTTTTTTTTTTTACCTCTCCTTTTCTCTCTTTTTTTTTTTTTTTTCTGGATCCTGACTATGCCCATGAAGGAATTTCATGATTTCCCCTGAAACCATGCCCATGAAGGAATTCATACTCATAATTTATTCATCTTTTTGTTTTCTATTTTTCTGATTTTTTTGTATTTTCTATTTTTTCTTGAAATCCATTGATCATGTTGATTGTTTTGAAGTGGAAGAAGGAATCTCTTCCACCTGCTGTGTATCCAAACTATCAAGTTGCTGCAAGAATTCTTCTTTAGTCAGAGGTGTATGGTATACCCCGAGGCGATGTCCATTCACTACCAACTTTCTTCGTGACCCATCAATGGGGGATAAACGAGCCGCTCCGTTGTTAAATACCTCTTCAATCCAAGAAGGTCCCAACCATCTAGTTCTCGGTTTTCCAGGGAAGTCTTCATATTGAGAATCGAACAAGAAAGCCCAATCTCCTTGTTGAAGTTTCTTCTGCTGAATGTGACTCGTCATGCCACAGCTTCCTCTCGCTCCCGAATTACCTCAGTTTGGTGCAGAGCATCCAATCTAAGTTCATCCAATGCATTCAACTGCATAATCCTGTCTGTCCGTGCCTGCGACAATTCAATTCCAATTTCCAAAGTTGTGCGTAATGTTAGTAGCTCAAATTCAATAGGTAAAAGAGGCTTTTTACCAAAGACTAGTTCATAAGGTGTGAATCCAGTAGTGGACTTCCAAGTAGTATTGTAGGCCCAAACTGCTTCAGGTAATTTGTCTAGCCAATTTCTCCTATGAAAAGCTACTATTTTTGTCAAGATGCGTTCTAGTTCCCTCGTTTGTTACTTCAACCTCGGCCATTTGCTTGTGGGTGGTAAGGTGATGATTTCCTATGTTTGATTTCATACAATTCTCTAAATGCTTTTATGACTTTGGATGCAAATTGGGGTCCTTGGTCCGTGGTGATAGACCGTGGAGCTCCAAATCTCTGAAAAATCTGAGTATACAAGAAATCAACGACCTTCTCTTCACGAGCATGTTTGAAAGCACGCACCTCTACCCACTTTGTCGTGTAATCGGTGCATACTAGAATATGCACCTTTCCTTGAGAAGGTGGATCAATAGGTCCTACAAAATCAAGCTCCCCACCTCTCAAATGGTTCTAAAACCATTTGAGGCTGCAATGGCATCTCATTTGTATGAGTGGGTTTCCCCATTCTTTGGCATGCATCACAATGCCTCGTGTACTTTTTCACATCCTTGTGAAGAGATGGCCAATAATATCCTATCCCCAAGATTTTTCTAACCGTGCTTTTTACGGAATAGTGTCCACCCGAGGGTTCATCATGACAAGCTCTAAGGATATCATACACTTCATCCTTTCGGATGCACCTACGTAACACATGGTCGAGACTCGCATTTAAAAAGCATACCCTTAATCCATTCAAAAGAAGAACTCTGTTTGATCAATTGTTTTTTCTGTTTTGAAGTAAAATGTGGAGGAACTTTCCCCGTGACCAAATAATTGGCTATATCTCGCAAACCAAGGTGATTGAACCGATATAGCAAATAGTTTTTCATCAGGAAAAGTGTCATCAACTAATTCCCCTTCATCTCGTGTTCTCGCAACCTAGACAAGAAATCTGCCACAACATTAGCTTTTCCCGGTTTGTTGATTATGGTGATATCAAATTCTTGTAGCAACAAGCAACCAACGAATAATTCTTGCACTTACCATAGGTTTATTCATCAAATACTTAATGGCTGTATGATCTCGTGTGAATAAATATTTGATAACCTCGTGATATAATGCCCGAATTTGTTGATGGCATAAATTACCGCTAGGAATTCTTTCTCGCTGTTGTATAATTTTTCTCTCGCTCCCGTCAAGTTCTTGCTAATGTTGTAGATGGTATAATGTTCACCATTATCAATTTGTCCTAATGCTGCTCCAATTGTCCGTATTGGAGGCATCATCCAATGTGAAATGGTAATGTCCAATTAGGTCCTCCGAGCACAGGTGGAGTTATCAATTTCTCTTTCAAAGCTTTAAATGCTTCCTGACATTTTGCAGTCCAGGAGAATTCAGAATCTTTAGTCAATAAGGCAAACATAGGACTCGCTATTGTACTAAAGTTGGGAATAAACCCGCGGTAAAAACCAATGTGTCCTAGGAAACTTCTCGACATTAGTCTGAGTTTTAGGAGGAAGGAGATTCTTGATAATTTCAACTTTCTTTGGATCAACTTGGATCCCTTCAGGAGAGATGTGATGACCAAGAACTATCCCTTCCTTCATCATCATGAAGCATTTATCTGGATTTAAGGATAAGTGGTATGTTTCACAGCGTGTTAAGACTTTATCAAGATTTTCCAATGTAAAATCAAAAGTTTGTCCACATACTGTGAAATCATCCATGTAAATTTCAACACTTTTGGTGGTCAGATCAGCAAAAATTGCTAGGACTCGCTCACTGAAAAGTTGTCGGGGCATTACACAAACCAAAAGGTAAAACCCTATAGGCAAATGTTCCCCATGGACATGTAAAAGTTGTCTTTTCTTGATCTTCAGTTGCAATCTGAATTTGATTATATCCACAAAATCCATCAAGAAAACAAAAGTATCTATTTCCAAAGCAAGAGTATCTAACACTTGATCTATGAAAGGTAATGGAAAATGGTCTTTGTATGTCACCTTATTCAACTCTCTATAGTCTACACATACTCTCATTTTTCCATTTTTCTTAGGAACTATTACCAATGGAGAAACCCATTGGCTATCATAAATTGGGTAAATGAATCCTACTTCCAGGAGTTTTTCAATTTCTTCTTTCACAATATCTCTTAAGGCAGGATTCAATCTTCTTTGAAATTGTCTGACTGGCTTGACTTCTTCAGAGATAGATTCTATGGGTACATATATCATGATGAACTCCCGACATATCTTTGTAGTTCCAAGCAAAAGCATGAACATGCTTCGTCAAAACAACTATCAATTTTTCTTCCTCTTCCCTAGTAAGTCGGCTGTAGATGTTCAAAAATTTGCCTGGTCGGACTTCTATTTGTTTTGTATTTAGAAGGACCGAATTCACTCCTTCATACTTGGTGTTTAAGGGATTAAGAGGACATTGCTGAGATGGGAGAAACGAAGCAGTTTCTGTTTCATTGCCGCTTGAGGGAAGCATATCTTGTATGGAACAAGTGAGAAGGAAAAATCAGATGATAGTGCCATCCATGTGGTAGTGAAACAGAGTTTCCCGTGATAGCACATATGATACATCTTCAGATTTTTGATTCTCCTCATTACTTATCAATTGTTGGATATTTGTTGCTTCCCCTTCTAAACCTTGTTCATGCAGAACATTCATCAGATTGTTTCATTTTCTAAGTTTTCTCGTGTCACCGAGGTCTTCTCGTGTGTTCTCTTACTACTAAGGTAGCTAGTGTAGAAATGACCTCTTCTCGGTTCTTCATCCGAGTCGAAAACCATAACCGACCTAAAAATTTGCTAGATGGTTTTGGCAGGAGGATATAAAGAAATTTGTTTCAGCTCAATACCATTTGAAATAGTCATATTTCCAGATCTCGCAGCCTATGAAGGTCGCTGCAGCTTGCAAGCCAAGGTCTTCCCGAAATAATGGGATATCCATGTGCTGAATTTCTTGGCCGTAAAACCAGAAAATCTGTAGGGAATTCCCAAGAAGAAACTTCTATAGGGACATTTTCAATGATTCCTTCAGGTTTTGCAACCGACCTATCACCCATTTCTAAAACTCGTAAATGTGGGGCCGAGATGTTTGAGCCGTAATTGTTCCATTGTATCTTTAGTCATGACATTTATTGCAGCTCCTAGATCCACTAACACATTTGATATTGGTACTCGAACCTATGGTGACCGTGATAACCGGGCTTCCCGGATCACTATACTTTGGAGGTAGTAGTTTTCCGTATAAGAGATCAGCTATCTTCCCTTCAACCCACACAGTCTTGGGGAATGCTTTCTTCTTTCTTCCTCGCTCTTTTAATGCACAAATTTTGGACAAGATCGTTAATTTCTGGTATTTCCTTAATGGCTTGCAATAAGGGTAATGAGATAGTCAACTTTTTGAGTTCTTTGACCAATTCCGACTCATAAATTTTTGGTATTGCATTAAGTCTTTCAGAATATGGAACTATCCTTGGTAATTGTTCTGCTTGTGTCTCTTTTTCTATTGTTGGATCCAATTTTTCTGTTTCTTTTGTTGGTTGGATTCTCTCTGGTTCTGATGATTCTTGCTCTTCATTATCTTTGGTTTCCATTAAAACTGGTTCAGGTACAACTTTTCCTGAACGGAGTTGAATGTCACTACAATCAAGAACATTAATTTCAATATTTTCTTCAGCTTCAGCCACATAGACAGGAGGTGTCTGTCTTACACTGTTTGGATTAGTGACTGGCTGAGCTGGCAATTGAGGTTGCTTCACTTGCTGTGTTTGTTGTTGTTTTTCTTGAAAATTCTGATTAGGTGCAGGTAACAAATGCTGAGTTTGACCTTGATTCCTTTGCTGCCTTGGATAGGACTGGTATTGCTGATTCCACCGTGGTTGGTTTTGCACCCAATGTGGATTAGTCCGATTTTGATTCCAAGCCGGATTGTTTTGATTCCATGAGGGGTTGTTTTGATTCTCGATTCCAGTCGGATTACTCCAATTTGATTGTGGCCATTCTTGGGAATTTGTCCATTGAGGATAATTCCAAGGACGTTGGGGTGGTTCTGATTGTCCCCAAGGCATAGTACCAGGATTATGCCCCCAATTTGTAGGAAAACGAGGGGGATTTTGATATTGAGAAAAATTCTCCCCTTGTTTTGGTCCAATATAGTTGCGTTCCTCAGTCTGGTTTTCTAACACAGCTTTGAGTTGTGGTAGCAGTGGCATTGATCAGTTGAATGCCTTTTTGAACAGATACTACAAATGGCTGAGATAGATGTTTTATTCAAAGGACATTCCCACAAAGCATGTTTACTTCTACATCTTGGGCAATAAATTGCCAAAGGTTCTGTGTTTTTAGCTTTTGCAGAGATTTCCCCTAAAGTAGTGTTTAGATGCACTAGGATATCAGTTTTGAAATTTGCAAGTTCCTCTATCATGTCCTTTACATCAGCACTCATTTGTGCGGCTTTTTCTTCTTCTCTCGCTTAGTGCGAGAGTAATTCCCGCAGAGATCCATAATTTCCTCATTACCGAGAGTGGTTACATCCCCTTTTCCCATCAAATCCAGGACTTCTCTCGGATTCATCTTGCAATCCTCTCAAAAAGATGGTTTTACATAATTCTGGTTCTACTAGTCCACATCTCCTTTGAACAAAGGAGAACCTATCAAGATAATCTTCTAAGGTCTCATCATCTTCCTGCTTGATTCTAAATAACTCATCTTTTCTATTCCTTACACGGTAGTATTCCTGATATTTGTCTAAAAAGACAGTCTCCATTTGATCCCAGGTTCTTATGGAATTTGGCTCTAAGCTCATGAACCAGCGTAATGCTGAATCCTTGAGAGTTGAGGGAAAAACCTTAAGTTTTTTATTGTCATTTATATAATCATAGGTCTGACATACTACCTTGAATTCAAACAAAAACTGGTCAGGATCTTCAGATACAACACCTCGAAAGGTGGGAAGTACTGAAGGTGAAATGGTCTTCATGGGAGAGTTTTGTGTTGGATTCAGATGAATAGGATATTCAAATGTTCTGGACGGTTGGAGTATATCCTGATCATCCCCTTCATTATGAACATAGCCATGCTGGCCATCTACATTGCCTCCTTCTGCCATAGTTTCTTGTTTCCTTGGAGAAGTTAAAGCTTTCCAAATTGTTCTCTCAAGAGGTCCAAACTTTTCTGTTGATGAGTCTGATGAATTTTCTTCCTTAAGATATTCTGTTGATACAATTGGTGATTTTCCTTTCTCAAAATGTTCTACTGATGGTGAGACTGGTGATTTTTCTTTCAATCTTTCAGGTAGTTCAAACACAGGTGATTCACCCCTTAGGCGTGAAGATCTCCTTAATGGGACAAGCCAGGGATCCTTTGGGGTCTCCCTAGACTTACTCATTCATGTTTACTCCTAAATGACATAAATTAAGTCAATAGTTGTTATCTTACTCTGCTGTTATATTCAGATTTTAACCTGAATGTTCACAGTTTAGTCTGATTACAGCTATTGGACTATTTGTTTTCTTCTGACAACACTATTCCCCGACAACGGTGCCAAAATGATGCGTAGTCGTTATACCATCATTAATTCTCAATGAATCTATCAATCCAGGGCAAGTGTACAAGGCTATCTCATGGGAGAAGAAGTGAAACAACTATAACTTAGGTCAATCTAGGGCAACAAGTCTTATTGGTGGAACCGATTTTGTGGGGGGTTTTGGAACATTCCTATCTCTAAATTGCATGAATTAAATCTTAATCTAAGTTGCAGAATTGGAAACTAATCACTAACTCGTAGAAATGAAGTCCTAATTACAATTGCGTAATGAGACCTAATTATATTGCAGAATTAACAATTGCAGTAATTGAAAGTCTGATCCTAATTGCGTAAAGGAAATCTAATTACTTTTGCAGTAATGAAAGTCTAGATCTAATGTGGAAATAAAAACTATCAAAATTTTGTAATAGAAGGTTGTCAATCTTCTGTTCAGATTTTGACAGCAAAACATAAAAATGCAAGAAATTGCTGAAAAATAGTAAATTCTGGAAATAACAACCTGAAAATAAAGTGGAAACTTTTCTGAAAGTAAGATTGCAACTAAAAGCTTTAAGCACAAGATTAAACTTAGCATAAATAAACTAATACTGCAAATATTGTCAACTATTTACAATCAATTTGACATAACAAGTTCTACAACTCATTCTACTGCAGCAAAATCAGAATAAAAACCTCGCTTTGTTAGTCCTCCTCCTAGGTCTGGAAGTGGCCAGCCTCTTTGTCCGTAAGAAGGTGTAAGTCTCTCTCTTTTTCTAAATCTTAATCACACTCATTTACAAGTAGTTTGAAATAGAACTGGTGCACTTTATTGATCAAAAGACATGATTACAAGAATTCTGCTGAAAAACTGTTACAGGATCGTAATACCAATTTCTAGTTATACTCTGTATTTTTTGCTAGCTTCCTTACTCTATTTTCTACTTTCTCCTACTTACTACTAAGCTCAACCTGAACGGGAGCAATATTTATAGCTATCCTCTGATCTGATTACAAACAAAGAATATCTCAAAAGATCTAATCCTACAATGCTGCAACAAATTCTGGTTTTATCCTAGAAGAGGACTAAAACCTGATCTTTCCCTTAATGATGGATTTGGTCGGCAATGACGGCAAAGACAGATGGAAGATATTTCTCTTTACTTTTTCCAACCTTTATTTCCCTTTTTCGGCTTCAAAAATCGGTCAAAAGGTCAAAAACACATTCTGTTCTTCATTCCGAAGATAAGTGGCTTCATTCCGAAGACAATGCAGTTTTCATTCCGAAGATCGCTCATTCCGAAGATACTGCATTCTCATTCCGAAGATCGCTCATTCCGAAGATACTGCATGTTTCATTCCGAAGATCCGCTCATTCCGAAGACGCTGCATTCTTCATTCCGAAGATCCGTTCATTCCGAAGATGCTGTGTTTCTTCATTCCGAAGATATCTGTTCATTCCGAAGATACTTCGGAATGAACAAATGTATGCTTTTCCATTGATTTCTTCTGCATCTCTCAGGTGGGTTATCTCCTAAGATCAAATTCTAATGGTCTTCATCCCTTTCCTCATGTGAATTCCATGCCTTGCTTTTTATGGACAACTGGCTGGAATTTACATGGGAAAGACCAGCTTTTGCTGCACAAAGAATAGCTTGCTTGCATCGCTGCGAGATTTAGGTGAAGTAAATGCTTGAAACAAATCAAAATATGATTAGTGAAATGCTGCTATTATTCTAAGCATATCCCATTGTAGCAAATCATAGCAAAAAGAACACAAAACTATGCAAAAAGCTGTAAAATCAGCATATAATATTTCAAATACATTGATCATGCAAAATGGTTAATATACAAGATATTAAATCAACTTAAATAACATATCAGATAAAACATAAGAGTTTATAGGCATTTTTAGTGTACAAAACATGTTATGATTGAGGCATTTCCAGGCCTCATCACAAATCCCTTGTGAACAAATTGTTTCGGAGAAAGAAATTGTATTTCCTAAGGAGGGGATGGAGATTTTGTAGTAGAACTCTTGAATGAATGCAACATTATCATTTCACAACTAAGATCCGTCAAAGTAAAAATGGACAAGGAGGACCAATGTATCATATTACTATGTTTGTTACCCGATTCTTGGGACAACATAGTAATGGCTATCAACTCCACTAGTACCAAGTTGAAGATGGAGGAGATAGTATCTACCTTGCTTTCAGAAGAGATGCAGAGGAAAACCATGGAAGACATCAAGGATGTGTTGGTTGTTCATGGCAGATCCAAAGAAAGGAATAAGGGGAAGAAGATAGTTGGCCGATCCAAGTCCAAGAGAGGATCCAAGACTTCCACTCTAACAAAGATCAAATGTTGGAATTGTGGGAAGAAGGGGCATGTGAAGAAAGATTGCAAGGAGAAGAAGCATAAGAACAAGCATGAATCCGACGAGGATTCCGATTCTAAGTCTTCTTGGGAGGATGTAGGAGATGCATTAGTGGCTGCCTTTTCCACTCACATTAGGTATGGCGTTTGGCTGATTGATTCAGGAGGGTCATACCATATGACTCCACATTGAGAGTACTTCACAGAGTACTAGGACAATGATAGTTGGAGTGTGTACTTGGGGGACAACTTGTCCCTTAAGTTTGTTGGTAGAGGGAGAGTCTCTTACAACTCTCAAATGGCATGATCAAGACCTCTACCAATGTCTTGCATATTCTTGGTTTGGCACGAAACCTCATTTCCGTGAGTAGCTTGAATGACTTTGGTATGCAAGTGATCTTTAACAAAGGAGGAGTCAGTAAGGTTCACGAATCAATAGTGCTTGCTAATGGAGTATGTGATGGGACACTATTTCGTCTTGATGCTAAGACGATTGCATGTAAGAGTACATCAGTTCCAGATAGCAACTTACTTGCAGATAAGAGTATGTTGTGGCATTATAGGCTTGGTGACATTGTTGAAAAAGGTCTTAAAACCATGGTGAGTAAAAACCTCGTTGAGGTGATAAATGATGTTTTTGTTAATTTTGAGTTTTGTGAACATTGTCTTAATGGAAAACAAAAGTCAGTTAAATTTTACTCGAGCTCTCATAGATGCATGGGTTTACTTGATTTAGTGCATGGTGATCTTTGTGGTCCAATTGATGTACCTTCATTATATAAATCATTGTATTATTTATCTTTCATTGATGATCATTCACGGATGACATGGATTTATTTTCTAAGAAGAAAATTTGAAGTGTTTGCTGAGTTCAAAGCTCTTGTTGAGAACCAAACAGGAAGAAAGGTTAAGTCTCTTAGAATAGACAATGGAGGAGAGTTTTGTAGCAAAGAATTTGACCATTTTTGCAGAGAGCATGGAATTAAGCTATGTAAGACAACTCCTTATACACCTCAACAAGTTGGAGTTGCCAAAAGGATAAACAAGATACTAATGGAGAAGGCTAGGAGTATGCTAAGCAGTGCTGTTCTAGAACAAAAGTTTTGGGCTAAAGCAGTTAGTTCACTTGATTAACAGGTCTCCTACACCAGCTTTTGTTGATGAAACCCCTATGGGGGTTTGGACGGGCAAAAGGCTCTCATTGAGACACCGTAGAGTGTTTGGCTGCGAGGCATATGTGCATGTGCCTAAGGTAAAGAGATCAAAACTTGATTACAAAGCGGAGAAATGTATCCTCATTGGCTATGGTGATGGGATAAAAGGATACAAGCTTTGGAACCTAGTCATAGAGAAGGTTGTTTGGAGCCGAGATGTGATCTTTAGGGAGATCAAGAATTCTTCAAAGGAGGAGCAACAAAGTAAAACATCAAAACAAGTTGTGCAAATTGAACCATAAACAAGCAAAGAAATTGCACATGGAGATGATGGTGTCCATGATAATGATGATGAGCATGATGCTCATGATGGGCCGAATAAAGAGTATCTTTTGAATTGTCACGATGAGTCAATGAGGATCAAGAGCCTCAACTTCAACCCCATTGGGTTAGGAGGTCCACACGACCAAGAAAGCAACCAAATAGGTATAGCCCACCTCGTTTTAATTGTATTTTTGCTTTATCTACTAACATTGATGAGCCTAGAACTGTGAAGAAGGCAATGGAGATGAATGACAGTGAGTTTTGGAAGATGGCCATGGATGAGGAGATGCCATCTCTAAAGAAAATGGCACATGGGACCTAGTTCTGTTGCCTAGGGGAAGGAAATATGTTGGCTGCAAATGGCTTTCCAAGAAGAAATTCAATTCCAAGGGCAAGTTAGATAAGTATAAAGCAAGTCTGGTTGTTAAGGGATATTCCCAAGTGGAAGGAATAGATTTGGGTGAGATCTTTTCTCCAGTTGCAAAGCTTACATCCATTAGATTCCTTTTATTTATTGCTGCTGCATTTAATCTTGAGGTTGAGCAAATGGATGTAATGATAGCTTTCTTGCATGGAGACCGAGATGAAGAGATTTACATGAAACAATCGGAACACTATGTGGAAGAGGGTAAGGAAAACTTTGTTTGCAAGTTAAAGAAATCTCTTTGTGGTCTTAAACAGTCTCCTAGAATGTGGTATAAGAAATTTGATTCTGATGTTTCAATATTGGGATTTGTTAGATCCAAATCAGATCACTGTGTTTATTTTAAGCAAGAGGGTGGTCATTTTATTTATCACTTTGTATGTGGATGACATGCTCTAATTGGTAACAATAAGGATATCATGAAGGTCTTAAAATCTCAGCTTTCTCTACAGTTTGAAATGAAGGATTTAGGAGCTGCTAAGTTTATCCTAGGGATGGAGATTAGAAGAGATAGAGCCAACAAAAAACTTTGGTTAAGTCAAAGAAAGTATGTTGACTTTGTTTTGCAACGTTTTAACATGAAGAATTGCAAACTAGTGTGTGTCCCTATTTCTGTGATAACAAAAATACTTGTTGAGCAGTGTCCTTCTACACTTGGAGAAATGGAGGACATGAGTCATGTACCCTATGCTAGTGCCGGTTGGGAGCCTCATATATGCTATGGTCTGCACCAGACCGGACATTGCCCAAGCAATGGAAGTCTTGAGCCAGTTTATGGCAAATCCTGGAAAGGATCTTTGGGCAGTAGTGAAGAGGGTTTTCAGATACCTTGAAGGTACTATTGATTACTCTATTTGTTATCAGGGATCCTTGAAAGTTAAGAAATTTCACAAGTAGCTAGACATACAAGGATTTGTGGACTCAAATTGGGCAAGAGATGTTAACAGCAGAAGGTCAACCAGTGGCTATGTGTTTAGCCTGTTTGGTTGTGCAATTAGTTGGATGGGCAGGTGGCAAGCTGTAGTCGTTTTATCCACTACAAAGGGAGAGCAAATGGCAGCTACTCATGCTAGTAAGGAGGCAGTTTGGCTTCGGAAATTGTGCTTGGATGTTGGGCTGAGTCAGGGAGCAATAAAAATTAATTGTGACAGTCAGAGTGCTATCGCCTTGGCAAAGAACCCTACATTTCATGCATGGACAAAGCACATTGATGTGCAGTATCATTTTGTTCATGACATGGTGGAGGATAGGAAGGTTATGCTTGAGAAGGTGGATACTTCGATAAATGTTGCAGATGCTCTGACAAAGCCTGTGAGCACTGATGATGTGGAAATCATATGATAGACATATGTTATGTTTCTAGGTTTAATAAGCTTAGGGATTTCGGGACTTAGTCTTAAGTCTTATTTTTCATTTTTATGAATAAATTGTAACGTGAGATTTAATTGCTCACTTAGACTTGGCATAAGTCTTCTAGATAGGTTAGTTGGCAATCTTCTAGATAAGGATTAGTTAGTGGGTTGTTAGAAAAATCCCTAAAATAAGTAGATGATCAACTTATCCTCCATGTTTTGAGGATTTATGGATGTAATATGTGCTTATTTAGGCACCTCTTTTCAATGCGAAATGCAGTTGGATTTTTATCCACAACAACTGAGAAGTTCAGATGGTGCTGCAATGGAATGGGCATTTCTGCCCTTACCAATTAGTTCACTCTTTTGTTGGTGTTTCTCTTTTGCTCTTGTAAAGTATATCTCAAGTGGGAGAATGTTGGGAATAGGTATCATACACCTTTCAACATTAACTGTCTCATGTCTTATGTTAAGAGTATATATAAGGAAGAAAAGCTGGTGAATTAGACCATGGTTTTACTGCAGGACAGCTGCACTACTGCAGGTCTATTTGCAGCACTGTGCATTATAGGACTGCAGGTCTATTTCCAGCACTATGCATTGCAGGACTATAGGTCTATTTCCAGCATTGTGCATTACAGGACTGCAGGTCTAATCCAAGCATTCTGCACTGCAGGACAGCTGCAATACTGTAGGTCTATTTCTAGCACTGTGCAGTGCAGGACAGCTGCAATACTAAAGGTCTATTTCCATCTGTGTTACTGCAGATCTATTTCCAGCTTTGTCGATAAATAGGACTGAAGAAGTAGATAATTGTGTGTGGGAATTGTATTTTAAAAATCAGATTGCTGATTATTGAATAATACAAATTTTGATTGCTCCTTGATTGTTGGGTTTTTCCTAAAAGGGTTTCTTAGGGTAGATGTTGCTTTTTTTGCTAGATTTATGTGATTTTGCTTGTTGAATTAGAAGTCTAGTCTTGTTTTTGCACTACTTTCCTTTAAAGATCAAGTAGGAAGTTGTTCTGCATTAGTCCAACTTCCTTTCAATATCATAGGTAAGGAAAATGTTATTCATTATGATCATAGGTTGTTACAATTTGTACATACCCAAAGTAAGTTAGAAAATGCATGCCATGTGAAGTGGATGACATTCTTGCAATAGTTTCACCTTGTGATCAAACATTGCAAGGGTAAAGGAAATTAGGCAAATGATTGTGCAAGTCACCGTCTAGTTCATTTGTCTTTGAGTAATGGCCTGCTCCAAAAACATGATAGAGCTTAGAAGTTTTTTGGGCCTTGTTAATTTCTAGTGCTGGTTTGTCGTTGGTTTTTCATGTGTCATGGCAACTCAAATAAAACATATGCAACAAAGCGATATTCCAATGCACTCAATAGCGACAACATGCATTCTATGAATTGAAACGCCTTTGTTCAACACTAATGCTAGCCATGCTAGACATAACCCAATCATTCGAGTTTGAGACTAATGCTTCCAGTTATGTGCTTGGTGCCATCTTGATTTAGGATGGAAATCTTGTTGCATAAGGCACTCAACAACACAATGCGGGGCTACTCTACCTATGAGAAAGAACTTTATGCCATCGTCCAAGCTATCCGACAATGGCACCATTATATCATGGGTAAGGAAATTGTTATTCATTCTAATCACAGGCTGTTACAATTTATACATACCCAAAGTAAGTTAAAAAATGCATGCCATGTGAAGTGGATGACATACTTGCAACATATTCACCTTGTCATCAAACATTGCAAGGGTAAAAAAATTAAGCAATTGATTGTCTAATCCACTCTCTAGCTCATGCACATTTGACAATCATGAATACCCTAGGCCACAGGAGATTATGTATCCTAGTGATGCTAACTTCGTAGCTATACATCAACAATTGATTTTGAGCAAGTCGGCACAAGTGCATCACTTTTGTGATGGGTTGCTGTAACATCTAAGTAAACACTTGCACCCTGTGACATGCCCCATAAACATCTTATTTGGGAGGCACACTACTTGATGGTAGTTGGACACTTTGGCATGAACAAGATGCTTGTGATGCTATAACAACACTTTCATTGGCCACACATGTAATAGGATGTAGAGCTTCATATCAAATCCTGTGCTCCATGCAACATTGCCTAGCTAACAAACAGGAAATTGGGACTAGAATTGTCACTTCTAGTTCCGTCTATGTCATGGGAATCCATCAACATGGAATATCTATTGGGTAGGTCTGCCTTCCACTAAACACCAAAACCATTGCATCTTTGTTGTTTTAGATAGGATTTGAAAGATGGCAATCATGGTTCCTTGGAAGAGCAACATTGTTTGGATTAATTTCGATATGCACAAACTTAGTCACTCTACAACCTTCCATCCACGACCTGATGGACAGATTGAGGTAATGAACCAAACTTTAGTGTATCTACTTAGGATTTATAATCATAAACATCATCGGACTTGGGATGAGAGTCTGCTTTACATCCAACATTCCTACAATCGGACATAGCACAATTCCACTGGTCACCACCTGTTATAGACATGTTTTGGGTTGTAGCCAAGTGCACCCATGGGTGTTGCCTTCTGCATTCCTAGTGTCATTGTAATGCCAACATAGGTTAAAGAGATTGACAAGGCAAGACATCTTTGGCAAAACATCCAACATGTCCTTTAACAAGTTTAACAAGAAAAGTATAAGGAGCGCCATGATCAACATTGCACTCCTTACACTTTTCAAGTTGGAGATCAAGTTTGGCTTCGCTTCTTCAGCCCACATTGCAAAATCAAACCTATTTGCAGTGGATCCCACACCATACAATGCGTGGTAGGTGAGAATGCTTTTGTTCTCAATTTACCTCCATACTTGGGGATGCATCTAATTTTTTATATAGAAGTCCTCAAGCCATATCACTCCTCTGTGAAGAGTATACAATAGTAGAACATCCTAGAGATCTTGATTCCACTTGTATCTGTTTCAATAGATCAGTTGATTGACTTTACCACCAAACATACTTGCAAAGGGACTAAAGCTTGGTTAGCATTGCCAAAACTGGTCAGTTTGTAGCACAATATAAATGGTATACACTTGACCAAATCAAGCATTAGCTTCTTAGTTGGAATATGATGCAATGAGGACCACCGCTTTCTAAGAGGGTGTGAATGATCTGAGCAAAGCAAGGGTTTGTTCAAATCCTCTTAGACCAGCCTTGGTGCCTGTTAGGGCTCGTTGCTCGAAAGCTTAACGATATAACTAATTATGGTGACACATCTATTAATAGTGCCAACCCCACCTATGATACCAACATTAGCTTTGATATTTTGCACTCTATGGTGCCATCCATATTATGCCGTGAGAACGACATCATACAAAAGGACATTGGGCACTAGTGCCTTGTGCCACTAACATATGCAATAATTTACACAAAATATCTTTTCAATGTCAAGTGTCATAGACAAAGCTATAGTTGTCCGATTTCATCACCGACCACATTCCCACTTTGCGCCAATCCCTAGGAAGCAAGGGAATGATTCTACAACTGTTCACTTGAAACTGTTTCTTGCTCAGTTGGAAGTTGAGTAGCTTCTTCTTCCAACTGTTTTGTAATTGTTGTACATCATGTACATGGCCTAGGATTGTATTCTAGGATTGTTCTTCTTATGTTCCTTTAGCTATCAGCTTGATTTGTCTCCCTAAATTTCTTCTCTCCTAGAGATCTTGTTTCCCTTGAAGTTCCCTATGCTTTTGTTTTTCTACTTCTTTTACTGCTTAGAAACAGAGTGCATAGCTCCCCACACACACCCAAACTCCTTGCATTTAAGCATATAGTTTGTTGCCAATACTGATACTTGAGAGCCTTGTATTTTTCAGTTCATTGTAAATAAAGGTTCTTGGTTTCTTGAAGTGAAAGTAATCTGTTGTGCCCTGTTCTTCCGCATAACTCTGACTCGTAAATCATTTGACATTACAAGCTAGTTCAAGGACTTGTCCTTCACACCACCATCATGGGCTTTCTAGTGTGGACCAGCAAGTGCTTATAGACTTGGACAAATTAGGTGCTGAAATAATCAAGTCTAAAATTAGTTCCAATCCACACAAAATTGACAAACGAAATGCCTTGCTGGGGCTTTGCACTTGACCTCCTTGTAGTTCTTGTACTTGCTTCTTGAAAAACAAATTTTGCTCACAACTTTGAAAAATTAAAAGGTATACTAGAAATGAACAATTTTTGCTCACAAGCCTATGGTTTAGAAATGATCACTGGACAGTGGAGAAGAATGGCCATATGCCAAAGGAGAAAAGAATGGCCATAGGTTCTCCAAGTCAAATGGGTAATGTTGACGTACTTTAAAATAATGTAATAATTTTATGCAACTTATTGGCCTATTTTACTTGTAATATTTGATTATGTCATGTGTACATGACGATAGGTTTGCGTTAATCTTAACACACAGGGGCTATTGTGTATTCCAACAATATGTCAAGTAGAAGGTTTGTGGCCTTATTAAAATCTTTAAATAAGGAATTTCAAAACTTTATTGAGCATCACATTGTATCGTGTTCTATCATACTGTATCGAATCATAGAGTGTTGTAATCTTCAAGTTTACACTCATGGAGGATATTTCTAAGACATGGTGATCATTTTGAGTGCAAACCCCTTCACATGTTGATTGTGGCTTGAGGCGATTCATATTCATCGTGCAAGATTGATGTGTGTATCATCTACTTGTGACAATTTTGATACCTTTGATTCATTAGACAAGAAGCTACACCTACATATTGGTGGGACCTGCATCCACTTAGGCATGCTTGGATGAGTTGAGTTTCTCTAGAGTTAAGTATATTTTGTGGAATAGCCTTCGAATGCAACTGGATTACAAGAGGAAGGCACCTCTGTGCCAGCGATAATATGTGATATCTTGACAACAATGACTTGAGTGAAAATAGCTGGCCATATTGGGAACACACATATGAGGGCCATTTTCTTAACACTCCATCTGTTCTTGATGAATTGATTTCTTCAAAATATCACACCAGGAACGATTGAAGTCAACCATTTATATATCAAACTGGCTCCTTGAAAGTCTAGGTATTTAATCGTTTGAGGTCATGCCATTTTATTCCTATTTGCAACATCAAACTGCATACAAATATAAAATTTTTGAAGCAGTAGAAATCTACTAAGGTTAAGGTGAACTTCCAGATAGAATAGAGAATTGCGGCTTCATTGAGGTTCATTTCCAGATAAAATAGACATTAGGACTTGGAGCTATTAATACATGCATTGATAAATATCTTAAAACTTTAAAAGAAATTAAGAATTTGGAAAGGAAGCTTATAGAGCTCTTTAATATGAAAAAAGCAAGGTTAAAATTTGATAGTCAATAAAATGCCATTAAACATAGGAGTCAAGATTGTGATCTAATGATTTTCAGGTGTGAAAATGGCCAAATAATTATCACAACCTTTTTATCAGTGATAAATTCTAAAAAACTTAGTTCTGGCCTATGCCTCTCTTTCTCCAGTGCAGATCTTGAGACTGTTTGCCAAGGCTTAGCTTGGTCAAGGGGTTGAAACCCAAATACGTAAAAAATCTAAACAATACCAAATAGATATTTTGGCTGGGCTGGGGCTTAAAAATCTCTTTAATCAAATTAGCTAGCAGAGGAAGACTGGCTTCTTTCATATTTATTTCTGTCTCAATAGTAATTCTTCCATCAGTGATTGCTGAACTTGATCCCATGGTCTATATTTGGCCACTTTGTGGCCATATCTGCTAGGCATGTGGCTTGTGGGGTGGATTTTGGGTAATGTTGAGAATTCTACTATGTAGGAGCATTGTTTTCTTTTCCTCTATTATTATTATTTTTTGAAATGGGTTATATTGGATTGAAATTCCCCCACCCATATTATGTCGTGACCGCAAAGTGGTATTACAAAAGTTTGGCAATTATGCATGTATTGTCTGGCAAGAGTTGATCCTGGGTCTCCTTGAAAGCTGAAGAAGCTAACCGGTTGTGCTAATGCTTTTTGATTTCTTCTCTTCTTCATATTATTCAGGCTTGTCAAAATCATTTCAATGGGATTCTTGATGTTGGCATTTTATGTTCTGCAGGAGCATTTATTTATTGTGTGTGAACTTTTGAAGGCAAACTTGTATGAGTTCCACAAATTTAATAGAGAGTCTGGAGGAGAGGTGTATTTTACCATGCCAAGATTACAGGTTGGTTTGTTTCATAAATCTTATAATGAATTTTAAAGAAATTCTGTGACATATTTTATTTCTTCTGGATTTCTATTCACAAGATATTGAACACACAGTCTTTTTACACTTTGTTGATATTGAAATTGTTTATTGCCTTTCAATTACTGATGGAAATTTGCTTGTGATGCAGTCAATAACAATTCAGTGCCTAGAGGCATTGCAATTTTTGCACAATCTCGGACTCATTCATTGTGATTTAAAGCCAGAGAACATTCTGGTTAAAAGCTACAGTAGATGTGAGGTGAAAGTGATAGATCTTGGCAGTAGCTGCTTCCAAACAGATCATCTTTGCTCTTATGTGCAGTCTCGTTCTTATCGTGCACCAGAAGTTATATTAGGTCTTCCTTATGACAAAAAGATTGACATATGGTCTCTTGGTTGCATTCTTGCTGAGCTTTGCTCTGGCAATGTAAGATATTACTGCCCTAATTCTATCTTTGTTTGTTATTCATAATAATGAGTGTTAGGAATTATCAGAAGATATGTATATCTTTAATATCATGGAGTCTTTTTGCTTTGTATTTTTGCCGTTATTTAACTTAGTTATCTTATCATGTAAGGCTAGGCCTTGGTCAGGTACAGCATCATGTGCACCATAATTGAAATGGTATATATGTCAGTGGTTTCACCATATGTGCTTTTTTTTTTTTGCTAATGTGTTCTATTGTTTTATAATTTGGTCTTGCTTGTGAAATCTTGGAGTCACACTTGTAACATTGTTATTGTATACCTACACCATTGACATAAATAAGTGCTCTTTTGAACGTACTACCTCAAGTATAGAAGTTCTAAGTATCATTTTAAGTTTTATCTTTTGAATATGCTACCCTTGTTTGTTGTAACAAATTTTATGTCATCATCTGTCAAGCTGGCTTAAACCAGGACAAATTGACACATAAATTACTTGCAAGTGTATTTGTAAGAGAGCACAAATGGTCTTTTTCTTATACCTTTTTCTGGGGAGGATCTCTATTTTTTGCCATTTGCTATATCAATTGACAAGCTGTAGTGATGTTCATCATGTACAACCTATGTTCTTTCAGTATTTGATGCCAGCTTTAAAGGTGTTGTGAATTTACATGCCAGATTCAGCATGTTAGGACAGCTGCAAAATATTTGAAAGATTAATTGTTCCCTGAGGAATGCAACCTGATTAAGTAGTATGCGAAGAGGTCATAGCATATCCTATACAAGGTTTATATCATCTGCCTTTGCTGGTCGTCAGTCTATGAGTGATGTTGTAAAGTTTGGGCATGTGTGTGGGGGGCTGGCCCTCTTGCTTTATAACCAGTTAATGTGATGATGCAAGTCTAGTGGCATATTCCATGATTGGAATTTCGTTCCACGTTAATACCTATCTATCTTGTTAGTGTAGTTTGTGTGTGTGTGTTTGTGAATAATCCCACATTAACTGTGTTGTGGGACTTGAGTGGTTTATAAACCCCAACACTTGCCATACTCTTTGCCAATGGGGTAGCAGGCTTAAAGGTGCAAGTCCTTGGTCCCATTTTGTGGGATTCCTCACCCCTATTAACATCGAGTTTGGGCATGTGTGTGGGGGCTGGCCCTCTTGCTTTCTAACCGGTTAATGTGATGATGCAAGTCTAGTGGCATATTCCATGATTTGAATTAACATGTGTGTGGGGGGCTGGCCCCCTTGCTTTCTAACCGGTTAATGTGATGATGCAAGTCTAGTGGCATATTCCATGATTTGAATTTCGTTCCACGTTAATACCTATTTATCTATCTATCTCTATTTAGAGACTTTCGGAATGTGTTTGTTATTATCTTTTGCTGGGCAACTCTAATAGGTATAGCTAAAGGTGATTTTATAAGTCACGGCAAAGGCAAAGCCAGGATGTGTCTGGGGTGTATGAATCCCCTTGTGGCAGCAAGGACCTTTTTCACTTTACCTTAAATGTATTAGTTGAATTGTCTACTCAAGGAAGGGAATACATTTTAGAACATACTTTGTTCATAAATTTGAATGTACACTAATTACAAATTTTATTTGTCCTGTTATATATTGTAAGTTGTTCTGAATTGCATATTATTGTAGGGTGCATTGTCTCTTTTTGATTTATTTGCGCTAGAGTATCTTTTCTTTTGCCTTCTTTGTGGTTTTGTTTGGAAGTTATGTAACTCAATTTCAATCCGGGACACATGACCATAGCTGTAGATTAGTTTGAATACTTCATTCATTTTTATCTCCTACATACATAGGGTACACTTGATCTTAGCTGTAGATTAGTGTGGATACTTTATTCATGTTATTGCTATGTTCCACCAAGCCCCCTTACAGAGGGGATGGGGAAGTGCAGGGACTTAGAAGCTGTTTTTGGCAAGCAGTTCATAGGAGGATGAGACAGTTCTGCTATAATTATTTTTAGCCAACCCAGACAAAGGAAAACTATGGAAGGATAAATCTGGCCTTTAATTTTCAAACACTTTTATGTTTTAGTCAAGAACTTTTTGGATCATCACTGAAATGCAGAAGCACATTTCTCAAAGTCAAATTTGTATCTTATTTAGTCTACATTATGGTCTGAAATGTTTCCTGGCATTTAGTTGCTCGGATGATATATCCAATATTATCTACAACTCTCTTAGCTGAGCAAGAATGTTAATATAATAAAATGTTGAGAATTTGATTGAAAGAAAGCAACCATACAATTTCACAAGGTTACAGAAGTATCAGGGACGGTGGGACGGGTTTCGGGTATGGTGGGGGAAGACAAGCCGATTTTAGGAAACAGCTGGGGGATGGCTAGGGGACGGCAAGTATAATAGTATCTGATGGGCTGCCCTCATCATATTTAGAATAATTTACACAACAAAAATAGTCTCATTTACAACAAAAATAGTTTACAACAAAAATATTTAGAAGCCATTAGAATAATTTACAACAAAAATAGTCTCATTTACAACAAAAGACACAATGTACCTACAAGAAATTAAACTTTTATACTTTTGGTGATGTGTATTCACCATATACTTGCTTATGCTTGATAAGAATGAATACAAGCTGAACAAATATAGGTGCTTTGCATGTTATTGAGAAAGTGATTCTTAAACAATATGAGGAATGCATGAACAAAGGCATTGGTGTGTGGTAGATTTGGAGGTAAAATAGAATGAGACAGGTTGATAGATGGGTATAAACAACTATGAATATGGTGAGTAAAACCCCAAGCAACATGTGACCGAAACAAATGGATAGTGCATGGATGCTATGACAAAGGATAAGTTAGAGTATGTGATCCAGGAAAAACTTGGTAAAGAGGTGAGAAAATAATATTTGATACAGAATATGTATAATATTCATCTTTTTGTAGATTGCAACTAAAGACATAAATGACTACATTAAATCAACATCAGTTACAAAATATTCTCGAGGTAAGACAAAACTACATAAAGCATCATGAATGCAGAATGCAAATTAAAATGACAGAGGTGACATATGAGAACATGGCATAATGTACCTTCTGTTCCAACCTAGAGATGCATATCTTTATTTTTTCTCAATGCACAACTGATCTGCAGCAATCTATACACTCCAGAATAATAAATTATCATGCTTAATTGAAAAAAAAACGATTTTTTTTTTTAAATCTTAAGTGATGCCCAACCATCCCCCGCAGCATCCCCTCAAAGCAGGGGTACCGGGGATGGCCCCCTGCTGCCTGGCGGCGTCCAGGGGACGCCCTGCCTGTCCCTCCCAAAAGGACGTTGAAGAAACCAAATAGCAAGCATTTTCAGCCAGAAGGGGAACAGAGCCTCACTACAGAAGAGGACGTTAACCGAATAACAAACATTTTTAGCCAAACAAGAGAGGACATGGAAGCATTCTTTCAAATTTTTTTTTCTTTCTTTCTCATCACTTCCCTTTTTTTTCCTCGTTGGATATACTTTTGCTGCTGCTCCTTCTCTTTTAATGTAGCTCTGCATCTTCTTGCCTTTTTTTTTTATAATTTGACCACTTCAACTCTTATACCTTATTAAAGGTATGAACCAACTAGGACTCGAATCTAGGACCTCCATCTGTTGAGGTTGCTCTCCTATGAGCTTCTGGCTCCTCCTTGAACCAACCTATGATTCGAATAAAAGAGTCTTACTCATTGCTCCAACATTCCCCCTAAGCCACTCTGCAAGTGCTTGGGACTCCTAGCATCAACACCAACTCTGAGCTTTAACACTGGCTCTGATACCAATTGTTGAAAACAGGCCTGCAAAACAAAGCAACCCAAAAAGAGAGCACCAAAAAGAACAGCAACAATTTACAGAAACAAGATACCCCAATTGCACGCTGTTAACAAAATTGAAGAGGAAGGATCATTTTCATGATATTATTTTCAAAGAATGTTCATACATTTAATAGAAGTACAAAACAGTTATAAGCAGGTTCTATAATGAGCACCTAACTGACTCGTCATGTAGCTTATCCAAATCAACTTGACTATCATTAAGCAATACAAATAAAGCAATTACTTAACAGCAGCCTCATATGCACTCTCCAAAGTTCATTATGATGGGTTGTGTTATTTCAGAAGAGCTAGAGACTGCAATGCACAAAACACTCCTATCTCTGGGCTAGAAAATAAATGGTCGCTGTAATAGTTTGACTACTACCATTGTACTCCAGAGGTGAAAACAGAACAAGGTCGAGATTGAGACAATTCTAGCTGCAAAACTGCTGCAGCTGTTGGAATATATGATGGAGTACTTGAATTGCTTGATTTTGAAGAATTGCAGAGAGATCCCAAGAATTTGGATGAAAAACTTCTTGTCTTGATGACAGCAATTCACCAGATAATCTTGACAGTGATTGCCGAACTAGTTTGATCGTGATTCACTGGCCTGCAGAAGGGGTCAATTCACCAACAGATCAGTGATTCTCTGACTTGCAAGAATGGCAAATTGTTGATAATTGGAAGTCCATGGACGAGTGCAGTCAAAGGTGTGACTCATCGACTGAAGCATCTTGGACGTGGATTTTAAGGTGTGGAAATTGAGATAATGGTGTGTACAATGACATTTCTCCCTCTAATGCCAATTTTGGCTGGCTGAGTCATCTATACTTGAAGATTATGCTAAATCATGTTAACTAGGATTAGAATTTGCTTTTACTGCAGTTAGAAGTAGAGTCAGTTTGCTTTACCATAAATAAGAGCTTAAGGATCATCTGTAAGTCCTTTTGGCTATTCAGAAAACTACTTTGCTCTTTGAAATCAGACTGTTGCTTGTGAAATGATACTGCAATCAATGGATAGACTGAACGTGGCTTTCGAAGTTCGACTGTGTGCATGCACCCTTCTATCTTTGGATGTATAGTATCTGTGGCTCTGTCTGTTTATCCCCTATTAGTCCTTTTTATGCATTGTATTGTAGGTTTATTCGAGATTTGTTGCACTGAAGCTATCAGTTATTGAGTATTCCAATCAGATCATGCTAATATGACCACAATTATCTGGGTGTATTTTATCTTTATGCATTTTATTTTGTGTCTCTCCCCTTGCGCATTTTCTTTGTAGTTTGTCTCTTTTCCCTTGGATTAGATTTGTTAGATTAGCGAGTAGCTGGCCTACTCCGGAGATCGAGAGAAGTAAAACTCACTCGTTCAATGTTGACTGTAGTTGCATGGGTGCAATTAGAAGAACTGATGCTTTCACGGATCAACAGTCATAACAGAGGATTACCAGAATTTTGGTTGGATCTAGTGAAACAGAAAAACTAAATGGGGATGTTGGAATGCCAAGAGTGCAATTATCCACAGAACTTAGAACTGGTTGAGATGAATTAGCCCTAGTCATGTTAGCTTATAAATCAATTTATGTCCCCCCCAAAAAATCTGTTATTTCTATAAGCACACTTTACAAACATGGAGGAATGATGTTATACATGTCTTTTCTTCTTTAGTTAAGAATATAAGCGGTTGAAAGTCTTCATAACCAAGGCAACACTTTCAGTATAATAAATTTACATAAATTGCAAGTCTGACTTCGGCTCCAAACATCTGGCTACATAAGTGCAATGTAAAACATCAAGTGAACTGGGATATCTTTTTTCAAGCAATTCAGTATAAAATAATGGTAATAGAAATCTTCCTTGGGTCACTACATACAAGATAATCTTGAGTTGTAAAGCTAAGGGCAAATACTTTGATCTTTACAACCACAGGAGAAATTCCACATTGCAGATGGCAGAAGTTTTAATAACTTTTTCATTTCATTTGTTTTGGAAGTTATGCTTTTAAGATGTCTTGTTTTTCATGTCAATCCCTGTTACTTTTCATATTTGGCAAATACTTTCTTGAAGACTAAATGCAAAGCTCCACTTTTAAGTGGCAGAAGGGATGCCTCATGCGTTGCTTCTTTTCATCTTTTTGCTGTTCTTTACTTTTACAAACTGCATAGAAACAGAAAATAAATCCTTGAATAGGAAGCATGATTTAAGGGATAGTTATGGGCTTTGATGTTGTGTCTTGTTTCCATGCAACTAGTTAAAGTGGTTTTGGTATATTAAGCTCATAATGGGAGCATATCAGATCCAATTAATGGAGGAAAATGCCACATTATGTTCATATTTTTTTTGTTAATAACAAATTTGTTTGTGCTGTTTTGTTTGCAGGTTCTCTTTCAAAATGATTCTGCTGCAACCTTGCTTGCTCGAGTAGTTGGAATAATTGGACTGATAGACCAAGATATGCTTGTTAAAGGCCGTGACACATACAAGTATTTTACAAAAAATCATATTCTCTATGAACGGAATCAGGTACATTAGTTAATATTTGCTTCTTGTCTGAGCAAATTAGCAATTATGAAGGGTCAATGTATAGGCAGTGAAGTGGCTACTTTCCTTGTATTCTCACTTTTAATAGCAGAAAATTTAGTGTCATATATATGATAAAATAAATGACTTAAATTGCTTGGAGTTCAATCTTTTATTTTTGAGATTAAATATTTTATTACTTCTTTAATTACGGAGAGAATTATATGCAGTTAAACTAAAGAAATAATGAATAGCATGATGGTACATCCAAGGTTATAAGACAAGTTGCACTCCCTTAGATTGATATTACTAGTATAAAACCATTAGATACTAGATATACTTATTATATGTTATTCTTTCACTATTTTGGATGTTGGTCTGATTTTGTTACCTTTAAAATTTGGTAAGAAGATGTCATTGTTTTTATTTTTAGGTTTATTTCTTTATACTGAGCAATACTTCTTCTTGTTTTCAGGTTTGTCAGGATACAAACCGAATAGAGTACTTGATACCTAAGAAAACTTCATTGAGACACCGACTTCCCATGGGTGATCAAGGATTCATTGATTTTGTTGAGTACCTACTTGAAATCAATCCAAACAAACGTCCTTCTGCTAGTGAGGCACTAAAACATCCTTGGCTTTCTTATCCTTATGAACCTATTTCATCTTGATCCCCTTGTTGTTTTAACAATCTCATCTATGGGAGCATATTCACAAAGTATTTCACATTCTTGTAGCATATACCACAACATTTGTGAAATTCTTTATGCTTTACTAACATTTATAGAAGCTGCCCTCCTTGGGGGAGTGAGAAGGATGGTTGGCACTAATTTTGTCGTCACGACAAATGTATGTTCTGGTGACAATGGTGGGGGAATGCTAGTGCTGAAGAAGTTGCTTCTTTTGTTGCTAACAGAATGGCCTGTTAGCCTTTTCAGGCCCGAAGTATCATATGTTGACATGGATCTTGCAGTCAAAAGGCATCTGTGCACATTGTAAAACGTCACAACCTTGGCACCAAGTCTAAATTGAAAGGTTGATCATGGCTGTGTGTGTTGATTCAGGTGCTCTGAGTATGGTGGATTGCTTTGCTTCATGTGGCTTGAAGAAGTTTCAGCTGCACCTGGATAATGTTTTGTAATGGGTTTCTAGGTGTAGATGTATTTCATATTTACTAGTCTTTTAAGAGTTTTCTTGATAGAAGTATTCTTATTATTTGGAAGTCATCTTTTTTATGTTCCAATGATAACTTAAGGTTTTCAAGGTGTAAATGATCTGAATCGTAGGTTCTCTTAATCACAAAATATCGGCATTGTATTTCTATTAAGGTTAGCTGCCTGAAGTCAGTCTTCTCAAAGTAAGCTGTGATACTGATGATTGAAGTGTATTTCTAGTGTTTGGAGTTAATATGATGTAGGTAGTGAGGGAACCTTTTTTTTTTTTCTTTTTTCAAGGCCTGTATTTCTTTACAAACTTATTTAAGGGTTTTATAATTCAATTGAGGCACACTTTGGAATATAGGGTTTAATGTGATAATGTTTGCAACCTAATTGTTTAAGAAAATGAGCAGCAGTAGGCAAGCATCTTTCACTTTCAATTTCTGTAGACACGTTCAGTTTGCCATTATCAAGGAGATGACCATTAGTCATGTCTTAGCCATATTTGCCTGCCTTAATAATCTGTGTACTGTTATGAGTTTTATTTTACCTTTTTTCAAAATTTGCAAGAGTTTACAAATGATTTAAAGAATTGGAGTTCCCTGAATTTAGCGAGAAGTGTTTTTTGAAAAAAGAAGTTTAAACTCAGAGAGGGTTACATGTCTCACAAGTACAAGAGAAATGCACAAACAGGTTATATGGTGTGTACATTGTGTGGTCTTAGGTACTACTTTTTAAATGGTAAGTTACATGGTGCTGGGAAAGGCCAAATAACCAGAGAAAAGCAGAGTAACTGGATAAGTGGCACTGTAGTTTAACCTTTGGAAATGTATAATATTACTAGTAAAATGAGTGAGAATGACCGCATTTCAAGTTAACAAATCATATATGTTCGCATACCAGGAGGTTTTTTGATTCTCTGCACAAGATTTTAAATGCATCTCAATTAGCTGTGGCCAGGTGGGTTACCTTTTTTTTGAGTACATCATGTGAGACAACTCAACTATATATTGCTAGAAGCTTGATTCATTTTCCATGTCAATCATTAATGGAATTTTTGAGAATGCTACTTTATCAGAATTGGAGGTTTAAGTAACTTGAAGAATATCTCTTTTCCAAAATGTTCTGATAAGTTCTTTAACAATATAATAATAAGGGTAGTACTGTCAAGCACGTACAGCACATCCTTCATCTATTTATATTGTTGAGTTCAGGGTTAGCAAATTTTGATGGTTGTCCTTCAAAGATGGTTCTCCCACAACAAATTGAAATGTACACATTGGTTGAAAATGGAGAGAGAACAGATACACTATGCAGAGGGTTGTATGTGATTGCCCCACCTTAAGGCCCCTGTCTCTATATCATTTCAAATTGCAAATGCTTAGACATGAATTATTTATTATAATTTTTGTGATGGTATAAGAATCTACTATTGTTATTTGGCTTTTAACGATTATATTTTATGAATTTCCTCTCGACTGGTGGTTTACATTTATAATCAGCCACCCACATTAGGCTCGAGGAATAGTTGGCCAACATTAGCAACGATTCCAGCTTTAGTCAAAATTTTTGTTAAATACTTGGTCAGTTTTGTGTTAATGCCTTGCACTGGTCAATAGATTTCAAAAGAGATATATAAGAGAAGCTGATGAGATGATAACTTCAATAATATTAACAAAGGATGGTGTAAAATTAGCACTTTCTATATCAGGTTTTAAACTTATACCTGTATTCATTCGTAATAAAGTTTATTTTAGTCTTCAATAAATACCATACATTGTCTGCAGTGTATGATCTCATGTGTTGTCTGTTTTGCATGCTTGTGTACTTGGTCTTCTTGATATGCTATTCCACATCTCTATCTGCACTTCAAGAACTTCTAAGTTGTTGTAGCAGGCATCACAACTGCTTGTCTGATCTGTCAGTTCAGGCTCAATGCCAGCAAAGTTGCTTTTCAAGTTAAATACTTTGCTTTGTAGTATAATACTTTCTTTTTGCTTATTTAAGAAAATTGTGCTTAATAATAATAATAATAATAATGATAATAACTTTTGAAAACATTTTTCTCTAGCTTTAAATTGTTATTAATAAATTAATGTGATTTTGTATGTTCTTGCCTTAAATGATGCTCTATTTTCTTCTCAATCTATTCAGTTAATTATTACACAAGCAAATTGAATAGTAAAATTTCAAAATCATTTGCCTTGATGCCAATAGCAAATAGGAGATAAATGCTTGCTTTCTTTTTAATTTCATTAAAATTTCAAGTTGGTATCGTAAATAATTACATTTGTTAAAAAATCAATTTAACATTATATTTCCTATAATCTTAAAGTGGTAATGAAAGAATTTGGTTATAACCTCTGGAAGATATGTTGGTTGTGATTGAAGAGGCTAGTAAAAAAAGATGAGGTAGTGAGATCAATGTTACATATATTGTATTGGTTTTCAAAAAAATATTGAGGTTATTTTCTTAATTTTCGTCCAACAAGCCTTCGTAATATGATTTATAAGATAATTTTAAAAATTATAGCAAATAAATTGAAAATCATTTTAGATTGTGCTATATAAGACAAACAAGGTGGTTTTATTTGTGGTAAACATTTTCTTGATGGTATAATTCGTTGCACAAGAGGACATATATTTTTTTTATTCTATGAAAAAACTATATATGATTAAAGAATTAGATATGAACAAATGATATGATAGGTGGTTGGAGTTTTTCACATGACATTCTTAGAAAATTTGGTTTTGATTAAGGTTGGGGTGATTGGATTAGATGTTATAACATCAAAATATTTTATTTTAATCACCAAAACCCATGTTAGATATTTCGAATCATCCCATGGACTTCACTAGCGTGAATTGCTCTCTTTTCATCTCTTCGTTATTCTTGTTGAGGCAGTGGAGAATTTTCTTAAAGGCAAAAAATGGAAGGGAAAATAAGAGGTATTCAAGTTGCAACAAATTGCCCAAATCTTATCTTCAATTTGTTAATGATACTTGTCTTTTGGGTCATCCCTCAGTTAACAAGGCAATCGTTTAAATCAATTATTAGAAGGCAATGGTGTTTAAATCAATTATTAGAAGGCAGTTCAACAATAATCCCAAATTGTTTACTTTAACAAAGTTGGAATAGTATTAACATATCAAACTATTCCATTTTCTAATAAAAGAATCAGAAAGAGTGGACTCAATTTTGGTCACAATAAAACTTTGTTTGGTAGGTTGGAAAGGTTTGCTTTTAGCCATGATTGAGAGGCTACAAATTTTAATCTACTTCTACATATATTAAATCACTTTTAAGATTGTCAACAAGTATTAACATCAAATTTGACAATTTCAAGAGTTGACTCAATTTAAAGTGGTTGGAGTTTTTCTCACGACATTCTTACAAAATTTGGTTTTGATTAAGGTTGGTGTGATTGGATTAGATGTTTTCTTGTTTGATTTTACATGGTGGAATCGGTAGCCACCATGAATCCAGGCAAGTTGTCTGACTTTTTATGGCTGCCATTCCATTCTGCGTTGTTCACCTCGGAAGCTGTGACACATATCTCTGTGCAGTCTGACCCTATAACTACCATGCCATGATTATTTTAAACCTTTTACGCTGCTGAAAACACCAGGAAATGGACAAGCGTTCAATCCGACGAGGCCCGAGATTTGAACCTTGGACCTTCGCCCCCTTATGGAGTTTGGGGAAACTAATTGATCTACACCTTGAACCTAATTGGATTAGATGTTATGACATCAAAATATTCTATTTTAATCGCCAAAACCCAAGTTAGATATTTCGAATCATCCCATGGACTTCACTAGCATGAATTGCTATCTCTTCATCTCTTTATTATTCTTGTTGAGGCAGTGGGGAGAATTTTCTCAAAGGAAAAAATAAAAGTGAAAATAAGAGTTATTCAAGTTGCAACAAATTGTTCAAATCTTCTCTTCAATTTGTTAATGATACTTGTCTTTTGGGTCATCCCTCAGTTAACAAGGCAATGGTGTTTAAATCAATTATTAGAAGGTAGTTGGACAATAATCCCAAATTGTTTACTTTAACAAAGTTGGAATAGTATTAACATATCAAACTATTCCATTTTCTAATAAAAGAATAGAAATAGTTGACTCAATTTTGGTTAGAATAAAACTTGTTTGCTAGGTTGGAAAGGTTTGTCTTTAACCATGATTGAGAGGCTACAACTTATAAAGATAACATTCCAATCTACCTCTACATCTATTAAATCACTTTTAAGATTGTCAACAAGTATTAACATCAAATTTGAGGGGTATTTATAGTGATACCAAATCCTAATGATAGGGTGTATGGTTGACCCTCAATATATATGAGAAAATTACACAAATGTCATGTCTAGCTATATAGGTCTACAAGTTCCTTAAAAGGGTTGGAAATTTTTTTTTAGGACATCTCAAAGTTGTCCAAATCAAGGATTGATACTAGGATAATCTAGTTACGCCGATAGGTGTCCTACAATGGTAGCCAGGAAGGTCAGCCACGCCGTAAACAATATTAATATTTTATTAAAAAAGCCGACATTAAGGGTTATGGTGGATTTAAAATATTTAAAAAATATTTAAATTATTTAAACTAAAATGGTGCCCAAACTTTCTAATACTAGCTTAGATATATAATATATATATATATATATATATATATATATATATATATATATATATATATATCTATAAACGCCGAGAGTTATCAATCTCAAGGCGCCTATCTATCACACCCCCAAGAAATGAGATAGGCGCCTCGATATTGATAACTCTCGACGTTTATAGATATATATTTTATATATCTAAGCTAGTAACTATACCCAATCAAATCCAACCAATATTGGGGAATCTCAAGAAGCGTAAATAAAGTATAAAAATTAGAATCATCATGATAATAAATACATAATTAATCATATATGCTACAAGTTAATTAAAATGATATCAAATTAATGCATAAGAAAAATGATTGGAACTTAAGGGTATAACTAGGTTTCCCTTCTATTATGTCTCATCACTTGATCTTGCATCACCTAGCATGGTGAATGTATTACCCTCAACCTATGGTGTCTTATTTATACCAGCATAGGCTACTATTAGATCAACTTAGTCCACTATTATCTCCACCATATTGATGATATCAATCTTGATATCTATGTCCCCACCATCCTCCTGCTCTTCTCCTTCCTCCTTGACTACCTTCTTGGTAGTTCCCTCCTTAATATCCTCATCCTTTTTTGTTAACTCCTCCTCCTCTCCCATAGCCTCCTCTTCATAAATATTTACACCCCTAGAGGTCATGTAATTCCAACTCTCATAAACTTCCCACATAAATGTAAGAAAAGACACCATTGCGGTAGGCACCTAGCATTACAATATTACATCTACGTCACTTTTGGCCTCCATATCCTCTATAGTGGTGGACCATCATCCCTTGTATCCCATGAATGGTCTTGACCTATTTCTAGTGGTGGTGGTCCTCATGGTTGTATAGGTGGGGGTTTTCTCACTTAATCAATTTTAGTATTTCTCTGGTGGTGTTGTCTATACTATGGGATATCTAGAGACTATTTTGGGTGGATTTCCACAATTTTTTCTAGCACTTTTTTCCCTTAGTTGGGCTCTTCTAGCTCTATTTGATGATACCATAGCACAACTATTGATTGGGTGGCTACTATCTCCATTTTTGGTGCTATATAAGTGATAATAAGGCATCCAAATAATCACGTCACTTATTATCTATGTTAGGAAGGCACATGAGGATGAGGTGCTCCATGCATTTGACACCAACAACTAATATAGATCTCTTTATGGTGAATCTTATGAGGCAACTTTGGTAACATGCACGTCGTAAAATGCTCATAAACACATACCTTTGATAAAAATATTGGTCCAAATGTCCCCACTCTTTTATCCTTGCTATGATATATGTCATAATATAATAGGGCTAAGAGCACACAACCCTAAATTAAGCCCCCTCTTGGGCCCTCTATAACCCCTCTCCAAGGCCTAATATAAAGGATAAATCAAGTTTGGGATCTTGTTTGTCTCTTTGAAATAATAAACAAAGGAGAATAAAAGTAATACCCAAACTCAACACATGATAGGAACGTGGTGGGTATTTCAAATCCTCACCAACCATACAATATTTTGATGGTCCAAGCATTGATCATCGATTAACCACTCTACTGTATTATCCTAGTCACCCTCTCTAGCACCATCATAGGGGTTAATCCCAAGCTAGAAAGCCCAAGTAGAAATTATAAAATTTCTAGAAACATTTACATGTCTATAACCTTATCTAGAGTCTTCCATAAAAATATATTCGAACAAGTGTTTTAATACAACATGAACTTATAACATACTGACCTATATAACCATACATAAGCCATATCCACTAGTTGACCTAATTTGATCTCTCTTAGTATTTCTTGATCATTAGTAATTAGATGATTCCTCAACCATGACTAAAGCTATCATAACTCTTCCTACTTCTATAGTTTGTCATCATAGGTAGTAATGCTTGTACTTGTCTGGGTGTCATGTCAGCTATGATCATGATCTTGATTCAGTTCTCTTTCCCTCTTGTGCTTAGAGTGACCATGCAAGTCTAGTCCCAATAAATTCTAAAATCACTATGTTCAAAGTAAGAGAAATTTTGTTCGATCAAAATCATCCTTAGGTAAGTATCACCCAATATTTTTATCATTTAGTTGGGTTGTTATCACCCAATTTTTCTATCATAGGGTCACTATTGCCCAATTTTTATATCATTGGGCACTATTATTCACTTTTTCTCTAACTAGGACACTATCACTCAATTTTCTATGCTTGGGATGCTATTGCCCATATGTTTATTTCATTGAATATCAATCACCTAATTTTTAGTAAATGGGTTTATCAACAAACCAAAATTGTTTGAATTTTCTAAAATTTTGCTATGACAAAAAATTAGTTATTTTATCATTCTAGAGCTCAAAATGGTCGTAAAAAATATATTTTTGGTAGTTCTAATTAGACCCCATCCACCAACATGATGAGATGATCCTAGTAGTTATTTTTGTTATCTTGTAGCATAGTCATTGCTAGCCTAACTACACAATTATTCGTTTTTTATTATTTTAGGTGAGAGTTCATTTGTAGTAAAAAGACCCAAAAGTCAAGTGTGAGAATACTTGGTCAATAATAGATCCTTGTATGCTCATCATTGACTCTCTTTTCACTAAAAATAGAGCTATAGAAAAGGTCATAGTGCTCTCAAGAAGGGTAAATACATGTGTGTAAATGAAATTGAAATTCAAAATTTACCCCTTATTTTATATTTTTGATTTATTTATTGCAATGTTAGATTTTCCTATGTAATGTTTTGCTAAGTTTCGTAGGAACATTATTTTTTTTTGGTAAGTTAGGAAATATCATTAACAGGGTTTTAACTGGGTCCCTATCCCAGATTTACATCAGAACTGAATACATAAACCCCAAAGAGAAGGGTAGTGATGAACCAACATGGGGAACAAAAATTGTGACTACCCATTGCAAATAAACAACAAAAACAAAAGACCCTCCAAACAGTACTAAAAACCAGCATAGAAAGACCTTGAAATAGCGCTTGAAATGCAGCTGCATAGAAGACTCAAAGTAATCAGAGCTTGAAGAATCATCATAAAACAGAGCCAATTATAGTATGTCTGTCATGGGCTTCTGAAAGTGCCAACCGAAGGACATCTGGCGGGAAAGAGTGGTGCCACACCTCCAACGAACGTTTACCCAAGCCAATATTTGCCAACCTGTCAACAATCCTATTTGCCTCCCTGAAAACGTGATTGGATTTCACTTAGCTGTGTCTGCAAAGGAGGGCCCGATATTTGTTGATCAGAGTCCTAATGTTCCACGGGGGGTCCTTGTTGGAAGTCAAGTATCCAATGACGATAGCAGAATCACCTTCAATGTGGATCCCAGACAGATGGTGCTTGGTGAGCTGGAGGCCACGCCATAGAGCCCAGGCTTCAGACACATTATTGGTCTCGTGGTGGAGGTTCTCCGCAAAGGCAAGAATAATGGAGCCATTATGATCCCTTACAACACCCCCAGCAACAGCCAACCCAGGATTTCCCTTAGAAGCACCATCAAAATTGAATTTTATCCAACCTGTCATGGGGGGGTGCCAAACGGCCGTGGAGCGGGGATGGGGGGGAGGGGGGTCCCACTTGGGGATGGGGATGCCAAGGGAGGTGAGTATGGAGACTTCCACAGGCCGGATAGGAACACAGGCCCAGGGGGTGAGCTAGAAATTCTCGATGGCAAAAGACAAGGATCTGATGGCGATCGAAATAGGGTCGATGGAGGTCTCTGAAAAGACTCGACGATTGCGTTCAATCCACACTTGCCAAACAAAGTGGTGGAGGCAAATATTCCATAGGAATGCAAGCTTGGGATAACGGAAGGGGGTGGGCCACTGGGCGAAGAGTTGCACCAGGGAATTGGGGTGGACCCATTGAATCTGAAAGGAGGAGTTCAGGAAGTCGAGGCCCTCTTTGGTGAACGAGCAATCCACGAACAGATGGTTAACCGATTCCCAAGCAGATAAACACAGGTGACATCTGTTGGGGACAAGGATCTCCCTTTTCATCAAATTTTCAATGGTGAGTGCCTTATTCTGGATAGCAATCCACGTAAAAAACCCGATCTTTGGGATGAGATGCTTGATCCAAACTGCAGCAGGGGGAAAGGACATTCTAGGGGCAACCCTAATGAGAGAGAACGCAGATTTGACGAAAAAATCACCATAGTCCATCTTGGCCTAGATCATACGATCACACATAGCAATAGTGGGAATAAGGACGGTTCTTAACAAATCGGATAACCAGGTGCCAGCCCTGCCTGGGAAACTCCTCCACTGATTATGGTCGTCAATGTAATCTTTCACTCTTCGGCCCCAAGCTCTCTCAGAGTCCTGACGTAACCCAGAGAAACAAGGATAGTCATTGAGGGGTTTTTCTTTGATCCATATGTCGTCCCAGAAGCTAATAGAAGAGCCATCCCCCAACAACCATCTAATTCCTTTGGAGACAAGGGGTCTAGCATGAAGAACAACTTTCCAGAAGGCCGAACCATTGGAGGGGATGTTGCTATTTAGCAATGAGCTGTGCTGCAAATATTTGTCATGAATCATGGAGACCCACTCCACCTTGAAGTTGGTGAGCACCTTCCAAGTTTGTTTAGCAATCAAGGCCAGATTCATATCAGCCGACCTTCGCAAACCAAGGCCCCCATGAGCCTTAGGTTGACACACCTTTTCCCACTTGACCAGATGAAACTTGCAAGAATTTTCAGGTCCACGCCAAAGGAAGGATCTCTGAATTTGCTCGATCTTGGAATGCACCGAAGCAGGAGCTTTGAAAATTGACATAAAATAGACGAGGATGCTTTGGAGAACCGCCATAGTGAGCGTGGACTCAGCAGCTTGGGAGAGGAGGGAGCCTTTCCAAGCGATTAGTTTACGCCTGATTCTGTCAACCACCCCATCCCACATAGCATCCTTGGGGTTTTTGGTGAAGAGTGGAAGGCCCAAATAGGTCGTAGGAAGATTTCCAATGGAGCATTGAAGAGTGCGAGCGATATTACGTTGTCTGGGACCCGGGGTGTGGAGAAAATAATAGAAGCTCTTCAAATAATTAATTTCTTAACCAGCAGCAGCAGCAAAGGTGTCAAGGATCCGCTTGTTGCGTTTGGCTTGAGGGACAAAAGCCAGAGTTGCAATGATAGTATCGTCTATGAACTGTTGATGGGATAAGGGGGGGAACGTGAAGACAACTGAAGCCCAGAAATGCCTTGATCAGTGACAAAATTTTTGATAGTTCTGCCCAAGGATTTGGCTAAAATGATGAAGAGGAAAGGGGATAAGGGATCGCCCTGACGGATTCCCCTGGAGCTTGGAAAGTAGCCAGCCGTCGACCCATTGACTAACATAGAAAACCATGGGGTTGAGATGCAGCCTTTGATGAGAGTAATCCAGTCCTTGTGAAACTCGAATTTGTCCATGACTTTAAGCAGAAAGTCCCTGTCAACCCTGTCAAAGGCTTTGCTGATGTCTAGTTTGATAAACATGGCAGCTTTCTTATTACAGTGGGAGGAGTGAAGGGATTCATGGAGGGAGATGATACTGTCAGTTATGGATCGTCCTTCAACAGAGCTTCCTTGGCATGGGTCAATGATGGATGGGAGGATTTGCTTGAGCCTTTGAGCCAGGGATTTGGTTAAGTTTTTATAAATAATGTTGCAAAGGCTGATAGGTCGAAAGTCATTCATGTATTTGCAGTGGGGACTCTTAGGAATCAAAGCAATGAAAGTGGAGTTGGTCCCGCGGGGGATGATTTTAGTGTGCTGCATCTCTTGGATGGCACAGACGACCTCGTCCTCGATCACCTCCAAAAAGGTTTGGAAGAAGAGGGGAGGGAACTTATTAGGCCTGGGTGCTTTGTCGGTCTTCATGGCGAAAAGGGCATCTCTGATTTCTTTGGCCTCCAAAGGTTGAGTCAAAAACTGGTTCATCTTCGGGGTGATAAGAGTGGGAATGTTGCTGAGGAGGGAGGCTTGGGCAGGCCCATCATGGGGAAGCTCAGAATTCAGTAAATTGTTGAAGAAGGAAGAGGCTTCATGGCGAATCCTGACAATGTCCTGAGTGACAGTGCCATCGACGAGGAGCTCCTTGATCTTATTGGTACTCCTGTTATGGAGGGTGGATGCATGAAAAAAACTAGTGTTGGCATCCCCTTCCTTAAGCCACAGAGCACGAGACTTCTGCCTCCATAAGGTTTCTTCTTTGGCTAAGATGTTGTGGCGCTCAGAGAGCAAGTATTTTTCTTCATCCCTCATCGTAGGGGTCCACGGCCCATGCTGGACCAGGTGATCCAGCAGCAAGATGCGGTCAGAGATTTCCTTTTTGGCCTTGAAGATGTCTCCAAACACTTCCCTGTTCTAGATTTTGAGGCCTTCTTTGATGATTTTTAGTTTTTGAGACACCCGGGAGATGGCTGACCCATGGACAGAGGTGGACCACCATTCTTGAATCTTCAGTTTTAGCTCTGGGTGGAGAATCCACATGCTTTCGAACCGAAAGGGGGTCTTGAAGGAAGGGGCTTTGTTGGACTCAAGAAGAAGAGGGGAATGATATGAGCCAATGCACGAAAGGGGAATGAGGGAGGTATCACCAAACAAGGGAATAGCTTGCTGGGATAGGAAGAAGCGATCCAACTTAACTTGAATGTGGTCCACTCCAACTCTTCTGTTACTCCACATGAATTGATGTCCCCGAAGTTGAATGTCCATGAGCTCATTATCACGAACAAAGTTATGGAAATCACTGATGCTTTTAGCCGGTACACTGGTTCCTCATTTTTTATCCGCTGCAAAAAGGGGGGAATTGAAATCTCCAGCCACCATCCATGGGAGGTTAGAGACCGCGCTCTTCATGAGAGACAGGGAGGCCCACATGTTGTTTCTATCCATAGGATTGTTGGGAGCGTAGATATTGGAGAGAACCCATGTGAATTTGTTTTCCTTGTAGTAGAACACCATGTTTAGGGATCTGCTAGAGTAGGATATGACTCTTCCTTCAACAACTTCTGGGTTCCACATGCACAGAAGGCCTCCAGCAGTCCCTTCAGCTGGAGATGTTGCCCATTGACATTTTTCCCAGATCTTAGGGGCGATGCTAGTAGTTCTGTCGTCATCAATATTTGTTTCCTGTAGGAGAAGAATAGACGGATTGTAGTATTTTCTTATGGATCGAGCTAACCTTTGTTTGCTCCTCCTATTGAGGCCCCTAATTTTCCAAGAAAGGACCTTCATATAGACAATTTGGGGGGTTTTTTGTCTCCTTTGTTGAGGGTAGTAGGAGGTTTGGAACCTCTGCTATCATCTCTCTGCTGATTGAAAAGGGTTTCAAACAAGGTTAATTGCCTTCCATCGGCCACTTGGTCGTCGGCCTCTTTCCTGATTAGCTCGCTATTAGGGGGTCTTCCTCTTTTTATTTCAGCACCAGAGTCCACCAAGACTTTTTTGCTTCTAGTGACGATGAGAGGGGGTTGGTCCGAAGAGTCCGAGTCCGTGCCGGAGGGGGAGAGGGGATCCTCAACAGGGATGCCTGGAGATGGGGAGGGGTTAGGAGTAAGCAGGGATTCTGCAGAGGGGGCGGGATCGGTAAATGTTGAAGGGGTAGGTCGAGGGGATCCTGAAACAGAAGGTAACAGGGATGACAGGCCTTGGGACAAGGGGTTGGTTTCTAGGAGGGATTCGAGGAAAAGGATTTCATCCTCCGTAGAAAAGAGAGGTCCGAACTGGTTAGGAAAGGCAAACATGGAGCATACCTGATTAGGGAGCGCAGAAGAAGAGGGGGCAGAGGACTGCTGCGGACCAGTTTGGATCACTTTCCCGCTGCTGTTTGCCATTCTGGATTGTCTATCACCACGCCTCGGGAGGGGGAGCTCCTTGCTCTGAGAAGGTCGCTGAGGCTTGAGGGAAAGACATTGCGAGCAGAGGTGGCCCTGGAAATTACATTCGATACAAAATGGGGGTTTGTTTTCGTATTCGATGGCCTGACACCACTGGAAACCACCATAGATGAGGTTGACACAGGTGGGAAGCTTGGACGCAAGGTTGGCGTTGATGCAAAGGCGGGCACAAGCCATGCGAGATCGAGCTTTCGTTGGAGGGTCTAGGGCTACTGTTTGCCCGATGTAGTCGCCAACCCAGCGAAGAATGTCTTCATGGTAGAAATGGATGGGAAGCTCCGAAAGACGAACCCATATAGGCATAAAATTGATGTCCTACGAGCTAGGGCAAAAATCTTCTCCCCATTTCCTTAAAAACAAGCTTTTCCTGCCAAAGAACCAAGGGCCTCCGATCAAAATGCGGTCATGGTCCTCTTGGTTATTCAAGCGAATCAGGAAAAAACCTCTGGTAAGGGCCACCAACTGGAGATCCCCGAGCACATGCCATTTGAAGCCTGCCCATTTTTGAATGGACTCCATATCGGGACGTCCGCAAAGAAATTTACCCACGAGGGAGAGAGATTCGAAGGAAAGCTTTTCCTTCATGATGGAGTCCGGGAGGACCAAGTTTTCACCATCCACGATAGGGCGAACAGGATCAGAGGCGGGAAGGGGTCGGTGGTGCCCTACAACCTTTTGCAAGTACGACATTGTAGAAGTTCCTCTCGGGTTGGGCCCATAGGGTGGGCCATCTGGGGGAATCTCTCCAGGCTCCAATGCAACAGAGGAAGGAGCATCGGGCGAAGGCCCACCAGCAGCAGGCAGGAAGGCAAGGGCAGAGGTGGAGGGCGCAGGGTGCGCAGAAGAAGCGGGAAACAATTTTCCTCCTCAATATTCGATCATAGTAAAGGGTATCATTGTAGGAACATTATAGGTGTAGTGATTCTAGGGGTTTTAAATCACTTCATCCACATCTTTGCACTCCCTTTTTGTCCATTTTATACAAGGGTATTTTTTTCACCTTTTTTTTTTGTCTTTTATAGGTCTAATCCACATTTTGTCATATGATACAAAAAATTTATGGTTCTATCTATTAGATAATTAAGGGAGCACACCAAGATAAGTATAATTTATGTATCTCTCCTGTATTGTTCATTTATTTTACTATATATATTTTCATTCTACATGGATGATAAGGTGAAAATTGATAGAATTTTGCTTTTTAGGTATATTTTGTTTCTATTGCTTAGGCTAGCACATATTAATCTTGTATTTTCTATCGCTAAAGTCTTACATCTTGTTATTCCATATAGTGTCACATGTGGCATTTATAGAGGGGCAATATGTAATTAAAACAATAGCTTTGACAATTGACTTGTAGATGATGGGAAGATCTACCCTCCTGATTAAGTTTGCTAGTCCTTGAGTAGGATGGTAGCAAATCAATTGGCCAATAGTTCTTCTTACCTTCTATATGTCATATCTCTCGTAACATGATCCATGTGCCACTTTTTCTAACCATTGCATGTTCAAATGATCCCTTAAACACTAAGTTTAGACGTAGTCATAAGGATTACGCACAATGCCATGTGTCATCCAATATATTGGTCAAAAAATAAATGGTGTCATTATCACCTTGATAATAGCTATTGATCATAACTTTGGTATTTAGGTGTCACATTGAAAACACTAATGCGCTACAAATTTGGGGTTGAAAGGATGCATCTGTTGATAATATTACATTATTTGGCTCCCTTGTAAATATTAGTTTGGTAGAATGATTTATTTTATATAATGTATGTGTCAATATGAGAGAAAGTGCAAGGTGTCAAGAGAGAGAATGAAGAGTCACATTGATATGTGGTAAGATGAGAGTTTTGTCTTAATGAGAAGAATATAAAAGGATGTATATCTCGGGTGTTTGAGGATATGAATAGTTAGAGTACTGAAAAGTCATGTAAAATTATATATTGGAGATAAAGCTCCATGCAATGTAATCTATCTAAATCATTCTTGTAATCTTTTGATATTGAATATATTTGAGTTATATTTATGAGATATTGTTGTTATTTCAATATTGTGATTCATTGTTATCTTGTATTGCAATTATATGATTTGTACTTGACCTTGGATAAAGCTTTTTGTTAGTTAATCTACTTAGACCCCATCCACCAACATGATGAGATGGTCCTAGTAGTTATTTTTGTGATCTCGTAGCATACTCATTGCTAGCCTAACTACATAATTATTCATTTTTTATTATTTTAGGTAAGAGTTCATCTGTAGTAAAAAGACCCAAAAGTCAAGTGTAAGCATACTTGGTCAATACTAAATTCTTGTATGCTCATCATTGAATCTCTTTGCACTAAAAATAGAACTATTAAAAAATGTCACAGTGCATTAAAGAAGGGTAAATACATGTGTGTAAATAAAATTTAAATTCAACATTTACCCCCAATTTTATATTTTTGATTTATTTATTGCAATGTTAGGTTTTACTATGTAATGTTTTGCTAATTTTCATAGGAACTGTTCGATTTTGATGCTAAATACTAAAGAAAAATTAACCTCAAGATCAAAAATAAAGTTGCAATATGAAACATAAGATAATGACAATATTCTAAATGTATAAAAATCATAACTAGCTTCAAAAATAACTCATAGAATTGCCATTAACAAATTCTCATGAAGATTGTCTCCATTGAATAAAGATCTCAAGTGCCTATGCTTAGAAACACTCTCATACACAATACATATATCTCTTGCACACACACACAGATACATATATAGTGGAATGTGACTCTTCATATGGTGCACCCTTGTCCTTCACTCTCCTAGAGACTCTTCATCTTCCTATTCTATGGAATCATGTGCACATGGACTATTATGCACATTTACATTACCAAATACTTTGCACACTTGTGCGTTTATTACATTGCATAAGTATATACTCACACTTTAATCTAGGACACTCTCCTAATCTAAAGATGTACCCAAGGTGGTACATGAGCATGTACCAAATAATGCAATATATTCCAACACCTCCTTGTATTACATTATTTGGTTATTGAAGACTTTATATTTATATTTGTCTTCATTATCTAAGTGATCTTGCATTTGATATTTTGCTTGAGCTTTGTCTTTTTGCTTGACTTTGTATTTGGACTTTGGAACTTTTGTTGTTTTCTTTTTAATTTTGTTGTTGAAAAAATTCATACATTTCTTATACCCATCTCTAACTTTTAAGAAATACTTTTGAGAAAATCCATCAATGACTTTTCTTGTCATTGTGTATATCCAATAAAAACGACTTTGTTTTTACCAGCAATATTTTTGAGAATAATTAGTGCCTCCACAAATTTTACAATAATGGAGATTCCAACATATTTCTATCTTGTGTCCATACCTGCCTGTAACAACCCTCCAAGCATGACTAATATTTGATATATGTACAAATAAATTGATGTGCTGTAATTTGCTTTCTGCTCCTAGAATATGGTACTACTGATGGCTTTTATAATTGTAGGACCAAGCACACTCCTTAAGTGGGCAGATAAATATCGATAGAAAGAGGTAATATGGGTGATGGTGGTGTGAAATATCATTGTGCCAGGGTATTCACATTGGTAGGGATGAAAAAAGCCCTACTAGCGATACACTTGCTAAGCAGCTCGTGAGTACATGGAAGCTCACACAATTGCATTCATATAGGTGCATCATGAATGAATGACTTGCATTATGTGTATGTCTTATTTATTGAAATGTGTGCAATTTATTTAATACCTCTTGATAAATAATATCTAAAACTCTGATGGGAAGGAAAGTGCCAAGGCATGAGAGCTATTCTCTTCTGGAAGATGAAGACATCGTATTGCCAGTAGGGAAAAAAAATTGGAGGTATAAATCATATTGGTGATTTAAATAATCATTTAACGCTTATTTTGAATTCATAAAATAACATAAAATTTAATAAATAAAAATAATAAATAATAAAATTTAAATAAACAATAGTAATATTTTTATTAGCGTGCACAATGTTTTAATACTTTGCATTTCTAAAGTGGGAATGCAATTACTAGCTGGCAGATGATTCAAAGTGGATAACTGCATGTAAATCCACATGTTTGATTTTAACCTTCTCCTTATTCTATAATTTGAAAACAAAGGAATTCAATTTTTATGTAAGGTTCTGTGTCACCTTCTCTCGGTTCGTGCAGCTAATGGGTAACAAGAAAAGGCTTGGTAGAGTCCATCTAGAGCTAAAAAAAATTAGGTCAGATTAATCTTAATAGTAGAATAATGTTTGCTTGCTTAATCTTTTGTTACTATGATATGATTGTTCTTGATATATGTACATCAATCACCCTATCTTAGTCTGTTTTTGCTTCGGTGTTTGACTGCATAATCTTTGCTACTATAATATGGTATAGATTGTTCTTGATATATGTACTTCAAACAACTTGCATTAATATGTTACTCTACAAGATTAATTTTTCTTCCATTGTATTTGACTGTGAATTGTGAGGTGTAAATCAGCTTGCTGTGATTCCCGTTGGCTGGGTAAAACACTAGATTTATGTTAAATTTTATTTGGGCACTGTATTCATTGACCTTTTCCCTGTGCTAAGTCTTCACTGATTAATGATAAAATAATTATTTAACACCAATTTTATGTGCGTCTGCCTTCATTAGGGAAGAATGGATGAATCATAATGAGTTATTTCTTGAATATGTTGTTCATACGGTTGTCTTGGTGGTGCTACAAATAAAATTTAAATTGATTTTATAGTTCTTTGTTTGCATTCGATGTGGAATTAGTTGTGCCTTGGAAGTGACAGAAGACCTTGCTATTTTAATTCAACTTTATATATTTGAGGATGCTAAACAGATAGTTTAATACTTGTCAGTTAAAATTATATGAATGAGATCTTTATTTTATTATTGTTTTTATGTCTTTGAATTGGTGTCATGCTTGGGTTTAAAGAAATGAATGCATACGTAGTTGCATGTTTGCATAAGTAGATGCATATTTCCTCAACTTGGGCCGTTCTGATCCCTTTGTCAACCCTACTTGGAACTTGGAACGACGATTGCTATCGAACCGACGACACCTAACATTTCGGAATAAAGTTGCTCAATGAAGGATAAATGGTTTTTCTCTTCATGGTGGCTGAAGAACATTCAAACCAATGGCTGGATGTTGAAACTTATGGATATAATTACATTCGGGAGCTAAGCCGAGATTTATTTCTATGTGTATGTCGTTTTTCGATGAAGGCAGTATTTTAAAAGCTTGAATGAAATCTTATTTATTTTCCTTCAGCGACTTAGATGTATAAACCATGTATGTTTTAATATAATATTCTTGATATGCTTAAAAGGAAACCTCTAAAAGAGATTAATATTCTCCATTTATTCCTTTAAATAATAAAGCTTATTATTTCGAATGCCAGTTGTCGTACGCAATGTTAATCTTTGATAAAGCCTTTAATGTCCTTTGTTGATTATGCTCTAAATAACCTAGCAATGGCTATGTAGATGAAGGATATTGATGAACGTAGATACAAAAAAAATGATCTTTAGTAAAATAAGAAAATTGATGAATACTTATCTTCTCTTTTATTCTCGTTAAATAAAACCAGTCTTTAAAATTATAGTTAGGGTCCTATAAAGTTGTACTATTGAATAAGTCTTACATTCTTCCATAGCGATAAAAGCACGAAATAGAATGAATGTGGCATAATATTTATCCTTGAATTCTTGTATAATCCTCTTTATTTTTATGTAATGAGCTTTCGTTGTCTTAAAGTCGTGTCCTTGTTAGAAGTGGGAAATTAGAGTGAAAGTATGCTTAGGGTAAATGGAGCATTCATTGTATATCTTTTGTATAGTTTTAATTGTTCATAAAGAAAGGATATGGTTCTTTTAAAATAAAGTTTAATTCATTATATTTGTTCTTTAGTTAGTAAGAAATAAATCATATGTAATTTAGTTTAACTTATTGAATTTATATGTATCTATAATTAATGAAAAAGGTTACTTTATACTAGGATTTATTTATCTGAAAACTAAGTTTGATGAATAGCTTAGATACTTAAAAGTTTGTAACTTTATTTAGAAAAGTTTAACATAGATTGATTTAATGAAATTGAATTATAGTTTGGATACTTTATTCAATTGTTGTATAGAAGTTATATGCTTTATCTTATAAATTATGAGAAGTATACAACATGTTATCCTTCTTTTGAGATAAAGAATATTCAAACTATGTTTTGTAGTGAAAAGGCATGATTTCATGAACTATGCATTATCAACTTAGATATATATATATATATATATATATATATATATATATATATATATATATATATATATAGATGGAATAAAGAAAAGAAGGAATTATATTTGGTTAGGGTTAGACAAGCTCGATGTTTGTTTTGCTTTCATTTTTTATTTGTAAAAGAAAAAATATTAAACTTGTTTTGAATGTCTTGTATATATATGATTTTAAGTTGTGTAATTTGAGGTGCCTTAAATATAAGGATTATGGGAAAGCTTAGAAATAATTTGTTGTATTTAATTAAACTTCCATTTTTTTTTTATAAATTCACAGAGTTTAAGAATGTTTCTTTATTGTCTACAAAAGTTTATTTTTTCTTAATTATTAAAATCAAAGTTTATTAAATCATACTTCCTCAGAAAGGTGTTTTAAAAATATGTTTGACTTAGAATAAAATATTCTTTTATATGAAGAAGAAATATTTTGAAATTTGGGTTAGATAATTAGGAGGATAGTTGAGAACCTTTCTTGAGAAACCTCATATCCATATTTATTTTATCATGAAGGGTGATTAACACCAAATACCCAATACCAATGATGACAAGTTAGGAAATCACTATGATTCGAGAATAACTGCATTTATGACAAGATAGGTCAGGACGTGAAGGTAACGAGGGGTGGTATGGGACATCTCCTCTATGTCATTGTATGAGTATTATGGTGATGAATCATTGTTCAATTTACAATTAGGAGAAACCTAACAAGATTTCAAAGCTAGAATACTCCACGACAGTTGGTATGGGATAACTCGTCGTTAACCGTACCTTGACAATAGATACCAGGTCCAAAGCCAATGTAATGACATGGCCCTAGTTGACTCCATGAAGTGGATACTCAACTAGGCACTAGGCATATATGCTACACCCTTAAATGCTTAATTTAGGACAAAAGATCAAATAAAGCTTAGAAGCCTCATGCTAAGGGACGAGGAGAGTATGCGTCCACCATCTAGGTGTTATGGGCCTAGAGGATAACCCAAAATTTGAATATGCGCTCTCATACCAGAACATGAGGATGAGAAGATAGATCCACAAAATAGTAGCTTCTACAAGATTTAGCCATTTTCATCCGCTTGGGAAGTTGTCTGCAGTGGTCCTAATTCCCAAAAGTGGTATACTATACCTCGTATTAATAAAACATTGGGTGATCATTAAAAATGTTTGAACCAAAATTTTTTACCTTAGGTCATGCCTGATTAGTGACATTGGCAAAAATTTATACTTTGTGGAACCAATGAGTCAGACTGGGTTGTACAATCAGGTGAGTTAGACCAGGGTTGTTACACTGCCACAATGTTCACATTTGTTTTCTGAATATTTGAAGTCTTCATTATAATGTTCTTTGTCTATACACTTTTTTCCTTCATGAGCTACATCACATGCAACATCTATTTTTGAATCAAGTTTCTTTGTCTTCTTTATGAATTCCAAGTTGAGAGTATCAAAGTTTGCATCACACTTCTCTTTTATATTTTGCTGAAGATCACTAGTATCACAACATTCATCTACCATCAATGGTTTTAATTCTATAGCATCACAACATGAATCTATCATTATAGGTATTAAATCATTTGTATCACAAGAAACATATTTCATCATTGGTTTATTTTCTAAATCTTCAACTTTTTCTAATTTACTTGTAATATCAATAGGTCTAAACTTCAATGTATCATTAACGAACTTGTTTTCCAAATATTTAATCATTTCTTCTTGTCTTCTATTCTTATCTTTAAGAACTTAATTAGAAAGATATACTATCTTTATTATTGTTCCTATATCATTAGGTAATGTGAAAACATTTTTAGAGTCATCAACTGCTTCTTCAAGCTTTGAATTTAGATAATTTTGAAGCATTGAAAAATTTTCATCTTTGGCTTCTGCTATGATTGTTTGTAAGATTTTCTTTTCCTTCATTGATATATCTTTTTGTCCTTCAATGTTTGGTATCATGTACTTGATAAAATATTTCATATTTTGCAACATTTACTTAGCTTCTTCTAATGGTTCATCTTCAATGTATATTAATTTTTCTTGAAAACACAAGTTCTCTTCTTCAATTGTTTCTAACAACTCATGTTTTTGTATTTCAATTTTTTGATCATTTGTTTTCTTTTTCATTTACTTTTTCTTGGCCATATTCCTTTGAAGTTGACTACCTTATGACTCCCTAGTTTTGAATAGTAAGCTAAAGATAATTTTGAATGCAATTTCAAAATCTCTACTTTTATTCCACCTTAGTTTTGGGTGATAGACTAACAATTGTTAATCTTAAAGTTGATAATATTTTATCTCCCTAATCTCAAAAATATAATTATTTTAATTCTAAATTTCTTTATCTTATGTTGGTGTTGAATTCCTTATAACTCCAAACTTAGAAACTTAGAAATTCCATAAAAAGATATTTTTAAATTTTATATTCCTAATTTGATATAAAAATCCTTATTTCTCTAATATTATCAAATTGCAAATATTTCAAATTGTTTTGTAAACTTAGATATTCAAATTACAAAAACTTTAAATAAACTCCTTTAATTCTTCAAACCAAATTTCAAATATTCATAAACTCTCAAACAACATTTATCAGATTCCTAAGGTTCCAAATATTAATTTAATATCTTATCTCTACAAAATAAATAGCTTCTCTATAACTTTAGAAAATAATAACTTTATGTAACCTTATATCTCCTATCTTGAGCATATAAATACTTTTGAATGAAATGAATTACCTTCAACCTTGAATGCGTAAATTCTCTTGGTCAATAATGTTTGACCATCTCCTAATTGGTGCTTCTCCTTCTATTCTATATGTATGGAGATCTTGTTGTACTTTGACTTGCCTTGGAAAGAATACTTTCTCTCTTTTATTTGATTGGTCAACTAAATTCCAACCTTATAAAGGTGCTCTAAACAATACGTTATCCTTGCTGTTTGTATTTAAAATATAGACCTATTTTTAGTCAACTCCTTTGTTGTACATATCTTGAATGGCTCTCTTGCATAAATTGAATGGAGAAACTCCTACTTGCACTCAGACTTTAATTAATGCGCTTCCTTGCACTCCCTCTTATTTTTGATATTTTCTAAAATAAACCTTGTGCTCTCCTATATTTGGCACTTTGAAATCTGCATTAACATCGCTATTGTGAACGTTTGAATTTATTCAATGTTATTGACCTTCCACTTCTCATGTGCCACTTGGCACTAAAACTCTTTTGTTGCTCCAAATTCACTTTCCTTGATCTCCTTAGGCACTTATAACGTAACTCTGCCCAGTTTGGTGAACCTATGACATAGTGGGAGTTACACTTTACAAATGTATCACCTCCATTATAAATTCAAAACATATCTTTTATCCTTGGTGCTATTTTGATACTTGGAATCTACCCTAGCTCATATTTTTCAAGGCTTTGTCTTCTCCATACACATCCCTTCACTATATTTTACATGAAATACTTTCTCCAATATTTAATACTTGTTGTTTGCCCTAGTTTTCCAATGCTTTATCTCCTTTACGTACGTCTCTTCACTATCTTATGTAGAAAAATCTCGGTTACAATCATTTGAGCTCCTTGAGATGAATCTAGGTGTTGGAACTTCATCTTGGTGGGTTTCTTTCACTTTTTTGGTGGTGGCTCTTCCTTGAGCGACAATGTCTCTTACTTGAGCAATAGTGGCTCTTCTTTAAACTATGATGACTCTTCCTTGATAGGTGGTGGTTCTTCCTTGAGCTATGGTGGCTCTTCCAACTTGATGGTGCTTTTAATACTCCAAACCGATACCTCCTCCTTTTCTTGCACGATAGTTTCCTTAGTGTCTTTAAACACTTTAATATTTTCTCTTTTTGGTCTCTATTTGCTTAGAGAATAATACCCTTATTCGATTTTTTTTCCATTGATAAATCTGCACTTTCATGAGCTTATAAAAAATAATATTTAATACTAAAATTATATTCTCCTTATTTCTCCTTTTCAAGTAAGATTTAACTTAGATATTTGTTATTCTGTATTGCAGATTGCAGGACTCAAATGCTACCACCTTATTTTGCTTGACTCTCTATTTCAACTTTATTTTTTATATTTTAATAAAGCTAATATGGTGCTCTTAAATACTTAATATAAAAATAATTTTAATGCTCAAATAATAAACTTATGCTGCACCAATATCACATACATTTTTGGTCTCCTTTTATAGCTAATTTCCTTGGTGATTTGGTTCATCATTTTGCTATCTCAATCTTGTAAAATTTATAGCTTCACTTCCTTTCACATTGCTCCTCAGAGTTTATCAATTTGACCTTCTTCTTGGGTCTCTTAATCTCATCAATGTCAAGGTTTATCTTCAAGACCTGTAATTTCCTTCTATTCTAAATTTGCTCTTGGAATAGGTAAATATTCAAACTTCCCTGGTTTTCTTTTCTAGAGGTAATTTATTTAACTTCACTGGTTTCTCCTTAACCAATGGAAATCTCCTTTGCAACTTTAAAACATGTGCAAGTCAAAATCTTGTTTTAGCTCTGATACCACTATTAGCTTTTGATGCTAAATACTAAAGATAAAATAACCTTAAAATAAAAAATAAAGTTGCAATATGAAATATAAGATAATGATAATATTCTAAATGTATAAAACTCATAAATAACTTCAATAATAACTCATAGAATTGCCATTAATAAATGCTCATAAAAATTGTATCTCCATTGAATAAAGATCTCAAGTACCCATACTTACAAACACTCTCATACACAATACATATATCTCTTGCACACACACACATAGATACATATATAGTGGAATGTGACTCTTCATATGGTGCACCCTTGTCCTTCACTCTTTTAGAGACTCTTCATCTTCCTATTCTATGGACTCATGTGCACATGGACTATTATGCATATTTACATTACCAAAATACTTTATACACTTGTGAATTTATTACATTGCATAAAGTAAATACTCATACTCTAATCTAGGATATTCTCCTAATCTAAAGATGTATCCAAGGTGGTACATTAGCATGTACCAAATAATAAAATATATTCCAACAAGAACATTATAGGTGCAATGATTCTAGGGGTTTTGGATCACTTCATACACATATTTGCACTCCATTTTTTTCCATTTTATACAAAGGTATCTTTTTCACCTTTTTTTTTTGTCTTTTGTAGGTTTGATTCACATTTTGTCATATAGGATAAAAAATCGATGGTTCTATCTATTAGATAATTAAGGGATCACACGAAGATAAGTATAATGTATGTATATATCCTCTTTTGTATTGTCCATTTATTTTACTATATAGTAAATTTTTTCATTCTACATGGATGATAGGGTCAAAATTGATAGAATTTTGCTTTTTCGATATATTTTACTTCTATTGCTTAGGCTAACATATATTGATCTTTTTTTTTCTATCCCTAGAGACTTACACCTTGTTATTACATACAATATCACATGTAACCTTTATAGAGGGGCAATATGTAATTAAAACAATAGCACTAACAATCGATTTGTAGGTGAGGGGGATATCTACCGTCCTAATTATGGGATAGAGGTGTACTAAGTTTGCTAGTCATGGAGTAGGTTGGTGTCAAATAAATTGGTCAAGAGTTCTTCTTATCTTCTATAGATCATATCTCTTGTAACATGACCCATGTACCACATTTTTTAACCATTGCATATTCAAATGATCCTTTAGACACTAAGTTTAGACGTAGTCACAAGGATTACACACAATGCTATGTGTCATCCAATATATTGGTCAAAAATATTAATGATGTCATTATCACCTTGATAATAACTATTGATGATAACTGGGGTATTTAGGTGTCACATTGAATATACTAATACATTACAAATTTAGGGTTGAAGGGATGCATCTGTTGAAAATATTACATTATTTGGCCCCTTTGTAAATATTAGTTTGGTAGAATGATTTATATTTTATATAATGTATGTGTCAATATGAGAGAAAGTGCAAGGTGTCAAGAGAGAGAATGAAGAGTCACATGATATGTGGTAAGATGAGAGTTTTGTCTTAATGAGAAGAATATGAAAGGATGCATCTCTTAGATGTTTGAGGAAAGCAATAGTTAGAGTACTAAAAAGTAATGTAAAATTTTATATTGGAGATAAAGCTGTATGCAATGTAATCTATCTAAATAATTCTTGTAATCTTTTGATATTGAATATATTTAAGTTATATTTGTGATATATTGTTGTTATTCCAATATTGTGATTCATTGTTATCTTGTATGATATTTATATGATTTTTACTTGATCTTGGATAAATATTTTTGTTAGTTAATCTACTTAGATCCCATCTACCAACATGATGATATGGTCCTAGTAGTTATTTTTGTGATCTCATAGCATACTCATTGCTAGCCTAACTACATAGTTATTCATTTTTTATTATTTTAGGTGAGAGTTCATCTATAGTAAAAATACCCAAAAGTCAAGTGTGAGCATACTTGGTCGATACTAGATCATCATTGACTCTCTTTTCACTAAAAATAGAGCTATAGAAAATGTCATATTGCTCTCAAGAAGGGTGAATACATGTGTCTAAATCAAATTGAAATTCAAAATTTACCCCCTATTTTATATTTTTGATTTATTTATTGCAATGTTAGGTTTTCCTTTGTAATGTTTTTCTAAGTTTCATAGAAACATTATAGGTGCAATGATTCTAGGAGTTTTGGATCACTTCATCCACATATTGGTATTCCCTTTTTATTCATTTTATACAAGGATAAGTTTTTCACTTTTTTTTGTCTTTTGTAGGTATGATCTACATTTTTTCATATGGGACCAAAAATCAATGGTTCTATCTATTAGATAATTAAGGAAGCACACCAAGATAAATATAATATGTGTCTCTCCTCTTTTGTATTGTCCATTTAATTTATTATATATTTTATTTTTTTCATTCTACATGGATGATAGGGTCAAAATTGACATAATTTCACTTTTTAGATATATTTTATTTCTATTGCTTAGACTAAAACATATTGATCTTGTATTTTCTATCCCTAAAGACTTACATCTTGTTATTCCATATATTGTCACATGTGACATTTATGGAGGGGCAATATATAATTAAAACAATAGCATTAACAATCAACTTGTAGGTGATGGGAAGATCTACCCTCCTAAGTATGGGATAGAGGTACACTAAATTTGCTAGTCATTGAGTAGGATGGTAGCAAATCAATTGGCCAAGAGTTATTCTTACCTTCTGTAGATTATATCTCTCGTCACATGACTCATGTGTCACTTTTTCTAACCATTGCATGTTCAGATGATCCCTTAGACACCAAGTTTAGATGTAGTCACAAAGATTACACATAATGCCATGTATCATCCAATATATTGATAAAAAAGATCAATAGCATTATTATCACCTTGATAATAGTTATTGATCATAACTTGGGAATTTGTGTCACACTGAAAACAATAATGTGTTACGAATATGGGATTAAAAGGATGCATCTGTTGGAAGTATTACATTATTTGGCCCCTTGTAAATATTAGTTTGGTAGAATGATTTATATTTTATATAATGTATGTGTCAATATGAGAGAAAGTGCAAGGTGTCAAGAGAGAGAATGAAGAGTCACATTGATATGTGGCAAGATGAGAGTTTTGTCTTAATGAGAGGAATATGAAAGGATGCATCTCTTGGATGTTTGAGGAGAGCAATAGTTAGAGTACTGAAAAGTCATGTAAAATTATATATTGGAGATAAAGCTCCATGCAATGTAATCTATTTGAATCATTCTTGTAATATTTTGATATTGAATATATTTGAGTTATATTTGTGAGATATTGTTGTTATTCCAATATTGTGATTCATTGTTATCTTGTATGACATTTATATGATTTATACTTGATCCTAGATAAAGCTTTTTGTGAGTTAGTCTATTTGGAAAGCTAACAATGGTATCAGATCCATAGAGTGCTGTGAAAAATTTGAGTGTTAGATAGAGATTTCATGAGGAAGAGTGAAGAATATTGAAGGAGATTATTGAATACATGCATTTGATCGTGTGTTGGAGATAAAGTGTTAGAAGTGAAGTTATTATTTGTTGGTTTACCATTGTGAAGAGGAGATTTTCTAGACGAACGTAGAAGATCAACTAGAACCAGTGAGGTGAGGATCCTGAGAGCTAAAGTGCAATAGAAAGATGAAGTACCAAGAGTCATTGACGAAGCGAGCTATCAAAAGTAGCTAGAAGTAGCTGGTAAAGAAGGTGAAAAGATTGCATTCGAAAACTTGAGAAAGCAAGTATCTCAGGCCAATAAAATTTGTAACAAAATTTGCAGAGAAAATTTGACGAGGTAAGGCAGATTTGATTTGAAGAAATAATTTTATTAAAATTATTTTGAAGAGAAAAAGTTTATTTTTGAAGAAAAGAAAATATGGAGTGATAAGAAAATAAAAATTGAAGAATAAAAGTTTTTTACTTTAGACATAAAGAAATAATATATTTTTATTTGGTTAATTTAGAGATATTTAAAAAATTTATTTAAGAATATCAAGAATTACAAAGAAGTGAAAGGGAGATATAAGAATTATTTTTAAAAATTATTTAAATTGTTAAAGAAAATATTATAGAAAGTTATATTCAAATATTGAAGGGAAAAAGAGTTACCCAGGTGTTGTAGGTGAGTTGGAGAGGAGAGGGCAATCCTCCAAGGGAGGTCCCGGGTTCAAATATCCACCCTACCAAAAAGCTGAATTGGGTATCCAAAATCCAATTGATAATGTTGGTGCGAGGCAGGGTCGGGTGCAACTTATGGGTGACTTTGACGGTGTAGAACCCCCTGTTCGCGGTCTCTCAAACCAAGGCGACCATGCAAGGGGTTTTTCGCTTAAAAAAAAAAGAAAAAAGAAGGGAAAAAGAGTTTATTAAAAAAGAGGAACCAACAGAAATAATATTGAGCATATTTAAAAAAGAAGAACCAACGGAAATAATATTGAGCATATTAAAAAGGAGGAACCAGTAGAAATAATATTTTTTAAAATTACCAGAATGGAGAAAAGAAGTGTCTTGTAGAGCCAAGAAAAATAAAAGAGAAGCAAAGTATTTGGAACTTGAGAAAGAAGAAAGAAGAAATAAAAAAATTATAGAACTCAAATAAAGACTTGAAAAGAAAAAGAAATAAGCGAGAGTTGAAGAGAACACTCAGGCAAAAATCCAAGGAGCATCAGAATCTGAGAGACTTTTTGGGAAGAGACTTGAGCAAAAATAAAAAGAGAAGGATATATGCCTGGGTTAAAGAGAAATATCAGGCACAAATTGAAGCCTTCTATTGCTTGTGAAAGGAAGAAGATAAAGTTTAAATATTAAAAAATATTACAATCACATGACTAAATCATCAACCTAAAGCACCAACGAGATTAAAAAAATAGGAAAAGAAGAGAAATCATTCAACTAGAACCTAAGATAATATTCAACAAAGTTTTTTTTTTGCCTGTGAGTCAAATAGAGCAACACTAATTCTATTGAAAGCAAAACAAAAGGAAAAAAGAAGAATACGAGAACCATTATTTCAAAAGAGGTGAAAAAAGAAGAGCTACCTGTAGAAGACATTGAAACAGATAAAATAGAAAGCTGCCTGTAGAAAATATTAAAGTTGAATTAGAGGACTGCATCAAAGAACCAAATTATACGGGAAAAACATATGTAGTAAGGTTTGTCTTATAAATTAATTAATATTTTTAAACTGACAAAAATATATGGGCAATTAGGAAATATGTAGTATTCACCTTAAAAACTGACAAAAATTATTAATAAAATATTTGGAGCAATGAAATCAATTCGAACTAACGTTTTGCATGCACAAAAAATTAAGACAAATGTTTACATGCATCCAGATTTTATGCTATAGAAGTGTGTTTTAATTAAAATAAATGCAAAATTATTTTAAAGAAAATACAAAGGACAAAACAAGTTGAAATAATCTTTTTAAAAGCGCGAATAGTGCATGTATATTTTAATAAAGGGACATATGTTTGCATTGACCGAATTCTTAGTTGAAAGGAACAAAAAAAGGAAAATTTTGCATGGTTTCATATTAATAAACTTTGTAAAAAATTAAAATTTTATTTTTTAAGGCATGCATGGGGAGATATAAGTGAAAAAGACAATCTTTTAGAGGAGAATCTTTAGGAAAAAGTTAAAAATATATATATTAAAAAAAATTATTTGGGAGTTATAAGTAGAAGTTGGAAAGTATTTATGATAAATAAAATAATTGGGAGATGTAAAGATATAATTTATTTGAAAATTTGATCAGGGAGACATAAGGAAGAAAAATATTCAATAAAAGATTTTTAAAAGTAATTTTGAGAGATAAAATTTAAATGAAAGAATTTAATGATTATTGAATTGAGATTTGTTTATTATTATTAAGAAAACTAGAGAAATTTCATAAGCTTATATTATTAAGATTGATTTGAATATTCAAATTAAGTGAGAAAGTTTTTTTTAGTAGAATTAAGTGAAAGTGAAATATTGATTAAAATTTAAAAGTTTGAATTAAGCCTCTATTTTTGTTATGAGATGGAGGTTTGGTGGTATGAGTTGTTCTCTAGAGTTTGGAGTATGGTTGGAATCCAATAGGATCTGTGGAGTTTTAGTCTTTACAGATTTTTGAGACGGAGGGTTTTACTATCGCTAGCGCAATATGTTGCAAATATCCATTTTTTGTGGTTGGTTTCTATTGAGTTGGTTGAGCGGGTGATCCAAAGTTCAAATCCTTCTTCTGTGCTCAGGTCCTAGTGGTGTTCTTAGGGAAGAACATTTTTCATTTCTATGGAAGTGTAGGGACCCTAAGTTTTTTATGCCTCGAAGATGAATCGTTGATACCTTGAGTCCTGGTTGTCAGGGTTTGATGGTACTATTGGTCGGTTGGTTGGTCCCCCGCTAGGTGGGATGAGGATAATTTTGATTTTGATTTTGTGTTCAAATTGTTGTGCTACCATTGGACGAGAATGTAAGTTTGATTATTTTTTCTTTCGATAACTTTTTTGTTGAGCCTGCCTTTGTGCTAGATTAAAGATTGTAAGTTTTGGCGATTGGTTGACTCCTTTTGGAGCTCTATGTACAAGGTTTTCGGATCCTTTCAAAACCCTCACCTTTTACCTACAAAAAAAATTTGAAATTTTTTATTAAATTTGGGAGTTATAAGGTTGTCAAATTCAAAGGAAATGGCAAATACAAGAATTTTATTTTTTAAATCTCAATTATTAAAAGGGCCTAATTTTACCCCATGGAAAAATAAGATGAAGTCAATACTTATTGTTAATTTTTTTGAGATGTGCTGAATGGACAAAGAAACATTCTAGAAGATAAAACATAAATTCAAAAATTTAAATATGATGATGCTAAAGCTTTGATGTTAATTTTGTTTGGTATATCTGATGAAATTCAAGCACACAATAGTGAAGCAGAAACTTAAAAAAGTGTATGGGAAAATTATATATAATTTTTTAAGGAAAGAATGCGACAACCATTTTACACCTACAATCACAATTGTATGCACTAAAAGTTTATGATGGAGAAAATACAGAATAGTTTCCTTAAAGGATAGTAGAATTAAAATAAAAATTGCATATCTTAGGAGAAAAGGTTAAAGATAAGCCCATGGTTTTAATTGTACTTAGAACAATTTCTGAATCATTCAAAATGTTGGTCACATATCTTCTAGTATCAAATATAAAGGTGTCATTTGAGGAATTGATAAATATTCTTCAACAATATAAACTTGAAAATAAATTGAGGAATGAGTCATCCAATAAGGCTCTTGTATTAACACAAAGATATTGCATTTCATCACAAAATAAAAATTAAAAGAAGTATTGTTATATTTGTGAAAAAGAAGGACATAATACAAAATCTTGTAAGTATAATGCATTGACTAGGAAGGGTCAAGACCAAGAATCTCCTAAAAGAAATTAAAGAGATTAGAGTAATCAACTAGGGTATGTTGCACAATTAGAATGTGTACACGGGAGTCTTATGGCAAGCCATATATGTCTATTATCAAGTTATGAGAAATACAATAATACCTTGAAACCTATGATAATAAACATATCTTGTGACACAAAAAGAAAATATATAGAGTATAACTCAAATGATTTGAATGTACTTTGTGATTGGTCAAAAAACTTATGCTGTCATAATTGATGATGATAGAAATTCAAATGACGGTAGGGATAGTAATGCTCAAATTTGTCTTGATATAAAAAGAGATTAGGGTGATGAAGAATTTGGTTATTTTGAAAGACATACTAAAGGAATTGGTTCAAAGTTGTTAAATATAATGGGATACAGAGACACGAGTTTGGGAAAACATGGACAAGGAATGAAAGAGCCAATTGTACAAAAAATAAGACCAAAATATGGTGGTATTGGATATATAGGACAAATAAGCAGTAATAATCAAGAACTAAATTTATGATAAAAATTGTGACATCAAATTAGTGATAGAGATTGACAGAATCAGTAATAATGATAAATAAAATGGCAAAAAGAATTTTGTAACAATAAATATATGTAATAATTATGGTAGATATGGATATAATATAGAGAAATGTTGGTGTCTCCATTGTTGTGAAACTTGTGGAGGACAATCAAATCTTGTCTACATAAAGAGAAGAAAAAAAAATGGATTATGGATGGATAAGTATGAATGAATGGAATAATATGAAAGGAATGTTGTATGGTTCTACAAAAGGAAACCAAGTATGATGAAAAATCAAAGTTTATTGAATGTAAAAAATGATATTGGTCTTACCATGAAGAAATGTGAAATAAATAATTATGACCCAAGCACAACTTGGAAGGTGGACTACAATGAAAACACCTATAGTGATTTTTTTTGGTAAATAAAAGCCTTCATTAATTACCGGGTTTTGCAGGTTAACCCAAAACCTATTACAATATCCAGCCTTCTACTGAGATTGTAGATCCTAGTCATCCTTGAAACTTTCTTACCAAAAATTGTGTTGAATCCCCTACAACACCTTACAAACAAAGCACACCCATACCTAAACATAATTGTAAACATTACTTACATTGACAGGAATTGAAGTTTGGAACTTTGCACTTGTGAAACCTGTTGCTTGCCCATTTCCTATTCTCTGTCGAAATCTTCCAAGGCTTACACCCTATTACCTTCATTTCCAATTTGGTATGATTTAGAGGGAAACCCCATAGTTATTACCAGATCCATGGAGAAAGAACATCCATTCATATTTCTCCTTAACGGGTAGGTTTATTTTCATGACTAATAATGTTTTCCACTTCACGTGGCACACCTTGTGTCCATGTCACCAAAATACCAACATCAAAACCTATGTTGGCTAATTTTTCAGCTAACCTGTTGGCCTCATGGTACATGTGATGAGCCCTCCTATTCTGTATTTCCGCAAAAAGGATCCTCACTTCATGGATGACTCCCTCGATTCTCCATGGAGGTTTTTTGCCATTGGTTATCAGGTTGATGATTTTCATAGAATCACCTTCAATCATCAGGTTACCTTGAGTTGCTTGGGCTACTTGCAACCCTCTCCAAAGAACTCTAGCTTCTGCTTCGTTATTTGTTATGATTCCCAATGGTTTAGCGAAGGCCTTGACCAAATTTCCTTGATAATCCCTGATTATTCCTCCAACTCCAGCTCTTCTCGGGTTCTCCTTGGCTGCACCATAAAAATTTAGTTTAAACCAACCCGGGGGGGTGGCTCCCAAGAAATCCCATTTTTGGGATTGGGCAAAGGAATGGAAGGTTTGTCCTCAATACCTAAGGCCCGAGCTAATTGTTTTTCTTGGGGAAGAATTGAGTTGTTCTCATCCACTAAGGTGCTAAGGTTTTCTTTCGCAAAGACAATAATCCTGTTGAGGATGGTTTTTGGGTTGTGAACGATATCCTTAAAGGCTCTATGGTTCCTTTCTAGCCAAATTTGCCAGAGAAAATGATGCGAACAAATTTTCCATAGGTACTTAAGTTTTAGGCTAACAAAGGGTTGAGGCCATTGATGGAACACTTCGGATATAAGAGCAGGCTTAACCCACGAGATCCTAAAGCCTTGGAAAAGTTCATCTAGGATGGACTCCACTATCGAAAACTCCAAAAATAAGTGTTGGGTAGTCTCCCATCCTGCCCTGCACATGTAGCAACGATTAGCAATAACCATACCTTTGGATAACATATTGTCCATAGTGAGGATTTTTCCTTGAATCACCGACCATGAAAAAAAGGATATTTTAGGAATTAAGCCTTTGATACAAACCAAACTCGGTTGAAATTGTTGACCTTCCACATTGAGAAGCAAATTATAGGCAGACTTAACTGTGAAGTCACCACTTTCAGTCTCAGTGCAAAAAATGTGATCTTCATCCTCTCTAGAGGGAATAATTTGCTGAGTTAAGATGTTATAAAGCTCTTCAGACTTTGCTTCAAAACCCTGTACTCTGATGTGTTTCCACCTGTTGATATTTATATCCTGCCACATATAATTTGAAACCTTCTTCCCAATATGTTGCTCCATATGCTCTTGAATCCTAGCCAAACGAGGATTTTGGGATAACTCCTCAGCTCTCACCCACCGATCCTTCCAAAAGTCTATTGTTTGCCCATTTCCTAGAATCCATCTAAGACCTTTCTTGACAAGATCCCTACTCGTGAGGATTGCCTTCCAAAAAGCAGACCCCTTGCTTGCTAAGTTGTCATTAAGGAAGTTCACACCTTGGAGGTATTTCCTCCTAACTATGGTAGTCCATTCATTATCGACCTTAGTCAATAATCGCCATGCTTTTTTGGCTAATAGAGCTGTATTGATATGAGTAACTCTCCTCAATCCTAACCCCCCATAAGCTTTAGGTTTGCAAACCTTGTTCCAACCTACTAAATGGATCCTTTTCTTATCCTCAGTCCCTAACCAGAGAATTTTTTTTTGAAGCTGCTCAATTTTGTGATACACCTTGTTGGGAGCTCTGAATACTGATAGGAAGTAAATGGGTATACTTTGAAGTGAAGCCATAGTTAAAACTACTTTGCCTGCTTGAGATTACAAATGTCCTTTCCAACCTGCTAGCATTTTTTGGATCCTCTCCAGAACTATGTTCCACATTGATCCTTCAGGTTTCTCCGTAAACAGGGGAAGACCTAAATAGGTGGTGGGAAGGGATGCAATCTGACATTCCATGATACTTGCTATACTATTTTGCCTCGAAATGGGAGTATTTATGAAATAAAGTTTGCTCTTATCAAAATTCACTTTCTGTCCAGCCACTTCTTCATACATTATGAGAATATTTTTAATCCTTCTTACCTCAACCACAAAAGCCAAAGTCAATAGCAATGTATCATCAACAAATTGCTGATGTGTCATCGGTGTAGTTAACGACGTGGCCTTGATACCTGATATGAGTCCAGCTACCGCTGCTACCTTAATAGTTCTTCCCAAGGCCTCAGCTATAATGATGAACAATATAGGACTTATGGGATCTCCTTGTCTTATACCACATTTGCTTTGAAAAAAACCTGCAGTAGACCCATTAACCAAAACTGAAAAACAAGGCTTAGAAATACACTCTCTTATTAACTTGACCCATTTCATGTTGAATCCAAATTTTAATAAAATTGCCTCTAGGAATTCCTAATTTACCCTGTCATAAGCTTTATTCATGTCTAACTTTAAAGCCATCACTGCTTTTTTGGTCTGAGTGGCTGTATGAAGAGCCTCATGAATAGTAATAACTCCATATAAGATTGATCTTCCTTGTACAAAACTTCCTTGACTTGGATCAATGATAACCGGTAGAACTTTCTTCAAACGGTTGGCTAAAACTTTGGACATAATTTTATAGGATATATTACACAGGCTAACCGGCCTAAAGTCAGCCATAGTCTTGGGGTTAGGGCCTTTAGGGATCAAAGCAATGAAATTTTAATTGAAACCCCTTGGAATATGATTTGAACTTTGGAACTCCTTGATTGCAACAATAACTTCTACTCCAACAATATCCCAACAAACTTGGAAAAACCATGGTGAAAACCCATCCGGCCTAGGAGCTTTGTCAGGATCCATGTTAAACAAAGCCTCCTTGATCTCTTCGTCTAAAAAAATTGCTGTAAGAGACTCGTTAATCGTTTCATCAATGAGTTGTGGAATGAATTGAAGGAGAGAGTCCTTTGCTTGGGCATTACAGGCCCGTTATTCACCCAATAATGAACTACAAAAATTAACAGCCTCGTACCTGATATCCTAAATGTTTTGAGTTGAGGATCCATCCACCTTAGTTAAATTTCTAATATTATCGTTGCTTCTATTGCTCAATGTGGTAACATGGAAATTTTTTGAATTAGAGTCCCCTTCCTTTAGCTATAATGCCCTTTATTTCTGCCTCCAATACATCTCTTCACAAGCTAAAATATTATAAAACTCACAAAGGGTTTCCTTCTCTTCAGTCCTTGTCGCCTCATCATAGGTTCCATTTTGGATTTTGCTTTCTATTATTCTCGGTTTTTCCCCCACTGCTCTCTTATTCTCAAAAATATTTCCAAAGACTTCTTTATTCCATATTCTAAGGTTGTTTTTCACCATCTTAAGTTTTTGAGATAGTTTGAAGGAAGCACTTCCCTGGATAGGTTGCTGCCACCATTCCTCTATTCGTTTCTTGAAGTCCGGATGTTTAACCCACATTGACAAAAAATTGAATGGCTTTTTAAAGGAGTTATCTTGAAATGCCTCCCATAGAATAAGATTATGGTCTGAAGAGCATTTAGGAAGGGCTTGTAACGCTGAATCACCAAACATTGTTGTAGCTTCCTTGGATAAAAAAACCCTGTCCAACCTTTCTTGAATCAGGTGACTTCCTATCCTCTTGTTACTCCATGTAAATTTGGCTCCTTTTAGTCTTACATCCATCAATTCATTTGTGTTAATGAATTCATTGAAGTCCTCCATGCTCCTTGAGGGTAACCCAGATCCTCCCTTCTTATCAGATGGGTAAAGGGGGGTATTGAAATCTCCCCCAATCACCCAAGGAATGTCTTTAAAAGCTTGGCTCAAATACCCCAAAAAATCCCACAATTTAGACCTCCCTTGGATAGAGGTGGGGGCATAAACATTTGACATAATCCAATTCTTATTAGTATCAAAATCATGAAATAATATGCTTAAGACTCTTTCATTTGCCTGAATAATACTTCCTTCTATTTTAATAGGATCCCATAAGATCATAAGGCCCCCAGATGCTCCTCTCGCTTGTTGAAAGACCACTTCCCCTTGCTTCCAAATCCTTATAGCTATAAGTGCTGATTGTGCCACATCTATTTTGGTTTCTTGAAGAAAAATGATAGTAGGATTCCAATCCTTCCTTATAGACTTCACCATACTTTGTTTTGGTGGGCCGTTTAGGCCTCTCACATTCCATGAGAGAACCTTCATTTAGACTATTTGATATTTTTTCCCTACCCCCTTCCCTGATCCAAAGGGGGTTTGTCAATTTTGCTATTATCCTAGCCAGGAATAGCTTGTTGTAACAATGTTCTTTGCTTTCCATTTGCAATTTATTCATTGATTCTCATTCTATAGTGCTTTGCTGTAGATATTCTCCCTTTCTTTCTTTAACTTACATAATATATCGAAGGCTTGGTAGTGCTTCTAGTATGTTTTGGACTGAAATGAGGGGGCATATACTGTGATAGTCTAGGGCTTGAAACTTCTTCCTCATTTTAGGGGTTTTAAATTCCCTCTTCATCCTAAGCTTTGTTTTGGTTCACCTCTCCCATCTGGTTCTGAAATAGGGGGCTTTCCTTCAAGGAACATTTTACAGTTGGGCTCATTTGATAAGGGATAATTTGCTCCACTACCAGATTAGGAGCTACATTATTGGATCTTGTTTCCACAACTTTGACTCTTGACTCTATTTTTTCCATGTTTAAACTGAAATGACCTGGAAATTTTTCTTCATTTTGAGCATAGCTTTTGGGGCTTTTTGTCATAGTTGTGGATGGTCTCGATTTGGATGGGGATTCTAGGGTTTTAGGAAACTTGACACTGATGGTATCATCCTTACTATTTTCTTTTTCAACTTCTAGATTTGCTAGGATATCAAACATGTTCAAGCTGGGATCTTTATTACATACCTTATGATTTTTGCCTCCCTCATTATGTTGCTTTCCTTTCTCCTAGATTTTTGCCAGTTTTGTGTTGGCTTGGTCAGCCTGGTTATTCTTAACTTGTCTGTATCCTTCCAAGTTAAGATGCGATACTTGAAACTTTGGGATCCCTCTCCCATTAGCTTTCCCCATAAAACCTTTGCTCGTGGCTTCCTTATTTGCAGTTATTATCAAACATTGGGCTTGAAGGTGGCCTTGGGTTTTGCACATGCTACAAAATACTGGCTTGTTCTCATACTCCATAGGCTAAATCCTTAGAAACTCTCCATATGCTAGTTCCACCTAAGAAGGTAGATCAGAATCCAAGTTTGTATTTACACAGATCCTGGCATGCATTAGTCTAGTCCTTGCTCGGGTTGAATGGTCTATTGCCATGAGCTCTCCTATCGTCTTTGCTATACCACTAAGACAATACTCATTAACAAACTATGCTGGGAGGTTTGGTAAGCAGACCCAAATGGGTGCTATATTAATGTTCTGCTTCTCAGGGTTGAAATCCTCCCCCCACTTCCTCAGAAAGAGGCTACGCCTTCCTAGAAACCAGGGTCCTCCTATCAAGATGTGCTCTGCATCATCTTTGTTGTTGAGTCTTATCATAAAAAAACCTCTTGACATGGCTATGATTTCTAAGCTTCCTGAAGTTTTCCACTTTGCCGCAGCCCATGAGCAAATAGTCTCAATGTCCGGCCTTCCTCCCAAAAACTTGCCAACTAAGGATGATGCCTCCATATCCAAGAATCTTTCCATAATCTCCACTGGCACAGTTAACCTGTTATTTTTTGGTATTAGGGGCAATAGTTCACTAACTGGCTCCTTTTTCCCTTTAAGCATTTCCAAAAAGGTTGGGCCCTTGTTGCCAGTTCTCGAACCCCAATGAGACCCTTTGTCTGAGGGTTTATCTGGAGGATCTGTACCTTTAGACTTTTCAAACTGAGCTGATAGGGAATCCTTTTCATTTTCATCTACAACATTCTACCCTACCTTTGGATCTTCTCCTTTCGTTGGTTCAAAATTCTTGCCTGCCATTTTTGCTCCTCCTTCGCTTCCTTCGCTTCCTCCATAGCTCCTCATCTCTTCCGTTGGATATTCCATTTAATATAAAACACCTGTAGTGATGATCCTACATAAATGATAGTATTATAATTGATCCAATAGATGACTCAGAGACAATGATGACCCAAAGGTAGTGACCTAGAGGTAGAGACTCAGAGGCAGTATCCTAGAGGTAGGAACCCAATGGTAGTGACCCAAAGGCAATGACCTAGAGGTAGAGATGCAAAGCAATGACCCAGATGAAGAAACCTAAAGGTAACTCATACATTGATATAGAGGTAAACATAAACAATTTATAAAGGTAGATCTAATGAAGGTTGTATATATTCAACAATACCGAAGTTAGAGCTAAAGAATGAAGAAAAATAAGAATTAGAGAACAAAGGCAAAAACCTTCCTATCAAATAATGTAATATGGGGGGTGGTGTTGGAAGTATTACATTATTTTACCCCCTTGTAAATATTAGTTTGGTAGAATGATTTACATTTTATATAAAATATGTGTCAATATGAGAGAAAGTGCAAGGTGTCAAGAGAGATAATGAAGAGTCACATTAATATGTGGCAAGATGAGAGTTTCATCTTAATGAGAGGAATATGAAAGAATGCATCTCGTGAATGTTTGAGGAAAGTAATAGTTAGAGTACTGAAAAGTCATGTAAAACTATATATTGGAGATAAATCTCCATGCAATATAATATATATGAATCATTCTTGTAATATTTTGATATTAAATATATTTGACTAATATTTGTGAGATATTGTTGTTATTTCAATATTGTGATTTGTTTTTATCTTTTATGATATTTATATGATTTATACTTGATCCTGGATGAAGCTTTCTGTTAGTTAATCTATTTGGAAAGCCAAAAACATCACCTTGAATAATGATCACAATTTTATAGCTTCAAAAGTGATATAATTTAACTATTAGTTGAAAGGGAAACTTATTGACCCTATTTATGATCATAAGTGCTTAAAAGAATTCCTCATTTGATGACCAATAATCCATCCATCTCATAATATCATATTTCTATCAATCTCTCTCTCTCTCTCTCTCTCTCTCTCTCTCTCTCTCTTTTAATTGCATAACTTGCTTAGCCCTTGTGGGTCTTATAAATCCTATTTATTATTTATTCAACATCATCCAATAAAGGAGGATGGGGTACTACACTAAGATCTTATAGTCAAAGATATTTCTTGCTATTAAAGGATCTACTACCTTGACTTCTTGACTCTTTATAGGATTCTAGGTGATATTTCACCTTTTCTATGGTTACAATGCAAGCTAGGCTTCATTATTAGGAGTAGTTTACTTTAAATGGGTAAGATAAAGTTGTTTATTTTTAGTTTATTTCATTCACTTGCTTATTGGATCTAACCATTGCTTCACTAGTCCTTCAAAAATGGAACTTAGAGGGCTAGTGTTATATGGGTTTTCCATTTATATGTTTTCTCACTCTAACAATTGCATGACTAGTCCCTCAAAGACATAACTATGAGGGCTAGTAATCTATGCTTTTGCTTTATACTATTGATTACTTTATTTGATCTAAGCACTACATCACTAGTCCCTCAAATACAAAACTTACACAACTAGTATAGCATGCTTTTACTTTTATAATTTATTTACTTGTTTTTGTTTACTCTAACTGCTACATCAGTAATCCATCAAAGAAACAACTCAGAGGGATAGTGTTGTACACTTTTTATTTTTATGTCATTTTATTTTCTATATTAATTTTTTATGCTTGGAGTTAAATTACAATAGTTAACTAAAAAGTGTAGAAAAAATATTTATCTTGTTTGTACTTTCTTCTATACTAGAGTAGTTACTTATTTAACTGCTTACAATAATCTAATATAGATTTTTTAAATTTGTTGCATTAGATTTATCTATGCTTTTTATTTACACATTATAGACTAGTATAGGGATTCCAAATTTAAATTTAGTAGACACACCCATTTTATATTGTGATCATGTAATCGTGGGATTACATAGTGGAATTACGATAAATATATTGACAATATTGATAGATAAGATTTGAACTTTGGACTATGCTTTAACCACTTTATCTCATGCCATTTGAAAATATAAAAATATGACACCTTATCTTAACAAAAATTTAATATTAGACTCTTGAAACTTAATCTTTATTTTTGAGTTCTTTAGTATGCTAAACTTATCAAATGCATGGACTTCACATAGACATACAATTGCATTTACAATCAAATATTTATATAAAAATATAGTTATTTTAAATATGATCTAAGTTTATTTTCAATCATACATTGCAATTAAGGTAGTTAATATATCTATAATATAAATAGTTTTAAACACTACAATAAAAAAACAAATCATTTGATAACAAAATTTTGTAATACTTATTTTCAAGTAATTTTTCCATTATTTGTATAAAAACTATGGTCGGATTTTGATGTTTATTATGTAGACTATACATAGTATTAATTGCTTAAGGTAGAACACAATTCTTCATTTAAAAATTTGATTAGACCAAAATGTCTAACAAATGAAGACTTATTAAGAATGAAGAAATAATTGAAATTGTTGATTTTTGATTGTAGATTTAGTTTGTTGTTTATGCTTTTCTATTCCCTTGCATTAAAATGAATTTGGAAAAAAAAATATTGATGGTATAATATAAAATGGTAGGATTTTATAGTAGATATATGCTTTATTCATCATAGTAAAATCAATATTATACAGTTTACTGTCATTGAATAAATTATCTAGATAGATGGAAAGAAAGAAGCAAGATGAAATGGGATTCCCATTTTCCCCATTTCACCCTTCCTTTTTTTATATTGTTTTTATTCATCAAAATTATAATTGAAAATTTCATACGTAAATAATTTTCTAGAAAAAGTGGTTGTAAATGTTTGTATTTGTACTAAGATAAAAACTAGTTGTTAGAAACCTCTTTTCAAACTTCAGAGCTTTGTTGCTTCTCTTTGGTTTTCCTAAGTTAGCTGGGAAAGCTTTTTCTCCTTTCTAGTCTCTTTGTTGTTGGTCTTGCAGAGGTCATCTCCCTATCTCAGATGTTCTCGATTTATCTCTAGGAGATGCTCTTCTGGAGACTATCTCTTTTGTTGTTTTCTTGGTATAAAAGGTTCGAGGATCCTTTCAAAACCCCTTATTTCAACAAATAAAAAACTAGTTAGAAATACAAATTAGCTATGATAAAAATTTGCATTGATGCGATAGAAGAATATATACATGCATGATTAAGAACAAACTGATCAATAGTTACAACCAAATTTGTAACTACCTAGAACTCTCATAATCAACTACATGAACATGTTATCTGGATGTAATATTCATAAAATTTACCTCTTTTTACATCAATGCTAAATCAATGTACATAAAAAAATATTCTATATTTTCAAATTTAACACATGCAAGAGACTTTGTCAAAATATCTACACTTGCTTCTCAATTGGATAAAAATGAAGCTATATGTTGTGTTCTTGGAAATTTTTTGAATGAGATGGCATTGAACTTCACTATGTTTCATGTGCTCATTAAAAATCAAATTGTATACAATATTTAAAACCCTTTGGTTGTCACAACTTAGGATCATTGGTTCCTGATGGAGGGGGGGCCGAATTTCAAGTTCCAAAGTACATATTTTCTTCAGCAATCAAGCTTTCATTTCATTAAACTTTCAAAAGAAAATTTACAATACTAGCCCGCAGGCGTAGTTTTCTTTACAACACTAGCCCGCAGGCATAGTTTCCTTATCCTGATGCAAGCTACCTCATGTTCGACGATCTTCCTGTGCTCCCAGGAAGAATACAATCTCCCAATCCCAAAACTTGGCTCCTCCACCCCTGTACTCTGTCACCTTCACCTCCTTTTATCTTAACTGGCAACTGTCATCGGGTCATCCGCAAAAACATGCATTGATGAGCCATCTGACCTCTCTGACCTCTGGGCGTAGCCTTCGAGTGGCCACCATGCTCAGCTAACTTATCGGGCAAGAAATCCCACATTGATGAGGCCTCTGATCGCCTCGAGAAACACCGTCTGGAAACATGTGCTTTTTTGAATTATGAACCAACAGTTTGTCATGATATCGCAACATGTCGCGATATCATGACATTCCTCTTCCTTGCTGCCTTTCTCTCCTTCGGGTCACGATATCATGACATGTCACGATATCATGACAGTTTTCTTTTTTGCCTCCTCCTCGTCTCTCGGGTCGTGAAATCGTGACATGTCGCAATATTGTGTCATCTTTGCTCTCTGTCTTCTCTTCGCCTTTCGGGTCATGAAATCGTGACATGTCTTGATTTCATGACATCTTTTCTTTCTGTCTCCACCTTGCTTCTTGAGTCACAAAATCGTGACGTGTCACGTTATCGCGACATCTTTGTCCTCTGCTCTCTCTTTGCTTCTTGGGTCACGAAATCGCGACAACTTTGCTTCCTTGCCTCCTTTCTGCTTCTTTGGTCACGATTTCGTGACATGTCACGAAATCGTGACATTTTTCTCCTTCGTCCCTTTTGGTTCTCTTTTGGTCGTAATTTCGTGACATGTCGCGAAATCGTGACATTTTCCTCCTCTGGGCCTTCCTACTTGCTTTCTAATGTGATTTCACGACATGTCGCGAAAATCCAACATTTTCTCCTCTGGCCCTTTCTACCTACTTTTGGTCATGATTTCACGACATGTCACAAAATCGCGACATTCTCCTCGGACGCCTTCTTTCCCCTACTTCGGTCACGATTTCGTGACATGTCGTGAAATCACGACATTTCTCACTCCTGTGCCCTGCTTCATCCTTTTGTCGTGATAACACGACATGTCACGATATCGCGACACTTCTCCTCCCTTGCATCTTCTTTCATCTTCTGGTCGTGATTTCGTGACACTTTTTCCTATCGTGATATCGCGACACTTTTTGCTCTGCGCCTCCTCTTTCATTTTTGATTTGCGATAACATGACATGTCGTGATATCGCGACACTTTTTTCTCGACGTCTTCTCTCTCCTTTTTGAGTCACGATAATGCGACATGTTGTGATATCATGACAACTTTCTCCCTTGCACCTATTCTCATCCTCTGGTCGTGATAATGCGACATGTCACGATATCGCGACACCTTTCTCTCTTGAGCCTTCTCTTGGCTTTTGGTCATGATTTCATGACATGTCGCGATATCGTGACATTTCTGGCTCCGTGCCCTCTCTCTCCTCCTGAGTCACGATAATGCGACATGTCGCGATATCACGACACTTTTCCTGTCGCGATATCGCGACACTTTTTCTCCTTGCAGCATTTTTTGTTTTCCCTGGGATGCTCCTGCATCAGACAACTAGGGTGGATTGAGAAGTGACCTTCACTTCTGTACTATTCTGTCACCTTCTCACAGCTTGCAAAATGCTTAACCTCTTCAACCTCCACTCTCATTGTTGTCAGCAACCTCCTTTCATCCATCCCCTTCAGCAAACAGATTCTCGTGTTGCTACATACCTTTTCTTCTGCCTCCTTCAAGGGCTTTAGCTTATGGCGCACTCCATTCTTCGTCACTGAATAGGTGTTGGCATGGCCATCATGCACTGCACATCGATCAAACTGCCATGGCCTTCCCAATAGCAAATGGCAAGCATCCATGGGCAGGATGTCACACAGGACCTCATCACAATAGTTCCCAATATTGAACTTCATCGAGCATTGCTCACTGACCAACGTCCTATGGTCCTTCTGTAACCATGCAATCCGATATGGATGCGGGTGTCTCCTCATTTTTAACTGTAACTTGGTAACCATTTCTTCTGAGACCAAGTTATCAGTACTACCATTGTCTATAATAACATTACAGACTTTACCCAAACTTTTGCACCTTGTGCAAAATAGGCTTCTCCTCTGGTCTGCCCTCTTCTCTTCATTCAACAAGGCTCTCCTTGTGAACATCACTTCTCCTCTCTCTGCCTCCTCAAAATGTTCTAATTCAGCTCTTTCATCTGCTACAACAGCTCTGGTAGGACCCTCAGGCCTCTTATTCATCCTTTCTCGGTGTTGTGGACACTCGTATGACCGATGTCCTTCTTCCCCACAAAGAAAATAGGTTCCATGAAATCCTCCTCTTCCATATCTACCTCTTCCTCTTTGGTAGCCATTGTTCTGATTACGAGATCTGTAATCATTATCTCCCTTCTGATCCTGGTTGTTGCTAGCCTCTTCTTTCTTCTCATCTCGTCCTCCATCTACTCTTTCTCCACTGGTCCTTCCACCAGTTCTTCCACCATGACCTCTTCCTCTTTGCTTACCCTCAAACCTTCTGTTCAGCTTCTCTTCAACCTTTAGAGCAAACTGGTAAGCATATTCAATGGTGCTAATCCTAACCAAAATCAAATATTCTTGAATACTGGTTCTCAAACCATTGATGTAATGGGCCACCTTCTCCTTGTTAGCCTCTGAATGGCCAGTTCTAATGGAGATCTTATAGAACTCCTCTGTGTATTCTTTGACAGTTTTGTTTGACTGTCTCAAACTCTGCATTTTTCTTAGCAGATCCAACTCATAGTCACCTGGGATGAACTGCCTCTTCAACTTCTCTACCATTCTATCCCATCTGGTGATTCTCTTTTTTCCTCTCCTATTTCTTTCTAGCTGCACTCCCTTCCACCATATGTTGGCATGACCCTTTAGCTTGGTCTTGGCAAACCTGACCCTATCAGGATCTTCAACTTCTTCATACTTAAAGTATTATGCCAAATCATTGATCTAGTCGATCAACTCCTCTAGATCAAGACTTCCAGAATACGTAGAAACCTCCATATTTAGTTTCTTCCCAATCTGAGAGATGGCTCTATATAACCTGGCTTGTGCAGGATCTACAACCTCTTCCTCTTCCTCAAACTGGTCCTCTTCTTCCACTTCATATTCACTTCCTTCTTCTCCTCTAGGTTCAAGCCCTCTGTGCAGCTCCTCTTGTAGGGCCTGAACTTGCCTCTGCAAAGCTCTAAAATCTTCCTCTGGCATCATATTTCTCCCACCACTATGGTTTCTTCATGGAGGCATTCTGCTTGTTTCTCTTACAAGCTCTTCCATAGATCCTGGTGTAAACTACCTCACTTTCGGTGATCTGTTTACACACTTAGGAACTCCCGCTCTGATACCACTTGATGGAGGGGGGGGCCGAATTTCAAACTCCAAAGTACGTATTTTCTTCAGCAATCAAGCTTTCATTTCATTAAAATTTCAAAAGAAAATTTACAATACTAGCCCACAGACATAGTTTTCTTTACAACACTAGCCCGTAGGCGTAGTTTCCTTATCCTGATGCAAGCTGCCTCATGTTCGGTGATCTGCCTGCACTCCCAAGAAGAATACAATCTCCCAATCCCAAAACTTGGCTCCTCCACCCTTGTACTCTGTCACCTTCACCTCCTTTTATCTTAACTGGCAACTGTCACCGGGTCATCCACAAAAACATGCATTGATGAGCCGTCTAACCTCTCTGACCTCTAGGAATAGCCTTCAAGTGGCCGTAATGCTCAGCTAACTTATCGGGCAAGAAATACCGCATTGATGAGGCCTCTGATCACCTCGGGAAACACCATTTGGAAACGTGTGCTTTTTCGAATTATGAACCAGTAGTTTGTCGCAATATCGTGACATGTCATGATATCACAACATTCCTCTTCCTTGCTACCTTTCTCTACTTTGGGTCATGATATCGTGACAGTTTTCTTTTTTGCCTCCTCCTTGTCTCTCGGGTCACGAAATCATGACATGTCGCGATATCGTGACATATTTGCTCTTTGTCTTCTCTTCGCCTTTCAGGTTGTGAAATCGTGACATGTCATGATTTCGTGACATATTTTCTTTCTGTCTCCACCTTGCTTCTCGGGTCGTGAAATCACGACGTGTCATGATATCATGCCATCTTTGTCCTCTACTCTCTCTTTGCTTCTTGGGTCGCAAAATCGTGACATGTCGGGATATCGCGACAACTTTGCTTCCTTGCCTCATTTTTGCTTCTTTGGTCGTGATTTCGTGACATGTCATGAAATCACGATATTTTTCTCCTCCGTCCCTTATGATTCTCTTTTGGTCGCGATTTCATGACATATCACAAAATCGTGACATTTTCCTCCTCTGGGCCTTCCTGCTTGCTTTCTATCGTGATTTCGTGACATGTCGTGAAATCGTGACATTTTCTCCTCTGGCCCTTTTCGCCTGCTTTTGGTCATGATTTCGTGACATGTCACAAAATCGTGACATTCTCCTCGGAAGCCTTCTTTCCCCTGCTTCGGTCGTGATTTCGCGACATGTCGCGAAATCGTGACATTTCTCACTCCTGCGCCCTACTTCGTCCTTTTGTCGCGATAATGCGACATGTCGTGATATCGCGACACTTCTCCTCCCTTGCATCTTCTTTCGTCTTCTGGTCATGATTTCGTGACACTTTTTCCTATCGCGATATCGCGACACTTTTTGCTCTGCGCCTCCTCTCTCCTTTCCGAGTCGTGATAACGCGACATGTTGCGATATCGCAACACTTTTTGCTTGACACCTTCTCTCTCCTTTTCGAGTCACGATAATGCGACATGTCGCGATATCGCGAAAACTTTCTCCCTTGTGCCTATTCTCGTCCTCTGGTCGCGATAATGCGACATGTCGCGATATCGCGACACTTCTCTCCCTTGAGCCTTCTCTGGGCTTTTGGTCGTGATTTCGCAACATGTCGTGATATCATGATAATTCTGGTTTTGCGCCCTCTCTCTCCTTCCTAAGTCATGATAATGCAACATGTCGTGATATCGCGACACTTTTCCTGTTGCGATATCACGACACTTTTTCTCCTTGCAACATTTTTTTGTTTTCCCTGGGATGCTCCTGCATCAGTTCCTTTTGTTGAATACCCATTCATGACAAGATGTGATGTAACCATATTGACTCATAGATAACTCCTTCTACAACACAATATTCAACCTCGATGGAAGATTGATAACCAACATGTTGCATTTTACTTTCCCAAGAAATTAAACTAGCTCTTAGAAAGAATACATATCTAGATGTAAATCTCTTGTTATTAATGAATTCTGTAAAGTTTACATTAATGAAAAATATCAAGAAGAATTGATTGTTATTCTTGTACTCCAATATTACTCAATTATACCATAAATATACTTGAGCACCTATTTTGTTGCTTTCTAATGACACGCCTTTGGTTTTTTCTTGAACCATGAAAGATAACTGTAAACATAATTGATGTATAAAATTATCAATTAACTAGTGATGAAGAGTTCCATTCATCTATGGAGATGGATCATTTTGGGATAATTACAATCTTGTCTCCATTAGAGTGGCTATAGGTTTGCAATCTATTATCCAAAACTTCTTAAATAACGTCTTGGCATATTTCATTTGTGACAAGAATACATGGTTATTAGTTTACCATATCTCTAAGCCAAGATAATAATGCATTAGTATAATATTAGTCATGTCAAATGACCACTTCTATAGTCTCTTGGTATCTTCAATTAACTTCACTAAAATCCAAGTGATGACCAAGTCATGAACTTATATCATTATGATCATGACCTCCATTCCTTATCTTTTGAAGTAAGGTTAGATCATAAGGTCTACAATGAAATACATGTCATAGAATATGCTTATTTATATTCATATATTAGGCTCTAGGAGCCTACTTTATCCCATAGATATATTTAATGAGCTTGCATACATTCTTCTCTTGACTAGATATGCAAATCCATTTGAATTTCATATAGAATTATTCACTCACATCACCATTGAGGAATGTAGTTTTCACATCCATTTCTATCCAAATTGTGTATCCATGTAAAAGCCATTTGAATGGTCTTCATATTTATTGTTGGTGTAATTTTTTTGTCATAATCAATTCCTTCTATACATAGTCATTTGCAACAACTATTGCTTTATATTTATCGATACTCCCATAACATTTGTATTTGGTATTTATTACCTACTTGCAACCAATGAGTTTCTTTCTAGGTGGAATCTAAACAAGTTGTAAAGTTTTATTTTCATCAATGCTTGATATTCAATGCCCATGTCATTAATCCACTCCTTTGATGCAAGATATTCAAGAACTATTGAAAGGTCATAGGTTTGCATGACCATGCTCATCAGGGCTAGGTTGAACTTATTTTAAAAATTTCTCTAAGTTCCTGATCCTATACTAGATGTGTTTAGAACATCATCTAAGTTTACATCACAAACTATGTTGGTATACCACTTGGGTCCTGCGAATGGTACTCAAAGTGGATGGTCTTGTATTATCAAATCTAGTAGGATCATATCTATAATTCATCTAAATCAATATCTTATCTCTCAAAGGCATCATCATCATTATCATCAAACAAAAATTAACATATTATTTTCTAACAACACATGGTTTAGAAGAATATGTATACTCTTTATTCTCATAAAAGACATTATCTTAGCTGATATACAACTTTTTGATGTTAAGTTCCATGAGCCAATATCCATTTTATTTACTACTATATCCAAAGAAGATATATCACTTGGATATCTTGTCTAGCTTCATCTATTTATACTTCAAAATGTGCATGAATTTTGTGCACCCAAAGACGTGGACATGTGGTATGGTAGGTTTGAAACCCATCTACAAATATTTAGTTTTGAAACTATTCAACGAAAGTGTGGATCCATGATTCAACAAGCAATTTGTAGTATAAATAATTTTTTACTAAACTATTGAATCCAAATTAGCATGCTTACTATGCTTCACATCATATTCCAAATAGTACAATTTTACCTCTCTACAACTTAATTTTGTTGAGATGTTTAGGTAGTCATTTACTATCATTTGATGCAATGCTACTTTAGAATAGAAAAAAATTCCTTACTACTATACTCCTTGTCAATCTAAGTGGTGTACAAGAATGGGATGACCAATAATCATCTCCACACAAACTTTAAAATTCTAGAAATAATGGAAGGCTTCATCCTTTATATTTAGGGAGTACACCCACATTTATCATGTATGATCATCAACAAATAATTGTAAATATTTATAGCCATTAAAACTTAGATCCATGGACATGCATAGATTAGTATGCACTAGATCGAGTGGACCATCCACTCTATGACTGCTTGAGAGAAATGAGACTCTATACTACTTTCTAGCCAAATAATTCATACAAAGTTTATGAGGTATTATTAATGATGGAAGCCCATGTGCCATTTCATGATTGATGAGTGATTTTAGATGACTAAAACTAAAATATCCATATTACCTATGTTGAAGTGTTGTAACTTCATCCACCTTGGCTACTAAATATTTGTCTCACATAACAACTATAGTTAATATATATTTTCTATGCTAGTTTCATGGGTAATAATGATCAAACCTACAAATTGTCCTCGAATGAGATAGATGAAGAACACAAATGGGGTGAACAATATAAGATAAACTTTTACTTTTCTTTCCCAAACAATATTATCCAATGTTATCAATTGCAATATCAATAGCAGTAACAAAGCAATGCACAAATCATCACACACATGAGAGACACAAATTTAACGTGGTTCACCCAATGTGGGTTACGTCCATGGAGAAAATATTTCTTATAAATTTTCTCAATAGATCTCTTGGGAACCAATTCCCTATTACAATGTTTATGGACCTCTGTCCAAAGGAGATCCCAATCCCCTATGCTCAAGTTCATGGACCTCTATCCATAAGAGACCTCTATCCCCACTACTTTGATTTGTGGATCTCTATCCATAGGAGAACTCTATCCCCTTTGTGTTGGTTTGTGGAACTCTATCCATAAGAGACACCTCTCCTCTTTGCTCTAGTTTGTGGAACTCTATCCATAGGAGAACTCTATCCCCTTGCTAGTCTGGTTCATGGAAATCTATCCACAGGAGACACCTCTCCTTTGCTCTGGTTCATGGAACTCTATCCATAAGAGAACTCTATCCCCTTGTTGGTCTGGTTCATGGAACTCTATCCATAGGAGAACTCTATCCCCTTGTTGGTCTAGTTCATGGAACTCTATCCACAGGAGAACTCTATCTCCTTTGCTCTAGTTACCTCCAAAGTTGGTACACACCTCTACTTTGATTCTACTCCAAGCCTACTCACAAGGCTTACTCAGGTCTACTCACAAATATATCCAAAACCTGCTTCAAGTCTTCTCACAAATCTACTCTCAACTCTATCCCAAATATGCACACATTACATGCACAAATATATCTCAACTTCCAAATATGCACACATTACATACACAAATTTATCTCAACTCTATCCCAAATCTGCACACATTACATGCACAAATCTATCTCAAATATATCTCAAATTACACACATTACATGCACAAATCTATCTCAACTCTATCTCAAATATCACACAAATATATTCTATCCCAAACTCTTCAAGTCTTCTCACAAGACTTGCTCAAATCTACCTCAAACCCGCTTCAAGTCTTCTCACAAGACTTGCTCAAATCTACCTTAAACCTGCTTCAAGTCTTCTCACAAGACTTGCTCAAATATACTAACTATCTTTGCACAAATATGCTCTAATACATGCTCAAATCAACTCATAGCACATGCTCAACCAATCCCAAATCTTGCACACAAATGATGTTCAAAATAATGCTTATATCTCTTTCAGAAATGCTTTCTTCAACTAGGCAGTTCAGACATATTCTACCTAGAATTCATTTAACCTCTTGAACATATAGAGAATGATATGTACTATCAAATACCCAATATGTTCTTCACATTCACATATCTTGCATTCATCAAATCAGATCTCTACCTCTTGCAAATCCCTTTCAAATCAAATCAAACTAGTGTATAACTTTGCTTCACAAAACTGGTTTATAACACTTGCCCATTCACATTCAATGTCACTCACATCAATGCCCAAATGCTTCACAAATTATTTCAACAAGAATGCACAATTTGCTCTCAAAAACCCTAGCACAAGTATTTCCAATTTCACTAATCAATGATGCATAATTTGTTCTCAAACCCTAGCTCAAATATTTCCAACAATACACACTAATCAACCCTTTTATCTCCACCTTATGATTCTAAAATATTCGCTCAACCAAACACCTTAGAGAAGGAATAATGTCAACATACCTCTTAACTTGCTTTGATGAAAATGTGCCCTCAAAAACCTGTCTCAAAAGAATTTCCTCTTCAAAGTGCTACTTCAAAACTGATTAGTAGATTTCTCTTTCAAACCATCAACATTAACTTTCTTCTCAAAAATATGTGCTCAATGAAATCTGAAAATGATGTTCAATGACTCTTCATTTGTTCTCAAAATATAGGACATTAACAATTATCAAAACCCCTCAAACTTACTTTTCACCATACAAAAATTTCAACCAAAAATCAAACCACAATAACACCTTATAACTCCTACTTGTACCAAATTTTTAAATAAATCTTTATATAAAACCCAATTTTTTTTTTTTTCTTAACATACTTCCCTCTCACATGCAAAAATTATCCCCTTTGTATTTTCTCTTTATGCTCTTTGCAAAATAAAACTTTATAAAACACCTTTATAATTTCTATTTGCAAAATATAAATATTTTATAACATATCCTTATAACTCCTAATTTGCACACAAAATTTATTAACTCACACCCTTATGACTCCCTAATTGCAAAATCAAAACTTTATTAAACTCAACCCTTATGACTCCTAATTGCCAAAAAGACATTATTCAACTCAACCCTTATGACTCCCTAATAGCCAAACAAAAATTTTATTAAAAATTAATGCCCTTACCACTTCTTCCGTCGAAGGGAGTCGAACACGAAACCTCACGGAGCCCACGCTCTAGCACGAGCTAGAGTGCCAGCTAGGCTGGCCCACCTACTGGAACCAAAAGTGCACAATACAAATTTTATTAATCCTTTTCTTCCACCCAAACAAAATTCAAAAAAATCAACTGCCGCTATGACTCGAACCCGAAACCTCCTCAACGTCAATGTCTTGCATAGGGTTTGCCTACCACCTGGGCTAGTTGCCTCATCGGAATAAAGTGTGCATTACCTCCTATCTTGAGGTTCATGCACCATCCACCTTGCTTTAAAACCCATGTGCTCTCCTTACTCCTCATTGTCCTCGCTTCACCTTTGTGCGCTGCCCTCACGAATGGAATGAATGACACTCAAACTTTAATCACCTCCACATTGCAAATGATTTTTATTTTCCTCCTTATATATGCACTTCAAAACTTAGGAAGACATCGACTCTCTTTGCCACCATTTGAATTTTAAATTTTGGCACCATTTAAAATTCAAATTTATTTTATTATAATATTTAAACCTTGGTTTAAATATTATAATTTATTTTTTAATATTTTGTCCTTTGCTCTTGAAATATTTTTTCACCCTTGCAATAAATAAATATTTTTCAATGGAACCTTGTCTACCTTATCTTTTTCTTGCTAACATAACCATAGAGAACCTTGTATTTTTTCTTGCAAACATAACTATGGAGAACCTTTTTAACCAAATAACACCTTGTCCTTTTCTTGCACACACAACCATGAAGAATGCTTTTGCCTTGACAATTATTGTACCCTTGAAGATATTTTCAACCATTTCACCTTTGAGTAATGTCAACCAATATACTCAATATTATTTTGACATCAATGACAACCAATATACTCAATATTTTTGACATCAATGACAACCAATATACTCAATATTTCCAACAATCTCCCCCTTTGTCATTGATGGCAACCCTTTCTAAAAAATTCTTTTCCAACCACTGAATTCCAAATATGCTCCCCCTTACTAATTTCTCTCCCCCTTACTGAAACTCTCCCCCTTTGACATCAATGGCAAAGGGACTCCTTTGGGGCTAAAAAATAAGACTCTTAGCTCAGCCCCCTCACCACCTCCTCTCCTTGAGGTGATTAATTTTGGGGTGGGAGTAAATCTACTCCCAACATACAATGCTCTTTTTCCTTTTCAACCTTCTTTTTCAACACCTTTGTAATCATACCCTTTTGATCCTTTTGAGTGTCCCTGTTCTTGCTTGACTCTGGAAGTTTCAAAAACTCTATTCTACACCACTTGGCCTTATGCCCAAGATTATTGCAATTGTAACACCTGATGTTGTAGTTCTTGGAAGGTGCAAATGACTTGAAGTTCCTCTTGGTGAAGCCATAATCATTTCTATCATGAACCCTACAGTGGATAGCTTTATGACCAAAGTGATTACATGAGTAGCAATAACCTTGAAAGAAATATCCATCTTCGAATGAGTTGAAGTTCCTCTTAGTGAATCCATACTCCTTATTTCCATGAACCCTGCAATGCATAGCTTTGTGACCAAAATGATTACATGAAAAACAATGCCCTTGGAAGAAATATTCATCTTGTCTTGAAACATATCTGGTCTCTTAGTCCTTTCTTTGCCTTCTCTGTGATGGTCCCTATTTCTTGTTTGTGCATTGTTTTCTTTCTTAGTGAAGCTTCCACTCTTCAACTTATCAGCATAGGTCTTAGGTTCTTCTTCAATCTCTTCCTCTGAAACTTCCTTTTCTTTTGAGCTTGACTCCTCTTTTTGTACCTCTTGACCTTCTTCAAAACCAAGTCCTATTTTGATAAATGAAGATCTTTGTGCATTGATAATGTTGTCCAAATATTTTGAACTTTTCCCAAACCTGTGCAACTTATCCTTAGAATATTTCACTTCCATTCTTAGAGAAACCACTTCATGTTCTAATATTTCACATTCTAACTCTTTTGCCTCTAACTTTTCAACCATGACTTCTTTAAATCTCCTTGCCTTAGCTTTTGAGTTTTTGAGATCTTGTAGAAGCTTTTCTTTTATTTCCTCATCTTCTTGAACTTGAGCCTTCAATCTTGAATTCTGCTTTCTAACTCTTTTCAATTCTCTGAGAGCAACAATAAGTTCCTCTTCTAGATCAACTGTGCCTTCTTATTTTTTTGAACCTTTCTCTAGGTCTTCAATTATAGGAGCATCTTCTACTTGGTCTTCAATAGGAGTGTTTTCTTCCTCTTCTATTGCCAAAAATAGAATCTCTTCTTCTTCACTATCTGAGAGTCTTTCATCACTATCACTTGAAGCACTGCTTGCTTTTTTAACATAGAAACTCTTCTTGTGCCTTTGAAAGAACTTCTTTTCATGCTTACCTTGACCATACCTATTTTTCTTTTCATGCCTAAATTTTATTTCTTCCTTTTTCTTATAATCCTATTTCTCTTCACTGCTACTACTTCCAACTTGTGGACAATTAGATGCATAGTGACCACCACTAAAAAATTTCACAATATTTATATCTTTGTGTTTTCTTGAGTCCTTATTTCTTCTCACATAGTTAGCTTCTTCATTACTGCTTGACTCATCACTTGATTCTGGTTTCTTATCTTTTATCTTCTTTGAAGCTTTGAATGCTGCCTCTTTCTTGGAATTGTGATCTTTTTCTGTCCTCATCTCATAAGCTATGAGAATTCCATGTAACTCATCCATAGTCAACTTATCAAGATCCTTCATCTCTTCTATAGCTGAAACCTTTGCATCATACCTCATAGGGAGTGATCTTAATACTTTTTGAGCAACACTAGAGTCCTCAATTTCAAATCCAAGTCCATGCATGGTATTAACAACTTCATCAACATGAAGTAAGTATTTAGCAATATCTTCCTCATATTCCATATTCAACTCTTCAAACCTCCTCTTGTGAGTTTGAAGTTTTTCCAACTTGACCTTGCTATCTCCTTCATATGTTTGCTTCAATTTGTCCCATATCTCTTTTGCTGATTTGCATTGCATAACTTTCATAAATTTTGATTCACGTAATCCACTTAAGATTCCATTCATAGCCTTGGAATTATTCACATGTAATTGCTTACCATCCTTATCTGTGGGAGGAGTAGTTGTAGGTGTGAACCCATCCTCAACATATTGCCATGTTTCATATCCTTGTGCCATCAAATAAGTCTTCATCCTCATACTCTAGAAAGCATAATTATTCCCATCAAACATTGGAGCCTTATTTGTTGAAGATCCATTCTGAGAAGCCATCTGTGTTCCTGTAATATCTTCCTTCAAGTTGTTAGAATTTTTTTGAAGGAACCCACTCTGATACCAATTGAAGAACACAAGCTTATACTGAGAGGGGGGGTGAACAGTATAAGATAAAATTTTACTTTTCTTTCCCAAACAATATTATCCAATGTTATCAATTACAATATCAATAGTAGTAACAAAGCAATGCACAAATCATCACACACATGAGAGACACAAATTTAACGTGGTTCACCCAATGTGGGTTACGTCCATGGAGAAAATATTTCTTATAAATTTTCTCAATAGATCTCTTGGGAACCAATTCCCTATTACAATGTTTATGGACCTCTGTCCAAAGGAGATCCCAATCCCCTATGCTCAAGTTCGTGGACCTCTATCCACAGGAGACCTCTGTCCCCACTACTTTGATTATGGAATCTCTATCCCCTTTGTGCTGGTTTGTGGAACTCTATCCATAGGAGACACCTCTCCTCTTTGCTCTAGTTCGTGGAACTCTATCCATAGGAGAACTCTATCCCCTTGTTGGTCTGGTTCATGGAACTCTATCCATAGGAGACACCTCTCCTCTCTACTCTAGTTCATGGAACTCTATCCATAGGAGAACTCTATCCCCTTGTTGGTCTAGTTTGTGGAACTCTATCCACAAGATAACTCTATCCCCTTGCTAGTCTAGTTCATGGAACTCTATCCATAGGATAACTCTATCTCCTTTACTTTGGTCACCTCCAAAGCTAGTACACAACTCTGCTTAATTATGCTCCAAGCCTACTCACAAGGCTTACTCAGGTCTACTCATAAATCTATCCAAACTTTCAAGTATTCTCACAAATATGCTCTCAACTCTATCCCAAATATACACACATTACATGCACAAATATATCTTCAAATATGTCCTAAATCTTCACACATTACATGCACAAATCTATCTCAAATCTATATCAAATATGCACTTTACAATTCTCACATTTATAAATTCACTACATCAAACTCTCAAATCTATCTCACAATACTCACATAAATATACCTCAAATATTCTTCAAGTCTTCTCACAAGACTTGCTCAAATCTACCTCAAACCTGCTTCAAGTATTCTCACAAGACTTGCTCAAATCTACCTTAAACCTACTTCAAGTCTTCTCACAAGACTTGCTCAAATCTCTTACTATATTTGCTCAACTCTAATCTAAAACATGCTCAAACCAACTCATAGCACATGCTCAACCAATCCCAAATCTTGCACACAAATGATGTTCAAAATAATGCTTATATCTCTTTCAGAAATGCTTTCTTCAACTAGGCAGTTCAGACATATTCTACCTAGAATTTGTTTAACCTCTTGAACATATAGAGAATGATATGTACTATCAAATACCCAATATGTTCTTCACATTCACATATCTTGCATTCATCAAATCAGATCTCTACCTCTTGCAAATCCCTTTCAAATCAAATCAAACTAGTGTATAACTTTGCTTCACAAAATTGGTTTATAACACTTGCCCATTCACATTCAATGTCACTCACATCAATGCCCAAATGCTTCACAAATTATTTCAACAAGAATGCACAATTTTCTCTCAAAAACCCTAGCACAAGTATTTCCAATTTCACTAATCAATGATGCACAATTTGTTCTCAAAACCCTAGCTCAAATATTTCCAACAATACACACTAATCAACCCTTTTATCTCCACCTTATGATTCTAAAATATTCGCTCAACCAAACACCTTAGAGAAGGAATAATGTCAACATACCTCTTAACTTGCTTTGATGAAAATGTGCCCTCAAAAACCTGTCTCAAAAGAATTTCCTCTTCAAAGTGCCACTTCAAAACTGATTAGTAGATTTCTCTTTCAAACCATCAACATTAAATTTCTTCTCAAAAAGATGTGCTCAATGAAATCTGAAAATGATGTTCAATGACTCTTCATTTGTTCTCAAAATATAGGACATTAACAATTATCAAAACCCCTCAAACTTACTTTTCACCATACAAAATTTCAACCAAAAATCAAACCACAATAACACCTTATAACTCCTACTTGTAAAAGACAAATAATTTTCAAAATCACAAAAATGTCCCCTAAAAAAACACAAACCCCCACCCACAAAATTTTTTTTTATTCCCCTACAAAACCTCCTATTCTCACATGCAAAAATTATCCCCTTTGTATTTTCTCTTTATGCTCTTTGCAAAATAAAACTTTATAAAACACCTTTATAATTTCTATTTGCAAAATAGAAATCTTTTATAACATATCCTTATAACTCCTAATTTGCACACAAACTTTATTAACTCACACCCTTATGACTCCCTAATTGCAAAATCAAAACTTTATTAAACTCAACCCTTATGACTCCCTAATTGCCAAAACAAGACTATTAAACTCAACCCTATACTCCCTAATAGCCAAACAAAAAATTTATTAAAAATTAATGCCCTTACCACTTCTACCGTCGAAGGGAGTTGAACGCGAAACCTCACGGAGCCCACACTCTAGCATGAGCTAGAGTGCCAACTAGGCTGGCCCACCCACTGGAACCAAAAGCATGCAATACAAATTTTATTAACCTTTTCTTCCACCCAAACAAAATTCAAAAATCGACTACCACTGTGACTCAAACCCAAAACCTCCTCAACATCAGTATCTTGCATAGGGTCTGCCTACCACCTGGGCTAGCTGCCTCATCGAAATCAAATGTGCATTGCCTCCTATGTTGAGGTTCGTGCACCATCCACCTTGCTTTAAAACCTGTGTGCTCTCCTTACTCCTCGTTGTCCTTGCTTCAACTTTGTGCACTACCCTCACGAATGGAATGAATGGTACTCAATACTTAATCTCCTCAACATTTGCAAATGATTTTTATTTTCCTCCTTATATATGCACTTCGAAACTTAGGAAGACGTCGACTCTCTTTGCCACCATTTGAATTTTAAATTTTGGCACCATTTAAAATTCAAATTTTTTTATTATAATATTTAAACCTTGGTTTAAATATTATAATTTATTTTTTAATATTTTGTCCTTTGCTCTTGAAATATTTTTTCACCCTTGCAATAAATAAATATTTTTCAATGGAACCTTGTCTACCTTGTCTTTTTCTTGCTAACATAACCATAGATAACCTTGTCTTTTTTCTTGCAAACATAACTATGGAGAACCTTTTTAACCAAATAACACCTTGTCCTTTTCTTGCACACACAACCATGAAGAATGCTTTTGCCTTGACAATTATTGTACCCTTGAAGATATTTTCAACCATTTCACCTTTGATGTTAATGACAACCAATATACTCAATATTCTTTTGACATCAATGACAACCAATATACTCAATATTTCCAAAAATATCCCCCTTTGTCATTGATGGCAACCCTTTCTAAAAAAATATTTTTCAACCATTGAATTCCAAATTTGCTCTCCCTTACTGATTTCTCTCCCCATTATTGAAACTCTCCCTCTTTGATATCAATGGCAAAGGGACTCCTTTGGGACTAAGAATCTTAGCTCATCTCCCTCACCACCTCCTCTTCTTGAGGTGATTAAATTTGGGGTGGGAGTAAATCTACTCCCAACATACAATGCTCTTTTTCCTTTTCAACCTTCTTTTTCAACACCTTTGTAATAATACCCTTTTGATCCTTTTGAGTGTCCCTATTCTTTCTTGACTCTAGAAGTTCCAAAAACTTTGTTCTACACCACTTAGACTTATGCCCAATATTATTGCATTTGTAACACATGATGTTATAAATATTAGAAGGTGTAAATGACTTGAAGTTCCTCTTTGTGAAGCCATAATATTTCTGTCATGAACCCTACAATGGATCGCTTTATGACCAAAGCGATTACATGAGTAGTAATTACCTTGAAAGAAATATCCATCTTCGAATGAGTTGAAGTCCCTCTTAGTAAATCCATACTCTTTCTTTCCATGAACCCTATAATGCATACATTTGTGGCCAAAATGATTACATGAAAAACAATACCCTTTGAAGAAATATTCATCTTGACATATTGTCTTGAAACATCTGGTCTCTTAGTCCTTTCTTTGCCTCCCCTGTGATGGCCCCTATTTCCTATTTGTGCATTATTTTCTTTCTTAGTGAAAATTACACTCTTCAACTTATCGACATAGATCTTAGGTTCTTCTTCAATATCTTCCTCTTAAAATTCCTTTTATTTTGAGCTTGACTCCTCTTTTTGACCTTCTTCAAAACCAAGTCCTATTTTGATAAATGAAGATCTTTGTGCATTGATAATGTTGTCCAAATATTTTGACATTTTCCCAAAATTGTGCAACTTATACTTAGAATATTTCACTTCCATTCTTAGATAAACCACTTTATGTTCTAATATTTCACATTCTAACTCTTTTGCCTCTAACTTTTCAACCATGACTTCTTTAAATGTCCTTGCCTTAGATTTTGAGTTTTTGAGGTCTTGTAGAAGCTTTTATTTTATTTCCTCATCTTCTTGAAATTGAGACTCCAATCTTGAATTCTGCTTTCTAACTCTTTTCAATTCTCTGAGAGCAACAATAAGTTCTTCTTCTATATCAACTATGCATTCTTCTTCTTATTTTTCTGAAAATTTCTCTAGGTCTTCAATTTTAGGAGCATCTTCTACTTGGTATTCAATAGGAGTGTTTTCTTCCTCTTCTATTACCAAAAATAGAATCTCTTATTCTTCACTACCTAAGAGTCTTTCATCACTATCACTTGAAGCACTACTTGCATTTTTAATATATAAACTCTTCTTGTGCCTTTGAAAGAACTTCTTTTCATGCTTGCCTTGACCATATCTACTTTTCTTTTCATGCCTGAATTGTTTTTCTTCCTTTTTCTTATAATCCAATTTCTCTTCACTGCTACTGCTTCTGGCTTGTGGAAAATTAGATGCATAGTGACCAAAGTCACTACACTTAAAAAATTCACAGTCTTTATATCTTTGTGTTTTCTTGAGTCCTTATTTCTTCTCACATGGTTAGCTTCTTGATTACTGCTTGACTCATCACTTGATTTTGGTTTCTTATATTTTGTCTTCCTTGAAGCTTTGAAATCTACATCTTTCTTGGAATTGTGATATTTTTCTATTCTCATCTCATAATCTATGAGAATTCCATGTAACTCATCCAAAGTCAACTTATCGAGATACTTCATCTCTTCTATAGCTAAAACCTTTGCATCATACCTTATAGGGAGTGATATTATTACTTTCTAAGAACCACTGGAGTCCTTAATTTTTAATCCAAGTCCACGCATGGTATTAAAAACTTTATCAACATGAATTAAGTATTTAGCAATATCTTCTTCATATTCCATATTCAAATCTTCAAACCTTCTCCTACGAGTTTGAAGTTTTGGTAACTTAACCTTGTTATCTCCTTCATATGTTTGCTTCAATTTATCCCATATTTATTTTTCTGATTTGCATTGTATAACTTTCTTAAATTTTGATTCACGTAATCCACTTAAGATTATATTCATAGCATTGGTATTATTCACATGTAATTGCTTACCATATTTATCTATGGGAGGAGTAGCTATAGGTGTGAACCCATCCTCAATAGATTACCATGTTTCAAATTCTTGTACCATCAAATAAGTCTTCATCTTCTAATTGCAGAAACCATAATTGTTCCCATAAAAAAATGGAGCTTTATTTATTGAAGATCCATTATGAGATGCCATTTGTGTTCCAACAATTTGTTCTCAAAACCCTAGCTCAAATATTTCCAATTTCACTAATCAATGATACACAATTTTTCTCAAAACCCTAGCTCAAATATTTCCAATAATACACACTAATCAACCATTTTTCTCCATCTTATGATTCTAAAATATTTTCTCAACCAACCACCTTAAAGAAGGAATGATGTCAACATACCTCTTAACTTGCTTTGATGAAAATGCACTCTCCAAACCTGTCTCAAAAGAATTTCCTCTTCAAAGTGCTACTTCAAAATTGATTAGTAGATTTCTCTTTCAAACCATCAACATTAAATTTCTTCTTAAAAAAATGTGCTCAATGAAATATGAAAATGATGTTCAATGCCTTTTCATTTGTTCTCAAAATATAAAACATTAACAGTTATCAAAACCCCTCAAACTTACTTATCACCATACAAAATTTCAACCAAAAATCAAACCACAATAACATCTTATATCTCCTACTCTTACATGCAAAAATTATCTCCTTTGTATTTTCTCTTTATGCTCTTTGCAAAATAAAACTTTGTAAAACACCTTTAAAATTTCTATTTGCAAAATATAAATATTTTATACAAACTTTATAACTCCTAATTTGAACACAAACTTTATTAAATCAAACCCTTATGACTCCCTAATTGTAAAATCAAAACTTTATTAATTCAACCCTTATGACTCCCTAATTTCCAAGCAAAAATTTATTCAACTCAAACCTTATGACTCCCTAACAGCCAAACACAAATTTTATTAACCAAAAATTAATGCCCTTACTACTTTTGCCGTCGATGGGAGTCAAAAAAGAAACTTCATAGAGCCCATACTCTAGCATGAACTAGAGTGCCAGCAAGGCTGGTCCATCTACTAGAACAAAAAACGTGCAATACAAATTTTATTAACCTTTTCTTCTGTCCAAACGAAATTCAAAAATTGACTGCCGCTGTGACTCAAACACAAAACCTCCTTAAAATAAGTATCTTGCATAGGGCCTGCCTACCACCTGAGCTAGATGCCTCATCGAAATCAAGTGTGCGTTGCCTTCAATGGTGAGGTTCGTGTGCCGTCTACCTTGTTTTAAAAACTGTGCACTCTCCTTACTCCTCACTATCCTAGCATCACCTTTGTGCACTACCCTCACAAATGGAAAAAATGATACTCAAAATTTATCGCATCCACATTTTAATTAATTTTTATTTACCTCCTTATATATGCACTTCGAAACATAGGAATGCATTGACTTTCTTTGCCACCATTTTAATTTTAAATTTGGCACAATTTAATTTAATTTTTTTTATAATATCTAAACCTTGGTTTAAATATTATAATTTATGTTTTAACCTTTTGTCCTTTGCTCTTGAAAGCTTTTTCCACCCTTACAATAAATAATTATTTTCAATGGAACCTTGTTTACCTTGTATTTTTCTTTCTAACATAACCATAGATAAACTTGTCTTTTTTCTTGCAAATATAACTATGGAGAACCTTTTTAACCAAATAACACCTTGTCATTTTCTTGCACACACACTCATGAAGAATGCTCTTGCCTTGACAATTATTGTACCCTTGCAAATATTTTCAACCATTTCACCTTTGACGTTAATAAAAACCAATATACTCAATATTGTTTTGATATCAATGACAACCAATATACTCAATATTTCCAACAATATCCCCCTTTGTCATTGATGGCAACCCTTTCTAAAAAAATTATTTTTCAACCACTGAATTCCAAATTTGCTCTCCCTTACTGATTTCTCTCCCCCTTATTGAAACTTTCCCCCTTTTATATCAATGGAAAAGCACTCCTTCGGGGCTAAGACTCTTAGCTCAGCTCCGTCACCACCTCCTCTTCTTAAGGTGATTAAATTTGGGGTGGGAGTAAATCTACTTCCAAAATACAATGCTCTTTTTACTTTTCAACCTTATTTTTCAACACCTTTGTAATAATACCATTTTGATCCTTTTGAGTGTCCCTATTATTGCTTGACTCTAGAATTCCAAAAACTTTGTTCTACACCACTTAGCCTTATGCCCAATATTATTGCATTTGTAACACATGATGTTATAAATATTAGAAGGTGTAAATGACTTGAAGTTCCTCTTTGTGAAGCCATAATATTTCTGTCATGAACCCTACAATGGATCGCTTTACGACCAAAGTGATTACATGAGTAGCAATAACCTTGAAATAAATATCCATTTCCGAATGAGTTGAAGTCCCTCTTAGTGAATCCATACTCTTTCTTTCCATGAACCCTACAATGCATAACTTTTTGGCCAAAACGATTACATGAAAAACAATACCCTTTGAAGAAATACTCATATTGACATCTTGTCTTGAAACATATGGTCTCTTAGTCCTTTCTTTGCCTCCTTTGTGATGGTCCCTATTTCCTATTTGTGCATTGTTTTCTTTCTTAATGAAAATTCCACTCTTCAATTTATCAACATATATATTAGGTTCTTCTTCAATATCTTCCTCTTAAACTTCCTTTTCTTTTGAGCTTGAATCCTCTTTTTTACCTTCTTCAAAACCTAGTCCTATTTTGATAAATGAAGATCTTTGTGCATTGATAATGTTGTCCAAAGATTTTGACATTTTTCCAAACTTGTGCAACTTATACTTAGAATATTTCAATTCCATTCTTAGAGAAACCACTTTATGTTCTAATATTTCACATTCTAACTCTTTTTTCTCTAACTCTTCAACCATGACTTTTTTAAATCTCCTTGCCTTAGATTTTGAGTTTTTGAGGTATTGTAGAAGCTTTTCTTTTATTTCCTCATCTTCTTGAACTTGAGACTCCAGTCTTGAATTCTACTTTCTAACTCTTTTCAATTCACTGAGAGCAACAATAAGTTCTTCTAGATCAACTGTACCTTCTTCTTCTTCTTTTTCTGAACATTTCTCTAGGTCTTCAATTATAGGAGCATCTTCTACTTGGTCTTCAATAGGAGTGTTTTATTCCTCTTCTATTACCAAAAATAGAATCTCTTCTTCTTCACTATTTGAGAGTCTTTCATCACTATCACTTGAAGCACTACTTGCCTTTTTAATATAGAAACTCTCTTGTGCCCTTGAAAGAACTTCTTTTCATGCTTGCCTTGACCATATCTATTTTTCTTTTCATGCCTGAATTGTTTTTCTTCCTTTTTCTTATAATACAAATTCTCTTCATTGCTACTACTTTTGGCTTGTGGAAAATTAGATGCATAGTGACCAAATTCACTACACTTAAAACATTCACAATATTTATATCTTTGTGTTTTCTTGAGTCCTTATTTCTTCTCATATGGTTAGCTTATTCAATACCACTTGACTCATCACTTGATTCTGGTTTCTTATCTTTTGTCTTCTTTGAAGCTTTGAAAGCTACCTCTTTCTTGGAATTGTGATATTTTTCTATTCTCATCTCATAAGCTATGAGAATTCCATGTAACTCATCCAAAATTAACTTATCGAGATCATTCATCTCTTCTATAGCTAAAACCTTTGCATCATACCTTATAGGGAGTGATATTATTACTTTCTAGGCAAAACTGGAGTCCTTAATTTTGAATCCAAGTCCACACATGGTATTAAAAAATTTATCAACATGAAGTAAGTATTTAGCAATGTCTTCTTCATCTTCCATCTTCAACTCTTCAAACCTTCTCCTATGAGTTTGAAGTTTTGCCAACTTAACCTTGCTATCTCCTTCATATGTTTCTTTCAATTTATCCCATATTTATTTTTCTGATTTGCATTGTATAACTTTCATAAATTTTGATCTACATAGTACACTTAAGATTCTATTCATAGCTTTGGTATTATTCACATGTAATTGCTTACCATATTTATCTATGGGAGGAGTAGCTGTAGGTGTGAACCCATCCTCAAAATATTGCCATGTTTCATATTCTTGTGCCATCAAATAAGTCTTCATCCTCTAACTGCAGAAACCATAATTTTTCCCATAAAAAAATGGAGCTTTATTTATTGAAGATCCATTATGAGATGCCATTTGTGTTCCAAAATTTTTTTCTCAAAACCCTAGCTCAAATATTTCCAATTTCACTAATCAATGATACACAAATTTTCTCAAAACCCTAGCTCAAATATTTCCAATAATACACACTAATCAACCATTTTTCTCCATCTTACGATTCTAAAATATTTTCTCAACCAACCACCTTAGAGAAGGAATGATGTCAACATACCTCTTAACTTGCTTTGATGAAAATGCGCTCTCCAAACCTGTCTGAAAAGAATTTCCTCTTCAAAGTGCTACTTCAAAATTGATTAGTAGATTTCTCTTTCAAACCATCAACATTAAATTTCTTCTCAAAAATATGTGCTCAATGAAATATGAAAATGATGTTCAATGCCTTTTCATTTGTTCTCAAAATATAAAACATTAACAGTTATCAAAACCCCTCAAACTTACTTATCACCATACAAAATTTCAACCAAAAATCAAACCACAATATCTCCTACTCTTACATGCAAAAATTATCCCCTTTGTATTTTCTCTTTATGCTCTTTGCAAAATAAAACTTTGTAAAACACCTTTATAATTTCTATTTGCAAAATATAAATATTTTATACAAACTTTATAACTCCTAATTTGAACACAAACTTTATTAAATCACACCCTTATGACTTCCTAATTGTAAAATCAAAACTTTATTAAATTCAACCCTTATGACTCCCTAATTTCCAAGCAAAAATTTATTCAACTCAAACCTTATGACTCCCTAACAGCCAAACACAAATTTTATTAACAAAAAATTAATGCCCTTACTACTTCTGCTGTCGATGGGAGTCGAACACAAAACTTCACGGAGCCCATACTCTAGCATGAACTAGAGTGCCAACAAGGCTGGCCTATCTACTGGAACAAAAAACGTGCAATACAAATTTTATTAACCTTTCCTTCTGTCCAAACGAAATTCAAAAATTGACTGCTGCTGTGACTCAAACACAAAACCTCCTTAAAATAAGTATCTTGCATAGGGCCTGCCTACCACCTGGGATAGATGCCTCATCGAAATCAAGTGTGCGTTGCCTTTTATGGTGAGGTTTGTGTGCCGTCTACCTTGTTTTAAAAATTGTGAGTTCTCCTTACTCCTCGCTATCCTCGCTTCACCTTTGTGCACTGCCCTCACAAATGGAACGAATGGTACTCAAACTTTAATCGCATCCACATTGTAATTAATTTTTATTTACCTCCTTATATATGCACTTCGAAACTTAGGAATGCATCGACTCTCTTTGCCACCATTTTAATTTTAAATTTGGCACCATCTTTTTTTTTTTATAATATCTAAACCTTGGTTTAAATATTATAATTTATTTTTTAATATTTTGTCCTTTGCCCTTGAAAGCTTTTGCCACCCTTACAATAAATAAATATTTTCAATGGAACCTTGTTTACCTTGTCTTTTTATTTCTAACATAACCATAGATAAACTTGTCTTTTTTCTTGCAAATATAACTATGGAGAACCTTTTTAACCAAATAACACCTTGTCCTTTTCTTGCACACACACCCATGAAGAATGCTCTTGCCTTGATAATTATTTTACCCTTGAAGATATTTTCAACCATTTCACCTTTGACGTTAATGACAACCAATATACTCAATATTGTTTTGATATCAATAACAACCAATATACTCAATATTTCCAACAATATGTCCCTTTTTCATTGATGGCAACCCTTTCTAAAAAAAATATTTTTCAACCACTGAATTCCAAATTTGCTCTCCCTTACTGATTTCTCTCCCCCTTATTGAAACTCTCCCCCTTTAATATCAATGGCAAAGGACTCCTTCGGGGCTAAGACTCTTAGCTCAGCTCCCCCACCACCTCCTCTTCTTGAGGTGATTAAATTTGGGGTGGGAGTAATTATACTCCCAACATACAATGCTCTTTTTCCTTTTCAACATTATTTTTCAACACCTTTGTAATAATACCCTTTTGATCCTTTTGAGTGTCCTTATTCTTGCTTGACTCTAGAATTACATAAAATTTGTTCTACACCACTTAGCCTTATGCCCAATATTATTGCATTTGTAACACCCGATGTTATAAATATTAGAAGGTGTAAATGACTTGAAGTTCCTCTTGGTTAAGCCATAATATTTCTATCATGAACCCTACAATGGATCGCTTTACGACCAAAGTTATTACATGAGTAGCAATAACCTTGAAAGAAATATCCATCTTCGAATGAGTTGAAGTTCCTCTTAGTGAATCCATACTCTTTCTTTCCATGAACCCTACAATGCATAGCTTTGTGGTCAAAATGATTACATGAAATAAAATACCCTTTGAAGAAATATTCATCTTGACATCTTGTCTTGAAACATCTGGTCTCTTAGTCCTTTCTTTGCCTCCTCTGTGATGGTCCCTATTTCTTATTTGTGCATTATTTTCTTTCTTAGTGAAAATTCCACTCTTCAATTTATCGACATAGATATTAGGTTCTTCTTCAATATATTCCTCTTAAACTTCCTTTTCTTTTGAGCTTGAATCCTCTCTTTTACCTTCTTCAAAACCTAGTCCTATTTTGATAAATGAAGATCTTTGTGCATTGATAATGTTGTCCAAAGATTTTGACATTTTTACAAACTTGTGCAACTTATACTTAGAATATTTCAATTCCATTCTTAGAGAAACCACTTTATATTCTAATATTTCACATTCTAACTCTTTTTCCTCTAACTTTTCAACCATGACTTCTTTAAATCTCCTTTCCTTAGATTTTGAGTTTTTGAGGTCTTGTAGAAGCTTTTCTTTTATTTACTCATCTTCTTGAACTTGAGACTCCAGTCTTGAATTTTGCTTTCTAACTCTTTTCAATTCTCTGAGAGCAACAATAAGTTCTTCTAGATCAACTGTGCCTTCTTCTTTTTATTTTTTTGAATATTTCTCTAGGTCTTCAATTATAGGAGCATCTTCTACTTGGTCTTCAATAGCAGTGTTTTCTTCCTCTTCTATTACAAAAAATAGAATCTCTTCTTCTTCACTATCTGAGAGGCTTTAATCACTATCACTTGAAGCACTACTTGCATTTTTAATATAGAAACTCTTCTTGTGCCTTTGAAAGAACTTCTTTTCATGCTTGCCTTGACCATATCTATTTTTCTTTTCATGCCTGAGTTATTTTTCTTCCTTTTTCTTATAATCCAATTTCTCTTCACTGCTACTGCTTCTGGCTTGTGGAAAATTAGATGCATAGTGACCAAAGTCACTACATTTAAAAAATTCACAGTCTTTATATCTTTGTGTTTTCTTGAATCCTTATTTCTTCTCACATGTTTAGCTTCTTCATTACTGCTTGACTCATCACTTGATTCTGGTTTCTTATCTTTTGTCTTCTTTGAAGCTTTGAAAGCTACCTCTTTCTTGGAATTGTGATATTTTTCTATTATCCTCTCATAAGCTATGAGAATACCATGTAACTCATCCAAAGTTAACTTATCGAGATCCGTCATCTCTTCTATAGCTAAAACCTTTGCATCATACCTTATAGGGAGTGATATTATTACTTTCTAAGCAACACTGGAGTCCTTAATTTTGAATCCAAGTCCACGTATGGTATTAAAAACTTTATCAACATGAAGTAAGTATTTAGCAATGTCTTCTTCATCTTCCATCTTCAATTATTCAAACCTTCTTCTATGAGTTTGAAGTTTTTCCAACTTAACCTTGCTATCTCCTTCATATGTTTGCTTCAATTTAACCCATATTTATTTTTCTGATTTGCATTGTATAAATTTCATAAATTTTGATTCATGTAATCCACTTAAGATTCTATTCATAGCCTTGGTATTATTCACATGTAATTGCTTACCATATTTATCTGTGGGAGGAGTAGCTGTAGGTGTGAACCCATCCTCAACAGATTGCCATGTTTCATATTCTTGTGCCATCAAATAAGTCTTCATCCTCTAACTGTAGAAACCATAATTGTTCCCATCAAACAATGGAGCTTTATTTATTGAAGATCCATTCTGAGATGCCATTTGTGTTTCTGTAATATTTGTGTTCCTACAATTTGTTCTCAAAACCCTAGCTCAAATAATTCCAATTTCACTAATCAATGATACACAATTTTTCTCAAAACCCTAGCTCAAATATTTCCAACAATACACACTAATCAACCATTTTTTCTCCACCTTATGATTCTAAAATATTTTCTCAACCAACCACCTTAGAGAAGGAATGATGTCAACATACCTATTAACTTGCTTTGATGAAAATGCTCTCTCCAAACCTGTCTCAAAAGAATTTCCTCTTCAAAGTGCTACTTCAAAATTGATTAGTAGATTTCTCTTTCAAACTATAAACATTAAATTTCTTCTTAAAAATATGTGCTCAATGAAATCTTAAAATGATGTTCAATGCCTTTTAATTTTTTCTCAAAAGATAAAACATTAATAGTTATCAAAACACCTCAAACATACTTTTCACCATACAAAATTTCAACCAAAAATCAAACCACAATAACACATTATAACTCCTACTCTTACATCCAAAAATTATCCCCTTTGTATTTTCTCTTTATGCTCTTTGCAAAATTAAACTTTGTAAAACACCTTTAAAATTTCTATTTGCAAAATATAAATCTTTTATAACATATCCTTATAACTCCTAATTTGCACACAAACTTTATTAACTCACACCCTTATGACTCCCTAATTGTAAAATCAAAACTTTATTAAATTCAACCCTTATGACTCCCTATTTGCCAAGCAACAATTTATTCAACTCAAACCTTATGAATCCCTAACAACAAAACAAAAATTTTATTAACCAAAAATTAATGTCCTTACTTCTTCTGCCATCGATGGGATTTGAACACAAAACCTCACGGAGCCCAAACTCTAGGGTGAACTAGAGTGCCAGCTAGGCTGGCCCATATCTGCTGGAACAAAAAACATGCAATACAAATTTTATTAACCTTTCCTTCTATCCAAACGAAATTCAAAAATTGACTGCCGTTGTGACTCAAACACAAGACCTCCTCAACATCAGTATCTTGCATAGGGTCTGCCTACCACCTGGGATAGATGCCTCATCGGAATCAAGTGTGCGTTGCCTTCTATGGTGAGGTTCGTGTGCCGTCCACCTTGATTTAAAAATCGTGTGCTCTCCTTAATCCTCATTGTCCTCGCTTCACCTTTTTGCACTGCCCTCATGAATGGTACAAATGGTACTCAACCTTTATTGTATCCACATTTTAATCAATTTTTATTTACCTCCTTATATATGCACTTCGAAACTTAGGAATGCATCGACTCTCTTTGCCACCATTTTAATTTTAAATTTGGCACCATTTAATTTAATTTTTTTATAATATCTAAACCTTGGTTTAAATATTATAATTTATTTTTTAATCTTTTGTCCTTTGCTCTTGAAAGCTTTTTCCACCCTTACAATAAATAAATATTTTCAATGGAACCTTGTTTACCTTGTCTTTTTCTTTCTAACATAACCATAGATAAACTTGTCTTTTTTCTTGCAAATATAACTATGGAGAACCTTTTTAACCAAATAACACCTAATCCTTTTTTTGCACACACACCCATGAAGAATGCTCTTGCCTTGACAATTATTGTACCCTTGAAGATATTTTCAACCGTTTCACCTTTGATGTTAATAAAAACCAATATACTCAATATTGTTTTGATATCAATGACAACCAATATACTCAATATTTCCAACAATATCCCCCTTTGTCATTGATGGCAACCCTTTCTAAAAAAAATATTTTTCAACTACTGAATTCCAAATTTGCTCTCCCTTACTGATTTCTCTCCCCCTTATTGAAACTTTCCCCCTTTGATATCAATGGCAAAGGACTCCTTCGGTGCTAAGACTCTTAGCTCAGCTCTGTCACCACATCCTCTTCTTGAGGTGATTAAATTTGGGGTGGGAGTAAATCTACTCCCAACATACAATGCTCTTTTTCCTTTTCAACCTTATTTTTCAACACCTTTGTAATAATACCCTTTTGATCCTTTTGAGTGTCCCTATTCTTGCTTGACTCTAGAATTCCAAAAACTTTGTTCTACACCACTTAGCCTTATGCCCAATATTATTGCATTTGTAACACATGATGTTATAAATATTAGAAGGTGTAAATGACTTGAAGTTCCTCTTTGTGAAGCCATAATATTTTTGTCATGAATCCTACAATGGATCGCTTTATGACCAAAGCGATTACATGAGTAGCAATAACCTTGAAAGAAATATCCATCTTCGAATGAGTTGAAGTCCCTCTTAGTGAATCCATACTCTTTCTTTCCATGAACCCTACAATGCATAACTTTGTAGCCAAAATTATTACATGAAAAACAATACCCTTTGAAGAAATATTCATCTTGACATCTTTTCTTGAAACATCTGGTCTCTTAGTCCTTTCTTTGCCTCCTTTGTGATGGTCCCTATTTCCTATTTGTACATTGTTTTCTTTCTTATTTAAAATTCCACTCTTCAATTTATCGACATAGATATTAAGTTCTTCTTCAATATCTTCCTCTTAAACTTCCTTTTCTTTTGAGCTTGAATCCTCTCTTTTACCTTCTTCAAAACCTAGTCCTATTTTGATAAATGAAGATCTTTGTGCATTGATAATTTTGTCAAAATATTTTGACATTTTTCCCTAACTTGTGCAACTTATAATTAGAATATTTCAATTCCATTCTTAGAGAAACCACTTTATGTTCTAATATTTCACATTCTAACTCTTTTGCCTCTAACTTTTCAACCATGACTTCTTTAAATCTCCTTGCATTAGATTTTGAGTTTTTGAGGTCTTGTAGAAGCTTTTCTTTTATTTCCTCATCTTCTTGAACTTGAGACTCCATTCTTGAATTCTGCTCTCTAACTCTTTTCAATTCTCTGAAAGCAACAATAAGTTCTTCTTCTAGATTTCTTCTTCTTATTTTTCTTAACATTTCTCTAGGTCTTAAATTATAGGAGCATCTTCTACTTGGTCTTCAATAGGAGTGTTTTCTTCCTCTTCTATTACCAAAAATAAAATCTCTTTTTCTTCACTATTGAAGAATATTTCATCACTATCACTTGAAGCACTACTTGCATTTTTAATATAGAAACTCTTCTTGTGCCTTTGAAAGAACTTATTTTCATGCTTGCCTTCACCATATCTATTTTTCTTTTCATGCGTAAATTGTTTTTCTTCCTTTTTATTATAATCCAATTTCTCTTCACTACTACTGCTTCTGGCTTGTGGAAAATTAGATGCATAGTGACCAAAGTCACTACACTTAAAACATTCACAATATTTATATCTTTGTGTTTTATTGAGTCCTTATTTCTTCTCACATGGTTAGCTTCTTCATTACCGCTTGACTCATCACTTGATTCTGGTTTCTTATCTTTTATCTTCTTTGAAGCTTTGAAAGCTACATCTTTCTTGGAATTGTGATATTTTTCTATTCTCATCTCATAAGCTATGAGAATTCGATGTAACTCATCCAAAGTTAACTCATCGAGATCCTTCATCTCTTCTATAGCTAAAACCTTTGCATCATACCTTATAGGGAGTGATATTATTACTTTCTAAGCAACACTGGAGTCCTTAATTTTGAATCCAAGTCCACACATGGTATTAAAAATTTTATCAACATGAAGTAAGTATTTAACAATGTCTTCTTCATCTTCCATATTCAACTCTTCAAACCTTCTCCTATGAGTTTGAAGTTTTGCCAACTTAACCTTGCTATCTCCTTCATATGTTTGCTTCAATTTATCCCATATTTATTTTTCCGATTTGCATTGTATAACTTTCATAAATTTTGATTCACGTAATCCACTTAAGATTCTATTCATAGCCTTGGTATTATTCACATGTAATTGCTTACCATATTTATCTGTGGGAGGAGTAGCTGTAGGTGTGAATCCATCCTCAACAGATTGCCATGTTTCATATTCTTGTGTCATCAAATAAGTCTTCATCCTCTAACTGCAAAAATCATAATTGTTCCCATCAAACAATGGAGATTTATTTATTGAAGATCCATTCTGAGATGCCATTTGTATTCCTACAATTTGTTCTCAAAACCCTAGCTCAAATATTTCCAATTTCACTAATCAATGATACATAATTTTTCTAAAAACCCTAGTTCAAATATTTCCAACAATACACACTAATCAACCATTTTTTCTCCACCTTACGATTCTAAAATATTATCTCAACCAACCACCTTAGAGAAGGAATGATGTCAACATACCTATTAACTTTCTTTGATGAAAATGCGCTCTCCAAACCCGTCTCAAAAGAATTTCCTCTTCAAAGTGCTACTTCAAAATTTATTAGTAGATTTCTATTTCAAACCATCAACATTAAATTTCTTCTTAAAAATATGTGCTCAATGAAATCTGAAAATGATGTTCAATGCCTTTTCATTTGTTCTCAAAAGATAAAACATTAAAAATTATCAAAACCCCCCAAACTTACTTTTCACCATGCAAAATTTCAACCAAAAATCAAACCATAAATAACACCTTATAACTCCTACTCTTACATGCAAAAATTATCCCCTTTGTATTTTCTCTTTATGCTCTTTGCAAAATTAAACTTTGTAAAACACCTTTATAATTTCTATTTGCAAAATATAAATCTTTTATAACATATCCTTGTAACTCCTAATTTGCACACAAACTTTATTAACTCACACCCTTATGACTCCCTAATTGTAAAATCAAAAATTTATTAAATTCAACCCTTATGACACCCTAATTGCCAAGCAACAATTTATTAAACTCAAAACTTATGACTCCCTAAAAACAAAACAAAAATTTTATTAACCAAAAATTAATGCCCTTACTACTTCTGCTATCGATGGGAGTCGAACATAAAACCTCACGGAGCCCACACTCTAGCTTGAACTAGAGTGCCAGCTAGGCTGGCCCATCTGCTGGAACAAAAAATGTGTGATAAAATTTTTATTAACCTTTATTTCTATCCAAATGAAATTCAAAAATTGACTGTCGCTGTGACTCAAACACAAGACGTCCTCAACATCAGTATCTTGCATAGGGCCTGCCTACCACTTGGGATAGATGCCTTATCGAAATCAAGTGTGCATTGCCTTCTATGGTGAGGTTCGTGTGCTGTCCACCTTGTTTTAAAAACCGTGCGCTCTCCTTACTCCTCATTGTCCTCGCTTCACCTTTTTGCACTGCCCTCACAAATGGAACAAATGATATTCAAAATTTATCGCATCCACATTTTAATTAATTTTTATTTACCTCCTTATATATGCACTTCGAAACATAGGAATGCATCAACTCTCTTTGCCACCATTTTAATTTTAAATTTGGCACAATTTAATTTATTTATTTTTATAATATCTAAACCTTGGTTTAAATATTATAATTTATTTTTTAGCCTTTTGTCCTTTGCTCTTGAAAGATTTTTCCACCCTTACAATAAATAATTATTTTCAATGGAACCTTGTTTACCTTGTCTTTTTCTTTCTAACATAACCATAGATAAACTTGTCTTTTTTCTTGCAAATATAACTATGGAGAACCTTTTTAACCAAATAACACCCTGTCCTTTTCTTGCACACACACCCATGAAGAATGCTCTTGCCTTGACAATTATTGTACCCTTGAAGATATTTTCAACCATTTCACCTTTGACATTAATAAAAACCAGTATACTCAATATTGTTTTGATATCAATGACAACCAATATACTCAATATTTCCAACAATATCCCCCTTTGTCATTGATGGCAACCCTTTCTAAAAAAAATATTTTTCAACCACTGAATTCCAAATTTGCTCTCCCTTACTGATTTCTCTCCCCCTTATTGAAACTTTCCCCCTTTGATATCAATGGCAAAGGACTCCTTCGGGGCTAAGACTCTTAGCTCAGCTCCGTCACCACCTCCTCTTCTTGAGGTGATTAAATTTGGGGTGGGAGTAAATCTACTTCCAACATACAATGCTCTTTTTCCCTTTCAACCTTATTTTTCAACACCTTTGTAATAATACCATTTTGATCCTTTTGAGTGTCCCTATTATTGCTTGACTCTAGAATTCCAAAAACTTTGTTCTACACCACTTACCCTTATGCCCAGTATTATTGCATTTGTAACACATGATGTTATAAATATTAGAAGGTGTAAATGACTTGAAGTTCCTCTTTGTGAAGCCATAATATTTCTGTCATGAACCCTACAATGGATCGCTTTATGACCAAAGTGATTACATGAGTAGCAATAACCTTGAAAGAAATATCCATTTTCAAATGAGTTGAAGTCCCTCTTAGTGAATCCATACTCTTTCTTTCCATGAACCCTACAATGCATAACTTTGTGGCCAAAATGATTACATGAAAAACAATACCCTTTGAAGAAATACTCATCTTGACATCTTGTCTTGAAACATATGGTCTCTTAGTCCTTTCTTTGCCTCCTTTGTGATGGTCCCTATTTCCTATTTGTGCATTGTTTTCTTTGTTAATGAAAATTCCACTCTTCAATTTATTGACATAGATATTAGGTTCTTCTTCAATATCTTCCTCTTAAACTTCCTTTTCTTTTGAGCTTGAATCCTATTTTTTACCTTCTTCAAAACCTAGTCCTATTTTGATAAATGAAGATATTTATGCATTGATAATGTTGTCCAAAGCTTTTGAAAAATTTCCAAACTTGTGCAACTTATACTTAGAATATTTCAATTCCATTCTTAAAGAAACCACTTTATGTTCTAATATTTCACATTCTAACTATTTTTTCTCTAACTCTTCAACCATGACTTCTTTAAATCTCCTTGCCTTAGATTTTGAGTTTTTGAGGTCTTGTAGAAGCTTTTCTTTTATTTTCTCATCTTCTTGAACTTGAGACTCCAGTATTGAATTCTACTTTCTAACTCTTTTCAATTATCTAAGAGCAACAATAATTTCTTCTTCTAGATCAACTATACCTTCTTCTTCTTATTTTTCTGAACATTTCTCTAGGTCTTCAATTATAGGAGCATCTTCTACTTGGTCTTCAATAGGAGTGTTTTATTCCTCTTCTATTACCAAAAATAGAATCTCTTCTTCTTCACTATCTAAGAGTCTTTCATCACTATCACTTGAAGCACTACTTGCCTTTTTAATATAGAAACTCTTCTTGTGCCTTTGAAAGAACTTCTTTTCATGCTTGCCTTGACCATACCTATTTTTCTTTTCATGCCTGAATTGTTTTTCTTCCTTTTTCTTATAATACAATTTCTCTTCATTGCTACTACTTCTGGCTTGTGGAAAATTAGATGCATAGTGACCAAATTCACTACACTTAAAACATTCACAATATTTATATCTTTGTGTTTTCTTGAGTCCTTATTTCTTCTCATATGGTTAGCTTCTTCATTACCACTTGACTCATCACTTGATTCTGGTTTCTTATATTTTGTCTTCTTTGAAGATTTGAAAGCTACCTCTTTCTTGGAATTGTGATATTTTTCTATTCTCATCTCATAATCTATGAGAATTCGATGTAAGTCATCCAAAGTTAACTTATCGAGATCATTCATCTCTTCTATAGCTAAAACCTTTGCATCATACCTTATAGGGAGTGATATTATTACTTTCTAAGCAACACTGGAGTCCTTAATTTTGAATCCAAGTCCACACCTGGTATTAAAAAATTTATCAACATGAAGTAAGTATTTAGCAATGTCTTCTTCATCTTCCATCTTCAACTCTTCAAACCTTCTCCTATGAGTTTGAAGTTTTGCCAACTTAACCTTGCTATCTCCTTCATATGTTTGCTTCAATTTATCCCATATTTATTTTTCTGATTTGCATTGTATAACTTTCATAAATTTTGATCCACGTAATCCACTTAAGATTCTATTCATAGTTTTGGTATTATTCACATGTAATTGCTTACCATATTTATCTGTGGGAGGAGTAGCTGTAGGTGTGAACCCATCCTCAAAATATTGCTATGTTTCATATTCTTGTGCCATCAAATAAGTCTTCATCCTCTAACTACAAAAACCATAATTTTTCCCATCAAACATTGGAGCTTTATTTATTGAATATCCATTCTGAGATGCCATTTGTGTTCCTATAATATTTGTGTTCCTACAATTTTTTCTCAAAACCCTAGCTCAAATATTTCCAATTTCACTAATCAATGGTACACAATTTTTCTCAAAACCCTAGTTCAAATATTTCCAACAATACACACTAATCAACCATTTTTTCTCCACCTTAAGATTCTAAAATATTTTCTCAACCAACCACCTTATAGAAGGAATGATGTTAACATACCTATTAACTTGCTTTGATGAAAATGCGCTCTCCAAACCCGTATCAAAAGAATTTCCTCTTCAAAGTGCTACTTCAAAATTTATTAGTAGATTTCTCTTTCAAACCATCAACATTAAATTTCTTCTTAAAAATATGTGCTCAATGAAATCTAAAAATGATGTTCAATCCTTTTCATTTGTTCTCAAAAGATAAAACATTAAAAATTATCAAAACCCCTCAAAATTACTTTTCACCATACAAAATTTCAACCAAAAATCAAACCATAATAACACCTTATAACTCCTACTCTTACATGCAAAAATTATCCCCTTTGTATTTTATCTTTATGCTCTTTACTAAATTAAACTTTGTAAAACACCTTTATAATTTCAATTTGCAAAATATAAATCTTCTATAACATATCCTTATAACTCCTAATTTGCACACAAACTTTATTAACTCACACCCTTATGACTCCCTAATTGTAAAATAAAAACTTTATTAAATTCAACCCTTATGACTCCCTAATTGCCAAGCAAAAATTTATTCAACTCAAACCTTATGACTCCCTAACAACAAAACAAAAATTTTATTAACCAAAAATTAATGCCCTTACTACTTCTGCCGTCGATGGGAGACTAACATGAAACCTCACGGAGCCCACACTCTAGCGTGAACTAGAGTGCCAGCTAGGCTGGCCCATCTGCTAGAACAAAAAACGTGTAATACAAATTTTATTAACCTTTCCTTCTATCCAAATGAAATTCAAAAATTGACTACCGCTATGACTCAAACACAAGACCTCCTCAACATCAGTATATTGCATAAGGCTTGCCTACCACCTGGGCTAGATGCCTCATCATAATCAAGTGTGTGTTGCCTTCTATGGTGAGGTTCGTGTGTCGTCCACCTTGTTTTAAAAACCATGCGCTCTCCGTACTCCTCGTTGTCCTCGCTTCACCTTTGTGCACTGCCCTCATGAATGGAACAAATGGTACTCAAACATTATCGCATCCACATTTTAATTAATTTTTATTTACCTCCTTATATATGCACTTCAAAACATAGGAATGCATCGACTCTCTTTGCCACCATTTTAATTTTAAATTTGGCACAATTTAATTTAATTTTTTTATAATATCTAAACCTTGGTTTAAATATTATAATTTATTTTTTAATCTTTTGTCCTTTGCTCTTGAAAGCTTTTTCCACCCTTACAATAAATAAATATTTTCAATGGAACCTTGTTTACCTTGTATTTTTCTTTCTAACATAACCATAGATAAACTTGTCTTTTTTCTTGCAAATATAACTATGGAGAACCTTTTTAACCAAATAACACCTTGTCCTTTTCTTGCACACACACCCATGAAGAATGCTCTTACCTTGACAATTATTGCACCCTTGAAGATATTTTCAACCATTTCACCTTTGACGTTAATAAAAACCAATATACTCAATATTGTTTTGATATCAATGACAACCAATATACTCAATATTTCCAACAATATCCCCCTTTGTCATTGATGGCAACCCTTTCTAAAAAAATTATTTTTCAACCACTGAATTCCAAATTTGCTCTCCCTTAATGATTTCTCTCCCCCTTATTGAAACTCTCCCCCTTTGATATCAATGGCAAAGGACTCCTTTGGGGCTAAGACTCTTAGCTCAGCTCTGTCACCACCTCCTCTTCTTGAGGTGATTAAATTTGGGGTGGAAGTAAATCTACTCCCAACATACAATGCTCTTTTTCCTTTTCAACCTTATTTTTCAACACCTTTGTAATAATACCCTTTTGATCCTTTTGAGTGTCCCTATTCTTGCTTGACTCTAGAATTCCAAAAACTTTGTTCTACACCACTTATCCTTATGCCCAATATTATTGCATTTGTAACACATGATGTTATAAATATTAGAAGGTGTAAATGACTTGAAGTTCCTCTTGGTGAAGCCATAATATTTCTGTCATGAACCCTACAATGGATCGCTTTATGACCAAAGTGATTACATGAGTAGCAATAACCTTGAAAGAAATATCCATCTTTGAATGAGTTGAAGTCCCTCTTAGTGAATCCATACTCTTTCTTTCCATGAACCCTACAATGCATAACTTTATGGCAAAAATGATTACATGAAAAAAAAATACCCTTTGAAGAAATATTCATTTTGACATCTTGTCTTGAAACATCTGGTCTCGTAGTCCTTTCTTTGCCTCCTTTGTGACAGTCCCTATCTCCTATTTGTGCATTGTTTTCTTTCTTAGTAAAAATTCCACTCTTCAATTTATCGACATAGATATTAGGTTCTTCTTCAATATCTTCCTCTTAAACTTCCTTTTATTTTGAGCTTGAATCCTCTCTTTTACCTTCTTCAAAACCTAGTCCTATTTTGATAAATGAAGATCTTTGTGCATTGATAATGTTGTCCAAAGCTTTTGACATTTTTCCAAACTTGTGCAACTTATACTTAGAATATTTCAATTCCATTCTTAGAGAAACCACTTTATGTTCTAATATTTCACATTCTCACTCTTTTACCTCTAACTTTTCAACCATGACTTCTTTAAATCTCCTTGCCTTATATTTTGAGTTTTTGAGGTCTTGTAGAAGCTTTTCTTTTATTTCCTCATCTTATTGAACTTGAAACTCCAGTCTTGAATTTTGCTTTCTAACTCTTTTCAATTCTTTGAGAGCAACAATAATTTCTTCTTCTAGATCAACTGTACCTTCTTCTTCTTCTTTTTCTGAACATTTCTCTAGGTCTTCAATTATAGGAGCATCTTCTACTTGGTCTTCAATATGAGTGTTTTCTTCCTCTTCTATTACAAAAAATAGAATCTCTTCTTCTTCACTATCTGAGAGTCTTTCATCACTATCACTTGAAGCACGAATTGCCTTTTTAATATAGAAACTCTTCTTGTGCCTTTGAAAGAACTTCTTTTCATGCTTACCTTGACCGTATCTATTTTTCTTTTCATGCCTAAATTATTTTTCTTCCTTTTTATTATAATCCAATTTCTCTTCACTGCTACTACTTCTGGCTTGTGGAAAATTAGATGCATAGTGACCAAAGTCACTACACTTAAAAGATTCACAGTATTTATATCTTTGTGTTTTCTTGAATCCTTATTTCTTCTCACATGGTTAGCTTCTTCATTACCGCTTGACTCATCACTTGATTCTGGTTTCTTATATTTTGTCTTCTTTGAAGCTTTGAAAGCTACCTATTTCTTGGAATTGTGATATTTTTCTATTCTCATCTCAGAAGCTATGAGAATTCCATGTAACTCATCCAAAGTTAACTTATCGAGATCCTTCATCTCTTTTATAGCTAAAAACTTTGCATCATACCTTATAGGGAGTGATATTATTACTTTCTAAGCAACACTGGAGTCCTTAATTTTGAATCCAAGTCCACGCATGGTATTAAAAACTTTATCAACATGAATTAAGTATTTAGCAATGTCTTCTTCATCTTCCATATTCTACTCTTCAAACCTTCTCAAGAGTTTGAAGTTTTGCCAACTTAACCTTGCTATCTCCTTCATATGTTTGCTTCAATTTATCCCATATTTATTTTTCTGATTTGCATTGTATAAATTTCATAAATTTTGATTCACGTAATCCACTTAAGATTCTATTCATAGCCTTGCTATTATTCACATATAATTCTTACCATATTTATCTGTGGGAGAAATAGCTGTAGGTGTGAACCCATCCTCAATGGATTTCCATGTTTCATATTCTTGTGCCATCAAATAAGTCTTCATCATTTAACTACAAAAATCATAATTGTTCCCATCAAACAATGGAGCTTTATTTATTGAAGATCCATTCTGAGATGCCATTTGTGTTCCTGTAATATCTTCCTTCAAGCTATTAGAATTTTTTTTGAAAGAACCTGCTCTGATACCAATAGAAGAACACAAGATTATACTCAAAGAGGGTGAATAGTATAAAATAAACTTTTACTTTTCTTTCCCAAACAATATTATACAATATTATCAATTGCAATATAAATAGCAATAATAAAGTAATGCAAAAATTATCACACACATGAGAGAACGATTTAACGTGGTTCATCCAATGTGAGTTATGTCCATGGAGAAAATATTTCTTATAAATTTTCTCAATAGATCTATTGGGAACCAATTCCTTATTACAATGTTTATGGCCTCTTTCCAAAGGAGATCTCAATCCCCTATGCTCAAGTTTTTGGACCTCTATCCATAGGAGACTTCTATTTCCACTATTCTTATTTATGGATATCTATCCATAGGAGAACTGTATCCACTTTATGCTAGTTTATGGAACTCTATCCATAGAAGACACCTCTCCTCTCTCCTCTGGTTCATGGAACTCTATCCATAGGAGAAATCTATCCCCTTGCTAGCTGATTTGTGTAACTCTATCCACAGGAGACACCTCTCTTCTCTACTCTGGTTCATGGAACTCTATCCACAAGAGAACTCTATCCCCTTGCTGGTATGGTTCTTGGAACTCTATCCATAGGAGAACTCTATCCCATTGCTAGTTTGGTTGGTGGAACTCTTTTTATAGGAGAACTCTATCCCCTTACTAGTTTGGTTTGTGGTACTCTATCTATAGGAGAACTTTATCTCCTTTGCTCTGGTTATCTTCAAAGTTGGTACACACCTCTACTTTGATTATGCTCCAAGTCTACTCATGAGGCTTACTTAGGTCTACTCACAAATCTATCCAAAACCTGCTTCAAGTATTCTCATAAATATACTCTCACATCTATCCCAAACTTGCACACATAACATGCATAAATATGTCTCAACTCTGTCTTAAATTTGCACATATTACATGCAAAAATATATCTCAACTCTAACTCAAATATACACACATTACATGCACAAATATGTCTCAAATTTATCTCAAATATACACATATTACATGCAAAAATATGTCTCAACTCTATCTTTAATTTGCACACATTACATGTGCAAATATGTCTCAACTCTATCTCAAATATGCACACAAATCTGCTCTCAAATCTATCTTAAACTACTTAAAGTCTTATCACAAGACTTGCTTCAAATCTGCCTCAACCCTGCTTCAAGTCTTCTCATAAACTTGCTCAAATATGCCTCAAACCTGCTTTAAGTCTTCTCACAAGACTTGCTTAAATATGATTACTATATTTGTACAAATATGATTTAACACCTGATCAAATCAACTCTTAGCACATGCTCAACTAATCCCAAATCTTGTACACAAATGATCAAAATAATGCTTATATATTTTTTAGAAATAGTTTCTTCAACTAGGCAGTTTAGACATATTCTACGTAGAATTCATTTAACCTCTTGAACATATAGAGAATGATATGTACTATCAAATACCTGATATGTTCTTCACATTCACATATCTTACATTCAACAAATCAGATCTCTACCTCTTGAAAATCCCTTTCAAATCAAATCAAACTAGTGTATAACTTTGCTTCACAAAACTGGTTTATAACACTTGCCCATTCACATTTATTTTCACTCACATCAATGCTCAAATTATTCAAAAATTATTTCAACAAGAATGCACAATTTTCTCTTAAAATTCCTAGTAGAAGTATTTCCAATTTCACCGATCAATGATGCACAATTTGTTCTCAAAACCCTAGCTCAAATATTTCCAATTTCACTAATCAATGATGCACAATTTTTTCTCAAAACCCTAGCTCAAATATTTCCAACAATACACACTAATCAACCTTTTTTCTCCACCTTATGATTCTGAAATATTTGCTCAACCAACCACCTTAGAGAAGGAATAATTTCAACATACCTCTTAACTTGCTTTGATGAAAATGTGCTCTTCAAAATCTATCTCAAAAGAATTTCCTCTTCAAAGTGGTACTTCAAAATTGATTAGTAGATTTCTCTTTCAAACCATCAACATTAACTTTATTCTAAAAAATATGTGCTCAATGAAATCTGAAAATGATGTTCAATAAATTTTCATTTTTTCTCAAAAGGTAGAACATTAACAATTATCAAAACCCCTCAAAATTACTTTTCACCATAAAAAATTTCAACCAGAAATCAAACCACAATAACACCATCCTACTCTTAAATGCAAAAATTATCCCCTTTGTATTTTCTCTTTATGCTCTTTGCAAAATAAAACTTTATAAAACACCTTTATAATTTCTATTTGCAAAATATAAATATTTTATAACACACCCTTATAACTCCTAATTTCCACACAAACTTTATTAACTCACACCCTTATGACTCCCTAATCGTAAAATAAAAACTTTATTAAATTCAACCCTTAAGACTTCCTAATTGCGAAACAACACTTTATTCAACTTAAACCTTATGACTCCCTAATATCCAAACAAAAATTTTATTAACAAAATATTAAAGCCCATACCACTTATGTTGCCAACAAAAGTTGTACATGAAATCTCACGGAGCCCACACTCTAGTGTGAGCTAGAGTGCCATCTAGGCTAGCCCACTCGCTAGAACCAAAAATGCGCAATACAAATTTTATTAACCTTTCCTTCCACCCAAACAAAATTCAAAAATTGATTGTCGCTGTGACTCAAATACAAAACCTCCTCAACGTTAGTGTCTTGCATAGGGTATGCCTGCCACCTAGGCTTACTGCCTCATCGAAATCAAATGTGTGCTACCTCCTATTTTGAGGTTCGTGTGCCATCCACATTGTTTTAAAAACCATGCATTATCCTTACTCCTCACTGTCCTTGCTTCACCTTTGTGCGTTGCCCTCACGAATGGAATAAATGACAATCAAACTTTAATTGCATCCACATTGCAAATGTTTTATATTTACCTCCTTATATATGCACTTCAAAACTTAGGAAGATGCCGACTCTCTTTGCTACCATTTGAATTTTAAATTTGGCACCATTTAAAATTTAAATTTATTTTATTATAATATTTAAACCTTGGTTTAAATATTATAATTTATTTTTTAATCTTTTCTCCTTTGCTCTTGAAATATTTTTCCATCCTTGTAATAAATAAATATTTTGAATGGAACATTGTTTACCTTATATTTTTCTTGCTAACATAACCATAAAGAACCTTGTCTTTTTTCTTGCAAACATAACTATGGAGAACCTATTTAACCAAATAACACCTTGTCCTTTCCTTGTACACACAACCATGAAGAATGCTTTTGCCTTTACAATTATTGTACCCTTGAAGATATTTTCAACCATTTCACCTTTGACGTTAATGACAACCAATATACTCGATATTCTTTTGACATCAATGACAACCAATATACTCAATATTTCCAACAATAGATTTTCATAGAACCTATTTTGAGAAATTCAAATCTTGAATTGTGATGAAGCACATAAATAACTTGAGTCAATAAATAGTTATATTATCTAAGATGTAAAAAAACATCAACAATACCAACAATGATATATGTCAAACTATCACCAAGAATAAATTAACCATAATGAATGGTTGTCTCACAAATGATTCTTTCTGGCCTATCATATGTATGGTAGATCTCAAATCAACATATCAAACTAGGCAAGGTTTTAAAATAACATCAAGAGACTGAACAAAATAAACATAATCTTTTTCTTATATGTTAGAATTGACATGCACTACTACATTTTCATATTGGTGTTGAGATGTATTTTTATTCTGCCAATAAGAGCCCTTTTGCTTGTCTATTTATGAATTCATATATTGGTTCTTAGAAGAATATTGTGAGAATAGGTTGTACTTACATTTTTGAAGTACATTACCAAGTTTCCTATAAATAAATTATGTGAATATGGAACATTAATAGTTCATTTATCCTTACTATTATTGTTAATTTTTTCCTTTTTGTTATTGTTGGTGCTAGTGCTTGTTAGGGGGTCCACCATATTTCTTTGACTATATTGGTTTCTTGAATTTTTGATACATGACTAAAGATTGTTCATCTTCAATATTCACCTCTTGAATTACTTCCTCCTATTGAAGTAGTGTCAAAGTCTCAAAAGTGGGACTCTAATTACTCATATTTAAAGTTATTACCAAAATGCTAAATATAGGTGTTAGTTATCATAGCACCATTGAAATAAGCATCATTATTGAAGATTTTTCCTAATGCTTGTAATAAGGTTTGCAACTCCATTTATCATTTAAAGTCCTCTAGCTTCTCATAATTCTTCAAAAATATAATTAACTTTGTAGATGTAGAATTTAGTTCTAGTTCTTAGATTTAAAATTTGTGTTGAATTTATCCCATACATCCTTGATAGTTTCTATGTCATAAATGTATCAATCAATCTCAAAAATCATACAAAACATTGTGTTCAATCAGAATTTTTCGTTAGCTTTACCAATTTTTATTTATTTATTGGGGTTAACAACATGTCTTTGCATAGTGCTATATACCAATCCTTATGAATATTTGAATTTAATATGACTCCTCAACTTTGTCCTTCATGTAGAATAGTTATAATCTCTTAGAAAATAGGAATTGGATAATAGATTTTGGGTATTAATAGCCATGGAAATTTTTCATAAAACTAGAAAATTTAATATCCACTAGATTGAGCTTAAAAGGATATTTTTGACAAGTATATATAAACCTATACTTACAAAAATATAGGTTCCTTGAAGCATGAGAAAATAATAATATCTCATAAAGAAAAAATTAGGTATGTGGGATTGATATCAATTTTCCACCATCTACCAAAATCTCTAGGAGATATTTTGGTCAAAGTTTCAACACTAAAAATGGTAAGGTGGTCCACCTTCTTCTCCAATTTTCTTCAATGAACAAAAGAAGGAAAGTAAAATTTTAGGACACAAAAGATCCTTCCACCGTTCATGTGGGATAAAAAAGCCTTATCTTCAAATAATAAAATGCTTGCATTGGATATATGACATAATCCCTTGGTCAAGCATGCTCAAGTGGCTATCATCACCCCTCGTCAAATGATCGATCAAAATAAAATTGTCATTGAATCACAATTAAATAATTTAAACATTGGGGTTTGTATTATAAAAAAAATGACACCTTCCTTAGAGTAGCAAATGTATTTCTATATGCTATAACCTCATACTTTATTTTAGTGTGTACTCTTAATAGGATGATACACCCTATAACAACAAATGTCTTTCAATAAGATAAGTGGTAAATAAATTTTATTTGCATTATTTTATTTCATAATGAGCACTACAAATTGGGGTTCATGAATGAATATAACATCACAATGATGTTATTATTTTGGATCCTTTATAAATGCTTGATAGATAAAATATTTGGTAGAAATCATCATGCCTATCTTAGCATATTATATATTATACATATACCACTTTTATTTCATGAAATTAGAGTTATGATATTTCTTATAAACAACCAATAGTACCTCATATTACCCCAAACAACATAGCATCTTCCTCTTCTCTTTAGATGTACCTAAAAAATCCCATATACTAGTCTTCAAATAAATCAATGCTAGTTTCTTATAATTATTTGAATACCATAATTTCTTTATTGTTTAAGTGACTAGTGCATGTATTCAAATGGATTCAATAATTTAGTGATGACCCTTCTAGATGGTGATGTTATAAATCTAGCACTATGTACTTCTTCTTAGATAGTGCTTGCTTCTACAAATAGTCTAAAATTGATATGTTAGATAGCTCAGTCAACTCTAGATAACCTAGTAAATATTGGATGACCCAATAAATGTTGAAGATTTAGACAATAGTTTCATTAGATGACACTCACATGGCTAGGTGAAAACATTCAATTTTTAGCAACTTATCATTCACAATATGGATCTTAACATGAGATGATCCAAAAAAATCTTCATTAGATTACCCATAAATTTTATCATGTAAACTCCAATATAAAACACAATTGAATGTGGCTATAACTTTGCATAATGACCATTTTTTGATGAATGCTAATAGATTTAGACAACCCTTCAATATGGATTTTATAAAAAAGAAAGAAAATAGTGTTCTTTTTAAAGATGTCCCTCCATTCACTTCTTAGACAGCCCACGTTGACAACTCAAACAACATAATATTTACATGAAATGCTTGAGATAGTCCAATGATATATCAAAAAACCTTGCATGTGAATAAGACTAACTATTTGATTCAAAAAATGGCTCTCCAACTTTAGACATTGGCAATATCAAATGAAATTCTTCTAAGTTATAAAAAATCTTTCAAACCTACAAAATAAAATGGAAAAAACCAAGAAGAACATTCAAGTCTTCTTTGCAATTGCATCAACACGAATCCTCCTTGTTAAAAATTAGTAATTGATACATTTGCAATATTTTTAATATGAATACATCATAACTGATTACGTGAATACATCATCAGGATTTAATATTCATAATGCTAACAATAACCACAAAGTCTTAAGTCTTTGTTAAAGAAAAATAATTTGAAATCAAAATTAGGCTTACAAGGATTTGGAAAGAGATTATATGAATTCAAATTAAATTGTCTAATTAATAATATGATGGAATCAAAGTAGACAACATCTTGTAAGTATTGGGATTTTTCAGTTCATAAGTTATTCTCTAAGTCCAAATCATCCAAGCCATTTATAAGATGCAAAGTAATCATAAATATGAAGTCTAAAAAGAGATACACATAAATTTAGAATGCTATCAAGTTTCAAACAAATAATACCTTTAATTCAACCATTTAATTTAAACTAAAGAGAATAATCATGTATCCTTATATACTATCTATCATGATCAAGTAAAAGTGTTTCATTCTCTACATCTAAATCTAGCAGAAGAAGTTCATCATTAGAGTATTTTTAGAGATTTGTAATACGATTTTTGGGGACCTATTCCTAATTTAAAATTAAATTACTTACACATGTACCATAAGGTAAAACTAATTTCTATTGTTTTTAAAGTGACATGAATTATACCAAAGCGATTTTGTTGATTTAATTCAATAAGAAAAAATAAAAATAAAAGTAAAAATGTAAATGTTAATGGTTGGAATTTGATATATAGTTTTACAAATATTATATCTAGTTTTATCTCATATTTAATCCCTTTATGCTTTGTTGATACCATCTATAATAGAGGATATATCATCACCCTCTATTTTATCACCATGATATTAAGATCATTCAAGCAATTTTCTCAACTCTATGTAATTTGTTTAACCAAGTTTTGTTTAAATTCTAATTTAAAAATTAAAGCAAGAATATGCTTTTTCTCTTCCTACATCCTCTAATATTGTGTTAGTTGTCCATAGAAATATCCTTAGCATTACCTTTTATTTCATCAAGATTTTGAATGTCATATTTGTATTTTCAACATTATATTGATTCCTTTTCTTAAAAATGGACTCCTCTCCCTAGTGGACTCTTTTCTTAAGGCATTAGTCAAATTGTCTTTAGGCTACAATTTGATGGAGTAAGTATCACCATTTCATAGGAAAATTCCTTTTGTTAGATAAGTATCTATGTTGGGAACCCAAATAAATGAATTGAAATATCCTATACTATTAGAATTAATAACTTCCCTTCATAATCATCTCTTAGTTTCATCTAAATTGATCATATTTGATATAATGGATATTCCTTTCAATTGTGTATGTATAGGAGTTAGTAGGAAGATAATAAAATTTTGAAAAACTACTCCTATCATTGGAGTAACTTAGAAAAAAATACTCAAATAATTAATAAAATTGAATGATTTTAGTATGGGATTGACTATATTACAAAATCATGGGTCACTACAGTACTTTTAGTGGAAATACTACAAGATAAATATCCCAAAATAACATCTTTTTTTAAAATATGAATGCGTGAGAACATCGAATATCTAATATCAAATATTGATTTCTATCAGAATTTTCACATAAACCTCTCATACTATAAGCTTACACATTAAATTATGCTTTACTCATTTGGTCATATACACATGGTATTACAATAAAAAAGATAACAAATCCAATTAAATAAAGAAAATAATATTTCAAAAGATTAAACAACATATTCCATAATAGTTGGGACTAAATGCATATAGATTTGTTACTAAAAACTTACTGAGTAATTAATATTGGATAAATACCAGCCCACACAACTATGTACCCCTCTTTCTTTTCCAATTATGTTCACAAATCTAAAAGTTAATATTTATAGTTTTTGAAATTAGAAAGTGATCAAGCTTTTAAATAATAAAAACACTATATGAGCCTTCTATAAATTAGGATTAGCCTCTTGACATAATATTTATAAATTTTCAAAGCATTCACATGATTTATTAAATTGACTTGGTATTCACCAACTTATTTATTTCTAGTGGGAGGATTATGGTTCTTTAAAATATTTAAGGACTAAACCAAGTGATATGTCCACATAAATTTTCTTAGGTAATTTTATTTTAGTCATTATATATCATTTGAGTAAAATTTTTTAGTATTCTTATTTTTCTATCATTTTTAATACACTTGCTAAATGCAAAACAATAGATTGTAGAAGGTGCACCGAGAGCTCAACCATTAGAATCCTTCAGTGTGGTTGATAAACTAAAGAAATCCACTATACCTATGCCACTCTAAGATGTTCTCATCCTACCAAAACAAATGAAGAAAATAGAGGAGGCACTATAAAAATAGAAGATCACCTAAAGATAAAAGGCATAGGTTATCCTACAAATATCCAATCCAAGTCCCAGTAGACCAAAGCCTCCATCCTTCTATCTATCACTCATATATGAAGATAAGATAATATACAACTACCTTGTGGATTATGGGTTGAGCATATTAGTTATGCCTAAACAAGTGGGGGGATTCATTAGGACTATCCTATAAGCTAGTCAGTCAAAGGGTAGTGCAGTTGGATGGGATCCTGATACATATTATTGGTTTTATGAAGGATAATTCACTCATGCTCCATGTCTATCCTACTATGACTATCACACAAGATATATCGATGATTGGACTACCAAATTTCTTTAGTATTTGTCTCTTCTATGACTTCAAGCTAAAATTAGAGGCTACTTATCCTTGGACTAGATGTATATGTTCCTAAGAACTTGCTACAAAATCAAAGTGAATATCCCTACTAAATAAATCCGTATACACCATGTGGAACACATCCCTATTGTCAAAGAAAATGTAAAACAAATATTCATGATAGAAGAAGAGTGGTTAGAGTTTGAATTTTTTATTAATGAAGATGACACTATGACATTGAATGATAAAATGGATGAATGGGCCTCTAAAATTTATGAATCAAAACCTTATAAGGTGATGGAATTACAATAAGAGAAGTCATTCCTACCATAAGTGACCATAGTCTTAGAGGACATAATTAGGCTCTAGAAAATCTACTTCAATGGGGCTAGGCAAAGGACTAGAGTAGGTGTTGGCATTTTCTTGGTATCACTAGAAGGAGGGAAAATAATACAAGTTTATTGGTTCTAATTCATTTGCTCAAACAATGTAGTGGAGTATGAAGCATTTTTCTATGATCTACAAATGTCAACCAAGAGAGGAATCAAGGCACTAAAAATATATAAATATATTGAGCTTATCATCAAGAAAGTTAGATCCTTGTACCTAGACAAGAATCAACTGATAAAGTTGTATAAAAATTGGGTCTAGGACCTATTATAAGCATTTGATATAGTCAACCTATCAAAAATTCCCCAAAATATGGAGGCTGATCAATGTCATCATTAGACTGACTATCCTAGATAATGACACATATTGATAAATCTTTGAAAATGATGAGCACATTGTCTCGTTCATTCGATAATAATATTTCATAAAGTTAGCCCGAGAGATTGATGAGGCCTATGGGGACCAAATTATTCAACTTAATAGCAATAAGTTTCCTAAAGGGATGGTGACTTTTGAGTCTCTCTTCAACCTGAATGGTCATTTCAAATATTAAAAGAATATTATACTAGATAAAGATGATTACCAGGTGATAGAAGTTACAACTGAAAAATTTTAGTGGATAGGATAAATAGTTACACAAGAAGAAAGAAAAGAGTTTCATTAACTCGTGTTAAAAATACACTGGAGTAATGACTTGGAGCTACGAGGGTATAAAGAAGCATGATAAGGATATTATGCAACATACAATCAAATTGGATCCATATGCTAAGCCCATCAAATAGAAGCAAAGGCTAGTGAGCCCCAACATTAATTTTTTCATGATACAAGACCTTTCCAAGCTTATAGAGGCAAAGAGAAAAGAGAAAAAAGGACCATATGACACACCTAGAGAAAGTGTTTGAGTGGTGCCAAGAGTTTGGGGCATGATTGAACCTAAATAACTGCATATTCTATACACCCTAAGTAAATTTTCTCAGGTATGTCATATCTACAAGTGGCATAGACATAGACCCTAGCCATGTTAAGGCCATCCTTAGTTTATCAATACCACAACAACCAAAAACACTCCAAGTTTTCCTAGGCTAGATAAAATTTGTTTAGAGATTCATACCAAAATTTACCTCCATTGTCAGAACTATTACCTAGATGATGAAGAAGCGGTTATAGTTTATATGGGAAAAAGGAGGGAAGTAATCCTTCATGAAAATCAAATAGGCTATTGTAGAAAATATAATTTTGAGTAACCTTGATTTTTATAGAGACTTAATCATGTACACCTATGAAGGCAATTTCAATAAAGAAGTTATCGTTACACAAAAGTATGATGAAGGAAGTGAGCACCCTATTGTGCTCTTTAGACATACCTTAAAGGAATGTGAAGAATAATATAATTTTATTAAAATATTGGTATTCACCCTGATTAGAAGCCTAAAAAATTTTAGACACTTCATTTCAAATAACAAAGCCATTGGTAATTTTATCCATTCAAGAATAAAAAATTATATCATGAATGGAGAGATCAATGAGAAAAGAGTAGTATGAGTCACGTGGATCCTTGAATATGATATCAAAATTAAGATAGCTAAATTGGTCAAAGGTAAAGCGCTATGTCAAATATTGGATAAGACATCATAGATCCAAAACAAGAGTAGGAGTTATATATTTTAATTATCAGACCTGACCAGGACTAGATATAGGATCAGGTTAATTTCATGTAGTGGAGTTGGTATCCCTCAGGCTTAAGTGAAACATAAATGAGGGCATACAAATTTAAAAATGCACATAACACCCTTATTTATCTTAATCCCATTACAATACATAAGCCTTTCTCTTAGTGGGGACTGGAATTTGTTAGAGTAATCAAATTTCCCTCTAGCAAAGGTCATCAATGCATCTTCATGACCATTGATTACTTTAAATGGTGGAAAAAAGTGATCCCTCTCAAGGAGATCATTGGAAGGGTTATAGTAAAATTTTTAGAAAACATTATTACTCGATTTGGTGTATCCAACATCTTCATGACAAACAATGCCCTAATAATTATTAGGATAAATTTAATTAAATTTTCTCTCAAGTATGATATCTACATGAAGACTTCCTCAAACTACTACCCATAAGACAAAGTCCTATGAGAGTCATCTAACAAGAAAATGCTATACATTTTGAAGAAGAGTGACAAAGACAACCAAAGGCAATAACATTTACATATCTAGTAGGATATCTAGGTAAATAGAATCACTTTAAATGAAGGTATAGGTTACTCTCTCTATTCCTAGTGTATGTCCAAGAAGTTAGGCATCCCATATCAATTAAGCTACCTGCATTGAAACTACTCCACTAGTTAGAGATCTAGGAGCACAATTTCATATCATTAAGGATAGGAAAATTATTGAATCTAGAAGACGAAAGGGAAGTAGGAAGGAATCACCTATAGAAACATATAGAAGACACACAAAATTTGTTTGACCAAAAGGTCATGGACCAATATATATAGGTGAGCGACCCAGTGCTAAAATGGTATGAAGACCATGGTAAATTGAGCTGATACATCAAATTAAAATCCATATAAAGTGGACCATATGTTATTAACAAAATCAATATGAAGAATGCAGTGGAACTTGCCACACCATATGGACATCTACTTCCCATCGCAGGCAATGGGATCTATTTGAAAAGATACATGTAACCTAATATATCTAAAAAACATCTCTTAAGGTAGTACCACCTCAAGTGCTCAACAAGTTTCTTTCTAACAAACCTCACACAAAGTAATATAGCCTTAAGAAACACTAAGATGAACCAAGCCATCAAATGAAACCTATCATACAAACCTAGACCAACAAAAAGGAGGCCACTTCAAGGAAAGGATAAAGTACACAATAAACTCGACAACAAGAGGACAACATTACAATAGAAACCACCAGATCCTATCCAATGGACCTTATTAAAACATAAATTTAGAAGGGGAACCTATCACTTTGCATATCCTTTCAAACAAGCATAGTAAGAAAAGATCATAGGTTGACCTTTTGATCATATCTTGATGGTTAATGCAATGAAGCATCTCCCATGCAAACAATACTTACCATTTGTAGACACCCAATTTTGACACATCCTCAAAGGAAAAGATACCAAACAAGACACCAAAAATTAGTAGACACTCAATCAGCCCAAACCCAAAAAATTGGGCATCATTTTTAGCCCCTATCAAAAATACCACTGACAACCTCTTGTGGCAATTTTGACCATGAGTGGAAATTTTGTAAAATAGTCAAATTCAAGCCTGGGTAGGTCAAACTGACCGTTGATTAAAATGCCAATTAGGGATAAAAAATACCACTGGCAATTTTGAACATGAGTGGTGATTTTACAAAATGGATAGAATCTCCTGGAACAATCCAGGAGCACGTAAATTCTTTCATTCCACTACCTCCTTTGATCTCACATGCTCCAGCAATGAACTAGACCTACACAATTAAGAAAAAACTAAGCCTATCCCAACCAATTTTCCCTCTTAATACCTCCTTCAAAATCTATATAAGAAACCCTTGGGGCTAGAATTCAACAAGCAATACTTATCTAGATACACTCTACAAAAATTCTTGCATAACATCCCTCATTAGCATTCTTCATTATCCATCTTCATCAAGCCATTTTGGAGGTAAGTCAAGCAAGGCAAAGAGAGAGATTGGGGGCAAGGAGAGTCTTCTTTGGGGTAAGGAGGAGTTCTTGCTAGGTTGTATCATCCCTAGCTCTTTCTTTTCAAAATTCCTTATTCTTTTTCATGCATTACTCTTATAATTTCTAGCCTTGCTAACTTGTGTTTTGGCTTGTGTTATCTTACATTCTCTTTTGTTATTTAATTTTTATGCTCCTAACCTCTTCCTTGTAGGTTATGTAATATTTTAATCTTCATTTTAAATCATCAACATCTTCTTTATAGTCTCTTTTGGGCATCTCTTACTTGCTACCTTCATTTTCAATCACTAATCTCTTGATTGCAAGGTTTATTCATGTTATTCACTTAGCATCCTTTCATTCAATTTTATTTCCTTTAATTTTCAAGCACATTTCCTTTCACTTACAATTTACTAATAAATTTTCCTTCCTTCATGCATAGTTAATTTCATGTTACTCTTATTTGCAAGCATCATTTTGGTCATAAATCTCTTGAGCACCCCTTTTTTATTATATATTGCATGCTTTTTCATATTTTCAAACATATATACTTACCCTTTTAACTCCAATCTATTATGATGTATATACAAGACTATCATTATCTTTTTGCCTCACCAACAACACTTATTTACTCTCATTTCATGCTCTTATTCTTCCTTGTTCTTGTAGATTTTTATAAATTCATAACAACACTTGCATTTCATTACATTTGCATCCTTTCACTTTCACTTTTACATTTCATTGATTTGCTTTAGCTAAGGGTTAATTATATTGATATATATCATTCCTAACCCTTTTGCAAATATTTTTAGACCTCTTGCATTCCCAAAATCATCCAATTTCAATCATTTTGGGGTAGTTCACCCCCCTTGCACATGCATTCAATTTTATCACTAAATTGTAGGACTTTATAACTTAAATTGTAGAATTTGTGAGCTATAGACTTAGAAGACCTCTCACTCACCCTTCCCCTTTCATTGCATATCAAATTGACCAAAATCCAATTCAAAATTGTACCCAAAATACTATCAACCCCATTTCAAGTCAACAACGCCACTTATTGTAGCAATTAGCGATTTTGACTCTCTATAATACACAACAAAAAATACCACTCACTACCAAAAATACCATTGGAATTTTTTCCACTCATTGGTGATTTTGACAAGGCTCTATTTCCATCTCAGGAAGACATTCATACTCAAATTTTCATTAACAAGGGGTTTTATCAGTTGATAAGATGAATTTACACCTTCACAACACTCAGACAAACCCCCCAAAATAGAAAACCCTATTTTTTTGTCTCCTTGTAGGTTTTGAAAAAATGCCACTCACTATCAAAAATACCACTAGCATTTTTGCCACTCACTAGCAACTTTGATTAGGCTTTAAAATAGGCAATTCTACCACTTGGCACCTCCCTAGGCTCTATTTTTCAACATATTTCTATTTTCTAATCCCTGTTTGCACCATTTGCTTACCTAAAATCACATTTATTTTGGTCAATTAAGGAACCCTAATTTAGGTCAAATTTATCTCTCAAAACACATTAATCTTGGATAAAATCAAGGAATCTTAGCTTAGATTTGAATATTTCCTTCTCAAGTACTTAGGTAAGAAAGATCAAAAGCATATAGTTGTATTCTAATATATATTATATTTTGCATCATCTCTTGTTTTCCCTAAAAGGAAACGTCTCTCCTAGCTTAGGTCATCATTCAAAATGAAAAATCATTCTAGGTTAGTTCTTGTCTTGCATTTTTGTGTATTAATATTAGCATGCATTTTTAGTGATATTCATATTAATTTTGAATAAAATTTTAAAGCTCGATAAAGAGTTAGGTTAGCAATCCAAAAACTTAGGTGTTTGTTGAATAAACCCATTAAACATTGTCAAGCATAACATCTACATTGACACCTTGAAAAACTACATTGAGTAGAGTCTACTCACATTGAAGATTCCCATGTATTCTAGGTCTCCTTTGGAAAGAGATACTCAAAGTAGATAAGTAGGGATACCCTAGTGGATTCCTCCCTACTATGTGATTATGAGGTTTTTGAATCTACACCATTGAGATCATTCACACCTAGGCAACAAAATTTAAAATTAGCCAATTACAAGAAAATGTGACACATAGACCAATAAGATCCAACAATCTAAAAGAGATGCTCCACCTACCTATCCAACCACATCAAAGATAGTCACAAGTTAGGGAGGAAAGGCAACAATGATTTCAAATCCTATTAAAAGCCTAATCCTCTATATATCATTTGTTATGCACTAGAGATCAATAGGAACCTTGAAGATTAGAATAGAGACAAAAAACTAGAAGATAAAATTTTGAAAGCATCTTTGGATACCATGGAGGTAGGAAAGAAGACTATTCTTACCTGAGCAATCAAGTCCAATGCCAAGAAGGGTCTCCCCATTAAGTTAGAGTCAGATGAACCACCAGTAATTTTGACGTATGAAGTGGAGAAGGTAGCATACCCCAAAATTTCTAGGATCACAAAGAGCCTAAGAGAAGGTGCCTTCCAAAGAAGCTAGGATAGAGAGTTTGTATCCTTCTCGCTTGGCCTAGTACATGGTGCCTAAAATACAACAATTTTCATAATTTTTGGCTATATGTGTGTCTAGATATAATTCTCAAAGAAAAATAATCATCAACTATGAAGGGTATTTCAAAATTATAATCTCAACCAAAGTGATACAGGATATGTTGATGGTACCCCTAGGATATAATAACCCCTATCGATGCCGACAAAATCTACCACCAATGCTTCAACCCACTAGGGGCTCTAAATATGAAACTCCATGAAAATAATAAGGTTTTTGCCATGCCAAGATTTCCCTTGTCTTGGGATTTGTTCAAAGAAAATACACATAAAATTTTGAGCATGGATGCATTCATCTTTGGTGGAGAGGAAGATAAAAGCATAATACTAGTAGGATTGGGGGTCCTATATATCCTGAGGTACATACCTAGAGATTGGATGCCGACTGTAGATTTTAGTGCTCACATAGCCCAACAAATATGTGATTGGCTAGAAAATTTAGGTGCCATATCAATATTTAGGTATAGTGCATACGTCATGCACCTTGCACTTGCCTAGAACCCATGGTTGTATGAATGTGGCCAAATGCATCCTATGTTCAACTGGATGAGATACCTCTACCAAAATCCTCCCATTACATCATTGTAGACGTATTCCTAATGTTGACCTTGTGTGCCCTTAAAGAAGCAAGACCCCATTGTATTATGTATGAATACTCCCCAAAGGTATGTTGTGATTATAAAGGGTATTGGTTCTTCTTGGAGAACCACACCACCATATAAATCCCTATGTTTTTGAAATTATTAGACCTACTACCATGGTACATGATCAAGAGGGTGTTTGCCCTAGAAATGTTAAGGTAGCTAGACATGGTAGACACTACCTATGAATCCAAATAAAACAAAGCAAGTTACTACAAGCTACCAATGACATTATGGGGAGTATCCTATCTAAAAAGGAAAGTTGCATCCCTATTGGGAGATAAGCTAAAAAAAATTATACCTCAAGACATTAGAGGACTTATGGTGATATGACCTAGAAGGTGTATTTCAAAAATGGCTCTCCTAGCATGCCTAGTGGGATGAACCACACAATATTAGATTGAGACCTTGGTGAAATTCTCAATTATCTTCTTATTAAAGCATATTCAAATTTCACCTAGTGACTCCACTGTTTGAATAAATCCTTGTATGACAAATCTATTGGTCAAAGGTAAACAAAGTGATTTATGATCTCAAGACCTATCACAAGGTCCAATACAAGGGTAAATCCATAGTTATTATTTCCATCGCTAAACCTTGGTCATAGAAGGAGATGCCAATTATAGAACATGAATACAACATAGAACTAGCAACATAAAAGGTTATTGACATGGAACAACAAAGGCGTATTACAACCATTGATCCCACCCACTACATGGGATGAGATTTTGGTATCGATGCTAAAGTCTTTTCCATTCTTCATTGGATAATATGTAGTAATCCATATAGAGTACCTATAGCATATGGTCAATCTATGCCCATTATACAACATCAATCAACAAAATGTGGTGCTAACACTATTGGTATATTATTTCAAGGGGAAGGTACAAGAGTGGTATATTTAACTCATCCTGTATTCCATTTTTGATTGGGACTAGCTTGCCAATTTGTTCATAGATAGATTTAGAGAAAATGTGGATGGAGTATCCCTCCTAGAGCAACTATCAACTATCAAAAGGGATCCTATGGAGGCCATGGATGATTTTAATTCTAAATTTTGCAAAACCTAACATAAAATTCCCAAAGAGATATGAACCCCACCAAGTATGACCTTTATCTACTATCTTAAGGCTTTTGGTTTAGAAATAGCTATGATGATAAAGTTTAGAGGATGTAATACTCTACAAAAGGCTTATCAGATTACCATTAAGGCTTAAAAAAATATCATTCAAATTAGGGATTAGCTTCTAGCCCCCCATGCCTCTATTTCTTAACATCCATCTACCTTATTATCCAATTCCATATGTGCAACCTACCACATTTTATCAAACCCTAGTTTTCATATAGGTTTTGGTACAAGCACACCTCTCTAACATGATTCAATCCCCCCTGACCTCCCAATCCTTAAAAATTGATAGTTTGAAGAATACTATAAAGACCTTGATTGATGAAATGGTGGTCATCAAGCAATAATAGAATTTATAGAGGTATATTTATTTAAACTATCCTAAGACTCCTTTCCAATTGGGTAACTAGGGGTACCATCCTCCTCCAAATGGCTCTCAAAGATATTTGGCCCAATAAAATATAGAGGCTAGTCAGATCCAAGTACTTGAGAGTTAGATAGTGCTTGTATTAGTCCCCATGCAACAAATTCTATCAAACCTAGTAAGAGATGTGGTGCTAGTCCAAATTATTTACATAGAAGACCTATATACCTAATATATTCCTTACTCTAATCCTTACTTATCTAATCATGAGTAACTATAGCATGCCAAGTTCCACATGCACTAGGCTACATACTCTAAGCCAACTATACATCCACTAGGATTGACTAATCAAAGCCTACCCTTGGAAGCCATCCCAAGTCCTAGAATCAAACCACTAGAGTAAATATTGATAACATGGGACAATGACATAGTTTATACTATCATCGAGATTAAAAATTCCCTACCAAAAAATTGGTCTTGGTTATACATTAGTGTCCTCACCAGGTGTAAGAAGAGGATTATAGAGAAGGACCAAGAAGTGAATAAAGTGACTACGATGTCAGTGTCTTTGAATCTAGGTCATTATAGAAATCCAACCTAGTGGAATCAAGGAGATCAATGTCATAATAGGTTAAAGCACCCTATCCTATTCTTGAGAAACCAAGTCCCTAGTGGATCGTAAGAGGTACACCAAAAGCTCAACCATTGGAATCCTTCAACTTGGTTAAGCACCTAAAGAAATCCATTGTACCTATGCCACTCTAGGATGTTCTCACCCTACCAAAATAGATGAAGCAACTAGAGGAAGCACTAAAAAAACAAATAATCATCAAAATATAGAAGGTATAGGTCATCCTACAAATATCCTATCCTAGTCCTAGTATATCAAAGCCTCTATCATTCTATCTAATACTCATATATGGATATAATATAATCCAAATTGTCCTTGTGGATTTTGGGTTGAGAACCTTAGTTATACCTAAGTGAGTGGTTGATGCATTAAGACTATCCTATGAACTAGTTAGTTAAGGGGTGGTGTAGTTGTATGGGACCCTAATATCTATTCTCAACCTTATTAAGGATATTTCACTCACACTCCGTACTTATCCTATTGTTACTGTCATGCAAGATATAGTGGTGTTTGAACTACCAACTTTCTTTGGTATCTACCTCTCTACAAAATCATAGCCAAAATTGGAGGCTACTTATCCTTGGACCACACATATGTTCCTAAGGACTCACTATAAAAAAAAAGTGAATATCTTCACTAAATCACTCCACATACACCATGTGGAACATATCCTTGCTATCAAAGTAGACGTAGAACACACTTTATCCTTTTCTTGCACACACAACCGTGAAGAATTATTTTTCCTTGATAATTATTGTACCCTTGAAGATATTTTCAACCATTTCAGCTTTGACGTTAATGACAACCAATATACTCAATATTATTTTGACATCAATGACAACCAATATACTCAATATTATTTTGACATCAATGACAACAATATACTCAATATTTCCAACTATATCCCCCTTTGTCATTGATGATAACCCTTTCTAAAAAATTCCTTTTCCATCCACTGAATTCCAAATATGCTCCCCCTTACTAATTTCTCTCCCCTTACTTAAAATCTCCCCCTTTGACATTAATTACAAAGGGACTACTTTGGGGCTAATACTCTTAGCTCAACCCCCTCACCACCTCCTCTTCTTGAAGTGATTAATTTGGGGTGGGAGTAAATCTACTTCCAACATACAATGTTATTTTTCCTTTTCAACCTTATTTTTCAACACCTTTGTAATCATACCCTTTTGATCCTTTTGAGTGTCCCTGTTCTTGCTTGACTTTGGAAGTTTCAAAAAATCTATTCTACACCACTTAGCCTTATGCCTAAGATTATTGCAATTGTAATACCTGATGTTATAGTTCTTGGAAGGTGCAAATGACTTGAAGTTCCTCTTGGTGAAGCTATAATCATTTCTATCATTAACCCTATAGTGGGTCACTTTATGGCCAAAGTAATTACATGAGTAGAAATAACCTTGAAAGAAATATCCACTTCGAATGAGTTGAAGTTTCTCTTAGTGAATCCATACTCCTTATTTCCATGAACCATGCAATGCATGGCTTTGTGACCAAAATGATTACATGAAAAACAATGCCCTTTGAAGAAATATTTATCATCTTGAAACATCTCGTCTCTTAGTCTTTTCTTTGCCTTCTTTGTGATGGTCCCTATTTCCTATTTGTGCATTATTTTATTTCTTAGTGAAACTTCCACTCTTCAACTTATCAGTATAGGTCTTAGGTTATTCTTCAATATATTCCTCTAAAACTTCCTTTTCTTTTAAGCTTGACTCATCTTTTTGAAATTCTTCAAAACCACGTCCTATTTTGATAAATGAATATCTTTGTGCATTTGATAATGTTGTCCAAATATTTTGAATTTTTCCCAAACCTGTGCAACTTATCGTTAGAATATTTCACTTCCATTCTTAGAGAAAATACTTCATATTATAATCTTTCACATTCTAACTCTTTTACCTCTGACTTTTCAACCATGACTTCTTTAAATCTCCTTGCCTTAGATTTTGAGTTTTTGAGGTCTTGTAGAAGATTTTCTTTTATTTCCTCATCTTCTTGAAATTGAGCCTTCAGTCTTGAATTCTGCTTTCTAACTCTTTTTAATTCTTTGAGAGTAACAATAAGTTCTTCTTCTAGATCAAATGCACCTTCTTATTTTTATGAACCTTTCTCTAGGTCTTCAATTATAGGAGCATCTTCTACTTGGTCTTAAATAGGAGTGTTTTCTTCCTCTTCTATTTCCAAAAATAGAATCTCTTCTTATTCACTATTTGAGAGCCTTTAATAACTGTCACTTGAAGCACTGCTTATCTTTTTAACATAGAAACTCTTCTTGTGCATTTGAAAGAACTTTTTTTCATGCTTGCCTTGACCATATCTGTTTTTCTTTTCATGCCTAAATTTTCTTTCTTCATTTTTATTATAATCATGTTTCTCTTCACTGCTACTACTTTCAGCTTGTGTACAATTAGATGCATAGTGACCACCACACTTAAAATTTTTCACAATATTTATATCTTTGTGTTTTCTTGAGTTCTTATTTATTCTCACTTAGTTAGCTTCTTCATTACAACTTAACTCATCATTTGATTCTGGTTTCTTATCTTTTATCTTTTTTGAAGTTTTGAAAGCTGCCTATTTCTTGGAATTGTGATATTTTTCTATTCTCATCTCATAAGCTGTGAGAATTCCATGTAACTCATCCATAGTCAACTTATCGAAATCCTTCATCTCTTCTATAGCTAAAACCTTTACATAATACTTTATAGGGAGTGATCTTAATACTTTTTGAGCAACACTGGAGTCCTCAATTTCGAATCTAAGTCCACACATGGTATTAAAAACTTCATCAATATGAAGTAAGTATTTAGTAATATCTTCCTCATCTTCCATATTCAAATCTTCAAACATTCTCTTGTGAGTTTGAAGTTTTTCCAACTTAACCTTGCCGTATCTTGCATATGTTTGCTTCAATTTGTCCCATATTTATTTTTCTGATTTGCATTGCATAAATTTCATAAAATTTGATTCACATAATCCACTTAAGATTACATTCATAGCCTTGGAATTATTCTCATGTAATTGCTTACCATCCTTAAATATGGGAGGAGTAGTTGTAGGTGTGAACCCATCCTCAAAATATTTCCATGTTTCATATCCTTGTGCCATAAAATAAGTCTTCATCCTTATACTATAGAAAGCATAATTATTCCCATAAAATAATGTAGCCTTATTTGTTGAAGATCCATTCTGATATGTCATATGTGTTCTTGTAATATCTTCCTTCAAGTTGTTAGAATTTTTTCGAAGGAACCCACTTTGATACCAATTGAAGAACATAAACTTATACTGAGAGGGGGGGTGAACAATATAAGATAAAATTTCACTTTTCTTTCCCAAACAATATTATCCAATGTTATCAATTACAATATCAATAGTAGTAACAAAGCAATGCACAAATCATCACACACATGAGAGACATAAATTTAGCGTAGTTCACCCAATGTGGGTTACGTCCACAAAGAAAATATTTCTTATAAATTTTCTCAACAAATCTCTTGGGAACCAATTCCATATTACAATGTTTAAGCAAATCTATCCAAAGGAGATCTCAATCCCCAATGCTCAATTTCATGGACCTCTATCCATAGGATACCTATTTCCCTATTATTATGATTTGTGATCTCTATCCATAGGAGAAATCTACCCCCTTTGTACTAGTTTGTGGAAATCTATCCATAGAAAACACCTCTCCTCTCTGCTCTAGTTCATGGAACTCTATCCACAGGATAAATATATTCCCTTGTTGGTTTGGTTTGTGGAAATCTATCCACATGAGACACCTCTCCTATCTACTCTGGTTTGTGGAACTCTATCCATAGGAGAACTCTATCCCCTTGCTGGTATTATTAGTGGAACTCTATCCAAAAGAGAACTCTATCCCCTTGCTAGTCTAGTTCATGGAACTCTATCTATAGGATAAATTTATATCCTTTGCTCTGGTTACCTCCAAAGTTGGTACACACCTCTACTTTGATTTTTCTCTAATCCTACTCACGAGGCTTACTCAGGTATTCTCATAAATCTGTCCAAAACCTGCTTCAAGTCTTCTCATAAATCTGCTGTCACCTCTATTCCAAAATTGCACACATTACATGCAAAAATCTATCTCAACTCTATCTTAAATTTGCACACTTTACATGCATAAATTAATCTCAACTCTGTCTCAAATCTACACACATTACATGTACAAATATGTCTCAAATTTGTATTAAATATGCACATATTACATGCATAAATCTATCTCAACTCTATCTCAAATCAGCACAAAAATATGCTCTCAAATCTATTCCAAACTGCTTCAAGTCTTCTTACAAGACTTGCTTCAAATCTGCCTCAACCCTGCTTCAAGACTTCTCACAAGACTTGCTCAAATCTACCTCAAACCTGCTTCAACTCTTCTCATAAGACTTGCTCAAATTTGCTTACTATATTTGCACAACTCTGATCTAACACCTTCTCAAATCAACTCATAGCACATGCTCAACCAATCCCAAATATTGCATGCAAATGATGTTCAAAATAATGCTTATCTTTTTAGAAATGCTTTCTTCAAATAGGCAGTTCAAACATATTCTACCTAGAATTCGTTTAACCTCTTGAACATATAGATAATGATATGTACTATCAAATACCCAATATGTTCTTCACATTCACATATCTTGCATTCATCAAATTAGATCTCTACTTCTTGCAAATCCCTTTCAAATCAAATAAAACTAGTGTATAACTTTGCTTCACAAAATTGGTTTATAACACTTGCCTATTCACATTCAATGTCACTCACATCAATGCCCACATGCTTCACAAATTATTTCAACAAGAATGCACAATTTTCTCTCAAAAACCCTAGCACAAATATTTCAAATTTCACCAATCAATGATGCACAATTTGTTCTCAAAACCCTAGCTCAAATATTTCCAATTTCACTAATCAATGATACACAATTTTTCTCAAAACCCTAGCTCAAATATTTCCAATAATACACACTAATCAACCATTTTTTCTCCACATTACAATTCTAAAATATTTTCTCAACCAACCACCTTAGAGAAGGAATGATGTGAACATACCTCTTAACTTGCTTTGATGAAAATGCGCTCTCCAAACCTGTCTCAAAAGAATTTCCTCTTCAAAGTGCTACTTCAAAATTGATTAGTAGATTTCTATTTCAAACCATCAACATTAAATTTCTTCTTAAAAATATGTGCTCACTGAAATATGAAAATGATGTTCAATGCCTTTTCGTTTGTTCTTGAAATATAAAACATAAACAGTTATCAAAACCTCTCAAACTTACTTTTCACCATACAAAATTTCAACCAAAAATCAAACCACAATAACACCTTATAAATCCTACTCTTATATGCAAAAATTATCCCCTTTGTATTTTCTCTTTATGCTCTGTGCAAAATTAAACTTTGTAAAACACCTTTATAATTTCTATTTGCAAAATATAAATATTTTATAACATATCCTTATAACTCCTAATTTGCACGCAAACTTTATTAACTCACACCTTTATGACGCCGTAATTGTAAAATCAAAACTTTATTAAATTCAACCCTTATGACTCCCTAATTGCAAAGAAAAATTTTATAGATCAACTGTGCCTTCTTCTTATTTTTTTGAACATTTCTCTAGGTCTTCAATTATAGGAGCATCTTCTACTTGGTCTTCAATAGGAGTGTTTTCTTCCTCTTCTATTACCAAAAATATAATCTCTTCTTCTTCACTATCTGAGAGTCTTTCATCACTATCAATTGAAGCACTACTTGCCTTTTTAATATAGAAACTCTTCTTGTGCCTTTGAAAGATCTTCTTTTCATGCTTGCCTTGACCATATCTATTTTTCTTTTCATGCCTGAATTGTTTTTCTTCCTTTTTATTATAATCCAATTTCTCTTCACTGCTACTACTTTTGGCTTGTGGAAAATTAGATGCATAGTGACCAAAGTAACTACACTTAAAACATTCACAGTATTTATATCTTTGTGTTTTCTTGACATGGTTAGCTTCTTCATTACCGCTTGAATCATCACTTGATTTTGGTTTCTTATCTTTTGTCTTCTTTGAATCTTTGAAAGCTACCTATTTCTTGGAATTGTGATATTTTTCTATTTTCGTCTCATAAGCTATGAGAATTCCATGTAACTCATCCAAAGTCAATTTATCGAGATCCTTCATCTCTTCTATAGCTAAAACCTTTGCATCATACCTTATAGGGAATGATATTATTACTTTCTAAGAAATACTAGAGTCCTTAATTTTGAATCCAAGTCCATGCATGGTATTAAAAACTTTATCAACATGAAGTAAGTATTTAGCAATGTCTTCTTCATCTTCCATCTTCAAATCTTCAAACCTTCTCCTATGATTTTGAAGTTTTGCCAACTTAACCTTCTTATCTCCTTGATATGTTTGCTTAAATTTATCCCATATTTATTTTTCTGATTTGCATTGTATAACTTTCATAAATTTTTATTTACGTAATCCTCTTAAGATTCTATTCATAGCCTTGGTATTATTCACATGTAATTGCTTACCATATTTATTTTTGGGAGGAGTAGCTGTAGGTGTGAACCCATCCTCAACAGATTGCCATGTTTCATATTCTTGTGCCATCAAATATGTATTCATCCTCTAATTGCAGAAACCATAATTATTCCCATCAAACAATGGAGCTTTATTTATTGAAGATCCATTATGAGATGCCATTTGTGTTTTTGTAATATCTTTCTTCAAGTTGTTAGACTTTTTTCTGAAAGAACCTGCTCTGATATCAATTTAAGAACATAAGATTATACTCATAGGGGGTGAATAGTATAAAATAAACTTTTACTTTTCTTTCCCAAACAATATTATACTATGTTATCAATTGCAATATAAATAGAAGTAATAAAGTAATGCACAAATCATCACACACATGAGAGATACTGATTTAACGTGGTTCATCCTATGTGAGTTATTTCCACGGAGAAAATATTTCTTATAAATTTTCTCAATAGATCTATTGGGAACCAATTCCCTATTACAATGTTTATGGCCTCTTTCCAAAGGAGATCTCAATCCCTGATGCTCAAGTTTTTGGACTTCTATCCACAAGAGACCTCTATTTCCACTATTCTTATTTGTGGATCTCTATCCATAGGAGAACTCTATCCCATTTATGCTAGTTTGTGGAACTCTATCCATAGAAGACACCTCTCCTCTCTACTCTGGTTTGTGGAACAATATCCATAGGAGAAATCTATCCCCTTGCTGGTCTGGTTTGTGAAACTCTATCCATAGGAGACACTTCTCTTGTCTACTCTAGTTCATGGAACTCTATTCACATGAGAACTCTATCCCCTTGCTGGTATGGTTCATGTAACTCTATCCATAGGAGAACTCTATCCCCTTGCTTGTTTGGTTCATGGAACTCTTTTTATAGGATAACTCTATCCCCTTGCTGATTTGGTTCATGGTACTCTATTTATAGGAGAACTTTATCTCCTTTGCTCTGGTTATCTCCAAATTTGGTACACACCTCTGCTTTGATTATACTCCAAGTCTACTCATGAGCCTTACTCAGGTCTACTCACAAATCTATCCAAAACCTGCTTTAAGTCTTCTCATAAATATACTCTCACATCTATCCCAAACTTGCACACATAACATGCATAAACCTGTCTCAACTCTATCTTAAATTTGCACATATTACATGCACAAATCTATCTCAAATCTACCTCAAATATACACACATTACATGCACAAATTTATCTCAAATCTACACATATTACATGCACAAACATGTCTCAACTCTGTCTTCAATTTGTACACTTTACATGTGCAAATATATCTCAAATATGAACACAAATATGATGTCAACTCTATCTCAAACTACTTCAAGTCTTATCACAAGACTTGCTTCAAATCTGCCTCAACCCTACTTCAAGTCTTCTCACAAGACTTGTTCGAATATGCCTCAAACCTGCTTCAAGTCTTCTCATAAGACTTGCTCAAATATGCTTATTATATTTGTACAAATATGATCTAACACCTCATCAAATCAACTCATAGCACATGCTCAACTAATCCCAAATATTGTACACAAATAATGTTGAAAATAATGCTTATATCTTTTTTAGAAATACTTTCTTCAACTAGGTAGTTTAGACATATTCCACCTAGAATTCGTTTAACCTCTTGAACATATAGAGAATGATATGTACTATCAAATGCCTAATATATTCTTCACATTCACATATATTACATTCAACAAATTAGATCTCTACCTCTTGCAAATCCCTTTCAAATCAAATCAAACTAGTGTATAACTTTGCTTCACAAAACTGGTTTATAACACTTGCCTATTCACATTCATTGTCACTCACATCAATGCTCAAATGATTCAAAAATTATTTCAACAAGAATGCACAATTTGCTCTCAAAAAGCCTAGCAGAAGTATTTCCAATTTCACCAATCAATGATGCCCAATTTGTTCTCAAAACCCTAGCTCAAATATTTCCAATTTCACTAATCAATGATACACAATTTTTTCTCAAAACCCTAGCTCAAATATTTCCAACAATACACACTAATCAACCTTTTTTTCTCCACCTTATGATTCTAAAATATTTGCTCAACCAACCACCTTAGAGAAGGAATAATGTCAACATACCTCTTAACTTGCTTTGATGAAAATGTGCTCTCCAAAAATTGTCTCAAAAGAATTTCCTCTTCAAAGTTCTACTTCAAAATTGATTAGTAGATTTATATTTCAAACCATCAACATTAACTTTCTTCTCAAAAATATGTGCTCAATGAAATCTGAAAATGATGTTCAATGACTTTTCATTTTTTCTCAAAAGGTAGAACATTAACAATTATCAAAACCCCTCAAACTTACTTTTCACCATACAAAATTCCAACCAAAAATCAAACCACAATAACACCTTATAACTCCTACTCTTACATGCAAAAATTACCCCCTCTGTATTTTCTCTTTATGCTCTTTGCAAAATAAAACTTTATAAAACACCTTTATAATTTCTATTTACAAAATATAAATATTTTATAACACATCCTTATAACTCCTAATTTACACACAAACTTTATTAACTCACACCCTTATGACTCCCTAATCGTAAAATCAAAACTTTATTAAATTCAACCCTTATGACTCCCTAATTGCCAAACAACACTTTATTCAACTTAAACCTTATGAATCCCTAATATCCAAACAAAAATTTTATTAACAAAATATTAAAGCCCTTACCACTTCTGCTGCCAACAAAAGTTGTACACGAAATCTCACGGATCCCACACTCTAGTGTGAGCTAGAGTGCCATCTAGGCTAGCCCACTCGCTAGAACCAAAAATGCGCAATACAAATTTTATTAACCTTTCTTTCCACCAAAACAAAATTCAAATTGATTATCGCTGTGACTCAAATACAAAACCTTCTCAACGTCAACGTCTTACACAGGGTATGCCTACCACCTAGGCTTGCTGCCTCATCGAAATCAAATATGTGCTACCTCCTATGTTGAGGTTCATGTGTCGTCCACCTTGTTTTAAAAACTGTGCGCTCTCCTTACTCCTCACTGTCCTCGCTTCACCTTTGTGCGTTGCCCTCATGAATGGAACAAATGACAATCAAACTTTAATCGCATCCACATTGCAAATGATTTTTATTTACCTCCTTATATATGCACTTCAAAACTTAGGAAGATGTCGACTCTCTTTGCCACCATTTGAATTTTAAATTTGGCACCATTTAAAATTCAAATTTATTTTATTATAATATTTAAACCTTGGTTTAAATATTATAATTTATTTTTTAATCTTTTGTCCTTTGCTCTTGAAATATTTTTCCACCCTTGCAATAAATAAATCTTTTCAATGGAACCTTGTTTACCTTATATTTTTCTTGCTAACATAACCATAGAGAACCTTGTCTTTTTTCTTGCAAACATAACTATGGAGAACCTTTTTAACCAAATAACACCTTCTCCTTTCCTTGTACACACAACCATGAAGAATGCTTTTGCCTTTACAATTATTGTACCCTTGAAGATATTTTCAACCATTTCACCTTTGACGTTAATGAAAACCAATATACTCATTATTATTTTGACATCAATGAAAACCAATATACTCAATATTTCCAACAATAGATTTTCATAGAACCTATTTTGAGAAATTCAACTCTTAAATTGTGATGAAGCACATAAAGAACTTGAGTCAATAAATAGTTATATTATCGAAGATGTAAACAAACATCAACAATACCAACAATGATATATGTCAAACTATCACCAAGAAGAAATTAACCATAATGAATGGTTGTCTCACAAATGATTCCTTCTAGCCTATCATATGTATGGTAGATCTCAAATCAACATATCAAACTAGGCAAGGTTTTAAAATAACATCAAGAGATTGAACAAAATAAACATAATATTTTCCTTATATGTTAGAATTGACATGCACTACTACATTTTAATATTGGTGTTGAGATGCATTTTTATTCTACCAATAAGAGCCCTTTTGCTTGTCTATTTATGAATTCATCTATTGGTTATTAGAAGAATCTTTTGAGAATAGGTTGTACTTACATTTTTGAAGTACATTACCAAGTTCCCTATAAATAAATTATGTGAATATGGAACATTAATAGTTCATTTATCCTTACTATTATTGTTAATTTTTTCCTTTTTGTTATTGTTGGTGCTAGTGCTTGTTAGGGGGTCCACCACCTTTCTTTGACTATATTGGTTTCTTGAAAATTTGATACATGACTAAAGATTGTTCATCTTCAATATTCACCTCTTGAATTACTTCCTCCTATTGAAGTAGTGTCAAAGTCTCAAAAGTGGGACTCTAATTACTCATATTTAAAGTTATTACCAAAATGCTAAATATAGGTGTTAGTTATCATAGCACCATTGAAATAAGCATCATTATTGAAGATTTTTCCTAATGCTTGTAATAAGGTTTGCAACTCCATTTATCATTGAAAGTCCTCTAGCTTCTCATAATTCTTCAAAAATATAATTAACTCTGTAGATGTAGAATTTAGTTCTAGTTCTTATATTTAAAATTTGCGTTGAATTTATCCCATACATCCTTGATAGCTACTATGTCATAAATGTATCAATCAATCTCAAAAATCATACTAAACATTGTGTTCAATCAGAATGTTTGGTTAGCTTTACCAATTTTTATTTATTTATTGGGGTTAAAAACATGTCTTTGCATAGTGCTATATACCAATCCTTATGAATATTTGAATTTAATATGACTCCTCAACTTTGTCCTTCATGTAGAATAGTTATAATCTCTTAGAAACTAGGAATTGGATAACAGATTTTGGGTATTAATAGCCATGTCAATTTTTCATAAAACTAGAAAATTTAATATCCACTATCTTAAAAGGATATTTTTAACAAGTATATATAAACCTATGCTTACAAAAATATAGGTTCCTTGAAGCATGAGAAAACAATAATATCTCATAAAGAAAAAATTAGGTATGTGGGATTGATATCAATTTTCCACCATCTACCAAAATCTCTAGGGGATATTTTGGTCAAAGTTTCAACACTAAAAATGGTAAGGTGGTACACCTTCTTCTTCAATTTTCTTCAATGAACAAAGAAGGAAAGTAAAATTTTAGGACACAAAAGATCCTCCCACCATTCATGTGGGATAAAAAATCCTTATCTTCAAATAAGAAAATGCTTGCATTGGATATATGACATAATCCCTTGGTCAAGCATGCTCAAGTGGCTATCATCACCCCTCGTCAGATGATCGATCAAAATAAAATTGTCATTGAATCACAATTAAATATTTTAAACTTTAGGGTTTGTATTATTAAAAAAAATGACACCCTCCTTAGAGTAGCAAATGTATTTCTATATGCTATAACCTCATACTTTATTTTAGTGCGTACTCTTAATAGGATGATACACCCTCTAACAACAAATGTATTTCAATAAGATAAGTGGTAAATAAAATTTTATTTGCATTATTTTATTTCATAATGAGCACTACAAATTGGGGTTCATGAATGAATATAACATCACAATGATGTTATTATTTTGGATCCTTTATAAATGCTTGATAGATAAAATATTTGGTAGAAATCATCATGCCTATCTTAGCATATTATATATTATACATATACCACTTTTATTTCATAAAATTAGAGTTATTATATTTCTTATAAACAACCAATAGTACCTCATATTAGCCCAAACAACATAGCATCTCCCTATTCTCTTTAGATGTACCTAAAAAATCCCATATACTAGTATTCAAATAAATCAATGCTAGTTTCTTATAATTGTTTGAATACCATAATTTCTTTATCGTTTAAGTGACTAGTGCATGTATTCAAATGGATGCAAGAAATTAGTGATGATCCTTCTAGATGGTGATGTTATAAATCTAGAACTATGTACTTCTTCTTAGATAGTGCTTGCTTCTACAATATGTTAGATAGCTCAGTCAACTCTAGATAACCTAGTAAATATTGGATGACCCAATCAATGTTGAAGATTTAGACAATAGTTTCATTAGATGACACTCACATGGCTAGGTGAAAAAATTCAAATTTTAGCAACTTATCATTCACAAGATGGATCTTAACATGAGATGATCCAAAAAAATCTTCATTAGATTACCCATAAATTTTATCATGTAAACTCCAATAGAAAACATAATTGAATGTGGCCATAACTTTGCATAATGACCATTTTTTGATGAATGCTAATAGATTTAGACAACCCTTCAATATGGATTTTATAAAAAATAAAGAAAATAGTGTTCTTTTTAAAGATGTCCCTCCATTCACTTCTTAGACAACCCACGTTGACAACTCAAACAACATAGTCTTTACATGAAATGCTTGAGATAGTCCAATGATATATCAAAAAACCTTGCATGTGAATGAGACTAACTTTTTGATTCAAAAAATAGCTCTCCAACTTTAGACATTGGCAATATCAAATGAAATTCTTCCAAGTTATAAAAAATCTTTCAAACCTACAAAATAAAATGGAAAAAACCAAGAAGAACATTCAAGTCTTCTTTGCAATTGCATCAACAAGAATCCTCCTTGCTAAAAATTAGTAATTGATGCATTTGCAATATTTGTAATATGGATACATCATAACTAATTATGTGAATACATCATCAGGATGTAATATTCATAATTCTAACAATAACCACAAAGTATTAAGTCTTTGTTAAAGCAAAATAATTTGAAATCAAAATTAGGCTTACAAGGATTTGGAAAGATATTATATGAATTCAAATTAAATTGTCTAATTAATAATATGATGGAATCAAAGTAGACAACATCTTGTAAGTATTGGGATTTTTGAGTTCATAAGTTATTCTCTAAGTCCAAATCATCTAAGCCATTTACAAGATGTAAAGTAATCATAAATATGAAGTCTAAAAAGAGATACACAAATTTAGAATGCTATCAAGTTTTAAACAAATAATACCTTTAAGTCAACCATTTAATTTAAACTAAAGAGCATAATAATGTATCCTTATATACTATCTATCATGATCAAGTAAAAGTGTTTCATTCTCTACATCTAAATCTAGCAGAAGAAGTTCATCATTAGAGTATTTTTAGAGATTTGTAATATGATTTTTGGGGACCTATTCTTAATTTAAAATTAAATTATTTACACATGTACCATAAGGTAAAACTACTTTCTATTTTTTTTAAAGTGACATGAATTATACCAAAGCAATTTTGTTGATTTAATTAAATAAGAAAAAATAAAAATAAAAGTAAAAATGTAAATGTTAATGGTTGGAATTTGATATATAGTTTTACAAATATTATATCTAGTTTTATCTCATATTTAATCCCTTTATTCTTTGTTGATACCATCTATAATAGAGGATATATCATCATCTTCTATTTTATCACCATGATCTTAAGATCATTCAAGCAATTTTCTCAACTCTATGTAATTTGTTTAACCAAGTTTTGTTTAAATTCTAATTTAAAAATTAAAGCAAGAATATGCTTTTTCTCTTCCTACATCCTCTAATATTGTGTTAGTTGTCCATAGAAATATCCTTAGCATTACATTTTATTTCATCAAGATTTTGAATGTCATATTTGTATTTTCAACATTATCTTGATTCCTTTTCTTAAAAATGGACTCCTCTCCCTAGTGGACTCTTTTCTTAAGGCATTAGTCAAATTGTCTTTAGGCTACAAGTTGATGGAGTAAGTATTACCATTTCATAGGAAAATTCCTTTTGTTAGATAAGTATCCATGTTGGGAACCCAAATAAATAAATTGAAAGATCCTATATGATTAGAATTAATAACTTCCCTTTATAATCATCTCTTAGTTTCATCTAAATCGATCATGTTTGATATAATGGATATTCCTTTCAATTGTGTATGTATAGGTGTTAGTAAGAATATAATAAAACATTGAAAAACTACTCCTATAATTGGAGTAACTTAGAAAAAATACTCAAATAATTAATAAAATTGAATGATTTTAGTATGGGATTGACTATATTACAAAATCATGGGTCACTACAGTACTTTTAGTGGAAAGACTACAAGATAAATATCCCAAAATAACATCTTTTTATAAAATATGAATGCATGAAAACATCGAATATCTAATATCAAATATTGATTTCTATCAACCTTCAAATGAATTTTCACATAAACCTCTCATACTATAAGCTTACACATTAAATTATGCTTTACTCATTTGGTCATATACACATGGTATTACAATAAAAAAGATAACAAATCCAATAAAATAAAGAAAATAATATTTCAAAAGATTAAACAACATATTCCATAATAGTTGGGACTAAATGCATATAGATTTGTTACTAAAAACTTACTGAGTAATTAATATTGGATAAATACCAGCCCACACAACTATGTCCCTCTCTTTCTTTTCCAATTATGTTCACAAATCTAAAAGTTAATATTTATAGTTTTTTAAATTAGAAAGTGATCAAGATTTTAAATAATAAAAAACACTATATGAGCCTTCTATATATCAAGATTAGCCTCTTGACATTATGTTTATAAATTTTCAAAGCATTCACATGATTTATTAAATTGACTTGGTATTCCCCAACTTATTTATTTCTAGTGGGAGGATTATGGTTCTTTAAAATATTTAAGGACTAAACCAAGTGAGATGTCCACATAAATTTTCTTAGGTCTTTTTTTTTTAGTCATTATATATCATTTGAGTAAAATTTTTTAGTATTCTTATTGTTCTACCATTTTTAATACACTTGCTAAATGTAAAATAATGGATTGTAGAAGGTGCACCGAGAGCTCAACCATTAGAATCCTTAAGTGTGGTTGATAAACTAAAGTAATCCATTGTACCTATGCCACTCTAAGATGTTCTCATCCTACCAAAACAAATGAAGAAAATAGAGGCACTATAAAAATAGAAGATCACCTAAAGATAAAAGGCATAGGTTATCCTAAAAATATCCAATCCAAGTCCTAGCAGACCAAAGCCTCCATCCTTCTATCTAACACTCATATAAGAAGATAAGCTAATATGCAACTACCTTGTGGATTATGGTTTGAGCATATTAGTTATGCCTAAAAAGTGGGGGATTCATTAGGACTATCCTATGAGCTAGTTAGTCAAAGGGTAGTGCAGTTGGATGGGACCCTGATACCTATTCTTGGTTTTATAAAGGATATTTAACTCGTGCTCCATGCCTATCCTACTATGACTATCACATAGGATATATCAATGATTGGCTACCAAATTTCCTTAGTATTTGCCTCTCCTATGACTTCACAGCCAAAATTAGAGGCTACTTATCCTTGGACTAGATGTATATGTTCCTAAGAACTTGCTACAAAATCAAAGTGAATATCCCTTCTAAATAAATCCATATATACCATGTGGAACACATCCCTATCATCAAAGAAAATGGAAAACAAATATTCATGATAGAAGAAGAGTGGTTAGAGTTTGAATTGTTGATTAATGAAGTTGACACTATGACATTGAATGATCAAATGGATGAATGGGCCTCTTAAATTTAGGAATAAAATCCTTATAAGGTGATGGAATTAATAGGTTTGGACATTTACCTAATACAATAAGAGAAGTCATTCCTACCATAAGTGACCATAGTATTAGAGGACACAATTAGGCTCTAGAAAATCTACTTCAATGGGGCTAGGTAAAGGACTAGAATAGGTGTTGGCATTTTCTTGGTATCACTAGAAGGAGGGAAAATACTACAAGCTTATTGGTTCTAAATCATTTTCTCAAACAATGTATTGGAGTATGAAGCATTATTCTATGATCTCCAAATGTCAACTAAGAGTGGAATCAAGGCACTGTAAATATATAAATATATTGAGCTTATCATAAATAAAGTTAGATCCTTGTACCTATACAAGAATCAACTGATAAAGTTGTATCAAAATTGGGTCTAGGACCTATTAGAAGCATTTGATGTAGTCAACCTATCAAAAATTCCCCAAAATATGGAGGCTGATCAAGGTCATCATTAGACTAACTATCCTAGATAATGACACATATTGATAAATATTTGACAATGATGAGCACATTGTCTCGTTCATTCTATAGTAAGATTTCATAGAGTTATCCCGAGAGATTGATGAGGCCTATGGGGACCAAATTATTCAACTTAATAGCAATAAGTTTCCTAAATGGATGGTGACTCTTGAGTCTCTCTTCAACCTGAATGGTCATTTCAAAGACTAAAAGAATATTATACTAGATAAATATGATTACCAGGTGATAGAAGTTACAACTAAAAAAGTTTAGTGGATAGGATAAATAGTTACACAAGAAGAAAGAAAAGAGTTTCATTAACTCGTGTTAAAAATACATTGGAGTAATAGAGAGCTAGGGTTTCGACCAGCAGAGTAGCAGAAGGGTGAAACCAGTATTTGCCAATAGTCAGAGAGTGGAGCAGTAGTATCCAAGTGCGGGGTGGGAGGAGATGTCGATGGGTGGGAAGTCATCTATAGGGGAGCCTGAGAGTGGCTACGGTTCATCTTGGGTGTAGCGGAGCAATCGAAGGGCACCAGGGATCCAAAGGTACGAAAGCATCCAGACCCATTGAAGAATACCGGGCTGTTGATGGTGTCAGTCGGGGTAAGGACCCACCAAACAAAGGGGGTGGTGGGGCTCAAAAGTCTTATGCCCAGGCATGAAGAACACAAGCTTATACTGAGAGGGGGGGTGAACAGTATAAGACCTCTTTTTACTTTTTCCTTTATACTTCAAAATAGCAAAGCAATATATCCAAAGCAATATCAAAGCAATGCACGAAACCATCCACAAAGTGACACAACAATTTACATGGTTCATCCTCAAAACTTTTCTCTAAAAGTTATCTCAAAGTTCTTTGGGAAACCTTCCCAATTACAATGTTTATGAGCCTCGGCTCAAAGGAGAAACCTTCCCCCAATCTGAATTTATGAGCCTCTGCTCAAAGGAGATACCTTCCCCTACCTCTGCTCCGGTCGGTGATCCTCTAGAAGACCTCTGCCTCCGCTGCCCTTAGCAAATGGAACTCTATCCACAGAAGACACCTATCTTCCCTGCTCTGGTCGGAGACCTCTATCCTCAACTCTATCACCTCAAAGCTGGTCCTTGAATTTGCACTAAACACAGTCCTTCGGTCTAGCACAAATGTCCTCATCCTCTGTATTTGATCAGCACCAAACACAGTCCTTCGGTCTGGCACAAATCTGTCCTTAGGTTCTACTCAGAACCAATGCACCTCTGTCCTCAAGTTTTTTGATAGAACTATCAAAATCAGCTTCACAAGTCCTCTGCTAGGACCTGTCCAAATCTTCTTGCAAGTCCCTAACGGAACCTGTCACTTGCTCACAAGTTCATCAAGAAAAAATTTCTTGGCGTGAACCCACAAAGAGAATTGTTAGAGACCCAATGTGATTCATCAACCTCATAGAAGCATAAAGAGAATTGTTAGAGACTCAATATGTTCTATACTTAACTCCCAATCTCAATCTCAACTCAATCTCAATCTCAATAGAATATGATAGATGTAGTGTGCTTTTCTCAAGAACATGAAACACAACCCAACAATTGCCAACCAAGCAATATGTCATATAACAATGATACTCATGTTCTTTCCAACAACCAATATATTTTCTCAACCAATTAGGGCTTCAACAACAATGCTCAAAGACAAGGTTTAACAAATATCATTCAACTCAACATTAACCTTGAAGCATTCAACCAATCAACACAAGAAAAAAAAACAAGTAGAAATCCTTTTCCCTCCAAAGATATTTGAACAAAACAGCCACCAACACAATATTACCAAATGCAAAGAATAACTTGTTCAAATCAACTCAATGGAGTAAGCCCAATATCATGTATCAAGTAAAAGCAATAACTTGATCAACCAACCTCTATGGAAGCAACTCAACCATCAACCTCAACATAGCCATCCAAGGGTTTCACCATCTCAATGCAAGTAACAAGACTTACAAACATGAACCCTAGTGCACAATGCTTCCACAACCTCAAACCAGAATTATGCATTCACCAAAATTCTCATCAAGGATAACAATGCATAAGTAGTCTTCAACAAACCAGAAACTAGGACTTACACCTAACCAAAAGAAACCTAGTTGAATACCTTTTCACTCCAATCTTATTTCAGGAATAACATACACCACTCATTACTCATAAGAAGAATGTGCCCATACCTTATTGAAGTGAAGGAACCCCTTTGGAAATCTGCCACCATCACAACATTATTTTGCCAATCTTCACAAGGGTTAGTAGATTACAAAATAATCAACATTATTCCACCTTTCAATAATCATCACCAAAACCTTTAATTGCACAACTCCCTTATCTCTCCTAAAACCACTTGTACCATAAAATAAAATAAATCATAACATTGCATAACCTTATAACTCCCAAAACCACTTATACTATAAAATAAAATAAATCATAACATTGCATAACCTTATAACTCCCAAAACCACTTATACTATAAAATAAAATAAATCACAACAATGCATAACCTTATAACTCCTCCTTTAAAGAAATTATTCCTTTTAAAACATACACACCATATTTTTCTATAAAACCTTGTATCTACTTAATATCATAATAAAAGGAAATTAAATGTTACCTAGACGAACTTGAGCACTTTCCAACATTATTAATATAATCACGAAATTTTCTTCCAAAAGGGTGTTACTCAGTGGGTTTTGACCCGCAGACCTCTACTACCACAATGTTGTTACTAGCGTTCTTGGCAACTTTGCTTCGAGCTGTTTGATACAAAAGATGCTCCACTTATTCTTATACCCGTCTCGGATTTGATGTCAACAAGAACGTGAACAACTCAGTCATCGATGAGACTTGAACTTAGAACCTCCTCTCTATCAAATTTTGTACAGAGTCCATCTCTTCGATAAGCATGTTCTACTAAACCGTCATCAAGCAATTCTGATCTTGCGATCTTATTTTAATTTTTCCTGCGTGGTTTAAGCTGATAGCATCAACATTCACCTACCGAGAGAGCTTTCTGGTTTCAGTATTCTTCTTCCAAAAATTCTGTGATGCTGTTCTTGTCTTTGTTTTCTTACTGACTGGGTGCCTCTTCATTCATAGACGAAAACTTGTTTCTTTACTGCATTTTAAACTTTGATGTTCGTGCAATCTTCTGCCTCCTCTCTTCGGCACCGCGACCATTCGTCACAGCAAAGACTTGTCCATCACATACGCTTCCTTCGCTGGCGCAGACGAAGACGAAAATGAAATGCACACCCATTCATATCGATTACTTTTTTTTTGAAATGAATTTATTAGCCTCATTATATATGCACTTCGATGCATTACCAAACACGTCGGCAAATACTTTAATTTAATTTTAAAATATTAATTTAAATTTTAAATAAAATTTAAACTAAATATTAAAATTAAATATCTTCATCACCGGGGCACCTTTTTCAACGAAACGAAGAGCCAACTTGGGTTTTAAGAAAAACCCATTACAAATCTGTTGTCCATGGTTTTAAATAAAACCTTTTATTTTGACTGCCTTGGTTTTCACAAAAAACCTTTCCGCTTCTTGACATCAATGACAACATCAACACTTGAGCGAGGGCAATGTACCCAAAATTGCCAACAAGGCAGCGGCCTCAGAAACCCTAAACAAGTTTTTTACCAAAGAGTTGTTTCTAGTTGGGGATGAGCTAGACATCCCGATGAAAGTTCTTTCAAGCTTCATGGAGTTTGAGAAATTTACCCTCATAGGCAAATTCATTGGCGGTCGTCCCGACATGGAAACTATCCAAAAGTGGGCAGTAAGAAAATGGAGGACTTCTGGTCATATGGAGCTAGCGGCCCTATCCCGGGGTTTTTTTGCCATTAGACTAAACAATAAGGAGGATTACTATAAAATTCTAGCTGGCGGGCCATGGTTTCTGGGCTTCAGAAGCTTATTCCTTAGGAAGTGGGACATGGATTTCAGTCCTGATACCCAAAAAATCAACATTGCCCCAATATGGGTTAGGCTTCCGAATCTTCCCCTCTTTGGCTGGCATGAAAATGTCATAAGGGGTATTGCGCACTCCATTGGGGAGTTGGTCACCATTGACCCATCCACCCGAGCTCGAACAAGGTTTTTCCAAGCTCGTTTTTGTGTTATGGTAGATTTGGAGATAGAACTCCCAAATTTCATAACTCTTCGGTTTGGAGGTACCTTTCTTCATAAACAAGCTATTTTCTATGAAAATAGACTAGCTTTCTGCCCCCAGTGTCGGTCCCAAGGGCACCTCCAATCCCAGTGTCCTCTTCAAAAATTGGGTAAGCAGAAGCGTGAAAATGACAACCCCCTGGAGCATGGGGAAGGTCAGGCAAAGTAGTCAAATATTCCAGATGCGAAGGGTCATGAATCTCCAGGCCCCTCTAGAGTCTGCGTCGGACTCTCTCAGCCTGAAGAGAATCTCACTCTCTAATCGGACCCCAAGCAACTTGATGCTGAAAATCAGCAAGGAGCAGACTCCCACTTGGAAAGTGAATCACAGGAAGAGAAGGAACGGACCCCATCCCAAATTGTGACTCAGACTATTTCTCTGCCCCAAGATATGGGTCATCCTAATTTTAGCCAGTCACAGACGATGCTAGAAGATTACCTCTTAGGAAGGAGGGGTGAAAAATCCAGTCACATTAGCCCTCGAAACATGAGGAGTCGAAAGCAAAGTGTGGATTTTGGTAGTGAGAGGAAGCAGGGTCGTCCTCCTAACAAAGACAGGTGGGACAAAGAGACAGCAAATGACATTGCAAATGGAACCCAATGTTTATTGGTTCTGGATGACTATGGCGTTCAGACGGACGAAGCACATGCATCAAAACCTCCCCCTCAACAAGGAAGAGGAGGCAAGAAAAACCTCAAACTATCTAGATGAAAGTCCTCTCATGGAATGTGAGAGGACTGAACAGTGCAGCCAAACAAAGGTTAGTGGCTGATCTCCGTAGGAGGACTAATCCTTCCATCCTTATTTTGCAAGAGACCAAGGTCGATGCTATCTCCTCTGATAAAGTTGCAAAGGCTATTTGGGCCAAGGCAAATTGTCTGTCTAGCCCTGCAATGGAAATAGTGGGAGGACTCATGGTTCTGTGGGACCCTTCGAGGTTTGAGGGTAGCCTGCTATCAACTTCCAACAGAATCATCAATGTACTATTCCAGTCAAAAACCACCAATTTTTCTTGGATTATGTCCAACTTTTATGCTTCAAATTCTGCCACAGAGAGAGCAAAAATGTGTAAAGCTATCTCTCAGATGATGGAGAATTTTAGTAATTTTCCTTGGGTTTTAGGGGGTGACTTCAATTGCCCCCTTCATCCTTAAAAAAAAAAGGAGGATCCGACCACTTCAACCGTAGCTTGGAGGACTTCAGGGATTTTGTCTCTACTAATGGCTTACTCAACATCAAACTCAAAGGGGCTCCCTTAACTTGGAGTAACAGAAGGATTGGGAGCGGTTTGATTCAAGTCAACCTCGATAGATTTTTTATGTCCCAAGAAGCCATTCCTATCCTTGGCGGGGCTATCCTTTTGGCTCTTCCAAGGATTGGGTCTGACCATAACCCTATTTTCTTGGAGGTGGATGATGGGCCTATTTTTAAAACCCCCTTCAGATTTGAATCCATGTGGATCTCTCACAAGGACTTCAAAGGTTTGGTTTTAGCGTGGTGGCAATTGAAGGTGGAAGGAAATGCTCCTAAGAGGGTGGCTCTAAAGCTCAAAATGGTCAAAGAAAAGCTGAAAGTTTGGAATAAAGAGGTTTTCGGCAACATTTTTGAGTCCAAAAAATCCATCTCTAAGAACCTAAAGGTTTTGGAGGAAAGGATGGAACTCGAAGGTTACACTGAGGGTCTTAGGGAGGAAGAGCGGAGTCTTTTGGTGGACTTTCATTCTATTCTCGCTAGGGAGGAAACATTCTGGCGCTAGAAATCTCGTGACCTTTGGTTGAAGAATGGAGACACCAACATGAGATTTTTCCATGCGTCTACTATGAGGCATAGAGGGGCCAACAAGATCATAGAAGTGGCTTGTAAGGATAGGCACATTACGAGGGAGATAGAGGAAATTAGGAGCGAAGCGGTTGACTTTTTTTAGGATTTTCTTGGCACTCCTCCGGATAGCAACCTTCAGGTCCATAAATCTCTGCTCGCCATTTTTTCAACTAAAGTCCCCCATGAGGTAAGCATTAAGCTTTTGGAACCTTTTTCCTCATCCGAGATTAAGGAATCATTGTTCTCCATGCAACCAGATAAGGCCCTTGGCCTCGATGGTTCCCCCCCCGATTCTTCCAAGTCATGTGGGAGGTCGTGGGTCTAGATGTGTGCGATGCTATTTGGGTTATTCAAGCTTCCAGATCCATCCAACCAAAACTCAATTACACCTTTCTTGCCCTCATTCCTAAGTCTCCTACCTGCAAAAGTTTCTCTAACTATCGGCCCATCAGCCTGTGCAATGTTTTTTACAAGATTCTTACCAAGTCTATAGCCAATAGACTCAAAACAGTCCTCCCCATCCTGATTGATCCTTGTCAGGGAAGCACTATTAAAGGAAAAAACATTCTTAATGGTGTCATCACTATCCATGAAACCCTTCATTCCACTTACCACTCCAAGAATGCTACTATTTTTCTTAAGCTCGACATGAACAAAGCCTTTGACCGGGTTGATCAAAATTTTTTGTGTGCAGTCCTCCTCAAGTTCGGCTTTCATCCCCACTAGATTGACCTTGTCTACAGTTGTATATCCACTCCCTTTTTTTCTATCCTGGTCAATGGGTCCCCAGCTGGGTATTTCCAAAGTGCCAGAGGCCTCAGATAGGGTGATCCTTTATCCCCCATCCTTTTCATTCTTCTGGCAGAGGTTCTGAGTTGGTCCATGAAAGAGGCTCTTCATTAGAACAAGATTTTTGGCATTTTGTCAACTTCTAGAGTTGATCCTGTCACTCATCAACAATTTGTGGATGACACCCTCATCTCCACTGGGACATTCGTTGCCCAAGCCAAATTGCTCAAGTGGATCCTGTCCTGTTATGAGCAAGCTGTAGGGCAAAAGGTCAATTACATCAAGAGCAAAATCTATTTTATTAACACTCCCCTGTGCAAGCAACTTCGGATTGCTAGAATTCTTGAATGCACTATTGATTCCCTGCCTACGTCCTATTTGGGGTTGCCTCTATCTTATAGCGGGTGGGCGAGTGGGGATATGTGGAACATGATTCTTGAGTGCCTTCACAAGAAACTCAAAACTTGGAAGGGAAAACTCCTGTCGCAAGATGGAAAAGCCACCCTTACCAATGCTTGTCTTTAGGGGATCCCAACCTACTTCATGTCAGTGTTCATGATTTCAGTTGCAGTTCACTCCAAAATTGAGAAGATTCAGAGGAACTTTCTATGGTCTGGCAACGAAGAGAAATCTAGACTCCCCCTTGTTGCCTGGGACAAGGTGTGTTCGAGGATAGACCAAGGCGGTCTAGGGTTGAGAAGATCAAGACTTATGAATTTGGCTTTGATAGTGAAGCACACTTGGAGGATTCTATCTAGCGACCTGGTGGAGTGGGTTAAGCTGGTTAAAAATAAGTATCTTGGCCCCATTTACTTCTTAGATGCTGAGACCTCCTCCGTGGCGTCGACCTTTTGGAAATATGTCCTCCAAACCCAAAATTTGATTAGCCTGGGAGCCCGCTGGATTTTGGGTGATGGCAACCTCATTTTATTTTGGAAGGATAGGTGGACAACTGAAGAAGCCCTTGGGTCGAGGGTGGATCTCATTGGGCTGAGAGGTTTGACTGACCCTAACTCCCAACTCAGGGTGGCAGAGTTCATAGACCGGAGCACCCATTTTCCTTGGTGGAAGATTCTAGTTGTGGAGGGGTTTAATAATGAGGTTACCTTTCTTGCAAATATCCTCCAGTCGATTTTAATTCCTTCTGCCAAGAGGAATGACAGAATCATCTGGAGTGGTACGGAGGATGGGCTTTTTTCTGTTAAATTAGCTTATGAGTTTCTTACCACCAAGACTGCTTTGGACTACAGGTGGAATACTGTGTGGAGGAAAGGAGTCGTCCCTAAATCAACTTCTTTGTGTGGATTGCTTTCCACAACAAAGCCTTAACAATTGACAACCTTCACAAGAGAGGTTTTGCCTTCCCCAACAGGTGTTACTTGTGTCTTGTAGATTGCGAGATGAGGGATCATTTATTCTTGCATTGCTCGTTTTCCCACTCCGTTCTTAGTATTGTCCTATCCTCATTTCAAATCCTATGGTGCTCTCCCTGTTCCCTCAGAGATGCTTTCCACCAATGGCCTAATCCTTTCAAGAATCCCAAACTTCGCTTCCTCCTCAAGGCCTCCTTCCATCATTCAATTTGGCAAATTTTTTTAGAGAGGAATGCCAGAATATTTGGCAGAGCTCCTAGAGGGCCCCCTTCTATTGCTCAAAGGGCGTTGTCCTACGCCATTGAGAATTCTATTGCTATTCCCAGTCCCCGTCCCTACCTTTCAAGCGAAGAAGCGATTCTCAAAATGATGAATCTCTGGCCATTTTTGGAGGTTGTTAAAGGGCCCTGTCGAAGGAATATTGTTTGGATCAAACCCCCTGAAGGGTGGATTAAATTAAAATTTGATGGAGTGGCTAAGGGGAATCCTGGGCCTACTGGTGCTGGGGGTGTTGTCAGAGATCATGATGGGAATCTTGTGATGGCCTATTGTGAAGATTTGGGCTCCCAAACAAATCACTATGTCGAAGCCCGAGGTGCTCTGAAAGGTATTCAGATACTCTCTGAGGATCCTCGACCTCTTATTATTGAGGGTGACTCGCTCAACATCATGAATTACCTTCTTGGCACCAAAAATCCATCTTGGAAAGTCTACAACATCATCCTCGAGGCAAGAACGCTTCTCTCCTATTTTGGTAGGTGGAAAGCAAATCATACTTTGAGAGAAGGTAATCGCATGGCTGACCACATGGCCAAAAAAGGGCTTGTGACCACATGTCTTGTCGTGTGGCGGTCTCGCTTCCCATCCGAGGTGGAAAGGTTGGCCAGAGTAGACATCCATTCATGATGCTTTCCTTGCATAGTTTTTGGAAAGCCCCCTCCGACGAGTTTTGGTGTGGCATGGCAATTTTGTCTACTTAGTTGTCCATGGTGTCTTGTCTGTTTTGCTTTCCTCATTTCATTTCTTTGGGCTCTACTTGGTGTTCCTTCCATTTTGTCCTATTTCTTTTTCATTGGGTTTCCAGGCCTAAAAGCCCTTTTTATAGTTTCCAAGTCTTTAGCATTAGGATGGCTTTACTTGCAATTAGGCTTATTGTTACAACCAAGAGGTATGATGCATCATTAGAAATATGGCTAATTTTGTACATAAGGTTTTGGGATCCTCTATAAAAACCCACTGTTAATATATTAAAATAATTACCAAAAAAAGTACACTGGAGTAATGACTTGGAGCTACGAGGATATAAAGAAGCATGATAAGTATATTATGCAACATACCATCAAGTTGGATCCATATGCTAAGCCCATCAGATAGAAGCAAAGGCTAGTGAACCCCAACATTAATTTTTTCATGAGACAAGAGCTTTCCAATCTTATATAGGCAAAGATAAAATAGAAAAAAAGGACCATATGACACACCTAGAGAAAGTGTTTGAGTGGTGCCAAGAGTTTGGGGCATGCTTGAACCTAAATAACTGCATATTCTATACACCCTAAGGAAAGTTTCTCAGGTATGTCATATCTACAAGTGATATAGACATAGACCCTAGCCATGTTAAGGCTATCCTTAGTTTATCACTACCACAACAACCAAAAGCACTCCAATTTTTCCTAGGCTAGATAAAATTTGTTTAGAGATTCATACCAAAATTTACCTCCATTGTCAGAACTATTACCTAGATGATGAAGAAGCGGTTATAGTTTATATGGGAAAAAGGAGGGAAACAATCCTTCATGAAAATAAAATAGGCTATTGTAGAAAATCTAATGTTGAGTAACCTATATTTTTATAGAGATGTAATCATGTACACCTATGAAGGCAATTTCAATAAAGAAGTTATCATTACACAAAAGTATGATGAAGGAAGTGAGCATCCTATTGTGCTCTTTAGACATACCTTAAAGGAATGTGAAGAATAATACAATTTTATTAAAATATTGGTATTCACCTTGATTAGAAGCCTAAAACATTTTAGACACTTAATTTCAAATAACAAAGCCATTGGTAATTTTATCCATTCAAGAATAAAAAATTATATCATGAATGGAGAGATCAATGAGAAAAGAGTAGTATGAGTCACCTGGATCCTTGAATATGATATAAAAATTAAGATAGCTAAATTGGTCAAAGGTAAAGCACTATGTCAAATATTGGATAAGACATCATAAATCTAAAACAAGAGTAGGAGTTATATCTTTTAATTATCAGACCTGACCAGGACTAGTCAGGTTAATTTCATGTAGTGGAGTTGGTATCCCTCAGGCTTAAGTGAAACTTAAATAAGGGCATACAAATTTAAAAATGCACATAACACCCTTATTTATCTTAATCCCATTACAATACATAAGCCATCCTCTTAGTGGGGATTGGAATTTTTTAGAGCAATCAAATTTCCCTCTAGCAAAGGTCATCATTGCATCTTCATGACCATTTATTACTTTAAAATGTGGACAAAAGTGATCCCTCTCAAGGAGATCATTGGAAGGGTTATAGTCAACTTTTTAGAAAAAATTATTACTCGATTTGGTGTATCCAACATCTTCATGACAAACAATGCCCTAATAATTATTAGGATAAAGTTAATTCAATTTTCTCTCAAGTATGATATCTGCATGAAGACTTCCTCAAATTACTACCCATAAGGCAATGTCCTATGAGAGTCATCTAACAAGGACATGCTATACATTTTGAAGAAAAGTGACAAAGACAACCAAAGGCAATAACATTTACATATCTAGTAGGATCTCTAGGTAAATAGAATCACTTTAAACGAAGGTATAGGTTACTCTCTCTATTCCTAGTGTATGGCCAAGAAGTTAGGCATCCCATATCAATTAAGCTACCTGCATTACAACTACTCCACTAGTTAGAGATCTAGGAGCACAATGTCATATCATTAAGGATAGGGAAATTATTGAATCTAGAAGAGGAAAGGGAAGTAGCAAGGAATAACCTATAGAAACATATAGAAGGTACACAAAATTTGTTTGACAAAAAGGCCATGGACCAATATATATAGGTGAGCGGCCCAGTGATAAAATGGGATGAAGACCGTGGTAAATTGATTTGACAAATCAAATTAAAATCCATCTAAAGTGGACCATATGTCATTACCAAAATCAATATGGAGAATGCAGTGGAACTATCCACACCATATGGACATCTACTTCCCATTGCAGGTAATGGGATCTATTTGAAAAGATACATGTAACCTAATATATCTAAAAAAAATCTCTTAGGGTAGTACCACATCAAGTGCTCAACAAGTTTCTTTCTGAGCCACCTCACACAAAGCAATATAGCCTTAAGAAATACTTAGATGAACCAAGCCATCAATTGAAACCTATCGTACACAACTAGACCAAAAAAAAGGAGGCCACTTCAAGGAAAGGATAAAGTACCCAGTAAAATCGACAACAAGAGGACAAAATTACAAGAGAAACCACCAGATCCTATCCAATGGACCTTACTAAAACATAAATTTAGAAGGGACACCTATCACTTTGCATATCCTTTCAAACAAGCATAGTAATAAAGATCATAGGTTGACCATTTGATCGTATCTTGATGGTTAATGCAATGAAGCATCTCCCATGCAAACAATACTTACCATTTGTAGACACCTAATTTTGACACATCCTCAAAGGAAAAGATACCAAACAAGAAACCAAACATCAGTAGAAACTCAATAAGCCCAAACCCAAAAAATTGGGCATCATTTTTAGCCCCTATCAAAAATACCACTGACAAACTCTAGTGGCGATTTTGACCATGAGTGGAAATTTTATAAAATAGTTAAATTCAAGCTTGGGCAGGTCAAATTGACCATTGATCAAAATGCAAATTAGGGATCAAAAAAACCACTGGCAATTTTGACCATGAGTGGTGATTTTACAAAATGGATAGAATCTCTTGGCATAATCCAGGAGCACATAAATTCTTTCATTCCACTACCTCCTTTGATCTCACATGCTCCAGCAATGAACTAGACCTACACAATTAAAAAAAAAAACTAAGCCTATCCCAACCAATTTTCCCTCTTAATCCCTCCTTCAAAATCTATATAAGCAACCCTTGGGGCAAGAATTCAACAAGCAATACTTATCCAGATACACTCTATAAAAATTCTTGCATAGCATCCCTCATTAGCATTCTTTATTATCCATCTTCATCAAGCCATGTTGGAGGTAAGTCAAGCAAGGCAAAGAGAGATATTGGGGGCAAGGAAAGTCTTCTTTGGGGTAAGTAGGAGTTCTTACTAGGTTGTATCATCCCTATCTCTTTATTTTACAAGTTCCTTATTCTTTTTCATGCATTAATCTTATAATTTCTAGCCTTGCTAACTTGTGTTTTGGCTTGTGTTATCTTACATTCTCTTTTGTTATTTAATTTTTATGCTCCTAACCTCTTCCTTGTAGGTTATGTAATATTTTAATCTTCATTTTAAATCATCAACATCTTCTTTATAGTATTTTTTGGGAATATCTTACTTGCTACCTTCATTTTCAATCACTAATCTCTTGATTGCAAGGTTTATTCATGTTATTCACTTAGCATCCTTTCATTCAATTTTATTTCCTTTCATTTTCAAGCACATTTCCTTTCACTTACAATTTACTAATAATTTTTCCTTCCTTCATGCATAGTTAATTTCATGTTACTCTTATTTGCAAGTATCATTTTGGTCATAAATCTCTTGAGCACCCCTTTTTCATTATATATTGCATGCTTTTTAATATTTTCAAACATATATACTTACCCTTTTAACCCCAATCTGATGTATATACCACTCACTACCAAAATACCATTGGAATTAGCGATTTTGACTCTCTAGAATACACAACAAAAAATACCACTCACTACCAAAAATACCATTGGAATTTTTTCCACTCATTGGTGATTTTGACAAGGCTCTATTTCCATCTCAAGAAGACATTCATACTCAATTTTTTATTAACAAGGGGTTTGATCAGTTGATAAGATGAATTTACACCTTCACAACACTCAAACAAACCCCCTAAAATAGAAAACCCTAATTTTTTTGTCTCCTTGTAGGTTTTGAAAAAATGCCACTCACTATCAAAAATACCACTAGAATTTTTGCCACTCACTAGCAACTTTGATTAGGCTTTAAAATAGGCAATTCTACCACTTGGAACCTCCCTAGGCTCTATTTTTCAACATATTTCTATTTTCTAATCCCTATTTGCACCTTTTGCTTACCTAAAATCACATTTCTTTTAGTCAACTAAGGAACCCTAATTTAGGTCAAATTTATCTCTCAAAACACATTAATCTTGGATAAAATCAAGGAATCTTAGCTTAGATTTGAATATTTCCTTCTCAAGTACTTAGGTAAGAAAGCACAAAAGCATATAGTTGCATTCTAAGCTAGATTATATTTTGCATCATCTCTTGTTTTCCCTAAAAAGGAAACATCTCTCCTAGCTTAGCTCATCATTCAAAATGAAAAATCATTCTAGGTTAGTTCTTGTCTTCCATTTTTGTGTATTAATATTAGCATGCATTTTTAGTGATCTTCATCTTAAGTTTGAATAAAATTTTAAAGCTCGATAAAGAGTTAGGTGAGCAATCCAAAACATTAGGTGTTTTTGGAATAAACCCATTAAACATTGTCAAGCATAACATCTACATTGACACCTTGAAAAACTACATTTAGTAGAGTCTACTCACATTGAAGATTACCATGTATTCGAGGTCTCCTTTGGAAAGAGATCCTCAAAGTAGAGAAGTAGGGATATCCTAGTGGATTCCTCCCTACTATGTGATTATGAGTTTTTTGAATCTACACCATTGAGATCATTCACACCTAGGTAACAAAATTTAAAATTAGCCAATCACAAGCAAATGTGACACATAGACCAAGAAGATCCAACAATATAAAAGAGATGCTCAACCTACCTAGCCAACCACATCAAAGATAGTCATAAGTGAGGAGGGAAAGGCAACAATGATTTCAAATCCTATTAAAAGCCTAATTCTCTAAATATCATTTGTTATGCACTAGAGGTCAATAGGAAGCTTGAAGATTAGAATAGAGACAAACAACTAGAAGATAAAAGTTTGAAGGCATATTTGGATACCATGGAGGTAGGAAAGAAGACAATTCTTACCTGAGAAATCAAGTCCAATGCCAAGAAGGGTCTCCCCACTAAGTTAGAGTCAAATGAACCACCCGTCATTTTGACATATGAAGTGGAGAAGGTAGCATACCCCAAAATTTCTAGGATCACAAAGAGCCTAAGAGAAGGTGCCTTCCAAAGAGGCTAGGATAGAGAGTTTGTATCCTTCTCGCTTGGCCTAGTACATGGTGCCTCAAATGCACCAATGCTCATAATTTTTGGCTACATGTGTGTCTAGATATAATTCTCAAAGCAAAATTATCAACTATGAAGGGTATTTCAAAATTGTAATCTCAACCAAAGTGATACAGGATATGTTGATGGTACCCCTAGGATATAATAACCCCTATCGATGCCGACCAAATCTACCACCAATGCTTCAATCCACTAGGGGATCTAAATATGAAACTCCATGAAAATAAGGTGTTTGCCATGCCAAGATTTCCCTTGTATTGGGATTTGTTCAAAGAAAATACACATAAAATTTTGAGCATGGATGCATTCATCTTTGGTGGAGAGGAAGATAAAATCATAATACTAGTAGGATTGGGGGTCCTATATATCCTGAGGTACATACCTAGATATTGGGTGTCGAATGTAGATTTTAGTGCTCACATAGCCCAAAAAATATGTGATTGACTAGAAAATTTAGGTGCCATATCAATATTTAGGTATAGTGCATACGTCATGCACCTTGCACTTGCATAGAATCCATGGTTGTATGAAGGTGGCCAAAAGCATCCTATGTTCAACTGGATGAGATACCTATACCAAAATCCTCCTATTACATCATTGTAGATGTATTCCTAATATTGACATTATGTGCCCTTAAAGAAGCAAGATCCCATTGTATTATGTATGAATTCTCCCCAAAGGTATGTTGTAATTATAAAGGGGATTGATTATTCTTGGAGAACCACACCACCATATAAATACCTATTTTTTGAAATTATTATACCTACTACCATAGTACATGATCAAGAGGGTATTTTCCCTAGAAATGTTAAGGTAGCTAGACATGGTAGAAACTACCTATGAATCCAAATAAAACAAAGCAAGTTACTACAAGCTACCAATGCCATTATGGGGAGTCTCCTAGCTAAAAAGGAAAGTTGCACCCCTATTGGGAGATAAGCTAAAAAATTATACCTCAAGACATTAGAGGACTCATGGTCATATGACCTAGAAGGTGTATTTCAAAAATGGCTCTCCTAGCATGCCTAGTGGGATGAACCACAACATATTCAAAGTTCACCTAGTGACTCCACTATTTGAATAACTCCTTGTATGACAATTTTGTTGGTCAATGGTAAAAAAAAGTGATTTATGATCTCGAGACCTATCACAAGGTCCAATACAAGGGTAAATCCATAGTTGTTATTTCCATCACTAAACCTTGGTCATCGAAGGAGATGCCAAAGATAGAAGATGACTACAATATAGAACTAGCAACATCAAAGGTTATTGACATGGAACAACAAAGGCGTATTACAACCATTGATCCCACCCACTACATGGGATGAGATTTTGGTATCGATGCTAAAGTCTTTGCCATTCTTCATTAGATAATATGTAGTAATACCTATAGAGTACCTATAGCATATGGTCAATCTATGCCCATTATACAACATCAATCAGTAAAATATGGTGCTAAGACTATTGGCATATTATTTCAAGGGGAAGGTACAAGAGTGGTATATTTCACTCATCTCGTATTCCATTTTTGATTGGGACCAACTTGCAAATTTTTTCATAGATAGATTTAGAGAAAAGGTGGATGGATTATCCCTCATAGAGCAACTATAAACTATCAAAAGGGATCCTATGGAGGCCATGGATGATTTTAATTCCAAATTTTGCAAAACCTAACATAAAATTCCTAAATAGATATGAACCCCACCAAGTATGACCTTTATCTACTATCTTAAGGCTTTTGGTTTAGAAATAGCTATGATGATAAAGTTGAGAGGATGGAATACTCTACAAAAGGCTTATCAGATTACCATTCAAGCTTAAATAAATATCATTCAAATTAGGGATTATCTCCTAGCCCCCCATGCCTCTATTTATTAACATCCATCTACCTTATTATACAACTTCATCTGTGCAACCTACCACCTTTTATCAAACCCTAGTTTTCAACTAGTTTTTGGTACAAGCACACCTCTCTACCATGATTCAATCCCCCATGACCTCCCAATACTTAAAAATTGATAGTTTGAAGAATACTATAAAGACCTTGATTGATGAAATGGTGGTCATAAAGCAATAATAGAATTTATAGAGGTATATTTATTTAAACTATCCTAAGCCTTATTTCCAATTAGGTAACTAGGGGTACCATCCTCCTCTAGATGGCTCTCAAAGAAATATGCCCCAATAAAATATAGAGGCTAGTCAGATCCAAGTACTTGAGAGTTAGATAGTGCTTGTATTCGTCCCCATGCAACAAATTCTATCAAACCTAGTAAGAGATGTGGTGCCAGCCCAAATTATTTACATAGAAGACCTATATACCTAATATATTCCTTACTATAATCCTTACTTCTCTAATCATGAGGAACTATAGCATGCCAAGTTCCACATGCACCAGGCTACATACTCTAATCCAACTATACATCCACTAGGATTGACTACTCAAAGACTACCCTTGGAAGCCATCCCAAGTCATAGAATCAAACCACCAGAGTAAATATTGATAACATGGGACAAGGACATAGTTTATACTATCATCGAGAGTAAAAATTTCCTACCAAAAAATTGGTCTTGGGTATACATTAGCGTCCTCATCAGGTGCAATAAGATGATTATAGAGGACTAAGAAGTGAATCAAGTGACTACAAGTACCCTACTAGATGTCAGTGTCTTTAAATCTAAGTCATCCTAGAAATCCAACCTAGTGGAATCAAGGAGACCAATGTCATAATAGGTTAAAGCACCCTATCCTATTCTTGAGATACCAAGTCTGTAGTGTATCGTAAGAGGTACACCAAAAGCTCAACCATTGGAATCCTTCAACTTTGTTAAGCACCTAAAGAAATCCATTGTACCTAAGCCACTCTAGAATTTTCTCACCCTACCAAAATAGATGAAGCAACTAGAGGAAGCACTAAAAAACAAATAATCATCAAAAGATAGAAGGTATAGGTCATCCTACAAATATCCTATCCTAGTACTAGTATATCAAAGCCTCTATCCTTCTATCTAATGCTCATATATGGATATAATCTAATCCAAATTGTCCTTGTGGATTTTGGGTTGAGGACCTTAGTTATACCTAAGTGAGTGGTTGATGCATTAAGACTATCCTATGAACTAGTTAGTTAAGGGGTGGTGCATTTGTATGGGACCCTAATATCTATTTCAACCTTATTAAGGATATTTCACTCACACTCCATACTTATCCTATTGTTACTGTCATGCAAGATCTAGTGGTGTTTTAACTACCAACTTTCTTTGGTATCTACCTCTCTACAAAATCATAGCCAAAATTGGAGGCTACTTATCCTTGGACTACACACATATGTTCCTAAGGACTCACTATAAAAAAAAAAAGTGAATATCCTCACTTAATCACTCCACATACACCATGTGGAACATATCCTTGCTATAAAAGTAGATGTAGAACACACCATGATAGAAGAAAAGTGGTTAGAGTCCAAATTATTGATAGATGAAGTTTACACCCTGACACCTAGATAATCAAATGGATGAAAGAGCCATTAAAATATGGGAATAAAACCTTTATAGGTTGATGGAATCAATAATATTGGACACTTACATGATCCAATAAGAGAAGAAAATCCTATAATAAGTGACCAAAGATTCAAAGGACAACTAGGCTTTAGAAACTCTACTTTGATGGGGCTAGGCAAAGGAACAAAGTAGGGGCTAGCATCTGCTTGGTATCACTAAAAGGAGGGAAAATATTATAAGCTTATAAGCTCCTATTCAATTGATCAAATAATGTAGCAGAGTATGAAGCATTGGTACATGATATCTAAATGACAACCAAGAGAGGAATCAAGGCATCACAAATATACAAAGATACTGAACTTATCATCAAGCAGGTCTTATCCTTACACCTAGCCAATAATCAAATGATGAATTCATACCAAAATAAAGACTAGAAACTATTAGAAGTATTTAATGTAGTCAACCTATCAATAATTCCCTAAGACCATAACATGGAGGCTGATTGCATGGCAATGATTGGGGCCCAATATGATCTAGTGGAATATTTATAGAGCATCTATAGGAATGCCAAATTCATCATCAGACTGGCTATCCTATATAATAACACACATTGGCAAGTATTTTACAATGATGAGTACATTGTTTGGTTTATTCAATAGAAAGCTAAGTTTATAGAGGAGTTATCCTTCAAGATAGAGGAGGCCTATGGGAATCAAATTATTCCACTTAAAGGTAATAATTTTCCTAAAGGGATGATGAATATTAAGTCTATTCAACGCAAATGATCATTTCAAAGGCAAAAATGGCAGTATAGTGGGTAAATATGATTACCAAGAGATAGTAGTCACAATTAAAAAATTTGTATAGATGGAAAAAATGGTTACATAGGAAGAAAGAAAGAGTCTCATTAACCTGTGCTAACAATAAATCACAGTAATAGCTTGGAGCTATGAAGATCTAAAGGGGTATGATAAGGACATTATACAACATACCATAAAGCTGGATCTAGATGCTAAACTAGTTAGACAAAATCAGAGGCTAATGAAATTCAAAATTTATCCCCTTATGAGACAAGTGATTGCCAAGCTTATAGAGGTAAAGATCATATATCCACTCAAGCACACTACTTGGGTATCTAATCTAGTACTAGTTAGGAAGAAGAATAAATAAATCAAATTGTGCTTTGAATTCAGAGACCTTAATCAAGTGTTATTAAAAGACCACTACCTATTGCCTTATATTGATTAAATCCTATAAACAGAAGGGGGGTTGAAAGGATTCTCACTTTTTGATGGCTTCTCAAGGTACAATCGAGTTTGGATCAAGGAAAAATATCAACACAAGACTGCTTTCACTACCATGTGGGGGACCTTTGTCTATCAATGAATGCCTTTCAAACTATCCAATTTCAAAGAAAAATTTTAGAGGGCCATGTAAATAACTTTCATTGACTTAATAAGATTATCCTGGTCTATATATATGACCTAACCATATTTTCAAAGAGAAATGAGGAGCATATAGCACACCTAGAGAAAGTGTTTGAGCAATGCCAAGATTTTGGGATGTTCCTAAACCTGAAGAAGTGCATATTCTATGCACCCAATGAAAGTTTATTGGACATATCATATCTAAATATGACATAGCTATAGCCCCAAGCATCCTATGTTTATCCTTATTATCTCATTTCCATGACAACCAAAAGCACTCTAGTCCTTTATAGGATAGACCAACTTTATTTGGAGATTCATATGGGATTTTTCTTCCATCATTAGACCTATCACCTTGAATAAGGGGTTAACATTTAGGTGTATCTAAGAAGAGAAGTAGTCCATGAAAATCAAATAGAATACCATAAAATCTCCAATGATGACTAACCTAGATTTTGATAGAGATTTCATCTTGTATACATATGAAGGTGATTCTAGTATATCAGTTGTCTTTACACAAAAGGATGATGAAGGAAGTGAGCACCCAATTATGTTCTTCATCCAAACCTTGAAGGAATATGAATAATGATACAATTTTATCAAAATATAGGTATATGCCCTAATTAGAAGTCTAAAATTTTTCAAATACTTAATTTTAAATAACAAAGTCATGCTAATATCATCCATTCAAGCAATAATATTACATAATGAATGGAGATATTAGTGAGAAAGGGCACCCAAATACTTGAATACAACACCAAATTTAGGACAACTAAACTAGTAAAAGGTAGAGAACTATATCAAATATTGACATAAAATATTATAGATCTAGAAGAAGAGCAGGAGTTATGTCTTATTATTATTGGACCTATGCAAGACTAGGTACATGACCTGGTTAACTTTATGCAATGGATCCTATCGTGTACCATGGTATGTGACTAAGAGGGTGTTTGCCCTAGAAATTTTAAGGCAACTAGACATGGTGGACACTATTTATGGATCTAGATAGATCAAGGCCATTTGCTACAAGCCATTGGTGACACTAGGGGGGTCTCCTAACTAAAAAGGAAAGGCACATACCTATTGAAAATAAAGATCAAAATCTTGAGCCTGAGGACGTTAGAGAACTCCTAGTCATATGAACTCAAAGGTATATTTCAAGCATGAATCTCCAATATAACCAGTACCAAGAAATTCACACCCCAGATAAGGCCATGATTGGATTTCCACTTGAATATAAATGAAGGTTCTTACACACTCCTCTTGGAGGATGATCTTTTATCCTACTCTTTAAAGCTTGAGCTATGATTTGACCTTGATAAACACATAGGCAAGGTGGATCCCAAAATAAAATCATCAAAAATAAGGTCTAGCAGTTTCAATAAAGGGGCTACAACAAGGCAAAAATTTGGGACTAGGGGATCTACCAGCAACTATATAATGATAGATGTCCAGCTTGGGAAAAACTCAAAGAATGAGCAATTCAATAATTTGTACAAGGTAAAATAGTCAAGATCAACAACGATTAGGAGGAGGTCAAGTAAGTGGTACTAGTGAGACAACCATACTAATTAAGAAAGAATAAATAACTCCTCTAGTCATCAACTTGACTTCCTTAGGAGCCTCATCAGAATTGGAGGTGGGAACTAGTGAAGTTCCTATTTTAGAACCAGTTGCTACAGTTGTTTTAGCCAAGCCTACTTCCTCGTTAGGGGAGAAGCCAAAAGGAAAAAAGGACAAGAAGTCCAAGAAGAAGTAAAAAGTGTTGCTAGACAGTGAAAAACCTACAAAGAAAAATAAAATAAAGGTCTGAGTCAAGGAGATACCATCATTAGAATAAGACCTTTAAGAAAGTCCCCAAGAGCTCAAAAAGGATCCTAAAAAAATAGTTTGAGAATAGGATAAGGTTTCACTGTTAACCAAATAAACATATCACTTATCCTCCATTGTCTCTACCCTAGGTACATCCCCAAAAATATTCTTTCTATCATCACACCCATATCATCCATCCTAGCCACCCTACACCCACTCTTGATCTTCCAATTACCCCAATCCATCATAACCACTATTTCATCATCACATGTCATGACCACCTACACCACACTCTCTAGCTTATCAATCGACCTCCCTATTTTTCATAAAGCCCCTAACTTTACCTCCTAAAGATAAATTGTAGACATCTAATCCTTGACTAATCACCTCAATCCTTGAGCTTATACCCTATTTCTAGTAGGCCTAAGAATATTATCAACAAATGACAAACTATGTGATAGAATGACATGAAGAACACAAGCTTATACTGAGAGGGGGGGTGAACAGTATAAGACCACTTTTTACTTTTGCTTCAAAACAGTTTTCAAATCAGTATTATGCAGTGTAAAGATAGCAGTATTAATAGCAGTAATCAAAGCAATGCACAAAACACCATCCACAAAAGAGACACAACAATTTACGTGGTTCACCCAAAGCGGGCTACTCCACGGATAAAATTTCTCTCTAAATTTTATCAATTCAACCTCTGGGAAAACCTTTCCCCGTTACAATGTTTATGGGCACCAACCCAAAGGAGATACCTTCCCCTAGCTCTGCTCTGACTGGTGATCCTCTAGAAGACCTCTACCTCCTCTGCCCTTAGCAAGTGGAACTCTATCCATAGAAGACACCTGTCTTCCCTGCTCTGGCTGGAGATCTCTGTCCTCAACTCTATCACCGCAAAGCTGGTCCTCGAATATGCACTAAACATAGTCCTTCGGTCTAGCACATATGTCCTCTATCTCCGGTCTGCACCAAACACAGTCCTTCGATCTGGCACAAATTTGTCCTCTTATCTCTTTCTGTTCTGTTACAGCCGCACTTGGTCGAAACCAACTTTTGCACTAGACGCGCAAACACAGTAGCACTCGATCGAATATCAACTTATGCACCTCTCAAACAACACAGTATTCGCACACTCTGCTTCTCGATGATCGAACTTCTCCCCCGCACTCTATCTATGAATATCGCACTTCGAACGCACACTTCGATCGATTCGACTCGACTCGCTCTCTTGCACACAGTAGACTTCACTTGCACAAATTCGATACACACATTCGATACCTTCAATCTCGAAATAACCCTCCTTTTATAGCATAAATTCCAAGATCAAAACACTCAAACTTAGTCGGTTGTAACCCTCAAACTACGTTGGCTGCAACAACCCTAATCTTCATCGGCTCAAATTTAACTCTGTCGGCTTCAACTGCCTCTGTGCTTCAGAGCTTCTGCCATGAAACTACAACATGTCACGATATCACGACACCTTTGCCTGCCGTACACCTTCTTTTTGCTATTGTCGTGATATCGTGACACTTTTGCTTTTGTCTGCCTTGACTACGTCCTTGTCACGAAATCGTGACACTTCTATCTTTTGCTGACGTCATCTTCACTCCTGTCGCGAAATCGTGACACTTTAGTCTTCATTGCCTTCTTCTCTACTTTTGTCATGAAATCGTGACACATCTGCTTCTGCTGACGTCATCTTTAACTCTGTCATGAAATCATGACCCTTTTGTCTTCATGGCCTTCCTCTCAGCTTTTGTCATGAAATCATGACACTTCTCCTATAGAAGACCTACTTTTAGTTTCTTTTGTGAAATCATGACTCTTTCACCATCCGTACGCTTTTCTTTCAGCCTATCGCAAAATCGCTACAACTTCATCCGTTGGCTTCTTCACTTCTCCCTAAAATCTAACACATCCGTACATTTTTCTTTCATCTTGTCGTGAAATCATGACGCTTTTAGCTTTCGAAAGCTTTCCTTGCAACCTATCACGAAATCGTGACGCTTCTCCTTTCAGACTCTTCCCTTTGTTGCATGTCACGAAATCATGACAGTTCTCACTTCGAGCTTTTCAGCATGTCACGAAATCGTGATAGTCCTCAACTTGACCTCTGTAGCATGTCACAAAAATGTGACAGTCCTCACTTGGAACTTTGCATCATGTCACGAAATCATGACAGTTCCTGAATAACTTTCTCTCTCTTCGATCTTGTCATGAAATCGTGACAGTTCACACTGCGGACTCTCTTTTCTGCATTATGTCACGAAATCGTGACACCTTTTTGTCCGTACAACTTTCCTGGCAATGTGTCACGAAATCGTGACACTTTTCCTTCTCTGCCTTCCTGCACTTTTCGAGTCACGAAAATGCGACATGTCACGAAATCGTGACACTTTCCAACTTGCTCTCTTTCTTCCAACATGTCACGAAATCGTGATAGTTTTGCCAGCTTTGTATTTGTCTTCCAGCGTGTCGTGAAATCGTGACACTTTTGCTAGAACTTTCTCTCTCCTCAAACATGTCACGAAATCGTGATAGTTTTGCCAACACTTTCTCTCTCCTAAAACATGTCGCGAAATCGTGATAGTTTTTCCAACCGCCTGCATACTTTTTCTTACTTGTCTTTTTCTTGATCTTTTGCAACTGGGCTACTTTGATCTTCTTGGAAACTCACTTTCCAAACTGAAACCTTCATCAAAACACATTCTTTGACATCAAACCAAATTGCTTCAAGACCTTCTTGACATCAATGACAACATCTACACTTAGAGCAAAGGCAATGTACCCAAGGTACCCAAAATTGCCAACAATCTCCCCCTTTGTCATTGATGGCAAACCTTAACTGAAAACACTAGTCAAGAGCCAAAACTGAAACCAACTGATCCAACAACTGAGAATCTGCCTTTGAAGTTTTTGCTCCCCCTGACTTGAAGCTCTCTTCTTCACTATGAAGCTCTCCCCCTTACTCATATCTCTCCCCCTTTGTCATCAATGGCAAAGGGTCACCTTTGGGGCTTGGGACTAAGAATGAGCTTCTTAGCTTAGTCCCTCCCCCACCTCCAGATGAGGTGATTTAAAACAAGGGTGGGAGTGAAACTCCCATTAGGCACTCATCATCATCAGTGTCTACAATTTCTTTGTCGGGCCTTCTCTTGAACTCTTTGTCAATGTTTCTGTTCTTGTCACTTTTCTTGTTCTTGTTCTCATCTCTTTTCTTGTCCACACCTTGATCCTTGGACCTGTTTATACCACTTGTTCCTATTCCTGTACCTTGGAAGATCAGCTCTGCACTGTCTCGCTTGTGTGACCTGCATTGTTGCACTTATAGCAAGTAACAATATTATTTCTTTCAGGCATAGCTGTTCTTTGAATCCGCCTATTCTGACTAACCCAGTTCTTGTTATTTGCCTTGCAAAAAATTGCCTTGTGCCCAAACTGTTGACAAGAGTAGCAATACCCTTGAAAGAAATTACGGCCCCTGAAACTGTCATTTACTCTCTTCACTTGAGTCATGCAATGTACAGCCATGTGACCAAACCTGTGACACGCAAAACATCTGCCGTGAAATTTTCTTTTATTCGACCTCTTGGGTCCCGAAACCTTCTTCTTGGCATTCAAAATTCTGTTTTCTATTTCTGCGCATTTATCACTTACGGACTCATGATCTGAAGTACTTTCTTCATCAGAACTCTCTTCCTTTTGAAATCTCTTGCTAGATTCCCCAACCTGTTCCTTGTGCGGCTCAACAAAACCGAGACCTATTTTATCTGTTGGTTTTCTTTGACCTTTGATGAGAGACTTAACCTTTTTGGAGCTTTCTTGAAACCTGTACAGTTTATCCTTGTATTTTTTAGTTTCCTCTTCCAAAGAAGCCATTTCCTGTTCTAACTCACTATACTCCAGAATCTTAGAATCTAACTCATTCTTGAGTTCTTGTGTCTTAGCCATAGAGATGTCAAGACTTTCTATAAGCTCATCTCTCTCCATACAACATTCATCTAACTTATCCTTGAGTCTAGCATTCTTCTTTCTTTCCTTTTTCAAAACACTAAGAGCATTAGTAAGTTCACATTCAAGATCCTCTATTTGATTGCATTTTGAATTATCAAGGCCTTTTTCAGATTTCTTATCACTAGAGGTGCTACCCTTTTCAAAAACCATACATGCATCTTCATTGTAGTTTTCTGAAGCATCCTCATACATACTAGCAACCAAATCATTATTTTTGCAATTATCCTCAAGGTGCCCAAAATTTCCACATCTAAAACATTTCATGACAATGAATTTATGTTTCGGTTCTTCCTCCTTTTCTGAAATGAACAGCATCTCATTTTCATTATCACTAGAAGAGCTTTCACTATCACTGCTAGAACACTTACTTGCTTTGTCTAGGTAGAAGCTCTTCTTGTGTTTGTGAGAATGCCTCTTTCCGTGATTGTTGTACTCATCTTTGCTCTTCCTGTGATGCTTGTGCTTTTCAGAATCCTTGCTCTTAGAATCCTGTATATCTTCATCACTTTCATTCTTTGAAATAGTACAGTCAGTAGCATAATGACCAAACTTCCCACAGTTGAAACATCTTATGTTTTTCATGCTCTTGTGCTTTCTGGAAAACTTGCCTTTCTTGTTGTAATATGCCTCTTCATCACTAGAGGACTCATCACTCTCTTGAATCTGTTTGCTCTTTGATTTCTTGGTAGCTTTGAAGGCTGCCTCTTTCTTGACATCAACTTTCACTTGAGTTCTCAACTCAAATGCTGCAAGTATACTATGGAGCTCATCCTTTTTCAATTTATCTAGATCTTTAGCTTCCTCAATGGCAGAAATATTTTCACTAAATCTATTAGGAAGAGATCTTAAAATCTTATCACACACATCATTTTCAGCAAGTTCAAGACCTAAGTCTTTCATGGAGTTAACAATCTCATCCATACGAAGCATGTAGTCACTGATATTTTCATCATCATTCATTTTGAGTTGTTCAAACATACCTTTAAAGTGTCTCAATTTGGCCTTTCGGACATTTGCATCACCTGTATGAACCACTTGCAGTTGTTTCCACATTTCACTAGTCTGTCTTGCAGTGAATCACCTTGGTAAGATCTGCTTTCTATAAGCCTTTCAGGATTGCATTCATAGCTTTTGAATTGCTGTGATGTAGGAGCCTATCTTCTTTAGTGTATGGACCATTTACAGGGATAGTGTACCCATCTTCAATTACTTCCCATACCTCATTACCAAGTGCCATTAGATAAACCTTCATTCTAGCACTCCACAGACCAAAATCTGATCCATCAAGGATAGGTGCTGCATTGCCACTTGAATAATCCATTGTGTTCTTAATCAGTTCTTCCTTCAAGCTGTTAAACCTTTTCGAAGGAACCCGCTCTGATACCAATTGAAGAACACAAGCTTATACTGAGAGGGGGGGTGAACAGTATAAGACCACTTTTTACTTTTGCTTCAAAATAGTTTTCAAATCAGTATTATGCAGTGTAAAGATAGCAGTATTAATAGCAGTAATCAAAGCAATGCACAAAACACCATCCACAAAAGAGACACAACAATTTACGTGGTTCACCCAAAGCGGGCTACTCCACGGATAAAATTTCTCTCTAAATTTTATCAATTCAACCTCTGGGAAAACCTTTCCCTATTACAATGTTTATGGGCACCAACCCAAAGGAGATACCTTCCCCTAGCTCTGCTCTGATTGGTGATCCTCTAGAAGACCTCTACCTCCTCTGCCCTTAGCAAGTGGAACTCTATCCATAGAAGACACCTGTCTTCCCTGCTCTGGCTGGAGATCTCTGTCCTCAACTCTATCACCGCAAAGCTGGTCCTCGAATATGCACTAAACATAGTCCTTCGGTCTAGCACATATGTCCTCTATCTCTGGTCTGCACCAAACACAGTCCTTCGGTCTGGCACAAATCTGTCCTCTTATCTCTTTCTATTCTGTTACAGCCGCACTTGGTCGAAACCAACTTTTGCACTGGACACGCAAACACAGCAGCACTCGATCAAATATCAACTTATGCACCTCTGCACAAACACAACACAATCTTCACACACTCTGCTTCTCGACGATCGAACTTCTCCCTCACACTCTATCTATGAATATCGCACTTCAAACGCACACTTCGATCGATTCGACACGACTTGCTCTCTTGCGCATAGCAGACTTCACTTGCACAAATTCGATACACGCATTCGATACTTACAATCTCGAAATAGCCCTCCTTTTATAGCATAAATTCTAAGATCAAAACACTCAATCTTAGTCGACTGTAACCCTAGAATCCGTCGGTTGCACAACCCTAATCTTCGTCGGCTCAAAGTTAACTCTGTCGGCTTCAACCGCCTCTGTGCTTTAGAGCTTCTATCATGAAACCACAACATGTCACGATATCATGACACCTTTGCAGCCGTACACCTTCTTTTGCCTATTGTCATGAAATCGTGACACTTTTTGCCTTTGTCTGCCTTGACTACGTCCTTGTCACGAAATCGTGACACTTCTATCTTTTGTTGACGTCATCTTCACTCCTGTCATGAAATCGTGACACTTTAGTCTTCATTGCCTTCTTCTCTGCTTTTGTCATGAAATCATGACACATCTACTTCTTTGACGTCATCTTTAACTCTGTCATGAAATCATGACCCTTTTGTCTTCATGGCCTTCCTCTGCTTCTGTCATGAAATCATGACACTTCTCCTATAGAAGACCTCTTCATTTCTATCATGAAATCATGACTCTTTCACCATTCGTACGCTTTTCTTTCACCTATCGTGAAATCGCTACAACTTCATCCCTGCTTCTTCACTTCTACCTGTCGCAAAATCGTGACACTTTCTACATCCGTACATTTTTCTTTCATCCTGTCGTGAAATCTGACGCTTTCAGCTTCCAAAGCTTTCCTTGCAACCTGTCATGAAATCGCGACGCTTCTCCTTTCAGACTCTTCCCTTTGCTGCATGTCACAAAATCATGACAGTTCTCACTTCGAGCTTTTCAGCATGTCACGAAATCATGACAGTCCTCAACTTGACCTCTGCAGCATGTCGCAAAAACATGACAGTCCTCACTTGGAACTTTGCATCATGTCGCGAAATCGTGATAGTTCCTGAATAACTTTCTCTCTCTTCGATCTTGTCGTGAAATCGTGATAGTTCACACTGCGGACTCTCTTTTCTGCATTATGTCACGAAATCGTGACACCTTTTTGTCCGTACAACTTTCCTGGCAATGTGTCACGAAATCGTGACACTTTTCCTTCTCTGCCTTCCTGCACTTTTCGAGTCGCGAAAATGCGACATGTCACGAAATCGCGACACTTTCCAACTTGCTCTCTTTCTCTGCCAACATGTCGCGAAATCGTGACAGTTTTGCCAGCTTCGTCTCTGTCTTCCAACGTGTCGCGAAATCGTGACACTTTTGCTAGAACTTTCTCTCTCCTCAAACATGTCGCGAAATCGTGACAGTTTTGCCAACACTTTCTCTCTCCTAAAACATGTCGCGAAATCGCGACAGTTTTTCCAACCGCCTGCATACTTTTTCTTACTTGTCTTTTTCTTGATCTTTTGCAATTGGGCTACTCTGATCTTCTTGGAAACTCACTTTCCAAACTGAAACCTTCATCAAAACACATTCTTTGACATCAAACCAAATTGCTTCAAGACCTTCTTGACATCAATGACAACATCTACACTTAGAGCAAAGGCAATGTACCCAAGGTACCCAAAATTGCCAACATGGCAAGTGGTCCAACCTACTACTATGGAGACTAGGGCCACATTTCTACCTCAAACAGATGAAATAGGATATTTTATTTTGATCGTACCAATTTCAAGGCATAAGGTAAAATGCATGCCTAAGATTACTAGGTATCAAGCATAAATATTAGCTTTAAGGGTGCACCCCTAGAGCAGATAATTAGATTTTTTGTACAAGTGAAAAATTTGGTGACCCATAATTATGCTACGATCATAATGAGGTTGGTCAATTGAGAGAAGGAATTAGAAAAGTCTAAGTAGTTGCTTAAAGCTTCCTAGGTCAAGATCAAGGTGCTTGAAGTAGAGTAGGCTTACCTCATGGTAAAGTTCATAGAAGTAGAGGTTAAATTGGAGGAACAAAGGAGGAAGGTGATAGAGCTAGAGAAGTATTCATATAATACCAAGCAAGTCTTAAACATTAGACAGGTACTCTAGAAAGAGGTCATCTAGGAGGTCGAAGAGCTATTCCCTGCATTCTAATGCATCTAGACCATATCTTCTCTAAGCATTGAAGCTATAAATGATCTTGAAAAATTCAAGAAATCCACCAACCATAAGATAATAATTTATTAATTATTTAGTGTGAATTGACCATCAATGATAGATTACAGTGGGAATTACCAACAAATACATTATAACCTGCATGATCATTAGGGTCTTGGCTACCCAAAAAGTAATGCACTGGTGTAGTGAGTAAGTCAAAACCTTATCCTAGAATATGGAAGAATGGCTTCACTAGTGGTAATGGGACTACCTTCCCCTTGGGACCCTGATGGTGAATCTCTTCCAGAATAGGAATATAAGCAAAGATTAAGCACACTAAGGAACATCAATTTACCACTAGATATATCCATTGAGGAAAAGGTGATCGTGGTCATAAATCCAATTCATAAAACTAAGCACAAATTCATCCCTTCCTTCATGGAAGATCTATGTGAGATAAAAATGTTACTAGCACTTTTCTTATGTCAAATTACCCCCCAAGGAGGAGTGGATGGAGTTTAAGGTGATGCATAAAATCCAATATGGATCCCACATCCAATGATAAGTTCACCATGTTTAGGTTTCAATCTCTAGCAGGTTGAAGATACCATAGGAGCTACTATTACTTAAGTGATTTTTCACTACATTGAAAATTTGGAGACAAGTGTTTATCTGAATTGGAATATTACAAAGGAATCCATGACAACAAGCACCATCAATACAACTTGCCCCCCAAGGAGTGTAGTGGGTCGAATATCAACATGAAGGCTCGATGATATAAAGAGAAGAGGAGAGGAACAAAACCAAAGGTAGAAAAGGGATAGGAATATTATGTTGCACATAAAAGCCAAGTCACCAAAACCCCAAGCAAAGACAAACCCAGAAAGCACCTACCAAATCTGGTGGAGCAACCTGAATACAAAGTGAACATAGGGGAGGGTTCCTCCTTAATAGAATTATCCTTAGGATTTATGAAAAAACTCATATTGTGTATAAAGGTCACTCCAATAAGCATTTTTCATGCTTGTTTCCCAAGAAAAGAAGACCTATTAATGTCACATTCAAGGAAGGTCATCCTGTTTATACGAGCATTTATGATGATTAGACCTCAAATCAGCTCTAGATCTACCAATGCGATAACTTACACTCAACAACTAGGAAGGATATGGTTATTCCTACTCAATCTTGTTTGAGGGATTCTAAATTTTGATGAAGGTTGTATAAATAGTTGTTTTTGTAATATAGTAAGGGAAAGAAAGAATGATATTTTCTCATGCCTAGTATCTAGTCGAAATAGAGTTCTTTGACTTCTTTTGTGTATTGATTTGGACTCAAACCCAAAGTCAATTCATGTACAGACCCCTTCAAGACCTTTCAATTTAGTATATGTATTTTATATTGTTAACATATATGTACAAAGTTATGACTACTTACTTTTTATCTTATTCTTTGTGTATGTGTACATTTTTATGGGAAACTCGTGACTAGTATATATCCCTTGTGCAAATTTCATAAGAAGTATACATATGTTGTTATGGAACCAAGTTCTCTTTCCTAGCATGGATGACTCATTTCCATTCATCCCATAAATGCACAAAGAACATTTGTGTTCCTTGGCACATTGCCATCCTTAATCTAGAATAGTTAGTTTTATCGATTTTCTTTACTATTTTTATCTCGTCCCCTTTTCCAGACAAAATTCAATAAGCTAGGTTAGATTAGGAAGAATTGCACCAATATTACACCCAAACAAGGAGTTGTACTTGGTACCTAGAGGTTGTTCTTAGAGTCACGTCCCATGCTCCCTAGACTTCCCAAATTGTATGCTTCATGCAAGGCATAGGCACCAAATGCACTCGACAACTGTAGCAGGTGGTCATTGTATTGGAGCATGAACTGGACACAATATGATTCCCAACAAGAACCAAATCATCCACATAAAGGATGATAATGTGGATGTTCTTACCATACTTTTTTTTCATGAGGCTTAAAAACAAACTCTCATATGTTGCTTCTCAACAAGTTTTCATATTCCTATCTTATCATAGATTGCTACTATGGTTTTGCATGAGCTTGATTATATGTATAAGGATCATCCTCTCCCTTAAAATTATCTAGGAAGCTCATGTTCATTTTGGAATTTTGTTAGTGAGTATTATCCACTCCATGAAGATATATTAAATCCATAGGGATAACCTAAAAACTTTCTTTACCCATACTATCCAAATGTCCATATCATGTTCCATGGAGGAACTCAAAATAACTACATGAATAAAGTGATCATGTACATCCTTCTCCATGTCAAAATGGTCAACGTATCCATTATTAATACCATTAATATGTCATTTTCATGTACACTATGAGTAGAATATGCCTTATAACATTCATACAAACACTCAACTTCATAATAGGAGGTAAACCTATCTTTTGAAATAAGAGAAGATGAATTATCCTCATCAAGCAAAACTAAAAGTGTAAAATAAGATCCATCAAACACCACATCTCTATTTTCATCAATGTTCTTTGTGATAAGATTAAAAATTCTATGATCTTTGAGATTTATGATACCCTACAAAGATGCACTTATTACTTGTGGCCTTAGGCTTGGTACTCTTTTCATATGGAATATGGACCCAAGCATCACATCCCAAAATGCATGAGTGCTACACACTAGGATTGATTCCTCAAATTCTCCTTAGGAGTCAAATTATTTAACGGACTAATTGATGAATGCTTAATTATAAAACATGAAAAATTAGTAACTTTAATCCATATCTTTAAATAAAGATGTTTCATGAAATATACACCTAATAATCTTCACAAGTACCATATTATTCTTTTAAGTCATACCATTTTGATGAAGGGTAGAGGACATAGTATTTTGATCGATGATCCCTTATTTCTTCCAAAAATTATCAATATTACTCATGTACTCTCCTCCATTATTAGTCCTTAAAGCTTTAATTTATTTTCCATATTGTTTTACAATCATTTTTTGAGGACCTCTAAGTAATCTAGAACTTCAATTTTAAACCTCAAAAAGTAGATCCATTCCTTTCCAAAGTAGGTATCAATCTAGGTGAAAATATATCTTCATCCACCATAAGAGGACACATGCATAGTACCATACAAATATTAGGGTATCATAACATCTTAAACCTTCCATAAACCCTTTCCTACAAATGAACCTAAATGGCCTAGAGTTTAGATTTCCCAACATACGTGAAAATTTATTAAGGTATCATAACATCTTAAAATAAAATTCTTTCATTACTTGGTGTAAACAAATTTGTCAAACTTCTAGAGATTGGTCTCATCATCTAAAACCCCTATAGCAACCACCTTGTAGCTACCTTGTTTGTCCTTGATGTAGAGCTTGTCATCCTCAAAATATACTTTCTTCTTCTTTTCATGAGATAATTGGTAGATGGAGAGAAAATTCACAACCATGGTTGATACTTAAAGACATCTCAAATATATCCCCACTTTATGCTTGATGTTCCCAATCCTTCTCACTTTAATACCTTCATAATTTGTTGTTCAAAATATCACTCAACCATTTTTACCAGCCTCATAGTCACAAAAGAGATTATGTTGCATGGCTATGTTATAGGGGGCACATTAATCTACTATCCAATCATTGAAAGATGAAATATAATTATAATGGTAATATTGTACCTTCAGACTTGAAATACACGTAGATAAACTCCTAGTATTGGAAGTATACCCCTTTGAATTATTATTCCTAACTTAACTACATTCAATTCTACCTCGTAATCCTTAAAATTTTTGAACCATTAAAGGATTTCTTCAAATCTCACACTTGCCTTCAAACTCCATTACACACTCATTCATTAAAATTTTGTACCATATAGATGAGTGCTATCATTATAGATCTAATATCTTGTAGTATTGCCTAAGAATAAACACCTTAGAAAGTATTTTAAGAAATATAAATATGTGAAATAATAAAATGAGATACATGAATATGATGTATAATAGCATAAAAGATATAACAAATAAAAAATACAAGATGATACACAAATTAGATAGGTGGTGTATTATGATCAATCCAACCAAAGCATGATTTGTGTGGATGTTTCCAAATCAATATTGATCATATATTAGCCAATCACTAAGGTGAATCAAGACCATTCATTATATTTTCCTAAAGTATACAATATAAACAAGAGTTAAGTGATGACCTATATGAAGTATTAAAGAAACACAAGGCAAAAATTAATTTTACCCCTCAAATTTTATTAGGACTAAATACAGATGAGCTTATTAAGAAAATTTATTTGCTATAGGACAATATGAAAAATGTAATGTAGCTTATATTGGAAAGTAACAAGATAAGGCTATCAAAGTGATTATAAAAATATAATTAGAAAGATACAGGTTCAAAGTGAGTGAATGGAGATGTGATATATCGATCCCCATACCTCTCGCATGCTAAGAGAGTGCTTTACCATTTGAGTTACATCCCCATATCAAGGGGTGAGTATTGTTGAGCTCATAACTTGAGAGCATGCTTTCTTGTTTTGCAAAAACAAAACAAAAGCCAAATATTCCAAAACTTTTGTTGTATGTTTGTAATTTAGCGAGCAAAAAATAAAATAAAAAGCAGGGCTAGGATTTGGGTCTGTCATCATTCATAATTTTAGTTTCTTTAGTTTTGGATACTATATTTCTACCAATTAGGTGATTGCTCTCCTTTTTTATGGCTTCACCATCCGTATATATAACGGTTGTTACATATAGTGGAACTCATGGCACCAAAGCAAGCTTGAAAGTTTGTTTTAAAAGTGGTGGATCAGGTAATAATTATTATCTAGATGTTGTGCTCTCTCTTGATGTTGTTTATCTAGTTGTAAAATGGTATGAGAATCATTTTCTTATAGATTATTTTATTAGTCAGATCCCATCGTAAGAATATTTTCAAAATTGGTTGAAACTTTATTGGTAAGCTTATGACATTGTGGTTGCAGGTATCCACAATATTACTAAGGGTTTTTTTTTTGCTTTCCTTCAAAGAACCCTCACAATTACAAACCATGGTTGCTAAGTCTAGTTATTGGTTTCTTCATAATACTTTGATGGTCCTTTCTCCTTGGACTCCTTTTCAAGTTTTAGAGCAAGTTACCTTGAAAGTGTCAGTTTGGCTTGAACTACTTGGTCCTCCTATTAGAAAATATATATTACATTACTTGGTTCATCTTAGTTACATTATTATAATATGATTTTATCTTAGGTTAAGTAGTTGCTTGGGGAAGAATCAATAAATGCACATGTTAGAATGTGCAATATCATAAATGTGCATGTAGTCTACATGTACATGAGTCTTTAGAATAGAAGTTACAAGTGTCTATCATGCAATAGGATATTGAAGAGTCACAAACTAGTATATATGTGACAAAGAATTGTAATAAAGTGGGAAGCATGCTTTTAGAGCATGTACTAGTAGAATGTTCATGATGTATCAAGTTGTTCAAATTTTCATGATAATTCATTAATGGATACTATATGAGTTGTTTCTGAAGTTTCTCATGCTATTTACATGCTTATTATTTAGCCATTATCATAGATATCATATTGCTGGTTTATTTCATCACTCATGGGTTTATTTCATTCAAGTTTATAGCCTCAAAAGCTAACAGTTGTATTAGATCCACAAGGAAATTCTATAGGAGAGAGGAAATCTTCATTACATGAAATTTGGAGGAGATAAAAAGGATGGAGAAAGCCACATTACAGAATTGAATGAGTGGCCATTAAAGGAGATTTAAAGAAGTTTCATGATAAGGATATTGTAAGCAAGAGAAGCTCCTGAGAAGAATTTTTTTTAGGGATAATCATCGCCATATGATGACATACCCATTTGAAAGTAGAAATTAAAGGGTTATAGAAGAGTAGATTGAAGGAGGATAAAAAGAAGATGAAGAGTCAATGAAATAAATTCTTCCCAGTAAGAATGAAGGGCTATTGAAAAGAAGCCACCAAAGGGAAGAAGTAGCATCAAGCACCAAATTATGCAAGCGAATCTGTATCACGTAGTTTTTAAATATTGATAGTAGAAAAGAGAGGGTCTTGCAACAAAGTGAATGTTGTAGAGTTTTTATCCTTGATATAATGGAAAATCTATAATAGCAGTGGTGTCTTATCTTCAAAACCAACTATGAAGTATTCACAGTCGATAGATCATAAGCACTTGTACTTAAATTCATACCTGAAAGTGTAGAATCAAAATAGGAGGTAATAAGTAATCATTCTATTTTTTTGTTGGTCTCTAGGAGTTGGCACAGTCAATTATTCACACAAGATCCACACTATAGTGATCAAGGATATTCACATACCTGATACAATGCCTGCACGCTCTTCTAGAAAATATTTTGGTGGAGCAAAAGTCTAGCCATATCAAATTCTTACCATGAGAATAGTATTGTATAATTTGGTGAAAAATGATCTACAACGAAGAAGCTAGGAAAACATAGATAGAAGTGTAACAAACGAGGTGTGGAGACACATGCCATTTTGGATAAAATTTCACAGTGAATTCATGGTAGGTGAAATGGTCATCCACGAAGGAAGAAATAATTGATTTCTCACTGTTCATGGAGGATAAAATAAAACTAAAAAATTAAACTAGTTTTCTAAGGTTGAGAACTAGCCAATAGGAGCTCTTAGCACATCATCCAATAAATTACAAATGAGTGTATTCATAGGTGTAGAGACATGTTTTGAAATTTATGGTAGATGGAAGCAACAAATGTCGACTGAGAGGCATGGACACGACATCATAACAGACACAGATGTAATACTTCTTTCTTTACATGTAACAACTAATTGGAGGTACAAGTAGAGACAACTATTGTTCAAATATTCTAATAGTAGATTCATGGACATGCATCATGTCGATATCACATAAGTGGCAGAAGGGATTATGTGTGTAGGTTAGGCAAGTCAGGTAATGAAAGTGTAATCGTTAGGAGAATGAATAGTGAAAAATATCTTTAATCAACATAGAAATATCACCAACTGAATGCACGCCAAGGAAATGTTAAGGTTGAGAGAGTGCATCGTCAACCACTAAAGAGAAAACCAGCAGTGTCACTAGAGAAGATCTTAAAAACTAGTGGCAACAAGGAGTCATCAAATCATAGATCATCGAGTTGATTGCAGGAATCCCACAAGATAAGGTAAGAGTTATATTGTAAGTATACTCTTTATAATATAGAGATATTAGATTAGTAGGAGTAATAGGGTTTTAATCTCTAGAAAGCTAACTTTGTAAAGAAATTTGAATTTAGAAGCATCTAAAACTTTACCATTGCTTCAAATACTTGCAAATAGTTATATGTTTTTCTAAATTTCGAACTAGGGAGACAAGGCTTTCTATACCAAATTAGAGTCATAGAAATTTAAACTCGACATCCTTCAAAATAAAAACTTAGGAGATTTAATATTGTTGGAAAACTCTATTTTTTAAACCCAAGAAAAAGAAAATTTTATATTTAGCATTATAATTGAAGAAAATGTTTTATTGGTATATTGATTCAGGAGCAAGCAAACATATGACTGGAGATAAAACATTATTTAAGTCTCTACGAGCAATACAAGAGAAACCAATTACAATAGCTGATAGTAAGACCTACAAAGTAGAAGGAATAGGAGATATTATAGTCAATATAATATATGGAAAAGGGATAATCAATAATATTTTATTTGTTCCTGGATTGACTACCAACCTTCTCTCAGTTTCACAACTTATGGATCAAAAATTGATAGTAGAATTCAAAGTGATTAATGGAAGAAAACAGTGCCATATTATCAAACAAGGAAAAAAGGTTGCCACAGGATCTTTTAAAACTAGTCTATTTGTTTTAGATACTACAATACATTCATCACTCTTAGTCCAAGTTTTAGATCTATGGCACAAAATATTGGGTCATACTGATACATCATCCATAAATGAGAAGAGAAAATATAAAATGGTAGATGGAATTCCGAATCTATCTTTGGAGTATACTATTTGTCTAGAATGCATAGTAGGAAAACAACATAGAAAACCCTTTGAACTTCGTCAGCAAAGAACTATGCAACCACTAGAATTAATTTATACAGATCTATGTGGTCCAATGAATGTTGATAGTATTGGAGGACACAAGTATTTTCAATTATTCGTTGATGATCACACTAGGAAAATGTGGGTATACTTCATGAAATACAAATCAGAGGTATTTAGTCACTTTAAATAGTTTAAACTTCAAGTAGAAAAATAATCAGGAAGGACTATCAAAAACCTTCATTCAGATAGAGGAGGAGAATTTGTATCAAAATAATTCAATCTATTTCTAGAAGAAAATGGAATCAAAAGACAACTCACTATATAATACTTACATCAGTAAAATGGAATTTCTAAAATAAAAAATAGATCTATAATAGAAATGGTAAGATGCATGCTAAAAGAAGCAAATCTTGATTGTCAATATTGGGAAAAGAAATCAAAACAGCAGTATATATACAAAATAGACTACCTACTAGAATACTCAAACATATTACACTAGAAGAAGCATGGTCAGGACAAAAACCAAACATTGGAAATTTAAATATTTTTGGATGCAAAGCCTATATGCATGTCCCAAAACAAAAAAGGACAAAGCTAGATGACAAAACCATGGTTGGAATATTCGTTGGGTATGATGATGAATCCACAGGATACAGAATAATAAATCCAAGCACAAAGAAGGTTCATATAAGTAGAGATGTGATTTTTGATGAACAACTTAAAGTCAATGATATAGAACAAAGTAAGGACACAAAAATCACACTACCCTTTCAAGAAGAAGAATAAAAAAATATAGGTACAAAATCAAAGTACAATAATGAAGAAAGTGAACAAATAGAACCAACCACCATTGCTCAAAAGAAATATCCCATATGGTATAGAGATACAATAAGAGCAACTAACTTAGAACAAATTCCAGATCTCACTACCACAAGATCTCAAACTTGAAGTCAAACTAGAATGAATAGAGGATTGCTAAGTACATCAGAAGAGCCAACAAAAACAACTCAAGCTCTAAGTCAATCTCACTAGAAGGCAGCCATGGAATCATAATATTCAGATCTACAAAAGAATCACATATGGAAGTTAGTAGAATTACCACAAGGAAATAAATTTATAGGTTACAAATGGATATACAAAACCAAATACAAAGTATATGGGACACTTGACAAGTACAAATCCAGATTAGTAGCAAAATGGTATACTCAAACATAAGGAATTGACTACGAAGAGACATTTACACCAACAACTAGAATGACTACTATCAAGACAATATGTGCATTAGCAGCTCATCAGGGATGGAAACTACATCAAATGGATGTAAAAAGTACATTTCTTAATGGATATCTAGAAGAGGAAGTTTACATGTCACAACCAGAAGGATTTGTTGTTAAAGGACAAGAACTCAAAGTTTGCAAATTGAACAAATCCTTGTATGGCCTAAAACAAGCCCCTAGAGCATGGAATATAAAAATTAATAATCACCTATTACAACATAACTTCAAAAGAAGTACTTTAGATCCTAGTCTATATACAAAGAAAATTGGAAGTGACATATTAATTCTTATAGTATATGTTGATGATATTGTAATTACTAGCATCTCTAGAAAATATAATCATCAAGATTAAAAAGGATCTAGAGAAAGATTTTGAGATGACATATTTAGGATTGATGAATTATTGTCTTGGTCTAGAGATTCATCAAGGAGAAGACAACATAACCATAACACAATAAAAACATGCAAAATCCCTATTAGAGAAGTATAGAATGAAGGAATGTAAACCAAAGGATACACCCATGGAACAAGCAATTTAATTTTCTATAAATGATGGAACACCTCTAGTTTCAGCTACTTTGTATAGATAGTTGATTGGAAGTCTTCTATGCTTAACCAATACTTGACCTTATCTAGACTTTGTTGTAAACTATCTTGCAAGATTCATGCAAGAACCAAGGGAAAGTCATTACAATATGTTAAGAAAAGTAAAAATTATGAACTAAAATATTTGAAGAATGTAAAATATTTTTGTCTACAGGGTTATTTAGATTCTGATTATGTCGGTTCTATCGATGATAGAAAATCTACTTTTGGATACATATTCTATCTTGGATCAGGTCCGATATCTTGGCACAATAGGAAACAACATACAATTGCTCAATCATCTACTGAAGTAGAATATCATGCAACTAGAGATGCAACATGTGAAGCATTGTGGTTACAGTACATATCATCTGACATGGGAATCAACCGAGCACCAACTCTAATACATTGCGACAATCAAGGGGTTCTCAACCTAATTAAAAATCCAATTGTACACGAAATGACCAAACATATTGAAGTGCAATGTAATTTTATTCGAGATCATTTTTTGAATCATCATATCAAATTAAAATATGTACCTACAAAAGAACAACTGGCAGATATATTCACAAAGGTATTGGGCACAAAAAATTCCAAATTTTTAGAGAGCATCTATGCATATCAATTGAAAGGTAAACCAAATAATGTAATATAGGAGGATGTTAGAAAATATATATTACATTACTTGGTTCACCTTAGTTACATTATTAGAATAGGAGTTTATCTTAGGTTAAGTAGTTACTTGGGGAAGAAGCAATAAATGCACAAGTGTTAGAATGTGCAATAATGTAAATATGCATGACGTGTACATGAGTCTTTAGAATAGAAGTTACAAGTGTCTATCATGCAATAGGATATTGAAGAGCCACATACTAGTATATATATGACCAAGCATTGTAATAAAATGGGAAGCATGCTTTTAGAGCATGTACTAGTAGAATACTATTCATAATGTATTAAGTTGTTCAAAATTTTGTGAGCATTCATTAATGGATACTATATGAGTTGTTTCGAAAGTTTCTCATGCTATTTACATGCTTATTATTTAGCCATTATCATAGATATCATATTGTTGGCTTATTTCATCACTCATGAGTTCATTTCATTCAATTTTATAGCCTCAAAAGCTAACACTTTCACTGCCATTATGGGTATTTATTGATGATAATGTTAAACCCATTAGTCGAGTGATATTTTGAGAAGAAGAGCGGTTCTTCTCACCATGACCTAATAAAAGAGTCTATGTTGAGGTTGACCTCGCAAAGGATATCAAAAAATTTATGGATATTCAAGTTGGTACATAGCGTTTTATGCAAAAAATTATTTACTTTAATTTACCTAATACATGTTTTTAGTACCAATACACCATGTATCATATCAAGGATTATTTGTTGGTTGCTCGAAAACCTTTGATGGTTGCCCCTGTTCCTCATACCACACCTACACCTCCTAAACCCTCTATTGAGGGTGATTGGATCACAATTTCTAATAATAAGGGGGTGACCAACCCTAAGTCGATGCTTTCTAATAGAGATAAGGTTGTGAAGTCACCATCTTAGCCTCTAGTTGTTCCTATTCATCCTATTTTGGCTCCTCAATATTTGCTTGCTGAGAAACCTCCCAAGCATAAATCAACCTCAATAGAAGAGAATTCACTACCAATATCTCCACCCTCTAGGCATTTGCATAGTACATCTCAGGATGGCTTACCATCATCGAGGGAAATCCATGAGGCTAAACATTATCCTTCGACTATTGGTGACTTATTTCAACCTTCTCATACCTCTTTATTTAATAGGATTTTTAGTGTTGTTCGATAGTGTGGGTAATCCCTCTATTGTTGGTGGATTAGTTCAACCTTCTTAGACCTCTACATTTAATAATTATTTGATGTTGGCTGATAGTGGGGGCATCCCCATGGAAGATGACTCCATGGATATTCCTCCATGAATTTCCTTTCATGGAATGTTCGAGGACTTACAAAGTCCTCAAGAAAAAATTTTGTTCACTCCGCTCTACAAAGAATTGGTCATGTTGATGTTATTTATTTACAATAAATTAAGATCTCTGGTTTTTGGTTAGATGTTTCTCTTAGCTGTATTGCAGGTTCTTTTATGTATTTCACTACTCACCATGAAGATGGATGGGGTGGTGCTTCTATTTCTATCTCCTCCAAACTTGAGGATTTTATGCTTGGGTCTGATGAGGATATTTCTCATCATGTGGTCTAGATTTTTCTAAATATTAATAAGAACACCCTGGGCATTGCCAATATTTATGCACCTAATGATGGGTGTAGTCACTTTATCATTTGGTGGTACCAAGCTGATCACTTACCGATGACTTATTGGATTTTTTGTGGTGATTTTAATATGGTTGAGCATGTTGAAGACAATGTTGGCTGTCTCCTGATGCGCTAGTGTGATGGAGAGTGTGAGGTCTGGTTTTTTCTTAAACATAGATAGGGTCTTTTTGATCCCTTTTTTTTTTTTAGTGTAATTGTATGCCTCCACCCTGGTTCATGTGGTCCAATTTTTGTGCGGGTAATGACAAATTCTACAAGCACCTTGATCGAGTTATGATTTTAGAGCAACAATTTTTTTTATTCTCCTCCATAAATAATAATATTGTGATGATCTAGGATTAATTTTTGTTGTCAAATCATAACATGATTTCCTTTCAAATTGAGTGGAGTGGTTGCCAATTTAATTTTTCGTGCAATCAATTTTATTTAAATACTTCTTTATTGCAACACCCTGGCATGATTGTTGTGATTGAGAGAATCTAAAATTTATTACCTTGGCCTCCTCACTCTGTTAGTTGGATTTCTTGGTGGAATGAGGTGATTTTTTGTACTACCTATTTCATGCAGTATTTTGGCAAAAAAGTGGTACATGAAAAAAAATATGCTCATTTGGTTGTTACAAAGGAGTATCAATAAAATTTACTATTTCTATAAAATGATCCATATGATTGATAGTTACAAACCAGGGTTGTTGGTCTTTTCCACTAGTTTATAGTCCATGAATGATATGAATCCAAGGGAGCTTAGATTCAGGCTCATCTGCACTGGCTAAGGGTTGGTGATTGTCTGTCCAAAATATTTTTTAGAACCTTCATTCTAGGCAGACCATGATATAAATTAAGGCTATTCAAGTCTCTCATGATAGGTTGAATTATCTTCCTAATATTGCATCAACCTTTCTGGATCATTATAAGCTTATATTTCAAGAACATTAGGATTTTCTAGAACATCATATGGCACTCTAATAGTGTCTTGATGTTGTTCTTACTAAGTTGTCTGCTTATGACAAACTTCTTTGTGAGGCTCATATTTCACTTGCTGAGCTTCATAGTACTCTTATGACTATGTTGGATGACAAGTCCCCTGGTCTTGATGGATTTTCCTATGAATTTTATAAAGCCACTTGAAAGTTTACTGGACCTAATCTAATCAATGTCTACAATGAAGCATTAGCCAAAAATTCTCTAGGAAATATCATCAATCGTGGAAACATTAAATTTATTTGTAAAGTAGGTAATCCTGAGCTTATCACAAGTTGGATACCTATTACTTTACTTCATGTCTCTTATAAGATTTTGGCTAAAGCTTTAGCTCTCCATATTCACAATATTCTCCTTGTGATTATCATACAGGAGTAGACGGGTTTTATTAAAGGGTGTTACATCTTGGATATCTTATTGTTGTCTGGGAAGGTTTAGAATGGGCTTGTCTCTCTGAAAAAAAAGCCCCTTTCCCTTAAACTAGAATTTTAGAAATCTTATGATAATATTGAGTGGCCTTTCATTCTTTCCATGCTTCAAGATCTTGGCTTTGGCCCCTTTTTTATTAGGGCTACCAGTATGTTGTTTATTTATGCTTTAGTTTGTCTTACTATTAATGGGCATAGGTCAAAGGATTTTGATTTATTTTGTTCTATTTGCCAAATGTATCCTTGTTCCCCCTCACTTTACATCCTTTCTACTAAAGCTTTTGTTTATATTCTTGCCAATCAATCATCTAAGAGGTTGATCAAAGGTAATATTTTGCCTAACATGTCCACCTAGCTTATTAATGGGCACTTTTTTGTAGATGATTCTTTTATCACTATCAATAAGGATGAGGTTTAAATTTAATTTACTTTGGTTTGTTTAGAAATTTTTTGTAAGGCCTTGGGTTCCAACATCCAATGGTCTAAGTCTCTTTGTTTTTGCCTTGCTTCTTCTTCTGTGCCTGCTTGGCTTAGATACTTTTCATGGCATTGGATTCAAAGGGGTGAGCATTTTAAGTTTTTAGGAATCCCTTTTTATTTTGATATCTCACCCTCTAAACTTTGATAATATGTCATTGACAGAATTGAAAAGAAGATTTCTTGTTAGGCCTCACATCCCCTTTCTCTTGTTGACAAGTTTCAGGTTTGCATAAAGATTCTTACTCCCACCCATGTTTATTACTCCTCTTGTTGGGACCCTTCTAAAATTTATTATAATAAGCTGGCCAGACTCCTTAGGTATTTTATTTGGTCAAAGGGAAATAATTCACATGGTTTTCATTGAGTTGCTTAGGATATCTGTTGCACACCTACTGATAAGGACAGGATGGGTATCATTGACATTTATAGGCAAAGCATTTATTTGTGTGCTAAGTGGGTGGTTAAAGCTATTGAAGGCCCTAAAGCTTGGAAGGTTTTGATTCACCAATGAATTTTTTCAAGGCTACTTTATGGGTGCAAATCTTGGGCTAATAGTTGTCTTCATACTCTCATCATTACTTCTGCTCCAATTACGATTTAGTGTTCCTTTGTTGTTAAAAGTATTTGGTAGAATTTTGAGGTGGTGAAACCTCATCTTCTTTGGATTGGTGATGGTTTTCATAATGGTCTTTTCTTTAATTCTAAGAATATTTGGTGGTCTCCCATTTTGTCTAACTCTTCAGTTCTTCTTGCTGATATGCCAGGGATTAAAACTTAAGGGCATTTGCTTTATTAAATATTTAGTGCACTCTAGAGACTAGATTCCTTGGCCTGATATCAAATAAAAATTTAATATTTAGAATTTAGATCTTCCTTCTATTCTTAAGATTCAACAGGCTATAGCTAAACTCATGCTTCATAGACTTAGCCTTCAACCCCTGAGTACCTAGTGGAGGGATTGACATTGGAATGTATATACTCCTTTCAATAACTCTTCTTTCTTGCTCTACCAGCATCTTAGTATTATTTCCCCTGGTGTTGAAAAAGTTAATGAAAGATGGTAAACTCACTCTACCTCCTATACTTGGATTGCTCATCTGAACTGTATCTGGTAGTAGTTTAACCTTGAACCTAATATTACCTTTTTTCTCTGGTCTCTTGTTTATCAAGGGCTTCCTATGGGAGAGAGAATTAGTAGGGTTGGTATTCCTGATCCTAAGTGTCTGGCTTGTGATCATTTTTATACTTTTAAACATCTATTCTGGTTCTGATATCATGCTCAGTATACATGGTCTTAGATTCATTCATTGTTCAAGCCCTTTCATCCCAAATTATTTAGATGGCAAATGATATTTTTTTGAAAATATTAGTTTTTGGCCTACTTATATTGTTGCTCTATCAAATTTATTTCATGTTATTATTTTATTTCAACTTTGGAAAGCTAGAAATGTTGTTTTCTATTCTAGAGATTCAATTTCTAGTCAATTTTCTATGCATGAAAAAAATGTAGTGTTTTCTATTTTTACTGTTTAGAACCATTCACAAGCTTCCAAGTTGACTCATGAGTTAGCACATTTGATAAATCTTATCAAGTAGTAGCAGTAGCATCCGGCAACAGCAAGACAATTTGGAATCAACCGGATTTTCTGAGTAATTTTTTTTATTTACCAAGGCAAAGTTGGAGAGGGGGGTTGCAAAATCGTGACCCCAAAGGCAGCGGCAAAGCAAAGGCGGGTTTTGTCGTGATATCACGATGTCGCGATATCGTGACGTCGTGATATCGCGACGTCTTTTTCGACAAAGGCGCGGGGAGAGATTTCGTCGCGATATCGCGACGCTTTTATGGCAATGGCGAAGGCGGAGGGAAGACCGAGGCAAGGTGGAAATCGGTCGCGATATCGCGACGTCGCGATGTCGCGACATTTTGGTGGTAGCAAGGTGAAGGGAAGTATTCGTCGTGATATCACGACGTCGCGATGTCGCGACGTTTTGGCAGCAGCAAGGCGAAGGGGAGTTCTCATCGCGATATCGTGACGTCGCGATGTCGTGACATTTTTGCGACAGCAAGGCACAGGGGAGTTTTTGTCATGATATCGCGACGTAGTGATATCGTGACGTTGCGATGTCACGAAATTTATGCAGCTAAGGTTTGGAGGGGATTTTGGTCATGATTTCGTGACCTTATCAGCAGACGAAGGCAAGGTGCCAGTTTGGTCGCGATATCGCGACATGTCGCGATTTCACGACCGATTGAAGACAATTCAAAATTTAACACATGGACAGACCGCACGCACGGGAAAAGAGATAGCTGTTGCAGACAAAAATTCCGACAAAGCGATGGTTGCAGGGGAAGGACCAAGGAACTGCATGCTTTCATGGCGGATCAGGGAGTTGGTCATTTACAAAGAAAAAATTTAAGACTCGACGGGGGAAGTCGATTTTGGTAGGTTTTGTTTAAAATATTCGGGCAGGTGGGTAATTAATGAGAGAGGGGGCCGAGACCTCGATAAAATGAGGAAAATTTTAATAGATCGAGGATGGTGGGGATTGGAAGGTCGAAAAAAGGAAGAGTGTGCGTAGGGAATTACCAGACAAGCTTTGGTTCTTGTAAGCCTGCAGGCTATTACTCTGTTTGTGTAAATGACATCAGATTAATCAAAGATTTTTTTTTTTTTGGGTTTTACATGTGTTTGACACTCCCGTCCCTGTCAGTGGTATCAGAGCTAGGTTGTTCCTGAGTGTGTAATAGATCGCCGGACGTGAGGCAGTTACACCAAGATCTATGGGAAGGCTCGTGGAAAGTGAGAAGATGCCTCCGAGAAGAAAACCCATTGATGGGAGAGGCATGGCAACTACAGATTTTTGAGCTTTACAGCGGCAAGTTCAGGCACTACAAGAAGAACTGCACAGAGGACACGAACCAAGAAGAGATGCAGACAGTGAAGATGAAGAGGAAAACCAGTTTGAAGAAGAAGAAGAAGAGGTTGTAGATCCAGCACAAGCCAGACTGTACAGGGCCATATCCCAGATTGGGAAAAGGTCGAAGATGGAAATTTCCACGTATTCCAAGTACTTGGATCCGAAGGAATTGATTGACTGGATAAATGACCTAGAAGAATACTTCGAGTATGATGAAGTTGAAGATCCCAAGCGGGTCAGGTTTGTTAAAACCAAATTAAAAGGTCATGCCAACATATGGTGGAAGGGAGTACAACTAGAACAAAATAGAAGAGGAAAAGAATAGATAACCAGATGGAAACAGATGGTAGAAAAATTAAAAAGACAATTTATTTTGGTAGATTATGAGTTGGATCTGCTAAGAAAAATGCAGAGTTTGAGACAGATGAATAAAACTTTCCAAGAATACATGGAGGAATTTTATAAAATTTCCATCAGAACCGGCCATTTAGAAGCAAGCAAGGAAAAGGTGGCCCGTTATATTAATGGGTTGAGACCCAGTGTCCAGGAAGAGTTGAGCTTAGTTCGGGTGAGCACCATTGAAGATGCTTACCAGTTTGCTCTGAAAGTTGAAGAAAAATTGAACAGAAGGTTTGAGAGCAAGCAAAGAGGAAGAGGGCACGGAGGAAAGACTGGTGGAAGAAAAGAGGAAGGAAAAGAGGAGAAGAAAGAAGAGGTTAGCAGCAGCTAGGATCAGAAGGAAGATGAGGAACCCAAACCCCAAGTTTAGAACAATGGCTACCCAAGAGGAAGAGGTAGATCTGGACGTGGGTATGGAAGAGGAGTGTTTCGGGGAACATGTTTCCACTATGGAGAAGAGGGGCATCGGGCATATGAGTGTCCCTAGCACCTCGAGAGAGTGAATAAGAAACAAGTGGGTCTTGCCAGAGCTATTGTGGCAACGGAATATGCTGACTCAGAACATTCTGAAGAGGCTGAGAAAGGAGAAGCAATGATTGTGAGGAGAACCATGTTGATTGAGGAAGACAAACCAAAGCAGAGGAGAAGCCTGTTCTACACATGATGCAAAAGTTTAGGCAAAGTCTATAATGTTATTATAGACAATGGGAGTACAGATAACTTAGTTTTTGAGGAGATGGTTTCTAAGTTGCAGCTGGAAAGGAGGAGACACCCACATCCATACCGGATTGCGTGGTTGCGGAAGGACCACAGAGCATGGGTCCGTGAACAGTGCTTAGTCACGTTCAATATTGGGAAGTACCAGGATGAGTCCTGTGTGACGTTTTCCCCATGGATGCTTACCATTTGCTGTTAGGGAGGCCATGGCAGTTTGATCGGAGTGCAGTGCATGATGGTCGTGCAAATACTTACTCCTTGATGAAAGATGGAGTGCACCACAAATTAAAGCCATTACAGACAGTGGATGAGAAGGTGTGCAACAATGCCAGAATTTGTCTGGTAGAGGGCAAATTTTTTTTTTGCCAAGAGACGAGATTTGAGCAGGTTGCAAAGGCAGATGAGTGTTTGGAGATATTACAAAGGACGTGGACCGAACAACATAGAAGTGAAGGTCACTTCTCCTTTTTACCTCGGGTGTCTGATGCAGGAGCATCCGGCAACAGCAGGACAATCGGGCATCAACCAGATTTTCTAAGTAATTTGTTTTATTTACCAAGGCAAAGTTGGATATGGGGGTCGCAAAATCACGACCCCAAAGGCAGCGGCAAAGCAAAGGCAGGTTTTGTAGTGATATCGCGATGTCTTTATCGACAAAGGCGTAGGGAGAGATTCCGTCATGATATCGTGATGCTTTTATGGCAATGGTGAAGGCAGAAGGAAGACCGAGGCAAGGTGGAAATTGATCGTGATATCGTGACGTCGCGATATCATGACGTCGAGATGTCGCGACATTTTGGCGGCAGCAAGGTGAAGGGAAGTATTCATCACGATATCGTGATGTTGCAATGTCACAACGTTTTGGTGGTAGCAAGGTGAAGGGGAGTTCTCGTCGCGATATCGCGACGTCGTGATGTCGTGACGTTTTTATGACAGCAAGGCGCAGGGGAGTTTTCATCACGATATCACGATGTCACGATATCGCGACGTCGCGATGTTTATGCAGCTAAGGTTTGGAGGGGATTTTGGTCATGATTTCGTGACCTTATCAGCAGACGAAGGCAAGGTGCCAGTTTGGTCGGGATATCATAACATGTCTCGATATCGCGACATGTCACGATTTCACGGTCGATTGAAGACAATTCAAAATTTGACACGTGGACAGACCACGCACGCAGGACAAGAGACAGCTGTTGCAGACAAACACTCTGACAAAGTGATGGTTGTAGGGGAAGGACCAAGGAACTGCGTGCTTTCATGGTGGATCAGGGAGTTGGTTATTTATGAAGAGAAAATTTAAGACTCAGCGGGGGAAGCCAATTTTGGCAGGTTTTGTTTAAAATATTCAGGCAGGTGGGTAATTAATGAGAGAGGGGGCCAAGACCTCGATAAAACGGGGAAAATTGTAATAGATCAAGGATGGTGGGGATTGGAAGGTCAGAAAAAGAGAGAGTGTGCGTAGGGAATTACCAGACAAGCTCTGGTTCTTGTAAGCCTGCGGGTTGTTGCTCTGTTTGTGTAAATGACATCAGATTAATCGAAGAATTTTTTTTTTTTTTTGGGTTTTACGTGTGTTTGACACTCCCGTCCCCGTCACTCAAGGTCCCTCTATTTCGATGTAGTAGCTTGAGGAGGCAACATTTTTTGACCTCAGGCTATTCTATCAGTGCCCACAGTAGGGCTCGACCCTTTGTCTAGTTATGTTGTTTATTCACCCTTTTAATGGCTAGTTTTGTTTTTTGTCTCAGGCCTCATCTTTACAATATTTATTATTTGGGTGGCCTTGCACCCTAAGTTGTGATTTTTCTAGCTCCCTTTTTATTGTAATCTCTCTTATTTTTATTGAATATAATTGTTGGTTCTAATAAAAAATGAAAGGTAGACAAATTGACCTCATGCCCTGCATTGCATCAAAAACAAAATAAAATCAAAATACACCATTAACAGGGATCAAACCCAGGTCACCCACGTGACAGGCGAGAATACTTACCACTATACTACAATGATTTATTATGGTTTATGCTTGGCTAAATTCTATTTAATGTCTGATCAGTTAATTTAATCACAACAAGGGAATTGTGTGATGTGAAGAGTGTGTGACATGGCATCATCAGAGCATTTTAGAATTCTCATAATTAATGATATCTAAAATGAGCGGATACTCCCATTCCTATTCTTTTTTTGCATACAAAAATTTCATAATCTTAAATCCACTATGAGTTAACAATATCCTAATCCTTGAGGGAATCAAACCGATACAAACCATTCACAAGTACTTAGCTGATACCAATTGGTCTATCCCTTTCTAGGCTAAAAAAATTGTTAAGGTAAAGCATGGGTCTTTATAAGAAGCCTTGGTCTCATTTGAAATTGGATTTCTTGAATGAAAATCCATACTTACCACTACAATAACCCTTTCAGAGCTTCTTATTCCTATTCTTATTCTAAAAATTATTAATATTTTGATAACCTATGTGTAGCCTCTATTGGGGGCCACTCCCACTACGAAAACAAAATATTACATTGCTCTCATTACATTTCTAACAAGTTAATTAAAGCATATTTAATTGTATTTTTATAGATATTCTTCATCTTTCTTAAACTGCTAAGTTTCCACAACCAACTCCTTTTATATCAAATACCTTAAAAAATATAGATTCTATCAAGATGAAATTCAACACTACAAATGGCTAAAATATTTTTTTCTAAGATTCTATATCTAAAATTTGGACAGACTGCCTTGGATTCGTGGCGGCTATCGATTCCACCATGTAAATTCAAAAAAAAAAAAAAAAGATTCTATATAAAAATATCTTGTCTATAACAACCTCACAATTTTGTAATACCTTTTTTTAGGGTTTTTATTCATTCACCTAATATTCCAAGTTATTATGTTCATTGTTTTTATTTTATTTTATTTGTGGGTTTAGCTCCATTCTTGCTAACACTTGTGATATTTGCTTTTTTTATATCAATATCCCTTTGTGTTTCTTTTTATCTTTGTTTTTGCTTCTTGGTTATTCCTCTCTTTTCTTGATTTCCAGCAATACTTTCCTCTTCATCAATCTTATCACATTTCTCATACTCAGACTTATCATATTTAGGTTTACCTTGTTCTAAAGGATCAAAAGTGAAAGGAAAAACCTCAAAAGCACAATCTTCTTTATGTTGCCCTAAAAACCCTAAAGTGCAAGGATGCTCTTTTGTAGCAATTACCTTCTTATTCTACCTTAAAAACCCTAAATTGTTATGGGTTTCCTCAAACCTCAATTCTAGATTATTTTGCTCTTGAAACCTTAAAGTGCAAGGATGGCTTCTTCACCATTTTCACTTTTATTACCTAAATAGGATTCGATACTACTTGAGGAAAATGAGGATGATTTACCTAGAATAAACTTGACCTCTTTTGTTGTTTTTATTTTGGGTTTTATCTCCACATCTTCTTTTGTATCTTTAATTCCTTATGAACTTGCCAAATGATATTGTAGATAGGATTTATTTACCTCTTCTTTTGGAGTGGAATATCCTTGATCTGATATAGCTTCTATTATTGTATGATTTCCTTGATTCATATTTAAGTTTATCTCATGGATAGAGTTTTTATCTCTTCTTAATAATTTTTACTTTGAAAAATCTTGCCATATGTCCAATCTCAAAACAATGGTGGCAACAAAATGTAATATTTTTATAATCTACTTGTTGATATCATTCTCTTGATTCATATTTAATCTTAATGGATTGTGGAAAAGGTTTTAAAATATCCATAGCAACACATACTCAATTATATATAGCATGCTTTCTCTCCTTAGTTTTTGGTCCTTCCTTGATGAATTCCCCTATGGTATTTCCAATATTCTTCAAAACATATTTATTTATAAGTTGATATGGAAGTCCAAAAAGCCTAACCCACACTGGAAGCTTCTTAAAAGTTTCTATCTCAACAAAAAAAAATTCATTCCATGGTCTCAAATAAAGTGCATCTCTTCCCCTAAACCATAGGCCACCAACCATTATTTTATCCCTAGTTTCTAAACTGGAAAAAATGATGAAGAAAAAATCTTTGGGAAGAAAAGTCATGAAATAATTTGAATTCAATCCCCACTTCCACTTGATCCAATTTTGAATCTCCAAAAACCCTAGCCATGATCTATGGAACTTACATATTAACCCTCTACTTTTAAGAACCATTATATCATGCTCAATCATCTCATCCTTGATACTTAATTTTGGTGTAAAATATACTACCTGGATTGAACTTGCCATGTATTCACACTTTTGCTTATCTCCAACTTGGGCCTTCATACTTCCAACTAGAGCATTTTGATTTCTATCTAGTTCATCCTGAATTCCCATTAGGGCTTTCAAATATGATTTTCCTTCCACAATATCTAGTGGAGTACGCTCTTGGCTTGCTATTCCTCTATGCTCACACTTGTTGCTAATCCTAGCTTGCACTCTCTCTCGCATCACACTTGCTCCTAGATTGCACTCCCTCTTGGCTCACAATTGTCTATATCTATTTTTTTTTATCGATATTCCTTCGTTTTAGTGATCTTTTGGGAATAATATTCCATGCATTCGTGTTAAGATTTTAAAGTATTGATGCACTCTAGATGAACCTATTGCTCTTTTGCAATAACCAAATCTAGGCTCGCACTCCCTCTTAGTTTGAACTTTCTTTTGGCTCGCACTCGCTCTTGGCTTACACTCTCTCCTACCTCCCACTCACTCCCAAATTTTAATCCCTCTTGGATCACAATTGCCCTTATATATTTTTTTGTTGGTGTTCCTTTGCTTCAATAATGTTTTTGGAAATAATTTTCTACACATTCATGGTAAGGGTTTGAAGGATTGATGCACTATGGATGAACCCATCACTCTTCTTCCATGATTGATTTTCAGCTCACATTGGTTTACATTACCTCTTTGATATCATTCAATATTGGTTTGCACACTCACTTCCAGCTCGTGCTTGCACTCAATACTGCACTTATTTTAGCTCACACTCACACTCACTTTTGATTGCACTCACTCACACTTGATTTCAGTTGCCCTTACACTCATTTTTGGTTGCATTTACTTGCACTTGCTTCTAGTTGCACTCACTCCCAACTCATGCTCATAATCACTGCGACACTTACTACCGCATCACACTTACACTTGTTGCTACACTTACTCCCAACTCACAACTGCACTCGCTATTGCATTTACTCCCAACTCACACTCGCACTCACAACTGTGCTTACTCTCGACTTGTGCTCTCACTCATTGTTGCCTTATTCTAAAAATTATTAATTCTTAAAAAAATATTATTTTCTTTACTTCTAGATTTTTTTCACTCATTCATTCTCTACAGTGTTGTATACCTTCATAATAACCAAACAGGTTTTAAAGGTTGATTTTAACAAAAAAGAGTTAAATAACAATACTTATATATGTTTTAAATAAATATCTTGTCTCATTTAATAATAAATATTGTTACCATTAATTTGAGATAAATATTATATTAGGAGGATCTCGTAACTACGTATTAGATGAGCATTATAGTGTAAAAGTTAAAAATTTAAATTTATAATATTAATTTATTATTAGATTATTTCAATAGATCTTGAAATTTATTGATGCATATTATAAAAATCTTGAAGTTAAGGGTTTCAAATTCATGTTCTCAAATTCTATGTGTATATGTAACATCTTCAATAATAATAATAATAAAATATAGTAATGGTAGTAGGGATTGAGACAATCATATTGAATTGAACTACACTAAGATATTTTATTTTTTAAGTTAAATTTTTAATATAAACCAACAATATGTATATGCAACCTTGGATGATTTGGTAAATTTTTTAATATTTAAACAAGGACATAAACTAACTTAGTGTACTTTCAACAAAGGAGGATTATTTAACTAGGCAGGATAATGGCATTGGAGGTAAAAAGCAATAATGTTCAAGTTTGACTCTCAGCATACATAGCTTTTTAGGTCAAATCCCTTTGCTCTTTACAAGACTAATAAAATGATCATACATAATTAATATTAATTGATAGTTTATGATCTTCTCTTCTTAATATTAATTGGTATTTTGTGATATTCTCTTCTTGCAAGACTAATAAAATAATTATACATAATTAGCTTCCTTGCATCCTGAAATACTGAAGATATTTATGATCTTCTCTTCTTACAAGTAGCATATTCAACAACCAAGGGTTTGGCAAGTGCACCCTTAGAATAGTGAGAAGAATAAAAATCAATACCAAGTGAAGCAATTCCTTGATGCCCATTTACCTATCCATACTTTTCATTGCAAGAGATGTGATAAGGGGGTGGCATCCTACTCCAAAGATGCTAATTATAATTCAAATAGGAAAGGATGACCATATCAATTAGGACATAATTTGAAAGAAAATGGTATTGTTTTATTTGACTATGACACAACCATTCTAAGGCCAAAACAAATGGCTAGCTCTTTGAATCTATAGAAGATGAAGGGAATCAAATGACTACTTGTAGGAGAACAATGACCATGACAAAGGTAGGTGTAGAAAAATAGATAGAGAGGAGGAAAAATAGAAGATGGTGCTTATTTAAAAAAAAAAATTCCTCCAAAGGAGAATTCAAACTAGTCATTATGAGAAAAATACAAATTGCTTTAATTAATTATTGCTTATTTTTTCAAAAAATACTTATGAAGCTCTAAATAAGATGTCACCCTTTGACTTGAAATAAGGATTGAAGGAACCAAAAGAACCTTCTATGTGACCAAACAATGTTGCTCCATACACACTTTGATACCATGTTGGAATTCACAATATTTTTTAGAAATGAATAGAAGCAAACTATTAACTCAAATATTATAAAAATTACATAGAGGATGTATGGAAAATATTTTCGGGTACTCATAGACACCATATACAATCACCATCCATAAATTTTAATGCACAACACTCTTATAATAAAATGAGTAATGGGAGGGGGTATTTATACCCATACCAAAATCCTAAATACATAATAAATTTTAACCTAAGATGACTAAATAAGAGGAATTTAGGTTAATTAAAAGTTATAAATAAGGTTTAACCATAACAAGGTTAACCATGACCTGCAAGGCTTATATAATAAAATATTATAATTAGTTAATATGTTGTAAAATGAAATACCCTTAGGCCTATCCAATACATCATATAATGTTAGCCTTGGCCATGAATCAAAATATAATTTTAACATATATGGCCTTTGAATATCCTTCATGATAGCATACACAAGGACAATAGTTTGATATCACATTTTTATTAAATAAATGATAACAATTTTCTTTGCTAGATAGCATCCCATATCAAATGACCTATATAAATAACATCATGATTTTTAGATATCCCAATTGACACTGATGACAACCTAGCTTGGAACTTCTTGACTAAGCATGAAGGCCCATCATGTTGCTAGATAACCTCTCAAACATATTTGAATAAAAGACCCTTCACTAGAATATTTTTGTAGCACGTTATGTTTGCTTCAAAATTTACAAACTCAAGATGGCATAACATGCATTTTCTTCATTAGTATGTCATTTACATGACTTATTCTCAACTTCATGTACAACATATTTATATTTCAATTCACATGCATAAAATTACAAATGATATTCCTAGATGAAACATACATCTATTCATCAGATAACTATATTTTTTTACTTCATAATAGCCTTATTCTGCCTTTAAAATGGCTTTATTATGGATGGCCTAACACATGCTATTCTAGATGTATTGCATTATTTGGATAGCATTTATGTAATATTAATAATATCAATGACCATTTTTAAACTCTCATTCATATCTATATTGATGTATTTTTCAACACATCAATGTTAATGCATAGCCTTTGACAACATGCAATCGATGGAATGGCTTATTTATGGAGGAAAACTCAAATGTCTCTTTGCATACTTGAACAACATTGTAGCTACATGGCATCCAATATTTCATAATGTAAAAAAAGCAATAATAATATGGACAATAAACATATTCTTCTCCATAACTAAGTCAAAAATATATGATAAATAATATGTAACCTTATTCATATAACATTCCAATCATTACTCCATGCTCATAAACAAGTAGGCAAAACATTGCATATCCTCAAATATTTTTACCTATTATATAATGGTGGAATTTACCTCTAAATGGTGTTCTCTTGATGCAGGAGCATCCGGAGGTAGCAGATCAATCTTGCATCAACCAAATTTTCTTAAGTGTTACCAAAATTTTCCTTCTAAAGTGTTTGGCAGGAACAAGGCGGAAGTTGGAGGAACAAGGCAGAAGTTGGAAGAAAAAGGTGAAAGTTGGGGGGAGTCACGAAATCGCGACATGTCGCAAAATCACGACTCCAATACGATGAGACATAGGCGAGTTTCGTCATGATATCGCGACGCGCGATATCGCGACAATAATTTGGAGGCTAAGGCAAAGGGCAAGTTTCGTCGTGATATCGCGACGTACGATATCGCGACATGTCGTGATATCGCAACAATAATTGGAGGCTAAGGCAAAGGGCAAGTTTTGTCACGATATCGCGATGCGCGATATCGCGACAGCAAAGGGAGTGCAGGTTGAGAAGGCAAAGTCAAAGGCGGAGAAGAACTAAGGCGTGGCGGAAGATGGGCTCGAAGGCAAAGTCAGAAATGGTCGCGATATCGCGACCATTTCTCGCGATAGGAGGCAAAGGCAAAAATGGTCACGATATCGTGACCATTTCTCGCGGTAGGAGGCAAAGGCAAAAATGGTCGCGATATCGCGACGTCACGATATCTCGTGGCAGGAGGCAAAGGCAAAAATGGTCGCGATATCGCGACAAAAATTGAAAAGCTTGGCACAAGGGCGCGGAGGTCGCGATACCGCGACATGTCGCGATATCGCGACCAGTTGAAGGCTGCCACGTGGATTAAGATTTCATGGCCAATTGAAGACAAATTTAAAATTGGACACGTGGACGGCGCGCACGCAGGAAAAGAGACAGCTGTTGTAGACAAACTTTCTGACAAAGCGACGGTTGTAGGTGAAGGACCAATGAACGGCGTGCTTTCATGGTGGATCAGGGAGTGGGTGATTTACGAAAGGAAAATTTAAATCTCGATGGGGAAGGCCAATTTTGGAGGTTTTTGTTTAATATTTTCACGCAGGTGGGTCATTAATGACCTAGAGGGCCGAGACCTCGATAAAAACTCGAAATTTGTAAGAGATCGGGACGGTGGACTGGAAGGTCGAGAAAGAGAGAGAGAGTGTGCGAGGAAAATACCAGGGGATCTCTGGTTATTGTATGCCTGCGGGCTATTTTATCAGTGAATGTAAACGTAATAGATTTAAATCAAGATATTTTATGCATTTACGAGTGTTTGTGACTTTGGGCTATAACTCTGTTTACGTAAATGTGTGTTTGACTTTCCTTGTCCGCCATCAGTGGTATCAGAGTCGAAAGTTCCTGAGTGTGTGACAGATCGTCGGACGTGAGGCAGTCGCACCAGGATCTATGGGAAGGCTCATGGAAAGTGAATAGAATGCCTCCGAGAAGAAACCCCATTGGCGGGAGAGGCATGGCAGCAGTAGATTTTTGAGCTTTACAGCGGCAAGTTCAGGCCCTGCAAGAAGAACTGCACAGAGGACACGAACCAAGAAGAGATGCAGATAGTGAAGACGAAGTAGAGGAAGAAGAAAATCAGTTTGAAGAAGAAGAGGAAGCTATAGATCCGGCACAAGCTAGGTTGTACAGGGCCATATCTCAGATTGGGAAGAGGTCGAAGATGGAAGTTTCCACGTATTCCGGGAACCTGGATCCGGAGGAGTTGATTGACTGGATAAATGACCTGGAAGAATACTTCGAGTATGATGAAGTTGAAGATCCCGAGAGGGTCAGATTTGCCAAAACTAAATTAAAAGGTCATGCCAGCATATGGTGGAAGGGAGTACAGCTGGAACGGAACAGAAGAGGAAAAGAACGGATAACAAGATGGGAACGGATGGCAGAAAAATTAAAAAGACAGTTTATTTCGACAGATTATGAGTTGGATCTGCTAAGAAAAATGCAGAGTTTGAGGCAGATGAATAAAACTGTCCAAGAATACACGGAGGAATTTTATAAAATCTCCATCAGAACCGGCCATTTAGAAGCAAGCAAGGAAAAGGTGGCCCGTTATATTAATGGGTTGAGACCCAGTGTCCAGGAAGAGCTGAGCTTAGTTCGGGTGAGCACCATCGAAGATGCTTACCAGTTTGCTCTGAAAGTTGAAGAAAAACTGAACAGAAGGTTTGAGAGCAAACAAAGAGGAAGAGGGCACGGAGAAAAGACTGGTGGAAGAAAAGAGGAAGGAAAGGAGGAGAAGAAAGAAGAGGCTAGCAGCAGCCGGGATCAGAAGGAAGATGAAGAACCCAAACCGCAAGTTCAGAACAATGGCTACCCAAGAGGAAGAGGTAGATCTGGACATGGGTATGGAAGAGGAGTGTTTCGGGGAACATGTTTCCACTATGGAGAAGAGGGGCATCGGGCATATGAGTGTCCCCAGCACCCCGAGAGAGTGAACAAGAAACAAGTGGGTCCTGCCAGAGTTGTTGTGGCAGCGAAAGATGCTGAATCAGAACATTCTGAAGAAGCTGAGAAGGGAGAAGCCATGATCGTGAGGAGAACCATGCTGATTGATGAAGACAAACCTGAGTAGAGGAGAAGCCTGTTCCGCACACGGTGCAAAAGTGCAGGCAAAGTCTGTAATGTTATTATAGACAATGGGAGTACAAATAACTTAGTCTCCGAGGAGATGGTTGCTAAGTTACAGCTGGAGAGAAAGAGACACCCGCATCCATACCGGATTGCGTGGTTGCGGAAGGACCACAGAGCATGGGTCCATGAACAGTGTTTAGTCACGTTCCAGATTGGGAGATACCAGGATGAGGTCCTGTGTGATGTTTTCCCCATGGATGCTTGCCATTTGCTGTTAGGGAGGCCATGGCAGTTTGATCGGAGTGCGGTGCATGATGGTCATGCAAATACTTACTCCTTGATGAAAGATGGAGTGCGCCACAAATTAAAGCCATTATAGACAGTGGATGAGAAGGTGTGCAGCAATGCCAGAATTTGTCTGGTAGAGGGCAAAAATTTTTGCCAGGAGACGGGATTTGAGCAGGTTGCAAAGGCAGATGAGTGTTTGGAGGTGTTACAGAAGACGCGGACCGAACGACACAGAAGTGAAGGTCACTTCTCCATTTACCTCGGGTGTCTGATGCAGGAGCATCCGGCGGTAGCAGATCAATCTTGCATCAACCAAATTTTCTTAAGTGTTACCAAAATTTTCCTTCTAAAGTGTTTGGCAGGAACAAGGCAAAAGTTGGAGGAACAAGGCAGAAGTTGGAAGAAAAAGGTGAAAGTTGGGGGGAGTCGCGAAATCGTGACTCCAAAAGCTACGACGAGACATAGGCGAGTTTCGTCGTGATATCGCGATGCGCGATATCGCGACAATAATTGGAGGCTAAGGCAAAGGGCAAGTTTTGTCGCGATATCACGATGCACGATATCACGACAGCAAAGGGAGTGCAGGTTGAGAAGGCAAAGTCGAAGGCGGAGAAGAACTAAGGCATGGCGAAAGATGGGCTCGAAGGCAAAGTCAGAAATGGTCGTGATATCATGACCATTTCTCACGACAGGAGGCAAAGGCAGAAATGGTCGCGATATCGCGACCATTTCTCACGGTAGGAGGCAAAGGCAAAAATGGTCACGATATCGCGACGTCGCGATATCGTGACAAAAATTGAAAAGCTTGGCACAAGGGCGCAGAGGTCGCGATACCGCGACATGTCACGATATCACGACATGTCATGATATCACGACTAGTTGAAGGCTGCCACGTGGATTAAGATTTTGTGGCCAATTGAAGACAAATTTAAAATTGGACACGTGGACGGAACGCGCGCGGGAAAAGAGACAGCTGTTACAGACAAACTTTCTGACAAAGCGACGGTTGCAGGTGAAGGACCAATGAACGACGTGCTTTCATGGCGGATCAGGGAGTGGGTGATTTACGAAAGGAAAATTTAAATCTCGACGGGGAAGGCCGATTTTGGAGGTTTTTGTTTAATATTTTCATGCAGGTGGGTCATTAATGACCTAGAGGGCCGAGACCTCGATAAAAACTCAAAATTTGGAAGAGATCGGGACGGTGGACTGGAAGGTCAAGAAAGAGAGAGAGAGTGTGCGAGGAAAATACCAGGGGATCTCTGGTTATTGTATGCCTACGGGCTATTTTATCAGTGAATGTAAACATAACAGATTTAAATCAAGATATTTTGTGCATTTACGAGTGTTTGTGACTTTGGGCTGTAACTCTGTTTACGTAAATGTGTGTTTGAATTTCCTTGTCACCGTCATCTCTTTAGCAACTAATGTACAACCTCCTCTAAATAAGACCTTTGTCTTGTTCAATAAGGTAGATAATATTGGAGGATTACTTTCATTATGCCTCTTCAAAACACATGACTAGTTAACAAAAGAATGCAATAAAAATAGAAAATATCCATTGCCTTGGCATCCTCTCAATTTGGTATCTTGATCTTGAAATATGTTATAAAATATTGCTTTGATACAACTAATGGACTAGAAAGAGTTCTAGAAAAATTATATTATAAAAAAAATGTCATATTTGTACAAACAAGTTTGACTTGGTTGTCATAACAAACTGCAACTAGCTCATATATGGGTGTAACACATTAACACTCTATTAAACATTATTTAAGTGATGTTATATCCTAATAGGGTCTTATAAGAATTTTATTAAAACCTTTGTTTGTATTAAATTTTATATTAATCCACTATTAGAAGTGTCACTATCTCTTATTCCAAACAACTTTAGTGGTTTTCATCTAAGATTCATATCTAGATTGTTCAAATTCCACTATTAAGTGTTATATGAAAGTTCTGGAGATCCTTTGAATCTTTAAGAAATAATTATCCATAAATCATATGGTTGTAGTAGAAAAGGGTTATGTGTTTGTTTTTCTATTCTATTTAATATTTCTATATTCGAGCGAAAAAATTACATTTTTTCTGGGAGCAAGTGAGAGTTGAGAGTGAGTGAATGTCATGAGTAAACCTCATATTTTCTTGTTTTATAAATCAAGTGTTGTAAGTGTAAACAAGAAGCAACTATGATGAGGAATCAAGCGTGATTAGAGGAAGCAAGAGCAATCAAGGAGTAAGCACCACCTTTTCTTGTTCTAGATATTTGGTGAAAATAAAAAAATAAAGGATTCTTATAAGGAAATATTAGGTTGCAGGGTGGAAATTTCATTTTAGAAAGTACCAACTAGATGTAAATATGCCATGGCTAAAAATATAGAAGTTGTAGGGATAAGAGGCATGTGAATCTATCACAAACCCTATCCAAGTAGTATATGTTACACCAAAAGTGATCATCAAGGATGAGATGATCAATCATGACATAATGGTTCTTAAAATTAAAGATTTAATATATAAGTCTTATAGATTCTAGCAAGGCTTTTGAAAGATTCAAAATTAAAAATTGGAGATTGAAATAAAATTATTCCATGAATTTTCTTCTAAAAGGATTTTTCTTCATTGTCATCTTTAGTTCAAAAATTAGGGATAAAATAATGGATAATATCCAATGGTTTAGGGGGATATATGCATTAGATTTAAGACCATAGACTAATATTTTTTTGTATATAGAAACTATTAAAAGGATTTTGTCATATCATTAATTGGATAATATCTTAGACCTGGGTCTCCATATATCCATAAAAAATCTTAGTCTAATTATTAAGATGATTTTGTAACATATCATTAATTTTGTACTTTTAATTATGTTATGGCAGGATTATAGGGTTTAACCCTCATTTTCTTAAAATAAGATACAATAGATTATTATTTTTAGTTAATTTAAGTAATTTTATTTCTATGCCATGGAATCCTAGTTTAGAAGTAAAAAATGAATGAATTTTATTCATAAGACCATGCCTCAAGCCTTTTGAAGCTAGCATCATTAAAATTATAATACCTATTTTATTTGGATTAAAAATTTATAGAGTGAATGAATAATGAGGTTTTAAAGAATGTTGATAATAATATAGGTGAGATTTTTTTATTTTTTTATTAGGTTGAAGAAGGGGCTTTGAAAGGCTCTCCAAACCTTTTACAACCAACTTGGAGAGAAAAGAAAAGAAGCTCAGAAGTCTAACATTATAAAGAATAGCAAGGATCCATCCAACAAAAATGGATCTGAAAGAACGATCAACAAAATCTTAAAAGCTAACAACAAAAGAAAAAAACACCAAGGAAGATAGAGAAATAGAGACCCAAAATTATAATACCTATTTTATTTGGATTAAAAAATTATAGAGTGAATGAATAATGAGGTTTTAAAGAATGTTGATAATAATATAGGTGATATTTTTTTATTTTTTATTAGGTTGAAGGGGTTTTGAAAGGCTCTCCAAACATTTTACAACCAAATTGGAGAGAAAAGAAAAGAAGCTCAGAAGTCAAACATTATAAAGACTAGCAAGGATCCATCCAACAAAAAGGGATCTAAAAGAAGGATCAAAAAAAATTTAAAATCTAACAACAGAAGAAAAAAACACCAAGGAATACAGAGAAATAGAGACCCAAACACAACCTTTCCTATGCAACCTCCTCTTCAGGGGATTCCATCATAGCACTAGAACCACAAATCCAATATATTTTTCTTGAGATCTCCTAGAAGAAGAGCAACATCATCAAAATAATTAGAAATCCTCTTATTGACCATAAACATGGAGATGATGAGATTGTTCAAGCTTAGAAAAGTGTTCTTTAGTCTCAATTGAGAATCCAAAGACCCAAATAAAGCTTTTTTCCTAATCGAGGAGTCACCACATTGCTTCACTTTATTTAGGGAAAAAGTCCAAGATTTCTTTTTTATTGGAGAGATCGGGATAAACTCCCAAGAATTCTCCAAATTTCGGTCTAAAATGACATTGAGTGACATCCCCTCTTCTTTCTCAGCTCTTGAATTTAGGTATTTATAATACCTATGGATCTCCTCTTTACCTCTGGATATTGCATCCATATCTACCCCCTGACTAGGTTCCTTTTTGACCAAAACATCTCCTTTCCACATATTAGCACTACCAGGCTTCTTCCCTCTTTCCATCAAGGGGGTACACTAGAAAGATAAATTTGAAGACTCCATCAAAGGAAGAACATCAAAAACATGATAGGAAAAAATATCCTTTATCCTTGGGTCTCTCCCATAGATATCCCAAGGGGAATTACAAGATTTAAGGTCTAGCAAATAAATCATTCATTTCCACAAAGGAGATATGAGTGAGATCGTAGGGAAACCTTTCCCTCAAAACTATAAGGGCTTCCTAATGGATACCAAGATTTTCCATGGATTCAACAACTCTATTTCCTTCCTTGTACACATGTTTGACCTAGGATTTTTCTAGAAGTTGAATACTCTATTTTGCTTCCTCAATGAAGTCTTCAATATTATAGCCAAGAGGTTGAGATCCTTTCATGGTGTTGACTATATTTAGAGTTTCTCCTTCTATAATAACCTTCTTGATATTTATCCTTTCCAGATTTTTTACTCCTTGAAAAAGAGCTCTTGCTTCAACAAATTGGCTCATTTGAATTTCTAGGTTTTTTGCAAAGGCAAGAATAATTTATTCTTTATCATTTTTTATTACTCCACCTGCCCCTAAGATTCTAGGATTCCCCTTAGTAGCCCCATAAAAATTAAGCTTTATCCACCTTGGAGGTGGGGGTATCCATTTGACCTAGGAATGATCACTCTTGCTTGGCTTTGTCACCTAAATAATCCTCTTCAAAAGGTTGAGATTATCAACAATTTGAGTTTCAACCTCACTTTCCCATTCATTATTAAAGGGGATGACTGAGATATTTTTTATTAGAGCATCAAATATTCTTATTCATATCGACTCAAGATCCCTTTTCACATTCTTGAAAGCTTTTTTATTATGTTCCTTCCAAATCACCATAGGAAATAAGGATAATCCAGATTCCATAAAGTACATGACCACTTACTTTTGAGGGGAGGGTCCCATTGACAACACATATCTGCAATGTTATTGGAAGTCACCCAATAAACATCAAAGCTTCTAAGGAGAAAGTTAAATGCCTTATGGAAAAAGGGGTAATCCAAAAAAATATGATGAGTGTCTTCCCCTTTGACTTCACATAGGTAGCATCTATTCAGGATGACCAATGCTCTTTTCTGAAGGTTATCAATTGTAAGAATATTGTTCTAAAAAGCTAGCCAAAAGAAGAAATTAATTTTTGAAGTGAGATTTTTCAACCAAATATATTTAACCAGGAACCATCGCTCATGCTCAACCTCTACCACATAGTATGTTGATTTGACTAAGATTAGACCATTTTTCTACTCCTTCCTATTGGCATAAAAACTCACAAGATGTATTATACATGAAAGGAGTACAATAATTTTAACACTTCCATATTAGAGAATCTTCTACAACAAAGCTCATAATATATTGGGTTCTTAATAATTTGGAGAGTTCTCTAATGGCCTGCTCCTCTCTAGGATCTAAACACAGGATGTGTATAGGTTTCCACTCTTTTCTTCCTTCTATCCCTTCTATAAAGTCCAAGCATTTGGATCTAAAGATTTGGGTAGTGATTGGTTCTAGAACTACTAGATCAAGATTGTTAATTGTTGGAAATTTGAGGTATTTTATGTTGTCATTGATGTCATATGGATCACATTGAGTTTTGGTGGCCAAAGTATTTCATAAATAAGAATTTATGATATTTTGGAAAGCATGAATATATACAGGGTTTTTGTGAAAACCAAGGTAGGCAAAATAAAAGGTTTTATTTAAAACCATGGATGGCAGATTTGAAATGGGTTTTTCTTAAAACCTAGGTTGGCTTTTCGTTTTGTCAAAAAAGGTGCCCCGGTGATGGAGATATTTAATTTTAAATATTTAAGTCTAAATTTTAATTATTTAAAATTTAAATTTAAATTTAAAATTAAAAGTTAATTTATAGTGTCGATGTCAAAAGAAATGAGGGGGCATATAATATTAAAGTTTAATTTATAACACCAACGTCAAAAGAAAGGAGGAAGGCATATATAAATATGCCACCAAATGCTTTTATTTATTCCCCATGTCCTCGATGATGGTGATGCGTTTGAATTGCTAAGGAAGCGAAAGGTGCCAGCATGTTAAAGAGTGTGCAAAGGGTTTTCGTTCGAAGAAGGAGCAAAGGCATCACAACTCGTTCGAATCTAGCAGAGAAAGGAGGCAATAAAAGTAAGGGAGGTCCCTTACCAAGCACCATAGGCGCTTGTGGCCTAGCGGCAAGAGGAAGGTGCATAAGGTGTTGAAGCGCCAACAGATCCGAAGTTCGAATCCCATCGAAGCTAGTTTTGCAAAGTGAAAGGGAGGACTCTTTTGGCACACATGGTGTTTGAGGACACACTTGGAGCAAACAAATAGAAGGTTTGCACTCACTATTCTATGTGAGCGGTTGGCTCACGTGGTTGTTGGCACCGCGGTTAGAGTGGTGCAGGGGCAATGACCGGGGATAGAATCCCGCTGAGGACAAAGGTAAGTTAATAATTTTTTCTAATATTTTATTTTTCTAAGGTTGCCCTAGGAGAGATAAGGGTTGTGATGCATGTTGAGAAAAAGAGATATTTTTAGTGATTTTCCTTTTAGAAGTATATCATATTATATATCGTTGGAAATATTATTTCGAGGGCTATTTGATTAACTTGCTTAGAGGGAGAAATAAGGTGTATGTAAAGAGATATTTCTATTTTTGTAAAAGGGTTCAAAAGTGAAGGTTGTTTTGTTATTTTTCAAAAGTGATTAATTCTTTCATAAGGGGACATGATGCATTTTGTTGAGTAGGAGTGATAAGGTGTTAATTGGATATTGTTGTTATGATATTAATCATGATCTCTAACCCTTTTTGAAATTTGAAAAAAAAGTTTGTTGAGTGTGGCAGATTTCCAAAGAGGTTTCTTCATCTTCATAAAAGGTATGGGCACATTATCCTATTGATTGATTATGGTGGTTGATTTCTAAAATATCATTGGAGAGAAAATGATTGATTGTGGTTTCCTTTTCGAAAGTGGTTGGTTGAATGCTTCAAGGTTTTCTGGTTTGAGAGTTGTGTTTAAACCTTGTTTTATAAGCATAGTTGTTGAAGCCCATTGGTTATGCAAAGAACTTGAAAATAACATGAGTATCATTGTTATGTGAGATTTATGGTTGAGCATTGTTGGAAACATTTGAGTTGGTTGATACATGCTTGGACTAGGGTTTGTGAGAAAGAGTTGTCCCTTGTGATGAATGGTTGAGTTGAGTTGATTGTGCCTAGTCAAGTGATTGTGAGAAGTGATTGTTCAAATTCCATAAAATAAACTATTCTATATTCTAATTTGAGTTGAGTTTAAGTTGAGAAAGAAATTGAGATTAGAACATATTGAGTCTCTAACAATTCTCCTTATGCTTCTATGAGATTGCCTTGAGTTGAGAAAGATATTGTATTTGAGTATAGAACATATTGAGTCTCTAACAATTCTCTTTATGCTTCTATGAGATTGATTTGAGTTGAGATCATTGTGGATCATAGTTGTCATCCTTTGAAGAGTGTATTACCATTCATTGTTGAGTTCATCTTTGAGCCTTGTCTTCATAGATTTGTGGATGAGATTTAAGTACTACTTGAGTATGATTGATTGAGCCTTTGAGAAGGCTTTTGGGATAGAATTTTGGACAGATTTATGAATAGTTTTTGACAGATTTTGAGCAAGTTCTGTGTGAGCTTGTTGAGAAAATTTGGACAAGTTATGTGTGACCTTGTTGAGAAGATTTGGACAAGTTCTGTGTGAGTTTTTTGAGCAGATCAGTGGAGTACCTAGTTGAGCAGATTAGTGGATTACCTACCTGAGAAAATCAGTGTGTTGCCTAGCTGAGCATATCAGTAGATTGCCTACCTGAGCAGATCAATGTGTTTCCTAGCTGAGCAGATCAGTGGATTGCCTTCCTGAGCAAATTAGTGTGTTGCCTAGCTTTGAGCAAATGAAATTAATCATTGTATTGGATAAGGATCCTTATTTTTGTGTGATATATTATAAGGATATTATCTTTTGGAGTACCCCACATTGGAGGAACCACATTAAATCTTGTGTCTCAACTGTGTGTGGTGACTTGTGCTCTTGCTTACTATTGCTATCTGAGTTATTAATGCACACTGCTATATTTAGTTATTGCAATTAAGGACATTAATTGATATTGGTTTGGAAAGAAAGTAAAAAGTGGGCACTATACTATTCACCCCCCTCTCAGTATAAGCTTGTGTTCTTCATTAATAAGGGAAGAATCTGATATCCAAGGATCTCTCCAAAAATGTGAAGATATACTCTAGGTAAGTTCATCCAAAATAGGCCAACTAATATGAAATGAAGATATACTATGCACACTTGTTGCCATGGATATTTCAAAACCTTTATCAAAATTCACTAACATTAAATCTAAATCAAGACAATAAGGAGCATTGAAACATTACATTTTAATGTTGTAAACTTTATGATACTAGATACATGCTAAAAAATTACAAAGTGAAAATTATTAAAAAAGAGATGTCAAAATTTGGTCATTATATAAACTTAAAGATAAAATTTTGTCATTAGATAAACTTTGGTCATTAGATAAACTTTGGTCATTAGATAAACTTTAAGTGTTCATGATTGGAGATGTGGGGTATCGATCCCCGTACCTCTCGCATGCTAAGCGAGTGCTCTACCATCTGAGCTACATCCCCATGTTGAGGGGCATCTACTTTTGACTTAATCAGTTCAGAGTATGCTTTCTAGTTTTGCAAAAAACAAAACGAAAGCCAAAGATTCAAAAAATTTTGCTGACAAACCATTTTTTTTTGCAATTGTGGGATTGTGGAATTAGATTTTGGGTATCCAATTCAATTTTTTTGGTAGGGTGGAGATTTAAACTTGGAACCTCCCTTGCAGGATTACCCTCTCCTCTCCAACTCACCTATAACACTCGGATACAAACCCTTGGAGGATTTCCCTCTCCTCTCCAACTCACCTACAACACTTGGATACAAACCAACCTCATAACCTACACTATGCCGAAAACAAAACAAAAACCAACCTCATAACCTACACTATGCCAAAAACAAAACAAAATCAAAGTGCACCATTGTGACGGATTGAACCCAGCTCACCCACATAATAGGATGGCATACTTACCACTATACTACAACGACTTACTGTAATTTGCACTTGGCTAAATTCTACTCTTAATTTAATCACAACAAAGAAATGGCATAGCGTCAAGAGTCTGTGACATATGACACCATGAGAGCGTTGTGGAATCTCTGGAATTGCGTAACTAAAACCAGAGTGGATACTCCCATTACCATTCTTATTATTTTATTATATTTTTGGATTTGGTTATTGTGAAAAACCGTTATGACTGGGTTGAGCAGCTTCCTCCCAAATATGACCCTTACTAAATTTGAGAGCTATATTTATTAATGAGGAATTTAACACAGCCACCACAAACCCACCCCCTTACACACTCTCCACGCCTTTCCTATTCTTATATTTATTTTTATTTTTTATTGAAACCAACAATTCTATTCAGTAAAAAAATAAGAGAGGCTACAACAAAAACGAGCAATCACAACTCAGGACGCAAGGCCACCCAAACAATTAACATCATAGAGACCTGAAGCCAAAAACAAAAACAACCTTTAAAAGGATGAATAAACAAAATAACGAAACAAAGGAAGCCACTCCAAGAGGAGACCGATCCCTAGTGTGGGCATTGACAGAACAACATGATGCTAGAAAATGTCACCTTGCTGCGCTGAGGCCTCAAAAAATCATAGGGACCTTAAGGCAGAAGGAGGTTAGGTGAAGCCATGTTGAAAGTGCACAAAGCCTCACACCAGAACCTCATGAGTCAACTTGGAAGCCTGCGAATGGAGTTGAACAGTAACAACATAAAATATTGTAGTCTTTTCATGGAAGGAAATTTGACTAGAAATTGAATCTCCAAAATAGATAACAACATTTCTAGCTTTCCAAAGTTGAAACAAAATAATAACACGAAAGAAATTCCACATAGCAGCAATATAAGCAGACCAACAACTGTTATCTCCAAAAAAGATCATCTACCATCTAAAAAATTCAAGATGAAAGAACTTGAACAATGAGTGAATCTAGGACCAAACAAACTGAGCACGAAAACGAAACCAAAAAAGATGTTTAAAAGTCTCAAAACGACCACAAATTGAACACTTAGGATTAGGAATACCAACCCTGCTAAGTCTTACTATAACCTTACGAAGTTCAAGGTTGGACATCCTCATTCTAACCATGACCTCTATAAGGGGAAAAGCTAAGCTTATTAATGGGGCCAAAAACAACCATACACACCCACCTCCTCACACACTCGCCCACGCCACAATTTGAACCTTGGAGATCTATATTCTTTTTTCAATGAGTTTAAGACCTCCAAATTCTTATCTTATTATTATTATTATTTTTTTATTTTTTTTATTTTTTATTTTTTATTTTTAAGTTTGATTAGTGTGAAAAACTTCTAGGGGCCACGTTCAGAGTTAGGTATCTCCATTTTACCGTGACCTCTCATAAGAAGGAGAGTTGAGCTTATCTGATGCAGGAGCATCTGAGGGCAGCAGAGCAATCTAGCATCAACCAAATTTTTCTAAGTATTTTTTTGCAAAGAAAAAAAAAATATGTGTCACGATATCGCGACACAAAGAGTGTCGTGATATCACGACCAAAACAGGAGATAAAGAAGCAACAGATAGAATGTTGCGAAAGCACAACCAAAGCAGGGAAGCAAAGGCATGGAGGACACAAGGTCGGGAAATCGTGACATGTCACGAAATCATGACCAAATCTGGGAAGCAAAGACGCGGAAGACACAAGGTCATGAAATCGTGACCAGTAGGGAAGCAAAGGTGCGAAAGACACAAGGTTGCAAAATTGTGACCAAAGCAAGGAAGCAAAGGCGCGGAGGATCAAAGGTCACAAAATTGTGACATGTCGTGATTTCGTGACCAACGCAGGGAAGTAAAGGCGCGGAGGATCGAAGGTCGTGAAATCGTGACATGTCACAATTTCACGACCAACACAGGGTGCAAAGGCGTGGAGGACGAAAGGTTGTGAAATCGTGACATGTCACGATTTTATGATCGAAACTGAAGAATGGAGGCATGATAGAAAAACGGTGCGATATCGTGACAGGTCACAATATCACGGCCAAAGCGGAAGCGAGAAGGCATGGAGGAAGGAATGTCGCGATATCGTGATAGGTCACAATATTGCAGCCAAAGCGGAAGCGAGAAGGCATGGAGGAAGGAATGTCGCGATATCACGACATGTCACGATATCGCGACTAGAACAGGAGAGAGAAAGCATAGAAAGAAATTATTGTGATATCACGACATGTAGCGATATCGTGACCAAAAAGAAAAACACGCACTCCAGGCTTTCATAAAGGCGTCCCTTCATGCACGACAAGTTAGCGGTAGTGAAGCAATAGTTTCAGAGGAAGATTCCAACAAGCATGTTGGCCACTCGTGCAGGATATCTAGAGATGCATTTATAGCAACTAGCAGCAAAGCAGCAGTTCGAGAAGAAGATCCCATTGGGTATGATAGCCAGTCGCGCACCTCACCCAGAGTCTCATCAATGCAACTTTCCAGTATTGTTCCAGGTGGCAATTACAGATCGTGGGAAGTTTGAAAACACAAAGGATCAGGACCTCGATAAAAACCCAAGGATTGTAATGAGAAGGGGTTGGCAAAATGGTAGATTGCTATATATTCTTTGTAAAATCTTTCTGAAGCCACTGAATAAGGAATTTGGCTCTTGTTATTCTTGTTTTCTGTCTTGTGCTAGATCTGTACTCCACCAAGTGGTATCAGATCAGAAAGTTCCTGAGTGTGTAACAGATCGCCGGACGTGAGGAAGTTACACCAGGATCTGTGGGAGGGCTTGTGATTGAGTGAGCAGAATGCCTCCAAGAAGAAACCCTATTGGTGGGAGAGGCATGGTAGCAGCAGAAGATGGCCGAGATTTGCAGCGGCAAATGTAAGCCCTGCAAGAAGAAATTCGTAGAATATTGGAGCCAAGAAGAGATGAAGGTAGTGAAGAGGAAGATGATGAAGAAGAAGGCCAGCCTGAGGAAGAAGAAGAAGCAGTAGATCCTGCTCAAGCCAAACTATACAAAGCCATATCCCAGATTGGGAAGAGGTCGAAGATGGAGGTTTCCACGTATTTTGGGAACCTTGATCTAGAGGAATTGATCGACTGGATCAACGATCTAGAAGAGTACTTTGAGTACGAGGAGGTTGAGGATCCTCATAGGGTCAGATTTGCTAAGACCAAACTAAAAGGTCATGCCAGCATTTTGTGGAAGAGAGTGCAGTTGGAGCAAAATAAAAGAGGAAAAGAGAGAATAACAAAATGGGAACAGATGGCAGAAAAGCTAAAGAGGTAGTTCATCCCTGGTGATTATGAGTTAGACCTGCTAAAGAAAATGCAAGGGTTGAGGCAATCAAGTAAGTCTGTAAAAGAATACACAAAAGAGTTTCATAAAATTATGATCAGAATAGGTCACTCAAAGGCCAACAAGGAGAAGGTAGCCCATTACATTAATGGGTTATGAGCAAGTATTCAGGAAGAATTAAGTCTGGTCCGGATGACCACCATAGAGGACGCTTACCAATTTGCCCTAAAGGTTAAAGAAAAGCTCAATAGGAGGTTTGAGAACAAGCAAAGAGGAAGAGGTCATGGCGGAAGAACCGGCGAAAGGACCAGTGGAAGAAGGAATGAAGATTATTAGAAGAATGGAGAAGGTAGCAGTAATCAGGAACAAAGGAGAGAAAATACCTACCGCCCTCGTAATCAGAATAATGATTACCGAGGGGAAAGGGGCAGAGCTGGACATTTCCAGGGAAGAGGAAGATTCTGTGGAACTTGCTTCCAGTGTGGAGAAGAGGGACATCACCAATACGAGTGCCCATAGCAACGAGAAAGGAATAATAAGAGGTCGAAAGGAAATTCTAGAGCCACGATCGCTGATGAAGATGCTGGATCTGAGCATTCTGAAGAAGCATAGAGAGGAGAAGTAATGATTGCATACTATCGTGCATATTAGGTTTTATATTAGTCATTTGCATCCATCCACACTTTCTATTTGAAGTTTTTGATTTTATGTTGTATTCACAAATTGAAAAATAATGCATTCTGATTTCATGTGAATTGAAAAATTGCATAATTAGTTTACATTATAGGGTTAGGTATTCCTATTTTTGTAGGTCTAAGTAGGAACATTATTCAGATACCAAAAGTATCCCCGTACTTGGATGATTCCATACGAAGGAGTAGACGAACCCCCCAGCTCAACACTTTCTCCTTGAATATCAACTACTCTTGTGATAGTTGCAACATTTTCTAGTCTTGGCCTTTGGGGATTCTTTTCTTGGGAGTCTATTTTCTACTTCTAATTCTAATTTTAAGGCTCACCCCCTTTATCCTAATTATTTAGAGAGCTAAATTTACCATTTTTTAGCTGGTTTTTAATGTTCTAATTTTCATAATTTGCTTCTCCTCCTTTTCTATTTTATTTTGTGCTTTTTCTCCAATTTGATAATAAGTTTATATACCTCTATCAATACCTTAAATTTAAAGAGGTATATTTCATCTCAATTGTACCATTATATATCACTATAGTACTTGAGAATAAGATGTCTTTTAGCATCTTTAATACCTATTTTTGTTGACATGGAGTGGAAAGTATAAGGATAATATTGAACAAATTGGTCTTTACCTTGATAGAATTGTTGCCATCGTATATATTGGTCTTCATAGGCTCTTACAAGATAGTATTCTTTATTGAAGACCTCCATGAAATAATCCTATTTGAATACGACTTCATCATTATTGCCTTCCATAACTTGTTATAATATTTTTCCCACCAATTTTGAATAGGTAATGAATCTTTCAAGAGTGCAAAAGTGATTTTCTCATTGTCACTCAATTTAATTATAGAGAAGTATGAAGATAACTAATCCAACCAATTTTATTGGGCATAATCATAAATTTTTCCTTCAAAAGTAGTAATATCAAAATGCACCTACACCTCAAAAGGTGTGGGAGCACTGAATGGTGCTAGGGTAGTGAGAGATTTTTTGAAGGAGGTTGTAGAATTTGTAGTACAAAATTATTGAACAATTTGAGGAAATAGATTTATTATCTCATTCATTTGTTTTATGAGGTCTTCATTCAACATCTCCTTAAAAGGATCAATTGTTTTGTTGTTTTTCATTTTGGTTCTCATCTAAGATCATCTAGAATGATAAAGGAGGTAATCAAAGGGATATCCCATTTGATACCCAAAATTTTGATATCCTCATCTTGTGTTTATGGATATACACTCAAAAGATAGACCACTTTGATATGATAGATCTGCTACTTAGAATTTTGACTCATCCAAAACTCAAAATTTTGAATTAAGAAATATCATAAAATAGTGCAATTCAAAAATAGCAGAGTATAACAAACCAAAACACAAAATATATAATAAAAATAGCATAATGACTTTATTACTTAGAGAATAGGGTATAATTCAAGTGATCTTTGAGAAGAGATCTGATGCTATAACATTTAACTCAATACTCATGTTTTTCACAATCAAGGGTGCCTCTCTCTTTATACAAGAATTGGTATATTGTAAATCCACCATATTGAATATGGAAGATCATCCATATGAAAATGTGGTGTTTTACCTTCTGTGAGTTAGAAGGTCAAATGTGGTGATTCACCATCCATGAGTTAAAATTACATATTAAATAAAAATTACATACATATGACTTTTTCCTTTGTGTTTTATCTTCTATTGATGTGTTAACACATCTAGATATGCATTTTGGCTATGGAAATATAAAAATAGCATATTACTATTTTTAGTAAGTATTTTGTTTTAAAAAATTTAGGCTCTTTGGTCTATTTTTACATAAAGTTGGCAAATATATCTATGATAAGTTTATTGTTGATCTCATTCTAATATTTCCAATGCTTCTTGAATGGACCAAGGAGTCCCCAACATAAATTTATACCCCTAACAATGTGGTTAGGATCAAATAAATAGATTTTTAGGTATTTTTGAGCATAAAGTCATGCCCCAAAAATATCACATTCCTAGATTATTTGTCCTCTCTAGAAAATTAATGGTTCCCATTACATCAACATTTGGTGTCAAGTATGGAAATTATTTCTTTATTTGATTTTTTCTTAGTCATTCCCCTTGGTGACCAAGTTATCTTGTCTTGATCACTCTAAACATCTAAATGAACTATCTTCTAATAGTCTTAGTCCATGTGTCAACGATATGATTCTTATCCTATGGTGTTAAACTATCTAGATTAAGTTCTTCAATGTTTAACTATTTACTACTATGAAAGTGTCCAATAGAGGTGGACGATAGGGCCTACAGATTTTAACATTGAAGATTGGATGCAAACCAAGAGAACATATGGAAGATTCAATTCAAAGGTATTTTATCCCACTTATTGGAGATGGTGTATGGTCCATAGCAAAGAGGTCTAATCTCATGTGGAGTCCTACAAATCTCTCTTTTTGAATATGTAACCATATTATATCTCCAACCTTGAATTTAAGTGGAACATGATGTTGGTCATGGCATTGCTTGCATTTCTCTTTTAAGGCTTCTTGTAATAAATCCCTCTACCCTAGTAAGGCCAATGCTTCTAGCATAATTACCATTTTTGGTATTTTCCTTAGTTATTAATAATATTGAACCTTGATTTTATTGAATGTATCTCTTTGCAAGATAGATATTTTGAATTGTCTTGTCATAACCATTTGTCCTTTACTAGTGAAGAAAGGGTACCTTAGATTTTTCTTAGCCTCATCTAATATCTTCTTTTTATTCTACTTATCGGTGTTAGTTGTCTTCTTTTCAATGACAGTTTCACTCATATTATAAATATTTATCTATGGAACTTACATCATATTTCCTTGGGTATCCTCTTTTATAACACCTTGATTTTTTAAGTCAAGTCTCATGTTCTTCAAGTGTAAAGGAAGATGTATACTTCTCATAATAGTATTTTTTATACCTAAATAAGACTAACTAGGGGTTTTTTGTTTAAGGGATTGAAGACCTAGGCTATTCCTTTGTTACCTTTGTTTTTCTCCTGGTCATAACCTTGTGTTGTTTGTTAGCTAGGATTGAGTGGTTTTCAATAGGAACTTCATCACCATCCTAAAGGACACTAAAATTGATAAAGACGACATTATTCAGATTAGGTAAAGTTGGGATTGATTGTTGCCCCAATCCCAATTGATCCGTGATAGTTGGTTGATGATTTAGGACTTGGTTTGCTATGAGTAACTTAGGCTACTACCATTTGACTTCTCATCACATATTTTTGCACTTGGAATTGTTATCTATATTATAATCTAAGAATTTATTATTTCCATGGCATACTTCAAAGGATTATACCTAGCATTACATTTGACACACCATAAAGTATTGATTTTTGAATTCATGCTAACCATGTTCCTCTACACCAAATTACTTGGTTGATTTCTAAATGGGTAAGGAACTTGATCCTTTGTGAGGTGGGGAGCTTTTCATTATTACCAGTTTCTTGTTGGATACCAACCACTATTTTGCTGCCAACTAGTATTTTGTCCCTTTTTCATATTGGCTTGGTTTACAAAAATCCTCATCATAGTACCTATATTGGATGGTTGGGAAGGGGCTAGAAATGTAGGCAATTATGAATTAAATGCAATAATGGTAGGTATGTTTTGACTAGAGAAGGTTACCACATATAAAGTATTAGTTTGTGTATATATAGGTGCACCTAAGTGGTATTTAATTTGTTGGAGTGTTAATGAGTTGGGCAGATTGGCAAGCCTAAGCAAGCTAGTTTAAATGTTTGGGATGGATGCCAATAGTGGATGTAGATGTTCTATTTGAGGGTTTTGGGTTACATAAGTGGCATAGACCACTAGGGGAGTAAGATATTGTTTTTTGAGTTAGATGAGAGCATATTTGACTTAGGATACTTCCTCAAACACTCCACCTAAGGAGATGTGATTAGCAGTTTTAGCCATCAAAGCTAGGTCTATTTGTAATCATCTTATTTAATATTATAGGGCACATTCATTAGATGATCATATATTAAGGGGAATGAGAAACAACATTCTCATAAATATTATGTTATAGTCATGTATATTTTCTTAAGGATACCTTTGAATATCATGTAGTTAAAACAAATATGAGTACCTAGAACACTATTTTACTTAATCCCTAATCCTCTTAATAATCAATAGACAAAACACATTAAGATTTGGATGCATATGATTTAGGAGTTTTATTTTTAGGGCCTATTTCTAGTTTTTGTAGCTTCATAATGAAAGTTATATTATAAACCAGTTTCACTCGATTGCAAAAATATATTAATATAAATTTATTCATTAAATATACAAAGAATTTAAACCCTATAATATAATATTAATATACCTTACAATGAATGACTTATTTAATTCATATTTTAACCCTATAAGATATTATACCATCACTCATTTGTAAATTATAATTTCTAACATATAATCCCAAATTTTCTTTCATATGCTTAGGGCTCCAAACTACCAATTAATGTTAATTATGTACAATTTATTTTATTAGTCTAGTAAAGTGCAAAGGAAAATTACCTGGAAAGCTATGTATAATAAGGGTCAACCTTATTCTTGCCTTTTACCTCCAATGTCATTCCCCTTCCTAGTTGAATAATCCTCCTTAGGATAAAGTTAGTTTCTCTCCTTGTTTAAACATTAAAAATACTTAACAAATAAATCATTCACGACAAAGTGCAGTTCACCATATGTCAAGTCGTTGTAGTATAGTGGTGAGTATTCCCGCCTGTCACGCGGGTGACCCGGGTTCGATCCCCGGCAACGGCGCTCTTTTTTAATTTTGTTTTGTCGTTTGCACAGTGCATATTTTTCACCTGTTGAATTACAAACAGAGCGGAATCTTTGAAATTTTTGGGTTTTTAGCAAAATAAGAATTACTATTCACAAATAAGATGAGACTTTCAACATGGGGATGTAGCTCAGATGGTAGAGCTCTCGCTTAGCATGCGAGATGTATGGAGATCGATACCCCGCATCTCCAATCACGAACACTTAAATATGCCATCTAATATGTTTCAGTCATTTTATATTTTGATTGTTTAAATAATTAATTCCTTATTTTATTATAATAATTTAATGTTAAATTTTAAAATAAATAATTTTGTGTGTTTTTTATAAAATATATTCCTGCAATTTATTGTAGCTTTTGAATTTCAAAAGATAAAGGTGCAAATTAATTAAGGGCAACCCAATAATATATATACTCTGTTTCAATGCTTCTTATTTTCTTGATTTAAATTTAATGTTAAGTGAATTTTGACAAAATTTTTGAAATATCCATGGCAACAAGAGTGCATGGTATGTCTTCATTATACATTAGTTAGCCTCTTTTGTTTAGTTATATTCTGCATCTCTTAGTGATTTTATATTGTAGTTTTTGATTTTCAAAAGATAAATGTGCAAATTAATTAAGGGCAACCCAATAGTATATATACTCGGTTTCAATGCTTCTTATTTTCTTGATTTAAATTTAATGTTAAGTGAATTTTGACAAAATTTTTGAAATATCCATGGCAACAAGGGTGCATGATATATCTTCATTACACATTAGTTAGCCTCTTTTGTTTAGTTATATTCTGCATCTCTCAGTGATTTTATATTGTAGCTTTTGATTTTCAAAAGATAAAGATGCAAATTAATTAAGGGCAATCCAATTATATATATACTCGGTTTCAATACCTCTTATTTTTTTATTTAAATTTAATGTTAAGTGAATTTTTATAAAAGTTTTGAAATATCCATGGGAACAAGAGTGCATGGTATGTCTTCATTACATATTAGTTAGCCTCTTTTGGATGAACTTACCTAGAGTATTATCAATATTCTTCAAAATTTCGTTATTCTTAAACTAAAATGAATATCTAAAAATACTAATCCACACTAGAATTCTCTTAAGAGATTTTGTAGCCACAATGATGAATTTCATACCAATGCCAATGACATTATGTAATGTAGACCACTTACCTAATGAAGCCAATAAGCCTATATTAAGACTCACATTTTAAGCTATATTATGGCCATTTGTTCTATCCACATGCTACTTTACCATGAAGGATGATACACTGGCACAAGGATGGATTTCGAATTGAAATATAGGTGAAACTCCTATTGATTATATCTATTTAAAATCAAAGCAACTCCTCTCATTTAATAATTAACTTGTCTATACTAATATGGTTAGAGTGATCTTTATGGTTTCAAACTTAATCAAGGTTATGCAATTATACAATGTTTTAAATGGTATCTAAAGATAACATTGACTATCAATATTTAAAAAAGAAAAAGTTTCACTGATAGTTTATAAATATAGATAACCCTTAACTAGCACATAAGTATATAAGTGACCACAATGATGAATCTCATACCAATGCCAATGACATTATGTAATGTAGAATAATTGTCTAATGAAGCTAATAAGCCTATATTAAGACACAAATTTTAAGCTATGTTATGGTTATTTGTTCTATTCACATGCTAATCTACCATGAAGGATGTTTTAGTGGCACAAGGATGGATTTTAAGTTGGAACATAGGTGAAACTTCTATTGCTTATGTCTATCTAAAATCAAAGCAATTCCTCTCATTCAAACTCATTCACCAATAAGCATCATTCATCGAATAATACGTACGAGACAAGCTAAAATGATACCATGGATGGCTACTTACAAGATTGATTATGCATATATCTTTTCCTTTTACTTTTTCTTTGAGTGCCATCCTCTTCTTTTTACTACTTCCAACACTTCTTCATAATCTCTACAATTTTCCTAGACTATTTATACTTTGACTATTTTCCTAGAGCCTTTTCCTATATGTATATTTATTAGTTAGCCTCTTTTGGGTGAACTTACCTAGAGTATTATCAATATTCTTCAAATTTTCGTTATTCTTAAACTAATATGAATATCTAAAAATACTAACCCACACTATAATCCTCTTAAGAGTTTTTGTAGCCACAATGATGAATCTCATACCATTGCCAATGACATTATGTAATGTAGACCACTTACCTAATGAAGCCAATAAGCCTATATTAAGACTCACATTTTAAGCTATATTATGGCCATTTGTTCTATCCACATGCTACTTTACCATGAAGGATGATACACTGGCACAAGGATGGATTTCGAATTGAAATATAGGTGAAACTCCTATTGATTATATCTATTTAAAATCAAAGCAACTCCTCTCATTTAATAATTAACTTGTCTATACTAATATGGTTAGAGTGATCTTTATGGTTTCAAACCTGATCAAGGTTATGCAGTTATACAATATTGCAAATGGTATTTGAAGACAACATTGACTATCAATATTTAAAAAATAAAAGGTTTCACTGACAGTTTATAAATATAGATAACCCTTAACTAGCACATAAGTATATAAGTGACCACAATGATGAATCTCATACCGATGACAATAACATTATGTAATGTAGAATACTTGCCTAATGAAGCCAATAAGCCTATATTAAGACACAAACTTTAAGCTATGTTATGGTTATTTTTTCTATTCACATGCTAGTCTACCATAAAGGATGATTTAGTGGCACAAGGATGGATTTCAAGTTGGAACATAGGTGAAACTCGTATTGCTTATGTCTATCTAAAATCAAAGAAATTCCTCCCATTCAAATTTATTCACCAGTAAACATCATTCATCGAATAAGATGTAAGAGAGAAGCTAAAATGATACCATGGATGACTACTTACAAGATTGATCATGTATATAACTTTTCCTTATACTTTTTATTTGAGCATCATCCACTTTTTTTTATTACTTCCAACACTTCCTCATAATCTCTACAATTTTCCTAGACTACTTATAATTCGACTATTTTCCTAGAGCCTTTTCCTACATGTATATTTATTGGTTAGCCTCTTTTGGATGAACTTTCCTAGAGTATTATCAATATTCTTCAAAACCTCATTATTATTAAACTAATATGAATATCTAAAAATACTAACCCACACTAGAATCCTCTTAAGAGTCTTTGTAGCCACAATAATCAATCTCATACCAATGCCAATGAAATTATGTAACGTAGACCACTTACCTAATGAAGCCAATAATCCTATATTAAGACTCACATTTTAAGCTACATTATGGCTATTTGTTCTATCCACATGCTACTTTACCATGAAGGATGATACACTATCACAAGGATGGATTTCAAATTAAAATATAGGTGAAACTCCTATTGATTATATATATTTAAAATCAAAGCAACTCCTCTCATTTAATAATTAACTTGTCTATACTAATATGGTTAGAGTGATCTTTATGGTTTCAAATCTAATCAAGGTTATGCAATTATACAATGTTGCAAATGGTATTTGAAGACAACATTGACTATCAATATATAAAAAAGAAAAGGTTTCACTAATAGTTTATAAATATAGATAACCCTTACCTAACACATAAGTGTATAAGTGACCACAATGACGAATCTCATACCGATGCCAATAACATTATCTAATTTAGAATACTTGCCTAATGAAGCCAATAATCCTATATTAAGACACAGATTTTAAGCTATGTTATGGCTATTTGTTCTATTCACATGCTAGTATACCATGAAGTATGATTTAGTGGAAGAAGGATGGATTTAAATTTGGAACATAGGTGAAATTCCTATTGTTTATGTCTATCTAAAATCAAAGTAATTCCTCTCATTCAAATAAATTCAAAATAAGCATAATTTATCAAATAAGATGTAAGAGAAGCTATAATGATACCATGGATGGCTACTTACAAGATTGATCATGTATATAACTTTTCCTTTTACTTTTTCTTTAAGTGTCATCCTCTTATTTTTATTACTTCCAACACTTCCTCATAATCTCTATAATTTTCCTAAACTATTTATACTTTGAATTACAATATATAGGTTGTCCTATCTTAAAGAACATGAAGGCAAGGGATAACATCAAAACATATTATCTTTTTGATACCTTGGAAACCTTAGATTAAAATTGAAATATTTCATCTTCATTTTAAAATTTGCCTCCATGTATTTCTTCACTCCTTTATTTTCTATTAAATTTTATCTTGCACATTGCAATTCCTCATCCTATGCATCCTTCTTAGTTTCTTTTAATGTTTTTTTTAATATAAATGATCAATGAAGACCTTCACTATTTAACGAGGCAAAGGAAATTTATTTGTGATATTTTTGGGAGTGGAAAATCCTTGATCTAAACCAATTTATATTACAATTTGATCTCTTTGTTTCATATTTGAGTTTATCTCATGACCAAAGCTTTACATCTCTTTTCTAATCATTTTCTCTTTGTAATCTCTCAACATGTGTCCAATATCATAAAGTTTGCTACATTAAAATGAAATGTTTCAATGCTGCTAATTCTCTTGATTTAGATTAATGTAAGTTGATTTTGATAAAGGTTTTGAAATATCCTTGGCAACATTAGTTGGCCTCTTTTGGATGAACTTACCTAGAGTATTATCAACATTCTTTAAAATCTCGTTATTAATAAAATAATATGGAAATCTAAAGAACTAACCCACAATAGAATCCATTTAAGAATTTGTGTAGCCACTAAAAAATTCTCACTCCATGGACTTAAATAGAAGTTATCTCTCCTATAAAACCATGGGTTGTCATCCATTATTTTATCCCTAAATTCTAAAATGGAGAAGATAATGAGATTTCTTTTATATATTGGAAAACATGATTTTTGAAAGGGCCCAAATCCTTTTACAAGCCTAGACTGGTCTATCCAATCTTACATTCTATTTTTCTCAATTGCCAAAATTTTAATATATTTTTGCACATTAGATCTTCAATTTATTTTGATGCAAAAATACTGCAACATACCATGGCGCATCTCTATTGTGAATTGTATGACTCAATCTACTTTATGTATTTTGACACACTTCTAAGATAGCTATTATTGGTGCACTCAATTACTTAATAAACCAGTGCAAGTTTAGGTATGGCTATGAAATAATGCACTGCTCAAATGAGAATCAAACCCTATCAAGCCTAAGAAAAACAATTTATAAAAAAATAGTTTTGCCTTCCTTGCACTACACAAGATGAAACCCCTTTTTTATTTACAAATAAACACTAAGTTCTCACTTTGCTACTCTATTTTGTAGAAGGGGTTCAATGTTTGTACTAAACTAATCTGCTTGGGAACACAAATTGAATACTAAAACTTCTAGGACATGTTTTATATTTGCCATAAAAAATTAGGAGTTGGGGAATCGAATATAAGCTAAGCTCCCCACCAAAGAAACAATGATGCTGAATCCAGAAACATGTGATGCAATAAATGCATGCCTTTACAACAATTGTAGACCAATCACTAGAAAGTTCTGAAGGTTCCTATATTTTAAATTTCACTTCCATGTGAAAGATATCTAAAACCTACACAAAAAATAGTAATAGAATATCATTCAAGACCCAAAACTTGCAAATATCCATCTCTCTATCATTCACACTAAAATCCTCAAGCACCACACTACAACCCCAACATAAAAATAGTAATAGGGGAACAATCACCATCTAATACTTTCAAATTTTTCTCTCCATATAGCTTTTCAAAATATCATAAATTACCATTGAAATTAGATATTTTCCTTTCCACTAGTTGAATTGTGTTTGGATGAATAGTATCTAAGGGAACCCATATTTTATCCTCTTCATGAAGAGCCCCCAATTTGCTAATCAATTTGCTACCCCATTTCCTTCTTTAAATACATAGTCCACTTCAAATTTCTCCATTGAATTTAAAATCCTTGGAGAATCTACTATTGTATTTGACACTCACCAACTCACCATAGTTCTCTTCTTAAGACAATTGATAATGTTAAATGAATATCCCTCCACTCTCAATTTTTTCGCTCCTAGTTGCCTTATCAATTTTGATCGAACCAATACTACTCTGACTTCTACTTGATGACTTATGATAGTCCCTAAATACTCGTTGCAAACTCTAATTAGGATTCTCTTTGTATCCCTTATTACTACTCCACCCCTAGCTTGTCAAGATTTCCTTTATACCCCATCAAAATTGAGCTTTAGCCATCCCTCCTTGGGTGTCTACCATTTTATACTTCTTATTAGATCTACTTGAGTATTATTATCCATCCCTATTGGTATTAGATCCCATTATTCACTTATCCTTGCTTCCTTTACTGATTCTAGTTTTACCTTTATCCTCTAGGTTTTCATATTTTCAACTAAAGAAGCTTGGATACTATGATTATTTCTATATGTAGCTCTCTTTTCCCCTTAAATATTCTTCTATTTTTCTCCAACCATACACCCCATGCATAATGGAAAGGAATCAGGTCCCATATCTAATTCAATCTAGTACTCTTAAAGGGCTTTTCCCACTACTCAATCCATCCTACCAAATTATTTGGCATAACCCATTTAATCCCCATATCCTTGATTAATGTTTGAAGTATCTTGAGGGAGTAGTTGTTAGAATTATTAAGTTGTCATTGATGTCAAAGGTTGACTTGATTGCTAACAAACCATGGTATTCTTGGGAAAATTATTCAAGGCAAATATATCTTCAAGGGTGATTTAATTATAGGTGTATGCTTTAATATTTAAATTAAATATTTAAATATTAAAGTGGTGTATGCTTTAATATTTAAATATTAAAGTGATGTTTCAAATATAATATAAAAGTTTGATATATTTAAATCAAAGATTTAAATATTAATATGGAGTGGAAGTTTGAAAGTATGGGCCGACTAATTGGGCACCAAAAGCAAAGAGGTGAAATTATGCATATAAATACAAGCCTAATGTTCATTTCGAAGATGATATTCGGGAGATACATTAGTAACGCCATTGTGGAAGATATAGGGTAGCAGCTATGATTCGAATATTTTCCATATAAGGAGCACTGGATATAGGGCAATAATATGTAGCAAAAATGCCTCAATTGAATATCGTCGTTAAGGGAGTAGCACCAGATACCTAAAGATGAAGGCAGAGATACTAAGATAAGATCAGAAGAGGAGAGTTTTTCATAGCAATAAAGAGGAGTTTTTTATCTCCACATAAGGCACCTACCAATTGGAGATGCAAACGACTTGGACAAGATTATGTTCTAGACTTCATAGTTGAGAGAAGAAAAGGTGGATGACCTGAGGTATTTCATCAAAGACCAATAGTTGAAATCATAGTGAGACATAGTCATATATTTCGTAGTGATCCATTAAAGAATTCAAAAATATATTTTAGGTGCAAAGCAAATCCACCACATGAATTACTAAACTTCGATGAGAACCCTCTATGCTTAATAAAATGTGAAACCACCGAACTTCAAGGTGAACTACCAAAACTTGTGCGAACAGAGATGACGTTGTAGGATTAAGGAATTATGTTGAAGCTCGTGCAGATGGAGACGATGCTATAGGATTAAGGAATTCTATTGGATATCATGCAGACGGAGGCAATGTTGTAGGATCTAGATCTCTGCTAGAGCTAATATAGGTTAAAGGACTGCACAACATACAAACAAAACCAAAGTAAGATCTATTATTTACAAGTGCATATATAGCAAGCATTGTTGATTGGAGAGGTACAATATATGTTGGTATTAAATCTAGCCATTAGATTCATTCATAAGATTCATGAAGGATCGTTGTTGAAAAGAAAATAAGAGATATCAATCAAAGTCGTGTGGTGTAATAAGTTTTAGACACTATATAAGTTGCAAAACATTGCAAAAGGAACAAGTCAAATGTCATTGACCACCATTTGTGGATTCTAAAGCATCTGAAGAGGAATACAATGAATAATGCACAACATCGCAGGTGTAAAGATAAATCCATAGAATCCGATCAACAATGGATGTCCAACATAAATTTTATGCAGATCAAGAAAGAGCCAAATTTGCATTAAAAAAAGGAAGAGTTTGTTGTTTTGGAGTACACATAGGAACCAAAAAAAAAGTGTGGCCACATACAAATGGAAGGACTGATTTGAAACAAGTCAAGGCATAAAATAGTGCAAGGATAGAGTGAGAGGATTAGTTCACCCAAGAATCCAATTAAAAGGAAGGACAATTCAGCCATCTCAAGAAGAAGAAAAGGTGCACATGATAGTGGAAGAAAAGCAAGGTATTAGCATCTCCAATTCAACATGCATGTAAGTCATCTAGACTAGAGCTACCTTTAAATTGTGATAAATGTGAGACATGTGGAAGCAACAAACTTAATGAATGTGAAGGACATTGTGGCCATTTGAAGCTTCCAACACCAATATATCATCCTCTATTTGTTGATCAAGGTTGGTACCTTCAGATCTGAGGTTGGTGTCTCAAGGAGATTGGTGTCTCCCATAGGTTAGTACCTACATTGTTGTAAAAGGATATTGGTGTCTCCTATAGGTTGGGGCCTACGATATTGTACGATGAGATTGATTTCTATTGTAGGTTGGTGCCTACGCATTTGTATAAGGCGATTGGTGTCTCCTATGGGTTGGTGCCCACAAATTTTTGTTGAAGAAATATAAGCAATATTTTTCTGTGGTTTTCTCCTAAAAGGGTGTTTCCACATAAATCCTTGTCTCTTGTGTGTGTGGTGTTTTGTGCATTGATTTATTATTATATTTATATTAGCACAATTATTATTGTGGAAATAATTTTTTTATCTTATACTATTCACCCCCCTCTCAGTATAAGCGTGTGTTTCTTCAGTTGGTATCAAATCAGGTTCCTTCATGAAAGCTTAAATGTTTGAAGGAAGATATTACAAGAACACACATGACTTACCAAGAAGGTTTTTCATCAAGTAGAGATCCATTATTTTATGAGACTAACTATGGCTTCTAGAGCATGAGGATGCAAACCTATTTGATGGAAAATGGTTACGATATATGGCAATATATTGTGGATGGATTCAAACCACCCATGAACCCTCCCACGAATCGAGATGGCAAGAAACCATTTTAAAATAATGCTAGGGCAATGAATGCAATACTAAGTTAAAGTCGTGTAATGCAACTTAGCAAAAGAATTATGGGACAAGTTACAAAGAACATATGAAGGAGACAACAAGATTAAAATGGTAAAACTTCAAACCCACAAGAGGAAGTTCGAAGAATTGAAGATGAAATATTAGGAAGATATTATCAAATATTTGCTTTGCATTGATAAAATTGTTAACACCATTTGTGGACTTGGAGAAAGTATTGATGACTCTAAGATTGTTCAAAAAATATTAAGGTCACTTCCCATGAGGTTTGATGCAAAGGTCTCAACGATTGAAGAAATGAAGGATCTTAAAACCTTAAGCATGGATGAGCTACATGAAATTATTATAGCCTATGAGATGAGGACTGAAAAATATCAAACATCCAAATGGGAGGCCGCATTTAAAGATTCAAATAAGATAAAGAATAAAGAACCAGAGTCAAGTGAAGAATCAAGCAGCGGAGAAGAAGCTAACTTTGTGCGAAGAAATAAGAAGGGACCAAGAAAATACAAAGGTAAGCATACTATGAAATATTTTAATTGTGGTAACATTGGTCACTATGCAGCTCAGTGCCCACAAGATGGAAGTAGTAGCAGTGAAGAAGAAGAGGAATACAAGAAAAAGAAGGAAAGAAAATTTTATCATGAAAAGAAAAAGAGGCACGGTCAAAGCAAGCATGAGAAGATCTTCAAAGGCAGACGAAGAGTCTTTATGTTCAGGAAGCAAGCAATTCTTCCAAAAATAGTGATGAAATTCTCTCCGATAGTGAAAGAGAAAAAATCCTATTTTTGGCCATGGAGATGAAAGAAGATGCTCCTATTGTTGAAAAACAAGAAGAGGAGAAAGATCTAGAAAATGAAGAGGAAGCTATAGTTGACATAGAAGAGGAAATTGTTGTTGCTCTTAAAGAGGTGAATATGCTTAGAAATAAGAACTCAATATTGAAGACTCAAGTACAAGAGGATGAGAAAACAAAGGCAAAGTTTTCACAAGAACTTATCAACTTAAAAATTAAAATTGAAGAGGCAAAGTGGATTGAAGAAGTTATGATTGAACAGTTAAAGGCAAAAGATTTAGAGGGTGAAAAACTGAAACATGAGATTGTCTCTCTGAGGAAGGAAGTTGAGAAATCTAATGATAAGCTACAACAAAATATCAGGTTTGATAAAAGCATAGAAATCTTGGATGATATTATCAAAGAACAAAGATCTTTGATTATAAAAATTGGACTTGGTTCTGAAGAAAGTCAAAAGAAACAAAAGGAGGAGTCAAGCTCAAAAGGAATAAAGGCATCAAAGAAAATAATTAAAGAAGAGCCTAATACCTATGCTGATGTGTTGAGAAGTGGAAGCATCAAGAAGGAAGAAAACAAAGCATCATCATGGACCAAGGACCATCACAAAAACAACAATGAGAGAACCATGCGACCATATCCTCCAAGCCAATAAGATAGATTTCAATATTTCTTTTGAGGTTATTGCTTTTTATGTCACCAATTTGTTCATAAAGTTGTAAATTGCAAGGTCCGTGCTAAAAATTATTTTGGCTTCACCAAGAGGAATTTCAATTCATTTGTACCTCTCATGGACTACAACATCATTTGTTACAAATGTGATAATTTTGGGCATATAGCTAAATGGTGTAGAATGGTGTTTCCTGAACTTCCAAAATTAAGTAAGGAGAATAGTCAATCTGTTCAAAAGAATATGACCTCCAAAGTTTAGAAAAATAAAATGGAACAAGAAAAGGAGCATTGTAAGTTGGGAGTAATTTCACTCCCATATCATCATTGAAGTCTCAGTTAGAGCAATTAGAAAGGGGGTGTTGTCAAGTGTCTTATCATTTAGCCTCGAGAAGCCTTTGCCATTGATGTCAAAGGGGGAGAATTTTAGTAAGGGGGAGTAGCTTGTCAGGGGGAGCAACTTGTGATCCTGTTGCAGTAAAGGATAATTTTTTTGTAGGGTTGCCATCAATGACAAAGGGGGAGATTGTTAGAATTATTAAGTTGTCATTGATGTCAAAGGCCCACTTGATTGCTAGCAAACCATGGTATGCTTAGGCAAATTCTTCAAGGTAGATATATCTTCAAGGGTGATTTAATTATAGGTGTATGCTTTAATATTTAAATTAAATATTTAAATATTAAAGTGGTGTATGCTTTAATATTTAAATTAAATATTTAAATATTAAAGTGATGTTTCAAATATAATATAAAAGTTTGATATATTTAAATCAAATATTTAAATTGAAGAACACAAGCTTATACTGAGAGGGGGGTGAACAGTATAAGACCTCTTTTTACTTTTTCCTTTATATTTCAAAACAGTAAAGCAATATACCCAAAGCAATATCAAAGCAATGCACAAAATCATCCACAAAGTGACATCAATTTTAACGTGGTTCACCCAGAATGGCTGGGCTACGTCCACAAAACTTTTCTCTAAAAGTTATCTCAAAGTTCTTTGGGAATCCTTCCCAATTACAATGTTTATGAGCCTCGGCTCAAAGGAGATACCTTCCCCCAATCAGAATTTATGAGCCTCTGCTCAAAGGAGATACCTTCCCCCAATCATAATTTATGAGCCTCTGCTCAAAGGAGATACCTTCCCCTCTGCTCTGGAAATGATCCCTCAGGAAGATCAACCGCCTCTACCTCTTGCCAAGCACGTGGAACTCCTTTCCACCGAAGACCTCCTGTCCTCAATGCTTAGCCTAAGAGACCTCTGCCTTCTATGATCACGTCCACAGCAGCTCAGCAACCAAATCTGTTCTCAGGTTCTTCTCAAAGAACCAATGCACCTCTGTCCTCAAGCAGCAGCACTCCGCATTCGTCTTTGCCCTTTGTGCTCTCTACGCCCTCTGCTCTCTTTGCGCAATCACAGCCGCACTTGATCGAACTTCAACCTTTGCACCTCTACGCAATCACAACGACACCGTCTTCGCACACTCTGCTTCCTTTGCGATCTTTCACACTTAGAATGATTCGACGAAATGCACTCTGCACACTACGATCGAATTTCGCACTCTGCTCTCGACGATCGAACTTCTTGCTCTGCGCACTATCTACGAACGTCGCACTTCAACAACACATCCATTGACACTCAACTCTCCAAACAACCCTCCTTTTATAACAAAATTTTCATGATGAAAACTTTAATCTTAGTCGGTTGTTATAACAAATGCAAACCCTAATCTTCGTCAACTGCAAGCCCTAATATTCGTCGGCTAAAATTTGACTTTGTCGGCTTCACTGCCTCTGTAACTCTTCTGTAGCTTCTACCATGAAAATACATGTCACGATATCGTGACACCTTTGCAACCGTACACTTTCTTTTGGCTTTTGTCATGATATCATGACACTTCAGCCTTTGTCGACTTCAACTAAGCTCTTGTCGCGATATCGTGACACTTCTGACTTTGTCAGCATCAACTTTGCTTTTGTCACGATATCATGACACTTCTCCCTTCGTCGACCTCCTTTCTACTTTTGTCATGAAATCGTGACACTTCTGCCTCTATAGACTTCGTCTTTACTTTCGTCATGATATCGTGACACTTCTGTCTTCATAGCCTTCCTCTCTGCTTTTGTCATGAAATCATGACACTTCTCCTATAGAAGACTTGCATTCTATTTCTGTCATGAAATCGTGACACTTTCTCCAACCGAACGCTGCCATCTCAATCTATCATGAAATCATGACACTTTCTGCATCTGTTTGCTTTCTCTTCAACCATGTCATGAAATCATGACATTTCTTACTTCAAACTCTTTCCTTTGCTGCATGTCACAAAATCATGACAGTTCTTACTTGGAACATTTTCATCTGCAACATGTCACGAAATCATGACACTTTTCGTGTTACTTTCTCTCTCTTCGAACTTGTCACGAAATCATGACAATTCACACTACGGACTCTCTCTTCTACAATATGTCACGAAATCGTGACACTTTTTCGTCCGTACAACCTTCCTTGCAATATGTCACGAAATCGTGACACTTTTCCTTCTCTGCCTTCCTGCTCTTTTCAAGTCGTGAAAATGCGACATGTCACGAAATCGTGACACTTTCCACCTTGCTCTCTTTCTCTGCCAACATGTCACAAAATCGTGACAGTTTTTCCACTTGCCTTTTTCTCTTCCAACATGTCACGAAATCGTGATAGTTTTCCCTGCTTCTTCTCTCTCTTCCAACATGTCATGAAATCGTGATAGTTTTTCCTGCTCTTTCTCTCTCCTCTAACATGTCATGAAATCATGACTATTTTTCTTCTGCTGTATATGTCGCGATATCGTGACACTTTTCTTACTTGTCATTTTCTTTGATCTTTTGCAAAAGGGCTACTATGGTCTTCTTGGAAACTCACTGTCCATGCTCTGAATAACCTTTGAACTTGTCATGCCGTAACCTTCATCAAAACAAATTATTTGACATTAAATCAAATTCCTTCAAGAGCTTCTTGACATCAATGACAACTTATACATTTGAGCAAAGGCAATGTACCCAAAGTACCCAAAATTGCCAACAATCTCCCCCTTTGTCATTGATGGCAAACCTTTACCGAAAACACTTCTCAAGAGCCAAAACTAAAACCAACTGTGCTAACAATTGAGAATATTCCTTTGAAGTTTTGCTCCCCTGACTTGAAGCTCTCCTCTTCACTTTGAAGCTCTCCCCCTTACTCATATCTCTCCCCCTTTGTCATCAATGGCAAAGGGTCACCTTTGGGGCTCGGGACTAAGAATGAGCCTCTTAGCTTAGTCCCTCCCCCACCTCCTGATGAGGTGATTAATTCTTGGGTGGGAGTAAAACTCCCATTAGGCACTGATCATCATCAGCGTCTATCACTTCCTTGTCGGGCCTTCTCTTGAACTCTTTGTCCATATTCCTGTTCCTGTTCCTGTCACTGTTCCTGTTCCTGTTATCATTCCTGTTCTTATCCATGCCTTGATCCTTGGACCTGTTCATACCACTGTTCCTGTTCCTGTACCTTGGAAGTTCAGCTCTACACTGTCTAGCTGTGTGACCTTCATTGTTGCACTTATAACAAGTAACAATGTTATTTCTTTTAGGCATACCTGTTCTTTGAATCCGCCTGTTCTGACTAACCCTGTTCCTGTTATTAGCCTTGCAAAAAATTGCCTTATGCCCAAACTGTTTACAAGAGTAGCAATACCCTTGAAAGAAATTACCACCTCTGAAACTCGTCATTTACCTTCCTTACTTGAGTCATGCAATGCGAAGCCATGTGACCAAACCTGTGACACGCAAAACATCTGCCTTGAAATTTTCCTTTATTTGACCTCTTGGGTCCTGAAAACTTCTTCTTCTCATCCTGAATTCTGTTTTCTATTTCTGCGCATCTATCATTCAAGAACTCATGATCTGAAATACTTTCCTCATCAGAACTCTCTTCCTTTTGGAGTCTCTTACTAGACTCTCCAGCTTGTTCCTTGTGTGGCTTAACAAAACCAAGGCCTGTTTTATCTGTTGTCTTTCTTTGACCTTTGATGAGTGACTTAACCTTTTTGGAGCTATCTTGAAACCTCGTAAAGCTTATCCTTGTACTCTTTAGTTTCCTCTTTCAAAGAAGCCATTTTCTGTTCTAACTCACTATACTCAAGAACCTTAGACTCTAACTCATCCTTGAGTTCTTGTGTCTTAGCCATAGAGAAGTCAAGACTTTCTATAAGATCATCTCTCTCCATACAACATTCATCTAACTTATCCTTGAGTCTAGCATTCTTCTTTCTTTCCTTTTTCAAAGCACTAAGAGCGTTAGTAAGTTCACTTTCAAGATCCTTTATTTGTTTGCTTTCTGAATCATCAAAGCCTTTTTCAGATTTCTTATCACTAGAGGTGCTACCTTTTTCAAAAACCATACAAGCATCTTCCTTATAGTTTTCTGAAGCATCCTCATACATACTAGAAATCAAATCATTATTTGTACAATCATCCTCAAGGTGACCAAAATTTCCACATCTAAGACATTTCATGATAATGAATCTATGTTTCGGTTCTTCCTCTTTTTTTGATATGAACAACATCTCATTTTCATCATCACTTGAAGAACTTTCACTATCACTACTAGAACACTTACTTGCTTTGTCTAGGTAGAAACTCTTCTTGTGCTTGTGAGAATACCTCTTTCCTTGATTGTTGTGCTCATCTTTGTTCTTTCTGTGATGCTTGTGCTTTTCAGAATCCTTGCTCTTAGAATCCTGTTTATCTTCATCACTTTCATTCTTGGGAACAAGTACAATCAGTAGCATAATGACCAAACTTTCCACAATTGAAACATCTTATATTTTTCATGCTTTTGTGCTTTCTAGAGAACTTGCCTTTCTTGTTGTAATATGCCTCTTCATCACTAGAAGACTCATCACTCTCTTGAAGTCGTTTACCCTTGGATTTCTTGGTAGCCTTGAAAGCTGCCTCTTTCTTGACATCAACCTTCACTTGAGTTCTCAACTCAAATGCTGCAAGTATACTATGGAGCTCATCCTTTTTCAACTTATCCAAATCTTTAGCTTCCTCAATAGCAAAAATATTTTCACTAAATCTATTCGGAAGAGATCTTAAAATCTTATCACAAACATCATTTTCAGCAAGCTCAAGACCTAAGTCTTTCATGGAGTTAACAACCTCATCCATACGAAGCATGTAGTCACTAATATTTTCATCATCATTCATCTTGAGTTGTTCAAACATACCTTTGAAGTGTCTCAACTTGGCCTTTCCGACATTTGTATCACCTGTATGAACCACCTGCAATCGTTTCCACATTTCACTAGCTGTCTTGCAGTGAATCACTTTGGTGAGATCTGCTTTCTGTAAGCCTTTCAGGATTGCATTCATTGCTTTTGAATTGCTGTGATGTAGGAGCCTTTCTTCTTTAGTATTTGGACCATGTACAGGAATAGTGTACTCATCCTCAATTACTTCCCATACCTCATTACCAAGTGCCATTAGATGAACCTTCATCCTTGCACTCCAAAGACCAAAATCTGACCCATCAAGAATAGGTGTTGCATTGCCACTTGAATAATCCATTGTGTTCTTTACTAGCTTTTCCTTCAAGCTGTTAAACTTTTCGAAGGCACCCGCTCCGATACCAATTGAAGAACACAAGCTTATACTGAGAGGGGGGTGGACAAGTATAAGACCTCTATTTACTTTTTCCTTTATATATTAAAATAGTAAAGCAATATACCCAAAGCAATATCAAAGCAATGCACAAAATCATCCACAAAACTTTTCTCTAAAAGTTATCTCAAAGTTCTTTGGGAATCCTTCCCAATTACAATGTTTATGAGCCTCGGCTCAAAGGAGATACCTTCCCCCAATCAGAATTTATGAGCCTCTGCTCAAAGGAGATACCTTCCCCCAATCAAAATTTATGAGCCTCTGCTCAAAGGAGATACCTTCCCCTCTGCTCTGGAAATGATCCCTCAGAAGATCAACTGCCTCTACCTCTTGCCAGCACGTGGAACTCCTTTCCACCGAAGACCTCCTGTCCTCAATGCTTAGCCTAAGAGACCTCTGCCTTCTATGATCACGTCCACAGCAGCTCAGCAACCAAATCTGTTCTCAGGTTCTTCTCAAAGAACCAATGCACCTCTGTCCTCAAGCAGCACTCTGCATTCATCTTTGCCCTTTGTGCTCTCTACGCCCTCTGCTCTCTTTGCGCAATCACAGCCGCACTTGATCGAACTTCAACCTTTGCACCTCTGCGCAATCACAATGACACTGTCTTCGCACACTCTGCTTCCTTTGTGATCTTTCACACTTAGAATGATTCGACGAAATGCACTCTGCACACTACGATCGAATTTCGCACTCTGCTCTCGACGATCGAACTTCTTGCTCTGTGCACTATCTGCGAACGTCGCACTTCAACAACACATTCATTCACACTTCAACTCTCCAAACAGCCCTCCTTTTATAACAAAATTTTCATGATGAAAACTTTAATCTTAGTCGGCTGTTATAACAAATGCAAACCCTAATCTTCGTTGGTTGCAAGCCCTAATCTTCGTCGGCTAAAATTTGACTTTGTCGGCTTCACTGCCTCTGTAACTCTTCTGTAGCTTCTACCACGAAAATACATGTCATGATATCGTGACACCTTTGCAACCATACACTTTCTTTTGGCTTTTGTCATGATATCGTGACACTTCAGCCTTTGTCGACTTCAACTAAGCTCTTGTCATGATATCATGACACTTCTGACTTTGTCAGCATCAACTTTGCTTTTGTTGCGATATCGTGACACTTCTCCCTTCGTCGACCTCCTTTCTACTTTTGTCATAAAATCATGACACTTCTGCCTCTACAGACTTCATCTTTACTTCTATCATGATATCGTGACACTTCTGTCTTCATAGCCTTCCTCTCTACTTTTGTCATGAAATCATGACACTTCTCCTATAGAAGACCTGCATTCTATTTCTATCATGAAATCGTGACACTTTCTCCAACCGAACGCTGCCATCTCAATCTGTCATGAAATCGTGACACTTTCTACATCTATTTGCTTTCTCTTCAACCATGTCATGAAATCATGACATTTCTTACTTCAAACTCTTTCCTTTGTTGCATGTCATGAAATCATGACAGTTCTTACTTGGAACATTTTCATCTACAGCATGTCACGAAATCGTGACACTTTTCGTGTTACTTTCTCTCTCTTCGAACTTGTCACGAAATCATGACAATTCACACTACGGACTCTCTCTTCTGCAATATGTCATGAAATCGTGACACTTTTTCGTCCGTACAACCTTCCTTGCAATATGTCACGAAATCGTGACACTTTTCCTTCTCTGCCTTCCTGCTCTTTTCAAGTCGCGAAAATGCGACATGTCGCGAAATCGTGACACTTTCCACCTTGCTCTCTTTCTCTCGCCAACATGTCACGAAATCGTGACAATTTTTTCCACTTGCCTTTTTCTCTTCCAACATGTCACGAAATCGTGACAGTTTTTCCTGCTTCTTCTCTCTCTTCCAACATGTCACGAAATCGTGACAGTTTTCCCTGCTCTTTCTCTCTCCTCTAACATGTCGCGAAATCGTGACTATTTTTCTTGCCTGTTGTATATGTCGCGATATCGCGACACTTTTCTTACTTGTCATTTTCTTTGATCTTTTGCAAAAGGGCTACTATGGTCTTCTTGGAAACTCACTGTCCATGCTCTGAATAACCTTTGAACTTGTCATGCCGTAACCTTCATCAAAACAAATTATTTGACATTAAATCAAATTCCTTCAAGAGCTTCTTGACATCAATGACAACTTATACATTTGAGCAAAGGCAATGTACCCAAAGTACCCAAAATTGCCAACATAAATATTAATATGGAGTGGAAGTTTGAAAGTATGGGTCGACTAATTGAACGCCAAAATTAAAGAGGTGACATTGTGCATATAATTACAAGCCTAATGTTCATTTCGAAGATGATATTTTGGAGATACGTTAGTAACAATGTTGTGAAAGATATAGGGCAGTAGTGATGATTTGAATGTTTTCCATATAAGGAGAACCAGATATAGGGTAGTAGTGTGGAGCAAAAATGCTTCAATTGAATATCGTCGTTAAGGGAGTAGCACCAGATACATAAATATGGAGGCAGTGAGACTAAGATAATATCAAAAGAGGAGAGTTTTTCATAGCAGTAGATAGGAGTTTTTGATCTCCACATAAGGCGCCTACCAATTGGAGATGCAAATGACTTGGACAAGATTATGTTTTGGAATTCATAGTTGAGAGAAGAAAATGTGGATGACCTGAGGCATTTCATAAAAGATCAATAGTTGAACTCGTAGTGAGGCATAGTCATATCTTGTGTAGTGAGCCATTAAAGAAGTCATAAAGACATTTTTGATGCAAAGCAAATCCACTACATGAATTGCCAAACTTCAATGAGAACCCTTGCGCTTAACAAAATGCAAAACCATCGAACTTCAAGGTGAACTACCAGAACTTGTGTGGATGGAGATGGTGATGTAGGATTAAGGAATTTTATCAGAGCTCGTGTGAATGGAGATGACATTATAGGATTAAGTAATTCTATCGAATCTCATTCAGACAGAGGCAACGTTGTAGGATCTAGATATCTATAAGAGCTAATATAGGTTAAAGGACTACACAACATACAAACAACACCGAAGGAAGATCTATTATTTACAAGTGCATATATAACAAGTGTTGTTGATTGGAGAGATACAACATCTATTGGTCTTAAAGCTAGCCACTGGATTCATTCACCAAATTTGTGAAGGATCATTGTTGAAAAGCAGATAAGAGATAGCAATCGAAGTTGTGTGGTGTAATAAGTTTTGGACACTGTATAAATTGCAAAATATTACAAAAGAAATATGTCAAATGTCATTGACCATCGTTTATGGATTCTAAAGCATCTAAATAGGAATACAAAAAAGAATGCATGACATCGCAGGTATGAAGATAACTCCATAGAAGCTGATCAACAATGGATGTCCAACATAAAGTTTATGTAGATCAAGAAAGAGCCAAAGTTGCATTAAAAAGAAGGAAGAGTTTTGTTATTTTGGAGTACACACAGGAACAAAAAAAAGAGTGTGGCCACATACAAATGGAAGGACTGATTTGAAACAAGTCAAGGCATCAAATAGTGCAAGGATAGAGTGAGAGGATTAGTGCACCCAAGCATCCAATTAAAAGGAAGGACAATTCAGCCATCTCAAGAAGAAGAAAAGGTGCACATGATAGTGGAATAAAAGCAAGGTATTAGCATCTCCAATTCAACACACATGTAAGTCATCTAGACTAGAGCTACCTTTAAATTGTGATAAATGTGAGACATGTGGAAGCAACATACTTAATGAATGTGAAGGACATTTTGGCCATTTGAAGCTTCCAACACCAGTATATCATCCTCTATTTATTGATCAAGGTTGGTGCCTTCAGATATGAGGTTGGTTCCTCAAGGATATTGGTGTCTCCCATAGGTTGGTGCCTACATTGTTGTAAAAGGATATTGGTGTCTCCTGTAGGTTGGTGCCTATGATATTGTAAGAGGAGATTAGTGTCTCCCGTAGGTTGGTGCCTATGCATTTGTATAAGGGGATTGGTATCTCCTGTAGGTTGGTGCCCATAAATTTTTGTTTAAGAAATATAAGCAATATTTTTCCGTGGTTTTCTCCCGAAAGGGTGTTTCCACGTAAATCCTTTTCTCTTGTGTGTGTGGTGTTTTGTGCATTGATTTATTATTGCATTCATGTTATAGCAGTTATTATTGTGGAAAGAAATTTTTTATGTTATACTGTTCACCCCCCTCTCAATATAAGCGTGTGTTTCTTTAGTAGTTACACTGTAACATTATGTGTTTCACTATCTCTTCTTGTGCTTTGCAAAGGTAACACCTATTTCAAAATTGAAACCCTCTATTATGCAAGTTATATACTATAAGAATATTGTTTTGAACAACTAACCATAGAAATATTGCCATCTTAGGCATAGCCTTCCTCCCCCACAGTCTCTCCCATTGAAATCCCCCTTCTTGATCTAATGTTAGTAATTCATAGGTCGATTTAACACTAAAGGAGTCTTCTTGAGTTGCTTCCCATACTATGTTGTCCTCCCCCATATTAACACCTACATGGTAGGCCCTTAGTTTAGTTTTGAGCTTGATTAATGCTTCCATATTATGGTTATTGCTCGTAAGTTCCTTCCACTTTACCTCTCCATCTTCCCAATCCAAGTAGTTGCTAACCAAAATCCCATACCTTTTCTCTATACCTTCTCATACTTTAACTCTCTTTATTTCTACTTAGAGGGTGGTTTTCCAACCAAGTTTCCTCCCAAAAGTGGACCGACCTACCATTACCATTTATCCATTAGACACCTTTTTTCCCTTTAGCATATGGTTCCATATAGAAGAGCCATTACAAGGATCTAATGTGGTTATGAATCTTATTTCTTCTAGGCTATCTAAGTACTTATTCTTTAGAATTCTAGCCCATAGTGGTTGACAATACTTATTATTTAGAATTCTAACCCATCGTGATTTCCCTTCCTTTATTATCCTCCATCCTACTTTTACTGCTAGGACCTTATTTATGATTCTTATTCTCCGTAATCCCAACCCTCCTTTTGATTTTGGCCTATACACTTTCTCCCACACTCAAACAAATTATTTCAAAAATAAAATCATGAAAGAATGCAAGCTCAATCCTCACTTTCATTTAATCTACTTTTCAATAACCAAATAAGTTGACCAATATCCATTGAACTTACATATTAATTCTCTACTTTTAAGAATTGTTACATTTGATAAATCATTTGTTACCTAGATAGGGATTACCTAGATGTGTTCTTTCTTTTTCCCAATAAGGACATCCTTACTTCTAGTTAGGGCTTTAATAAATGATGTTCTTTCTTTTCTTACTAACTATTCTTTGTGAGAATCCTTTATTCTTTGAATTTATCTAAAAATCTAAAGCAATAAATTTAAAGGTGAGGCTCATGCCTTACTCGTACTTGCTTGTGCTTGCACATTATTTAACATTTATAATAGTTTATAATATTCAACACTATGATTGTAGATTATGATATTTTTTTTTTACAATATTCAATATATGATCAAAAGTGATGCAAATCATTTTTATTTGTGAATCAATTAACATTAATAAGTGTATCTAGTAATTGGCCAACTAATCATAACATCACAAGGTGTTTCTCTAATCTAAATCAATATATATAAAGACTAGGAGGTCTAAGATCACAAAGATACTATAATAAGTAATCATACATAATATATCTTATGGATAAAGTAAAATGACATGAGCTCAAGTGGTTAAAAATGTGGGATCCCAATATGGAGACCTAGGTCTAGATATTATCAAATGATATAAACATAATTACCAATTGTAGTGCCACTATGTGGCCTATTGAAATACAATAATAATGTGATCATGATGTAATATAGATGGGGTTCATTTCAATCTTGTATAACAATTTAAAAATATATCTTATGCATAAAGTGTAAAAATTATGGACATGATAACAATATTATCTTCCATAGGGGTCATCCAAGATAGCCTTATCTTGTTATTCTCCAATATGAGCTGCATTACATTTTTTTAAATCATGTCCTATAGAAAATTAATTCCATTAATAAGCTCATCTTATTTGGTTTAAAAAATGTTTTGAGGCACCCAGGTGTTGTAGGTGAGTTGGAGAGGAGAGGGAAATCCTCCAAGGGAGGTCCTAGGTTCAAATATCCACCCTACCAAAAAGTTGAATTGGGTACCCAAAATCCAATTGATAATGTTGGTGTGGGCAGGGCCGGGCATGACTCCCGAGTGACTTTGATGGTGTAGAACCCCCTGGTCGTGGTCTCTCAGACCAAGGCGGCCCCGCAAGGGGTTTTTGCTTAAAAAAAATGTTTTGAGGGGTTAATTTTTTAGTAATACAATATTCTTCCAATATTTCACTAAATATCACAACATAAATACATGCAATCAATCAAACCATGAACAATAACTCACGAGAATATTTTATTGAAATATCTACTTTAAGCGATGCATAAATTAATGTTTTTTTATTACATATTACAAATATTTATCTTCAATATATACATACATGAGACTCTTCATATTCACATGACTCTTGAACTTTACACTTACATAAACTCTTCATCTCCTCATACTCATGAGAGATCTAACTCTTCATATTTCTCAATACATAATAATAAATCTCACATATTTACATAAATATAAAGACTCTCATGATTGCACTTGCTACATGACAAACTCTTCACAAATCATAACTCCACACTTATTAACATGGTGCATAACTCACATAACTCACACTTACTAACATGACACCTCACTCACATAACTCCTTACTTATTTACATGACACATATTATAGACTCAAATCTTAAGTACACCCTAGACTAAAATATTTACAAGGTCCTTGCATTAATATTACAAGGCATGAAATAATGTAATACCTCCAATACCCCCTCATATTACATTATTTGGTATGAATACCTTTTGCCTTCATGTGTCTTCTTCTTCTTCATGCATTATATCTTGTTTTGATAGTGGTACTGGTTCAGGTTGAGGTTTTGAATCTATTCCTATGAGCTACCAAAAAAGAACATATTTTCTAATTTTTTTGATGTCTTATTATGTTTCTTTGTCATAAGAGTTTCATGTTCAATAAAATACCTCTTCTAATATCGTTCTTCCATTATCCAACAATTGTGATATTGAAATTATAATATTTGTTATACTTAGAACATAAAGCACATTTTCCAATATACATGTAAATATGATAGACTAAGTCTAACAACCTAAAAATCTAAAGGGTTGTGTTTTGTTTGAAACATTAAAAACTAACACATGCTTGAGAGGGAAATATTTATCCCAATCGGTATGTGCAGAACTACTATACTAATCTATATAGCTTATTTAACTATTTTAACTATTCAAGATCCTTCAAATTCTAGGAGGATAAATAATAAATCCATCTACTTTAAACAAGCATGATAGTAAAAACTAAGTAGAATATTAAAATCAAGATCAAAAGGAGATATTCAAAATACATATAACACCTCATATGCCCTAAGAAAAACCCTCACGAGAAAACCTAGCCTCAAATATTTCTTTATTGCATAAGTTTAGTTTATTTTATACAAAGTAATCCCATAATTCCTTTTTTCCAAAAATATACCAATATGATGCATAAGAACCTCATAGTTCTCCAGTATCCACCATAAATTGATCTTTTAATCTATGTTACATAAATAACAAGGGAATATCATAATTCCTCCAAACACATATTGCCTTCATCCCTCTAAGGATAGCTTCTTCCTTCTAATATTTTAAAAGAGATAGCATATCTCATAACATCAGTACCACTTTTCCTAACTAATTAAGAGCCTATACTCTTAATTAATTAAGTACTTATCAATCACTTCTCTTAACTAATTAAGAGCTCATACTCCTAAATCATTAAGTACTTATAAATTCAGACAAATATAATCACAATACAATATCTACTATTACATTTCACTTCATTCTAACTAAAGTTATATTCCTTCTCTCATTTAATCTAAGAAGTATATCCTTCCTACTTCAAACTTATTAAGACAAATCTACTCTTCAAGATATAAGTATAAATTTTTAAACTTACTATATCAACTTACATTTCCATTAATTTGGAGCACCTATCCCTTGATATTCAAACCTCTATCTTTTCATTTAATTTAAAAATCTATCTTTGATATTCAAACATCTATCATTTCATTTAATTTAAACATCTATCTTTGATATTCAAACATCTATCATTTCATTTAATTGATACATCTATCATTCAATATTCAAACATCTATCCTTCAATATTCAAACATCTATCTTTGATCTTCAAACATATATACTTTTATTAATTTAAACATCTATTCTTTTCAATAATAAAACATCTATATTTTATCTTCTAACATCTATTATTTTTTATAATAAAACATCTATCTTTGATCTAAATAAAACTATATTTTATTTTGCTTAATTAAACGAATCTATCTTTCAATCTAAATAAAACTATCTTTTATTTCATTTAATCAAATCAGTCTATTTTTTAAAATAAGCTATGTGTGGCTTCTATTGGGGACCACTCCCATTAACAAATAAAATAATGCATTGCTCTCATTACATTTCTAACAAGTTAATTACAACATACTTATCTTTACTTTTCTATCAAAGATATTCTTCATCTTCCTCCAACTGCTAAGTTTTCATAATCAACTTTTTTTTTTAAGAACTAACAACAAGAATAACCCTTACATGACATAATTACAACAAATAGAAGGAAAATAAACATATCTGTCATCCATTAGTTTGACTATTTTTCTTTTGTAGCAAATGTTCTTCCTCATGTAAATTGGTAAGATCTGAGAATGCATTTTGCACTTCAAACCCCTAAGGTAATATCTAGCTTTTGTAGGATCTTCATTTTCAAAAAACTGACCATCACCGATTTTTCATAAATAGATTCAAGAATACCATATGAGGTGCTAATATTTTACATGGAACCATCTAGATGATATTTAGTAACCATTTTACTTTTATCATTGATCTAATTCAAATTCTCCTTTTGGGATTAAGTCTTTTGTTGCTTACATGATTCCTTCTAGAAAATTGGTGCCTCTGGAATATGAGCTTCTTTCTTTTGACCTGAGATATATGAAGGTTTTGAATAATTCAAATGCAAGGCCTTATCCACCAAGGAGAAATCAAAACATGATTAGATGTTTGGACATATCTTCTTCAGGTGGCCATATTGTTGATAGCCATAACATCTTATGGAGAAGTTTTCATATTCAATATTTTGGATCCATTCCCCTTTTCTCAAGGAGATAATAATGGATTGAGGCCTAGGAATTGAAACATTCATTGAAACAACCAATATTGCTTTACTCATATTAATTTTATTGGATAAATTTTCCTTTGTTTGGGCATCCATATAATGGAATGCACCAATGCCATCATCAATTTTTATGAAAATCGTCTCTCCCCAAAACTCCACAGGGAGAGCATAAATATTCACCCATATTGGAAAGCAATTAAATTATTCTATAAAGGGGTTGAAAATAGGAGTCCAAGTCTTATATAGACCCCTATTTGTATAAAAAACAAATTAGATCTATAATCCATTACCTCATCTCTATCCGCTAATTTAGAAAAGAAAATAGAAAAAAAAAAATTGGGTAGGATAGTTATTTGGAATTCTGAACCAGTCCACCAAAATTTAATGTATCCTTTGAGCTCCTCTAGGCTTGGTATTTTGCCCTTGAGTTTGCAAATAATTATTCAAGCTTCATGATCAATTAAATCCAACCCAAATTCATCCTCTGAAATCTTGATAGAGGGCAAGGTTTCATTCACTTGCAAACCCAAATATCCTTGAGAGATATTTATTCTAAATAGAGATATTTTCTCATAGATTGAAGATATGGTTTGCAAACAACCCTATCCCTTCAATTCTTGAATGTACCTAGGGTTGGCACTAAGTCCATTGTTGATGTTTGTGCTTCCTATAATCCTTTGGTTCCCCATGGGATTTGCCCTTACCTACCTCCACATCATTGTAAGAACCCTACTACCCATATCCATCATCACTAACTTCATACTCACTGTAACCTCCATGGTTCGTGCTCATGGTTTGTGCTCATTGCAACCTCTATGCACCGTGCTCATTGTAGCCTATTTATCGTAACCTCTATGCATTGCACTTGTTGTAGCCTTCTCACTGTAGCCCCTGTGCATCATGCTCACCGTAACCCCTATGCATCACAATCATCATAGCCTACTCGCCACAACTCCTACGCATTGTGCTCATCATAGCCTACTTTTCACTCCTCAAACCAATCTATTTTTCAATTTGAATAAAACTATATTTTATTTCATTTAATCTATATTCTTTCATTTAAATATAAGCTATATTATTTCATTTAAACATAATCTATAATCTTTCATTTAAACATAAACTATGCTATTTCATTTAAACATAATCTATAATATTTCATTTAAACATAAACTATATTCTTTCATTTAAATATAATCTATAATCTTTCATTTAAACATAAACTATATTATTTCATTTAAACATAATCTATAGTCTTTCATTTAAACATAAACTATATTATTTCATTTAAACATAATTTATAATCATTCATTTAAGAATAAACTATAGTATTTCATTTAAACATAATCTATGTTCTTTCATTTAATATAAACTATATTATTTCATTTAAACATAATCTATTTCATTTAAACATAAACTATATTATTTCATTTAAACATAATCTATAATCATTTATTTAAACATAAACTATATTATTTTATTTAAACATAATCTATAGTCTTTCATTTAAACATAAACTATATTATTTTATTTAAACATAATCTATAATATTTCATGTAAACATAAACTATATTCTTTCATTTAAACATAATCTATGATCATTCATTTAAACATAAACTATATTATTTTATTTAAACATAATCTATAATCATTCATTTAAATATAAATTATATTCTAAAAAGGGAATTTTAGAATCAACCCAACAACCAGGCATAGGTCACAAACAAATAGTGGTAACCAATAATAACCAATCAAGCAATTTGTACCACATGGTAGACACAAGAAGATCAATAGAGGGTCAATGCACAACCTGGATTTCACATGTGTCCAAAGCACCTCTAACTAGAGCATAGTGGCCACCACTCGATGACCTCCATGACCACTGAGTGGTGGTCACCTAAGTAGGGGATATCCTTCCCCTAAAATGTCTACTTGAGCCCTTCCCACATCACATGTGGGATATTTCTGGGGAGGCTTGAGTGGGATTTCCTCTGCCCATGCTTCCTTGAGCTTAGTGCCACCACTCAATGGTGGTGCACCTCAACGGTGGGGCACCTAAATAATTATACACCCCTAAGTTAATCTTAGGGTATTCTACAAGGCGTTGGTGGTGGCTTAACTCCTTTAGGTGGCAGAAACACCTAAACACCCTTCAACTACTCAAGCAACAAACATAGGCTACTTATAGTCGATTACCACATTGAATTCGATGACATGCATAGGGAAAGGTATATAAAATAGAAGGTACTCTACCTATTGATCATCTAAACCTATATAATTTGCAGCATGTGGTAAAACCATAGTACAAGCTGCATTGAGGCAAAAAGCATTGCTAAAAGGGAGTTAAATCGATCTTGAAACAGTGAAACTCGACCATGCTTAAGAGGTCGTCCTCCATGATTGAAAAAGGAGTAAGGTTTTTAGTCAATCAAATACCATAAACTAAGAAATGGTCTCCACAACACAAGCAAAGTCACGACTTTCAAACATGATACAAGCAAATATTTAATCTATAAAACCAAAACACATGCATCTCTTCCATTTTGATGCAGATTTATGGTAATAGGATGGCCAATCACAGAGAAGAACATCACAGATGAAGTTACCCATAAAACTATGAAGCTATAAGCCACCACAGATCTTCCAAAACCATAGGAAACAAAGTGTTTTTATTTTAACAACCATACGATATTTGCTATGTTTATGAAAGTTCCTACTTGCGAATTCTCATTCAGTTGATCCCTCATTCATCATTCGAGCTTGCCCTCTCCAAAATGGTTCCCTTACCTTTTATTTTGTCCTCCTCTTCCTTTTTGTCCAAAAATCGAGTTGTCTACTCAGTCCACTTCCCTCCAGAGTTGAGCCATCCCTTCTCATGGCCCCCCTTCTTCTTCTTAGAATCCCCTTCCTCTCATGAGTCAGACCCCATAACTACTTATCCATATACCTCCTTATCCATCTACCCAAGTAAAAGCTTATGACAACGAGAAAAGATATATTTTTAAAATATCTAAAATATAATTTCCAATTTCAATAAAAAAGGATTTATATAATTTATTTAATCTTCCAATTAATTCAATATAAAAAGGATTTATATAGTAATTAATTAATATTTCAATTAATTAATTATAAAAGGATTTATATAATAATTAATTAGTATTTCAATTAATTAAATATAAAAGGATTTATATAATAATTAATTAATATTTCAATTAATTAAATATAAAAGGATTTATATAATAATTAATTAATCTTTCAATTAATTAAATATAAAAGGATTTATATAATAATTAATTAATATTTCAATTAATTAATTCAAAAAAAGGGGTATTAACTAATTAATTTATTTTCAAAGTAATTAAATCAAGTAAGGGAAAATAATAATAATTAATATAACCAAGAATATTATAATATTTAATTAATTTCCCAATAAATTGATTCACTCACAGGAATGTAATAAGAATTAATTAGTTCAATCAATTAGATGCATCATAACTAGGTATTAAATAGTCATTTATCAATATGTAGTCTATTTGGCAAAAGTCCTATCAAGGTGTGTATGACATACTACCCCCTTGGGCTAAACACAATCCCGTGGGTTTCCCTGCAACAAAAATGTTATTACAATACATACTCATATAAGCAAGGATAATGTCTATATTATTTTGTTAAGCTAAACAAAATCTTATCATCCCCTGATAATATCAATACTACACTCACCCTATGTGAGATGCAATTCTAAACATTGAGCAACAAAATAATAACATCCTTCTTTAAATCTATCTAGAAGGAGGTCTTGTTCCTATTTTCCTGCATCTTTGTACCTACAAGGCAAGAGAAATAAGAAAAAATTGCACTTTTGACATAATGCATTACCTCATATGACCAATTTTATGCAAAATTATCCAATCTTTAAAGCATGAAAGTCCATCCTACATGCCAAAATATTATTTTCTTCAAGATTTCTTCCATATTTACCCAAATTTTCATTGTAAAACCTATCTCGATATTGCATTTATTTGACTTGATCTATTAAATCCATGTGATTTTTGGTTAAACAACCATATGCCTTATTCAGGATGTTGAGTTTTGAGCAAAACTACCTTATTGATCTTAGGATTTTCTCCTAAGGTGGTTTTTTATCCTTAAGTGCATTCTAAACCCAAACCTGGTACATTATTTAACTATTGAGAGAGAGGATCCCATAATCCTCTCAAGAATAGATCCTCCATCTATTTTTTCTACTAAGTATGCTTAAATCCTATGATTTAGAACTCTATATCTATTCCTTCTTATTAAGTACGTCGACTTAACCAAGAATAATCGCTTCACCTATTCCTTCTTGTTAAGTACGATTGACTTAACCAAGAATAGTTGCTTCACCTATTCCTTCTCATTAAGTATGATCGACTTAACCAAGAATAGTCGCTTCACCTATTCCTTCTCATTAAGTACGATCGACTTAACCAAGAATAGTCGCTTCACCTATTCCTTCTCATTAAGTATGATTGACTTAACCAAGAATAGTCACTTCACCTATTCATTCTTATTAAGTACGATCGACTTAACCAAGAATAGTCGCTTCACCTATTCCTTCTCATTAAGTACAATCAACTTAACCAAGAATAGTCGCTTCACCTATTCCTTCTCATTAAGGACAATCGACTTAACCAAGAATAGTTGCTTATATAATTAGGGATCCCAAGGATCCATGGTTAATGTTCATAATAAGTAAAGGGCACAATTTTAATGTTCAAAACACTGCTAAAGGTATTGATCACAATCCAAGCTATGTGGCTTAGAACCTTCCCAAAGCCTATCTGCTTGGGACCCATCCTTTATTGTGGTTATAAAGAACATCAAAAACCTCCTTTACAATTACAAATCTCAAAAATGAATTCCACTTATTAACAAGGAAATTTACACAACCATATAGGAGTCCTTCTTGGTCATTTTTTAAGGCTTGAACAAAACCATTCCTATAAAGTTTCATTGTTAGCTCTGAATTTGTTCCATCATTCAGAGAGTTGTATAATGCATATGAAATGTAACCCTACTATTTGAGTTACTAATGAGTAATTCTAATTTGTACAACCATACATTGGCTGATTATATCAATCCATTTTGTTACCCTAATATTCTTCAGATCCTTGGCTATCTCTACCTTTATACGAGCTTTTACCTTTTAGAACCTTTGTAGCAGGATCTTTCTCCTGTCTATATTAGGATTTTCATTCTAGGAATTTGATTGATAGTCTCCAAAGTCCAATCATTGATTTCATTGGTTCATTTGTTCCCTCTATTGATCAATTGTTCTCGTAGCATCTAAACTACAATTGTGATATTTCCTACCTCTATTGAAATTTCTTCTAAAACAATTTCTTTGAGGTCTAGATTTCATTTCACAATGCCTAACTAGCCCTAAAATTTGAGATCTTCTTCTTCTCCTCCTTATCTTGATGTTATTTCTCTTTGTCATACTAAGAAGTTGGATAAGATACAATAACTTTCAATTGTACTTCCCAAAGGTTAGTTATATCTCTCATAATTAACTTAGATTAATAATGGTTATTGTCACACTTGTATCCTTATAAGGTCATCTTGGTTGCAACCATTATTACCTTTTTTATAGTAATATGGGTCACACTTGTCTTGTTGTAATGTGTGATTCTCCTTAACCACCAAGGAGTTGAGTTTAGTTCTCTTATATTTATAGACTAACTCACTTATTATTTCATTCACTAATGGCTAAGGTTATGCTTGCTTTATGCAAGGTATCATATCAGAGTAAAGTTACATTTACTAGGATCAATATTTAAGAAATATTTATCTTATCCTAGGAAGCTTCTAGTCCATCATACCTAGATATTATCTAGGGAAGCTTATAGTCCTATGACAATGTGCTATGATTTCAAAGCAACTGGTAGTTCAAGGTCCTCCCAACTTTATCTTATAACTAAGAAAGGGCCTAAATAGAAAGATACTTGAATCCTTAGCACATTCAAGGAAGTCTCGATTTCATCATGCCTAGAGTTCCCTTACGAAATAGTATAGCCCTATGAACTACAGCTTTGATACCAAATGTAACGACCCAAAAATATAAGGGATTGTATTTTTTGAAACATTAACTAACACATGCTCGAGAGGAAAATATTTATCCCAATCGGTATGTGCATAACTACTATACTAATCTATCTAGCTTATTTAACTATTTTAACCATTCAAGATCCTCCAAATTCTAAGAGGATAATTAATAAGTCCATCTACTTTAAATAATTATGAGATTAACAAGTAAAAAGAATATTAAAAGCAAGATCAAAAGGAGATATTCGAAATACACATAACACCTCATATACCCTGGGAAAAACCCTCATGGGAAAACCTAGCCTCAAATATTTCTTTATTGCATAAGTTTAGTTTATTTAATACAAAGGAATATATAATCTCATTTTCCCCAAACATATGCCAATAAAATACATATGAACCTCATAGTTCTCCAGTATCCACTATGAATTGATCTTTTAATCTATGTTACATAAATAACGAGGGAATCTCATAATTTTCCCAAACACATTATGCCTTCATCCCTCTAAGGATAGCTTCTTCCTTCTAATATTTTAAAAGGAATAGCATCTCTCATAACATCAGTACCACTTTCCCTAACTAATTAAGAGCCCATACTCTTAATCAATTAAGTACTTATCAACCACTTTCCTTAACTAATTAAGAGCCCATACTTAATCAATTAAGTACTTATCAATTCAGACACTCTAATCAATACAATATCTACTATTATATTTCCACTTCATTCTAACTAAAATTATATTTCTTCTCTCATTTAATCTAAGAAGTATATCCTTCCTACTTCAAACTTATTAAGACAAATCTACTCTTCAAGATATAAGTATAACCTTTTAAACTTAATATATCAATTTACCTTTCCATTAATTGAAACACCTATCCCTTGATATTCAAACCTCTATCTTTTCATTTAATTTAAATATCTATATTTGATATTCAAACACTATCATTTCATTTAATTTAAACATCTATCTTTGATATTCAAAAATCTATCATTCATTATTCAAACATCTATCTTTCATTAGTTGAAGCATCTATCATTCAATATTCAAACATCTATATTTTCATTAATTTAAACATATATTATTTTTGATAATCAAACATCTATCTTTGATCTAAATAAAAATATCTTTTATTTTGCTTAATTAAACCAATCTATCTTTCAATCTGAATAAAACTATCTTTTATTTCATTCAATCAAACTAGTCTATTTTTCACTCTAAAAACTATCTTTTATTTCATTTAATTAAACCAGTCTATAATCTAAATGAAACTATCTTTTATTTCATTTAATTTATATTTTATAATCTATATTATTTCATTTAAATATAAGCTATATTCTTTCATTTAAACATAATCTTTCATTTAAACATAAACTATATTCTTTTATTTAAACATAATCTATAATATTTCATTTAAACATAAACTATATTATTTCATTTAAACATAAACTATATCATTTCATTTAAACATAATATTTAGTATTTTATTTAAACATAAAATATATTATTTCATTTAAACATAATCTATAATCATTCATTTAAACATAAGCTATATTCTTTCATTTAAACATAATCTATAATCATTCATTTAAATATAAATGATATTTTAAAATGGGGATTTTAGAATCAGACCAACAACCGAGTATAGGTTATAGACAATCTGCAACAACCAACAATAACCAACCAAGCAAATTGTGCCACATGGTAGACACAGGAGGGTCAACAATGGGTCAATGCACAACCTAGATTTCACATATGTCCAAAGTACCTCCAACTAGAGTGTAGTGGCCACCGCTCAATGGCCTCCATGACCATCGAGTGGTGGTCACCTAAGTAGGGGAGTGACTTCTCCTAAAAGATCTACTTTGAACCTCCCCACATCCCATGTGGGTTATTTGTAGGGAGGCTCGAGTGGGCTTCCCTCTGCCCATGCCTCCCTAAGCATGGTGCCACTGCTTCGCATTAACACGTCTTGATGGTGGGGTACCTAAACAATTATACACCCCTAATTTAACCTTAGGGTATTCTGAAAGGTAGTGGTAGTGGCTTAACTCTAGCAGATGGTGGAAATACCAAAATAAACTTCAACTACTCAAGTAGAAAACACATGCTACTTACAATCGATGACAGGTAGAGGGAAAGGAAGATAAAATAGGAGGTACTCCATCGTTGGGTCGTCTAAAATTAGATAACTTGCAACATGTGGTAACACCATTGTACAAGTTGTATCAAGATGAAAAGCACTGCTAAAGAGGAGTTAAATCAGTTTCAAAATAGGAAAACCTGATCATGCTTAAGAGGTAATCCTCCATGATTGAAAAGGAAGTAAGGGTTTCAATCAATCAAATATTATCAGCTAAGAAATAGTCTCCATAGCACAAGCAAAGTCATGACTTTTCGATGTGATACAAACAAATGTTTAACCTATAAAACTAAAACACATGCATCTCTTCTATTATGATGTGGATTTATGGCAACAAGGTGGCTGACTGTGGAGAAGAACATCACAAGCGAAGTTACCCATCAAACTATGAAGCTATAAGCTACCACATGTCTTATAAAAGCATAGGAAATTAAATATTTTCATTTTAACAACCATATGACTTTTGCTATGTTTACAAAAGTCCCTACCTGTAATTTCTCGCTCGGTTGATACCTCCATCATATGAGCTTGCCCTCTCCAGAATGGCCTCATTCCCTTTTATTTTGTCCTCATCTTCCTTTTTGTCCAAAAATCGAGCCATCTCCCCAATCAAGCCCCCTCCAGAGTCGAGCCATCTCCCCAATCAAGCCCCCTCCAAAGTTGAGCCATCCCTTCTCATGGTCCTCCCTTCTTCTTTTTAGAACCCCCTTCCTCTCATGAGTCAGACCCCATAACTACTTATCCATCTACCCAAGTAAAAACTTATGATGGTGAGAAAATATTTTTTTTTAAATTATCTAAAATATAATATCCAATTTCAATAAAAAATATTTATATAATAATTTAATTATTTTTTTAATTAATTAAATATAAAAAGTTTTATATAATAATCAATTAATCTTTCAATTAATTAAATATAAAAGAATTTATATAATAATAAATTAATATTTCAATTAATTAAATATAAAAGAATTTATATAATAATCAATTAATCTTTCGATTAATTAAATATAAAGGGATTTATATAATAATTAATTAATCTTCTAATTAATTAAATATAAAAGGATTTATATAATAATTAATTAATATTTCAATTAATTAATTCAAACAAAGGGGGTATTAATACTAATTAATTGATTTTCTAAGTAATTAAATCAAGCAAGGGAAAATAATAATAATTAATTTCTCAATTAATTAATTCAACCAAGAATATTATAATATTTAATTAATTTCCCAATAAATCGATTAACTCAGAGGAATGTAATAAATATTTTTAGTTAGTTCAATCATTTTAGATGCATCATAACTAGGTATTGAATAGTCATTTATCTCATTAATGAAAAATGAAACATGGCGTAGCAGTACTCAAAAAAATGCAAACTAGTTTCTGATTCACCAGATTGCTTACACGCAAGTGAAGAGCATACTACTAGTGTTGGAGGCTTTTTGGTTCACCAGATCGTGTTACGCGACAAGTGAAGAGCATAATACCAACAACAAAAGCGTGGTAAAAAATAGAAGGAAAATATTAAACTTTATAAAAAAACACGAGTTAGGAAAGGAATAAAAGACATGAGATTGAATTTTATTCCGATAAAAAGAAGTAATACAACATCAAAACTTCGAACGTGTTTTGACCTACAGGTCTCATCAGCGGAGTATGAGCTTTGAAGAGGTACAACCCCTCATTATAAATCCTAACTCTAGGGGGGGAGCCGAAGAGTAATGCATGTGGGATAAAATAATACCCAAGCATTTAATACAAGCCGCAGGTTTATAGACCAAGATGGTAAAAATTTTTGAAGCCCAAGCTCAACCCCCAATAAAAAGACCCACCCCAAGAAAAGTAAAAGCACATTAAAAAATGTGAAAGTACAAGGTGGGAAAGAGAGTCCCTTAAACAATTTTATTTTTACACAGATAAGATTTGAGAGGTTTCTGATTCCTCCAACAAATGATGCCATGAGCAATGTGTTTGAGCTCCCTATATTTTCTCCATCTTTTGAACATTGGTGAGATAATATATGTGCTAATGTGGAGGTCTCTGGAAAAGCTGCAATTGTCCAATTTCAAAAGAAGTGGAACTATTTTTATTTTGGAACCATGTATGTGTGCTGCTCGCTCCAAAACTCTAGCCAACAATGAGGGCCTACCATCAAATTTGACTTTCTCAAACAAAGGAAGGAGAAAGTTAATCTGATATCCCCTTGCCTTGAGTCTGTTAAAAAAATTATTTTTAACAGATATAAATCCTTCCCTGAAACTTTCTCTAACCAAGAACCTATTGAGTTCACTTAAGATGAAGGCCTTCTTTTGGTGAACAGGATGATGGGAGGAAGCAGGGATATACTAGTAAGCATTCATCGATTTTTGGAATAATTTAGTGTAGAGAACTCTAGTCTGAGCAAAATTAGGCCCCTTGAAAAACACCGTGTCCAAGAGAGTCACCTTAGAGTCAAAAATAGAGGCAGTAATTTTGATGCTTGAATGGAAGGAACCATAAGTAGTAAGAAAAACATCAAGATATTTTTTGGGGCCATGCCAAACTCCAATGGCATCATCGATATATCTTTTATAAAATAAAATAAAAGATAATCCACAACAACTTTATCAAATACCATTTTTTCCAAATGACAGAGGAATAAGCAAGCGTACACCACAATAAAATTACTTCCCATGGTTGTCCCCCTTATCTGCCTGTATGTTTTATCCCTAAATTCTAAATAGTGTTGGGTTAACACCATTTCTGCAAGTCTCACCACAAAATTGGTTTTAGCTGAGTCAAATTCATATTCCAAAAAATGACGAAGAGCGACCAATCCTTGAGAAGTGGGGATACTAGGATAGAGGCTTTCCACATCAAAGGAAAAAAGGATAATATCCTGAGGAAAAGAGTGGCCATGCAAATATTTGATAAGGGAGATAGAATCTAGAAGATGGTTTTCCTGCTTAAGCAAAATGGGTAGGAGTAAATGGTGGAGCCATTTGGAGGTTGGTTCAAGCATAAACCCACAATAAGAGCAGATGGGTCGACCAACAAGCTTAGGCTTATGGATTTTGGGAAGCAAGTAAAAAACATAGACTTTGGCAAGGGAAGGAGTAATTTGAAGCATGAAATTTCTGTGGTTTTTTGAAAGCAAACCCCACCTAACAACATGGCCAAGTAGGTTCTGGAGTTGAGAAAAAATATCCAGCCAAGGGACCTTGTCAACTTCCGTGTAAACATTATGATCTGAAAGCTGGGAGAGGCCTTCAGACACATACCAATCCATAGGTAAAACACAAACACCCAAATTTTTATCTGTAGGTCTAATGACAATTGATTTGTCATTAGCAAGGGAGTGAATGGCAGACCATATATGGGGTGAGAAAGCATTATGGTGAAAAGGGTTGGAAGAAGATAATTTCTTATTGAGAAATATTTCTCCCATACCAATAATATCTTCCAAAGGCTTGTAAAACTATGGAGGATTGTAACTAGGGTTGGGAACACGAAAAGGGTCAATGGGCTTTGGAGGGTTAGGAAGGCCACCTTTAGGTCCAAAAAACCACTCGAGACGAAGTCATCTGCAAAAGGTAAAAAAATCTTGTTTAATAGCTTCCTTGGCCATGGGAGGTGGAACAGGGAGGAACTTTAAACCTAGGCTGAGGGCCTCAATCTCATTCTGGGTAAGTTCTCTAGAAGATAAATTGTGGATGACAAGATTTGTAATTTTACCATCAATAGCCCAAATAGGACTCTTGTATAAAAATCGGTGGCCATAGTCCTGAGGGCTGAAAATTGTGGCCCAAGAGGTTATTTTTGGTTTTCACTGCCATTTTGGTGATGGAAGTACCCCTGTCCTTGCTGCTTCTGCACAAATGGGACAAAATCCTATCTTTGATTCTTGAAACCAAATTTTTGGAAATTTCCTCCATTGCTCTGTCATGATTGCTGCTTGTGTAGAGAAAGTGTGGTTCTAAAAGTTTCTCCTTTTCTTTCATCTTTGTGGAGAAGGGCCTTGGTAGTTTAAATTATGATGTTGTTGTTGTGGTTGCTTTTGTTTATTTCTTTGTTGTGGCTATCGTGGTGGTTGTTTGTTTGTGCATGGTTGAGGTTGGTGTTGTGTACGCTACTTTTGCATTGATGAAGTCATGTGGTTAGGCCCTCTGCTATGACTTCTATTCTTATTACGCTATGCAGGGGTATTTTGTTTCATACCCATGATGAGTTTCTCCAAACGGTCCATCTGTTGCTTGATTTATTTTTTGACCAAGTCAACCACACTTTTTGTAGCCTCTACCATGTTGACTTTTGGGACTTCTCGGGTAGCATTTTCATGAGCTGCTTGAGCTTTCAACTACACATATTTTTGGATCTATAATTTGACTCTCCAAGCTTGGAGCTTTCCTTCAAAGAGCTCCTTGATCTGAGATTCCCAAGCTATGGCAATTTCTTGAGAAATTATTTTGTGCTTGTTCACTGAATCAAAGAGAAGTTCTTGGATTGCAGGTAGTAAGACATTGGGAATGTACTCATTAGCTTGAGTAGTCAATTTTCTATGTATTTTTGAAAATTACAGATATAAATTTTGGCCATCTCCAGGCAAAATATTTCAGTGAGTGCCTCTGACTCATCAAAAAATTGCTTGTTAATTTCTTCATCTGGAATTTGTAAGCGTGGTTTCTCCATTCGTAAACTATGAGGGACTATTCCATTGCCAAGGTTCTCTTCAAACCTAGCTAGTCTAGATTGGCACTTATCCACTTTTTTACTCAATACCTTAAACTCTTCGAACCTTGTATCCAATAGTTTGTCCAAAGAGTCAGGTCGTGGAGGGATGTCGTGCATCACACCGATTCCGTCAATGAAAGTCCTTTGATCTTGTGAGGATGGAATTCTCCTATTCTGAGAATAGACTTCTATTTTTGCTAGACCTCTGCTCATTTTATCTAAACCAAAAACTATTTTTGCAAGCTCCCAAACCTATTGTTGTGAATCGCTTACCATTGATGCTTGCAAGAAAGTCGAATGGGGGAATTGGGGGGGCTATCAGGAACTATGGGAGATGATTCAAAATTTGAGAGGTCAATAAGAGGATGAGCAGCGTGCACCATTAAAGGGTTTAAATCTCATTAATGAAAAATGAAACATGGCATAGCAGTACTCAAAAAATGCAAACTAGTTTTTGATTCACCAGATCGCTTACACGCAAGTGAAGAGCATACTACTAGTGTTGGAGGCTTTCTAGTTCACCAGATCACGTTACACAATGAGTTAGGAAAGGAACAAAAGACATGAGATTGAATTTTATTTCGATAAAAAGAAGTAATACAACATCAAAACTTCAACATTGTTTTGACCTACAGGTCTCATCAGCAGAGTATGAGCTTTGAAGAGGTACAACCCCTCATTATAAATCCTAACTCTAGGAGGGGAGCCAAGGAGTAATGCATGTGGGATAAAATAATACCCAAGCATTTAATACAAGCCGCAGGTTTATAGACCAAGATGGTAAAAATTTTTGAAGCCCAAGCTCAACCCCCAATAAAAAGACCCACCCCAAGAAAAGTAAAAATGCATTAAAAAATGTGAAAGTACAAGGTGGGAAAGAGAGTCCCTTAAACAATTTTATTTTTACACAGATAATATTTGAGAGGTTTTTTATTCCTCCAACAAATGATGCCACGAGCAATGTGTTTGAGCTCCCTATATTTTCTCCATATTTTGAACATTGGTGAGATAATATTTGTGCTAATGTGGAGGTCTCTGGAAAAGCTGCAATTGTCCAATTTCAAAAGAAGTGGAACTATTTTTATTTTGGAACCATGTCTATGTGCTGCTCGCTCCAAAACTCTAGCCAACAATGAGGGCCTACCATCAAATTTGACTTTCTCAAACAAAGGAAGGAGAAAGTTAATATGATATCCCCTTGCCTTGAGTCTATTAAAAAAATTATTTTTAATAGATATAAATCCTTCCCTAAAACTTTCTCTAACCAAGAACCTATTGAGTTCACTTAATATGAAGGCCTTATTTTGGTGAACAGGATGATGGGAGGAAGCAGGGATATACTGGTAAGCATTCATCAATTTTTGGAATAATTTAGTGCAGAGAACTCCAGTTTGAGCAAAATTAGGCCCCTTGAAAAACATCGTGTCCAAGAGAGTCACCTCAGAGTTAGAAATAGAGGTAGTAATTTTGATGCTTGAATGGAAGGAACCATAAGTAGTAAGAAAAACATCAAGATCTTTTTTGGGGCCATGCCAAACTCCAATGGCATCATCGATATATCTTTTATAAAATAAAATACAATCCACAACAACTTTATCAAATACCTATTTTTCCAAATGACAGAGGAATAAGCAAGCGTACACCACAACAAAATTACTTCCCATGGTTGTCCCCCTTATCTTCCTGTATGTTTTATCCCTAAATTCCAAATAGTGTTGGGTTAACACCATTTCTGCAAGTCTCACCATAAAATTGGTTTTAGCTGAGTCAAATTCATATTCCAAAAAATGACGAAGAGCGACCAATCCTTGAGAAGTGGGGATACTAGGATAGAGGCTTTCCACATCGAAGGAAAAAAGGATAATATCCTGAGGAAAAGAGCGGCCATGCAAATATTTGATAAGGGAGATAGAATCTAGAAGATGGTTTTCCTTCTTAAGCAAAATGGGTAGGAGTAAATGGTGGAGCCATTTGGAGGTTGGTTCAAGCATAAACCCACAATAAGAGCAGATGGGTCAACCAACAAGCTTAGGCTTATGGATTTTGGGAAGCAAGTAAAAAACACAGACTTTGGCAAGGGAAGGAGTAATTTGAAGCATGAAATTTCTGTGGTTTTCTTAAAGCAAACCCCACCTAACAACATGGCCAAGTAGGTTCTGGAGTTGAGAAAAAATATCCAACCAAGGGACCTTGTCAAATTTCATGTAAACATTATGATCTGAAAGCTGGGAGAGGCCTTCAGACACATACCAATCCATAGGTAAAACATAGACACCCAAATTTTTATCTGCAAGTCTAATGACAATTGATTTATCATTAGCAAGGGAGCGAATGGCAGACCAGATATGGGGTGAGAAAGCATTATGGTGAAAAGGGTTGGAAGCAAATAATTTTTTATTGAGAAATATTTCTCCCATACCAATAATATCTTCCAAAGTCTTGTAAAACTACTGAGGATTGTAACCATGGTTGGGAACATGAAAAGGGTCAATGGGCTTTGGAGGGTTAGGAAGGCCACCTTTAGGTCCAAAAAACCACTCGAGATAAAAAGGTATAAAATTATTTTTTTAATAGCTTCCTTGGCCATGGGAGGTGGAACAGGGAGGAACTTTAAACCTAGGCTAAGGGCCTCAATCTCATTCTGGGTAAGTTCTCTGGAAGATAAATTATGGACGACAAGATTTGTAATTTTATCATCAACAACCCAAATAGGACTCCTGTATAAAAATCAACAACCATAGTAATTTATATGAATCAATGAATCAATTCACTCAGAGGAATGTAATAAGAATTAATTAGTTCAATCAATTAGATGCATCATAACTAGGTATTAAATAGTCATTTATCAATACATAGTCTATTTGGCAAAAATCCTGCCAAGGTGGAGTATGACACTAAGTGTGGCATTCCTGATCCTTGTACTTGATATATTTTATCATCCACTATATTAATTGGTATACTTGGTTTTACTTGAATGGAATCAAACCAATATAAGTTGCTTGTCATATGATGGCTAGCTCCTGAATCAATGTACCAAGAATTATCTTCATATTCAATTTTTGGTTATGTTTGAAGTTTTGGTGTTTTATTGTATCATAGAACATGTTTGTGACAATATTTTCTATCTTTGAAAATATTTATTCATGATATTTCCTTTGTTTTAGAATTGTGATTTAAAAAATATCTCTTTGATGCACTCATTTTTGTTCTTTCAATCAATTCTTTTGTTCACACAAATTTCTTCTTCTTTATTTTGTTGTAGGTTTTTTTATTAATCCCAAATTAATATTCAAATAAAAACATCTTTCAATCTTTAATATTATTATTATTTATTCAATAATATTCCTTCAATTAATTTCTCAATTTTTTTCTTCAAGTTTCTCTTCAATTCTTCTTTAATATTTCTTCAATTAATTTTATATTATTCTTTAATTTTAACAATCTTTTTAATTCTTTGTAGAAATATTTTTATCTCCAAAATTAATTCTTCTTTAGTTTTCTTCAATCTTCAATTTTTCTTTATTCTTTATTCAACATTTTCTTCTTCTTCAATTCAATTATTTTCTTCAATCATTAAATTCTTTCTTCAATTTATTTCTTCAACTATTTTTTTTCCTCTGATTTTTCTTTCTTTAGTTTTCTTCAATTTATCATTTTTTCTCTTCGAATTCTTTCTTCCTTCAATATTTCATTCTTTTAATCCTCTTCTTCAAATTTCATTCTTCAATATTTTTCTTTTCTTCAATTTTTAATTCTTCTTCTTTCTTTGATTTTATATTCTTTCTTCAAATTTCAATTTTTTTCCTTCAATATTCAATTTAATTTCTTTCTCAATAATCTTCTTCAATTTTTCATTCTTTAATTAATTGTGCTCTTATAACTCACACAATTATCAAATTTTATTTTCTTCAAAAATAAAACTATTCCTCTTTCAATACCTCTCATAATCTCTCCTTCAATTCTTTAATATGTACCTTATCATTCAAATAATTAAATAGAGGTAAAATGTACCTTAGGAAATGATACTTTAATTTCTAACTTAGAGCTTCAGGTTAACTTGTGTGTTCTCTAATAATTTAGTTGTTTCACCTTCCAAGTATATCTCATACCTACACTTGAATTGTTATACCTGTATTAAACAATTATTTTGTACTTTCTAATATCCTCTATCGACTCAAAGATGACTCTACTTAGGGTTATGCATAAGGGATCAAATGCAAAATGTATTTATAAAAATGGAATGAATTAATTTTGAAATCAAGGTAAATCGTGTCAAATATCTAATAAAAGAGATAACGAATCTCCTTTTTTTCCTTGAAAATTTATAAAAGTGTGGTGAATTTGTTAGACAGTGGATGAAGAAGGAAAAAGAAGATGATAGAAAACAAAAGATATGATAGATAGTGAAATCAAATGGTAAACAAAAGAACAAATGAAAGACAAAAGAATCAAATGAAAAACAACAAAACTAGATGACAAACAACAAAACCAAACGATAGACAAAAAAACTAGGTGATACGCAACAAAATAGAATGATACACAACAAAATTCTAGTGTTTGTTGTCCAGATTTTATGATGTTTATCATCTAGGTTTTTAGTGTCTGTCATACATATTTTTTGTTGTCTATCATCTAGGATTTTGTTGTCTATCATCCAAGTTTTTTTGTTATTTATCATTTAGGGTTTTATTGTTTCTCGTCCAAGTTTTTGTTTTTTATCATCTAGGTTTTTTTGTTGCCTGTCATCCAAGGTTTTTTTATATGTTATTAGGGTTTTTTTGTCTGTCATCTAGATTTTTTAATGTTTGTTGTTCAATTTTTAGCTATCTGTTGTCCACACTTTTGCTATCTGTCATCCTAATTTTTGGTTTCTATCATTCAGGTTTTGTTGTCTATCATCTAATTAATTTTGTTATTTGTCACCTTAAAATCTTCAATTAAATGTTGTTGTGTCATTAATGTTACCATGTGTCAACCATGCATTTACTTTAGGCATGTAAACTTCTATAAAAATGCATAAATACTATTTTTTTATTTTTTTCCTACAATGCAAAGTAGAGCAACACACATCCCTCAAACCTTTTTCTCTACAACCTAAATAAAAGAACCAGACTTCTACAATGCATACCCTATAGTACCCTAAGCCCTAATACAAATGGCTAGCTCTTCCTCTCTTGTTCCTTCAAAGGTTTCCTTTAGAAACTATCTTTGCCCTAATATTTCCTATATTTTCAACACACCTGGACATGATACCACATGGGTCAAACTCTTTGGTCTTGTAGGATTGATAAAAATTGCATAGTACAACACCGATAATGGTTTGTTACAAAATATTATTAACTCCTACAATGATGATGGGTCCATTTTCCAGATGACCATTGACAACAAAAATATTTCTTTCACTATGAAACCTTTAGACGTGTAGAGACTAATAGGGCTGCCATGATGATCAACCCATTACAAATTAGTATATTTTGAGTGACGATGATAAAATATGCCTAGAGACCAACAAAAATATCTTAACATAATTTTTGAAAGGTATTATACATCTTTCAAATTTAGTTTTTAGTTTTTTATTCTATAATTCTCAACTAATAATGTTCCTTTAATTTTTTGCAATTCACTCTACTAAGTCCAAAAGGGGCTTAAATATTGCAAGCATTTCAGACAAGTTTCTTCATGCTTGCATTGAATTCTTCCAAGCAAGAATTATTTTGCAAGGAATAACTACAAATATTTTATTTTGGGCATTGACCTATTTGGTTCGATGTCTTTGAGGCACCAAATTTGACTAGAGCACCTACATTTCAAACCACATTAAATAGGAATTTGCTCAACACTCAAAGATAACCGAATGTGATTGTAACAACCACCAATTTAATCATTTGCTTATTACAATGTGAAAGGCACCCCACCTCCTACCTCATTGTAGTCTAGCTTGATGATTGTTGATCTAACAATCCAACAAATCTAGATAAAATTATTTTTCTGAATAAACTCAATATTTATTTTCAATTTTTTTTTAATTTATGCTTGAATGCAGAGAAAATCATCCACATATTCTAATCGAAGAGAGATCATTGTAAGGGGTCACATGCAGGAAGCCACTAGAGATTTTGACACATAGTCAAAACTGACACCAAGACCTGCTACACCATCTATAAAACATATAAAGTCTTCCTCACCTCTTCCTTGCACACCTCTACTAATTTCTACAAATATTTCAGTTGATGTTGAAGAAGTCAACCAACCCTTGCATGCAACAAGTAACCTTACTATTTGAAATTGTTGTTTATTATTATGTATTTTATTGATTTAAAATTATAATTAGTTTAATAAAAAATTTATATGTTTTGAGAGTAATGTATAATGGATCCATCAATGAGGATAAAATTGGCTACAAAGATGTGATTGTAGTTAAACTAAATTTGTTTTTATTGCATTTTTTTTACAATAGTTTTAGTTAAAATTTAATGTAAAATTTTATAGGGGAGCTGAATAAATTAATCCATAGAAGAAGAAAAGTGATGTTGCCATTGCCTCCACCACAACAACCATTGATGAGAGGACAATATTGCATGCATGAGAAACAATTCCTTTTTTCATCAAGTCAGGGATGAGCACTAAGTTAGACACAAGCTCTATTAGACTTCTCGATATTTTCCATTGGAAATATCTCAAGTGTGTCTAGCATTTGAAAATTACCCAATGCACCTCTTGATGATGATTATCTTTTTCAAGACACCAATCTAGAATCTTTGCCTTTGAAGGCCACTAATGTGCTTCAAGATCCACAAAAGCATAATGAAACACAAGAGAATTTTGGTTTAGCTACCACTACACTTAGCTCATCCCCTACGTATCAAATTGTCGTTCCTCATCCTCTTACCGATGATGAGAAAGTTAAAACTTTAGAATATATTTTATTAGCTTATAATTATAGAGCAACAGTTAAATAAAGTCTTCTTTTAAATATTGAAGAATTACAAGAATGAGAATATTAGGCAAAGGTTTTGATCAAAGAAATAAATGCTCGATATAATTGTTTTTTAAAGATAAAACATTTTTTTATTGGTGGAGAATTAACCGCAAAAGCTTGATGCTATGTTACATCAAGCTGAATCTAGGAAGGTGAAAGGTATCTCCATGTTCAATGATGAAATTTAGGAAATTTAATTGAATAGGTTAGAAAACCTCAATGTCGAAGCCTAGACATTTTTCAACTAATAGGCTACCGATAAGAAAAAAGTAGAAGTTGCAAAAGTTGTAAGAGATGTCATTGATGTAAGTCATATGTTTTATGCATAATAGAAGTTTATTATTTTTTTACATATATTTTTGTGAAGACAAAAATGTAACACCAAATAACAAGATATAAAATTGAACTCAAAAGACAATATTGCACAATGAATGATTTTTATTAATGGGGGGAGCCTCAAAAATCCATTGTTACAATAAGAATCCTTGAATTCTTTGATAAAAATTTTACAATAGCTAGGGTTCTATGAAACCCTAGAAAAACAATGTTGGTGGTGTCTCAAAACATGTCTCTACTCCCAATAAAAGTGAGTGGGCTTCTAGTTATCCGATGTTGGGCCACTCCAGCTTAAGCAGTTGTCCAATGCTAGTATAATGATGCTAGATCTACACACAAGAAAATAGCAAATGAGTTAGTAATAACAATGAGGAATCTACAATGTGAGACCCTTAGAAGTCAATACTAAACCCTAGATATGCAATAAAAAAATGTGAATAATACTAGCAACATAATAAAATATAACAATAATGACTATGATTTACCTTGCTTATCTATCGTTCTCTGACTTGATGAAATATATTATAGTGGATTGGCATGATAATGCCCTAGCGTTGCTCGAAGGCTAGGGGGACTTCAAAACCCTGATGTAACCCGTGGGTGCTTGGTGGCTACAAGAAATTCCTGTGGATGCTCGAGAATGGTGAAGGGTACCCATAGATGCTTGGTGATAGAGGAGAAGCACCTAGAGGTGCTTGGCTATGATATAAAGTGCCCGAGGATATTCGATCACTGAGAGGGAAGTCTACAAAAGTAGATCTGGCTGGGCGAGAAGGGTGATGACGGATGTAGATGATATGGCAAGCGAGAATGGAATGCGAGAGCACTCAAGTACAAGAATGGAACTCAGGTAGCCAAGGACTCAAGGATTTCTAGGGAATTTCTAGGGAAAAACTTTAGCTCAGGATTCAGGACACGAATTGCTCAGGAAACTTCTTAGGGGTTGAGCCATCAAAATAGCTCCTATTAATAATCCAACCTAGGGCATGCTAGGGTTTCAACGATACTAATCATGTGGCTGAGATAAAAGCATATCGGAGGGTGGATATTAAATCTAGGGTGTGGTATGGATTGATATGGCTGGATGGATAGGATTAAGTGAAATCATATGGCTAGTATTAATTCACTTATATAAATATATATAAAATATAATATATAAAATATTAATATTTAAATATATAAAATAAATATACATAAATATATATGAATGATAGGTGGAAATGGTGGGAAATTTAGGATGGACAACAAGTGGCTAGGTTTTGGTATCTATAGATGCCCCATTTTGTACTGTGTTGTGTGAAACACAACGCAGTGCAAAAATACAAGACACTTGTTTGGGTGAGGTACAGAAGAAAATTTTCTCTTGGGATGTGAAACATGAGCTTGGAGACAAAAGAATGAAAGAATTTGAATTTTGCGTAGCTTACCCCCTCAATTGGTGAATGAGTTTATGGATGAATCGTACAAGCCAAATGAAAAATCTGTGCAAATGAAGGATGCAAATGTAATACCGTTTTTGCCCCAATGGTAGGAAGAAAATTGGTGAAATATGTGACATGGTGTATCTCTTTTTTTCACAACAAATGAAGGGTTTTGTGAAATATGTGATGCAAAATGTGTCTATTTTTGCCCCAACAGATGAAGGGATTTGTGAAAAATGTGTTTGTTTTTGCCCCAATAGATGAAGGGATTTTTTCCAAGTGTAGATGTCATGATCATGTAATATGTATCCCATTGTGGGAAAGTCAAAACCACATGTGGTTACTGTTGGTAACCAGATCCACACAGGAAAGGACTTTCGGTGGGTTTGCGCGCCCTGGACCTACGACCAACATTGAAAGGCCGAGAGGAAGAGATGCCCCTCGTGCCAATCTCTAGAGAAATGTTGGCTCCTATACTAATCTACTTTTGGGGTTTGAGATAAGAGTGCAAGAAAGAAATAAAAAGAGTTCGGGTTAGAGAAAGAAATAAAAAAGGATAAGGGTTAGAGATTGATGATTTAAGGTGGGGAAGAACAGGAAGCACGATCACTCACTAATCACTCAAATAGCAGCAAAAAACACCAAGAACAGACGAAAGAAACGAAGTGTCAAACTTCCTATGTATCCTCTGGATGGGTTCGTAGGGTTCTCCTTTCTCTCTCGCTGGAATTCAGGGTTCAGAGTAGCAGCGATTAAGATAAGGGAATGATAGAAACCACAATCCACCAGGCAGCATAAAAGAAAATGACAAAGCATTTTTCCTCTCCTATGTATCCTTCAGGGCAAATTTTAGGGTACAGTTCCCAATCGCACACCAGATTCAGGATTCAGAGTCTCAGTATACGAGTGCAAATAGACAAAATAATTAAGCACGGAAGGCAACATAAAAGAGAGAAATGGAGCATAAAAATCTTTAGTATTAGACGTAGGACATCAAGTTACAGCAGCTTTCTAGCAAAAATTTCCCCCCCTTTTACATTGCAAAGCTTGGGTTTTTATAGAGGACCCGACCCTCTGAATCATTATTACAAAATCGACGGAGTACACCCTCGGGCCCTGAGAAACGGCTCCTCGCTGCTGCTGCGGATGACTTCTCAAATCGGCTACCAAAACTGGTAATGGTGACCGAGTCAACCGGGGAAAGATGCATTAAATGAGCCACTTGGGTGTCCTCGGATTGTAGGTGCGGTGCTCAAGTGGCAGTTATGCTTGTCGGGCTCTCCTTTTCGGACTGATATTTCGCATCCAATTGCCAAAAATGAGCAACAGGCTTATCGAGCAAGAAAATATGCATTTATGAGGCCCTTTGACTGCCTCGGGAAAAATGCCCAACTCGGGAAGCATTCTTGGAAGCGCCTCGCTGATTTTCATTTCACAAAAATACTTCGGGGGTGTGGAGTGCCGAAGCCGATCCTCCTCTATCCTTCGCTGCTTTGCTGACAAAACTGCTTCGTTGATGGGTTGAGATGAACACTTCGGGCCGATCTTTTTTTGAAAAGGCGGTTCGGGGGATTTTCGATCGAAACATTTTCTTGACCTCTACTGCTTCAAGAGAAATCTGGCCAAAGTGGATTTTAGAAATACTTCGGGCCCGAAGTATTTTCTTTGCCTTAGCTAATTCGGGCTATCTTTTCTTCTTCGACAAAGTTACTTGGATGCCGCTTCGCAAAATTTTCACCCGAAGTAGCTATTGGGAATGCTTCGGGTGCAAAGCATTTCTTTTGCTTTCTCGACAAACTTCTCACCCGAAGTGATGATTTGAAGCGCTTCGGGCCCGAAACTCTTTTCTTTTCATTTTGTCCACCAGGGGGCGATAGGGAAATCAAAATTGCTCTAACTTATAAACAAAGAAAAACTTTCAACCAAACAAATATCATACAAAGTTTTAATTTTTTTTCCCTTTGGTGGAATGTGACAATATTGTCAACATTCTTGGCGACTCGTGAGGCAACGAGCTCATCTCGGTGATAGAACCCTCAGCTTTCATCCATTGGGTCAGAGTTACCTCCAGATCCTTCTCCTTGTTCTTTTTTTGGGGATGTTTTGACAGCTTGTCTTTCCTCTTCCCTCTCCTCTTCTTCTGCTACTGCTTATTCTTCTCCCGCTGCCATTGCTTCTGCTACATCCTTAGCTGTTGGCAGTGGGGCCAGGCAGACTCGGATGTTCTTCAAGGTTCGGCAAACCTGAGACTAGACACTTTTTGTGAACAACTCTTGATTCCCCAAGGACCTGACCAAAGCGCGAAACCTATCGATCTGCCCAATTTTTGCATGCTGGGACCTAGTATGCAGATCGTTCAAGGAAGCGACGATTCTATAGTATTTCAGTATGTAATCAGTAACCTGTTTCTCTGTTATAGGTTCGGCCCACTCGTCTATCTCTGAGACGTCTTCAAACTGCTGCCACTTCGGCATGATTTCTTCCTTGGATAAGGGCTTTCCATCATCATCCATGAAGCTCGAGAAGCCTAAGGAGAAGAGGTCCTCGAAGTAGCCCATTGACGTGCACCTCTCGCTTTTGAATGCATCCAGTAGGATTTTTGCCTTTTGAGCTTTCTCGGCTATAGAGAAGAATGCGTGAACTATGGTCTGGGCTGCTGACCAATCCCTTGTCGTCAGACTCATCGCTGTAAGCTTCAAATATTGATACCTTGCACCTTGGATCTTGAGGGAAAACTTGAGTCAGGCTCTAACATTTTGAATGACTTCCTCAATGATTGGCCCTCCTTCAATGGTGGCAACCTGGGCCTCTATGGTGTAGACTAAAACTGAAAGAGCACTGGCAGCCCGAGACCTGAAACTCCTAAGCAGATGTGAACGAATCTCTTTGATTTTGCTCCTGTCAAATAGCCCTAGGCTTTCCTTCTCGTGTAGCTGGATCTGAGCCTGCAAGATTCTACTTTCAAGCTCCTTGGCCCTCAACTCATTTTCGACCTGCCTTTGTGCCTGATTCTCAGTTGTGCACTCCAGTTGTGCTATCTGTAGCGTTAGGGCATGTGCCTCTTTTCGCATCAGCTTGCACTGTTCTTCGGCCTCTGCCAATTTGGATCGAGTCCTTGCTAGCTCCTCCTCCAGTTTGATGTTAGCACTCTCAACTTTGAACCTGCGCTTGTTGGCAATGTTGGCGTGCACCTTGAAGGTCTCGATTCCAATGTGCATAGAGGCGGATTCCTTGTCCACGTTTAGATGCTCCAGGTCCTTTTCTTTATCTTGATATTCATAGTCCGTTGGAGTCATTTCATCCAGGGGCTTCTAGACTTTGGGTATCTTCTTTACTTTATGCACCTTTCCCACCTCGAATTCGAAGATGGCACATTTCTCAACTTGAGCGAGCGAATGCCCTCTCTTCTTTCTTGCCTCTTTCAACATTCTCTCTGTGTTCTATCGGGCTTGGAGGAGTTTTTTGGCCAGGGAGACTCTCGTATTGATGACAGCTCGGAGTCGAATGCGACTGGGTCTAAAGCCAAGGGATTGAACAAATATAGGGAGCTGAAAGGGATAGCTTCACCCGAAGGTTTGGCAACAGGGGTGACAGGGGCTTCGACGAGGGGGAGCACATTATGTACAACAGAGGGATGAGCCTCAAGGTTTGGTACTGGACTGTTAGCTTCGCCCTGGTTGATGACTGGAGAATTGGCAGTGTGGATGGGTGAAGTAACTTGGATGGGTTTGTCCTGGCCGAAATACTTAGGGTAAGTAGTTAGGGAGACGACGTGAGAAGGTGAATGATTTTGTGGAGGTAGGGGGGATGGATGAGAGCTTTCGGCCAGGACTGGGGTAGACTTACGAGCAACCAGAGCATAAGGCAAAGAAAACATACCTGCATGCCCTCCTGGTAGTGCGACCATGGTGACCTCCTGGGCGATTGGCCTTTGTTCCTCCTGGGCCTCGATACCCTTGGCTTCAATTACTTTTGTGAGTTCCTCCACATAAATGACATCTATGTTTGGAATCGTTTTGACACTTGGTGGAGTTTCTCCATTGTTTGCTTCGGTCGAGCCCGATATAGATCTTTCGATAGGAGCGCTCGGAGCGTCTGTACGTGGTCGCTTTGGGAAGTTTGGGGGTGCCTGTGTAGGTTCCCGCTCCTTTATTTTCCTCCTCTCAAGGGGTTGCTCTAATTCCTCTATCGTTGTCTCCAGATCTCCGGATGGGCTTTGTAATAAAGCTTTTGGCATGGCCCTGACTGTTCTTTCCTTGGGGACATTATCAGTCTTCCTGGGGCCTTCATCTAAACTTGGAGTGGCTGGTGGAACGAAATCGGTGAAGGACAAGGGTTTCCAAGACCCAATATTGGTCTAATACACAATTGTGAATTCCCTGTCCATTGTCAGAAGCCCGTAAGAATTCATCTTTCGATGATGGACTCTCATAATCCACCATTCTCTCAACTGCTCCTCGTCCCAGTCCTTCAATTCCTCTTTTAAATCTTCCTTTGCTTTTCTCCAGAAAGTGGAGTATGGATTTGGGAATGGGTACTGGTCTAGGTCGAATTCGACCTCCATAGGATAGAAGTCATGCCAAGGAGGCAACGTCCTCATCTCCTCTAAGTGCCACTCCAGGTCCATACCATTGGGGTTATTTCTTTGCTCCAGAACTTCAGGGTGAGGACAGACATGGAAGTTTTTATGTTTCAAATGATCTCTCATCACCCCCAACGGGTCGTAGAGCCACCTCTGTGGTATTTGGAGCAGACCAAAATCAGCAAGTTTCTCCTCTAGGTATATGTTCTGCTTCAAGGCAAAAACTTTGATTACCCCCATCTTGAAAGGGAAATCGTAGGTGTGTGCCCACTTCCGCCCGTGACCATAAGTTTCATCAGTTGTGTCACTTTGCCAAGCAACTTCTAGGGCAAATTGGTATTCTAAAGGGAAAAAAGGTAGCAAGAAGGGCTTACCTGTGAAGCTAAAAATGCGGATCACAAGCCCTTGCGTCAATTGAAACACATCCCCTTTTGTCTCCAGTACCACTTTATTTCTAAGGCCGAGAGGCACTCGAGGACTAGACCCTGTTAGAATGTGCATCGCAGGTCCCAAAAACTGTTGATTGAAAGGGTAATAGGACTCTGACCTCAGCAAGAGTCGGGTCCATTGATATACAGGCAAAGGGGTTCCATCCTTGTTAACTGATGAAACATTACAATGGGGAAGGGCTTTATGTACATGAAAGAAGAAGAGCCAAACCAAGAAGGAACAGGATTGGAAGTATGGCTCCTTGCTAGCATCCTTCATGGATGACAATCGCATATGCAAATTTTGGCCACCCATTCTGCCCAATCAAAGAAAACTGGGTTGGTTTTCGACTGCGAAGCGTCGGGAGCGTAGAACTCTCCTCTGGAAATGCATTCGGCCAGCGACACCTGCCATGGGCACACCGAAGTATCGCTTGAAAAGCCCCCTACCCCATGCAATGATAGAGAATATGTCTATGTTCTTAAAGGCCTTTAGGGGCAGGGGCATCTGGGGTCGCTTATCGGAAGGAAGTCCGCTTTTGAGGCTTTCGTGCAAAAAGCTCAAAATGAAGGGATTAGCAACAAACTTATCTGTTTGTTCGCTCAAGCTGACACAACGAATGGTATAGCCTTTTGGTGGCTTTTACTACGGTGTGAACATTGCTTGCACATCCTCCTTCAGAATGGAAAACAATTTTTTACCCGATGTGTCCAACACCTGCCTAGTTTGCGGTTGATAGTTCTGAGCAATGGCGTATATGAGCTCAGGGCAGTGATGTGTAGGAAGGACCAGATACCAGTATATGTGGGAATAATATGCCATGGCCCTCTTGTTCTCTGCTGAGAGCCTGCTTTTCATGAAATTGATAGTATACCAAAGCTCGGCCATAGTTTTTGAGAGCTCTAGGTCTCTGATTTTTGCCCACTTATCGACAGGTGGTTCTATACTGGGCTCGTCATCGGACTCTTCCCTTCCTTCCATCACATGTTTTCCTATGCATGGGGGAGGATTGACCCTTCTGGGTGTCTGTTTCTTTTCTTTCATGGCTCTCACCTTCTCTAGAGTCGTCGCTTCTGGTTCCTTTCCCTTTCGTGTGGGGTTCCTCCATCGTTTAGTTCCTATTGTGAACGATTGCAGCAAAATAACTTGTAGTGTAGAAGAGTTCAACACCGCAAAACAAAGGACTAGGTAATCACGACGAACAGTGGATTTCTTGATGCAGAAGTTCTTCAAGGTGACAGAATGTGGACTCGACCCTCACACTTGCAAATGGTTTGTTCTTAATGAGCATTTGCATTTTATAGCTTCGGAGGGCAACCTCCGGCATTTATGGCAACCATCCTAATTACTTTGCTGGCCTAGCCTGAAAGTGTTGCTGTGGCATCTGATTGGCTATACAGCGGTGTCGTACATGGGGCCATGCAACTCGATAGTTTGATTTTGTATCTAGAGGACAGATCGCTGCCACTTGGAACCCTGGTGTGGCTTTTCGGTTAACGAACTACCTTGGGAGGAGTGATGTTTCTTTTTCATTGATTTCATCTTCTTCGGCCCCCTTTTGAGGCTGCTATAGGCACATTCCCCGAGGCACATCCTAAACATGTCTGCCTCGCATGTGCGGTTCGGTGATATAGAATTGGTGAAGAAAATACTTCGCCGCGAAGTGCTTCTTTAGACTAATTTTCTTCATTTCAGGCCCGAAGTTCTTCTTCGCCACATTGTCGCTTTGGATTATGAATACCACTGACCGAGATCCATTTCATCGAGGATGGCCTCGCCAAGAACTGCTTTGGACAACGCCTTCGGCACATTTACTTTAGCGAAGCATTTTCCATGTCTTTGATTCGCATGTGGTTCGGTTCTACGAGGATGAACTATTTTGTGGCAAACTTCCTTTCGTCAGCTACTTCGGACCGAAACCCCCCGAAGGCAATTCTGATCATGTTTTGTGAAGCCAAAACTAGGAATCTAGCTTTTGCGGTTGAAGTGGCACTTGCTCTTTGTGATATTTTGAACAGATTATATACAAAGCATTGAAATCCTATATACAAAATACATGCAAGATATTTTTTTTTTTTTTTTAGGACTACATACCTCAGTGATTGAAGGCCTTCAGGTGAAGACCATTGACGGAGATTGGTAAAACTTGGCCATTCGCATCTTTGAGGATGAAGGAATTGGCCGAATTCACTTTCACTATTTCAAATGGTCTGTCCCAGAATGCATCCATTTTGTCATGATTTCCAGGCTTGGCCTTCCATGAATCCCACATCCATACCAAGTCTCTTGCTTTGAATGTGCGATCGAATGACTTCCTTTTGAACCATTTTCGGGTGACCTCAGCATGACGTGCAAAGTTTTGGTAGGCCCTTTCACGTTCCTCTTTTAGTTGTAGTAGTTGGACCAGGCGTTCCTCCATCGGGTTAGCTTCATCTTCTTCTAGCAGCTGCAATGCAGGGATCTTGATGTGAGTGGGCAGGATGGCCTCCTTGTCGTAGACCAGAGCATACGGCAAAGTCTTGATTGATCTTTTGACAGAAACCCGATCGGCCCACAAGGCCCGATCTAGAAGGAGGTGCCAAGTTCTTTTGTTTTGATCAATCAGCTTTCTCAGTATCCTCAACAGGGTTTTGTTGGTGGATTTTGCCAATCCATTGCCTTGGGGGTAGTAATTGGAAGATACCTTGTGATATATCCCATACTTGTATAGGAACTCGTTGATTTTTGTGCCTGTGAAACCAAGATCGTTATCTATAATAATTGCTTCGAGGATGCCGAAGTGGGTAATCAATATTTCCAGGAAGATGACGACAGTATCTTGATTGGCATGTTTTGTAGGGACTGCCTCAGCCCACCTAGTGAAGTAATCTGTCGCAGTCAGGATGAATTTGTGCCCAACGGAGGAATTTGGTGATATGGCCCCTACGAAATATAGTCCCAATTGCTGAAAGGGGGCTTCCACTTGTATCGGTTGGAGTGGCATCGAAGCATTTCTGCTTCGACCAACGAATCTCTGGCATTGCTCGCACCTTCAGCAAATGGAGAAGGCGTCGGCAAAGAGTGTGGGCTAATAGTAACCCACCTTGATTATCTTTAGCACCATCGCTCTTCCAGTGAACTGTCCTCTAGATAGCCCAAAATGAAATTTGCCCAGGACTCTTCTTTTATCATCATCTTTTATGCATCTGAGGAGGATGCCATCGATGTTCCTGAAAAACAAGCCTTCTAGGCGCATAGCATATCGGGCGGACCACATCCTGAAATGCCTCCGTTGCGAAGCATTCAAATGCAAGGGGCATCTGTCGGTGTTTAAATATTCCACTATCTCACCAACCCAATCTCTCTCGGCCTCTTCCTAATTAGCGAGGGATTCTTTTGTTGGCAAGTCCTCCGGCTGACAGTCTATTATTTCGGTCGTTGCATTCTTCGCCAGCTCTTGACATAGTGCATGGCCACGAACCAGCTTGGTGGGCTTGATCTCAATATCGAACTCTTGTATTTTGCTTACCCAAAAAGCTTTCTTGCTTCCCAGTTCCCCTTGAATAATGAAACTACACACATCGAGGTGAATGATGAAGACTATGGTTCGACTCTGAGAGATGAACTGTTTGAACTTTTTGAGAGACTTCATTACTGCATGCACTTGACACTCAATGAAATTGTACTTTTCTTCATGGGGATTGATTATCTGGCTAAGGAACACGATGGGACGTTCCTCTCCATCTTCCCCCTTTTGCGTTAAAATTGTGGCATAGCTTTCAGGTTCTCCTATTGCATACAGGATAAAATCTCGGTTGTAGTCGAGGTTGATCAAGACTAGTGCCTGAATAATTTTGGCCTTGATTTCTTTGAATGCTTTCCTCCTCTCTTCTGTCCAGAGAAATTATGCGCCCTTATTTAAAAGCTCAGACATCGGCTTAACGACTTGGGCAAAGTTTGGGACAAACTTCCTGACAAAGTTAATCTGACCAAAGAAATATTGAAGGCCCTTTTTATCTGCTGGAATTGGGAGCTTCATCAGAGCTTTGGCATTGTTAGGATCCATGGTGAGACCCTTTTTTGAAATTGCATGTCCCAACAGCTTTCCTTCGCTGACTATGAAGATAGACTTTTTTGGATTGATTGAGATGCCGAACTCTTGACATTTTTCAAAAAAAATTTGGAGATGTTCTGGGTGGTCTTCCCTCCTTCAAGAGAATACGGTCATGTCATCCAAATAGATAACAATAACCTTGTTCAGAAGCTCACCAAAAGCAAGGTCCATCGCCCTTTGGAAAGTAGCTGCCGCATTTGAGAGGCCAAAAGGCATTCGCTGGTAGGCGAATGTGCCCCACTTGTTTGTGAACGCGGTCTTATGCTGATCTTCATCCCTGACCCAGATTTGATTATATCCGAAGAAACCATCAAGCAGGGAGAACCGTTGAGCGCCAGCCATCGAATGCAAGATCTGATCAATCTGTGGGAGAGGATAGTGGTCCTTGAGGGAAGCATGATTCAGGTTGCGAAAGTCCACGCATAATCGGATGTCTCCATTCTTTTTTCTAACAAGGACCAAGTTTGCTACCCAGGAAGAATGCTTGATAGGATAAATGATCTTTTCTTCGAGCATTTTTAGTAGTTCAGCCTTCATCAAGACCTCGATCTTTGGATTGACCAGCCTTTGCTTCTGTCGAAAAGGTTTGGCCCCTTCTTGTAATTTGATCATATGTTGGATTAGTTGTCGATCATATCCCTTAAGGTCGTGATAAGACCAAGCCACGATATCTGGGTATCTCTCACAAAAACATTGGATTCGCTCTATCTCTTCTAAAGTACAATCAGTCCCAACCTTTATTACTTTCCCAGGTTCCAGTTCTAAATCTTGATATTGCTGCGCACTGATCTGAATCCTGTGGGAAAGCAATCGATCATTTTGATCGAAAAGGCTCTCAAGCATGATCAATCCCTTGGGAACGTGGTTGTTCTTCAACTGGACCAATCCTTCATATTCTTCTTCATCCGGGCTTCGGTCCTCGACCGTAGCGGCTTCTTGGATCATGAAATTGATGATCTGCTCGTCGTTGTCAAAAACTTGCAAGTGTAAATCTCTTTCGGTGACAGAGGGTCTATATATCATCCACTGGAGAATATCGGGTTGCAATGGATGCTAAGACATCTACATGTCGATTCTTTTCTCGTGAAACAGACTATAGATTGAGGGATTCAAACTGGTCAAACAGGTCCCATACCCTATTGCGGTAAGATTTAAGATAATGCTTCTTTGAAGAGCATCTGTTGGTGACCTGGTTGCAAACTAGTTTAGAATCGTTGAAGATTTGAAGATGCCTTATGCCTAACTTGTCAGCTTTCTTGAGTCCCAAGCACAAGGCTTCATACTCTGCTGCATTGTTGGTGCAGCTCCATGTTAATCAATAGCAATACTCCTTTTGCTCATCGGTCGACGAAATTAGAAGGATTTTTGCCCTAGCGCCATTTTTGCATCGGGCATCGTCGAAGAACAATTTCCATAGTCCTTCTTGAGAAAAAACTTTTCCTTCCCTTTTAGCTGGTTTCTCGGACTTGGCGATGGTGTAGCACCCCACCTCAGTTTCTATCATGGCATTGAAATCTGCCAATGAAAATTCATCTTCACAACACAACTATGTGAGGGATTCCTGGACCAAATCCACTTGCTCTAGTTCCTCCGTGATTGTATGCACAGGGACACTGCTCTCTTCTTCGGACATCTTCTCAACCAAGAACATAGAAGGTTTTTCATTATAGATCTTCACCTTCTTCCCTTTGAAGGGGATCTCCAGATGAGTGTAATCCATGGACAGATATCCGCCCAGCTTTGCCATGAATTATCTTGACAGGCACATGCTAAAGTAAGGCTCAAGGTCCACGACTACCACCTCTTGTATGACTACTATTTGAGGTGTCTTATGTAGTCGAATAGGGATATCTTTGATGACACCTACAGTCTTCACTGGGGTACCGTCCAACTGGAGGACTCCGTGACTGCTTCGTGTGTACTCCATGCCTATTTCTTCACATACTGCCTTCAGCATTACTGTCGTCACAGCTCCAGAATCTATCATACAGTTATGCATGATATACCCTTACATTTGTAAGGATAAGTAGAATGGTGGTGGTCTATTTTTCCCCGTGATGGAAGTGGACAAGGTCTGCACCAGGGTGGGTGGCTCTGCCTTCCTTGTAGTGATCCTCTTCAATGACTCTTGCAGCAAGTCCACTTGTCCAGGAAGTTGCAGAGCATCATACAGACTGATATTGGCTAGGATCCTCTTCAATTCTTCTACAATGTTGTAGGCTGGGGAGCTATGCACCTCAGGTTCCTTTCTCAATTTGTACTTGGTGCAATATTTCTCTGTCGCTTCGACCCTTTGTCGCTTGGGGAGCGAGGGAAACTTGAGCTTCTCCTTAGCCTGTTCTTTGGTCTCCACCTGAGGTGGTTCGGCAGTGGCCTTTTGGGCCTTTTCTTTGACTGGAGTTGGCGGAGGAACTTCGCTCGGGGCCAAAGAGGATGTTTGTCCTTTTTCAAATCAAGCATGTACCTTCAAGGGAGCCATTTGAGTAGCATCTACCTCTATTGATCTTTTACCTCCCCTGGTAAGGACCATGACTGGCTCTTCCTCGTCGATGGACAAGTTTTGATCCAACTGTCTAATGACGTTGACTTGACCGCCTTGGTTGCTGCTTGTTAGCATCTGCATGTAGTGTTGATGCAACATGCATGTATTTTCCTCATGAGGATCATTACATGTAGAGCACTAGTATACATGATCGAAAGTGCTTGGGACTTCTTCTATCGCATCATTTCTTGCCGGAGCTTTTCCTTGATGGACCGCTTGGTCTTTGGTAAGTGCAGGCGTGGGATAAGACCTCCTTGGTAGGAACTCTTGTTGTGCTTGCTTCTTCTTAACAATGGTCATGTCATTGGAAAAAGTCTGCATCGTGGCATTTAACGATTGCATTTCTTGCAATATCTTGGCTTGCATATCATCGGCCTTGGGAACTGATTGTAAAGAAGCCATGGTCGGTATCAGAGGCGAGGCGGGATGTTGGAGGGGTGCTGGCAACATTGGAAATGTTGGAGTGATAGTGGGGGGCATAGTTGAAAATGTGGGGAAATGTATCTGTGGAGCCGTGATCTACAACACAACAGGATTCGGGTTCCAAGATGAGATCGGATATGTAGGGATTGTAGAAATCTGTGGAGCGACTATGCTCGCATACTGGGCTTGAAGGAACTCGGGGAGTATGGGCATTGACATTCTTTGAGGGAGTTTGCCTATGGCTATGAGGTCCGTTTCTACTTTTTTGGCCAACCCATACAACTTTGGAAAGGTATTGACATTGGAGTATCTTATCATAAGACCGATATTAGGGTTGAAGGCCCGAAGGAAGTAGTATGTCGTGGCTTCGTCAGTTGGGTGAATTCCAATCGGGACTCTTTGCCAGGTTCGGGCAAACCTAACATTGAAGTCTACAATTTCTTCTTGCAGATGTCTTTGGATCAAAGTGAATTGTTGTAGAAGAGAAGTTGGATCGACGGACTCATTGAAGCCTTGCATCAACTTCCCGGCTAACTGGTCCCATCCCGTAATAGTGCCGAGTGGCAGAGATCTATACCAATAGAGGAGCTTTCCTCTAATGGAGAGAACCAGGAGCTTCACCATCACTCGCTCTTTTGTGATATCATGAATTGCTGCCAAGGAAATGATGTCTTGGATATGCTCCAGAGTAGTCTTTCCAGTTTTGTCAAACATTGGGAGCTTTTTGATTGTTGCAGGCGAAACTTGCCCTTGGCCTGCAAGATTCAATGGTGACAAAGAATTCCATGCTAGAAATAATCTGGGCGACGGTTGCTGTTGTTGTTGTTGTTGTTGTTGTGTCATATTTGTGCCTGGGTTCTATGGAACAAAAGTCCCCAAAGTCCCTCTTGGGTTGCTTGTCGAAAGGCCAAAGGGAACGGAGGCACTAGGATGCTTCGGTGAGTTGGGAGGATTCAGAGGAAAACTAGCTGTTGTGCTATCGAAAGTTAGGCCTTGCTCGTCAATAGCAACCTCTTGCGAGGATGTTCTACGTAAGATATATTCGGGGGTAACTAACCTAGAGCATTCCCCAGAGGCATCAATATCAAGCTCAAAGAAATCGATTTCCTCGCCTTTATTCCTAACTCTCCATCTTGTTTGCATGAAGGCACAGGCTTTAGTACTGGTCTTTACGACTTGAAGATTATCAGGTAAAACAAATTCGCCAGATGCTAAGAGTATCTTAGTAATGATAGCATCTATTCTCACTACTACTCAGGGGATAAGACTGACCAGGTCTCACCAAAAACTTGTTAGAACTACTGGCTCCAGTGAAGACAGACTAGGGATTTTCTCAAATATGGGACTTTGTGTCCCATCGGGTGTGTCAAAAACTGTTGGTAACAAGATCCACACAGGAAAGGACTTTCGATGGGTTTGCACACCCTGGACCTATGACCAACATTGAAATGCCTAGAGGAAGAGATGCCCCTCGTGCCAATATCCAGAGAAAGGCCATCTCCTATACTAATCTACTTTTGGGGTTTGAGATAAGAGTGTAGGAAAGAAATAAAAAGAGTTCGGGTTAGAGAAAGAAATAAAAAAGGATAAGGGTTAGAGATTGATGATTTAAGGTGGGGAAGAACAGGAAGCACGATCACTCACTAATAACTCAAATAGCAGCAAAAAACACCAAGAACAGATGAAAGAAACGAAGTGCCGAACTTCCTATGTATCCTCTGGACGGGTTCGCAGGGTTCTCCTTTCTCTCTCGCTGGAATTCAGGGTTCAGAGTAGCAGCGATTAAGATAAGGGAATGACAGAAACCACAATCCACCAGGCAGCATAAAAGAAAATGACAAAGTGTTTTTCCTCTCCTATGTATCCTTCAAGGAAAATTTTAGGTATAGTTCCCAATCGCACACCGGATTCAGGATTCAGAGTCTCAGTATACAAGTGCAAACAGACAAAATAATTAAGCACAAAAGGCAGCATAAAAGAGAGAAATGGAGCATAAAAATCTTTAGTATTAGACATAGGACATCAAGTTATAGTAGCTTTCTAGCAGAAAGTTCCCCCCATTTTACATTGCAAAGCCTGGGTTTTTATAGAGGACCCGACCCTCTGAATCATTTTTACAAAATTGACGGAGTACACCCTCAGGCCCTAAGAAACAGCTCCTCGCTGCTACTGCAGATGACTTCTCAAATCGGCTACCAAAACTAGTAATGGTGACCGAGTCAACCAGGGAAATATGCATTAAATGATCCACCTGGATGTCCTCAGATTGCAGGTGCGGTGCTCGAGTTGCGGCTATGCTTTTCGAGCTCTCCTTCTTAGACTGATACTTCGCATCCAATTGCCAAAAATGAGCAGCGGGCTTATCGAGCAAGAAAATATGCATTTATGAGGCCCTCTGACTGCCTTGAGAAAAATGCCCAACTCAGGAAGCATTCTTGGAAGCGCCTCGCTGATTTCTGCTTCAAAAAACTACTTCGGGGGCGTGGAGTGCTGAAGCCGATCCTCCTCTATCCTTCGCTGCTTTGCTGGCAAAACTTCTTCGCTGATGGGTTGAGATGAACACTTCGGGCCGATCTTTTTTTGAAAATGCGGTCCGAGGGATTTTCGGCCAAAACATTTTCTCAACCTCTACTGCTTCGGGAGAAATGTGGCCAAAGTGGATTTTAGAAATACTACGGGCTATCTTTTCTTCTTCGACAAAGTTACTTGGATGCCGCTTCGCAGAATTTTCACCCGAAGTAGCTGCTGGGAATGCTTCGGGTGCGAAGCGTTTCTTTTGCTTTCTCGGCAAACTTCTTGCCCGAAGTGATGATTTGAAGCACTTCAGGCCCGAAACTCTTCTTTTCATTTTCTCCACTAGGGGGCGATAGGGAAATCAAAATTGCTCTAACTTATAAACAAAGAAAAACTTTCAACCAAACAAATATCATAAAAAGTTTTAATTTTTTCGCCCCTTGGTGGAATGTGACAACATTGTCAACAGTTACCCCAAATTTGGGGTGATTCGATGCTGTTGAAGAATTTGCCTTCCAATGTCATTGATATGCAAAGATGAAAAATGCAAAGAGTAAAAGTAGTCAACTTTGGAGGGCCAACTAGTGATTGTCAGATAATTCCTATGATCGGAACCAATCACCCTAGTTAAAGCCAGTCGCCATGATGACTGTCAAGGAAATGTGCAATGATGAAATGTGATATTGTCCATGTTTTAAGCCCCACGAACTAGGCCATCAATGACAGCTTTTGTGCAAATTGTTCTTGGCAAGGTTTCACTCAAAATGTGAAGTACCAAATATGATTGTGATTTCGAACAACGAGATATGGAATGATGAAAATGACCAAGTGTCCTTATGGTAGGCTCTTCATCTTACCGAGTTGCATGGATGCAAATCGTTGCAATCACCAAGTATATAGAAAAACCCACTAGATACAAGACTCACTTGCATGTTGTTTGAACTTGGCAAATATGCAAATGATGATATGGAATGATTTTGATGATGATGTATGAATGATGAGAGTGATGATTGTGATCGTTTTGTGAAGATTTGGACCATTTTGGAGTGCTTTTGTAACTTGTTAAGTGGATTTGCAATTTGTGGTCGCAAATAAAATTTATGCATCCAAATCAATTGGAATCTTCACAAAACCTATTAATATGATGAATTAGATGATTGGATGCAATATGGAGTGATTTGGTGGGGATAAGCCACTATTTTGAAAAAAATTTATCTTTTGTCAAAATTGACGCCAAATGCTCGTTGGCGCTTTTGGCACGTAGAAATGCCCATCGATGTTTGGGTGCTCTACAAATGCCCTGGTGCACTTTAGTGTACCAGGAAATGCCCATGGGCATCTCAAGGTGCCTGAAGCAGCTATAAATAGTTGGTAGGATGAGAAATGAAGCTCATTTGTGCATTTGAGAGTTTGAGAAGCTGCGTTTGGGAGAGTGGAGTGAAGTGAGGTGAAGTGACTTGGGTGTGGAAGCTATGGTGGTGGAAGGAGCGGGTGCGGAGGCTGAGGCTAAGGCTGGAGTGTGAGCTGCTGAGGTAACTCTCTTTTTTTGTGTATTAAATTTGTGTTTTTGTGATTTTTTTTTGAATGTGTAAATGACAAATGTTTTGTGTTGTGCTGTAGCTTAGGATTTTGGAGGCTCAGCACCGATTCTCATCATACATTCCTGGGATGAGGAAGGTGGTGGTGAAGGATGAGTGGGATTTTCTGGAGGTAGTGGGGCTAGTGGAGGTAGCCCAGATTGATGTGGTGAGGGCAGATGAGGGGTACCTCTCTGCCTTGGTGGAGAGGTGGGATCTGGATAGGGGAACTTTCTAGCTTCCTACCAGAGAGGTGACTATCACACTTGAGGATGTATACCGCATCCTCAAGGTTCCAGTGGAGGGGATTCACATCGAGGTTGGATGTGATCGAGGGATAAAGATGAGGAAGATGTTTGGTGATGGTTGGTAGGGTGTGAAGGTGGAGAGTGGAGGTATACCTTACTTGTCCATGTATGTGGACAAGGAGTTGGATGCCCTTCGTGCCTTGGTTATGTTCATGTTGGCCAACATCATGGCCCCGAACAGCACTAGGTGTAGGTTCCCTTGGAACCTGATAGGATTAGTGAGCGATATGCTCACTAGGCGATAGGTGTATGCATGGGCTCCTACCTTATTGGTGCAGGTATATCGGGAGCTGTATGAGGTGATGAGGTAGGGGAGGAAGGGATTAGGATGCAACTTGCTGTTGTAGTGTTGGGGATGGGAGCACTTCAGTGTGGCTCTAATTGGAGGGCTTACCAGTAGTAGGCTTGGGTAGGGAGCAGCCCTATGCTAGGAGATGGGTGGTGGTCGAGGAGGTACAATTGAGTCGATCGATGTGGATGAGTCAATGGTACCAAGATTTATGGGTTGGACTAACATCCACCCAAGTGATATGGAGACCATGGTGAGGTAGCAGGTGGACCCGATATGGAGAGCATCTATGATGGGTGTGATAGGCTAGGTGGGTGGTTGGGAGATATCAGAGTGAGATTGAGTATTTTTAGTTCTCATGAGTACTATGATAGTTTGGTTTGAGGTAGGAGGTCCTGGATGAGCTGATGCACTATAGGAGGCATCGAGAGGAGATAGGGCTACCATGTGTAGAGCCATGGAGGGTGACCTATGAGGATGATGAGGAGATGGATCTCCTAGATGTGGATGATGTAAGGACTACCATGGAGTATGATGTATGGTTCGCTACACAACCACCATGGGCACCACCTTGAGTAGTGGTTGGTAGAGGTGGGGATGAGGCTGAGGGTGATGGTGAGGGGACCCATGAGGCCCCAAGTGATAGTGATACCTTCGATCAGATAGTCAAAGGAGGAGGACTAAGGGTGTGGCTAGGTAGGCTCCCGAGAGTGGAGGAGATGGTAGAGATGGGGATGATGTGGAGGAGACTCTAGATGGGCCTCTAGATCGAGGTGAGGAGGAGCGGGTGAGGCTAGAGTAGTAGGTAGTGGAGCAGGATGTGATGGTGATGGCTCGGGATGAGAGGATCATGAGGCTCTAGGCAGAGCTACTAGAGAGGGAGCATCGGCATAATATCGACATAGCATACCTTTGGTCTCAGCATAGGTATATCAAGGCATTGGAGGATAGGTTGATGGAACATCATATTCCACTTCCTGATCCTCCAACCTCATCTATATCCGAGGCTGCTAGGCATAGCGAGTCTAGGCATAGCTCTAGGTCTAGGGCTCCTCCTAGGTCATAGGGGTCCTCTTGGAGGATGTAGCTAGTGCTTAGATGCACTTTTTGTATATATGAGCCTTGGTGCTCCATTGTATGTAGCCTTTTGGCACTCATTGTACATGTGATATTTATATATATATATACATGGATTTTACCTTTTTGTGTTATATGTGTTTGTGTGAATGTTTTTTGTGGAATGCATGTTTATATGGATGATGAATGCATATGATATGTTATGGATGATTAATGCAAGGTGGAATGTATGGATGATTAATGCAAGGTATGGAATGCAAATTTTCTAATGATCATTTATAGTTTAGATCTTGCTTGTCCATTTTCTAGCATTTGTTGTTTAATCAGGGGCACCAAACTTGGTGGCATATGGGATGAATGGCTCATGAAGTGACATGGATGTTGACATGGAAGAAGATATGGATGTTGATATGGAAGAAGATATGGATGTTGATATAGAAGAAGATATGGATGTTGATATGGAAAACTGATTATTTTGTAGAGACTCAGACATACTAGTGGTATCAAACAAACTCACTAAAACTACCTAATCCCTCTAGGACCAAATGTGTGTGCAATGAATTCATTTACCGAATCAAGAGCATGGTAATGACTCGAGGCAATCAAGAACCAATGTGTGTGCAAGTGAGTTCATTAACTCATCTTGAGTAAATTGGGTAAACCTATTATGGATGAGACCAAGAAGCTAGCTTGTCCTTATGTGCGGTCAGAGGTCTCTTTGAAAGAGATGTGTCACCATGCATGAGTGTACTCCACTACCAATCAAGTGTCTATAGCTCCGGTGGAGGCTAACTCCATAGTCCATGATTTGTGTTTTTGATATCTTAAGTTTTGGGGATGACTACCTAACCATCTGACTAGAAATGTAGTATGATCCTTACAACCCAATGATCAATGGTGTGTGATGTAAAAGATTTAGAGTTTTGGGGAATTAGATTCTCAACCTAAGTGTGATGAGAATTGTACCCTATCCTTACTACTCCATATTTTGGATTTGGAAGCAACTGTGATAGTGATGAAAACCATTATTCTTATGGACTATGTTGCATGATGGGACTAGCAAGGATGACCCTTTTCACTTCGAGGTTCATACCAAGTATGGTGTTATCCCTCTTTGACACAAGATGTTTTTAAGATGTGAAATTGTGTTTGGTTCAAGAGTGTTTTGGAGTCAATTCCCAAAACTCAAGATTTTCTTAGTGTATATGTGTGATGGTCCTAAAAGGAACTCGACATGTATTTTGGAGTTTGCTTAAAACACTAGGAGTGGCTGAGTGACCGAAAACACCTAGGACTTTTATGAAAATGTGGTTTGTGTGAATGGTAATTTGACTTGGTGGAATTGTGTGGATGATGTTGTGAAGGTGCCCCTGATTAAGGCAACATGACTTTTATTGGACCAATTAAGACCTTGAACTTAATAAATGATCCCTAATATGAAATGTGAAATGTGGTGGAATGTATGAAATGTAAATTTGTGTGAATGCAATGTTTGTGAAATTTGAAATGCAATATGAAATGTGTGTTAATGCATTGTTTTTGAAATGAAGTGTATATGCAAAGGAAATGCAATGTTGTGAATGAAATGTATGCAAATATTTTTGTGTATTAGCCATGTATATATACATATATAGAAATCAAGTCATGCATAGAATGCTCTCAAGTGTATAACATTAAGTGGTTCGGATTCTTCCTCTCCCTCTAGACTGGCAAGCCTATAAGTACCATTACCCACTTTTTGAGTAACAATGTATGGACCTAACCAATTAGCTATAAATTTATCATGAAGATGCGGTAATGCATTGGTGTTTTGTTGGTTCTCTTTAAGGACAAGATCTCCTACTTGGAATTCATGTAGATGAACTTTGGTATTGTAAGCATACTTTAGGTGGTCTTGATAAACTTGTAAATGCTCTAAAGCATTGACTCACCTCTCATCAAGAAGTGTGAGTTGGTCAAGATGTGCTTGTCTAGCAATGTCATCATCTATGAATTCCTGCAAAGAAATTCGTAAGGAGGGGATCTCAAGCTCAAGAGGCATGATTGCTTCGGCTCCATAGACCAATGAAAATGGCGTTGCCCCTGTAGGCATGTGGATGCTTGTTCGATAAGCCCATAATGCCAAGGGAATTTGTGTATGCCAATCTCTATGATTTTCTTTGACAAGTTTCTTGAGAATAGCAATTAAGGTCTTGTTGGAAGCTTCAGCTTGTCCATTTGCTTGTGGGTAATAAGGAGTCGAGAAACTATGTTGAATGTTATATTTCTCGCAAAGTGCTCGAACATCCTTGTTCTTGAAAGACTTGCCATTATCAGAGATGATTTTTGAGGGTATACCAAAATGACAAATGATGTGATGAAGTATAAACTCCATAATTCTAGGTCCTATCGTATTGGTTAGAGGAATTGCCTCAACCCACTTTGTGAAGTATTCAATGGTTGTGATGATGAATGTATGTTGTCCCAAGGAAGGAGGTGAAATTTTTCCAATTAGATCTAGGCCCCATTGGGAAAAGGGCCAAAGGCTTTGAATAGGTTGTAGAGCTTGTGATGGTACATGAGTTAAATTAGCATGTTCTTGACACTTTTTGCAATGTTTGACATAAGTGCAACAATCATGTTCCATTGTGGGCCAATAATAACCCATGCATAAAATACACTTTGCAATGGCCATTCCACTAAAATGACCACCACAAGTACCATCATGGGCTTCAACTATGGCTCTTTGTGCCTCACTAGACTCGAGACAATGAAGGAGGACTCCATCATAACCATATTTATACAACACATCCCCCAAGAGAACAAAACAAGCTACCTTTTGCTTGAAAGTGCATTTGGTAGTTCGAGACATGTCAGATGGGAGTGTTCCAAACTTGAGAAAGGCTACTATTTGGCTTGACCAAGGCTCATATGGATCCGACTGGATAAAGCAAACATCCTTTTCATCTTTAGATTCAGCATGGACAATTGTAGATTTAGAGATCATTGAAATTATAAGGGGTTGTACCTCTCCAAAGGAGTCTTTTGGAATCAATGATCCAAGGGAGGCCATCGCATCTACAAATCTATTAGTCAAACATGGTAAACTATTGATTTCATACCAATCAAACTTAGAGAGCAATTTCATTGCTACTTCATGGTAAAGCTTAATGGTAGGTTCTTTGCATTGGTATTCTCCATTGATTTTCTTAACAACAAGTTGAGAATCACCAAATATCCTAATACGCTTAATGCTCATAGCTATAGCTGATTGAAGACCTAAGATTAAGGCTTCATACTCTATAGTGTTGTTTGTGCATTGGAAGTCAAGTTTGAATGATAAGGGGATAGGTACCCCTGGGGTGTATGAAACATGACTCCAACACCTTGACCTTTCATGCACTTAGAGCCATCAAAGAATAGTGTGATATCGACGTCTTCCTCTGGAATGACATCTTCTTCTTGTTTAGTGATGACAAATATTGAATCATCTGGGAGCTCAATAATCAAAGGATGATCACTAGGTAGTGGAGCTTCTACAAGTTGATCGACTATTACCTGACCTTTAATGGATTTTTGGCTAATGAATTCAAGATCAAATTCAGTAAGGAGCATTATCCATTTAGTGGTGCGAGTGTTGTTGTAAGTGTGAGACATCATATAATGTAGAGGATTTTCTCTAGCTATGACATATGTTGTGTGACTAAGCATGTAGTGTCGAAGTTTCTTAGTGGAAAAAACCATTGCTAAGCACAATTTTTCTACATAAGCGTATCTAGTTTCATAGCTTACCAATGTTCGACTAATGTAATAGACAACTTGCTCTCGATTTTCCTCATTCTTTTGTGCAAGCATTGTCCCTAATGCAAAGTCCATTGCTGAGATATAAAGATAGAATGGGACCCCCGGATGAGGAGGAGCTAAGACTGGTGGAGAAGCTAGGTATTGCTTAATGTCATCAAAGGCTTTTTGACATTCATCTATCCAAGAGAATGGCACCCCCTTTTGTAGTAGGTGATTGAATGGCCTACATTTATTAGAAAGTTGTGCAATAAAATGATGGATTGATTGGATCTTTCCTTGTAAACTATGCAATTCCTTTAAGTTAGTTGGGGGAGGCATCTCCATGATGGCCTTGACCTTGTTAGGGTCCACCTCAATGCCTCTTTTGGAGATAATGAATCCTAGAAGTTTGCTCGAGGTAACACCAAAGACACATTTCTTGGGGTTCAACCTTACATTATGCTCTAGAAGTCGATCAAAAACTTTCTCCAATACACCAATGTGCTCTTGTCGAGTTTTAGATTTAGCCAAGAGATCATCCACATAATATTCGATAATATTATGCATGTAATCATGGAAAATGTATGTCATGGCACGTTGATAAGTGGCACCTACATTTTTGAGGCCAAAGGGCATCACCTTGTAACAAAAAGTTCCCCAAGGTGTAGTGAATGTTGTTTTATGTTGGTCATCAGGATTTATTCAAATTTGGTTGTATCCTAAAAAACCATCCATGAGAGAAAGCATTTCATGGCCAGTGTAAGTGTCGACAAGAGTATCGATGTTTGGGAGAGGAAAGTCATCCTTAGGACACGCTTTGTTGAGATCTCGAAAGTTAGTGCAAATGTGTATCACCTCGTTAGGTTTTCGAATGGGTACCATGTTTGAAAGCCACTCAGGATAGTCGATAGGAACTATGAAGTTCACATCTAAGAGTTTTTGAAGCTCTATTTTTACCAAGAGGGCCATGATAGGATGCATTCTCCTAAGTTTTTGTTTAACCGACTTAGCATCAGGATGTAAGGTGAGATTATGGACAACCAAACTAGGGTCAAGATTAGGCATGTCCTTATAGGACCATGCAAATATGCCCTTCTTCCTCTTGAGGAGAGCAATTAATTTCTCTTGTTCATCGGGTGATAAGCTTTTACCAAGCTTGACAATTTGGGGATTGTCTTTGTCTAAACTAAGGTCCACATCAATGGTATCTTCAATGGACATGTGGGAACCTTCCTCAAGTTGATGGGGTGTAGGGATCAGATGAATGTCATCTAAGATGTCATCAAACTCTTTTGGCTTATCCTCATCTATTTCTACCTAGAAAACCTCGGGATTCGAAGGTGAAGGTGAAGGTGAAGGTGGAGGGGATGGAGGAATGTAGTTGGCGGAAGCCCTTAACAATTCCTCAGACAAGACAAATTTGGAAAAGGATGGAGGTGAGGAAATCTGATCCATATCGATAAGGCTTATGTCAATTGGAATTGGTTTAGCCAGATCGTATGGATTATGGAGTGGGGTGAATAAATCAATAAGATTCATGTTGATTTATGGGAAAAGTGGATAAGGTTGGATGGAATGGATGGAACCTAAGAACTGGTGCTAGGAGCTTGATTAACCTAGACAACAGCAAGCAACACAAATAAATGCATTTAACTAAATGATATATACATGCAATGCAAAGAAAGAAAATGTGTTTTTTGTTGATTTTTGATTTTTTATTTTGATTTTTTTGGTAGTGGTGAAAACCACTATTTTTGTGTTATGTACATATGTTACAAGTTTGGCTTATGAAATGGCTTAATGGAATGGAGGTGGTGGTTCACCAGTAGGGGTGGCTCGCTCTTGTGGAAGAAGCAAGTGAAATATGGGCTCATGGATGGGGAACATGTTGAGATAAAACTCATCTTGTTTGGTATGGGGAATAATGGGCTTTGATTCTTCTTCAGATTCATCCAAAATTATCGACATAAGTTTAAATTCTTCATAGATTTCATCATCAGAATCATTGGGATGGAGGGCTTCTTCTCCTGAATTTAGATTAAGCCTTTGGAAGGATTGTTCAAGAGAAGAGGTGGTGGAAAGTGGGTGGTAACCTAGACCTGAATGGTCATGCACTTCTTGATATGGAACATCAATAGGCTGAGACACTCCCTGTTCATGCAATCCTAGGCCATGACCTTGCCAATTGACTATGTGAAAATAGTGGGATGGAAATCTTGACATGTTTGGAATGTTGGCAAGTGCTAGTTCTTTGGGTTCCTCTAGGGGTGTTGGATTTGATGAAGAATCAATCCTCCCATACACAAAATTTATGCTATTTGGAGCTGAACCCATGTCATATACCACTCCTATGGCTAAAGGTGGGTCATGTGGGTGACCAAAATCCTTAGCCTTAGGAATGGTGAGGGGTGTGATGGTGATGTCTTGGACCACATATTCACCAATACCGAGATTAGTGAGGTGGACCTCGACTTGGGAAGATATGGAAGGACCTTGGTTGGATGATGGCTCAGGAAGTGGTGAAGATGGAGATGTCTCACAATCCATCAAATCGACTTGTGAAACATTAGGTGATGGTGATGGATTGGATTGGGAAGGTTGTTGAGTGGATGATGATGATGTGGATGGCAAGGATGTTGATGATGTGGATTGATTGTGACCACATGTGCATGTAGTCAATGATGAAGATGATGGGGGATTGGTGATAAGGGAGTCCTCAAAAATGGGATCCTTTGATGAAGAAATTGGTGGAGTGGTAGATGGATTGGCTGATGGTGATAGGAACAAATGAGTGGAAGGAAGCATGGACTCATACGGATTTGAGATGAAATTGCAATACTTGAATGGTTCAACATCCACCGGTATGCAATGCACCTATCCTTCATGAATGTACTTTAAACATTGGTGTAGTATTGAAGGAACACATCTCATTTCCCTCATCCAAGGTCTTCCAAGGAGTACATTGTACGCCATGGATCCTTCCAAGATGTGAAACATAGTGTGCAATATTTTAACCCCTACTTCAATGGGTAAAACAATAGTGCCAACTATGGAACATAAAGCATCATTAAATGCTTTTAGGGTGAATGATGACTTGGTGATATGAGATGGAGGAAGATTAAGATGATGAAGAGTGGACATGGTGATGATATTGATAGAGGAACCGATATCAATTAGCACTCTTTTAAAAGGCTTCTTGTCAATTAGAGCCATGATATGCAATGGAGGGTCTATTGAATCCGATGAGATTGGCTTAATCTCAAAGTCATAGAATGTGATGGAAGGCTCCATGCATGTTTGAATGCTCCCTACAAAGTTGTTGAAGGCATTAGAATCTTGAGATTGTAGTTCAATGGATTTGAGAATATCCATTAATGCCTCACGATGTGGGGGAGATTGTTGAATTAACTCATAAATTGACAATTTGGCGGAAGCCATCTTTAGACTTGTGGTTAACCGACTACTCAATGAGATGACTGGTCGTGGTGGATGATTGATAGGTGGATTTGGAGGATTTTATTGGCTAGGGATATGGATGGGTGATGAAGGATTAGGGGAAATTTGAATGGGTGGCGATGTGGGAGGTTGTGACACACTTGCTTGAGGTGGTTGCCTTACATTTTGTTGATTATTTCTTTGACCTCTAGTGACCACATGGATGGCCCCTACAAACCCTTGGTATTGTTGGACGTGATTGACTTGATTAGGAGGAGTTTTGGTGTTAGTCCCTCCTATATTTGGTTGTACCTCCTCATGATGAGGAAGTGGTGTTTGAAAAATACCAAGGTTTTGGTTTTGTTGAGCAAGGGGGTTGTCAAGTTTGATTGCCCCCAAGTCAATAAGGTCTTGCACTATGTCTTTAAATGTATGGCAATTATTAATATCATACCCATTTTACCTATGATAAGGACAAAATAGATGTTCTCGATAGTGTTTACTATGTTTAGCGAGATCATCTAGTCTAATTTTGGGTAAAGCAAGTTTGTTTGTGTCATACAACCTTCAAAAAAGGGAAGCATATGACTCGGCTAAGGGGGTGTATTGGTGATTTTGTTGGAAAGACTATCATTGGGGATGGTTTTCTACAGTTAGCACTATGTTTTGCATGGCTTGAGTTATCGAGGGTACCGCATGATAAGCAATTTATTGTGGTGGTTGTTGCATTGATTATTGTTGAGCCATTATCGATTGGCTCATGACCACTTGATTAACGTGATTGGGTTGATTGGTTGGGGTAGCCTATGTTGATTTTGGTTGGCCAGAATAGTTGCTTTTATATTGGCCCTTATTTTACCATTCCTTTTTCTTAGGCTTAAGTATGCCCTCTTGGATTTTTATTTCCTCGATGACACTAGCCTGAGCTAAAGCTTCTTCAAATGAATGATAAGTCTATAGTTGAAGCATCCAAGAGATAGGTTTTAAGCAACTCTTGGTGAATAATTTGATTAGCTCATCCATTGGTAGGGTGAATGGCAACTTTGTAATGACAACCCTCCAATGGTTTCCAAAATTGTAGATAGACTCATCATCATGTTGTCTTAAAGCATAGACATCAGACAATGAGACTTTATTTCTAACATTTAGGATAAAACATTCAAATAATTGGTCAATCAATTGCTCAAAAGTATAAATACTATGACTGGGTAATTGATTATACCACTCTATGGCATCTCCTCCTAATGTTTGAGGAAATATTTTGAGCATGAGAGCATTGTCATTTTGAATTCTAAAATAGGCGTGTACAAACGTGCTCACATGCTCTTTGGGATCCTCAGTTCCCTTGAATTTGTCAAACTTAGGCACCATGAAATCTATCGAATATGGCGGTGATGGTACCGAAGGATGAATGGGTTGATTGATCAATTGATGTAAAGTTGGTTTTTGATTTGTCAAACCAAGAGTATATTGTATCAATTGATCTATCTATTTTTGCATGGCCTTAATTCGAGGGTCTTCTTTAGGAATGTGGAAGCCCTGAATTACCTGATGATTTTGAGGTGGGGTGGAAAAATGTTGTGGAGTGACTAAATGATGTTGAGATTGGTGATGATGACTAGGTGAATTTGATGGAAATTGATGAATGGGAGATTGATGGTGAAAATATGGAGAATTTTGGAATGAAGTTGATGTATGAGGGTTATGGCTGGGTTGGCCAATGGGAATAGGATGGGTATTAGTATGGCTTGGTGGAGGAACAGGGATAGAAACCATAGAAGATTGTGGTGTCCATGATGGACCCTAGTTAATGAGGATAATCTGAGTAGAGTTTGGTAAAGGCTTAGGGTTCACTTGCACTTGTTGTTGAGCATTTTGATGTTGTCTAAGCAATTTTTTCAAGTGTTCCCATGCCTCATTAATCTCTCTATCAGAAGTGGAGGGTATGGAAGTAGATGGTATGGAATATGTGGTTGGGGGACAAGTTACACTTGGTATGGTAACTTGTGAGGCTAAAACTTGTGAAGCAACATTTACATGTGCTTCATACAAGGGGTTAGTGTATGTGGATGTGTATGAAGTTCTAGGAGCACATGAGGGTTGGGGAATGGACATATGAGAGGAAGGTGCAACTGATGCCTCGAAAAGAGGGTTAGTGTACACCTGGGTAAAGTTGGATGGTGGATGGGAATAAACAAGTTCCTGTTGTAAAGTAGGATCTTGTCTAGGTGAGTTGGGGACTGACTCTAAGATATAGTTAGAAGACTTCATGAGAGCTTCTACTCGTGCCATGTCTATGTGGGTAATGTGGTGATCAATGGTTGGTGAGGTTGACTCTACTTGGGGAACAACCATATGAAAGGTTATGGGTGATAAGGAATGTGAGGGACCTACAGACAGATATTCCTATGTCACATTCAAGGAATCTACCATAGAAGTGGTGGGGAAGGTGGATGAAGGTTCCATTGGATTATCTTGATTTAATGCTTTATTTTGTTTTCTTGTTAAGACCATAAAGCAAATAAACCAAAATATAGATTATGCAGTAAAATGAAACACAAAATTTAAATTTCAAAAGAAAAATAAACAATCAATGCTAAGTTTTTTTAACACGTGTGTCTTACCTCATTCATTGATTATCTCATTGTTAGCCTCAGAGGGCAACCCCTTTTATTTATTTTTTGTTTTTTGTTACCCCCCTTATTTTTCCAAAGTGGTGCACAAGGTGGTGTGCCCAAATATGAGCCTGTGCGCTCCACTTTCTAATTGAGCACACAAAATTCCCAAGGGTGCACAAGTTTGTGCACCCCGAGTCAAGTTTACACGCTCCACAAGTGGAGAACATGAAAGTCTTTTTGAGTGCATGAAGTCATGCGCTCCACTGGAGAATGCAGCACATAATAATATCTAAGGGGCATACTAATCCATGCACCTCACCTTGATTTTGTATTCTCTATAGGAGCACACAAATTTTTAAAGGGACACACAATTCCATGCACCCCAAACCCAATATACGTACTTCATGTCCATGGAGCATGCAAAGGTTCTGATGGGCGTATAAGGTCATGTGCCCATCGTAGAGTTCATGTTTTCCATCGAAAAGTGGAGCACACAAAATACTTAAGGGTACATGACTTTGCACACCCCGATACCACCCATGTGTTCCACTCCAATGGAGCATGTGGGATTTTTTTGGGTGCACAAGGTCATGCACTCGATACCTAGTCAGCATGCTCCACTCTCAAGTGGAGCATGCAAAGTTCTGAAGGGCGCACAAGTCCATGCACCTCATGTTCTATCCACACGCTCCACTCCAATGGATCACATGAGGGTGTAGTTGGGTGCACCAAGTTGTGCGCTCACCTCCAGGTTCATGCACTCCACTAGAGGGTGGAGCACATGGGGGTCTTAAGGATGCATGACCCTGTGTACCCCATTTTTTTCTACGTGTTCCACTCCTTTGGAGCATGCAAAAATTTTGTGGGTGCACAAATTCATGCACTCGACTTGAGGTCCGTAAACTCCACTCCCCCAATGGAGTGCACAAAATTTTGATGGGCACATGAATCTATGTGCCCAGTCCTCTTTGAGGTGTACAAAGAATTAATGAGGTGCAGTTTTTATGCACCCCTTCCAAAAAGTCATGCACCTCGCTCGAGCATGCCCCACCCAAACCTATCAAAATTCACCATGTTGCCAGAGATCCCATCGTATCATAACTCAATCAAGCGAGTGTAAAGATAGTCAATCCACAACCAATAAGGAGAGTTGCATGGTGTGTTCAGCCCCATGGCTTGACCAGTCATAAAGTCCCAACAAATGAAAAATCATGTACCCCACCTAAGTAAATTAATGCAGGATCTTTAAATGAAAGGTGATGGACCTCCCCCATACCATTAGCGTAAACGTGCATGCAAAGTGTTTTCTCGATGAGATCGAGCATAAAATTTTGGAAATCCTTTCTATCCACAAAGGTGTGCTTCCATGGCTTCCACCAACATGGCTGCAATAGGAGTACTAGATGTTAGAGCCTAGATTAGGAGAATTATAGGGGTGTGGCTGATTACCAAAAGGGCAGGGAGAGGCCAGGTACCAAAGGTACTGACTAACCCATTATATTTGGGTAGGGATATTACAATAGACCAACAACGAGAGGTGGAAGGCATGAAAATTTACATTTTGACCCTACTGAGGAAGATAGCCAGCGCCACCCCACATTATTAAGGAGTCTGTTAATGAGGGCACAATAGGATAAAAGTGATCCAAGACCAATTTTAAACAAATAGAACACCAACCTAGGTCAGTTAACTTACTCGAGGGTGTACCACTCCTCAAAACTCCTAGTGTGCTTAGCAGTGGCCTACGAATCCAAAAATAGAACCATTCATGACGATAGGAATCAAGTCATGGTCAGGTTAATAACTGATAGAATTGGGTGGGTTTTTAGGCTCACTACAGCCTTGTGGGTTCTAGAAATTTACACGCTAACCCTCCAGGCCAATTTCATATTGAAGACTACATTCCCAGAGATGCTCTTGAAGAGAGGCAAGCGTAGGTCTCTTGGCTTCCCGATTCACAAGTTCCTCCTTAGGCCCTAGGCACAAGATTACATGGATATGATCAACATGGTGTTGGGCACAAAAAATCTAGAGCATATTACAAAGGAGGTCATGTTCCTGATTATCCAGTGCAACAGGATAGATAAAATACCTCTCTACCGATGGGAAGATATCATTAGTGACAACATGGATAGAGAACTAGTGAAATTACAGGCAGCCATACTAGCTGATAAAGAAGAGCTTCCCCCATTTTCCTATTACTCATTTTTTATTCATTTGGTTATAGCACAATTTGACAAATCTTTGGTGACTCGATTGGGAGGAGTAACTATCACCAATGTTTAGGATGTGCTATTGTGTATACAAGAAGGATGTTCAAGTTATGCAACCTTCTTCGGAAACATCCTCCTAGTGGTACACACCCGCCTATGAGGTATTGAACCTGATAGACTTGGGGTCAGGGTGAGAAAATTTTTGCATGGAGTTAGGGTAGGAGATTTCTTCTATACAAAAGAATTCTCTTATATCAAAATATACAATTCTAAATTGCCCTCGAAGGTATTACCAAAGTACTGCCCTATCTCCATAGCTATCATGGAGACAACCTGGTATATCGTCGAGGAAGTAAAAATTAGATTCCTTTGAAATAAGGGGAGTGTGTCGTGGTTGCCCATTCCTTTCTCGATGGTCCCCTATACTTATATAGGCCATTTTGCAATGCTACAGACCATATGGAACATGGAAACCTACTACTTCCTTGAAGTTACGTGGAGACCCTACGACCTTGAGGGCCACCATAGGTGGGTTGTTGCTGGTAAGATTGCTCTCTTGCAAGTTAACCATAGGGGAGATGACTTGGAAGATGATATGCAGAAGGCCATCAAAGAAAAATGATCACTATAATTTGTGTGCATAATGGTATGAGGCCTTATAGCAAGCTAGAAGCAGTTGGAGATTATGGATCTGAGATGAGACTACACTAGGAATTATTAGTGGACAAGGTGGTGCCACTAGTCCCAATTGCTCCTCCAGAGGAATTCCAGGACCCCAGTTTCTAGGTGGTCCATAAAGATACTGACCTATTTAAGATCATGATGAAAATAGTGGATGAAGAAAAACAAGAGCAAGCAAAACTTCCCTCTTCCTCTAGTTCTCCCATTGCCACTTTGAAGGGGAAGGAGCTAGTCACTTACTCCTCATAGCAATCACAAAGTTTGACTTCATCAGTTCAAACACTGATGTGTCCATCTAAGTAGACCGATGTGGCAGTGGGCTAGCCCTCATTGTTCATCGCCACCTTGGTGATCAATCAAGAAGAACGTCTCATTCCCCCTAGAGATTTGAATAAAATACAAGAGGTAGGGGGATTATCCAATGTGCTCAGGGAGTATGAATTCCAAGAAATGAGACCCTCATAATCCCCCACCAAGAATAAAGCCAGAGTTGAGTCTTCTGCTGGGGATACTAAAAAATTTTACTTTCTTAGTCACAACTCTCTACATCCACTACACCATTGTATCCACATCCATAGGCTAAGTATAGAAGGAAGCGAATTGTGTAAGCTAAACCAAATGTGACCATTATCCCCATACATTCTACATTGGAAGAGTCATAAGAGGAGGAACACATGCTTCACTACCAAATAAGGGTCAAGGTAATCGATTACATTTTATTATTGATAGTGGGAGTCAAAATATTTTATTTCTATGTAGATGGTGAAGGATTTGGATTTGCCTATCACACATATAATTTTGGATGGTTATGATAGGGAAGATACATTTTGGTCACTCAACATCTCCTCTCTTATGCCATTAAACCCTTCAAAGATAAAGTTTTATGTAATGTCGTTCCCTTGAATGTTCATGATGTGATTTTGGTACAACCATTTATGTAGAAGAGGTATGGCATTTATGAATCTAAACCTCAAAGTGTCATCATAATTGTTGGATGTCAATTCTTTAAGATACCAAAAGTATCTCCTACCCTTGTTAACTTAATTAGTATTAAACAATGTAGAAAGATGATAGCCAAAACAATAAAATTTATTCTATTGATAATCAAGCCAAAAGGTAGGATGATTATTAGACCATCTTGTGCAAAATTTGAATAGCTTTAAAATGAGTGGTCATATGCAAAAACCCGAGTAATATTGAGGGAGATACAACCTTATGAAGTCAACCATTCAGAACAAGGGCAGTGACAATTTTTCAAGTCGCAAAAAATAAAATTGCTAATATTTACCAACTAGGGTTCGAACAATGGGAAGAGCAATTAAGGGCTATGACTTCAACGAGGCAATACATTCTATCTGGATAAAGAAATTTTCAGCTAAGTTCTTTTTTCCCTTTATTTATCTTAGAAATTGTGTATGAAAAATTTATAAAAAATTTTACCAAATATTATATTTACTATAGGAATTTAAGATAAATTTCATTAGATTTTGAGTTTTAGTTTCCTTTCCATGGATTTATTTATAGTTAAATTCTTAGAATCATCCCTAGTGGTAGATTTTAGTGAGTGCACCTCAGAGAGATCCTCATTGCTCCAATATAGGGTAATTTTTGGTATATTTAATGGGTATTGGCCAGGGGCTTCATCCTTAAGAAAATGGATTGATAGGAGTTGAAAGTCTCTAGAAGTGATTCTATAATTTCTTCCAAAAGGCTTCTTCCTAGCCATTTTTTTCTAGGGAAGAAAGAGAAATAATCCTAAAAGGGGGTCCTTGGTTTATGGGAAGAGCATGGCTCTTCCTTACCCGCTAGTATGAAGGCTTTTCACCTAAAAATGTAAATATATCCCTAGTACCTGTTTGGGTTAGGATGTTTGGGTTACCCATTGAATTTTGAGAAATATATACCTTCAAGGAAATAGGCAACACTCTAGGAGAATTCCTTGAGATTTTGGATAAAACCAAAGATGGATTTTTGGCTATTTATGCTCGAATATTGGTCATGATTGATATAAGTAAAGCTTTACCAGAATCAATAATTCCTAAGCATGGGGATAAGATGTGGATCCAAACTATATATTATGAAAACATATCTTTTAGATGTATAATATGTCATGAGGTGGGGCATATTGAGAGATCATGCCCTAAGAATAGCCCAATAGAATCATTTGTAGAAAATCATAAGAGAAATTTACAAATGGTTATGGATAAAGATGGTTTTCAATTTTCAAAAAATAGATCGAGAAAAATAAAAGAAAGCGAATAGTGGAGACCAATAAGGAAGGATACTGGAAGAAATTCCAATTATTTTGAGGCTTTAGCCTATGAATAAAAAGTAGATCAAAACTTAGAGGACATAGTACAATAATTTTAACATATTAACAAGGAACCGTCTATTCAGTATGATCCTAATTTAAGGAAGAACATTCTCGATGAACATAAGGAATGTGTCTCATTAGATTTTTAAGACTTTCTTGAAGTACAATACACCATTTGGGATAAATAATTGGTAAAGAAAATGCATTTTTAGAAATGAATACCTCTACCATTAATAAGGAAATACTAGAAAATGAACAAGATAAGTCAAAAGCTTCTATAATAGAGCTAGGTGAGAATAAATACGTTGAAAAAAAAAATTATGAAAGAATATTGAGGAATAGAATAATAAGACCTACTCCTAATATAGGCAAGGAAAAAAAGAGGAAAACCCTCAAATTATCAAGCAAGATCCAGGGAAGCAAGAGCTAACATAGAGAAAGGAACACAAACTAAGTTGGTTGAACTTCTCTTTACCAAATAACAAAATGATATTGGTAATACACAATAGGGGCCAAAAGCATCTAATGAGACATGATTATCATCTCATGGAATGTAAGGGGTGCTAATGCCCCCTCAAAGCATAGGTGTATTAGGGACCTATATTTAAGTAATAAACTTGATATTCTCTGTATCCAGGAAACTAAAATGATAAAAGAAGAAGTTTCAAAAACTATGAAAGCATTTTGGGTAAGATTTGAATGGGATGCTATGGATTCTAAATGAGTAGTAGGGGGAATTTTAACTTGTTGGAATCCTTCTAGAACCTCTTGCGTAACCATTAATAAAACTAGGCATTGGAAAATCTCTTTAGTCACTTACGACTTTGCAGATATTCGCTTCGTCCTTATCAATATCTATGGACCTACAACTTAGTCAATTAGATTAGAATTTTGGAGTGGTATTGAAGCCTTTATGAGAAGTAAATACCAAGAAACCCGATTCATGATCATTGGAGATTTTAATGCCATAACCAAGCTGAATGAAAAAATTGGGGGAATTAAGAAATTGATCTAAAGTATGAAATATTTCTCAGCTTTTATTCAAAACAACAATCTATGGGAAGTTGAGTTTGAAGAAGACAACTATACTTGGACAAATAATAGGAGAGGCCAGAATATATTTGTAGAAAAAATAGATAGATGCATTCTCTCAGATCATTGGCTAGATGAAGTAACTTGTGCGTAAATTAATACCTTAACAAGAATTGGTTCATATCACTGGCCAATAAGAGTTAAAATGGTGTTAAGTGAATTTAAAAAAATATTGTATTTAAATACGAGTAGATGTGGGAAGGCCATCCTCAATTTTTTGATATGATAGCTCAAAATGAAATTCTTTAGGTAATGGTGGGTTGTATGCTCTTCCAAACCAAATTAAAGCTATGACATCTAGATTAAAATAATGGAACAAGAACACCTTTGGAAATGTTTTTGAGGAGAAAGAAGAACTAAAAGATAAACTTTCAAAATTCCAAAAAGGTGATGAAAATAATACAAGCTCAGATAAAATGGAGTTTCTTAGTGAATATCATAATATTTTGAGTAAGAAAGAGAAATTTTGGAGATTAAAATCAAGATAGACTTGGTTAAAAGAAGGAGATAAAAATACATTTTTTTTTCATAGGATGGCTATAGTACAAAGATCATCTTCTAGAATTAGTAGAATTAAATCAATAGAAAGGATTTGGATTGAAGTTCAAAGTGAAAGTAGAAAATAGGTAAAGTTGTTTTATCACAATATTCTAGGTTCAAAGGAGACTGAAGTTATTAATGATAAACTTCTTCAAGATGTTCCTTCAATTATAACAAATGAAGAAAAAAGGAAATTTATGGAGCCTATTACTCTAGAAGAATTTCATTTAGCTCTTTTCTCTTTTAATAAGGATAAATCCTTAGGTCCATATGGGCTCTTTGTAGCTTTTTACCAACATAATTGGGATATAGTGAAGGATTCCTTATTGGTGGCAGTGGAACAGTCTAGGGTAAAACAATACATTCCTTATAAAATAAATGCAACTTATCTTACCCTAATTCCAAAAAATAAGGATGTTGAATTTTTTGATTCTCTTAGACCCATAAGCCTATGTAATATGGCTTATAAGATTATTTCCAAAGTGATGGCGAATAGATTAAGGCTATTGTTAGAAAAAATCATTTTAGAAGAGCAAGGAGGATTTGTGAAAGGGAGACAAATTCTAGATGGGATCATAGTAGCTCATGAAGTTATACATTCAACAGCTTCAATAAAAGAGAAAGCTATGATTTTAAAACTTGATATGAGTAAAGCCTATGATAGGGTTAAATGGGATTTTATTTTTGCAGTTTTAGATAAGTTTGGTTTTGGAAAAAAATGGATTATATGGAGTAAATCTTATGTCTCTATAGTTTCTTATTCAATTTTTACAATGGGTTAGTGATAGAATCTTTTAAATTCAAGAGAAACCTTAGACAAGGAGATCCTCTACCTCCTTATTTGTTCATTATTATGGCAAAATTTTTGACTAGGAACTTAAAGAAGACTTATAGATATGGACTTATGAGTGGAATTAAGGTTAGTAATAACATCAATAACATAGCCCATCAACAGTTTATAGATGATACAACCCTTTTTGGAAGGGCAAGGATAAATGAGGCCAAAGCTTTGAATAATTTTTTAAAATAGTATAAAATAGCTTCAAGGAAAAAAATTAATAGGACTAAATCCAAAATTTACTTCCTTAACACTCTTGCTAATATCAAAGCAAGAATTTGTAGGTTGCTTTAAATGGAGGAGGTAAATTTACCAACAACTTATCTAGGGATGCCTTTATTTGAGGGGAGAATGAGGATAGATTTATGAAATCCAATTATTAGTAAAGTTCAAAATAAACTTCCATATTAGAAAGGTATATGGTTATCATTAGCAGGAAGAGTATAGTTAATTAAGTCAGTATTACAAGCCATTCCAACATATTATATGTCATTGTGTTCTATGCCAAAATCAGTTGAAAATTTTTTAATCTTTATTATGCAATACTTTTTATGGTTAGATTTACATGATAAAAGGAAATTTCCTTTGGTGAAATGGAGCAAGTTGTGTGATGAAAAAATTAGGGAAGGTCTTGGTTTAAGAGCTCTTACAGATGTAAACTTAGCTCTTAGGGGAAAATTTATCTAGAGATTGTACAAAGAGAGTCAAAGACAATGGGAAAGAATTCTTCTAATTATGTTGATCCCAATGATCCAAGTTTAATATTTATTGCATTCTCTCTTCCAAATGGTTCTGCTCTTTGGAATGGTTTAAAAATTTCTATTAATATTATGATTAAAGGTTTAATATGGGTGGTGGAAATTGGAGAAAATATTTCTATTTGGATGGATACTTGGTGTGATAAAAAACCTCTCAGTTTAGATCCAGTTTTGAAACCTTGGATGAGATTGCTTCAAGATAAATATGGTGATAGGGTTTCAAATATTTTATACAAGGATCGAGAAGGAATATACAAATGGAAAGAAAATATTTTTACAAGTCTACAAGACATTGATTCTAGGAGGCATTTGAGTAGAAAGATAAAAATTGTGATTATTCTAAGGGGTTCCAAGGATAAATTGATTTGGGAGTTGAATAGCTCAAGAGAATACACAACAAGAAGTGGATATAATGTTCAATACCAACATAATAATAATATCACTAGAATTTGAAGAGATATTTGGGATAGCTCAAGCATTCCTAAAGTGAAATTTTTCATTTGGCTAGTAGGTCATAGAAGAATTTTATCCTAATATAACCTTATGAAAAGGGGTTTTCATGGTCCCTCTCAATGTGTTTTATGTAATAAGGAGGAGAGTATTGACATTGGGACATTGCTCAATAGTATGGAATCTATGGCAATGGATTCTTAATATGTTTGGTAAATGCATGGTGATGAATAGCAGAATTGAATATTGGTTAAAACAATGGTAGAGTATTTATAAAAGTAAGGCTTTACAGACAATCTGGTATATATCACAAGATACAACTTTGTACTATATGGCTATAAAGGAATAGAAGAATATTTAAAAGAAAGGAAATCAATTTAGAGGTAATGAAAATGAAGATATGTTTAGCCATAGAGGAGTCTAAACCAACCCTATCAACTCACCCAATTCTTAATTTGGAAGCAGAGAGTCTTGATAGATGGATTGAAGTCATTAAATGGAATTATGATGTTGGGTATAAGAGAAGCAAGAATAAGGTAAAGAATATAAAGTGGAAACCACCAGATGTGGAGTGGTTTAAACTAAATTTTTATGGAGAATCTAAAGGAAATCCAAGACCAGTAGGAGGAGGAGCAATAATTAGAAATAATAGAGATATTTTATCTCATTATGCTTTCAATAGTGGATTTAAGATAAATAATGAAGTTGAAGCTTGGGCAACTTTAGAAGGGTTAAAAATATGTAAATAAATGAAATGTAATAGAGTATGGATGGAAGGTGATTCTCTCATAGTAATAAATGTAATTTTGAGGAAAGCAAAGTCTCCATGGAACATACAAGAGATAATTATGGAAATTCAAGATCTTGCTAAAGAGTTTAAAGAAATTAGGTTTACACATATTTTAAGGGAAGGAAACAAATGTGTAGATAAGCTATCCAATAGAGGAGTTTTTATCGAGGATCGTGAAGTTAAATTCTCCTTTCCATCATATGAACCATTAGATCCATTAGATTCCTTGTAAAATTTAAAGGGGTCCTAGCTCAACACTTCTAGAGATTTTGCCATTTTTGATGCCTATTTTTGCATAAGAAAATGCTCTTTTCCTCCAAAATTTAAATTTTGAATTTAAAAAATGGAATATTTTGTTGTGTGATAAGAAGAGGCAAAATGACATGTACAACTATTTCAACATCACATTTTTTGGTATATCTAGATCATTTTTTGATGCATGCACTATGTGCATTTGTAGGTGAGCATGCGACACATCTATTGGTTGTGTGTGTAGGGTACTCATGGAGGACACACATGTGTGGGTTGTTAAAGGATCCCACATATAGTCATATTTTGTGGTGGTGCACAGATGGTGTGCACATGAGCTATTAAAGGCCCCACATGCAGCCCCATCATGTGGCAATGCCATGTTAAAAAAATAACACGTAGTGTCGACACACACAATTCTAGCATGTGCGATGCGACTTTGCACAATGCAATGATGCATACATGGGCCATTGTGGGCCCTACATAGAAAATCTCAAATGCTTTAGAAAAATGAAGTTTTTAATCCCAAATTCTTGGTGGAAATAGCCATTGGGCTATTTAAATACAATTCACATCACATTGCTTCTTGAAGAGGTGTGGTGAAGCCATCATGTGAAGGCTTGATCTCCTTTCGTATACATGATTACTCAACCAACATACCACTTATATTTTTATTTACAACCTATCGACCAATCAAGAGCAAGTATATGATGGGTTTTTAGTGCACCAGTTGTGACCAAGTGGCACAAAATAAGTGGTGATCATCAACAAATGAGCAAATGACACATGAAAACTATAATTTTGTGTCATCTCTCTAAGGTTTGAAGCTTAAATTTTTTATTTTTGGTGGATCATTTTAGCTTTAATATTCCCAAACTTCCAAATAACATAACGTTTCAGTAAGCATTTTGGGCTTGTTTTTTCAATTTACATAGTTTTTTTATCTCTACAAATTGGTGACACAATTCAAGGACCTATTACTGTTTTCTATGATATTTTTACTTTGCAATTTCTACATATTGATATCATGTATATTATTTCTCTTTTCTCATAATGGATGTTTGCTCTAACTCTAATGACCTTTTAATGCAGTGATTGGTAATATTTTGGGCTACAAGAGGATTAATTTTTGGATGATTAGTGCAAGGTATACCTTGTGTCTATGGGCTCCTTCTAAACATTGGGGTTGCTTATTTAGAGATTTACCTACTACTTCATGATGTAATTGCCTTTTATTTAGATTGGAGGATATATTATGGTCACTATTGTGCATTTTGAAGATATTATCATGGGAAGCTCAACATCTTAATAGAGGAAGTGGAGTCATGACTTCATTTTAGGACGAGGTTGATCTAGTTCATATTATTTTGGAAAAAAGAATATAGAAGGATCCATTAGCCCATAAGAGCATTCACTATGGGGGGAGATATATCATCTCAAATATATTCTCTTCTTGGAACCTTAATTCATATTATGGGTAGGGGTGTTGAAATATTTATAATTTGACCTTATTAGGCCAAGTCCAATGGTGGTGAAGTACCTATGGGTGCTCTTGATGTAAGCCTATGAGCAACTGCTATGTAAGATTTTGGGTATCTTGATGTAAGCCTTCTAACCTATTTATATAAGCCTATGGGCTAGTGCTATGTAATCCTTTAGGCATCTTCATGGAGGCCTAAGGGAACTCTCATGCATTCACCCTTAGTGAAATTGGTTAATCCACTTTTATAGATAACCTTGCTTAAAGGGTAGTTTATTATTATTTTATTATTAGGTTGACCTCATGGTTAAGTTAATTTTGGCCCGAGGTTAACATCTCATTGGGGTTTTGGTATCACTACCAATACCTCTCAATGAGAAATTTTTTAACATATTGTGATAAATAAAAATATTGTGGGGGTGACCATAGGCACCCACCCTTTATTCCTTATCTCATATTGTGTCATTTATTTCTTTCTCTTTTTTTATCTAATATGCTCTTCTTTTTTGCACTCCTTTTTTCTGCATATTATTGTGGTGGATGAATGTTTCGGGATGTTTATAGAAAATACTAAAATTATAACATAAGGGTAACGAATAGATCAAAATCCTTGAAGAATGAATCTCTTGAAGCTCCACATCTTGATGAATGTTGACATTTTGAATAATAGGTTCATAAAGGCAATAATTCTTTGATTGCTCACTATAAGTCACATGAATATACTGATGACTCTTGGATTGAATTTTTTTTTAATTTTTCTTAAGAATGTGAGCTCATACAATTGATCTAAAGATGTAAAAATGCAAAATAAAAGTGTCACAACCCAAAATTTCTAACCCATTTTTTTAAGGGCTCTAGAATCTATGCTCTAAACCCTCCACTAGTTTTATTACATCAGTTACCTAACCAAATGTTCTTGAGGCAAACCCATCCTTACACCTTACATAAATCCAAATATGTAAGTGCATTAGGTATTTTATTTAAAGAGTCAAACATTCATTCTCATGGATCCTATGAGCTTAGCTTGACCTTCCCTTCAATCCTTCGAAAGATACACACTAGAACACACCTTTAATAAATTCATCTATGAAGGTGGTATGTGTATACATGGGTTTGACCATCTATCTCATATCCATAATGATCTAGTCACCCCACCTGAAGCCTCTTCCTTAATTTGGCTTGTTGAAAAAATATGTTACTAATAATAATTAAGGGTACACTCTTATTACTATCTGATAATCTATGAAAAGTAAATTCATTGACAAAACTTATGAGACCCACCACATATTAGGGTAAGAATTCCATAAATTTGAACTTTAATACACTTCCATATTACCCGCAACAAACATATAATCCAACATATTAATAGATTTGTAAAGGAATAAAAACATAAAGTCTTCCTTTAAAAAAATCGGATAACTAAGCAATGACTCTAATATACTACCAAAAATCGTTTAAAATTCCATATAACAATCCAAAATAATATTATCATTTTCAAATACATAATCGAGTAACCAAAATACAATCCATATTTTTTGGAATAAATTTATTTATTTGCTTTTTCTCTCTAAATATACAAGATATTTATTTGGACATTTGTGTACAATAATTGTTATCTTGGTACTACAAATACATCAATTATGGCACGTATTTAGCTCAGGTTCTAAAATCTTCGATGAGACGATGATAGTAAAACTATTTGTACATTCACCATGAGTGTCCCACTCATAGAACACCATTTGATGAGCTCTAGATAAAATTTTGGCATTCTCTCATAGCTTTTCGCATCCACAGTTACCTTCAATTACATTTATTCTCTAGATTCCTGCACTCTGATGCATGAGGTCTTTTTCCTTTGCAAGTATTGGTTTTATCATGTCAATACATTTCATTGTTTAATTCAAGAGAATTCAAGAATTTTTCTCATTTCTTTGTGAGATTTAGAAAATAACATCAAGAGTGCAATACCTTATTCCTTTCCAAGTAGTATACTCTAACGCCAAACAATGGATCATTCATATCCAACATTATTCATTTCAACCAAGAAATCTTTCATTCTTTCTAGAAATAGCAATCTTAAGCAAAATCACAAAATATAATATCCAAATATTCACAACTTATATAAGGAAGATTTTGTAAATCAAATAGGACCATTGACGAGATATCAACTCTAAGCCAGTGATACTTTAACGGGTCTCACAACCCATCATGCATATGAAAGCAATATTATTGATGCGGTCGTATTTAGATTTTCGTAAATACAAAAACACTCAACACAACATAAACAATAATATTAACATACACAATCACATAAATAAACCAGTCATCCCATCCAAGTTCCACATTGCCCATAGATATAGAAAACAATATTTATACAATACCTCCCTATAAATTACTAACGAATTCCCTACAAAGCACATAACTGAATTTAAGAGAACCTTCTTAAAGATGTTATATACATATAAGATTTGTTCATACTTTGAAATCAAGTTGACTGAGATCCATGTCTACAACACAACCAATATCCGGAATACAAAACAACTTCCAACTATGTTTTTTTTAAATCAATTTCCAAAATAACTTAAATACAACCTTGTTAACAATACATACAACAATCTATACATCACTAAAGCTGATAGAGGTAGTTGTCTGCAACACCACCAACAACAAATGATTTCCTATTTCATTTTTTGTAATCAATTTTCAACATAATTTAAGGACAATATTGACATAACATTACACACAACAATCTACACATTACTAAAGTTGATAGAGATCATTGTCTGTAACACCACAAAACTACCAACAACAAACCATTTCCTATTTTATTTTCTAGAATAAATTTTCAACATAATTCAAGTATAAACTTGACATAACATTACACACAACAAGATTAACATCATACAATATTTTTTCTTGTATGACTAAACCTCCTTTCCATAGGTAGCTATCCATATCAACTAGAGTTAAAAATAAAAAATATTCATCTATCATAATTGCACAAGGTGAAGGTTTCATAAAACTTTGTAATCTAGCTTGGTTATTTCCTTACAATTTACCCTTTTCCTTTGAAATTATTTTAACCTAAATTGCACAGTCAACCAAAAGAACCTCAATAAAAATTACTTGGTATTCTAATGAGCTCTTCAACTACCTATTACCTGCAAGTCTCCTATCATAGTTTTTTTCTTCCTTTCTCTCGATCTCATTTTCCTTCTCCTTTCCTTTCTTCCCATAAACTTCCCATCGTTCCTTGCTTTTCCATTTCCCTAGAACGTCCACCAAAGAATAAGTGCAATTACTCATCCATGCTCTCATGTCACCCTACAACCGATGTACACTGGTAAAAATAACCAGCATACCGAGTATCTAATGATCTTCGGCTAGCTACAAGCATCTCCAAGTGTTTTTTTATTTATGCAAATTATGATTTAACAAAAATATCCACTTGAGATATTAATTTCTTTGATATGCAATAAACATGGCCGTTTAGTTCATTTAATACAACAAGCACAAAAATTATATATGTGTGTATATATATATACTTCCATGGTAGTTGGAGCATATCATCATTAATGAAAAGCCTTCCTTTATTATGACTTTTCAAATTTTCCAAGCACAAATCTTCTTTGTTCAAGCTTAATTCGTAAAGTCGAAATTAAAGTGTTCTCTTTTCTTTATAAGAACAAAGCAACAACATTTATAACTTTATGTAAATACACATATAAGTATTCGTTCTTTTTCGATAGGATTTCTTTTAAACCAAAGAAATTCTCTACTTAAAAATGTCATATTAAAAGGAATTTTATTAAGGAATGATTGTCTAAGAAAACAAGTTTTCACTCAAAACCTCTAGATATATTGTACAAAACACAAATTATATAGAAACTAACCAAAAAACAATCATTTGTTCCATCCAAAACATCATAGCAAAACATAAATATTTCCAAATAAAATTCTATCAAGGGAGGGTCATGACATCCTTACCCCTTAATATTAACATAGTCCTTTGTGTAACATCTAGATTTAAACATAACACAACAATTATAAAGCATTTTCAAATAGAAATGGAAAATATTTTTGCATATCAGCTACTTTCTTCCATGTAGTGTTTCTCTTAGAGTAGCGGTCCCACTAAACCTTGTGATCCTCCAAGGTTCCTTTCCTCATTGACTTGGATCAAAACTCAAGGATATTTAATGGTTGAACCTCTATAACATTTGGATTCACTATCTGCATATTAGAAAAGTCCCACACATGTTCAGGATTAGCAATATACCTTTTAAGAAAATAAATGTAAAAGGTGTCATGAATCTTAGACAAGTTGGTGGTAAGGCAAGTCGATATGCCACAGGACTAATATTCTTTGTAATTTCAAAGGGTCCCACAAAATGAGGGTCCAATTTTGTGGATTTAATAGAACTCTTCTTTGGTTTCACCCTCAGAAACACTCCATCACCTACAAAAAATTCTCTTGGTGATCTCTTAAGATCGACATAACTTTTCTAATGATCTGAGACGTCCTTTAGCCTTTCCCTGATTATACTTAACTGTTGCTACATTTCTTTGACCATGCCTAGTCCTAGCATAATTCAGCCCTCCAAATTATCCCATGGTAGTGGTGTCCTGCATATTTTGCAATATAAATCTTCAAATGGATCCATGCCTAGGATCAAATTATGACTCTTATTATAGGCAAATTCTACCAGATGCAAGTAATCCTCCCAATGGATGTTTTGATCCATACAGTACATACGAAGCATGTATTCTAACACCTGTTTTACTCTTTCTGTTTACCCATCGATTTTTGGGTGATAAGCAAAATTGATGTTTGGCCTAGTACCAATGGCACGATGCAAGGCTTACCAAAACTCGGATGTAAATCTCGAGTCCCCATATGATATAATTACTTTTGAAAAACCATGAAGCCAAAATATTCTTTGGCAAACTTGTTAGCCACAATGACGGTGTCATCCTTGGTATTCTTGGGTATAAAGTGTGCAACCTTGGTCAATCTGTCGACCACTACTAATATTGCATCATGTTGAAACCTATTTTTAGGTAGCCCTATGATGAAATCCATCGAGATCACCTACCATTTTTGCATGGGCACATCATGTGGATACAAAAATCCAACATGATTTCTGTGTTTTGCTTTAACTTTTTGATATTCTAGATATTGAGTGATAAATTCAGTTATGTATTTCTTCATTCCTGGCCAATAGAAATTTTTCTTCATATTTTTCCTCATTTTTGCTTCATTTAGGTGAGTAGAATACAAAGATCTATAAGCTTCATTCATGATCATTTTTTTTAGATTTTCCCCTCTTTTATGATTTTCTATTGATTATTGTTTGTTTAAATATGTTATAAATTCAAACATTTTTGATAAAATTCACCTAATCTTGTGACACTAGACTCAAGCATGCTACAAACATGTTTAAATAAATGGTTTTTTCAAACAGTCCTTAATTATCAATAAAAATGGTGAAAAAAAGTGTCGACCTGTTTTGCTTTCTCTCTGTTTTTGTTTTTCTTTCTTTGGTTCAGGTTTGGGTTCTGGTTCGGGTTGGTTTCTGGTTCAGGCTCGCCTCCCGTTTTAAGGGAGGGGTCTTTCTTCTTTGTTAATTACAGTTCTTGTAACTTAGCGGTTGCCAATTCAATCTCCATGTTGAGAGCCTTCAATTTGAAATCTCTCTCTCTTCGTCTTTTCAAATAATTGCTTATACACTGGTTCTTTACCTATTGCCATTATATTTTCCTGGTTCTTTTCACCGTCATTAATGCCATAAACATCGACAATGACAACCACAGTGGGTGAGGATGGATCCTCAAACCTATACTCACACCTGGCCCTAATATCAACATCCTGCCTATGGCAACACCAATTCTCAGCCCTTGTATCAACGCCCTGCCCATGGCCACACCGTATTTATCTTTTAGCATAGGTAAATTTTTCCTTCAAGGAATCAACTCTCCTCTTAAAATCATCGAGAACTTTGAAATTTGTGATATGATCGTACCACCAATTTGGCTTACTCCATTCATCTTCTAGATCAGACTAAAGAATGATCTCATCCTCCTACTTTTCCAAAACCCTAGGAATTGATTCGTCCATTCTGAAAAACGCTGCAGTCGTAGAGATGGCCTCTACGGGCCTTGCATGTCCCTCTTCAACGAAGATGGAGGGGGAATTAAATTCAACTTATACCCCATCGACTTTTCACTATTACTATCGGCTTGTGGAAGCAAAATAGACGAGTTTAAATGTTTTTGTTAATGTCAAATTTTTAATAAAAAATAATAATTGTTTACGGTGTAACATGTATGACCTCTTTACCTCCCATCCCCCTATCTGCTATTGTAGGAACGCCTCTCGACATAATAATATGCTAGGATTTTTTGAAATCCTAGAAAACAATGTTGGTGGTATCTTCAAAGTGCATATTTGCTCCCAATAGAGGTGAATGGGATTCATATATCCACTGACCAGACCACTCCAACTTAAACAACTACTCAATGCATGTATATCTCTAGATCTACACACAAAAAATGATAAAAGAGGATTAGTAGTAATTGTGAGGGCTCCACTGTGTGAGACCCTTAGAAATCAATAAAAACCCTAAATGCCAAATAGTAATATTGTAAGAAAATATGGAAATAATAAAATTAATACAACAATAGAAGATTTACCTTGTAAACTTGTCACTTTCTGATTTTTCATTGTCGTTGTTGTAGGAAACAAGTGCGCAAATTCCCTAGCAACACCTAAGGGTTTTCCAGTCAGTAGAACCAGGGTTTGAGATGCTCGTGGGTGCTTGATAGCAGCAGGAAGCACCCATGGGTGCTCAAGGATGGTGGAAAGCACTCAGGGGTGCTTGGTGATGGAGGGAAGGTGCCCAAAGGCACTCGATGGCAATAGGAGACACCCAAATGTGCTCAGGCACTAGAATAAAATTTGCAAAAGTAGATTTTATTTAATGAAGCAGGTGCTGACGGATGTGGAGGCTACGGTGAGCGAGGGGAGACGATGAAAATGCTTGGATGCTTTAGGACTTCAAAAAATTAGGTTATGATTTGGGATACAAATTGCTTAGGGGTTGAGCCATCAAAATGACTCTTATTTATAATCTTCCCTAGGGTACATTAGGGTTTCAACGACACAATTTGTGTGGTCGAGATTAAAATGTGACGGAGGATGGAGATTAAATTTGGGCAGGTGGCATGGATTAAGGTGGATGAATGGCTAGGATTAGAACAAGATGGATGGTTGAGATTAATTTACACACACATATATACATTTATTAAATATATATATATATATATATATATATATATATATAATTTAATATAAAATATTAATATTTAAATATATATTAAACAAATATACATAAATATATAATACGTTAAAATGGTGGGAAGACTTGGATGGATGGCAAGTGGCTATATTTTGGTGTCTATAGATGCCCCTTTTTGTATTGTGTTGCGTGAAACATAATGCGGTACCAAAACATGAGACACTTGCTTTGGCTTGATGGTGACGCAATTTTGTTGATATGTGGACATGAGATTGGAGATAAAAGAATTTTGATTGCATAGCTTACCCCCTCAATTGGTGAATGAGTTTGTGGATGAATCTCACGAGCCAATTAAAAATGAGTGCAAATGATTGTATGGATGAATGGTGTAATTGTGGATGATATGAATGATGTAAAATGATTTCGTTTTTACCCCAACGATGGAAAGGGGGTTGTTGAAATATGCAAGTGATTGATTCTATTTTTGCCCTAACAGAGAAAGGGGTTTTTGCCAAGTGTAGATGCCATGATCATGTAAGATGTATCATATTGTGGGAAAGTCAAAACCAAATGTGGTTGCCTCAAATTTTAGGTGATTCCATGATGTTAAAGAATGTTCTTGTCGGTGTCATTGATACGCAAGTATGAATATGCAAGAAAAATAAAAAGAGTCAACTTTGGAGGGTCTACTAGTGACTGTTGGATAATTCCCACAATTGGAACCAATCACCCTATCTAGTGTATATCTCTGTGATGACTATCAAGGAAATTGGAAATGAACTATTATTGTTGTTCGTGTTTGAATCCCCACAAACTAGGCCATCAATGACAACTTTTGAGCAAATTGGTCGTGGCATAGTTTCACGCAAAATATGAAGTATCAAAGATTATTATGATTTTGAACAAGGATTTATGGGATGATGAAAATGACCAAATATTCTTATGGTGATTTATTCATCTTACCGACTTGTATGGATACCCAATCGTTGTAATCGCCAAATGGATAGAATAAACCACTACATACGAGGTTCACTTGAATCTTTATCTAAACTTTGGAAAATGTGCAAATGCTATGATTGATGATTGGAAATAATGTGAAAATGAAGAATTTATGATTATAATGATGATTAAGGTTGTTTTGTAAAAATTTGGACCGTTTTGGAGCGTTTTGAAATTTGATAAGTGATTTTGCATATTTTGGACATAAAGTAAAATTATGCATCCAAATTAGTTTGTACCTTCACAAAACCTGATAATATGATGAAATAGATACATGGATGAAATTTGGAGTGATTTTGTGGAGGTAAGCCACTTTTTTGCATTGATTTTATCTTTTGTCGATTTGAAATCCAAACACCGATGGGTGCTTATTGCATGCACAAACGACCATCAAAATTTGGTGTATTTCCAAACATGGTTGGGTGCTTCTGTGCACCATAAAATGCCCATGGACATTTATGTGGACCTGAAGCAACTATTTAAGGCTTGAATAGGGGAAACCAAGCTCATTTGTGCATTCACAAATTTTGAAAGTTGCGTCTGAGGGAGTGGAGTGAAGTGAGTTGCGGAAGCTATGGTGGCAAAGGGAACGGATGCAGGTGTAGGTACTGGAGTTGAATTTGGAGTACAATATGCCAAGGTAAGGCCTTTTGATTCTCTTTTGTTTTTTGCATAATTTTATTTTTTTGAGTATGGACATGTATTAACATTAATTTTTTTATGTTGTGTTGTAGTTTAAGATTTTGAAGGCTCGATATCGGTTCTTGCTTCTCATCCTTGGGATGAGAAAGGCATTGTGGGGTGGGGATTGGGATTATTTGGAGGTAGTTGGGCTGGTGGGGGCAGTCCAAATAAATGTTATGAGGGCTGATGAGGGGTACCTTTCAACCTTGGTAGAGAGGTGGGATGCTGATAGGGGGGTCTTTCAATTCCTTATCGAAGAGATGACTGTGACACTTAAGGATGTATACCGCATCCTTAAGTTACTAGTAGAGGGTTTGCATGTCGAGGTTGGACACGATAAGAAGGTTGAGTTGAGTTGCATTTTTAGGGATGGATGGGAGGTTGTGGAGGTGATGGGTGGATTACTTACTTGTCCATGTATATGGACAAGAAGTTGGATGCCCTTTCGACTTTGGTGATGTTCTTGTTGGACAACATAGTGGACCCAAACAGTACTAGATATTGGTTCCCTTGGAACCTTATTGGGTTGGTGCGCAACATGCACGCTATACCATGGGTTTATGCATGGGCTCCTACTTTATTGGTGCAATTATTCTAGGAGTTATATGAGGTGAAGAGGTGAAAGTGCTAGGGACTAGGTTTCAGTGTGCTACTGCAATGTTGGGGTTGGGAGCACTTCAATGTGGCTTGACTTATGGGCTTGTTGATGAGGGGATGGGATAGGGAGCAACCCTATGCTATGATGTGGCTAGTGGTAGAAGAGGTGTAGCCAAGCCATCCTGCTCAGATGAGGCAATGGTATGGGGATATATGGGGAGCATCTACAGTGGGTGTGGTAGGCTAGATGGATGGTTGTGAGGTGCACAAAGGAGGTGGAGTTAATCTAGTTCTCATGGGTGCTAAGATAGTTTGGATTGATGTATGGGGTTACTAAGGAGCCAATGCTTTATAGGAAACATCAAGATGAGATAGGTTTATCGTGCATCGAGGCATGGAGAGTCACACTTGAGGATGACGAGGAGATCAATCTCCTCGATGTGTATGATGTAGAGACTACAAATAAGTATGATGCATGGTTCATGACTCAACCATTATGGGTGCCAAGTCTAGTGGAAAATGGTGGAGAGGAATATGGGGATGAGGTCGAGGGATATGAGGAGGCTCCTAAGCACTAAAGACATATCTAGTCTAGCAGTTGGAGGAGGCAAACTAGGAGGGCAACGAAGCAGGTTTTGAAGGGTGGAGGAGATGGAGGGGATATGGTGAAGTAGGTTCTTGAGTTTGGGGAAGATGGAGGGAATATGGAGGATATAGAGGATATAGAGGATGGGCCCCCTAGTCATAGCGAGGATGATCGAGTGAGGCTGGAGTAGTAGGTGGTGGAGCGAGACATTATGATAGTGATTCAAGATGCACATATAGCTCAGTTGCATGGTAGAGAGGTGATTCAAGAGGTACATATAGCTCGATTGTAGATCGAGCTAGCGATACGATCGATAGTAGGTGGAGGTGAGGATAGGATCACAAGGCTCTAAGAAGAGCTACTTGAGGGGCATCATAGTTAAAGATATGATGTACAAAACCTTTGAGCTTAGGATGGATATATTCTATTATTAGAGGATCAGTTGATGGAGCATGATATTGGGCTTCCAAAACCACCCTCCTCATCTATATTCGGGTATGCTAGACCGAGTGATTCTAGGCACAGTTCTAGGTCTAAGGCTCCTTCAGGTTCACAGGGGTCCTCTTCTAGGCATTAGCTAGTGCTTAGATGCACTTTTTTGTATATGAGCCTTGGTGCTCCATTGTATGTAGCATTTTTGGGCACTCATTGTACATGCAATATTTATACATATATATACACATGGATTTTACTTTTGTGTTATGCTTTTGTGTGAATGTTTTTATGTGAATGCTTTTGTGTGAATGCATATGTATATGGATGATTAATGCAAGTGGTAATGTGTTATGGATGATTAATGCAAATGTTCTAATGATCATTCATAGTTTAGAATTTACTTTGCCAATGTTTTAACATTATTGTTTAATCAGGGGCACCAATCTTGGTGATATGTGGGATGAAAGACTCATGAACTGACATGGATGTTGACATTGCAAAAGATATGGAAGAAGATATGGATGTTAATATGGAAAATTGACTATTTTTTAGAAATTCAGACATACTATTATCATCAAATAAACTCACTAAAATTTCCTAATCCTTCTAGGACCAAATGTGTGTGCAATAAATTCATTTATCAAATTAGGAGCATGGTAATGACTCGAGGCAATCAAGAACCAATGTGTGTACAAGTGAGTTCATTAACTCATCTTGATTAAATTGGGTGTGACCTATTATGGATAAGACCAAGAAACTAGCTTATCCGTATGTGCGATCAGAGGTCTCTTTAAAAGAGAGGTGTCATCATGCATAAGCATACTCCACTTCTAGTCAAGCATCTATAGCTCCAGTGGAGACTAGCTCCATAGTCCAAGAATTTTTATCTCTCAAGTTTTGGGGATGACTACTTAACCATATGATTGGAAATGTAGTACGATGCTTACAACCCAATGATAAGTGGTGTGTGATGTGTTAAATATTTAGACTTTTTAAGGGATTTTTCCCTAATATTTCTTTTATTTTAAAATTTGTGATAGTGGTGAAAACCACTATTTTTGTGGACTATGTTACATGATGGAACATGCAAGGATTATCCTTTTCACTTCGAGTTTTAAACCAAGTATGGTGTTATCCCTCTTTGACACAAGATATTTTTAATATGTGAAATTGTGTTTGGTTCAAGAATGTTTTGGATTCAATTCCCATAACTCAATATTTTCTTAGTGAAAATGTGTAATGGTCCTAAAAAGAACTCAAAATGTATTTGGAGTTTGCTTAAAACACTAGGAGTGGGTATGTGACTGAAAACACCTAGGAATATTGGATATATGGAGGTAAATGACAATTTGACTTGGTGGAATGGTGTGGATGATGTTGTGAAGGTGCCCCTGATTAAGGCAACATGACTTTATTCGACCAATTAATACCTTGAACTAAATAAATGATCCCTAATATGAAATGTGAATTATAGTTGTGAATGAAATATATGAAATATAATCTATGAAATGGAGTGTATGAATGCAATTGTTGTTAAATGAAATGTGATATGTAAAATGAGATGTGTGAATGAAATTGTTGTTAAATAAAATGTGTGCAAATGAAAATGCAATATTTTTATGTATTAGCCATGTATATATACATATATAAATCTCATTAAGCATATAATGCTCTCAAGTGTATAACATTAAGTTGTTCGGGTTCTTCCTCTCCCTATAGACTAGAAAGCCTATACGTATTGTTACCCACTATTTGAATAACAATGTATGGACCTAACCAATTAGCCATGAATTTATCATGAAGATGCGACAATGCATTGGTATTTTATTGATTCTCTTTAAGAACAATATCTCCTACTTGGAATTCACGTAGATGAACTTTGACATTGTAAGTACGCTTTAGGTAGTCTTGATAAACTCGTAAATGCTCTAAAGCATTGACTCACCTTTTATCAAGAAGCATGAGTTGGTCAAGACATGTTTGTCTAGCAGTGTCATCATCTATGAATTCCTATAAATAAATTTTCAAGGAGGGAATCTCAAGCTCAAGAGGCACAATTGCTTCGGCTCCATAGACCAATGAAAATGGTGTTGCCCCAGTAGATGTGTGGATGCTTGTTCGATAAGCCCATAATGCCAAGGGAATTTTAGTATGCTAATCTCTATGATTTTTGTTAACTATTTTTGTTAAGTTTAGTATTCTTGTTCCATCATTCCGAAGCTCAGCAATATTCTCATTTTGGAGAATCATATAATTCCAAAGCTCTTTCAAGCTGCAATTCTCCAATCTCATCTGCTTCTTTCATCCCCTTAAAACAACTTATAATGTTTCATCTCCCATTGACCAGATGGATATCTTTTGGATCAAACCTTATGAATGCTTTAGGTACTAATTTGTGATTTTACACACTATATACTAACTATCTACAATGTTTAAAATGTAAAAGGGCACATACCTGATTTAACCACTTATCTACATTTGTACAGGTGGATGTTTCTGTCGACTACTAGCTGGCTTTTCTACTGAATAAGATAGGTGCAGTTCTGAGAACAGAGAAAACAATGATTGTGAGAACATATGGGACAATGATGGTGAATCTGACAAGGCAAACATGTCGGACAACTGGTTTTCATGCAAGCCAATTCAGAAGTGCCTCCTAGGAGGTTTTCACTTTCTGAATTATTCATTTTTTTCATTCATTTTTTTTATTTTTTTCATTTCTTTTCATTGTTTTTATCATTTTTATTTTGTTGTAATTGTTGTGGAAGAAGCGGTTCCTTCCACCATGCATACATCCATTTGCTCCACTTGCTTTAGAAACTCATCCTTAGTTAGTGGTTTATGATATGTTCGAAGACGATGCCCATTAACCACTAACTTTCTGCGTGAATCATCAATGGGTGAAAGGCGAACAACTCCATTTTCAAACACTTCTTCAATCTGATATGGTCCAAGCCACCTAGTTTGCAGCTTTCCAGGAAAGTCTTCATAACGAGAGTCAAACAACAAAGCCCAATTGCCTTGCTAAAATTTCCATTGTTGAATGTGACTATCATGCCACAACTTCCATTGTGCTTGAATCACCTCAGTCTGGTGCAATGCATCCATTCGTAGCTCATCCAATGCATTGAGTTGCAAAATTTGGTCTGCTTGTGCCTGTGACAAATCAATACCAACTTCCAAAGTAGTTTGAAGTGTTAGTAATTCAAATTCAATAGGCAAAAGAGGCTTTTTACCATAAACCAGTTCATAAGGTGTAAATCCTGTAGTGGACTTCCATGTAGTGTTATAAGCCCAAACTGCTTCAGGTAGTTTATCTAGCCAATTTCTCCTATGGGAAGCTACTATTTTGGTTAAGATTCATTCCAGTTCCTGATTTGTCACTTCAACTTGACCATTCGCCTGTGGGTGATAAGGTGAGGATTTCCTATGCTTGATTTCATACAGTTTGGTGAAGGCTTCAACAACCTTTGATGTAAATTGAGGTCCCTGATCTATGGTAATAGTGTGTGGAGCTCCAAAACGTAGAAAAATTTGTGAATACAAAAAATCAGCAACCTTTTCCTCTCGCGCATGCTTAAAAGCACGCGCTTCTGCCCATTTAGTCACATAATCAGTACATACCAGAATATGCACCTTACCTTGAGAAGATGGATCTATAGGTCCCACAAAATCTAACCCCCATATTTCAAATGGTTCTACACCTACTTGAGGTTGCAATGGCATTTCACTGGTGTAGGTAGGCTTCCCCATTCTTTGGCATGCATCACAATGTTTGATATAATTCTTCACATATTTATGCAAAGATGGCCAGTAGTAGCCAGCACCCAAGATTTTCTGAATTGTATTATGTACTGAATAGTGCCCTCCAGATGGTTCATCATGACATGCACGAAGAATGTCATACACTTCATCCTTGTGGATGCACCTGCGTAGAATATGATCAGGACTGCATTTAAAGAGTAGACCTCCTATCCATTTAAAGGAAGCACTTTGCTTGATTAACTGTTTCTTTTGTTTAGGAGTAAAGTGAAGAGGAATTTTTCCTGTAGCTAGGTAATTAGCTATATCTACAAACCATGGAGATTGTACAGAAATAGCAAACAGTTTTTCATCAGGAAAAGCATCTTCAACCAATTCCCTTGTGTCTGTGTTTGGCAATCTAGACAGAAAATCTGCCACTACATTAGCTTTCCCTGGTTTATTAACTATAGTGATATCAAATTCTTGCAACAGTATTAACCAACGAATAATTCTTGCACTAACCAGAGGTTTATTCATCAGGTATTTAATGGTAGCATGATCTGTATGAATGAATACCTGATATCCTATGATATAGTGTCGGAACTTATTGATAGCATATACTACAACCAAGAATTCCTTCTCAGTAGTAGTGTAGTTCTTTTCAGCTCCTGTCAAGTTTTTGCTAATGTAATAAATGGCATAATGCTCACCATTGTCAATCTGACCTAATGCAGCTCCAATTGCAGTATTAGAGGCATCAGTCTGAATATGGAATGGCAGTTCCCAATTAGGTCCTCTTAACACTGGGGGAGTTGTTAACTTTTCTTTCAATGCTTCAAATGACTCCTGACATTCTGTAGACCAGGTAAACTCAGAATCCTTGGTTAATAATGCAAACATTGGATTGGCTATGGTGCTAAAATTTGCAATAAATCTGCGATAGAAACCAATATGCCCCAAGAAACTCCTCACATCAGTTTGAGTTTTTGGAGGAGGAAGGTTTTTAATGACTTCCACCTTTTTGGGATCAACCTTAATCCCATGAGGGGAAATATGATGACCAAGGACAATCCCTTCCTCCATCATCAAAAAATATTTTTTAGGATTTAGAGACAAATGGTATGTTTCACAACGTATTAAAACTTTTTCAAGTTGTTCTAAAGTGTAATCAAAAGTGTCTCCAAACACTGTGAAATCATCCATATAGATTTCCACACTTTCATTTGTCATATCAGAGAATATTGCCAAAATAGCTCGTTGAAATGTTGTTGGAGCATTACATAAACCAAAAGGTAGAACCCTATAAGCAAATGTTCCCCAAGGACATGTGAAAGTAGTTTTCTCTTGGTCTTCAGGTGCAACTTGTATCTGATTATAACCACTGAATCCATCAAGAAAACAAAAAAATTTCTTGCCGGCAAGGGTGTCTAACACTTGGTCTATGAAAGGTAATGGGAAATGGTCCTTATGTGTTACCTTGTTTAACTCTCTGTAATCTACACACACTCTCATTTTCCCATTTTTCTTTGGAACAATAACCAATGGAGAGACCCACCTACTATCTGAAATTGGATAAATGAACCCTACATCTAAAAGTTTTTCAATTTCTTCCTTGACAATATCTTTCAGAGCAGGATTCAAATGTCTTTGAGGTTGTCTCATAGGTTTAACATCTTCAGTGTATATCCTATGTGTGCACACATCCGGGTGAATTCCAGTCATGTCCTTGTAACTCCAAGCAAAAGCCTGAACATGTTTTTGTAGGACAACAAACAACTTTACCTCTTGTTCATCAGTCAACCAACTATTAATATTCAAAACTTTACCTGGTTGTATTTCTATTTGTTTAATCCTTGGATGAATAGAGTTGACTGCTCCATACTTGCTAATTAAGGAATTTAATGGATAGTGATGTGGTTGCAGAGTATGAAACACTCTGGATTCTATTTCAAAAGTGATACCTGATGGAATCATTCCTTGCATAGGACATGTGAAAGAAGTAAGAAGATGTTGGTGCCATCCATGTGGTAGTGTGAAAGAGCTTTCTTGTATTGGAATGGGTGACAGATGTTCTGAGGTCTATTCTTCATCCTTCCATAGCAAGCGATGAACAAGGACTTGATCATATTTAAGTCCTTCTTCCTGTAATGTCTCAACTAGGATAGTTTCATCCTCAAATATTTCTCTTCCTGGTGAATTGATTTCTGCAATGTGTTCCTTTACTATGATTGTGGCCAAAGTGGAAACAGTTTCTTCCTGTTCTTCATCAGATTCAGGAAACCATATTTATCCAAAAAATTTGGTTGAAGGTTGGGTAGGTGGATAAAGGGAAATATTTTTAAGATCAATACCATTTGAGATAGTCATTTCCCCAGATCTGTAGTCTATAAAAGTAGCTACAGTGGCAAGCCAAGGCCTTCCTAGAATAATGGGATAGCCATTAGCTGAATTTCTAGGCTGCAATACTAGGAAGTCTACAGGATATTCCCAAGAAGAAACTTCAATGGAAATGTCTTCCAGTATTCCTTCTGGTTTGGCAACTGACCTATCTGCCATTTCCAAAACTGTAGTTGTAGGACTGAGATTATTGAGCTGCAGTTTTTGCATTGTTTCTTTAGTCATTACATTAATTGCAGCACCAAGATCAATCAACACATTTGGAATTTGAACTAGACCAATAGTGACTGTAACAACTGGACTCCCTGGGTCACTATATTTTGGAGGAACAAGTTTTCCAGATAACAGGTCAGCCAATTTCCCTTCTACTTGCACAGTTTTAGGAAAGGATTTCTTCTTTCTACCAGGTTTCTTAATGCACAACTCCTGAATAGTTTTCTTGATTAATGGCACATCCTTTATTGCTTGCAACAAAGGAAGGGATATAGTCATTCTCTTTAGTTTTGTAACTAATTCTGATTCAGGAATAGTGGCAGTATGATCAAACCTTTCAGGGTATGGTATTACACCTGCAGGGGGTACTTGTTTTTCTTGCTCATTTTTTGGTTTTTCTTTTTCTATTTTCACTTGTTCTAGGCTTGGAGACTCTTGCTTTTCATCAATTTCTTCAATGGTGGGTGAAGCAGGGTCAGGTAAGACCTTCCCTAAATGCAATTGGATATTACTACAATCGAGTACATGAACTACAACAGTTTCTTTAGACTCAACTCCATAAACAGGGGTTGCTTGTCTGGTATTATTTGGGTTAGCCACAGGCTGAGCTGGAAGTGGAGGTTGTTTTACCTATTGTGCTTGTTGTGGTTGCATTCTTCCTTGAAAGTTCTGATTAGGAGCTGGCAGCAGGTTTTGAGTCTGTCCTTGATACCTTTGCTGCCCTTGATATGATGGGTATTGTGGCCCCCATATTTGCCCATATTGTTGATTCTGTGTCCAAGGTGGATTAACAAGATTCCAGGGAGGATGTGACCAATCTTGGGAAGATGTCCAAGATTGATTCCATGGTTGTGAAGGTGGTTCTGAATATCCCCATGGCATATTCCAAGGAGTTTATCCCCAACTTGTAGGAAAGTGAGGTGCATTTTGATATTGTGAAAAGTTACCTCCCTGCCTCTGCCCAATAACATTAAGTTCCTCAATATGAGTTTCCAGAATATTTTTGAGTTGAGGTAAGAGATGGCACTTATCAATTATATGTCCCTTTGAAAAAATGCCACAAATAGTTGAGATAGAAGTTCTATTTAAGGGACAATCTTGTAAAGCATGCTTGTTTCTACATCTTGGGCAATAGATAGCCAAGGGCGGTGTAGAGTCAGATTTTGCATTTCTCTCCCCTAATGCGGAATTCAACTAGACAAGAATATCAGTTTTCATATTAGCCATTTCTTCCATTAATTCCTTCATATCATTAGTACCAAGACTTCGCTTCTTCCTTCTTTTCCTAGTGCGAGAATAATTTTTGCATAACTCTACAATATCATTAATCTCAAGCTGGTTTATATCTCCTTTTCCCATTAAATCTAATACTTCTCTGGAATCATCTTGCAAACCTCTTAAGAATATGGTTTTTAACAAATCAGATTCTACAGGACCACATCTCTTTTGGATAAAGGTAAATCTATCAAGATAATCCTCTAAGTTTTCATCCTCCTCTTTTCTAATCCAAAATAACTCATCCTTCATATTTCTCACTCTACAATACTCCTGATACTTATCCAAGAATACAGTTTCCATTTGATCCCAAGTGCGGATTGAATCAGGTTCAAGGCTCATAAACCAACGTAAGGCTGCATCTTTAAGTGTAGAGGGAAATAGTTTCAGTTTTTGGTTGTCATTGACATAATCATAAGTCTGACATAAGACTTTGAATTCAAACAAAAATTGGTCAGGATCCTCAGAAACAATTCCCCTAAAGGTTGGCAATACTGAGGGTGAAATAGTTTTCATAGGAGCATTCTGAGTAGGATTCAAATGAATAGGATATTCAAAAGTCCTAGTAGGGTTGTCACCTAGAACTATAACATCCCTATCACGTTCTTTCTGCCATAGTTTCCCCTTCACTTTTGACTTGTTCAATTGGTTCAGATGGATCAGCCCTAGGGGTATGTCTAGAAGCAAGTGCTTCTAAGAGTTCTTCTTCCAAAGATCCCAAAATTTTAGATGATGAAGAAGATGATTCTCATTTAAGTCTTTCAGGGAGTTCATACACAGGTAAGTCTTGTGAAGAACACCTAGGTGGAAAATAACTAGTTCTGATAAACCTTCCTCTTTCGTCTCTTGGCCTATGCATTCATGCTCATTTGCTAAATGAACTGAAGTACAAGTTTCCAAGAACTATTACTTACTTCCAAGACAACAATTCTTGGCCTACTTTACTTCTCCTAACAACACCTAGGTTCCCCAACAATGGTGCCAAAAATGATGAGTGTCGTCAAACACATCATTTAATCATTATAATTGTCAGTCCAGGGTGGTGTCCAATGGTTGTATACGAGAGTAGAGGTAAGCAGCTTGGAAATTAGTCTACTCATGAAATGGCTTTATTGATGAGATCAGTTAGTTTTGGGGGTTTTTGGTGTCACCTCTAATCCTATGAGCTAAATTGAACTCCTAATTACAATTGCTGAGACAAAATTGCAGAAATGGAAAGTTTGCAGGAATTTGAAACTAATTACTTTTGCAGAATCAGAAATAACATAAATGAAACCTATTTACGCTTGCAGAATGGAAATGATAGTAAGGACAACTTTGCAGAAAGTAAATCCTAATTTTATTAGCAGAATTCAAAATGTTGCAGAAATGAAATAGCTGAATACACAACTAGAAATGCCAAGAACTGGAAATAAATGTTGGAAACAAGGAAATCAACTACTGTAAGAAATGCCAAGAACACAAAAGTGTTGTAAGAAAAATCCTACACTAGGTAACCAACTGTCATGCACAGACATCCATACTACAAGCATTAATACTACAGTTAACAGATGAAATGGAAATTGACAGGTTTTTGCTAACCTGTTGCAGCAAGAAATGAACAGAAACTATCAAGAGTTGATCCTTCCCCTAGGCCTGGAAGTGGGCCCTTGCTCCCTGATCTAGAAGAAGGCAAGAAAACTACTCTAAAACTACCTAATTCTCACTCAATCACTCAAGAAAATAATTGAATGAAGAAACTACACTTTTTATTGAATTTGAAATAACATTGCAACAATGCAGGAAAAATCCTGTAGAATCACTGCTCTATTACAATAACTAGTCTATATTTTTCCTTCTATGCAAACATCTACCTATATATCTATCTGCTCAACCAATATGGGAGCTTGTTATTTATACTATTCTATTACATATGTGGATTTGTTCTATTGCTACATTTCAGGGATTCAACAACTATTCTGAAGTTGTCCTCCTGAAATGCAAGAAATTATTCTGCTACAGTTTATCCATTTCACTTGTTGGGCACAACATATTGGAAGAAATGTGGTGGAAGGGGTGATAAATCTTCCCATACAGTTGTATCCATCTTCATTTCACCATTTGCCACCTTTATGACCATTATGTTGATGGTTTTGACCAAAATTGGTCCTACTCCGCTCATTCCGGAGCTTGCTCCGGAATATCAGGTAGTGTAACAGTTCTGACACTTTTCATGCATCAATTGCTCAGGATGATGGGTTTGACCAGCTAGATAGTCTTCTTAGGTCCTCAGAAGACTTCTTCCATAGGTTTTACATGCTGGTATTGACAAATTCCAAGCCATGTTATTTATTTACAGTTGGCTGGAATTTGTATGGTCAAATTTTATTTTCTGCATAGTCAACCTAGTTTGAATAGGTTTTGGCACATTTTTGCAATTTGAACAGGTTAGAAGGCAAGGAAAACAAATAGCATGATTCCATAATGGAATACACATCAACATACATTATTGCCTATTCAAATAAATGTTTACTTGCTAGGTAAATCAGCTAAAATAGTGCAAAAAATGCAAAAAATGGTCAAAATAGAGTGCTATGCTCCAGAACATCTAAACATGTAAATAATAGTAGATAATGCATTCCATCATCAAAATTAGCACAAAAACATAGCATAAGGTTTATCAAATTGTTTATGAAATATCCAAAAATGGTCTATGAATGAGGCAATTTCTGGCCTCATCAGCAATTAAGGTCTTGTTTGTAGCCTTAGCTTATCCATTTTCTTGTGGGTAATAAAGAGTCGAGAAACTGTGTTGGATGTTATATTTTTTGCAAAGTGCTTGAACATCCTTGTTCTTTAAAGAGTTGTTATTGTTGGAGATGATTTTCGATGGAATACCAAAACGATAAATGATATGATGAAGTAAAAACTCCATAATTCTAGGCCCTATTATACTGGTTAAAGGAATTACCTCAACCACTTTGTGAAGTATTTAGTGTCTGTGATGATGAAAGTATGTTGTCCCAAGGAAGGAGGTGAGATTTTTCCAATTAAATCGATACCCCATTGTGAAAAGGGCCAAAGGATTTGAATATGCTTTAATGCTTGTGATGGTACATGAGTTAAATTAGCATGCTCTTGAAATTACTTACAATGTTTGACATAAGTGCAACAGTCTCATTCCATGGTGGGCCAAGAATAACCCATGCATAGAATATACTTTGTGATGGATATCAACTAAAATTACCATCACAAGTACCATCATGAGCTTTAGATATGGCTCTTTGTGCCTCAACAACCTCAGGACATCGAAGAGGATTTCATTATAACCACTTTTATACAACATGTCCTCCAAGAGAACAAAACGAGTTGCTTTTTTCTTAAAAGTACGTTTAGTAGTTCAAGACATGTTATATGGGAGTGTTCCAAACTTGAGAAATGCTACTATTTGGCTTGACCAAGGCTCATATGGATCCGATTGGATAAAGAAAACATTATTTTCATCCTTAGATTCAACACAAATAATTGCATATTTAGATATTGTTATGATAATTAGAGGTTGTACCTCTTCTAAGGAGTCTTTTGGAATCAATGATCCAAGATATGACATCGCATATGCAAATATATTAGTCAAACATAACAAGCTATTGATTTTATACCAATCAAGCTTAGAGAGAAATTTCATTGCTACTTCATGATAAATTTTAATGGTAGGTTCTTTACATTGGTATTCTTTGTTTATTTGCTTGACAACAAGTTGAAAATCACCAAATATCCTAATATGATTTATGCCCATAGCTATAGCTGATTGAATGCCTACGATTAAGGCTTCATACTCTGTAGTATTTTTTGTGTATTGGAATTCAATTTTGAATGATAAGGAGATAGGTACCCCCTAGGAAGTATGAAACATGACATTAACACCTTAACCTTTCTCGCACTTAGAGCCATCAAAGAATAGTGTGATATCGACGTCTTCCTCCAGAATGACATATTCTTCTTGTTCAATAATAGTGAATACTGAATCATTTGGGAGCTTAATAATCAAGGGATGGTCGCTAGGCAGTGGAGCTTCCACAAGTTGATCAACTATAACCTAACCTTTAATGGATTTTTGGCTAATGAACTCAAGGTCAAAATTAAGTAAGAAGCATTATCCATTTAGAGGTGTAGGTGTTATTGTAAGTGCGAGACATCATATAATGCATAGGATTTTCTCTAGCTATGACATATGTTGTGTGACTAATCATGTAATATCTGAGTTTCTTAGTGGAAAAACCACTGCTAAGTATAATTTTTCTACATAAATGTACCTGGTTTCATAGCTTACCAATGTTTGACTAATGAAATAGACAACTTGCTCTCGATTTTTTTCATTCTTTTGTGCAAGCATTGTCCCTAATGCAAAGTTCGTTGCTAAAACATAAAGATAGAAGGGGATCTTGGTGGAGAAGCCAAGTATAGCTTAATATCATCAAAGGATTTTTTGCACTCATATGTCCAAGAAAATGGCACCCCCTTTTGTAGCAGGTAATTGAATGACTTACATTTATCAAAAAGTTACACAATGAAATGATGGATCAATTGGATCTTTCCTTGTAAACTATGTAATTCCTTTAAATTAGTTGGGGGAGGCATCTCCATGATAGCCTTGACCTTTTTTGGGTCCACCTCAATGCCTCTTTTGGAGATAATGAACCCTAGTAGTTTGCTAAAGATAACACCAAAGACACATTTCTTGGGGTTCAGCCTTACATTATGCTCTAGAAATCAATCAAAGACTTTTTTCCAATACATAAATGTGTTGTCAAGTTTTGGATTTTACCAAGAGATCATCGACATAGTCTTAGATGATATTATGCATGTAATTGTGGAAGATTTATGTCATGGTACGTTGATAAGTGGAACCTACATTTTTAAGGTCAAAGGGCATCACCTTGTAACAAAAAATTCCCCAAGATGTAGTGAATGTTGTTTTGTGTTGGTCATAAGGATTTATTTGAATTTGGTTGTATCCTAAAAAACCATCCATAAGAGAAAGCATTTCATGCCCAACGTAAGTATCAAAAAGAGTATCAATTTTTGGAAGAGGAAAGTCATCCTTAGGAAACACTTTGTTAATATATAGAAAATTATTGCAAATGTGTATCATCTCATTAGGCTTACAAATGGGTACCATGTTTGAGAGCCACTCAGGATAATAAATGGGTACAATGAAACCCACATATAATAGCTTTTGAATATCTTCTTTGACCAAGAGGATAATGGTAGGATGTATCATTCTAAGTTTTGTTTGATCGGCTTAGCATTAGATTCTAAGGTGAGCTTGTGGATAACCAAATTTGAGTCAAGACCAGGCATGTCTTTATAGGACCATGCAAAAAATTCCTTCTTCCTCTTGAGGAGAGCAATTAATTGCTCTTGTTCATCTTTGGATAAGCTTTTACCAACCTTGATAATTTAGGGATTGTTAGCATCTGAACTAAGGTTCACATCGATAGTATCTTCAACGAACATGTGATAAGTTTCCTCAAGTTGATGGGGAGTTGGGATTAGATGAATGTCATCTATGATGTCATCAAACTCTTCTAATTTATCCTCATCTATGTCTGCTTGGGAAACCTCAATATTCGAAGGTGAAGGTGAAGGTGAAGGTGGAGGGGATGGAGGAATGTAGTTGGCTAAAGCCCTTAACAATTCCTTGGATAGGATAAATTTGGAAAAATATGGTGGCGAGGAAATTCAATCCATATCAATAAGACTCATGTCAATAGGAACTAACTTTGCCAAATCATATGGATTATGGAGTGGGGTGAATAAGTTAGTAGGATTCATGTTGACTTAAGGGAAAATGGAGGAGGTGAAATGGATGGGATGGATAGAGCCTAAGAACCGATGCTAAGACCTTGGTAAACCTTGAAAACAGTAAGAAACACAAATAAATTCACTTAACTAAAAGTTATAAACATGAAAAGAAAATGTTTTTTTTTTTTTTTATGTTTTTCTCTCTTTTTTTTTGCATTTTATACATATGTTAAAATTTTGGCTGATGAGATGGATTAATGAGATGAAGGTGGTGGTTCATCAGTAGATTCAGCTCAGTATTATGGTAGAAGTAAGTGAAATATGGGCTCATGGATGGGGAACATTCTGAGATAAAACTCATATTTTTCAGTGTGGAGAATGATGGACTCTAATTCCTCATCAGATTCATTAGAAGCTATCGAAATGAGGTCAAATTATTTGTACATTTCCTTGTGAGAGTCATCGAGGTGGAGGGCTTTTTCTTCTGAATTCATATTTTGACTTTGGAAGGCTTGTTCAAAAGAAGAGATGGTGGAAAGTGGGTGATAACCTAGACCTAAATTGTCATGCACTTCTTTATATGGGATATCAATAAACTGAGTCACTCCCTGTTCATATCGACCTAAGCCATGTCTATTCTAATTATGTCTGTTGATGAGGCCTAGAAATGCCTCATTATTACACTATGGTTGAAATATAAAAACTACCATAATATTAAATATAAAAAAGTTAAAGTGCCAAATAGTGATTATAATATGTTATTTGTTACATGTTTGCATGATTTTATGTTTGAAACATTATACCTCTATTTTGACTATTTTCAGCATTTTATGCATTGTTTCAGTTGATTAGGTAGTAAATAAAACATGTATTGCAATTACATTCTGATGGCATGAACAGATTCCTCTCATCAAGAACTACAACTTTGCTTTTTGAAGCAAGTCAATCCGAGTTGTAGATAAAAAGTTATGAAGGTTACATCATTCCTACGCTCATTGTTCGTTCTTGCGCTCATTGTTCGTTCCTGCGCTCATTGTTCATTCCTGCGCTCATTGTTCATGCCTTAGTCTTTTCTGGAGTTGTTAACAGGTGCAAATCTACGTTAAAGGTAACATTGGTGGATCTACTGGGAATAATCCAGAGTGAGTTAAGGTACCAAATTCATACCAATGGTACTCCATAATATAGAGAAAACATGACCCAAATATGAAGGCATATGGAAAAGTAACTTGGAAGTTATGGGGCCTGCAAAATGGCAATTTCACACTTTTTGACAGCTGAAAATGCTGGTAAAAATCTATGTTAAAGGCCAACTTGACAACGGTGCAGAGAGTAATTTCTAAGGAATTAAGAGTTGAAAATTGAACCCAATGTTGTTCATATAACCAAGAACACGTGGACACATTTTGGTAAAAAATGGAGTTACGATGAACAAGTTATGAGCACTCCAAAAGGGCATCTGGGCATGTTTTGGCAGCTGGAAACAACAGGTCATAGTCCATACAAATTCCAGCCACTGTCACTTTGAAGGAAGGCATGGAATTTGTCAAATAAAGAAGAGGTAAATGCTTGGAAACAGTTGAGGGAGAATAGGCATGACTCTTTCTCCACCTGACAACACTGCCACGTGATGCAAATGGAAGCAATAAGTCAAAAGGCTAAAATGTAGGAAATTTGGTAAAAGCAGGACACAGTCATGCAAGTTCCAACTAGCTATACATATACAGCAGGGCTTGGAATCATTCACTCTAGCACATGCCACCAATGCAAAAGGGTGTACAAGATAAGGGAAAACAATCCAAACAGTCAACAACTTCCTCCCTATGTGTTTGGAGTGCAGATAAGCAATGAATTGTCACCTACCTGTTATTTCGGAGTAGCACAAGAATAAGCGGTGCAGGAATAGGGAATAGCGTAGGAACAACTGAAAGTGGTCAAAAAGTGACAAATCAATGGAGGAAATTATTGGCAATTGACCAGGAGGTTGTCCCAACTCATCTTAACGTGATTTCCTCAACAAATGTAGCCCAACAAAGATGAATGGATAAAGTTTTGACAAAGCAAATTCCTACATTCTAGGAAATAGTTATGCAATCAGTTGTAAATCCCTACAAATCAGTAACTAAGCATATCAACATTATATTATAAATAATAAAGCTCCTATATGGTTGAGCATATAGACATATAGATAGACAGGCAATAGAATACTGAAATTAGCATAAAGTGAAGTTTCTTTGTAGCAGAACAGTAATTTGCAGGTTTTTCCTGCATTACTGTAATGCAGTTTTAGATTGAATAAAAAGGTGCAATCTTTAGATATCAATTAGCATTTTGAGGTTGATGATTAACATCTAGATTTTCTTAGCATAACTTCTCACCTTCTTCTGGTTCTGGAAGCAAGGGCTACTTGCAGGGCCAGAGGAAGGTAATTTTTGATATAATTTCTTGCTACAGCAGATTAGAAGAATTCGCCAGTTTCCATTTCTTTAGTAGTTTTCAACACAGTTTTCAGCCTTTGACAACATTTTCTGCATTTCACAGCAATTTCTAGATTTTTGTCATTTTTAGTTTTGCAGTAATTATTGATTTGGTTTTGCAGTAGTTAAAATTCTATTTTTAAATTCTCCAGTTGATTTACTTTCATGCAAGTGTGTGTGTGTTTTCAATTTTGCAATTTACTTTTTTGTCACTCTCAATTTAGCAACATTTCATTTTTTGTCATTTTCAGATTCTACAATTTCATTTCCTACAATTTTATTTCTGCAAAGGTAAATAGGAGTTAATTTCATTTCCTGCAATTTTATTTTTGCAAAGGTAAATAGGAGTTAATTTCAATTCTTAGGAGTTAGAGGTCACACCAAACCCCCCAAATGCTAACTGATCCATCAATAAATCTTATTTTCTGAATGAACTAATCTTTACCGTGTTGGATCCTTATTTCGTATATAGCCTTGGATACCGCCCTGGATTGACACACATAATGATTAAATGATGAATAGACAACGACCCTCATCATTTTTGGTGCCATTGTCGGGGATAGGTGTTGTTAGAAGAGGAAAGTAGTCCAATAATTGTTAGTGTGCTAAGTTGTGAACTTCAAAGTGAAATATGAATGTAATAACTGGCATAATTAATAGTTGTTGGTAAATTCCATTTCAGTTCATTTAGAGAACAAGCAAGTATGAATAGGTTAAAGGATGTGAAAGCACGATGTCAAAGTATGAAAAATCCTTTGCCTACCACAGGAAGAAAAATTTCACAAGAGGTTGAAAGTATGTCAAAGTTGTCCAAATTTATGATTCCCAAAACTGTTGGAACTTTCAAAGAATTACAATCATCTATGTCCAAAACTCTAGGATCCTTTGAGAAATCATCACAAGGAGGAACAATCAATAGTTAAACACCTTTTTTTCTTGACAAATCCATACAATCAGGATAGTTTAATAGGATATATAATTGTGATTGGGAACCTATAAGGGTAGGCTCACAAGAGAATCTAGGGAGAGCTAGTAATGTGCTCCAACCTAGTGCAACTAGTACACCTGCCAAAACTTTTCAAAATCCCATCCAATTAGATCCTAATCAAAATGCTCCCATGAAGGTCATTTCACCTTACGTAGTTACCGAATTTTAAAGGAGTTACATCCGAAGACCCCGATTTTTTTTTGTTTGAGTTTAAAATTGTGTGTCAAGCTCATGATTACACTAACGACAATCAAAAGCTCAAATTGTTTCCTTCCACTCTTAAAGAGTCAACTCTACGATGGTTTATCACCTTAGCACCTGATTCAATTAGAACCTGGAATGAGATGGAAAATATATTTTTGGAGAGATACCAAGAATATTGTCAAGTCAAGAATCAAAACAATGAATTGCTTGAAATGAAACAAAAGGAAAATGAAATCTTAGAAGATTATGTAGACAAATTTTCTTTTGTTCATAAAATATGTGGTAGTGTTGAACCTAAAATGTGCAAAATTATATTCTTAAGGGGAATAAAAGATGAATTTTGGGATGCATTGGATATTTTAGGAAGAGGCGATGCAAATGCACTTGAAATCCAAGAAATCATTAAACTTTGCAAAAATTATTCTCATTCAAGGCATAGAAAACATAGAAGTGGTAATGATAAACATGATTTGAAAGAATGCGTGAAAGAGTTTGCTAAAGCTGATATTGTTGTACATCTTGATAAAATAGTAGATAAAAAGAGTAAATCTACTAAACCTTCAGTTATCTATTGTTCAAGACGTGAGCAACAACACTCTATTCATGACTGTCCTTTGAACAAAACATGTATACCATCTACATGTAGCATTTGTCAAAAAGGACATTCCACAAATCAATGTAGTTTATTGCCAGAACTCAAAAGTGTCTTTGAAAAACAGCCTCAACCTATGAAAAAACTCAATTTTGTAGGACAAGGACAAGGAGATAATTTTCTTAAGTTTCCATATCGGAATGCTTCTCAATTTCCTACACATTGGGGAAATAATCCTTGGTATATGCCATGGTATGCTTCAAGTCCACTTCAACAATGTTGGAGTCAACCACCATGGGCATATTCCCAAGAGTGGTCTCAACATGGATGGATGAAACAACAATGGAATCAACCACATCCACCATGGTTGCAGCTAAAACTACAAGGATATCAATGGGGACAACAACAAAAATTTTACAAAGGGCAGCAACATTATCAAACACAAAAATCAAATTTATTGCCCACTCATACCCATAGTTTCTCTCATGGACAACAACAACCAAATGAAAAACAACCTCTATTTTCAGCTCAACATGTGGTCAGTCCAAACAATGTTAAATAGGTAACCCCTATCTCTATGGCTAAATCAAACAATACAACCATTATAAATGCTGATGACTATCATAAAAATCAGTTGTGTTTAGAAAAACCACTTCCTGAACATATTCCACTTACCAGTGTAGAAATGGGAGCTAAAATGAATGCACATAAAAACAAATCTGCACTGAAACAAGAAGAAGAAAAAGAAAATCTCCCACAAAAAGAATCATATCTTGAACAGTTTGAAATATCAAAACTAACATCTTTGAAATCAAATTTGATAAGGGAATTAAAACATTTAAATGTTATAGTCCCTTGACTTCAAGCTATTAAAGATGTGCCAATCATTAATACAATTGTTCAAGAAATATGTTTTAACAAACCAAGAAAAAAGAAGAAAATATATCCTAAAAACATACATGTCGGTGGTAAAAGAGTAAACTTGCTTGCAGGAAACCTTAGTCCACCTAAGTATGATTGTCTAGGATGCCCATTGTTTCGTGAAACATATAAGGAAAATGAAACGGACATTTCAATTTTGGCCTCCATCGTTGTAAAGGATAATGTAGAAGAGATGGATTCATCCAAATAGTCTGTTTTTGATGAAAATGTTCAAAATTTAGATTTTAAAGATGAACCAATCACTGTTCAACAATTATTATGGAATGATGAAAAAAAAAATTCTAAAAATTTGTCATCCATTCCAATACAAAAAAAATTTCTTCACTTGTCACATGGATGTCATCATTTTTTCTCATCTTTTCCTTTCCATTTATCAAAGTTAATTCTTTTAAGAATTGTTTTTGGTAAACATACACAGATTTTCCATTCTTTTCCACCATATCATTGTCCTCTTAATTCATTAATGCATCATTCTCCAAGAACCAATTCAAAACATCTTGGTACAAAACAAACTAAAATGCAACCAAAACAACCTTTGAACAACAATAGTTGGTTGACTAAAAACCAGGAAGTAAATTTGTTTGATGTATTGATCCAACATCCTAATGCTCTACTAACACTTTATGCATCTTTAGTAGTTGGCATTGAGTTGTTGCGGTACAAAAAAAATAGATTTTGCAGTTGAATGCAGTTAATGAACTTTGGTTGGAAGTACTTCACCAAATAGATTTCATTCAACAAAAATGGAAAATGTGGCATGATGATCACATTAAGAGCAACAAGGATGAACCAAAAGAGTTTGAGAATGGAGTTGTTCAACTTTCTTTAGTTGATGATTCAAGAAGGACATTAGTGGTGAATGGACATCTTTTATAGTTGTACCATAAACCACTCACAAAGAAGGAATTTGCTCAATATTTCACACAGTCACATTTGCATATGATAGAAGAGGATTCCTCTTCTGACAAGGTTTCCAAATGATCATATTTTTTTTAGCCTTGAAAAAAAAATACGAAAAAAAAAGAAGGAAATAATCTTGTTTGTGAAATTCCTTCACGGGCACAATTTCAAGAAAATTGTGAAATTCCTTCATGGGCACAAGCAAGACATAAAAAAAAAAAAAGAAGTTGGTTGAAAACTAGAAATGGCAGCCTCTTCTGATAAAAAAAAATGAAAAAATGAAAAAAAAAAAAAAAAAATGAATAATTCAGTAGTGAAAACCTTCTCGGAGGCACTGCTGAGTTGGCTTGCATGAAAACCGGTTTTCCGGCACGCATTGCCTTGTTGATCCACCCATCATTGTTCTACCATTGAATAAATTTCACCTACTGCACCTATGTTGTTCTTATTTCAAAAAAAAATCATCATAAGAAGCAGCTTGTAAGGTGGATGATAAATTTTTAGGACAGTAAGGTATGTGTTTCTTGCATTTAGTCATGGTAAGCATTTTGCATTTAGAATATGATACTCAATATTTGGCATAAACTGTTCATACAATATTGGCAAGTTAAAAAAACCCTCATTCTGCCCTTAGTTGCATGGGAAATTCAAAATTGTGAAAAACCTGATTTTGGGATAGATATGATAGTCATTTTATCTTTATTAGTAAGGTAGATTTCAGAATAAAATGTCCCACCAATACCTCATAAATCTTAGAAGGACGAAATGCACCTAAAAATTATGTTTTACTACTACTGCAATAAAACAACAATAGACAAAAAAAAAATAGCATGGAAAAAGAATTTTTGATGTTATGGAAGGCTTATACACTCTAAATATGGTCCCACACTAGAATGCAGCTAAATTTTACATAGGAGGCCATTTCGGCATGTTTTTGACACATCTTCGAATGACAGCTCATTCCGGAGAAACTTGGAACACCTCATTCCAAGAGCAAGCTTCAAAATGAGACAAATTATGCCAAAAATCTTGAAAATGTTGAGAACGCACATTAGATATTAAGTTTCTTAAAGTTCTACCACAAGTACAAAGGAAGAAAAGAAAAAAAAAAGAAGAAAAAAACAAAACAAAACAAAAAAATTGCAGGAACTACAATGTTTGGTGTAGTGCAGTAAGAACTTTCTTGAGTAGTAGGTGGCAAAAGTATGTTGTTCATCTTACTAGGGCCTACTAGGATGCATGAGGGCATGCATCAGTTCAAGTTGGGGGGAATGATGAGGCCTAGAAATGCCTCATTATTACACTATGGTTGACATATAAAAACTGCCATAATATTAAATATGAGAGTTAAAGTGCCAAATAGAGATTATAATATGTTATTTGTTACATGTTTGCATGATTTTATGTTTGAAACATTATACCTCTGTTTTGAACATTTTCAACATTTTATGCACTGTTTCAGTTGATTAGGTAGTAAATAAAACATGTATTGCAATTACATCCTGATGGCATGAACAGATTCCTCTCATCAAGAACTACAACTTTGCTTTTTGAAGCAAGTCAATCCGAGCTGTAGATAAAAAGTTATGAAGGTTACATCATTCCTGCTATCATTGTTCATTCCTATGCTCATTGTTCATTCCTGCGCTCATTGTTCATGCCTTAGTCTTTTATGGAGCTGATAACAGGTGCAAATTTGCGTTAAAGGGAACATTGGTGGATCTAATGGGAATAATCCAAAGTGATTTAAGGTACCAAATTCATACCAATGGTACTCCATAATATAGAGAAAACATGACCCAAATTTGAAGGCATATGGACAAGTAACCTGGAAGTTATGGGGCCTACAAAATGGCAGTTTCACACTTTTTGACAGCTGGAAATGCTGGTAAAAATCTGTGTTAAATGCCAACTTGACAATGGTGCAGAGAGTAATTTCTGAGGAATTAAGAGTTGAAAATTGAACCCAATGTTTTTCATATAACCAAGAACATGTGGACACATTTTGGTAAAAAATGGAGTTACGATGAACAAGTTATGAGCACTCCAAAAGGGCATCTGGGCATGTTTTGGCAGTTGGAAACAACAGGTCACAGTCCATACAAATTCCAGCCACTGTCACTTTGAAGGAAGGCATGGAATTTGTCAAATAAAGAAGAGGTAAACGCTTGGAAACAGTTGAGGGAGAATAGGCATGACTCTTTCTCCACCTGACAACACTGCCACGTGATGCAAATGGAAGCAACAAGTCAAAAGGCTAAAATGTAGGAAATTTGGTAAAAGCAGGCCACAGTCATGCAAATTCCACCAAGCTGTACATATACAACAAGGCTTGGAATCAGTCACTCCAGCACATGCCACCAATGCAAAAGGGTGTACAAGATAAGGGAAAACAATCCAAACAGTCAACAACTTCCTCCCTATGCGTTTGGAGCGCAGATAAGCAATGAATTGTCACCTACGTTATTTCGAGCAGCACAGGAATAAGCGGCGCAGGAATAGGGAATAGCACAGGAACAACCGAAAGTGGTCAAAAAGTGACAAATCAGTGGAGGAAATTATTGGCAATTGACCAGGAGATTGTCCCAACTCATCTTAACATGATTTCCTCAACAAATGTAGCCCAACAAGGATGAATGGATAAAGTTTTGACAAAGCAAATTTCTGCATTCTAGGAAACAGTTATGCAATCAGTTGTAAATCCCTGCAAATCAGTAACCAAGCATATCAGCATTATATTATAAATAATAAAGCTCCTAGATGGTTGAGCATATAGACATATAGATAGATAGGCAATAGAATACCAAAATTAGCATAGAGTGAAGTTTCTTTGTAGCAAAACAGTAATTTGTAGGTTTTTCCTACATTATTGTAATGCATTTTTAGATTGAATAAAAATGTGCAATCTTTAGATATCAATTGGCATTTTGAGGTTGATGATTAGCATCTAGATTTTCTTAGCATAACTTCTCACCTTCTTCTGGTTTTGGAAGCAAGGGCCACTTGTAGGGCCAGAGGAAGGCAATTTTTGATAGAATTTCTTGCTATAGCAGATTAGCAAAATTCTGCCAGTTTTCCATTTCTTTAGTAGTTTTCAACATAGTTTTCAGCCTTTGACAACATTTTCTGCATTTCACAGCAATTTCCAGATTTTTGTCATTTTTTAGTTTTGTAGTAATTATTGATTTGGTTTTGCAGTAGTTAAAATTCTATTTTTAAATTCTCCAGTTGATTTACTTTCATGCAAGTGTGTGTGTTTTCAATTCTGCAATTTACTTTTTTGTCACTCTCAATTTAGCAACATTTCATTTTTTGTCATTTTTCAGATTCTGCAATTTCATTTCTTGCAATTTTATTTCTGCAAAGGTAAATAGGAGTTAATTTCAATTCTTAGGAGTTAGAGGTCACACCAAACCCCCCAAATGCTAACTGATCCATCAATAAAGCTTGTTTTCTGAATGAACTAATCTTTACCATGTTGGATCCTTCTTTTGTATATAGCCTTGGACACCGCCCTGGATTGACACACATAATGATTAAATGATGAATGGACAACGACCTTCATCATCTGTGAAAATAGTGGGATGGAAAACCCGTTATTTATTGGATATTGGTAGGTGGTGGTTGTTTGGGTTCTTCTGAAGGAGTAGGATTAGATAAATATTTTGTCCCCCATACACAAAATTTATGCTATTAGGCACCAAACCCATATTGTATACCACTCCTATAGATAAAGGTGGGTCACGTGGGTGACCAAAATCCTTAGTAGTTGAGATATTGAGCAGTGTGATTTTGATTTCTTGGACCACATATTCACCAATATTAGGGTTGGTGATATGGATCTCAACTTGATATGATGAGGTTGAAGTGGACATGGGAATCTCATGGTTGGCTAATGGCTTGGATGATGGGGAAGATGTGGGTATCTCACATTTCAACAATTAAACTTGTGAAACATTGGTTTATGGAGATGGATTTGGTTGCAAAGGAATTATTGTGACCAATAAAGGTGATGATGATGTGGATGGCATGGATTGGGTTCAACCACATGTACATGAAGTCGATGATGATGATAATGAAGGCATAGAAGTGGATGCTTGGTTGGAATTGGTGATGGGAAGCTCCTCAGGAATATGAGCTTTTGATGAAGGATTGGATGGATTTATTGATGATGTGGTGGATGATGTGATAAAAATGTGAGTATAAGGAAGCATGGATTCATAAGGATTCAAGATAAAATTGTAATACTTAAACGGCTCAAAATCCACTGGTATGCAATGTACTTGCCTTTCATGTACGTATTTTAGACATTGATGTAATATGGAAGGGACACATCTCATTTCCCTAATCCAAGGTCTTACCAAGAGTACATTGTATGCCATGGATCCTTCTAATATGTGGAACAAGGTATGCAATATTTTTACCCCTACTTCATTGGGCAAAATAATAGTGCCAACTATAGAGCAGAGAGCATTGTTAAATGCTTTCAATGTGAAGGTGGATTTGGTTATATGAGATGGAGGAATATTGATATGATGGAGGGCATATGTAGTGATGATGTTAATGGAGGATTCAGTATCAATTAAGACTCTTTTGAATGGCTTCCTATCAATTTGAGCCATTATATGCAATGGAGAATCCACCGATTCTAATTATATTGATGTAATATCAAAGTCATAAAATGTGATGGAAGGCTCCATGCATGTTTGAATACTCCCTACAAAGTTATTAAAGGTATTAGAATCTTGAGATTGGATTTCTATGGATTTTAGAATATCCATTAATGCCTCACAATTTTGGGGAGATTTTTGAATTAGGTCATAACTAGAAAATTTTGATGAAGTCATTTTTAAACTCGTGGTTAACCCTCTACTCAGAGAAATAATTGGTCTTTGGGGGTATTTGATGGGATGAATTGGTGGATTAGAATAGTTGGGAATGTGGATTTGTGGAGAAGGATTTGGAGAAATTTGGATGGGTGGTGATGGAACAGGTTGAGACTCCCTTGCTTGTGAGTTCATGGGCTATTGAACGGGTTGCTACCATGCATCTTGTTAATTTTTTTGTCATTTTTGACCTTGGGTTACCACATGAATAACACATATAAAACCTTGGTACTGTTTAACATGGTTAACTTGATTGGGAGGGGTCTTGATGTTAGAACCTCCCATTGTGCATTGTACCTCCTCATGATGAGGAAGTGGTGTTTGGAAGATACCAAGATTTTGGTTTTGTTGAGCTAGAGGGTTATCAAGCTTGATGATCCCCAATTCAATGAGGTCTTGTCCTATATCCTTAAATACATGGCAATCATTTATGTCATGCCCATTTTTTCTATGATAAGGGAAAAATAAATTTACCTTGTAGTTCTTACCATGTGTGATGGGATCATCTGGTTTCACCTCAGGCAAAGCAAGTATATTGGTGTCATACAACCTTCAGAATATGGAAGCATAAGATTCAGATAGAGGGGTGTACTAATGATTTTGTCAAACAGATTGTCGATTTTGGCAATTCTCAATAGTTGGCACTGTGTTTTGCATAGATTGGGTTACTAAGGGCATCACATGATAGACAATTTGTTGTGGTGGTTTTTGAATTGGTTATTGTTGAGTCATTAATAGTTGGCTCATGACCACTTGATTGACGTGATTGGCTTGATTGGTTGGATTGACCTGTATTGATTTGGTTTGGCTAGAATAATTGCTTTTGTATTGGCCCTTGTTTTTTCATTCCTTATTTCTTGGCTTAAGTATGCCCTCTTGTATTTTTATCTCTTCGATGACACTAGCTTGGGCAAGATCTTCCTCAAATGAGCAATATGTTTGCAATTGAAGCATCCAAGAAATGGGTTTGAGGTAGCTCTTAGTGAATAACTTAATAAGCTCTTCCATTGGTAGGTTGAATGGTATTTTGGTTATGATAGACCTCCAACAGTTTCAAAAATCATAGATAGACTCATCATCATGTTGTCTTAAAGAATTGGTCAACCAATTGTTTGAAAGTATAAATACTATGATTGGGTAATAGGTTATACCATTCTATGGCATCTCCCCCTAATGTCTGAGGAAACATGCAGAGCATGATAGCATTATCATTTTGAAGTCTAAAGCATGAGTGCACGAATATGCTCACGTACTCTTTAGGGTCCTCAGTCCCTTTGAACTTCTCAAACCTTGGTACCATGAAGTCTATCGAATATGGAAGTGATGATACCAAATGTTGAATTGGTTGATTGACTAACTGATGTAAGGTTGGCTTCTGGTTATTGTAACCAGGAGTATGTTGTATCAAATTATCAATCTATTGTTGCATAGCCTTGATTCTAGGGTCTTCCCTAGGAATGTGAAATTCCTAAAATACTTGATGATTCTGTGAAGGGGTGGAAAGATGTTGTGGAGTGACAAGATGATGATGGATAGGCAGAGTGGATTGTAATTTATGATGATGATATTGATTGATAAATGATGGTGACTGTTGAAAAGAGGACAATGCATGAGGACTATGGTTGGGTTGGCCTATTGGAGTGTAATGGGTATGGGTTGATGAAGGTGTAGGGATGGAAACCACCAAATATTGTGGTACCCATGATGGACTTTGTGTGATAAAGGTGGGTTGAGTGGAAATTGGTTGAGGCCTAGGATTCACTTGAACTTGTTGTTGATCTATCTACCACTTCTTAAGCAATTTGTTCAAATGTTCACATGCTTCATTAATTTCCATATCATCATTGGAAGGCATGGATGAAGATGGAATAGATGATGTGTATGGGGGACAAGTGGAAACGGGAATTGCAACTTGATTGGATGAAATGGGTACTTGTGAAGCAGCATTGACTTGTGCTTCATACAAGGGGTTCATATAGGTGGATACATATGAAGTGCTAGGAGCACATGATGGTTTGGGAATGGAGATATGGTATGAAGGTGAAACTGATACCTCAAAAACTAGTAAGACTAATTTAATTAGTTGCATTCTTCCTGCTAATGATAACCATCTATATTTCCATGCTGATAGTTTATTCTAAACTTTACTTATAACTAGATTTCATATTTCTATCCTCATTCTCCCCTCAAATAAGGACATCCCTATATACATTACTAGAAAATTTACCTCATGCATTTGAAGTAACTTATATATCCCTACTTTGATTCTAGCTAAAGTGTTTAAGAGGAAAATTTGGGTTTTTTTCTATTAACTTTTTTCCTTGACACTCTTTCATATTCCTTTAATAAGTTATTCAAAGCTCTGGCTCTGTTTTACCCTACCCTCTAAAAAATAACTTTATCATATACAAATTTTTGATGGGTGATATTGTCAATGTTATTACTAGCCTTAATTTTACTTACTAGCCCACTTTTGTATGTCTTCTTCAAGTTCCTTCCCAATACCTTTGCTGTAATAATGAATAGATATGGTGATAGAGGATTTCCCTATCTAAGGTCCCTCTTGGATTTAAATTATTATGTTACTAGCCCATTAACCAACACTAAATATGATACTATAAAGACACCAGCTTTAATCCATCTAACCCATTTCTTCCTAAATCAAGACAGTTTCTAATACTACAAAAGAAAAATCTCATTTAACCATGTCATAGGTTTTATTCACATCAAGTTTTAAGATCATTTTTCTCTGTTTTCAAGAAGTTGTTGGATGCATTACTTTATGAGATACTTGATCCTATCTAAAATCTATCTCATGTGAATAAATAATGTTAATGAGCCTACTAAATATTATTAATGTGAAAAATTAATTTGACTATCATCTTATTTAGAACTCTAATTTCTATCTTGGAATTATGACTTGGTAATGAGAAAAAAGTTACGATTGCTCAATATTTAAGCTTAACATTGTTAAATGAGTCTGTGCCTAGGGTAGTCAACCCCAAATCCAATGTTAAGTGGTCTCCACATCCTATGGGTTGGTTTAAGATTAATTTTGATGGAGCGACTAAGGACAATTCTGGCAGAGCATGCACAAGTGGCATTGTGCGAGATCATAATGGGAATATGATGCTTGTGTTTTCCAAATATTTGGGAACAAGGACGAACAATGAAGCTGAATCTAGAGCTATGTGGAGAGGCCTTCAAATGACTCAAGACTTAGAAGGCAATTTGATCGTAGAAGGAGACTCTATGCATGTTATAAATCTCCTCAATAATTGGAAAACACCTCCTTGGAGGATTAAAACAATTGTTGAAGAGGCTAGGATCCTTTTCCAGGGAAGACAAGACAGAAAAGCCCAACATGTATTTTGGGAAGCTAAAAAAAGTTTTGATAAGCTGGCCAATTTGGGTGTCGATGGTGACAGACTTTTAAAATGGGAACACGGTTTCCCGAGTGAAATAGAGGAGCTTATTCAATAAGAATGCCAAGAATGATAGTCAAATTTATCAAGAGGTAAGGCACTGTAAGTTCGAAGGCTAGGAGTATTCCCGTCTCTTTTTTGAATTGGACTCATAATAAAAATTATCTGAGTTGTCAGTCTTTGTGGATGTTGCTTGGAAATACCACAAAGACTAATAGGGACAGTCACATGTCAGATAACATGGCTCCTAGTCATCTTAGTAATTTGAGGTTGGTTGATAATCACAGGGAAGGAAAGAAACGGCAATATAAGACTTCAAACCAAAGCCACGCGGACCACCAGATAGCCACCGTCATAAATCTAGCTAGTAGGTTCATTTCTCCAAGGCTGATTGGCCAAGATAGTATGTGGTACCAAAGCATGTCATATACGAAAGAAAGCAATTACCAAAGAATTATTAAGAGTAACTGTCAATACAGAGCTTGTGGGAGTTTTTTCAGTACTCTGCTATGTGTGTCTGCAACTTTTTGTTTCTCCATTGTCTCAAGGAAGGGATCCGTGTCTATTTTTTTTTGTAATTATGATGCATATGTATTTTCTTAGGGTATACCCAAAATGTTGTATGGGAAGTTTCTTTTTGATAACAGGCTATGTGCCTTACCGGATGTAATGGCTTTGGCGGCATGTAGATTTTACATATATAGGATCCTTAGTAAGGATATGTTCATCAATAGCCCTGGGCTGATTTTTGTAAAAGGTTTTGGGTCAACTTTGTAAAACCTGGTATTAATGCTATAGTATCTTATCTACCAAAAAAAAAAGTTTTATCAAAGTCCTTAAGATATCAATGACTTTGAATATGATATTATATCTAAAATATTTGTATATTACTAAAAAGGATTGGTACACTTTTGCATTAACATTGTTCTTTAAGGTATATTGTTAAAAATTTATGTACATATAGACCTTGTATGTTTTTATTTTTCTTAGTTGTATTATGATGCTTGATGTGACCTTTGTCTAAAATGTTAGTTGGACTATGTTGTACATGTCAAATCGACATATAAAATAAATGATGAAATTGGGCATGATGGTTGTTACATGCCTAATGAATAACATGTAGAACTTTTGTTCAAATAGAACTATTGTTGTTATCATATCTGAATTTTAGTTTTATCAAATCACAATTGGCTTATTGTGAGAATTCACATTTTATGGCATAAAATTTCACCTGAAAATGAGTGAAACCTTTTGGAAACATAAACTCAATTATTAATATGTGTATATTTATCCTTTTAAACATAAAAATTTTAAAACGATGTTATGATTCCATATTTGTTACCTCATGTAAAAGAAGACTATGGTCTACTTCTTACTCATTGATGGCCTTATAAATGGATCACCTCATTCATTAAAATATATAATGGTAAGATCTAATATTGTGAGTTAGAACCATGAAAAGATGCCCTGCCTTAATTTTTGTTGCATTATATATAGTATGAAATAAAAATGGGTGATATAAAGTGTCATAACTCTAATGAAGAGGATTTGATGGTGTTTTCACTTAATCGTGGAAAGGACATCTACATGATGGTCTGAGTTCCATGTAAATAAAAATGACAAATATGAGATCCAAAATTAAACCTAGCATTAGCCTAAATAAATAGTACCTGAGGATAGGTACACATTAAAATAAATTATAATCCTCACTTGAGTTCATAACTAACCTTTATATTATAATCATTGTATTTGCCCTATATCCTATGTGCACCTTGCAATGTGATATTTTTGTATTATTTTATTTTTGACCAATGGTTCGTCTTTACACTTGACATTGGATAGCTTGTATTATTGGTTGGCATTTTAACCTCTACTTGTCCAATTATTTCCATTGATTAGAGATAATTCTTTGATATTATTGGTGTTCAAGGGCACCTTCAATATATATGTTCATTTCTATGATTAGTATGTTTTTCTTTGTTGAGTAATGTGTTTGATCTAATTTATTCCTTAATATATTGCAAATTCCAACTTGGTGTCCAAATATGGAGGTCACAATTTAGCATTTTATCAAATTTATTGTTAATCAACTTTAGATTTGAAAGGGTGTGCAATTATTTTTCCACACAAATTGAGGGTAGAAGAGGTTTTATTTCTTATTGGAAGACCCTCTTGCTCATTATTGTTACATACATAGCATTTAGTGCTTCTCACCCATCCTAATGGACCTTGGTTGCTAATATGATTATCCTTATTGTCAATATTGTACCTAGATGGATGAAAAATAATATATTTTTATTTTTTGCATTCACTTGCACCCAATAAAAAGTTGTAATTTACTAGCATTTAATTTACTCATTTGTTTGAGTAGCAATATTTGATCTCCATAAGGATAAAGTTCAATATGATATTCAAGCTATGCCAAGTTGCACTTCAAAAGTGATTGGAAGAAAAGTTAAGAAAATTAATGTATTTCAAAAACATCACTCTAGGGTCGTTTTGAAATGAAAATTTCAAAATATCATATCTTCATAATACAAAGATATTTTGGGTTTATTTTTTAAATAAAAAATTATTTTCAGATCTTCACATCAATATTAGCTTTAAAGTCCTATTTTGTTGTATGGAAGACAAAACTATGCAAGAACCTAATGAAACAAGAGTCAACCCTTATTCTTCATAGCACTACATTTGTTTGGGAGAACCCTAAAGATCCTATATTTGAGAGATTACCTAGAAAATTTATGAGGAATATGGAGGGGATTTTATTTTTATTTTGAAATATTGTTAAGAAAAACTTAGAGAAGCTAGTTTGTGAGTTGTGCAAGGATGGCACAAGGCTTTATTTTTTCTTCCATAGATTTGACAACTTTAAAATATAGCTAAGAATTCTAAGGTGCAATGAAGTGTTTTTGAAACTTCATATGATTGTAGTACCTCACATAACACACATAATTGTGCACTCAATATATTAGACTTCATATTCTCAAGAGTAGATGTTGAACCTAGAGCTACAAGGTATATGGCCAAGCATCATCATCTTCTTTCTAACTACAAAGAGCAATCTAATGAGACAAATTTGTCATCATTAATGATCCATTCTTGTATATTTTAATTTATTTTAATGTAATTGCTAATTCCTCTATTTTGGGATATTTTACATATTCTAAATTATCTATTCTAATCATCTCTCTATTTATCGTATTACTAATATTAATAAACAGGTGTAATTTTGGATAGATATATGGATGGTTAAAGATGTTGATGATGGTTTCAAGCTTCAATATATCAAGACCCCCATCATATTCTTCCAAACAAAAATAATTTGTAGTCATATTCCTAAGGTAGATGACATCAATAGGAGATGGCATGAGTGACTAGATCACACTAATTTTACATCCTTGATGCATATAAGTCATTTTGTATGGTTTATGGACTTTGACCCAAGAGAGTTTGTAAGGGATTCATTTTGAGGAACATCATCATAAGTCATTTCCAAAATTGAAAGCATGTCATGCTTCTCAATTATTGAATCTTATTCAAGTAACATATGTGGGCCTGTGGTAGTCCATCCTCTTTCATGACTTAAGTACTTTTTCATTTATTTTGATGATTTTGATTTTCTTCTTGAAAGTCTTATATGTGGGCCTATGGTAGACCATCCTATTTCATGACTCTAAGTATTTTTAGATATATAACATTAAATTAATATATGAGACTTTCAAGAAGTTTTAAGATTTCCAAGGCATTAGCAAAGAATCAAAGCAAGAAGCATATAAGATGCCTAAGGACTAATGGCTACGGAGAACACACTAGTAATACCTTTGAGAAGTTTTGCATAGATCATGGTATTACTTTGCAATAAATCATTTACTATACCTCTCAATAGAATGTGTTATCAAAGTAAAAATTGGTTATTTTAGAGATGGCTCATTTTATGATGCATGTCAAGCAAATGAAGCTCGAGTTTTGGGGAAAAGGAATGGTTTGTAGAGAACACATCTCAATAGGATATCGACCCACACAGTCAAAGCTATGACACTATGTCAGAGATGAATAGGGTAAAGTCCTTTTTGTCATGACCCTCCCTTGACAGACTTCTATTTGGAAATATTTATGTTTTGCTATGATGTCTTTGATGGAACAAAGGATTGTATTTTGGTTAGTTTCTATACAATTTGTGCTTTGTAGAATATATCTAAATTTTTTGTGGGAAGACTAATTTTCTTAGACAATCATTCCTTGATAAAATTCCTTTTTATATGACCTTTTTAAGTAGAGACTTTCTTTGGTTTAAAAGAAGTCCTATCGAAAAGGAATGGATACTTATATGTTTATTTACATAAAGTTATAAATGTTGTTGCTTTGTTCTTATGAAGAAAAGATAAAACTTTAATTTTAGCTTTACTAATTAAGCTTGAACAAATAAGATTTGTGCTTGGAATGTTTGAAAATTCATAATAAATGAAGGCTTTTCATTAATGATGATATGCAACATGTACAACAAAGGATATATATATATACTTTGTTATACTCGTTGTATTAAATAAACTAAACGACCATGTTTATAGAATATCAAAGAAATTAATATCTTGGATGGAGATTTTTATTAAAGCATAGTTTGTGTAAATAAAAAAACACTTGCAGATGCTTGTAGCTAGCCGAAGATCATTGGATACTTGGTTTGCTAGTTATTTTTTCCAACGCACACCGGTTGTAGGGTGACGTGAGAGCATGGATGAGTAATTACACTTATTCTTTGGCAAATATTTTTGGGAAGTGAAAAAGCAAGAAATGATGGGAAGTCTATGGGAACAAAGGAAGGAAGAAGGAAAGGGAGATCGGGAGAAAGGAAGAATAGAAAATGTGACTGAAGACTTGTAGGTATTTGGTGGTTGAATATCTCATTGGAATACCAACTAATTCTTATTGAGGTTCTTTTATTTGACTATGCAAGTTAGGTTGAAACGAGTTCAAAGGAGAAGAGTAAATTTGTAAGGAAAGAACCAAGCTAGATTATAAAGTTTTATGAAACCTTTGCCTTGTGCAATTATGATAAATAAATATTTTTGATTTTTAACTCTAGTTGATATGAATATCTACCTCTAAAAAGGAGCTTTAGTCATTTGAGAAAATATATTGTATGATGTTAATCTTGTTGTGTGTAATGTTATATCAAGGTTGTCCTTGAATTATATTAAAATTTGATTCTAGAAAATAAAATAAGAAATCGTTTATTTTTGGTAGCTTTGTGGTGTTGCAGACAATGACCTTTGTCAGCTTTAGTAATGTGTAGATTGTTGTGTGTAATGTTATATCAAGGTTGTCCTTGAATTATTTTGAAAATTGATTCCAAAAAATAAAATAGGAAATTGTTTGTTGTTGGTAGCCTTGTGGTGTTGTAGATAATGATCTCTGTCAGCTTTAGTAATGTGTAAATTATTGTGTGTAATGATATGTCATGGTTATCCTTGAGCTATATTAGAAAAAAATCCAAAAATTATAATGGGAAATCATTTGTTATTGGTGGTGTTGAAGAAAACTACCTCTGTCAGCTTTAGTGATGTATAGATTGCTATATGTATTGTTGAAAAGGTTGTATTTGAGTTATTTTGGAAATTGATTTAAAAAGAAACATAGTTGAAAGTTGTTTTGTATGCCAGATATTGATTGTGTTGTAGAAATGGATCTCAGTAAGCTTGATTTCGAAGTATGAATAGAGCTTATATGTATATAACATATTTAAGAAGGTTATCTTAAATTTAGTTATGTTCTTTGCAGGTAATTTTCTAGTAATTTATAGAGAGGTATTGTATAAATCTTGTTTTCCATATCTATGGGTGATGTGGAACTTGGATGGGATGACTGGTTGGTTTATGTGATTGTGTATGTTAAGCTTACTGTTGATGTTGTGTTGAGTGTTGTATTTACAAAAAATTGAATACAGTTGCACCGATAATATTTCTTTCATATGCATGATGGGTTATGAGACCCAGTAAAGTCTCACTAGATTAGAGTGGATATCTCATCATTGGTTCTATTTGATTTATGAAATCCTTCTTATATAAGTTGTAGATATTTGGATATTATAATTTATGCTTTTGCTTAAGATTGTTATCTCTAGAAAGAATGAAAGACTTTTTGGTTGAAATGAATAATTTTGGATAAGAATAATCCATTGTTTGGTGTCATAGTATACTACTTGAAAAGGAATAAGGTATGGTACTCTTGATGTTGTTTGCTAAATCTCAAAAGGACATGAGAAAAATTCTTGAATGCTCTTGAATTAAACAATGAAATGTATTGACATGATAAAACCAATACTTGTAGAGGAAAAATACCTCATGCATCAGAATGCAAGAATCTGGAGAAAAAATGTAATTGGAGGTAATTACAAGCGTGAAAATTTGATGGTAGAATTTTATCTGGAGCTCATAAAATGGTGTTCTACAAGTGGGATGCTCATGTCAGATGTACAACCAATTTTACTATCATCGTCTCATCAAGAATTTTAGAACCCAAGCTAAATTCGTGCCATAATTGACATATTTGTAGTACCAAGCCAATAGTTATTGTATACGAACGTCGAGATAAAGATCTTGTATATTTAGAGAGAAAAAGTAAATAAAGGAATTTATTCTAGAAATTGTGGATTGTATTTCAATTACTCCATTATACAATCCACAATTTCTAGAATAAATTCCTTTATTTACTTTTTCTTTTTAAATATACAATATCTTTATCTCGACGTTCCTATACAATAATTGTTGGCTTGGTACTACAAATATGTCAATTATGGCATGAATTTAGCTTGGGTTCTAAAATTCTTGATGAGATGATGACAGTAAAATTGGTTGTACATCTGACATGAGCATCCCACTTGTAGAACACTGTTTGATGAGCTCCAAATAGAATTCTACCATCAGCTTTTCACGCCCGCAATTACCTCCAATTACATTTTTTCTCCAGATTCTTGCATTCTGATGCATGAGGTATTTTTCCTCTACAAGTATTGGTTTTATCATGTCAATACATTTCATTGTTTAATTCAAGAGCATTCAAGAATTTTACTCATTTCTATTTGAGATTTAGCAACAACACCAAGAGTACCATACCTTATTCCTTTTCAAGTAATATACTTTGACACAAAACAATGGATTATTCTTATCCAAAATTATTCATTTCAACCAAAAATTATTTCATTCTTTCTAGAGATAGCAATCTTAAGAAAAATCATAAATTATAATATCCAAATATCCACAACTTATATAAGGAGGATTTCCTAAATAAAATAGGACCAATGATGAGATATCAACTCTAATCTAGTGAGACTTTACTGGGTCTCATAACCCATCATGCATGTGAAAGAAATATTATCGGTGTAGTCGTATTCAAATTTTTATAAATACAACAACACTCGACACAACATCAACAGTAATCTTAATATACACAATCACATAAACCAACCAGTCATCCCATCCAAGTTCCACATCACCCACAGATATGGAAAACAAGATTTATACAATACCTCTCTATAAATTACTAACAAATTACCTGCAAAGAACATAACTGAATTTAAGAGAACCTTCTTAAATATGTTATATACATATAAGCTCTATTCATACTTTGAAATCAGGTTGTCTGAGATCCATGTCTACAACACAATCAATATCTAGCATACAAAACAACTTTCAACTATGTTTTTTTTTAATCAATTTCCAAAATAACTCAAATACAACCTTGTCAACAATACATATAGCAATCTATACATCACTAAAGCTAACAGAGGTAGTTGTCTTCAACACCACCAATAACAAATGATTTCCCATTATAATTTTTGGATTTTTTTCTAATATAGCTCAAGGATAACCATGACATATCATTACACACAATAATTTACACATTACTAAAGCTGACAGAGATCATTATCTACAACACCACAAGGCTACCAACAACAAACATTTTCCTATTTTATTTTTTGGAATCAAATTTCAAAATAATTCAAGGACAACCTTGACATAACATTACACACAACAATATACACATTACTAAAGCTGACAAAGGTCATTTTCTGCAAAACCACAAAGCTACCAACAATAAACGATTTCTTATTTTATTTTCTAGAATCAATTTTTAATATAATTCAAGGACAACCTTGATATAAAATTACACACAACAAGATTAACATCATACAATATCTTTTCTCAAATGACTAAAGCTCCTTTTTAGAGGTAGATATTCATATCAACTAGAGTTAAAAATCAGAAATATTCATTTATCATAATTGCACAAGGCAAAGGTTTCATAAAACTTTGTAATCTAGATTGGTTATTTCCTTACAAATTTACTCTTTTCCTTTGAACTCGTTTCAACCTAACTTGCATAGTCAACTAAAAGAACCTCAATAAGAATTAGTTGGTATTCCAATGAGATCTTCAACCACCAAATACCTACAAGTCTTTAGTCACCTTTTCTATTCTTCCTTTCTCCCGATCTCCCTTTCCTTCTTCCTTCCTTTGTTCCCATAGACTTCCCATCATTTCTTGCTTTTTCACTTCCCAAAAACATCTGCCAAAGAATAAGTGTAATTACTCATACATGCTCTCACGTCACCCTACAACTGGTGTGCGTTGGAAAAAATAACCAGCAAACCAAGTATCCAATGATCTTCGGCTAGCTAGAAGCATCTCCAAGTGTTTTTTTATTTACACAAACTATGCTTTAATAAAAATCTCCATCCAAGATATTAATTTATTTGATATTCTATAAACATGGTCGTTTAGTTTATTTCATGCAACGAGTATAACAAAGTATATATATATATATATACTTTGTTGTACATGTTGCATATCATCCTTAATGAAAATCCTTCCTTTATTATGAATTTTCAAACATTCCAAGCACAAATATTATTTTTTCAAGCTTAATTCGTAAAGCCAAAATTAGAGTTTTATCTTTTCTTCATAAGAACAAAGCAACAACATTTATAACTTTATGTAAATAAACATATAAGTATCCATTCCTTTTCGATAGGACTTCTTTTAAACCAAAGAAAGTCTCTACTTAAAAAGGTCATATAAAAAGGAATTTTATCAAGGAATGATTGTCTAAGAAAATTAGTCTTCCCACAAAAAATTTAGATATATTCTACAAAGCACAAATTGTATAGAAACTAACCAAAATACAATCCTTTTTTCCATCCAAGACATCATATCAAAACATAAATATTTCCAAATAGAAGTTTGTCAAGGGAGGGTCATGACAAAAAGGACTTTACCCTATTCATATCTAACATAGTGTCATAGCTTTGACTGTGTGGGTCGATGTCCTATTGAGATGTGTACTCTACAAATCATTCCTTTTCCCCAAAACTTGAGCTTCATTTTCTTGAAATGCATCATAAAATGAGCCATCTCTAAAATAACTGATTTTTACTTTGATAACACATTCTATTGAGAGGTATAGTAAATGATTTATTGCAAATTAATACAATGATCTATGCAAAAATTCTCAAAGGTATTACTAGTGTGCTCTCCATAGCCATTAGTCCTTAGGGATATTATATGCTTTTGATTCTTTGCTAATGCCTTGGAAAGCTTAAAACTTCTTGAAAGTATCATATATTAATTTAATGTTATATATCTAAAAATACTTAAGAGTCATGAAATGGGATGGTCTACCATAGGCCCACATATAAGACTTTCAAGAAGAAAATCAAAATCATCAAAATAAATGAAAAAGTACTTGAGTCATGAAAGAGGATGGTCTATCACAGGCCCACATATGTTACTTGAATAAGATTCAACAATTGAGAAGCATGACATGCTTTCAATTTTGGAAATGACTTATGATGATGTTCCTCAAAATTAATCCCTTACAAACTCTCTTGGGTCAAAGTCCATCAACCATACAAAATGACTTATATGCCTCAAGGATACAAAATTGGTGTGATCTAGTCACTCATGCCATCTCCTATTGATGTCATCTACCTTAGTACTATGACTACAAGTTCTTTTTTTTTGGAATAATATGATGGGTGTCTTGATATATTGAAGCTTGAAACCATCATCAATATCTTTAACCACCCATATATCTATCCAAAATTACACCTGTTTATTAATATTAGTAATGCGATAAATAGAGAGATGAATAGAATAGATAATTTAGAATATGTAAAATATCCCAAAATAGAGGAATTAGCAATTACATTAAAATAACTTAAAATATACAATAATGGATCATTAATGATGACAAATTTCTCTCATTAGATTGCTCTTTGTAGTTAGAAATAAGATGATGATGCTTGGTCATATACCTTGTAGCTCCAGGTTCAAAATTTACTCTTGAGAATATGAAGTCTAATATATTGAATGCACAATTATGTGTGTTATGTGAGGTACTACAATCATATGAAGTTTCACAAAACCCTTCATTGCACCTTATGTGTGTTATGTGAGGTACTACAATCATATGAAGTTTCAATAAAGCCTTGTGCCATCCTTGCACAACTCACAAACTAGCTTCTCTAAGTTTTTCTTAACAATATTTCAAAATAAAAATAAAATCCCCTCCATATTCCTCATAAATTTTCTAAGTAATCTCTCAAATATAGGATCTTTAGGGTTCTCCCAAACAAATGTAGTGCTATGAAGAATAAGGGTTGACTCTTGTTTCATTAGATTCTTGCATAGTTTTGTCTTCCATACAACAAAATAGGACTTTAAAGCTAATATTGATGTGAAGAGCTGAAAATAATTTTTTATTTAAAAAATAAACCCAAAATATCTTTGTATTATGAAGATATGATATTTTGAAATTTTCATTTCAAAACGACCCTAGAGTGATGTTTTTGAAATACATTAATTTTCTTAACTTTTCTTCCAATCACTTTTGAAGTGCAACTTGGCATAGCTTGAATATCATATTGAACTTTATCCTTATGGAGATCAAATATTGCTACTTGAACAAATGAGTAAATCAAATGCTAGTAAATTACAAATTTTGATTGGGTGCAAGTGAATACAAAAAATAAAAATATATTATTTTTCATCCATCTAGGTACAATATTGACAATAAGGATAACCATATTAGCAACCAAGGTCCATTAGGATGGGTGAGAAGAACTAAATGCTATGTATGTAACAATAATGAGCAAGAGGGTCTTCCAATAAGAAATAAAACCTCTTCTACCCTCAATTTGTGTGGAAAAATAATTGCACACCCTTTCAAATCTAAAGTTGATTAACTATAAATTTGATAAAATGCTAAATTGTGACCTCCATATTTGGACACCAAGTTGGAATTTGCAATATATTAAGGAATAAATTAGATCAAACACATTACTCAACAAAGAAAAACATACTAATCATAGAAATGAACATATATATTGAAGGTGCCCTTGAACACCAATAACATCAAAGAATTATCTCTAATCAATGGAAATAATTGGACAAGTAGAGGTTAAAATGCCAACCAATAATACAAGCTATCCAATGTCAAGTGTAAAGACGAACCATTGGTCAAAAATAAAATAATACAAAAATATCACATTGCAAGGTGCACATAGGATATAGGGAAAATACAATGATTATAATATAAAGGTTAGTTATGAACTCAAGTGAGGATTATAATTTATTTTAATGTGTACATATCCTCAGGTACTATTTATTTAGGCTAATGCTAGGTTTAAGTCTGGATCTCATATTTGTCATTTTTATTTACATGGAACTCAGACCATCATGTAGATGTCCTTTCCACGATTAAGTGAAAACACCATCAAATACTCTTCATTAGAGTTATGACACTTTATATCACCCATTTTTATTTCATACTATATATAATGCAACAAAAATTAAGGCAGGGCATCTTGTCATGGTTCTAACTCACAATATTAGATCTTACCATTATATATTTTAGTGAATGAGGTGATCCATTTATAAGGCCATCAATGAGTAAGAAGTAGACCATAGTCTTCTTTTACATGAGGTAACAAATATGGAATCATAACATCGTTTTAAAATTTTTATGTTTAAAAGGATAAATATACACATATTAATAATTAATTTTATGTTTCCAAAATGTTTCACTCATTTTCAGGTGAAATTTTATGCCATAAAATGTGAATTCTCACAATAAGCCAATTGTGATTTGATAAAACTAAAATTCAGATATGATAACAACAATAGTTCTATTTGAACAAAAGTTCTACACGTTATTCATTAGGCATGTAACAACCATCATGCCCAATTTCATCATTTATTTTATATGTCGATTTGACATGTACAACATAGTCCAACTAACATTTTAGACAAAGGTCACATCAAGCATCATAATACAACTAAGAAAAATAGAAACATACAAGGTCTATATGTACATAAATTTTTAACAATATACCTTAAAGAACAATGTTAATGCAAAAGTGTACCAATCCTTTTTAGTAATATACAAATATTTTAGATATAATATCATATTCAAAGTCATTGATATCTTAAGGACTTTGATATACTTTTTTTTTGGTAGATAAGATACTATAGCATTAATACCAGGTTTTATAGGTTGACCCAAAACCTTTTACAAAAATCAGCCCAGGGCTATTGATGAACATATCCTTACTAAGGATCCTATATATGTAAAATCTACATGCTGCCAAAGCCATTACATCCGGTAAGGCACATAGCCTGTTATCAAAAAGAAACTTCCCATACAACATTTTGGGTATACCCTAAGAAAATACACATGCATCATAATTACAAAAAAGAAACAGACACGGATCCCTTCCTTGAGACAATGGAGAAACAAAAAGTTGTAGACACACATAGCAGAGTACTGAAAAAACTCCCACAAGCTCTATACTGACAGTTACTCTTAATAATTCTTTGGTAATTGCTTTCTTCTGTATATGACATGCTTTGGTACCACATACTATCTTGGCCAATCAGCCTTGGAGAAGTGAATCTGCTGGCTAGATTTATGGCAGTGGCTATATGGTGGTCCACGTGGCTTTGGTTCGAAGTCTTATATTGTCGTTTATTTCCTTCCCTATGATTATCAACCAATCTCAAATTATTAATATGACTAGGAGCCATGCTATCTGACATGTGACTGTCCCTATTAGTCTTTGTGGTATTTCCAAGCAGTATCCACGAATACTGACAACTCAAATAATTTTTATTGTGAGTCCAATTCAAAAAAGAGACGGGAATACTCCTAGTCTTCGAACTTACAGTGCCTTCCCTATTGGTAAATTCGACTATCATTCTTGGCATTCTTGTTGAATAAGCTCCTCTACTTCACTCGGGACACCGTGTTCCCATTTTAAAATTTTATCACCATCGACACCCAAATTGGCCAACTTATCAACACTTTTGTTAGCTTTTCGAAAGACATGTTGAGCTTTTCTATCCTGTCTTCCCTGGAAAAGGATCCTAGCCTCTTCAAAAATTGTTTTAATCCTCCAAGGAGGTGTTTTCCAATTATTGAGGAGATTTATAACATGCATAGAGTCTCATTCTACGATCAAATTGCCTTCTAATTCTTGATTCATTTGAAGGCCTCTCCACATAGCTCTAGCTTCAGCTTCATTGTTTGTCCTTGTTCCCAAATATTTAGAAAATGCAAGCATCATATTCCCATTATGATCTCGTATAATGCCACCTGCGCCTGCTCTGCCAGGATTGTTCTTAGCTGCTCCATCAAAATTAAGCTTAAACCAACCCGTAGGAGGTGGAGGCCACTTAAAATTGGCTCTGGGGTTGACTACCCTAGGCACAGACTCATCTAACAAGTTTAAGCTTAAATATTGAGCAATCATAACTTTTTTTCTCATTACCAAGTCATAATTCCAAGATAGAAATTAGAGTTCTAAATAAGATGATAGTCAAATTGATTCTTCACATTAATAAGATTTAGTAGGCTCATTAACATTATTTATTCACATGAGATATATTTTAGACAGGATTATAGCAGCTCATAAAGTAATGCATCCAACAAATTCTTGAAAACAGAGAAAATAATCTTAAAAATTAATGTGAATAAAACCTATGACATGGTTAAATGAGATTTTTCTTTTTAGTATTAGAAAAATTCTTGATTTAGGAAGAAATGGGTTAGATGGATTAAATTTGGTGTCTTTACAGTATCATATTTAGTGTTGGTCAATGGGCTAGTACCATAATAATTTAAATCCAAGAGGGACCTTAGACAAGGAAATCCTCTATCACCATATATATTCATTATTACGGCAAAGGTATTGGGAAGGAACTTGAAGAAGATGTACAAAAGTGGGCTAGTAAATAAACTTAAGGCTATTAATAACATCGACAACATCACCCATCAATAATTTGTAGATGATAAAGTTCTTTTTTAGAGGGTAGGGGAAAACAGGGCCAGAGCTTTGAATAACTTATTAAAGGAATATGAAATAGTGTCAAGGGAAAAAGTTAATAGAAAAAAACCCAAATTTTCCTCTTAAACACTTTAGCTAGAATCAAAGTAGGGATATATAAGTTACTTCAAATGCATGAGGTAAATTTTCCAGTAACCTATATAGGGATGTCCTTATTTGAGGGGAGAATGAGGATAGAATTATGAAATCTAGTTATAAGTTAAATAACAAATTAACTTATAAGTTAAATCCGAACCAATCTAATTATTCAGCAGTGCAGCATTTAAATATTACATTTGGCATAAACAGCATTCCTGGATTAGCCCGGAACGGGCGCATCTCAACAGGATGTCGCTGCAACAAGTAGCTAAAGTTAAATAACAAATTAACTTCTAGCTATGCAGGTATAACAATATAGTACGCTAACATCCCCCTTTATTACATTATTTGGGTAATGTAATAACTAATAGCTATACTAACATCCCCTTACATCATTTTGCAATACAAAGTGAGCTACGAAACAATTCAAATTTGACACGTCCAAGTGCCTTAGTGAAAATGTCTGCAACTTGAGCATCGGTGGTAATGTGTTGAAGCTGAATTCAGTGCTTTGGAACTTCATCTCGAATGAAATGACATTGTGTGTCAATGTGCTTTGTTCTTTCATGATGGACTGGATTCTTGACGAGGTTCGGAACACCACGATTGTCGCAAAACAAGTGTATTGGAGATTTTTATGGATGGCCCATACTTGTCAGAATGCGACGCAACCATATCACTTCGCACACAGCTTCACGTGCGGCACGATACTCTGCCTCTGTTGATGAAATAGCAACCACTGTTGCTTCTTGCTGTGCCAAGAGACAGGACCGGATCCCAGATGAAAAATGTATCCGAGTTGACTTGCAATCATCAAATGATTCGGCATAGTCGGAGTCCGTGTATCCTTGCAAGAAGAATTTGTTGTTCCTCTTGTATTCTAGGCCATATTCTATAGTACCACGGACATAGTGAAGAACACGTTTTTCTGCTTTCCAATGAGTGGTCTTAGGCTCCTGCATGAACCTCAAAAGATAGTTGACAGCAAATACGAGATCTAGCCTAGTATTGGTCAGATATATGAGACTCCCAATCAACTGTCGATAGAGAGTACCATCTACCTAAGGTGAATCATTATATCACGATAAGCGAAGTCCATTCTCCATCGGAGTTGCCATTGGCTTGCAATCGATCATGCGATATTTTTCCAAGCAATGTCTTGGCATATTTTTTTCGAGACACTTTGATGGAGTGCTCCTTCCGGCTGAATTCCGGACCAAGACAGTAATGGAGAAGTCCGAGATCTGTCATCTCAAAATATTTGCACAAGTTTCTTTTGACAATAGAGATCATAGTTTTTGAACTCCCTGTAATGAGCAGATCATCCACATAGAGTACAAGCAACACTATCTCAGAACCCTGTTTCTTGAAATAGAGGTTTGCATCCGACGGACATCTCTTAAATCCATGCTCGCATAAGGTGATTGTCCATTTTTATATACCAAGCTCGAGGAGCTTGTTTCAGACCATATAAGGATTTGACCAATTTGCAAACCTTCTGCTCTTGGCCTTCCACTTCAAATCCTTCAGGTTGAGTCATATAGACTTCTTCTTGGAGATCACCATTTAGAAAGGCACTTTTGACATCCATCTGGTGAACTTTCCACCCATATTGTGCTGCCATAGCACACATAACCCGAATTATGGTCATCCGAGCAGTAGGTGCAAAAGTTTCCTCGTAGTCAATGCCTTCTTTTTGAGCATAGCCCTTTGCAACAAGACGGGCCTTATGCTTATCAATTGTTCCATCTGCCTTGTACTTGACTTTATATACCCATTTGCAGCCAATGGGCTTCTTTCCATGTGGCAGATCAACAAGCTTCCAAGTTTTATTTTTTATCAAAGACTCATACTCTGAATCCATAGCGGCCTTCCACTGAGGCTCACTAAGAGCATCTTGCACTGATGCAGGTTCAAGATCATCTATGGTAGACATGAACGCCCTGTCATCATCAATATCCATATCCTCTACTTCTGTACTTGGAGTTACAGAAATTTCCTCAAAAGATTGACAAATATCATCAACCTCACCAGTTTCTTTGGCTTCTTTTTCCTTTTGAGCCATACTTCGTGTACGAGGTCTATCCAAATTCAAATTGGGAGGAGTGGATAAATTTGCATCTCTGATTGTATTTGTACACCATTTAGGATTCTTCTTCGGTGGAGTTGAAGAAGATGTAGAAGGACCTCCTGTCTGTGTTGACAAAGGAATCTTCTCTTCCTTAGATTCCACAATATCTTGGTGTACTTTAGATGTGCTCTGTGATGTGAAAGCTTCATCAAAGACAACATCTCTGCTGATATGAATTTTCTTGGTCAAATGATCTATCAAACGATATCCTTTAGAGTGCTTAGAATAACCAAGAAAAATACATCTCAGTGTTTTCTCATCTAGCTTCTTCCTTTTCTCTTTCGGTATGTGCATGAAAGCGTGACATCCGAAAATACGTAGATGAGATATGGAGGGTTTTCGACCATTCCATGCTTCCTGTGGAGTCATTCCTTTTAGGGCCTTTGTGGGTGCCCTATTCAACAGATACACTGTAGTGGTGACATCTTCTGCCCAATATTGTTGCCCAAGAGTAGCTCTCGTGAGCATACAACGAACCATTTCCATGATAGAACGGTTCCTTATCTCAGCAACTCCATTTTTTTTGAGGAGTATAGGCAGTTGTTAACTGTCTTTTGATTCCATGCTTATCTAAGAATGCAAAAAAATCATTAGAGGTAAACTCTCCCCCTCGATCTGAGCGGAGGGTTTTAATAGAAGCTCCTAACTCCTTCTCAACGGATTTCTTGAACTGCTGGAAGAATGCGAAAGCTTCAGATTTCGGTTGGAGAAAGAAAACCCACATCTTTCGTGAGTAGTCATCTACGAATAACTGAAAGTACCTCTTCCCTCCACAAGTGTTGGGTGTGAAAGGACCGCACGGATCGGTGTGAATTAACTCCGGAGGTTTTCGTGCTCTTGTAGAGCTCTTCTCAAATGGTACTCTATCGTCGCTTTCCTGCCAAGCGATCGGAGCACACCGGCAATGTGGCGAGAAAGGGAAGGAAGACCCTTTACCATCTCATACTTACCGAGCTCAAGTAAGTAGCGGAACAAAGATGCCCATATCTCTTGTGCCATAGGGAAGTTGCCTCCTTGGTAGAGACAGTCATGGCAACATGTGGAGTAGAGATAGCATCTAGGGCAAATAAGCCGTGCTTATATGAAGCTGTTGCAATCTGCGTACCCTTCCTGGTAATAGTACAACACTTCTTGCCATTCTCAAAACAAAAGTTGACAACCATATTTCTATCCAAGATTTGTGTGACTGACAACAAATTGTTAGCCAATCCTGGAACATAGAGGACTTTGTCAATCTGACACTTGCCATCAGGAAGAGTGACTGAAACTATACCTTCTCCACCGAACCCTGTAGGTTTTATCATCAGCAATGGTGACAGGTTTGCCCTCTTTGGCCACAAATGATTCAAACCATGATCTGTCACCAGTCATATGTTTGCTAGCTCCAGAATTGACATACCAAACAGGATCCCTCTGTGTGGAATATGTGGTAGTCATGAGCACCTTGTGTGCCCATTTAGAATCTGAGTCAGATTCTTCAACAACAACATTTACCTGTGGTTGCTTGTTTTTATTTTGTGGTTTGTTTTGGCCTTTCGCTTGTTCTTATGCCAACACCTGTTGGTGTCATGGTTGTCTTTCTCACAGATCTTGCACCACCTCTTCTTTTGTTGAGGTTGTTTGCCTTTTCCTTTCGTATCTTTTTGAGAATTTCCTCCTTTTTGAAAGTTGCCTCCTTTTTGCCCATTACCTTTCTTCCTAGAACCCTGCCTGTTGGTGTATAGGGCTGTATTGGAAGAATCATCCTTGTGAAGTTGGCGTGCCTCTTGTTGTTGAAGCAGATTGACCAACTCGATGTAGGTAATTTGTCGTTGAGACACCTGGATGGAGGTTATCAACATATCAAATGAAGAAGGTAAATCTCTCATCACAAGTGAAATGAGAAGCTTTTCGTCCACAGTATCTCCCAAAGAATTCAATTTCTCTTTCAATTCAGACACTCTGCACATAAAGAGTTCAACTGTTTCTCCCTGTCTCAAACTCAGGTTATGAAGTTGTTGTTGAAGATGAAGAATGGTTGAATAATTCTTTCCCTCATAGATGGTTCTAAGGGCATCCCATGCCTCTTTACCACTTGCTTTGTCGCTATATGAGGTTGCACTTCATCTGAAATAGCAAACAAAATGAGCACCTTTGCTCGACTGTCTTTCTTGTCAAAAGCTATCTGATCTGTGGAAGGACCTATGGAGCCTGCTGTTGGTGAAGGCCTAGTTGCTACTCCAGTAACAATATCCCACAAATCTTCCATTTGGAGAATTGCCTTCATCTTATGTTTCCATGGTGTATAATTTGGACCTTTCAATAACTGATGCGGATCAGTCATCAACTTTGCAATAGCGGCCATAGTGAAGGTTCCTTATATCACCAATTGGTCCCCCTTTCGTATACCTTTTGCTAGGCCGTTATACCATACAAAATACCCGCCCTTATGTGAGGGAAACTATAGGTATTTAGAAAGATCAACAAAAATCACCCGCCCTTACGTGAGGGAGACTATAGGTGAGTTTTAGAGATCATACGATACGTGGAACATAAGCGATACGAAAGGGAATCGCCTTGTTGATGGCACCTACCATAGAAGATTCTTCTCATGCGTGGGGCGTAACTTCACTATGAAGAATACTTCATCAGGATTTACGCCTAAACACAAGTGCGATAGAGGGTAGTGGATGGAGTAAAAAATACAAAAATGTCTAACTTATCTCTCCTCGACGATTTATAGAGAACAAGCTCAGACGTCGTTGTAGCAGCTATATTAGGTGGCGGATACAGTAGCCCAATCACGACAGCTTTACCTGTAAGTGCTGGCCAGAGGTATCACAAATACCGAACGCTGCAGTGCAATAAATTGCACGGATGGGTTTTAATTATTCCGGGGACTTAGGGAGTGTATTTGATTTTTTTTTAAGTTTTTAATGTTATAGTGCAAAAATGAAATATGCAACATACAACAAAAAAAACTGCCCACAAGAATAACCCACAAGGTGTCGGGCGCAACCGAAAATGCACCTTTTACAATTCGCCAAATTGCCTTTTCAGAAAATTACTCACAATCCCCCTTTGATTTTTTGAAAAAATATCCCCCCTTAAAAAAATTCCTTTAACAAAGCATTTTCAATAATTATTATATATTTAAAATTAAAATAAATAATTTTAATTTATATAGTTTTAAAACTTATAAAAAAATAAATTAAAATTAAAATTTTAATTTATAAAGTTAAAAAACTATAAAAAAAATTAAAATTAAAAATTTTAATTAAAAAATAACTTTGAAAAAAAATTTATACCTTGGGGGGAGTCGGCGGGATTTGAACCCCCGACCTGCAGGCTCCCTGAGCCTTACCGCACAGCTCACTGCCAAGTGAGCTAGCGGGCTGATCCGGAAGGATCTGTGAAGCCCCTCGTCTTTCAACCCCTCCTTCTGCCTCCTCCTCTGCAACGGCCTCGGCTTCCTCACGCGTCGATGATTTAAAAAAAAAAAAAAACAACGCCCCGCCTTTTAATTTTCGTGCTCAAGCGCCTGGACAGGGGGGGTGCGATTTCGTTTTTTTTTTTTTATTTCGAGGAGGGGGGGGCCTCGGGGAGCGCATGCGCAAATTGTGCGTCGCACGGGGGGGGGGGTGGCATTGGGGAGCACACGCGATTGCGCATCGTCTCCACCAACGGGGGCGTTAGGGAGCGCGCGTCACGCAGTCTCCCTCAACGGGGGGATGGGACCTGTGTCCGCGGTCCCTCCTGCGGACAGACGTCCGTGGGGGAGCTACAGCGGACGCCCTGCGTCCCGCTTCCCTCCTGCCTCCTGCGCGCGGCGGGGGGAGGGGGGGCTGCAGCCTTCCCTCCTGCAGCGGACGCGCATCTAGCGCGGGACCTCCTTCCCTCCTGACGCGTGCGCGGGACGTAGCCTGCTGCTGCGTTCCTTCCCTGCGTCCAGCGGGGGGTCGCGCGGCTGCGTCCCAAAAAAGAATTTTTCTTTTTTTTTTTTTTCTTCAGCTGCGGAGAATTGCGGACTGCGTCCGCTAAATTTTTTTTTTTTTTCAAAAAAAAATTTGCTGCGGTGTGCCGTAGTCACGCCCAGCGAGGAAAAATTTTTTCCTTCGCTTCCAGCACCAGCTCCTTCCTCTGTCTGCGCACGGAAAAAAAATTCCTCTGCAAATCAAATTCTCTGCCCAGAAAAAAATGGCTCTGATGCCATGATAAAATCCGAACCAATCTTATTATTCAGCAGTGCAGCGTTTAAATATTACAGTCGGCATAAACAACATTCCTGGATTAGCCCGGAACGGGCGCATCTCAACAGGATGCCGCTGCAACAAGTAGCTAAAGTTAAATAACAAATTAACTTCTAGCTATGCAGGTATAACAATATAGTACGCTAACATGAGGATAGAATTATGAAATCTAGTTATAAGTAAAGTTTAGAATAAACTATTAGCATGGAAAGGTAGATGGTTATCATTAGCAGGAAGAGTGCAACTAATTAAATCGGTCTTACTAGTTATTTTAACATATTATATGTCCTTGTATACTATGCCAAAATTGATAGAAACAAGTTTAATATATATTATGCGGTCATTTTTATGGTAAATATTACATGATAAAAGGAAATTTTCTTTGGTGAAATGGAGCAAGGTGTGTGATGATAAAACTAGGGAAGGTCTTAATTTAAGATTTTTTACAAATGTAAACTTAACTCTTAGGGGAAAAGTAATTTGGACATTGTACAAAGAGAGTCAAATACAACGGGAAATAATTCTTCTAAATAATTATGTTAAGCCTAGTAACCCAAGCTTAATATTTACTGCATTCTGTCTGGTTATGCACTATGGAATAGTTTAAAAATGTCAATTGATCTAGTGAATAAAGGTTTAATATGGGTGGTGGGAACAGAAGAACATATTTATATTTGGATGGATACTTGGTGTGATAAGAAATCACTCAATCTAGATCCAATTTTGAAACCATGGATGATATTACTTTAAGATAAATATGGTGATAGGGTTTCAAACATTTTGTACAAGGATCGGAAAGGAAGATACAAATGGAAATAAGATTTTTTACAAGTATACAAGACATTGATGCTAGGAGGTAGTTATGTAGAAATATAACAACAATAATAATTATGAGGGGAGCCAAGGATAAGTTGATTTAGGAGATGAATAGCTCAATATAATACACAACAAGAAGTGGGTATAAATGTAAAGCACCAACAAAATAGGAATATTGCAAGAATATGGAGAGATATTTGGGATAGCCCAAGAATTCCTAAAGTTAAAATGTTTGTTTGACTAGTATGTCATAGAAGAATTTTATCTTGGGATAACCTTATGAAAAGGGGTTTTCATGGCCCCTCATAATGTGTTCTTTATAAAAATGAGGAGAGTATAAACCATCTCTTAGAACACTTCTCAATAGTATGGAAACTATGGCAAGATTTTTAATATGTTTGGTAAATGCATGATGATGAATGATAGAATTGAAGAATGGTTAAAACGATGGTAGAGTATTTTTAAAAGTGAGGTTTTACAAAAAAACTAGGATATATCAAGAGATACAATACTTTGGACTGTATGGCTAGAAATGAATAGAAGAATATTTAAAGGAAGGAAAGTAATTAGAGGTAATGAAAAGGAATATTTGTTTATCCACAGAGTAGTTTAAACCAACCCTATCAACTCACCGAGTCTCTAATCTAGAAGTAGAGAGCCTTGATATATGGATTCAAGTCATCAAATGGAATTATAATGTTGGGTACAAGAGAAATAAAAATAAGGTAAATAATATAAAGTGGAAACCACCATATGTGGATTTGGTCAAATTGAATTTTTATGGAGCCTCTAAAGGAAATGCAAGACCAATAGGAGGAAGAATAATTAGAAATAATAGAGGAGATATTTTATCTCATTACACTTTCAATAGTGGGTTTAATACAAATAATGAAGTTGAAGCTTGGGCAACTTTGGCAGGGTTAAAAATATAAAAACAAATGAAATGCAATAGAGTATGATTGGAAGGTTATTCACTCATAGTAATAATTGCAATTTTGAGAAAAGCAGAGGCTCCATGGAACATACAAGAGATAATTGTGAAAATTCAAGACCTTGCTATAGATTTTAAAGAAATCACACATATATTAATAGAAGGAAACAAATATGCATATAGGCTAGCCAATAGAGGGGTTTTAGTTGAGTATCATGAAGTTAAATTATATTCTCTATGGTTAGAGGAAGTAGTAAGTTTAGTTGAAGCTAACAAGAAAATGTTGACTATTTGATTCAAATAATGATTAAGATTTACTTTAATATTTTCCATTGGTAATATCTACTTTATTTTATAACATTAATGTGCTTTCATATAAACTATTTATTATAATTTTTGTGGTTGCACTTGTGCTTTAGGAAGGAAACTAGCAATCCAACTATGGTAAAGTGAATTATGATAGTGCAATGTTTTAAAATAATACTCTACTAAGATACAATGCATAGATAGTGGAGGTGATTTTTTGATATTGTGAAGGCTATTGTAGAAAAATGTCAAGAAGGATGCTAAATTCTAGAATATTTGTATTCACATATAAAATTGAAAAATATTTAGAAAATAAAAATCAAGAATTCAAACATTTTATGTAAAATGATGTAGGTTTCTAGCTATAGCAATTCAATTGAGACAAGATTTGAATATGTTTGTAAACTCTCAAGATCTAAAGAAGAGAGTTGTGATTTTTCAAATGTGGGGGACTTAAGTGCAACCCCTTGTTCTCCAACAAAAAAACTATTTAGTAGGCTATTAACATTTATCAAGAATATATCAAATATATCAAGGCTAAACAATGACTTAACCAATTGATTTTCTTCTCAATTTTACATAGATAAAGTATAAGACATTCAAAAGCTTCCACTTTGAATAAAAACATCAAATTTTAAGATAATAGTTAGTGATAAAATAGGGGTCAAATAAATATTTGATCCATCAAAAAAAGCAATATAAATAATGGAAATTATAGTAATGCTCATTGACCCTAAAATAATCCCAACAAAATCTATTTAAGCAATGAATTCTTGCTATTTCAAATCAACCATCATCACTATCCTCATGTATACATACAATAGAATTATGTGTAATCAACAAAGTCTTTTCATACATCATCAATTTGGCTCTACAAAATTATGAATGTAAACATGGCACAATGGACTCCATATTTACAACCAATCTAGTAAAAGTTATGTAGATTTGTATTGGTGAACTAGATCACGTATGAATGGACCTCTATTATATATAAGGTTAGCTCGTGGGGAAGTTTAATTTTCCAGGAAAGCCTTTCAAGAAAGGTCATTTGCAACATCCTACATTCTACCATCATAATATTCCCAAAAAGGGATACGCTTTAACACCCTATGACCATACTAAATTTCCTTCAACCACTATCAAGGAAGAACAACATAGGGTATATTAGGATCCTTCATATAAATAATAAGAATAATTCATTATAACAATGCAAAAATAAATAAAAATACAAAAATAAAATAACACAAGTGCTTATAAAAAAATGGAAAGAAAATGTAGCAACATTATATTATCACAGACCTCTTAGATGGGGCAACCTCCTTGGAGAAACTAACTCTGCAAAGATTTGATATCCATTTGACCCATTGAGTTAGTTTCTCGGATGTAAATCAATAGAGAAATGTTTCTAATAACTTGTTAATAATTTTTATTTTTCCATCCATATAAGGGAGGTATGTCGAGCTTATCTTGAGTTGTGTACCTTGCAGCTTGAACAATTCCTGCCAAAAATGACTAGTAAAAATGGGATCATAGTAAAAAACAATGGATTTTGGCATGCCATGAAGGTAAAAAATGGAATCAAGGAGTATGTGGAGAATTATTGAAGCCTCTTAGGGGTGGGATAGAGGACAAAAATGGGCATGCATAGAAAGGCGATCCACCATCACAAGAATGATCATTTTGCCTCTAGACTTAGGGATCCCTTCAATAAAATCTATAAAAATGTTTATCCAAATGGTCTTTGGAATAGGAAGAGGCTAGACGGTGCTTGGAGTGCATATAGTTTTCCATTTCATACAAAAAATATTCTGCCATAAAAGTTTGACTATCCCTTTTTATCCTTGCCATAAAAATTTATGTTTAGCCCACTCATAAGTGTTTAAGAACCCATAATTTCCTAAATGCAGGGAGGCACACATTTTATTTAGTATAGATTCATAAAATGGTAAACTTATAGGAACTACAAGATAACCTTAGTATCTCAAATGTTGCCTATCCTATGTATATCCTAGCCGAGAGTTAAGATCTTGTTGAAGTTACTAAATTAGGGTTGCAAGGTAGAATCTTGGGTCCCCTCTTATTGAAGGTGGGGCATCCATTAAGGAAGTGATTTTGAGATGGCACACAACATACCCTAGTTCCCATATTGATGGGATAATGCATCAAAAAATACATTTTCTTTCCCTTCTAATTAAGTATTTCATAGTCATACCCTAGCAATTTGGTGACCCATTTTTGTTATCTAGGCATCGATACATGTCGTTCAAGAAAGTAATTTAAAATTTTGGTGAATTATTTTGATTAAAAAATGTCACCCAATTTGGTAAGGTCTCCAGTGGTTGAAAACATGTAATATTTCTATCATCTCCTTCTCATAGTTTGATTTGCCTTATCTTACAATGCTTTACTAGTGAATGCCAACATTCATCCTTCTTGTGTAATAATTGCATCAATTCCACTTCATAAAATATCACTTTCAACCATAAAAGGCTTAGAGAAATTAGATATTGCTAGCATAGAAATTTTTAACATAGATTAATCTATGCTCAAGAAGGTATGCTCAACTACTTTTGATAATATAAATGAGTTTTTTCTTAACATCACTATCAAAGAGATGCAATCTTTCCATTATCATGAATAAATTTTCTATAGTAGCAAGTGATGCCTTGTAAACCTTAGAGACTTTTCAGAGTGTATGGATTTGGCCATTCTTGTATGGCAATAATCTTCTTTGGATTCAAATTGAGCATTTCTCCTATAACTATGTGGCCTAGGTACACCACTTCCTACATTCCAAAAGAACATTTGGACTGTTTCACACACAATTTATTATCAACCAAGAGTTGCAAGGTCCTCCCATGTGTGACTATAAATTAGGATATCATTGAAGAAGACCAAAATGAATTTGTACAAAAAGTGTTGAAATATTGCATTCATAAGACTCTAAAAGGTTAAAGGCACACTAGTAAGACTGAATAGCATGAGGAGGAACTCATAATGACCTTCATGATTCAAAAATATTGTCTTTGTAATATCTTCTAATCTTAATCTTATTTGATGATATATTAAATGCAAATCCAATTTTGATAAGAAGCAAGCACCATGGAGCTCATCCAACAACTCATTAATGACTAGAATGGGGAATTTTTCTTTGATAATAATTTTGTTGAGTTTGCAAAAATCCACGCATAACTTCCAACATCCATCCTTCTTGTGAATCAACAACACAAAATATGAATATCAAATGACACTTGGCTAAATGATACCTACTACTAACAACTCCTACACCATCTTTTCAATCTCCATATTTTGCACATCCAGTACCTATAGGAATGAATGTTGGGTGGTTTGCTTCTTTAGACAAGCCAAATAACATGATTTTGGGTGCACCTTGGTGGAAACCTATGGGTTTTTGAAAATATGGATGCATGCTTATCCATAATTTTCTATAATTCAATTGATTGAACAATTTTATTAGTAGTCGAGATTTGTATTATATACAATTGTGCCACCACTCCTTGAGATGGTTTCTTCAATTTTTTATTTGGTGGGAGTTGATGACTTTTGTTGAATCTACAAGCATCCCATGGAGATTTTATTGCTTCCCCTTCTTAGTGAATTCAATCCATAACTTAGAAAAGTCTCATACTATTGAGCCTTGTGGATAAATTCATTGAGTTTCCAACATAATGTCACATCCTCCCAAGGGAAGGGTAAACATGTATATCATAAGGTTGAATTCACCCATCCATACCTTAATATTTCTATATTTTCCCTTGCATAGTAGGATTTACCTATTAACCATCATGACTTCAAAAGAGTTGCATGAATATATGTAACAATTTGCCTATATGACTTTGTGTAGATTAATAATATTATGGATATTGCCTAAATTAATGAGGATAAAAAGTCACTATCCATTAAAGTGCCCTAACAATTTCATATTCTAGGGCATGGATATTCTGACTAAGGCATGTACTGATATCTGAGGTGGTTAGTCCTCTATCATTTTTGACTCTTTAGGTTGATCTTCATCTTTATGTTCCTTCTTTTCATCTTATGATTCCATGGTGGAAGGTTTTTCCACATCAAGTATATATAATTTCTATTGTACACACTTGTGTCCTAGAAAATATTTATCATCATAATTATGACATAGTCCTTGTGATCTCCATGTGTCTGTTTCTTCTCAAGTATGGCATTTGATTGGAGGTGATTTGTTAACTAGGTTCAAATAAGTCTAGGGTGGAAGTAGTGTTTGATATTATGGGGATTTGAAGGTATGCCTTTGTGCTATGAATTTTATCTTTAGCTAGCTTGGCCAAATCTATGACTATCATCATTCTCATTGGCTTGAGCATTTTTAATTCCACACAAATGTATTCCTTTAACCCACTAATGAAACAACTTTGGAAAACTCTACACTCAGTCCCCTTGTTCAACTTGTCATCTTTTCAAACTATGTTTGATATTCATTAATGATTTTTTGTTTTAACTTGATGAGGGCTCTTGTGAAATCTGCATATTCATTATGTCCAAATAGAATGAGTAATTGTATTACAAGTTCATCCCTTGTAATATGTGAGTACATATTCTCCAACCATTGATACCATTGAATTACTTCATGATTGAGGTTGAAGGATGCCATTGCGAGACTTTGATTATGGTGAATAGCATAAAGAGTAAAATAATTTTCAACCCTATACAACCGGCTAGTTGGGTACTCACCATAAAATTTTGGAAAGTTTAGCTTGGGCATTCTATGATTTGTATTATTGGGTAAGGTATTTTGGGCTCTTCCTTTAGAACTACCTTTTTGACTCTCTATTGGCTTGTGTAATGTGTAGTATTTTACATCTAGGTCTATTATACAATTCTCAATGTCATCTAATGTATCCAATTTATCTAGTTTTGAAATTAGCAATTGGAATGTTTGCTACTACTTTTCCAAGTATCATATATTTTCACCCAATATTTGTATCTCTTGGGTAGCTCTAGTACCTCGTCATTTTAAAGCACTTTAAGATCTTTGAAAAACTATATGGGTGTTACATACTAAAATGATCAGCTCACAAATATGATGTAAATAGACTATACCAAAAAATGACAAGTTTAGGATACCCAAAAAAGTATATAGGTGTTGTACATTAAAATGATCTACTCGTAAAGAGGATCAAAATGGGCTATACCATAAAAGGATGAATTTGGACTATTTTGGACTTGTTTTTTGGAAAAAAAATTAGGGAACTACTACCAATCAACTGCTCTAATTGTTAGACTAGGTATTTTTGCACTATTATTTTGAAAACTAACAATGATTGCTCTTACAACTCATTGCTCTTACAACTAACAACTAACATCTCTGATATACTCCCTGTATTGTTGACTATACTATACTATCAACTATATATTCTCTATTCTATCACACTTGATGTGCGGGACCCATTAGTCTATGATGTGAATAGTCTTCTCTATACTATGCTCAATTTTGATTTTTTTTTGGCTAGGAAAGGACTGGAAACAAGTTCAATAGGGACATATAGTCCAAAGTGTGTCTGGTTTCATGGGATTTTTTATATACAAACTTTGGTCATAATTAGCGGTTGATCCAATATCTTATAGGTTCAACTATGGATGATTCCACCATATCCAAAGCCACATTATTTATTTTTTAGTGTACTATAATAGTAACTTTCTAGGGCTAACCACTTGTTGGTGCATCACAAAACTCAAATGGTCGATATATTCATATGTATAAAGGCTTATCCTATTCCTAGGGGATATTCCTATGTACTTGAGGGTATGTGGGAGCTTATAGATATATACATGTGTTTTTTGAGGTTTGAATATTGGATTCTAAGCACCCTTCACTTCACTATATACTTTATGGATAATTTAGCTTAGCCAAAAAGGTCATCTTCTCCTTGATATTTTAAAATCCACAAAACAATGATAAATTTTTGCATGATATTAATGGAAAAAGAGCAGAATGGAAACTTTACATAATAGAAAAATAGATGGAAGGATAAGAACTATTGCTATTGTTGTGGAACAAGACCCTAGAAAGAACTTTGACACCACTTTTTAAGAACATTTAGATAAATAATAAGTATAATCCACAATAGCAATGTAAAAAATAATAGAAATGTGAAAATGAAATAACACAAGTGCTTATAAAATTCATTGAAAGGAAATATAGCAAAATTATATTATTATAGGTTTCTTTGAGGGGAAACCTCCTTGGAAGCAGAGCTTCATTACATGAGATAATACATTCCCTCTCTCATTCCTATATTTATAGAGATTTGTATTTACAATCAAGAAATTATTACATCATTACAATAACTCCTACTTACAATAAATTAACTGTTACATCATTCTCCTACTTACATAATTACTAATTCCCACTTATAATAGAAATAGAGGTTACATCATATTGGATCCAAATACGCTAGGAACTCAAGGTGTAATAATAACACCAACATTATGATAGTTATGTTAGGATAAGGTCCTATATGAGGAGTAATAGAACTAACATAAATAGATTTACTCATCAGTAATAGGATATAGGATAAGAAATTTTGTGTAACAAAATTTATATTTTCCTACAAAGGTATTTTATTATGCAATTACCATTCATCCAAGTTGCTAATGTGCTATTCTACTTGTGCAAATCATACAAAACTATGCCATTATCATCCTACTATACATACCATAAGAAGCATAAATATTTAATACATTGAAAGAGAATACCTTATTCCCATTAGCTAAAGAGTATGGTGGTCATGATATAAGAAGACCATAAAATATCCAAACAAATTTAACTAGTCCCAAAAGATACCATGCCAAGGAAGAATTTTAAAGCCACTAATATAATTCATGTATATTGGATCATGCAAGGTATTTCACCTCATTTCTCAATCTAAGGAATAAAGATCATTATCTTTATCCTTGGATTTTTCAAGAACTCACATAAAGAATTATGAATGGGTTGAGAAATTACAACCAAGGCCTTTTAAAACAATAATAAGTTTAAACTTGATCATGCATAGAGTGTAATCAAGGGTACTATGAAGAAAATAGTCTGAATTGTAGAAATTGGGTCCTTCAAAGCCACTTCAACTAGCCATAAATTTGAGCTTAAAATCTTCACCTTAAGGTCTTCTATATGGTATAATTAACCATTGAAAATAAAGTTTAATTAATGCAGCCATGAATCCTTTTTCAAATCAACATACCAAATAATACTTCATTCAATTCCTATTGTACCAAGGAACTCATATCACATTTAAGTCCTATGGTCTTTACGAGGTCACACTATTTAATTTTGTAATAGGACATAAAAAAATCAAATTAAAATTATGTTGGAATTCACAATATTTCATAGAAACATCCCAAAATATACATTCACTACAATCATATGAAAAAAAAGGAAGAAGAGCACATAGAAAAAAGATAAAGAAAGAGATAAATAACAAGAATAGATAGAAGGAATAAGGTATGGGTGTTTGTAAGAACCCATACAATATCACACATCACAAATTGATATAATGGATTAGTCACTGGGAGGTATTTATAATGATATTAATTCCCCAGTTAAATGTTAACCTCAAGTAGACATAACTTGAGTTGAAGATTAAATTATAATATAATAAATATATTATACCCTTTAATCAAGGTTAACCACAAAGGTGGATTAACCAATATCACTAAGGGTGAATACATAAAAAGTGCTTGTAGGCTTACATCAAGATGCCTATAGTCTTACATATAGATGCCCATAGACTTACATAGAAGGATGCCTATAGGCTTACATAGAGTAACCCAAAATATTACATAGCACTTTCTCATAGGCTACATTAAGAGCACCTATAGGTGATTCATCATCATTGGTCTTGGCCTAATAACATTAGATTATAAATATTTCAACACCCCCCATAATTTGAACTAAGGGATCAAGGATAGAATACATTATAGATGATACGTATCCCCCTCATAATGAATGCTCATATAGGCCAATGTATCCTACTATCTTCTTTTACCAAAGGTACATAAAATGGATAAAAAATTCCTTGAGCATGAATCTATAACTCCACCTCTTGGATCAATATGTTAAGCCTATCATGAGAAGATCTTCAACATGCACTATGGTAACCACAATATATCCTCCACTCTCAAGAGAAAGTAGCTAAATTATGAAGCAATAGGCAGGTCTCTGAATAATCAACCAAAATGACTAGAAAGTGATCATAGAAACAAGACAACCTTGCATTGATCATCCAAAACCTACTCCTTTTGTAACCCAAAATATTACCAATTACTATGCCAATGGGTTGTTAGAGCTGGAAGAAACATTCGCTATGAGAAAAGAGAAGGATAAACATAGGAAATTTGAAATCTCTCAAATATAGTATAACTAACCAACTCCTACACCAAAAATATTAGTTGGAGTTGGATATTTGGTGCTTTGTGAAGACACCAAACCTACTATGATAAGAGAAATGAGAGTAAATAAGTTTTGAATCTATGATATTCTTGTAGAATAAGTATTTTAAACCATACATAAGTTGGATGCAAGAAAATTTATGATCACACCAATTGACTTTTGAAGTTAAAATCACACCAAGAAGGAGAATGACAATTGGCTTAGTTTTGCATGGAAAAATCTCAAAAAATAGAAGTAGATGCTTGAACTGATGTCACTAATTTGTAGATCTTGAAAATTTGTGAATTTTTAAAAGAAGGGACCTAAAATGCTTCCATATGTAAAATTTATGGCTTGCGGAATTTTGGGCATATTAGAGTAGAAAAGAACAAAAAACTAAATGGTGTACCTTAGAATTTCTTTGACTAACCAAAGACTACCAATTGTCACCTCTAGGTGCCACCTATGCTAAAGTTATCCATTGATAGAATGACCAACTACAATGGCAAATGACAATTTTGATTGTGATATTTGGCTTATTTTGGTTTTAGATCATATCTCTCTCTATACGTGTGTGTGTATGTGTGTGTGTGTGTGTGTGTGTTTGTGTGTGTGCGTGTGTGCGTGTGTGTGTGTGTGTGTGCAAAAATAAAATTCCCAAGGTATGGGCTTATAAAACCTAAAAGAATGGAACCTAAGACCTTGTTCTCACCATCCAAATTCCAACTAGTACATTGATGGTGGGAATATGAAATGAAAGAGGAAGTTTTTCTTTTACAATGTTCCATAGTACTTTACATAAAAAAAGCATGTGCGCAATAGGAATGAAACTTGAGACCTTTGCCCTATTGCCTATGTGCCTTATTGTTATACCAATAATGTGAACATACCTAAAAAATAAAATCACTCCCCCTTAAGCTAGCACCATGGTACGAATGCACAACATCAAATGACATGCCTTCAAAAGCCTCTAGCAAGAATCAAACACCAAACCTGCAACTTGCAATCAAGAATTCCAACTGTTACATTGTCTCACAGGCTGGAGCTAGTGCACTGTATTATTGAATATCATAAAAACAATTGGGCATGCTTTAATATAATAAAAAAATATTACCATGGGATTTTAACTAAAGATACCAACTATTGTGCCACACCTATAAATAGAAAGAACACTACATTGATGGAATTAATTTTTTTTCCTTTATATTTCTCACCAAAAACCTACATGCATCTTTGTGCCCTCTTCTACTACACAACAAAATATTCCAAGGAATATTCTAAATTAAAAAAATTAAATTTCAAATTTTAGAGGTTAAATAGGCATATTTTTTGGACGCAAAAACAATCATTAAAATAAAAAATATAAAGAAGTGATGAATTGGGACACCCCTTGAAAAGTTGCAAGGAAACCAATAGAACTGATAGTTCATCCACATCTACAACATTTTTTCCTATATAGTATTTTTATGATATTGAGCAAATTTGCTTTGTTTTGGCTTTGATTTCAAGTTAGAATTCATAATATATTCTAAAAACATCCTAAAATATACATTCACCACAATTATATGCAAAAAAAGAAGAGAAAAATAAAAGAGCATATACATCAAAAATATAGAAATAGATAAATGACATGAATAGATAGAAGGAATAAGTGGTGGGTCCCTGAAGGTACCCCCACGATCTCACATATAACAAAGTAATACAATGGAACAATTTTTGGGGGTATTTATAACAATATCAAATCTCTAATTAAATGTTAACCTCAAGCTAGCATAACTTGACTTGAAGGTTAAATTACATTATAATAAATTAGTATATCGTTCACAGAGGTGGATTAACCAATATCACTAAGGGTGAATACATCAAGATGACTATAGGATTATACATAGGTACCCACATGTTTAAATAAAAGGATGGAGGCATAAGTTGCATTGACCCTCTTGCCTTCAAAAAAAAAAACTAGATAAAATATTTTAATAGTTTTCATCAAATAAGCCTTTCTACCATGATTTATAATATTATTTCAAAATTTATAGTAAGTAAATTGAAAAATATTCTATATTATGTTATCACATAGGAACATGGTGGTTTTATTTGTGGTAAACAAATTCTTGATTTTATAATCATTACACAAGAGGTCATACATTCTTTTCATTCCATGAAAAAACCATACATGCTTGTAAAACTATATATGAGTAAAGCATATGATGGGGTTTGCTAGATTAGATGTTTTTATCAAGGTTGCTGTGAATAGATTAGATGTTTTTATAATACTCTATAATACTTTATTTTGATCAATAGATCTTCTTTTGGATACTTTTGTTGAGAAGCAACACACCCCCACTGAAAAATGAATTTCTATCCTTTGAAAACTTTGAGCTTTCATTTTGCAGTAAGGACCCTCTTGATATTTTTCAGGTTTTAATTTCAAATTTGCTTGCCTCCTTTTTCAAGTTGTGCTTTTTATTCTTGCATCCGGCTTTGATTTATTCCGAGTTCATTTTTCACATGTTAGAATCATTCATGATTAAAGGAAATCTTTCACCGAGTATGAAAAAATGCAGATTCCAGATAGATAAATTCATTGAAAATCAAAACTTTCCATTTTTGGCAAAGTCGCGAAATCGCGACACTTCCATTTTTGGAAATGTCGCGAAATCACGACAGGTTTCAAAAAAATCAGCCAAGTCAAAAAAACGTAGCGAAATCGCGACACTTTCCATTTTTGGAAATGTCGCGAAATCGCTACAGTCTGGAGAGAGAAAGCATGTGCGTACGGAACGTCGCAAAATCGCGACATGTCGTGAAATCGTGACATGTCACGAAATCGCGGTAGGAGGAAGCAGAAAATGACTAAGGCACAGAAAGGTCGCGATTTCGCGACATGTCACGAAATCGTGACATGTTGCATTTTTGCGACTACGAGGAAGAAAAAAAGACTAAGGCATGAGAGAGGTCACGATTTCGCGACATGTCGTGAAATCGCGACATGTCACATTTTCGCGGCACGTGAAGGAGAAAAGGCACAAAGGCGCTGAAATGGTAGCGATTTCGTGACACGTCACGAAATCGTGACGTTTTGCGAGGGAGCCCAGGGCGTACGGACTGTCGCGATTTCGTGACATGTCGCGAAATCGCGACGAGTCCAGGTCGAAGCAAAGGAAGCAGAAGCGAGCAAGAGGAATCAAAGTGAAAAACGCCTAAGGCATGAAAAGCATCACGAAATCGTGACATGTCGCAGTTTCACGGCAGCAGGAGATGAGAAAAGTCTAAGGCATTAAAATGTCACGAAATCGCGACGTCGCGATTTCGCGACGTCACGAAATCGCGACGATTTGGAGGAAAAAGAACAAGGCAAAGGAGTGTCGCGAAATCGTGACGCAATTGACAGAAGGCAACCAAGAAAGGGGGGATGTCGCGATTTCGCGACATGTCACGAAATCGTGACATGTCACGATTTTGCGGCTGGAAGGAGCGAAAAGTTGCACGACACAGGAGATGTCGCGATTTCGCGACATGTCACGGTTTCACGGCTGGAAAGACAGAAGAACCGCCAAGGCAAGGAAGGGTCGCGATTTCGTGACATGTCGTGAAATCGCGACATGTCGCATTTTCGTGGCTCACGAGGCAGAAAGAAGTGCAAGGAAGGTAGGTGTCGCGAAATCGCGACACAGTCAGAGCCAGTTGCTGAAGCATGAAGATGGGTCGCGATTTCGTGACATGTCGCATTTTCACGGCCATGTTGGACAAAAGAGTTGCACGACGCTGGGATGTCGCGATATCGTGACATGTCGCGAAATCGTGACATGTCGCATTTTCGCGACCTTGACAGGAAAGCAGCACAGAGTGGAAAACAGCTGGAAATAGACACGTGTCACGATTTTGCGACATGTGTCAAGACAAAGCAAGCCACATATCAGATGATTAGAGCCACATGCAAATGAACTTTAGGGCTTCATTTTAATAATTAAAGTTTTGATTTAATATTTTTAAAGTACTAATCCATCTTTTGTTCTTTCATGCAGGAAGCCATCTGGCACTTACATGATAACGGAGAAATGGCCATAAAAGCAAAGATAAGTGCAAATTAACCAAAGACAACCATATAGAAATGAAAGATGCCAAAAATTGTTGTTTCATCCAAATTTTTTAGATCTGGCCGCAAAGAGACTTTACGGTGATTAAGCAGCTGCCCATTTAATGGAGTATGTCGAGAATTGAAAAGTGAAAATATCTACACACAGTTACCGAAATTTGTCGGTGAATGCATTTAATGATAATTTATGGCAGAATTAATAGCTTGCAGAGATTTTCAACTCAGGGATGGCTTTGCGGAGATGAAATGTCAGGAAAGTGGTGACTCATCCAAATTACCCGAGGGCATTAATGAAGGCATTTATTCACAGTTGCGGGTGAATGCAAGTGGCATTCGAATTCTATCTTCTCCATTTATGGCAAGTGACTGCACTGATTTGCAGAATGGTTAAGTTTTATCCGAACTTTGTTTTAAATGGCTTTATATTGTAAAACCCGGGTCCTAGGGTTTAAGATGATAAGATTTACGATTTGAGAAGAAGATATTTCTAAAATATCAGGGTCTGTCCTGAGTCTATAAATACTTCTTCTCAATGTAATCGCGGGAGGCGGAGACTTAGAAATAAAAGGCTATTGAAGCAATTTCTTGCAAATATTGTTAAATACTTTATTTCTGGACTTGGAGTTGATGTGCTTTTGTTTTCTCGTGATAGCATGGCCAGGAGCCTAATATTTTGCAGATTGTGATAAGTTCATCTTCTTTTGTTATCCGTTTCTTTAAAGTTTATTAAATATATGCTGTAAATCTGTGTTATCAAGATTAAATATGTTGTTGGGCTTCATTTGTTCTATTGTATGCTAGGGAAAATTACAGATTTGAGGTTCAGGTCTGTTCTAATTGCTCTGTCCTCACTATGCGAGCTAGGCTGCCGGTGAAAGATATCAATTTTAACCGACTTCCCTTCGGTTTATAATTTTCTGTTAGATCTGTTCCATCTCTGCCTTATGCTCTTAGTAGAAAGTGATCTTAGAAAGCTGGACACTTTCTTCTTTGATTTGTTCTGTTGTGAAGCTGATAGTATAAATAAAATTGGTAGTTTTATTTTATAGCTAAGTTTGATAAACTTCTCTTTCTGCCCTACCCTACTCTCTTTGTTTTACCGTGAAATGATCCATTTTTATTTTCTTTTAAATTTGTCATTTATTTAAATCTTCGACCCATAAGAGCTAGATCAAAGAATTAATTTTAAATCTGATTGTCAACAAGTGACAACTTCTAGACACTATTGAACAAGTTTAGAGCCCGTTGTAAGGTAACAGACAATCCATATTGAAAACTATTCCAGAAGCGGAAAAGAGTGAATAGACATTCGACCCAACTCTGTAACTCGCACCTTGGATAACCAGCTAGATCCTAAAGTGAGTGGGATTTATCCCGTATAAGTGTTATCAGAGTTTCATGCTCATTCTTCACAGGGTGTGTATAAAAGTCGGACCAACATTTAAAAATGGCGCTAGAAGGAGGGCCGAACTTACGTTCTTAGTGCGCTTGAGTTGAGAAATCGATTGTATGTGGTACTTGACAAATGCTGTATTTTATCCAAAGTCTGGTAGCCAATTTTCCCTCCTCCTCTGCCTTTAAAATTTTGTTGTTTGAATTTTTTGCCTGCGAAACTTAACACCAACATTTAAAAGGCCCACTGAAATTCGGTCAGTATTGTAAGTTGTCAGTACAATATTTTAAAATTGCCAGAAAAGAAGACCTCAAGTTCAGTACTCTGTTAAGGATTGTAAGTTTGTAAGTGCTTGTGAAAAGCTGGATTCTACATACAAGGTAACAAGGTCCCACCCCAGAGCTGGAGAGCTCCTTGTGCCTGAATTAGAAACTCCGAGAAGAAGTAGCCTCAGAAGGGCCAAGTCTCTGTCTGAAACAGTTTTATCACCGCTGATAGTTACTCCAACCACAACTCAGAATATCACTGTCAACCAAGTAGTAATGGCAAATTGGTTGGGTTCCACTGCTTTGAATATTTCGGGTATAGCCCATGACCTGCCCAGAAATCCGAAAAGATATCTCCCTCCCCAGATATAAACATGATGGGACAAGAACTACAGAAGAACATTTGGTTGCATTCAAGAATGCTTTGAAATTATTAAATGTACAGCATGAAGATGTTGCCTGCAGATTGTTCCCGTTCACTCTCCAGGAGGGAGCTTATGACTGGTTTCTAAACCTCACTAATGATTCTGTCACCAGCTGGAATGACTTAGAAAAAGTTTTTGTGTCACAGTTCGGGGAAGTGATAGATCCTAGTATATTGTACCAGCAGTTTTCTGGCATCAAAAGAGAATTAAGTGAATCTATCAAATCTTATAATGTTAGATTCCAGAAAGCTTATGGTAGACTTACTGGCTATTATGTACCGAATGCAGACCTGGCATTAGAGATCTTTAGAAACTCTCTGGATCCAATGACCTCTGTCTTCTTGAAGAGAGATCCCACTATTACTAATTTGACAGAAGCTTATAAAGAAGCTTTGATTCTGGAAAGACAGTTGGGACCCCAACCTTTAAATGCTCAGCAAATTCCTCTGGTTACACAAGCTGCCCCTGTGTTCAATCCTATACCACATCAGATGATGTTGCCAGTTTGTCAGACTCTACCATCAGCAAATCCATTGGTTGTAGCACCTGTTGAGAATGTACAGAACCCAGGAAAAGAGGTTGACAATGCAAGAGTTGAAGAAGTCTCAAAGATAGTTCAAAAGTTGGCCAATGATTTTTTGAGTTTTAAAAGGCAAGTTTCTACTGGGGACAACTCAAACAGGTATTCATATCAACCGAACAGATTCAACCGGCCCCCATATGAACCTAATAAAGATTACAAAGGTAAAGGCCATGATGTGAATATTTGCGATTTAGCTCTGCCTAACTGGTGCAGAATACATGCCACTTCCCAACATGGGGAGTTAGATTGTTTGGAATTTTGTAATGCATTTGAAGCTTTGTCTGGGGATTTGATCTCTCCTAAAAATCAAAGAACTACGGATGGCCCAAGTTCATCCAGCCACAGTGCAGCTATGGTCTTGGATTCTTTCACTTTCTCGGATGAATCTGAGAATGTAGTTGAAATGCCTATGGATGAGGTGCAGGCTTTCCAACAGTACAGAAGAGATAACTACAACCTGAGAAACAGGAATCCGGAGCCTAATACTACATCAACCCCTCCGGACAACTCTCACAATGTTCCCCCAGATCCCTCTCCAAGCAACAATCCATCTCCACCCAAGGGAGGAAATCTGAGGGGACCAGATGCTTTTGTCCCTCCACTTAACAAGGGATATAACATAGTGGAGGATATGAAAAAGATCAAGGCCAACATTACTCTACATGAGTTGGCCCAAATTTCAGAGCAGAGGGACAACCTTATAAAAACATACTCTGGCCCTGCTACTAAACCTGTGGACAAAGGAAAGAAAATGGCAAATGCGAATGTAGCCATGTACAAAGAAAAAACTGAAGTTCCCCCTTTTTTACTGACTGTTCGTATTTTTGGGAAGAACTTACACAATTGTTTGGTAGATTCGGGTGCATCTGCTAATGTTATGCCTTTGGCCATTTGTCAACAGTTGGGTCTGACCCCAATGAAGTCCGAAAGGAGAGTTGTCCAATTAGACAAATCAGAGGTTAAAGTAGTTGGAGAGCTTCAAAATATTCATATCCAATTAGCATCTGAGCCAAGGGCTCAACATAAAATTGAAATTCAGGTTGTGGATATCCCCGTGGGTTACGGGATGCTGTTGAGTAGGGATTGGTCGAGGTCTTTGAACGGATATTTGGCAACAGATTTTTCACACATGTGGTTGTCGTGGAAAGGAGTGGCAAATCAATTACGGGTTGAAAGAGAACCCAGGTACAAGCATACAATTACGGAATACAATGCAGAGAATGAAACTGTAAATATTGCGGAGGTAGATATTGGAGTTTACAATTTAACAACGGGGCAAATTAACAAGTTTAGTAAAGCCCATCCTGTTCATAGTAATGAAGTCTGGACGCTTCATGTGGATGGGGCTAGATCTAAACAGGGTTCTGGAACAGGGGCAGTCCTTAAAGGGCCTGAAAGTCAGACATATTTTATGTCTTACCGCCTACGATTCCCTTGTACAAATAATTTAGCAGAGTATGAAGCTTTGGTATTAGGTTTGAAATTTGCTTTGGACAAAGGAGCAAGAAATATTCAAGTTTTTACTGATTCGAAATTGGTGGCAAATCAAGTCAAGGGTAAATTCCAGTGTAAAGCATCTTATTTAAAAGGATACAAACATCGGGCTTGGGATCTTGTAGAAGACTTTGATGCTTTTAATCTGACACACATACCCAGAGAGCAGAATTCACATGCGGATGTCTTGGCTTCTTCAGCCGCAAGTTTAAAACCATTGGAAGAATTTAAATGGAACAAGTTTTCAATTGAGTTAGTCCCTTGTCCTTCAGTCCCAAACAATATAGATAATTTTTAGGTTTTCTCTGATGATCAACAGATTGTGAACTTTTTGCAGAGTACTAACACATTTGAAAATGCTATAATCGATGAGGGCCAAAGGGATACCCTGTTGGAACAGTTAGATGATGACAGGGGAATAATGAGGTTGAAAGACAACAGAATTCCAAAAGGGATGGTGGAGCTGGAGCGGCTCTTTGATGTTGACAAAATCAAGCAAAAGGTGAATTCGAGGATTATGTGGGTGCCATAGACAGTGAGACTGAAAACCTGAACATAGGAACTGAAGAAGATCCCAGGCACATCAAGTTGGCTAAGAACTGTGATCCAGAAATAAAAAGAAGTATGATTGATTTTCTTCACAGGTCCAAGGATGTTATGGCCTGGTCATACAAAGACTTAAAGGTATTTGATCCTAAAGTTTACACTCATATTATACCTTTAAAAGAATTTTGCAAACCTTTTCGGCAAAAGCAGAGGCATGTCAATGCTCTGTTAGAGCCCCTCATCCAGAAAGAGGTAGAAAAACTATTGAGTGCCGCCATTATTTTTCCCATCAGGCATTCTACTTGGGTGGCCAATCTGGTGCCAGTCAGAAAGAAAAATGGAGAGATCCGCCTGTGTGTGGATTTTAGAAATTTGAACAAGGCATCTGAGAAAGATAATTATCCGTTGCCTTCTATGGATGAGGTGTTACAGATTGTCAATGGTTCGGAGATGATGTCTTTCCTGGATGGTTTCTCAGGATATAATCAGATATTGGTTGAGAAGGAAGACAGAATGAAAACTGCTTTCACAACTAAGTGGGGAACTTTTGCTTACAAGAGGATGCCATTTGGATTAATAAATGTCGGAGCTACATTTCAATGAGCAATGGATCATGCCTTCAAGGGCCTTATGGGTAAATGCATTGTTGTTTACATGGATGATTTAACAGTCTTCTCTAAATCTCGGTTTGACCATGTAAAACACTTGGAGTCTGTGTTTAACAAATGCAGGGAGTTCGGCATTTCTTTGAATCCGAAGAAGTGCATTTTTGGTGTAACGGAAGGAAAGCTCCTTGGGCACTTGGTCACAAAAGATGGCATTTCCATGGATCCGGACAGAGTTGAAGCCATATCCGGCATACCATTTCCCAACTCCAAGAAAGAGTTGAGGTCCTTCTTTGGAAAAATTAACTTTGTCGGGAAGTTCATCTCCGGTTTTGCAGAGATAGTCAAGCCAATGAATGACATGCTAAAGCAAACCGCTCAGATTTTCTAGACCACAGAAGCTAAAACAGACTTCCAAGAAATCAAGACAGCCATCAAACAAGCACCGGTTCAGTAAGCCCGGATTTCAGTGCAGATTTTTATCTGTACACCTTTTCTTTCGAACACACACTTGCTGCAGTTCTGACCCAACGGAGAGAAACTGGGGAACATCCAATTGCTTTCAAGAGTACCAATTTAAAAGGGGCTGAGCTGAAATATTCTCGTTTAGACAAACAAGCTTATGCCTTGGTGAGAGCAGTTAAGCAGTTCAGGCACTACATACTAAGAAGCAGAATTCATGCTATAGTTCCAGACCCAGCTGTTAAATACCTATTAAGTCAGAATGAGTTGGGTGAACTAAGAGGTAATTGGGTTACAAGGCTGCAAGAATATGACTTAGAGATTCGGCCTGCAAAATTGATCAGAGGACTTGGTTTGTCCCGACACATTGCCGAAGTACCTATACGGGAAGAAGTTAATCAGTTAAATTCTGAATCTGATGGCTGGTATGGAGATATTATTCATCTGCTGCAATTTGGAGTTTGCCCGTCTCACTTGAATAGAACCCAAAGGAGAGCATTAAAACTGAAAGTTGCTCATTATCTCCTCAAAGCAGGTAATTTGTTCAGAGAAAATTATGTTGGCATTTTCTTGAGATGCATTTCTCCGAGTGAAGTCAATGAAGTCATGTCCAGTTTTCATGAAAAGTTAGGGGCAGGGCATTCATCAGGATCTGCTAATCGTGCATAAAATATTGAGAGCGAGGCTATTACTGGCCTACACTATTTAAAGATGCCCATCAGCATGTGAGAACCTGCCATCAGTGCCAAACTTTTGCAGCCAAAGAGGCCAACCGGGCTCTACCATTGCAACTTGTTGTAATAAATAAACCTTTCATGCAATGGGGACTTGATTTTGTGGGAGTGATTAATCCAAATTCTTCGACAGGGCATAAGTATGTTCTAACAACTACTGATTACTGCACAAGATGGGTTGAAGCAACAACCACCACAAGAAGTACAGCTCATGAAGTGATAGAATTTCTAGAGTCAAATGTCATAACTAGGTTTGGGGTTCCTCTGAATTTGGTGTGTGATAATGGACCAGCCTTCCAATCATTGGAGTTTGCAGAATGGGCATACCGGATGGGGATAGTTATCAGATTTTCATCCAACTATTATCCCCAAGGCAATGGACTAGTTGAGTCCACAAACAAGAATTTAATGAATGCCATTAAGAAATCTGCAGCAGACAAACCCAAGCAGTGGCATACATTATTGAAATATGCACTTTGGGCTGACCGGATAAAATATAAAGTGGCTCTTAAAACTTCCCCTTTTGCTTTACTGTATGGTACCCGACCAATTGTTCCCATCTCTCCGAAATTACCTACTTACCAATTTGTCTTAGACTATTTTGAGGATCAAGCTGATGCAGAAGCCCGTGTTTTAGATCTAACTAATTTGCAGGATGAAAGACTCCAAGCCCTGGAACACTTCAGTCGGCACCAAGAAACCGTCAAACTCTGGTTTGACAAGAGGGCCAAAGTGAAAGCTTTCATCGTGGCGGACTGGTGCTTCTATGGGACAAGGCCCATGAAAAGAAGGGTAAGCATACAAAGTTGCGACCATCGTGGATAGGCCCGTACCAGATTGCTGAGATTATGGGTAATAATGCATTCCGTTTACAAGACCTTGATGGTAATTTTTTGGACCTCCCTGTTAATGGTCAATACTTAAAACATTATTTCTCGGTTGTTCCATCCAATGTATCATTTGAATGAGTCACAAAGAAGTTGTAACATGTGTATACATTGTAAATAGCTCTGTAGTTTTATTTTATCTTAGCTTACTTTCAATGTCTGTACAGTGTTGTTTACTTTAGTTTTATTTTTTTAATTGTCTGTGCAGTTTTATTTTGTTTGTTGTTTAAGGTCTGTACACTCTGTGTCCTTCCTTTTCAGGTCTGTACATTTATGTATTTCTTTCCTTTGGTGCCTATACAGTTTTATTTTAAAGTCTGTGCAGTTTTATTTTATTTTGTTCTTAAAGGCCTGTGTCTATCCTTGGAAGTCTGTACAAAGTTCTTTAGCTTTTAAGATTCTGTTCTTTAACCTTTGCCTGAGCATCAATAAAAAAGTCAGCCTTCTAAAAATTGTTTTATTCTGAGTCCAGAATCCAGTGTTCATTATCATAATTGTGAGATAGTCTGTTTGAACTGAACAGTGGAACTATTTTTTTAGTCAGAACAACGGTGGAAGGATGATTGGATTTTGTGTCTTGCTTGCCACAATTGTTTTAATTATAAAGAAACTGCTATGCTTTTTGGCTAGAGAAACTCCTAGGGAATCCAAGAAAAGTTGGTTATAAGAGGGGACTATGATTCATGTAATTATTTGAGTATCCACAAGGGCTATCAGTGCCAGGCTGAAGCAGTTCCAGATTGATGAAATATTAAAAGAAAATTGTTATTCTTTCTAAGGCTTTTCAGATGTTGATGTATTTCAAAAGAAAGAGATGAAAGTTGAGCAGGCAGCATGAAATTGGCACTCTGTTATTTCCAATATATATATATATATAAAAAAAAAAGAGATAAAAAGAAAAAAAGAAAAAGAGTTATATAATGAAAGAGGCAGCCAAGACTTCAAAAGATGTTTTTCTTCTACCAAGTTGTAGATTCTACCTTACAGTTGTAAATTTGGGTCATGTAAATCTAAAGGGTAACTTTGTCGGGGCTGTGAAAGGCTAAACTAGTAAACAGAGCTCTACTCGGTTTCCCCTTTTTACAATCTAGAAAAGCTGATCAATCCAGAGTTCAACATTCGAAGGCCCAGTCATTCTTGAAGAAAGTTTTATACGCTTGTAATTGCACATCAGAAATCTTCCTTAAATGATTCAGCCTAGTATGTCCTTGGGAAATTTTAACAACTATCAGTTAGTAGTCAATTTATTTTGAAGAATATCTATGGCAAGGCAAGATACATGGTCTATGTTGTTTTGAAACTAGAGTCCTGGGTTCTAAAATAATGCTACTATTTTACCCGTAGATATCGCCATTTGTTGAGAAGCAACACACCCCCACTGAAAAATGAATTTCCATCCTTTGAAAACTTTGAGCTTTCATTTTGCAGTAGGGACCCTCTTGATATTTTTCAGGGTTTTAATTCCAAATTTTGCTTGCCTCCTTTTTCAAGTTGTGCTTTCATATTCTTGCATCCGACTTTGATTTATTCCAGAGTTCATTTTTCACATGTTAGAATCATTGCTGATTAAAGGAAATCTTTCACCGGTATGAAAAAATGCAGATTCCAGATAGATAAATTCATTGAAAATCAAAACTTTCCATTTTTGGCAAAGTCGCGAAATCGCGACACTTCCATTTTTGGAAATGTCGCGATATCGCGACGAGTTTTGAAAAATCTGCCAAGTCAGAAAAACGTAGCGAAATCGTGACACTTCCATTTTTGGAAATGTCGCGATATCGCGACACTTTCCATTTTTGGAAATGTCACGATATCGCTACAAGTCTGGAGAGAGAAAGCAAGATCGTACGGAACGTCGCAAAATCGTGACATGTCGCGAAATCGTGACATGTCACAAATCACGGCAGGAGGAAGCAGAAAATGACTAAGGCACAAAAGGTCGCGATTTCGCGACATGTCGCGAAATCGCGACATGTTGCATTTTCGCGGCTGCGAGGAAGAAAAAATGGCTAAGGCATGAAGGAGGTCACGATTTCGCGACATGTCGTGAAATCGTGACATGTCACATTTTCGTGGCACGTGAAGGAGAAAAGGCACAAAGGCGCTGAAAGGGTAGCGATTTCGTGACACGTCGCGAAATCGTGATGTCGCGAAATCATGACGTTTTTTGCAGGGGGAGCCCAGGGCGTACGGACTGTCGCGATTTCGTGACATGTCACGAAATCGCGACAGGTCCAAGTCGAAGCAAAGAAAAGCGAGCAAGAGGAATCAAAGTGAAAAATGCCTAAGGCATGAAAAGCGTCGCGAAATCACGACATGTCGCGAAATCGCGACATGTCGCAGTTTCGCGACAGCAGGAGATGAGAAAAGTCTAAGGCATTAAAATGTCGCGAAATCGCGACGTCGCAAAATCACGACGATTTGGAGGAAAAAGAACAAGGCAAAGGAGTGTCGCGAAATCGTGACGCAATTGACAGAAGGCAACCAAGAAAGGGGGGATGTCACGATTTCGCAAAATGTCGCGAAATCGTGACATGTCACGGTTTCACGGCTGGAAGGAGCGAAAAGTTGCACGGCACAGGAGATGTCGCGATTTCGTGACATGTCGAGAAATCGCGACATGTCACGATTTCACGGCTGGAAAGACAGAAGAACCGCCAAGGCAAGGAAGGGTCATGATTTCGCGACATGTCACGAAATCGTGACATGTCGCATTTTCGCGGCTCATAGGGCAGAAAGAAGTGCAAGGAAGGTAGGTGTCACGAAATATCGTGAAATCACGACACAGTCGGAGCCAGTTGCTGAAGCATGAAGATGGGTCGCGATTTCGCGACATGTCACGAAATCGTGACATGTCGCGTTTTCGCGGCCATGTTGGACAAAAGAGTTGCACGACGCTGGGATGTCGCGATATCGCGACATGTCGCATTTTCGTGACCTTGACAGGAAAGCAGCACAGAGTGGAAAACAGCTGGAAATAGACACGTGTCACGATTTTGCGACACGTGTCAAGACAAAGCAAGCCACATATCAGATGATTAGAGCCGCATGCAAATGAACTTTAGGGCTTCATTTTAATAATTAAAGTTTTGATTTAATATTTTTAAAGTACTAATCCATCTTTTGTTCTTTCATGCAAGAAGCCATCTGGCACTTACATGATAACGGAGAAATGGCCATAAAGGCAAAGTTAAGTGCAAATTAATCAAAGACAGCCATATTGAAATGAAAGATGCCAAAAATTGTTGTTTCATCCAAATTTTTCAGATCTGGCCGCAAAGAGACTTTACGGTGACTAAGCAGCTGCCCATTTAATGGAGTATGTCGAGAATTGGCCGAAAAGTGAAAATATCTATACTCAGTTATCGAAATTTGCCGATGGATGCATTTAATGAAAATTTATGGCAGAATTAATAGCTTGCAGAGATTTTCAACTCAAGGATGGCTCTGCGGAGATGAAATGTCAGGAAAGTGGTGACTCATCCAAATTACCCGAGGGCATTAATGAAGGCATTTATTCACAGTTGCGGGTGAATGCAAGTGGCATTCGAATTCTATCTTCTCCATTTATGGCAAGTGATTGCACTGATTTGCAGAATGGTTAAGTTTTATCCGAACTTTGTTTTAAATGGCTTTATATTGTAAAACCCGGGTCCTAGGGTTTAAGATGATAAGATTTACGGTTTGAGAAGAAGATATTTCTAAAATATCAGGGTCTGTCCTGAGTCTATAAATACTTCTTCTCAATGTAATCGCAGGGAGGCGAAGACTTAGAAATAAAAGGCTATTGAAGCAATTTCTTGCAAATCTTGTTAAATACTTTATTTCTGGACTTGGAGTTGATGTGCTTTTGTTTTCTGTGATAGCATGGCCAGGAGCCTAATCTTTTGCAGATTGTGATAAGTTCATCTTCTTTTGTTATCCGTTTCTTTAAAGTTTATTAAATATATGTTGTGAATCTATGTTATCAAGATTAAATATGTTGTTGGGCTTCATTTGTTCTATTGTATGCTAGGGAAAATTATAGATTTAAGGTTCAGGCCTGTTCTAATTGCTCTGTCCTCACTGTGCGAGCTAGGCTATCGGTGAAAGATATCAATTTTAACCGACTTCCCTTCGATTTATAATTTTTTGTTAGATCTGTTCCATCTCTGCCTTATGCTCTTAGTAGAAAGTGATCTTAGAAAGCTGGACACTTTCTTCTTTGATTTGTTCTGTTGTGAAGTCGATAGTATAAATAAAATTGGTAGTTTTGTTTTACAGCTAAGTTTGATAAACTTCTCTTTCTGCCCTACCCTACTCTCTTTGTTTTACCGTGAAATGATCCATTTTTATTTTCTTTTAAATTTGTCATTTATTTAAATCTGCTGACCCATAAGAGCTAGATCAAAGAATTAATTTTAAATCTGATTGTCAACAAGTGACAACTTCTAGACACTACTGAACAAGTTCAGAGCCCGTTGTAAGGTAACAGACAGTCCATATTGAAAACTATTCTAGAAGCGAAAAAGAGTGAATAGACATTCGACCCAACTCTGTAACTCACACCTTGGATAACCAGCTAGATCCTAAAGTGAGTGGGATTTATCCCGTATAAGTGTTATCAGAGTTTCATGCTCATTCTTCATAGGGTGTGTATAAAAGTCGGACCAACAACTTTGAATAATCTTGGACTCTGCCAAGGTGACCTATTATTTCCTTTTCTCTATATTATTTCAATTAAGGCATTGGAGAGAGCTTTATCAAAGGAAAACATGAAATAAAAATGAAAGGTATTTATGTTTCAACAAATTGTCCTTTTGAATATCATCTCCAATTTGTTTATGATACTTTTATTTTGGGTCATCCCTCAATCAACGAGGTCGTGGAGTTTAAATTAATGTTATTCTACGAGAACGTTGCTAAACAATTGATTAATATTGTAGTAATTCATGATATTTTCTAGAAATGAACAAAAACAATCCACCCACTCTAATATTATACAAAAAGCAAAAATAAGAATGAAAAAGAGAGATATGATGGGCACCTATAAGAACCATAAATAATAACTATATTAATAGATAATATTATACAACACTTCGATATGAAAATGAGGAGTGGAAGGGGTATTTATACCTTACCAAAACCCCAATAACATATTAATGTTTAACCTAAGCCAATATAATAAGAGGGATTTAGGTTATCAAGTGGCATTAGCTCAATCGGTTAGATTCCTCAATGTTTAAGGAGGAGATCGAGGTTTGAATCTTGCCAAAAATGATATATGGATAATTGTTGTAATACCACTATCTAGTGAGGATGTAATATGAGTGGGGCCTATTTCAATCCCATATAACTAATTGAACAAAAAGAGGGATTTAGGTTAGTTGCAAGTTATAAATAAGGTTTAATCATAACAAGGTTAATCATAGCCTGTAGGGCTTACATAATAAAATATTATAAATAATTAGTAAATTATACAATAAAATACCCTTAGGCCCATCTAATACATCATACAATACCAACCTTGGCAATGAATATAATTTTAATTTCAACATCTTAGGTAGATCCTTCAAAATCTCCCACATTATCTAGAAGACATCCATCGATCTTCAAGAACTTAGCTTCAATCCTTTGAAATTTTAGGAAGCACTTCTTCACTGGATGTCCCTCCCTTTTACAATGTTCATAAGTGGTCTTTGACTTTTTGAATATTTAGCATAGTCTTTGAGCCCTTCGGTCTTAGCCTTCTTAAATTTGAATTCCTTTGCATGAGATTTTATTTGTGGAATTCCACTAAAATTTTGCATTGCCACCTAAAAATGAACTAGAAGAGAAAATTGTTGATCAAGAGTACGTATTTTAAAATTCCAAGAACATAGTAATCGTATGAACTATTAGGTTTAATATCTAAAAAGAGCATGATAGATTAGCAAGGATAATTATAGCAGAAAAAGGAGATTCAGTGAGTTGGAAAACTTCCTACAAGAAAGTTAGGAAGAGTATCTTCTTTAGAATCAATCCAATACCTGAAGCAAAATTGAAGGTGAAGAGATCAAGTGAAGATCTCATTGAAGAAAGCTTCCATTCTTGGAAGGATGAGAAGGACTAGGAGAATCTTGTTCAAATCCAAAAACAACAGAATCAAGAGACCTAGGAACGAGATATCAATTCCAAAAGTTGAATAATAAGGTCTCAACGAAGACCAAATAAGCTACAAAATTAAAGACCTAGGAGATATCTCAAGTAAAAAGGCTTTGATAGCCTTGTTACTAAAGCAATATCATCAAAAGAGTTCCTAGAAGAACTCATTGGAGAAATTCTCCATAAAGGAGAAAGTTTCTGATAAGGGAAAGAATTGGGATAATTATTGCCATCTGAGAACAAACCCAATAAGGAGAAGAAGAATTGTCAAATAGTGTCAAAGAAGATACAGAAGACCTAAAGACATTCAGAGTCTTGAGAAGAATATCCTACTTGAATTGAGTATTCGATAGAAGAATTGAAGACAGAAGAAGCTTATCAAATATGAGAATATTGAAGATTACCTTTCACAATAAGAAGGTATAAATATTTCTCCAAATCTACAGCAGAAAGGAGAATATTACAAGAGAAGAACAAGCCACCAAATCCTAGGCTCATAAAGAAAGTTTGAGACCTCTTTTTGGTGAAGGAATATATTTTTGAAAAAATCTAACAAAAGTTGCAAAAATCTAAAGCAACAAGCTTGATCTACATCCTCTACAAAAAAACTTTCAAAATGGTAAGCAACTATTGGTGCAAGTAGATTCATTAATTGGATTACTTATCATATTTGTTAAAGCACCTTATATTGGCTCAAATTTTCAAATTTAATTACAGTATTCAAAAGTGCAAAGGAGAAAAATTCCTTTTAAGGATCATTTGCACATTAGGAGTTGATTAGATTTCAGAGTTACAATCAACTACCTATCTTATATTTTGAAAAATAAGACTAGATCCTACAACTATGTTTGTAGTGAAATTTGTAAGAATTTCATTCTAGATTATGTTTGAAAGGTTGTAGTGGAATTGTTAAGTGCATTTTGAGAAATTAGTGGAGCAATAAAGAGATATTGTTATTACCATTAAAATTGCATCTATTAAGCACCATACTATTTTATTTTTAACTATTTATTCTCAATTAGTTTGTGTTGTTAAAATCACAAAAACTATAAAAAAAAGTCTACAGCACTTTCGTGGCCAAAATAAGCCATAATTACAAGCAAAAAGGTGGAGTAGAATTCCACCATTGAAGTCCTTGAAGGAAGCCTCAAATTGAGACCTTGGAAGTCTTAAGATTTGAGGAGAATATAAGGGATTCTTTTTCAGTACAAAGTGCAAGAATCCTTATTTAAAACAACATTTCATTAGCTTGGATTGACTATCATCCAAATATGAAGAAGTAAGAAGGATTACGTAAAAATTATTCATTTTGGTAATATATATCTATTAAAAAGGTACCAATTTTATTCCTTTGAAAGGACAAAAGCATTGCTATTTATAGGGGAGACAATAAGGACATTATATCCAATATATTTTTAGCAAGAGGAAGGAGCCACTGAATAAGCTCACACGATCGTTAGAGGAAGGATCCACCAAAGAGCTCACATGATCGATATATCTAGCAAATTATTGGTAAATGGAAGGAACCACCGAAGGGCTCACACATCCAATAATTGAAGTGTTTAAAAACACCATTTCACTCCATTGAATCTAGCCCTATAAGCAACACATCACCTACAACAATGGAGCCATTGAAATAAGGTAGTATCTACTATGTTTATGTAAAAATAAGGGCAACATTCAGTGATAATATATCTATGTAAATTCCAAGAAAAAGAGCCACCTATTGGATATTACATACAACACTATCCTTCAAGAAATAAAAGGGCACAAATCAACATTTGAACAAGCTACAAAACCTGTAAATAGGTAAAGAGAAAGGATCTATACCTAATGCATCTATTGAAGCAAACATCCATAGAAAAAGGAGCTCAAAAGTGTGCCATAGAACCGTGGAGAAATCCAACTGTAGCCATCTGTCATCCTTACCAAGCCAAAGTGCAAAAGAAAGCTTGCATCTCAATAAACATAGCAAGCTCACGAAGGATGTAAATATGAAGGAATAATTAAGGTTGCAAGCTCATCTTTGAAGTTTTAGAAAGAAGGATTACATGCACAAGCTTTGAATGCTACTTGGAAAAAATTCTCTAATCTTATCAATGTTCATGAAGACCCAAGCGCTCACCTAAAATGGAGTTACATATGCTTGGAGGGAGTTAAGAATATTTGGAGGTTACCACCAACCTCATCATTGTCAAAGGTACGTTGAATACACCTACCTTGAAACACTTCGAGTGACACTTGTCACGAATCCCATCCTACTTAAGACACCTATCTTGAAGAACAAAGTAGAATGAAATAGAACATAGTACAAAGAAGCTATAACTAAGTCAAAATAAGCCAAGCATTGAATCTCGAGGCTAATTTAAGCCATTCAAAGGTGTAATAGAGGCATTTAAGACACTATCATAAAACCAAAAAACTAGTATTTTACATTTGGAAGAGCTCTATCATAAGCAGAGTACATATCAAGGAGCTTTTGGTGCCATTTGCAGAAGAGAAGAAGTGTCAGCCTAAGAGAAAACTAGTGTTGATCAAAGAGGGCTTTGACTGCCCATGAGTGCTATGCTCCACAGAGCTACTAATCAGCCACTACACACCATTGAAGGTAAAGGTTGATTTTTTTATTTGCTTGCTTTAAACCTAAGGTTTTTGGATTTATAAGGGTATATTACATCTACTGTTGCAATATATAGCATTGGTAATTTATTAAGCAGGCATATTTCAGAATAGTAAATATTTGTAAAATTTTACCAAGGAGAAATAAGGGTTATTATTGAAATTTAAATTACTTGCAAATATTATTTTCTAATCTTTCCAAATTTGGGAGTTATAAGGAATACAACATCAAATTTAGGAATTGGAAATTAGAAAACATTAAAATCAACCAAAAGGGGTATTTAAAGAGGTTTATTAAAATTTTCAAAGGTTGGAATTTTATAATAGTGTTATCTCAAAACACTTAAAGGAGGCAAAATAAATCCAACTTCAAATACTCTTCAAAAATTAAAATAGTGCTTAGTTCAATAGGAGTTATAAGGAGATAGAAAATTTGATTTTGGTGTTTACAAAATTTTACAAAATAAATCCAAAATTGAACTACAATTTATAAAAAGCACCATATTGATCATATATCCTATCCAAAATATCCTAGGGAGTCATAAGGCATTCTAAAAAAATCGGTAATATTAGCATCCATCAAAATTATCAGGTTCTAAATTCATTGGATAGATGTAAGCTTCCTAAAAAACCTAAAACTTATTAGGTTTGTGAACTCTCATCATTAAGGATACATAATCTAAGAGTTGATAAAGTGAATTCAATAGCATCCAATAAATTCTTCCTAGCCTAATCCCAACTACTCAAGGGCCCAAATTATTTTTCTTGGAAGAATAAAAAAAAAGCAGTCTTGGTATATTAAAAAATTTGGGATATTGTCCAAGGGAAAAAAAAGAAACCTACCAAAAGTGATATTGAGATTCTAAAATTTTAGTAAAATGATTCAAAATCCCTAATGATCATAACATTTGCTATCACTAATTAAATACAACCTTATATCATTTCACCAAAAACATATTTTGAAGCTTGGACAAGCTTAGAGAAAATATTCGAAGAAAATAATAAATCCATCATTCTTCATCTACAAACTCAACTACATTCCTTGAAAATGAGAAGTGGAAAAAGCATAGAACTATCTCTAAGGAAGGTAGCAGATATTAAGGGAAAATTTTTAACTCTTGGGCAAAAGCCTAAAGATGAACTTCTTACTCAAGTAACCATGAGAGCACTTCCAGAAAACTATAAGCATTTGGTCACATCTTCACAAATCAAAAGTAAAGATACTTCTTTTGATGACATAGTCAATATTCTTCAAGAATATGAGGTGGAACACATTGTGAAAGATTAGATGACTAACATTGCATTGACATCAAAAGATAATCCATAGGTAAATATTGCTTCATCAACAAAATGACAAAGAACATATGGTATTGTCAGATATGTAGAAAGAAAGATCATAGTACTAGTTATTGCAGGTACAATACCAAAAACCAAAATCAAAAAAATCATATAAACAATGGGAATCCATTTCAACCTTGACAATATCAAAGGAATTTTCGTCAACAACAATTTCAACAACCAACCAATTATCCTCAATTAGAGTATCAAAAGGGGAATAAGAAAGGACACCTATTTCAGAGGATAGAAGAAATTGAAGAATTGGATGAGCACTCAAAAAATATGAGGAGAAATATCTATCAGCAAATGTAATACATTATAGATACACTAACCATTTGCTTTAATAGGTTACAAAGAATCCAGAGGAAGAGTACAAATTTCAAGATGAAGAAGAAGATCCATATTGAAGATTAAAGTCTTCAATAACCAAATAATGTAATACATGAGGGTGTTAGATTTAGATTCTATTATATCATTTGGGTTATGTAAATGTACCTTCCTAGGTGTATACTTAGGATATTAGATTACTTTAGGGGGATGTTATCTAGTTACTTTATGCAATGTAATAAATGCACAAGTGTCAATGTGCAAGTTGTAAATGTGCAAGGTATCCCTTGTACAACTAGGTAGAGTGTTGGCCAAGTAATCTATCTTCAATTATAAAAGGGCCTCATTGTAAGATATTGACAAGACAGTAGGTAGTAGTAGTATTACTATGTAACTCCATTAGTTATGGAGTACAATGTAGTCATGTAGCATCTTGCATGGAGTGTCCATTTCCTCCATAGAAATATTGTATTCATTTCTATCATTTCTATTTATAGCATATTTCTTCAATCTCATGAATTTACTTTCTCTCATATTTTTGCATCTTGTGATTGCCATCTCCCTTTGTAATCTACCTCAAAAGCTAAAACTATATAACTAGCTAACATAACTAATTTAAATGATACTTAATAGACCAACCATTTTTAGATGCAATTATATATTTAATCAATCTCAATCATATACTCTAATCATTCGAAAGACTTAAATGAATAGTAATCTAACAACGATTCAAGCAACATAATTCACTTTAACAAAATAAACTAAACATCAAAGTGTAATAAAAATGAATTAAATAAAATATGTATTCATAAAAACCTATAATTACACAACAATGGAGGCCAAACAACTATCACTTCTCATTAATTGACAGCAAGATTACATAGCAAGCATCCATGCAAATACTACAAAGTTTATGCCCTTAATAGAGGTGTCATGACTTATTTATAAGTTGTATTTTAAAACTTACAATAGAAGATTTACAATTAGTTATAGGTTTGTTATGAAAAAACCTATTAGAGAAAGATCAAGATGCTAAGGTGACCAATTTATATTTCATTTTGTGTTTGAAATTGAATTTTTGTATAATTTGCTCCATTGATTTGCAATTGCCTACTACAAGTGGTCAAGCTGCTACAACTGATTTTTTAAAACTATCACTTTCAATCTTCTATGTCATTAATTGGAATAGTTGGAATTAACTATCATGGTTATAGGTGAATAACACAAGCTTATACTGATATGGGGGTGAACAGTATCATACCACTTTTTACTTTTCTTTCCCAATCAATATTATGCAATGTATAGATAGAAATATCAATAGCAGTAATCAAAGCAATGCACAAATCACTACACATAATAGAGACACCAATTTTACATGGTTCACCCAATGTGGGTTACTCCATAGAGAATATATTTTACTAAAATTTCCTCAATCAATCTCTTGTGAATCCTTTCCCTATTATAATGTTTATGGACCTTTGTCCAAAGGAGACACCAATCCTCTAATCAAGTATGTGGATCTCCATCCACAAGAGAACTCCTTTCTCCTCTTTCTCTAGCTGGTGATCTTATAGAATAATTGTTGCCCCCACTACACTGGCTAATGGATATCTATCCACTGAATACACCTATCCTCACTGCCCTGGCTAATGGATATCTATCCACTGGATATTGTAATCCTCTATACTCTATCATCTTCAAATATCTGTCTCAAATTTGTACTAAAAATAGTCCTTCAGTCTAGCATAAATCTGCTCAATCTTTGTCTCTAGTCTGGCACAAACCTATCCTTAAATTTGCACCAAAATCTATCCTCAAATCTACACTAAACATAGTCCTTCGATCTAGCATAAATATGTCCTCAATCTTTGTCCTCGGATCTGCACTAAACATAGTCCTTCGATCTAGCACAAATTTATCCTCAATCTATGTCCTCTGATTTGCACTAAACGCATTCCTTCAGTCTAGCACAAATATGTCCTCAATATTTATCCTCAAGCCTTAACACAAAGCTTGATCCAATCACAAATCAACACTGCTAGATCTGCCCCAAACCTTAACTCAATATTTGAACAAATCAATCAATCAATTTTGCTCATAATTCTTCTCAAAGACTTGTCTCAAATATGCCTTGTAAGCTTCCACAAAAGCTCACACTAATCTGTCCACAAGTCCTCTCTAGAACTTTTCCAATCTACTCTCAATAAGTCCTCACTAGAACTTGTCCAAATCTGCTCCCAATCTGTATTGTAAGCTTTCACAAAAGCCCACACAAATCTATCCACAAGTCTTCTCTAAGACTTAATTCAAATCTTCTCAATAAGTCCACACTAGAACTTGTCCAATCTCATGGAAACATAAAGAGAATTGTTAGATACTCAATATGCTTCACATTCATCACAATGCTCAATCACTTTCAATCACTCTTTTAGAAACATATAGAGAATTGTCAAAGACTCAATATGCTTCACACTTACAAAGCTCAATTACTTTCAATCACTCTCTTAGAAACATATAGAGAATTGTTAGAGACTCAATATGCTTCACATTCACCTCAATGCTCAATCACTTTCACTCACTCCTTTTAGAAACATATAGAGAATTGTTAGAGACTCGATATGATTTACACTTACAATGCTCAACTACTTTCAATCGCTCTTTTGGAATTTTGGAAACATATAGAGAATTATTAGAGACTCAATATGCTTCTCACTCACAAACTCTCAATCAATTTCAATCTTTCTTTTATTATAGAAACATATAGAGAATTGTTAGAGACTCAATATGTTTCACACTTATCAACACTCAACCTCTTTCTCAAATAAATTCATAATATAGAAAAATTTATTTCATAGAACTTGAACTATCACTTTACACATTTACTTGAATAGGTACAACAAAATCTACTCAACCAATCACTCAATGAAATAATCCTTGCTCACAAACCCTAGTCCAAGCATATGAACACTCACTCAAATGTTTCCAACAATGCTCATCAACCAATCTCACATAACAATGATACTCATGATCTTTGCAAACCCTAGTTCAAGTTCTTCACTCAATAATTCACTTCAACAACAATGCTTATAAAAAAATCTTCACATAAAAATGATACTCATGATATTTGCAAACCCTAGTTCAAGTTCTTCACTCAATCAATCACTTCAACAACAATGCTTATAAAACAAGGTTTTATCAACAACTCTCAATTTCAAAAAACCTTGAAGCATTAATTCAAAACACACTCAACAATGCTTACCAAACAATCCTTTTCACTCCAAATTTGTATTCACAACTTTCAACAATCACTCACTAGGAATAATATGCCCATACCTTTTATTTGATGTAGAAGTGACCTTGGAAAACCTGTCTCAATCACAATTTTCTCTTTTTCCAATCTCAATAGTTAGATGATAAAATATCACACTTTCTCACAAAATAATTCTCAATTACAAAAATAATCAAACTTAATTACACCTTATTTCTCCTTCTTAAAATAATATTCAACAACACAAATCTTCAATCAAAACACTTCTTCCAAAACTCTAAATCATCAAAAGAACCTCTTATCATTTTAATTTCATCATAACCCTTTTAAGAAATATATCTAAAAAATAATCCAAACTCTACTTATGACTCCCTACTTAATATTGCATTAATTAAATAAATCACTTTATAAAATAATGCAAGAAATCAATTTCCAATTTTCTAAGGTAAAACAAATTTACCCTAGCCAAAATAACCTTTCAATACTTAAGTTAATATCATAACCTAACTTCCACCTTATTCCTCCTAAGACCTTAGCAATATGCAAATATAATTTCTAACTTTCACCTTATTCCTCCTAAGACCTTAGCACATGCAAATTAAAATAATTTAAAAAACTTTATTACCCTTTTTCGCAATCCACAAGGCTCAAAATTGCACCACTCTCCCCACAGCGTCTTGGTCGCAGCTCCCATGTTGTGTGAGCCATGTGCTCCTTTGATGTCTTAAAGCACAATATGTGCTTTGACCTCCTCACGATCCTCAAGAGCCTTTGGCTCTTCCTTCGATGCGACATGTGCTACCACACTTGCAATTCAGAGGCACTTGATTAAATTTTTGTACGAGCTTCGAATATTTTGGATGCACACCTTTTAATAGAATACCAAAGTTTGGTTTGTCTAAGGTATAAATACCTTATGCCTTCTTTACCATGCACGTCGGCAGAGGATAATGTGTTGGGAGTCGGCACTAACATTTGCCTTGTTAATATTTTAATTTATAATTATTTAAATTCAATATAATTTAAATATTATAAATTTAATATTTTACATCCTCTTTGGGCTTTATTAAAAATTAAAGCCTCCTTAGTTTTTTAGAAAAACATTTTTAATTTTCCCACCTACGGTTTTAATAAACCTTTTATTTTGCCCAACCATGGTTTTAAATAAAAACCTTTTACATAATATTTAAAAATAAATATTATGAGGTTGATTTTACCATCAACCCTTTGCATTACTCCTTTTGATCTTTTGGCATCAATGACAATTTATCCTTGACATCAATGACAACTTTGACTCAAAATGTCCAACAGTAGGTTTGAAAAAGATATTTTATGAGCACTTATTTTGAAGTCAGGCTCATCACTTTGCTTGTAGAGCTTCTTGGAATAAAATTGGGGCTTGCAAATGATTTTATGATATCACTTCAAGATGAACTCTAGCTTTGTTCATTGATTAGTTTATGCATCACTTTAACATCATCCAACTTCAACTTTATTCATCCTAGTTTTGCGTGTTGGCTTTCCTTGTACAATCTTGGATCTTGGTTTGGAGATGCTGACATCATCATCAAAATACCCTTGACTTTATGCACTTTGGCTTTATGCATGTTGACCTTGAGCATTTTACCTTACATAATTTCATACTATTATTTCCCTTTGTTGATGGTACTTGCTTTAATTGTCTGGTTTTATTTATTTTTTAGTTCATACAATACTTTGACACTGTCTAGCTTCAACTTTGTTCACCTTGATTTTGTGTATCATGACTTTGTGCATCCACCCTTCTTGCGTAATGTCATGCTTTGGTTATGATATGTTGACATCATTGCCAAAAAGCACTTAAATTAATTCACCGTGGCTTTGACACTTCGACTTTGTGCATACCAATTTTTTCAGCATGCATATTTTTGGGCTTTCATGATGTCATGTTGATGTTATTACGAAAAGATGTTCGGTTTTATTCATCACAACTTTGTGTAGCCTCTCAAGTTTTTAAAACATGTAGCCAAAAAGACCTTCACTCCTTCTATTACAAATGAGGTCATGAATTTGGTCTACAAGTAGGTTTATAAACTGATGCCACCAATGTATAGGGTCTCCATTACAACCTTTTCAGAAGGGAAGCCACTAGTACTAATAAGACCTCCTCCCTCTTGAATATAGCAAAAAAAAATTCATGGCCACAATTCAACGTTGCAACCCTACTTCATAAAAGTACTTTGTTAGCCATACATCCATAGCACATGATGATACATAAAGGCCCTAACATCATATAGAAAGCCAAGCACTGTATAGAGGAGGGGTTTGATTTAAACCTATGCCCTCCTTTTTTTATACACAACATGAATTTTCATGCCATTCCAATATATAAACATGTTAGAATTATTGAGTTGATTGAGTTGTCATTGATGTCAAAGGTCGACTTGGTAAATAGCAAACAGTGGACAAGTAAAGCAAGGCAAATATATTTCAAGTGAAGCAAGGCAAATATATTTCAAATGAAGCATTATAATATTTAAATATTAAATTTAAATATTATAAAGTGAAGGTTATCATAAAGTAAAGGTTTAAATTTATAATATTTAAATATCAAGATTTTAAATATTATAAAGGTGAAGTTTCAATGAGCCGACCATCTAGGGCACCAATAATCAAATTGAAAGATTTGATATAAATATATGAAAAGTTTATGACTTTCATAAGAAGATTGGGTGATACATTTTGAGGCGTGGTGCGATCGAGAGGTTGAAGAGCTTGCACGTAGATAGAGTGTACTTGGAACCAACGATCGGGAGGATTGAAGAGCTTGCATACAAGATGAAGTGTACTTGGAACCAGCGATCGGGAGGTTGAAGAGCTTGTGCACGATAAAGTGTACTTGGAACCAATGATTGGGAGATTGAAGAGCTTGCACATAGTGATGATAGATTAAGAGGTGATGTCTTCCATCTTGGTAGAAGTGGTGGCTCCCAATTTTTGTAGTGGTAGTGGTTGCTCGAAGGTCTTCAATAAATATGTGATTCCAATGCATTGTAAGCAAGTGAAATGGTACAAGCAAAAGAAAGTTCATTGTGGATAGTGTAGGAGAAATCATTTTTGATAAGCATCAAAAATGGCGGTAGCAAAAGAAAGTTTATTGTGGATAGTATAATCATTTTTTATAAGCATCAGTAAAGGCAGACGTTGAGAATCTACCATCCAAGTGAAGCCATCACAGAAGGTTTTGGTTAAGCCAAATATTTTCCAGAGACTTCGAACACATGACTCATCAAATATTACCAGCAAATGCAATAACAGGCAAGCAATAATTTTTGCTATTTTAATTTTTCTAAGGTTAGCGACATCATATATCCTTTTGGTAGAAGGTTTAGATTTGTGTTTGTTTTGGGGATTTAAATCCCACATCTACCCTACAAAGGGTGTGGAGGGATATAAATGAGCATTCACACAATAGATTAATCGTGAGCACCTCACGGTGCCCATGATGCCTAGTTGAAGGGCACTAACTTTACGCACCATACACAGACACACCCAGTTGGAGGGAGCTAACATCTCGCACACCACATGGCAGAATCTGAGTGACTTACTGCTGTGACCATTGATTGGAAGTCATTCTATGCAGTTAGGGTGATCTATTGTGAATTCATTGTTGACCGCACACACAAGGAATTTTGTTGAGATAGATTTGAAGGGCATAAACAAAAGAAATATCATCATTGTGTTGAGGCAGATCTGGAGGTATGGAGAATTAATTCCTTTTTCAAGATGGTTTAAATTATTTGAGAAAAATATTTTTGTTTTATAAAGTGGGAGGTATAAGGAATTATTAGATAAATAATATTGAAATGAGTTAGAAAAGAGTTTGTTGTTTTGAAGTACACATGGGAATAAGTAAAAGAGTATAGTCTCACACAAATAGAAGGATTGTTTTTAAAACAAGTCAAGGCTTCAAAGAATAGAGTAAGCGGATTAAGTGCACATATTCACCCAAGCATTCAATTGACAAGGAAGGACAATTCAGCCATTTCAAGAAGAAGAAAAGGTGCACATGATAGTGGAAGAAGAGCAAGGTATTAGCATCTCCAAGTCAACACACAAGTAAGTTATCCAATGCTAGACTTGAGCTACCTTTAAAATGTAATAAATGTGAGATATGTGGAAGCGACAGACTTAATGAATGTGAAGAATATATTGGCCATTTGAAGCTTACTACATTAGTGCATATCATCCTCTATATGTTCATGAAGTTAAAAGAATTTTGGGTAGAATATGTTTGTATTGCTTTTAGTTGAAGAAAGCAAACTCAAGAAAAGGTGAAGAACTTGATACCATTATCAAGCAATTTTTGGAGCAGATTTGAGAAGTATTTATGAGAAAGTCTTAGAGAAGATTTGAGTAGTATTTGTGAGTAGATTTTGGAGCAGATTTAAGCAATGTTTATGACCAAATTTTTGAACAAATTTAAGCAGTGTTTATGAGAAGATTTTGGAGTATATTTGAGCAATGTTTATGAGTAATATTTGAGGATAAACCTTATCAAGGAGATTGGTGTCTCCTGTGGATTGGTGTCCATGAACCTAAGCAAGGGGATTGGTGTCTCCTATGAATTGGTGTCCATGAACCTGAGCAAGGGGATTGGTGTCTCCTGTGGATTGGTGTCCACAAACCTAAGCAAGGGGATTGATGTCTCCTATGGATTGGTGTCCATGAACCTGAGCAAGGGGATTGGTGTCTCCTATGGATTGGTGTCCATAAACTTGAGCAAGGGGATTGGTGTCTCTTGTGGATTGGTGTCCATGAACTTGAGAAAGGGGATTGGTGTCTCCTATGGATTGGTGTCCATGAACTTGAGCAAGGGTATTTGTGTCTCATGTGGATTGGTGTCCATAAAATTGATATAGGGGATTGGTGTCTCCTATGGATTGGTGTCCATGAACTTGTATAGGGGATTGGTGTCTCATGTGGGTTGGTGCCCATGAAATTTATTGAAGAAAAATATAAGCAATATTTTGCCATGGTTTTCTCCTGAGAGGGTGTTTCCATGTAAAATATTTGTCTCTTATGTGTATGGTGATTTGTGCATTGTTTCATTATTGCATTGATATTATTTGAGGTTATTGCTTTGGAAAGAAAAGAGAAAAGTTTTATCTTATACTGTTCACCCCCCTCTTAGTATAAGCTTGTGTTCTTCAATTGGTATCAGAGCAGGTTCCTTTGTGAAAGCCTAACAACTTGAAGGAAGATCTTACAAGAACATACATGGCTAGCCAAGAAGGTTTTTCATCAAATAGGGAAGCACCATTGTTTGATGGAACTAACTATGTTTTCTAGAGTGTGAGGATGTGGACTTATTTGATGGCACATGGCTATGATATATGGCAATCCATTGAGGATGGGTTCACACCACCTACAACTCCTCCCACGGATAGATATGGCAAGAAACCATTTGAAAATAATGTCAGGGCAATGAATGCAATATTAAGTGGGTTATGTAAATCAAAGTTTGTAAAAGTCATGCAATGCACCTCAACAAAAGAGATATGGGACAAGTTACAAAGAACATATGAAGGAGATGACAAGGTTAAAATGGCAAAAATTCAAACCCATAGGAGGAAGTTTGAAGACTTAAAGATGAAATATGAGGAAGATATTGCCAAGTATCTACTCCGAGTTGATGAGGTTGTCAACACCATTCGTGGACTTGGAGAAAATATTGAAGACTCTAAGATTGTTCAGAAAATCTTAAGGTCACTTCCCATGAGGTTTGATGCAAAGGTTTCAACAATAGAAGAGATGAAGGATCTTAAAACCTTAAGCATGGATGAGCTACATGGAATTCTCACAACCTATGAGATGAGGACTAAAAAAGATCAAACATCCAAATGGGAAGCAACATTTAAAGCTTCAAAGAAGATAAAGAATAAGGAACCAGAATCAAGTGAAGAATCAAGCAGTGGAGAAGAAGCTAACTTTATGCGAAGGAATAAGAAGGGTCCAAGAAAACACAAAGGTATGCATTTTATGAAATGTTTTAATTGTGGTAACCTTGGTCACTATGCATCTAATTGCCCACAAGCTAGAAGTAGTAGCAGTGAAGAAGAAAAGGAATATAAGAAAAAGAAAGAAAGAAAATTTTATCATGAAAAGAAAAACAAACATGGTCAAAGCAAGCATGAGAAGAAAATATTTCAAAGACACAAGAAGAGTTTTTATGTTGAAGAAGCAAGCAATTCCTCCAATAGCAATGATGAAAGCCTCTTCGATAGTGAAAGAGAAGAAATCCTATTCTTGGCCATAGAAGAGAAAGAAGATGCTCCTATTTTCAAAGACCAAGAAGAAGAGAAAGATTCAGAAAATGAAGAAGAAGCCATGGTTGACATAGAAGAGGAACTTGTTGTTGCTCTTGAAGAGTTGAAGAGGGTTAGAAAGAAGAACTCAAGATTGAAGGCTCAAGTACAAGAGGATGAGAAGACAAAGGCCAAGTTGTCACAAGAACTCATTGACCTAAAAGTTAAAGTTGAAGAGGCAAAGCGAATTGAAGAAGGTATGGTTGAGAAGTTAAAGGCAAAAGAGTTGGAATGTGAAAAATTGGAACATGAGGTTGTCTCTCTGAGGAAGGAAGTGGAAGATTCTAATGATAAGCTACACAGGTTTGGGAAAAGTACAAAAATTATTGGTGATATTATCAAAACACAGAGATCTTCAACTATAAAGACTAGACTTGGTTTTGAAGAAGGTCAAAGAAAACAAAAGGGGGAGTCAAGCTCAAAAGGAAAAGAGGCATCAAAGAAAATAATTAGAGAAGAGCCTAAGACCTATGTTGATGTATTGAGAAGTGGAAGCATCAAGGAGGAAGAAAACAAAGCATCATCAAGGAATGAAGTCCATCATAGAAACAACAATGAGAGAACCATGTGGTAATATCCTCCAAGGCAATCAGACAGGTTTCAATATTTCTTCCATGGTTATTGCTTTTCATGTCACAAACTTGGTCATAAAGCTATAAATTGTAGGGTCTATGCTAAGAATAATTTTGGCTTCACCAAGAGGAATTTCAATTCATTTGCACCTCTCATGGACTACAACATCATATGCTACAAATGTAATAATTTTGGGCATACAACTAGATGGTGCAGAATAGTGTTCCCTGAACTTCCAAAGTCAAGCAAAAAAGAGGATGGTCAAAATGTTCAAAAGGGTATGTCCTCCAAATTTTGGAGAAAGAAAATAGAACAAGAAGAGGAGCGTAGTAATTTGGGAGTTTTACTCCCATCTCATCATTGATTGTCTCAGTAAGAGTAGGGAGTAAGGGGGTGTTGTCAAGTGTCTTATCTTACAACCCCGAGGAGCCTTTTCCATTGATGTCAAAGGGGGAGAATTTTAGTAAGGGGAGCAACTTGTGATCCTATTTCAGTAAAGGATAGTTTCTTTGCAGGGTTGCCATCAATGACAAAGGGGGAGATTGTTAGAATTATTGAGTTGATTGAGTTGTCATTGATGTCAAAGGCCGACTTGGTAAATAGCAAACAGTGGACAAGTAAAGCAAGGCAAATATATTTCAAGTGAAGCAAGGCAAATATATTTCAAATGAAGCATTATAATATTTAAATATTATAAAGTGAAGGTTATCATAAAGTAAAGGTTTAAATTTATAATATTTAAATATCAAGATTTTAAATATTATAAAGGTGAAGTTTCAATGAGCCGACCATCTAGGGTGCCAATAATCAAATTGAAAGATTTGATATAAATATATGAAAAGTTTATGACTTTCATAAGAATATTGGGTGATACATTTTGAGGTGTGGTGCGATCGGGAGGTTGAAGAGCTTGCATGCAGAGAGAGTGTACTTGGAACCAATGATCGGGAGGATTGAAGAGCTTGCACATGGTGAAGTGTACTTGGAACCAACGATCGAGAGGTTGAAGAGCTTGTGCATAATGAAGTGTACTTGGAACCAGTGATTGGGATATTGAAGAGCTTGTGCACGACAATGATAGATTAAGAGGTGGTGTCTTCCATCTTGGTAGAAGTAGTGGCTCCCAGTTTTTGTAGTGGTAGTGGTTGCTCGAAGGTCTTCAATAAATATGTGATTCCAATGCATTGTAAGCAAGTGAAATGGTGGCAACAAAAGAAAGTTCATTGTGGATAGCATAGGAGAAATCATTTTTGATAAGCATCAAAAATGATGGTAGCAAAAGAAAGTTCATTGTGGATAGCGTAATCATTTTTTATAAGCATCAGTAAAGGCAGACATTGAGAATCTACCATCCAGGTGAAGCCATCACAGAAGGTTTTGGTTAAGCCAAACATTTTCTAGAGACTTCGAACACACGACTCATCAAAGATTACCAGTGAATGCAATAACAGGCAAGCAATAATTTTTGCTATTTTAATTTTGCTAAGGTTAGCGACGTCATATATCCTTTTGGTAGAAGGTTTAGATTTGTGTTTGTTTTGGGGATTTAAATCCCACATCTACCCTACAAAGGGCATGGAGGGATATAAATGAGCATTCGCACAATAGATTAATCGTGAGCACCTCACGGTGCCCATGATGCCTAGTTGGAGGGTGTTGGCGCTTTGCATGCCATACACAAACACGTCCAGTTGGAGGGTGCTGACATCTCGCACACCACATGGCAGAATCTGAGTGACTTGCTACTGTGACCATTGATTGGAAGTCATTCTGCATAGTTAGGGTGATCTATTGTGAATTCGTTATTGACTACACATGTAGGGAATTTTGTTGAGATAGATTTGAAGGGTATAAACAAAAGAAATATCATCATTGTGTTGAGGTAGATATGGAGGTATGGAGAATTAATTCCTTTTTCAAGATGGTTTAAATTATTTGAGGAAAATATTTTTGTTTTATAAAGTGGGAGGTATAAGGAATTATTAGATAAATAATATTGAAATGAGTTAGAAAAGAGTTTACTGTTTTGAAGTACACGTGGGAATAAGTAAAAGAGTATAGTCTCACACAAATAGAAGGATTTTTTTAAAACAAGTCAAGGCTTCAAAGAATAGAGTAAGCGGATTAAGTGCACATATTCACCCAAGCATTCAATTGACAAGGAAGGACAATTCAACCATTTCAAGAAGAAGAAAAGGTGCACATGATAGTGGAAGAAGAGCAAGGTATTAGCATCTCCAAGTCAACACACAAGTAAGTTATCCAATGCTAGACTTGAGCTACCTTTAAAATGTAATAAATGTGAGATATGTGGAAGCGATAGACTTAATGAATGTGAAGAACATATTGGCCATTTGAAGCTTACTACATTAGTGCATATCATCCTCTATATGTTCTTGAAGTTAAAATAATTTTGGGTAGAATATGTATGTATTGCTTTTAGTTGAAGAAAGCAAACTCAAGAAAAGGTAAAGAACTTGATGCCATTATCAAGCAAGTTTTGGAGTAGATTTGAGCAGTATTTGTGAGTAGGTCCTAGAGCAGATTTGAGTAGTATTTATGAGCAGGTTTTGGAGCATATTTGAGTAGTGTTTCTAAGAAAATTTTGGAGAAGATTTGAGCAATGTTTGTGAGCAGATTTTAGAGCATATTTGAGCAGTATTTGTGAGCAATATTTGAGGATAAACCTGAGCAAGGGGATTGGTTTCTCCTATGGATTGGTGTCCATGAAACTGAGCAAAGGGGATTGGTGTCTCTTGTGGATTGGTGTCTCCTATGGATTGGTGTCCATGAACCTGAGCAAGGGGATTGGTGTCTCCTATGGATTGGTGTCCATGAACCTGAGCAAGGGGATTGGTGTCTCCTATGGATTGGTGTCCACAAACCTGAGAAAGGGGATTGGTGTCTCCTGTGGATTGGTGTCCATGAACTTGAGAAAGGGGATTGGTGTCTCCTGTGGATTGGTGTCCATGAACTTGAGCAAGGGGATTTGTGTCTCCTGTGGATTGGTGTATCTGTGGATTGGTGTCCATAAAATTGTATAGGGGATTGGTGTCTCCTGTGGATTGGTGTCCATGAACTTGTATAGGAGATTGGTGTCTCCTGTGGGTTGGTGCCCACAAAATTTATTGAAGAAAAATATAAGCAATATTTTGCCATGGTTTTCTCCCGAGAGGGTGTTTCCACGTAAAATCTTTGTCTCTTATGTGTATGGTGATTTGTGCATTGTTTCATTATTGCATTGATATTATTTGAGGTTATTGCTTTGGAAAGAAAAGAGAAAATTTTTATCTTATATTGTTCACCCCCCTCTCAGTATAAGCTTGTGTTCTTCAAAACATGTGTGATTACCTTTAAAATATCAATCCTTTAGTTCCAAACCAATAGAAAACAATATGTCATCATTATTTATTTAAAAAATACCCATGAAGTGATTTGAACTTAGGCTTATCACAACAAAATCTTTTAACTCCCTACCCATAGTTGTAGTGGTTTCCTTATGGGATATGTAGGGGTGCATCCCTTATTCATAAATAAGGATGATATGCACTTCAAATAACTTGGATGCCAAGATAAAGCATAAAGGTAGGAAATAATTTTCTTAAATTTAAAATTTGGCAGGAAATTTCCAATCCCATGGCAACATGTAGATCAACACCTCAAAGGGATTTAGGAAAAAAAAAGGTATTTTTTTAAATTCTCTTGAATAGAATAAATTGAAGATAAAATCTTGATGAAGAATATTATATAAAATCATCCTAAGATTTAGAAGAAGAATAAGAGGTTCTGAATAGCACTTCTACATGACCAAGTGAGGTAGCTCCACACTCGTTCTAATGCATGCTAGAATTCATAGTATTTTTGATAAGCGAATAAAAGCAATCCATCCACTCAAATATTTTACAGATGTAAAAAAGAAGAATAAAAAAGAGATATATGGTGGGCATCTATAAACACCATAAATAATTACTATACCCATAGATAATATCACACAACACTGATAAGAAAATGAAGAATGGGAGGGGTGTTGATATCAATAACAAAACCCCAATTAAATATAATGTTTAATTGAATTCAACATAACAATAGGTATATAGATCAAGTAGTATTAGCTCGATCGGTTAGATTCCTCAATATTTAAAGAGGAGGTCAAGGTTCAAATCTTTCCAAGCAATACATGGATAATATCCAAGATTTTTTGTAATATTACTATGTGGTGATGATGTAATATAGGTGGGGCATGTTTCAATACCATATAACCAATTGAAAAAAAATACAATTGAATTTATTCAAAATAAATAATGTATTTATAAAAACAATAGGTATTTAGGCTAATTATAATTCATAGAGAGGATTTAACCTTAACGAGATTGACTATGGCTTATAGGGCTTACATAATAAAATATTATAAATAATTACTACTTTGTACAACAAAATTCCCTTAAGTCTATCCAGTACATCAGACATTGTCAGACTTAGCCATAAATCGGATTATAATTTCAACAAATACTCTAAAATCTAGTATATTGTTTATTAACACTACCTTGGATTTACAACAACTTATTGTGGAGATTTTAGGGTCTAAATTTGGAAAATTACCATCAATATATATATTGTGTGTGTGTGTGTGTGTGTGTGTGTGTGTGTGTGTGTGTGTGTGTGTGTGTGTGTCTAGGTTTTTCCTTTTTTGATAAAGGAAGAAAAATATTTGGGAATCATTTTTGGATATAGTGAAGTCTTGCTTGATAGGTTTGAAAGGTAAGTTCTTAACCATGGCTACAAATCATATGTGTGTGTGTGTGTGTGTGTGTGTGTGTGTGTGTGTGTGTGTGTGTGTGTGTGTGTGTGTGTGTGTGTGTGTGTGTGTGTGTGTGTGTGTTTCAAGATTATAACATCCAAATTCAAGGATATTTTAATTAGAAAGGATATGAGAATAAATTTAGGTTTCCTCTTGGTAAGTTGAATATGGTTTATAAAGTAAATAATATTGAAGAGGCAAGCTCATAAAATTATAAACTTATGAATTTGATATTAGCTTTAAAACTTGGTTGGAGATTATTCAAATATTAGGAAAAGGATTGAGCACAAATATTAGTTTACAAATATATAGTTTATTTTGATACTCAAATTGCTTATAAAACAAATTCTATCTATGGGCTCAACAACATGGGACTTAATATCATGGAGTTTTTAATTAATCAACACATATATTAGGTGGTCAATCAATTAGGGTTATTCTATATTTATTTTTTCAAATGCTAGTTAAAGCCTTATCCTCTTACTTCTAATCCAAAATGAAAATCACTAGCTCAATCATATTTAGCTTGTATAGGTCCAATTGCATTAATGTCAACAACAATTCTAGATCATGGTGTAGCCAAAATATTTGAACACAAACAAATTACATGAAACAAAAGAAAGAGAATATTACCAAAAATTTATTTTTTATTAATGATGATACAGGGGCCAAGGTGGCCCTGCAAGAGGTTTTTCGCTTAAAAAAAAATTATGATACAGGGGAGCCTGAATAACCTGATTTTACCATGATTTTTGAATTGCTCCAAATGTGTTGGAGGAAATATTACAATGCTATTGATCTCTCTTCTGAATACAATGATTTGATAGGAAATAGGAGGTCTTCCAAATCTTCAACAATATTGTGTGTTCTTCACTTCTCAGCTACAACTTCAAAAAGGTGAGTGGGCTTCTGAATATCCAGTAAGGGGACCACTCCAGCTTTAGAAGCTTTCCAAAAACCAATTTCCTACACACATGAAAAGGTAAACGGGGGTTAGTAGCACCTATTGATCAAGATATAAAACACTGCTATAAACCCTAGCTACAGAGACATGGAATATGATACAAAAGAAATAAAACTTAAAAATGCCTTGTTGAAATCAAACTTACTGATAGTGTTTACCATGTTTTTTTGGTTTTGAGAAACTGTGGATGTGTGGTGTGGGTTGGTAAACCACATATGGGTGGTGAGAAAACTGCACAAGGGTGGTTTCAAATATATAACCATGGATAGAAGGTTTTGACTGAATGACAAAAGGCTCCAAAATGGAGCTCTAGGGCTTCAGATCTCTTTATCTCCTTCAGATACATGCACGATTTTGGTGCTATTTTGGTAGCCTGACAGTATGTGTACTCAACCTCATTTTTTTGGTGGGATAAAGGTGCCTTTATAGGCTCCTTAGATTTTTGGAGGTAAATGGCAGGTGGCAAGCGAGGATTACCAAGTGACAATCTAGGGTTGCCAAATGGAGGGGGCAGTTAGAGTGAGTCACCCAAGCCGTCTCACTTAATTGGGGTGATGTGGTTGCAAGTGGAGTGAGGTGTAAGGGTTGTCCCATGTGAAGGGACAAAAGGGACATGAGTGTGTGAGATGTGGCAAGGTGGGGTAGTGAGGTGGCTAGGACACATGTCTAGTGACTAGGCAGGGTATCCTAGGCTGATTTTCTAGATTTAATAAATCTAGAAAATAGATTAATGTGTAGGATTTTATATGCCTAAGTTTATACTTAGGCATATAACTTTATTATGTAGGATTTGTGATGTGGGATGCAAAATGAGGTTTTGTGGATGCCTAGATTTTGGTGTTTACAAATGCTCCTTTTTGTACCATGTTGTGCGAAACACAATGCGATGCAAAAATCAATGACACCTGTATTTATTGGATGAATGGACTCAAATATTCTCGAAACACAAGAATGAATGATTTTTGAAAAAAAATTGAAAATTTTGATTTTTTTGCTTACCCCCTCAATTGGTGAATGGGTAAAGGATGAAACCCATGAGCCAATTGACCAAATGTAGATGATGAAAGGAGGTGTATGATTGAATAATGTGAGTTGTGTATGCAAATGTGTGACATTTTGATCAACTTGATGCCCCAATTTTGGGATTGTTTGTGTTTTTGTGAATTTACCTTTGATTTTGATGATGCACAAAATGTTGTGGTAAAACCACCAACCACATTTGTGAGTTTAGGGATCACACTACTATTAGTTGCTCCTATGTGTCAAAACCAACATACTACAAATTTGATACTCGAGTGATTGTGGTTGTACCAAATTTGATTTGTGTCGACAATTTTGGGTATGTTGCCTAGCTTCATGTTTGTGAGTTGTCATTGATGTCAAAAGGAGTTTGTGTTGATGTCAAAAGGAATTTATGCTGATGTCAAAAAGAGTTTTGTGCCAAAAAGATCTTAGAAGTTACATGATGTTTGTTTAAGGGTTTTATTAAAACCATGGTGACAAGGTTAAAGGTTTTTCTTAAAACCATCTGGACTCATTAAGAGTTTTTATTAAAACCATCTTGGCTTAATGAAAAGGTTTTTGCTCCTTGAAAAAACCTTAAAAGTCCATTTTTATTATTAATAAATAAATTAAGTCAAACCTTTGAAAAGGTTTTAAGTTAAGTTTATTATTAATAAAATAATAATTATTAATTTAATAATTATTATTGAAAGGGTCTCTAAACCCTTAGCGGTGCTCATGTAAAATACTTACCTCGTCGATTTCAACTTGCATGGGATGAAAAATGCAACATTTGAAAGGAGCACTGACATCAATTTGTGTGGGATGAAAGACTATTAAAGGGCATTATTTCTTAAGGTTTTAATCACCTTCGATTTGTGCGATTACCTTCAAATTCGTATTGCTCTGTGACCTTCAATTTCGGATTGCGCTATGATTTTCGAGTCTCATTTTGCTATGTGTTAATTTCTGATTTCATGCACCAGTGAGGAAGACAAATCTGGTCTGTGTTAAATTTTGATTTTGTGTGCAGTGAGGAAGACAAATCTAGTCTATGTTAAATTCGGATTTGTGCGCCTATGAGGAAGGAAATTTTGGTTGTCTTTTGCGAGAAAAGAGAAGGTAAAACGACGAGTAGCGCTTGAGAGTTTCGTTGGGCACTTGTGCTCCAATGGCAGAGGTAGTGGAGCGAAGGTGATTGCTAAGTAGAGGTGTCGAGTTAAATTCATGATAGGCGTGTTTCAGTTTTTATTGGTCGTAATTATTGTGCACATGGTACGGCGGTTGCTTTGGACCACGAGTTTGGAGGAGGAAGCACTTTGGCACTTATGTTGGTGTCTCCACACTTCTCCTAAGGTTGGAGAATTTATTTTTGGCCAAGGTAGATCTTTTTTTGATAATGTGGAATATTTGATTTGACTTGGCAATTATTGTTGGTAATTGGATTGAGGTATAAGGTCAAATAGAAATATTGCTTTGACATTGTTATTACTGATGCTTAATTTTTATGTGGCAAAAGCATTTAGAAGTAAATGTATTTTAGGAGTTATAAGGGTTTAAGGAATAATTGTGCTTAATGTCATATTGGGGTTAGAAATCCTTTGGAGTTATTAAGTGGATATTCTCTTGTAATTATTTTTGAGGTTGAATTTATTTTGTGATATATTAAGTAGGAGTTATAAGGTGTAAAGGAATATTGTTGATAAGTATATTTGTGAGTTTTGATTATTGATCAGTTGGAGTGATAAGGTGTTATTAGGACTCTTATCCTTGTACATTATTCCATTGTTGCTAACTCTAATTTGTGGTAAATTTAGAGTTAGTGTTGTGACAGATTTTGAGTTCTTCTTCTTCATCAAAGTAAAGGTATGGGCACATTCTTCCATGGTTATTATTGATTGATAGTTTTCTAAAAATAATTTTGGAGTGAAAAGGATTAAATTAAGTTTCCTTATTTGGATTGGATCTTATTTTCTAAAAGTGGAAGTATTGATTATGCATTATGAGATCATTATGAGTTTATGAGTTATTGCATATTTTTGGTTTATGAGAGTGGAAGCATTTGAAGTTTGCTTTAGGGTTTTTGAGTGAGAATCTTATGTCATTGCTATAAGTTGTTGAAACCCTAATTGAGTTGTTTGGTTGTTGAGAGTTTGGTTTTGATATTGCTTCCATTGAGATTTATTTGATCAAGTTATGTTTTACTTGATACATGAGTTGGGCTTGCTCCTTTGAGATTTGATTTTATCAAGTTGTACTTTGCTTGATAAACTTGGTTGTGTGGTTAAGTTGAGCATTCCGATTTGAGAGAAGTTGGAAATATCTTGAACCCCTTTTTGATGCTTAGAGAGAGATTGCTTTGAGATCTTGAAAACTAGCTTGGCTAGAGTTTGATAGAAATTTATGGTTCTATGTTGGAGGAGTTGATTCCTTGATATTGCATTATTAAAAATTATTGGTTCATGGTTCAAGATCTTGTGAAAGTATACTACTTCTATCTTTATTATTATTTGAGAAAGAGTTTGTTTTTGAGTTGAAGGACAAAACATATTGAGTCTCTAACAATTCTCTTTATGCTCCTATGAGATTGATTTGAGTTGAGATTGAAAGTTGAAGGATAGAACATATTGAGTCTCTAACAATTCTCTTTATGCTTCTATAAGATTGATTTGAGTTGAGATTGAAATTTGAAGGATAGAACATATTGAGTCTCAAAAAATTCTCTTTATGCTTCTATGATATTTATTTGATATGATTGGATGAAACACATTGGGTCTCTAAAAATTCTCTTTGTGTGTTCACATTAGGTAAGTTTCTTGGTAAAATTTGCATGAGCTGATTTGGGCAAGTTCTTGGTGAGCTTGTTAGGACAGATTTGGACAGGTTCCTATGGAGAACTTGTGGACTAATTTGGATAGGTTATTGTGGAGAACTTGTGGACTAATTTAGATAGGTTCTTGTCAAGAACTTGTAGACTGATTTAGATAGGTTCTTGTGGAGAACTTGTGGACTAATTTGGACAGGTTCTTGTTGAAGAACTTATGGACTAATTTTGTGAATTCTTGGTGAAGACTTGTGAGTAGTTGTGATTGATTTATTCAAGCTTTTGGCTTAAGCTTGGGACATATCTGACAAATATTTGAGAGCATATTTGTGCTGGACCAGAGGACTGAGTTTAGTGCAGATTTCTGACAGAGTTTGAGAGGACTTGTGTTGGATCGACTGATTGTGTTTAGTACAGGTGTTGATGAGCAGTTGTGGAGGTGATCAGTGAGGATAGAAGTCTTTAGAGCCAGAGCAAGGAGGACAGGACATCTTCTATGGAAAGGAGTTCCACCTGCTAGTGACAGAAGAGGCAATGATCTTTTGAAGTATCATTTCCATATATTTGGGGGATAGAACATCTCCTTTGGGCAGAAGGCTCATAAATACTTCTTTAGGAGATAGGACATCTCCTTTGGGAAGGAGGCTCATAAATATTTTATTAGGGGAAGGATTCTCCTTTGGACAGGAATTCCATAAATATTGTAATTGGGAAGGATTACCAAAGGATTTGATTAAGAAAATTTAGTGAAATATTTTCTCTATGGAGCGTCGATGTCAATTTGCATGGGATGAAAGACTATTAAAGGGCATTATTTCCTAAGGTTTTAAGCACCTTCGATTTGCGCGATTACCTTCAAATTCGTATTGCTCTGTGACCTCTAATTTTAGATTACGCTATGATTTTTGAGTCTCATTTGCTCTCTGTTAATTTTTTATTTTATGCACCAGGGAGGAAGACAAATCTGGTCTGTGTTAAATTCTGATTTCGTGCGCAGTGAGGAAGACAAATCTGGTCTGTGTTAAATTCAGATTTTGTGCACCTGTGAGGAAGGAAATTTTGGTTGTCTTTTGTGAGCAAAGGGAAGGTAAAATAATGAGTAGCACTTGAGATTTTTGTTGGGCACTTATGCTCCAATGACAAAGATAGTGGAGTGAAGGCGCTCGCTAAGCAGAGGTACCGAGTTCAATTCATGAGCGTGTTTCAATTTTTTCTTGGTCACGGTTATTGTGCACATGGTATGGCAATTGGTTTGCACCATGAGTTTGGAGGAGGATGCACTTTGGTGCTTATGTTGGTGTCTCCACACTTCTCCTAAGGTTGGAGAATTGATTTTTGGCCAAGGTAGATCTTTTGTTGATAATGTGGAATATTTGATTTGACATGGCAATTATTGTTGGTAATTGGATTGAGGTATAAGGTCAAATAGAAATATTGCTTTAACATTGTTATTATTGATGCCTAACATTTATGTGGTAAATGCATTTAGAAGTAAATGTATTTTAGGAGTTATAAGGGTTTAAGGAATAATTGTTCTTAATGTCATATTGGGGTTAGAAAGCCTTTGGAGTTATTGAGTGGATATTCTCTTGTAATTATTTTTAAGATTGAATTTATTTTGTGATATATTAATTAGGAGTTATAAGGTGTAAAGGAATATTGTTGATATGTATATTTGTGAGTTTTTATTATTTATGAGTTGGAGTGATAAGGTGTTATTAGGACTCTTATAATTGTGCATTATTCCATTGTTGCTAACTCTAATTTTTGGCAAATTGAGAGTTAGTGTTGTGACAGATTTTGAGTTCTCCTTCTTCATCAAAGTAAAGGTATGGGCACATTCTTCCATGGTTATTATTGATTGATGGTTTTTTGAAAATAAGTTTGGAGTGAAAAGGATTAAATTAAGTTTCCTTATTTGGAATGGATCTTATTTTCTGAAAGTGGAAGTATTGATTATGCATTATGAGATCATGATGATTTTATGAGTTATTGCATAATTCTGATTTATGAGAGTGGAAGCATTTGAAGTTTTCTTTAGGGTTTTTGAGTGAGAAGCTTATGCCATTGCTATAAGTTGTTGAAACCCTAATTGATTTGTTTGGTTGTTGAGAGTTTGGTTTTGAGATTTCTTCCATTGAGATTGAGTTGATCAAGTTATGCTTTACTTGATATATGAGTTGGGCTTGCTCCTTTGAAAATTGATTTTATCAAGTTGTACTTTGCTTGATAAACTTGGTTGTGTGGTTAAGTTGAGCATTCCCATTTGAGAGAAGTTGGAAATATCTTGAACCCCTTTTTGATGCTTAGAGAGAGATTGCTTTGAGTTCTTGAAAAATAACTTGGCTAGGGTTTGATAGCAATTTATGGTTCTATGTTGGAGGATTTGATTCCTTGATATTGCATTATTGACAATTGTTGGGTCATGGTTCAAGATCTTATGAAAGTATACTACTTCTATCTTTATTCTGATTTGAGAAAGAGTTTGTTTTTGAGTTGAAGGACAGAACATATTGAGTCTCTAACAATTCTCTTTATGCTCTTATGAGATTGATTTGAGTTGAGATTGAAAGTTGAAGGATAGAACATATTGAGTCTCTAAAAATTCTCTTTATGCTTCTAAGATATTGATTTGAGTTGAGATTGAAATTTGAAGGATAGAACATATTGAGTCTCTAACAATTCTCTTTATGCTTCTATGATATTTATTTGATATAATTGGATGAAACACATTGGATCTCTAACAATTCTCTTTGTGTATTCACATTGGGCAAGTTTCTTGGTAAACTTGCTTGAGCTGATTTGGTCAAGTTCTTGGTGAGCTTGCTAGGACAGATTTGGATAGGTTCTTGTGGAGAACATGTGGACTGATTTGGACAGGTTCTTATGGAGAACTTGTGGACTGATTTGGATACGTTCTTGTGGAGAACTTGTGGACTGATTTGGATAGGTTCATGTGGAGAAATTTTGGACTGATTTGGATAGGTTCTTGTTGAAGAACTTGTGGAAAGATTTGATGAAGTCTTGGTGAAGACTTGTGAGTAGTTGTGATTGATTTGTTCAAGCTTTTGGTTTAATCTTGGGATATATCTAACAGATATTTGAGAGCAAATTTGTGCTGGACCATAGGACTGATTTTGGTGCAGATTTGTGACAAATTTTGAGAGGACTTGTGCTAGACCGACTGACTATGTTTAGCACAGGTGTTGATGAGCAATTTTGAAGGTGATCAGTGAGGATAGAATTCTCTAGATCCAGAGCAAGGATGACAAAACGTCTTCTATGGAAAGGAGTTCCACCTACTAGCGATAGAAGAGGCAGTGATCTTCTAAAGTATCATTTCCAGAGCTTTGGGGGATAGGACATCTCCTTTGGGTAGGAAGCTCATAAATACTTCTTTGGTGGATAGGACATCTCCTTTGGGTAGTAGGCTCATAAATATTTTATTAGGGGAAGGATTCTCCTTTGGACAAGAAGTCCATAAAAATTATAATTGGGAAGGATTCCCAAAGGATTTGATTGAGAAAATTTAGTGAATTTTTTCTCTATGGAGTAGCACACCTTGGGTGAACCACGTTATATTGGTGTCTCAATTGTGTGATGACTTGTACACTGGTTTGATTATTGCTTTGATTTTGCTATTGGTTCATTGCATTGCTTTCTGAAGTAAAAGGAAAAAGTTAAAAGTGGTCTTATAATATTCACCCCCCCCCTCTCAGTATAAGTTTGTGTTTTTCAATTGGTATCAGAGTAGGTTCCTTTGAAAGAGTTCCACAGCTTGAAGGAAAATCTTGAAAATATCACAATGGATTTTACAAGTGGTAAATCAGCACCTATTCTTGATGGGATAGATTTTGGTCTATGGAGCATAAATATGAAGGTTCATCTAATGGATCTTGGAAATGAAGTTTGGGAAGCAGTTGAGTTTGGGTACACTATTCCAAAGCTCCCTCCTACTACTAAATATGAGAAACTTCTACATCACAGCAATTCAAGGACAATGAATGCAATTCTTAAAGGTCTACAAAAGGCAGATCTTACAAAGGTGATTCATTGTAATACAACAAAGAAAATGTGCGATCAATTGCAAGTGGTTCATATAGGTGATGCAAATGTCAAAAAAGCAAAATTGAGATATTACAAAGGTATGTTTGAACAACTCCAGATGAATGATGAAGAAAATATTAGTGACTATATGCTTCGTATGGATGAGATTGTTGAGGTGACCAACTAACTGTGTTTAGTATAGTTGTTGATGAGCAGTTATGGAGGTGATCAGTGAGGATAGAAGTCTCTAGAGCCAGAGCAAGAAGGACAGGACATATTCTATGGAAAGGAGTTCCACCTGCTAGTGGCAGATGAGGCAGTGATCTTTTGAAGTATCATTTCTAGAGCTTTGGTGGATAGGACATCTCCTTTGGGAAGGAGGCTCATAAATACTTCTTTGGAGGATAGGACATCTCCTTTTGGCATGAGGCTAATAAATATTTGATTAGGGGAAGGATTCTCCTTTGGACAGTAAGTCCATAAAAATTCTAATTGGGAAGGATTTCCAAAGGATTTGATTGAGAAAATTTAGTGAAATATTTTCTCTGTGCAGTAGCCCACCTTGGGTGAACCATGTTATATTGGTGTCTCAATTGTGTGATGACTTGTACACTTGGTTTGATTACTGCTTTGATTTTGCTATTGGTTCATTGCATTGCTTTTTGAAGTAAAAGGAAAAAGTTAAAAAGTGGTCTTATACTGTTCACCCCCCTCTCGATATAATATTGTGTTCTTCAATTGTTATCAGATCAGGTTCCTTCAGAAGATTTTCATAGTTTGAAGGAAAATCTTGAAAAGAACACAATTTATTTTACAAGTGGTAATTCAACACCTATTCTTGATGGGACAAATTTTGGCCTATGGAGCATAAAGATGAATTTTCATCTAATAGCTCTTGGAAATGAAGTTTGGGAAGCAGTTGAGTTTGGGTACACTATTCCAAATCTTCCTCCTACTACTAAAGATGAGAAACTTCTATGCCACAGCAATTCAAGGGAAATGAATGCAATTCTGAAAGGTCTACAAAATGCAGATCTTACAAAGGTGATTCATTGTAATACAGCAAAGTAAATGTGGGATTAATTGCAAGTGGTTCATACAGGTGATACAAATGTCATAAAAGCAAAATTGAGATATTAAAAAGGTATGTTTGAACAACTCAAGATGAATTATGAAGAAAATATTAGTGACTATATGATTCGTATGGATGAGATTGTTAATTCCATGAGGGAACTAGGTCTTGAGCTTGCTGAAAATGATGTTTGTTATAAAATTTTGAGGTCTCTTCCAAATAGATTTAGTGAAAATATTTTAGCTATTGAGGAAGCCAAGGATTTGGATAAATTGAAAAAGCATGAGCTTTATAGTATACTTGCAGCATTTGAATTAAGAACTAAAGTGGTACCCGATCCTAAGAAGGAGGTAGCTTTCAAAGCTATCAAGAAGTCCAAGGGTAAACAACAAGAAGACAGTGATGAGTCTTCTAGTGATGAAGAAGCAAACTACAGTAGGAAAGGCAAGTTCTCAAGAAAGCACAAAGGTATGAAATATGTTAAATGTTTCAATTGTGGAAATTTTGGTCACTATACTACTGACTGTACGGAACCCAAGGATGATTGTGATGAAGAAAAATAGGATTATAAGCACAGGTAATCTAAGAAGCACAGGTATCAAAGGAAGAACAAAAATGAGCAAAACATTCAAGGGAAGAGGTACTTCCAAAAACACAAGAAAATTTTCTACACAGACAAAGCAAGTAAGTGTTCTAGTAGTGATGATGGAAGTTCTTCAAGTGATGATAGAAATGAGATGTTGTTTCTAACAGAAAAGGAAGGAAAAGAAAAGAGGAATAGATTTGTTGTGCTTAAGTGCTTTATATGTGGAAATATTGGTCACCTTGAGGATGATTGTACAAATTATGGTTTGAATTTTGGTAATACTATGTATGAGGATGCTTCAAAAAATTATGAGGAAGATCTTCTTATGGCTTTAGATGAAGGTAGCACCTCTAGTGGTAAGAAATCAGAAAAGGATATTGATGTTTCAAAATGCAAACAAATAGAGGATGTTTCAGAAAATGGAGAAGTAGATCTTGAGGCTGAACTTGTTAATGCTCTTGATGTGTTAAAGAAACAAAGAAAGAAATATGCTAGAATCATTGATAGGTTTGATGAATACCATTATGAAAGAGATGATATTATAGGGAATCTTGATATCTCTATAGCAAATACACAGGAGCTCAAAGAAGAGTTGTCAGCTAGGTCTCTTGAGTGTAAAGAGTTAAAACATGAAGTAGCTTCTTTGAAAAAGGAAACTAAAGAGTACAAGGAGAAGCTTTACAGGTTTGAAGAAAGTTCCAAGAATGTAAAATCAATCATCAAGGATCAAATAAGGACAACAGATAAAACAGGTCTTGGTTTTGGAAAGAAACAAAAGGAACAGGTTGAGGAATCTAGTATGAGCTCCCAAGAAGAAGATGGTTTAGATGAACAGGAATAGGAATAATTGCAAAAATTCCAAGGTACAAATTAAGGGCTATGAACAGGAACAAGAATAATTGCAAGAACAGGAATAGGAATAATGGATTGGATAGAAACAGGGATGATAATATGAACAAGAACAGGAACATGAACATTTACAAGCATATCAAGAAAAATCATGGAAAGGCAACTATGGACACTGATTATGATCAGTGCCTAATGGGAGTTTTACTCCCACCCCAGAATTAATCACCTCAACAGGAGGTGGGGGAGAGCCTAATCTAAGAGGCACATTCTTAGCCCTAAGTCCCAAAGGTGACCCTTTTCCATTGATGACAAATGGGGAGATATTTGAGTAATGGGGAGAGCCTTGAGTCAGGGAGAGCAAAGCTTCGAAGGATGGTTTTCAGTTGGTTTTAGTTTTTATAGTTGGCAGTGGTTTCAGTAGTGGTTTGCCATCAATGACAAAGGGGAAGATTGTTGGTAATTTTGGGTATGTTGCCTAGCTTCATGTTTGTGAGTTGTCATTGATGTCAAAAGGAGTTTGTGTTGATGTCAAAAAGAGTTTGGTGCCAAAAATATCTTGAAAGTTCCATGATGTTTGTTTAAGGGTTTTTATTAAAACCATGGTGACAAGGTTAAAGGTTTTTCTTAAAACCATCTAGACTCATTAAGGGTTTTTATTAAAACCATCTTGGATTAATGAAAAGGTTTTTGCTCCTTGAAAAAACCTTAAAAGTCCATTTTGATTATTAATAAATTAATTAACTCAAACCTTTGAAAATATTTTAAGTTAAGTTTATTATTAATAAAATAATTATTATTATTGAAAGGGTTTCTAAACCCTTAGCAGCGCTCATGTAAAAGACTTACCTCGTCGACGTTAACTTGCATTTGATGAAAATGCAATGCTTGAAAGGAGCATCGACGTCAATTTGCATGGGATGAAAGACTATTAAAGGGCATTATTTCCTAAGGTTTTAAGCACCTTTGATTTGCATGATTACCTTTGAATTCTTATTACTCTGTGACATTCGATTTTGGATTGTGCTATGATTTTTTAGTCTCATTTTACTCTATGTTAATTTCCAATTTCGTGTGCCAGTGAGGAAGACAAATCTAGTCTGTGTTAAATTCTGATTTCGTGCACAATGAGGAAGACATATCTGGTCTGTGTTAAATTTGGATTTCGTGCACTTGTGAGGAAGGAAATTCTTGTTGTCTTTTGTGAGCAAAGGGAAGGTAAAACGATGAGTAGTGCTTGAGATTTTTGTTGGGCACTTGTGCTCCAATGGCGGAGGTAGTGGAGAGAAGGTGCTCGCTAAGCAGAGGTACCAAGTTTGATTCGTGATAGGCGTGTTTCAATTTTTTCTTGGTCGCGGTTATTGTGCATGTGGTACGATGGTTGCTTTAGACCATGAGTTTGGAGGAGGAAGCACTTTTGTGCTTATATTGGTGTCTCCACACTTCTCCTAAGGTTGGAGAATTGATTTTTGGCCGAGGTAGATCTTTTGTTGATAATGTCGAATATTTGATTTGACTTGGCAATTATTGTTGGTAATTGGATGGAGGTATAAGGTGAAATAGAAATATTGCTTTGACATTGTTATTATTGATGCCTAATGTCTATGTGGTGAATGCATTTAGAAGTAAATGTATTTTAGGAGTTATAAGGGTTTAAGGAATAATTGTGCTTAATGTCATATTGGGAAAGCCTTTGGAGTTATTGAGTGGATATTCTCTTGTAATTATTTTTGAGGTTGAATTTATTTTATGATATACTAAGTAGGAGTTATAAGGTGTAAAGGAATATTGTTGATATGTATATTTGTGAGTTTTAATTATTGATGAATTGGAGTGATAAGGTGTTATTAGTACTCTTATCATTGTGCATTATTCCATTGATGCTAACTCTAATTTATGGAAAATTGAGAGTTAGTGTTGTGACAGATTTTGAGTTCTCATTCTTCATCAAAGTAAAGGTATGGGCACATTCTTCCATGGTTATTATTGATTGATGGTTTTCTAAAAATAAGTTTGGAGTGAAAAAATTAAATTAAGTTTCCTTATTTGGAGTGGATATTATTTTTTGAAAGTGGAAGTATTGATTATGCATTACGATATCATGATGAGTTTATGAGTTATTGCATAATTTTGGTTTATGAGAGTGGAAACATTTGAATTTTTCTTTAGGATTTTTGAGTGAGAAGCTTATGCCGTTGCTATAGGTTGTTGAAACCCTAATTGAGTTGTTTTGTTATTGAGAGTTTGGTTTTGATATTGCTTCCATTGAGATTGAGTTGATCAAGTTATGCTTTACTTGATACATGAGTTGGGCTTGCTCCTTTGAGATTTGATTTTATCAAGTTGTACTTTGCTTGATAAACTTGGCTATGTGGTTAAGTTGAGCATTCCCATTTGAGAGAAGTTGGAAATATCTTGAACCCCTTTTTGATGCTTAGAGAGAGATTGCTTTGAGTTCTTGAAAACTAACTTGGCTAGGGTTTGATAGCAAGTTATGGTTCTATGTTGGAGGAGTTTATTCCTTGATATTGCATTATTGACAATTGTTGGTCATGGTTCAAGATCTTGTGAAAGTATAATACTTCTATCTTTATTCTAACTTGAGAAAGAGATTATTTTTGAGTTGAAGGACAAAACATATTGAGTCTCTAACAATTCTCTTTATGCTCCTATGAGATTGATTTGAGTTGAGATTGAAATTTGAAGGATAGAACATATTGAGTCTCTAAAATTTTCTTTATGCTTCTATGATATTGATTTGAGTTGAGATTTAAATTTGAAGGATAGAACATATTGAGTCTCTAAAAATTCTCTTTATGCTTCTATGAGATTGATTTGATATGATTGGATGAAACACATTGGGTCTCTAACAACTCTATTTGTGTGTTCACATTGGGCAATTTTCTTGGTAAAATTGCTTGAGCTGATTTGGGCAAGTTCTTGGTGAGCTTGCTAGGACGTATTTGGATAGGTTCTTGTGGAGAACTTGTGGATTGATTTGGATAGGTTCTTGTGGAGAACTTGTGGACTTATTTGAATAGGTTCTTGTGGAGAACTTGTGGACTGATTTGGACAGGTTCTTGTGGAGAACTTGTGGACATATTATGCCTTTGATTGATGGGTGAGTGATGTTTGATGTAAAGTGCCCCTGATTAAGGTAACAGGATGTGAGTGGACCAGCTATCATCCAAATTAACCAAATGATCTCTAATATGAATGGTATGGATAAATACCTAAAATACATCTATGTAATGTAGATGGAAAGCATTGATGGATGTATGAAAATACAATGTGTATGAAAATATTTGTCTTTTGTTGTTTTTCTATTTTTTTCTTTAAGCCATGTATATATAATACTTTTAGGTTGGCTCAGGTTGTTCTCACGGAAGGAGCAACGAAAATATGGGTTGATGGTTATGAAACATACTGATGTAGTACTCATATCTCTCATCAACGTGCACTATGGGAACCGCATCTTTGGAATCATCGGAGGTGATAGATAAGACATCAAATTCCTCTCCAAAGTCTTCCTCATTGTCATCATCAAAAATGTAATTTGATCGTGTCAATGTATAGTCTCATTTCTAGAAATACCTCATGTAAATAAGGTGCAAAGTTAGGGTCCAAATACTTTTCATCACTAGGTTTTCTCTCTTCATCCTCCTCTTTGGATTCTAAGATAAGTCACTAAAATGCATACTCGAAAGAGAAGTTTGAGGTTGGTGGCATGTATCCTAAGCCAAAGCTATCATGTACTTCTCGATATTCAGTGTAACAACCTAGGTCTACTCACCTAGTTGTCCAAAATAGTCCAAAATAATAAGTAAAAAAAATTATATAATTCAATTTTACACCCAACTTTTTAATTGGTACTTAGGCATATGAATATCTGTTTCAAGGTGATCGACTGCTGCAAACAATCCCTCAAACATTTGAGACTGGCCAAGTCCCAAAAAAAGAGCCATCATGAGAACATGTTCTTCTCCATTACCAAAGTTCTATGTTCTCAACAAGGGTTATCCTTTCAGAGCCCATTTCATCTGAAAGGGTGGATGTGTAATTCCTCGCCTATAGCATGTTATATTTGGAATATTCCCTTCCAATATCTATATTTGACACATGCTACAGTTTAGCGTATAAATTTCTAGTGCTTAACTGAATATTCACTTTTCCTCGAATCCATATAAGGTCCACTTCTCTGGTTTAAGTACTAGGTAACTCAGACCTCACTACAAGTGACAAAGTGTTGTCCCATTCCAACATCCGCTTGACCTTTTAGCTCTGAAGTTCAACTACTTTTGAACTTTCCACATATTTGTTAACTATTTCCCATTTGAGTTTGGATCACAAGTTACCCTCACGTGCCACTCACATATTAGTCTAGAGTTAGTGTCCCATTCCACTCCTTATTACATGTTCAAGGCTTCAAGACCTTACTCGCCCTGGAAGAAAATGCCTGAAAGTGACTAATTAAGAATCACAGTGTTTGTCTTCCTGCAAGCACCAGATTTGGGTTTCTCTAAGAGTTTGAAGTTTAATAATGTTCCTAAAATTCTGAATGTGTGTAACCTTTATATTTATTTACAATTGAAAAACAGATAGTTAGAATATAAACATATACTTCTTTTAATTTATTCTTGTAAGACTCTATCTATAAGCTTAAGTCTTATGAAGAAATTACTAATATAAATAAATGATAATATAATAATATTATTCTATAATGCATCATTAAATGAGGGACTATATTTCGTGACACTTCAAAAGTTATTTAATACTTCTCGTAGATTGTTATACTAATAAAGCCATATAAGACATGTAAGGGCTAAAAACTTATTTCCTATCTAGACTAGGTTTGATTATCCATATACTAATCTTTCAATGGATCTTAAATGAACATAATGTTGAAATCATTAAACCACCTACTAATATATATATACTATCCATTTGACAACTACCCCATTACACCGTATAGGAGTTGGCTTATTGTACAGTATTGAGATTTATTTGTTTCAAATGCTCCTAATCATTAAATCTTGTGGCAGTTTGCTTAACGTTAGGTTCTACTCAAGATATTGAAAGAGACCACATTTTTAGACATTTCCAAAAATTACATAGTGTGTGAGATGTTCTAGGGTAATGTTCCTACTTTGAAAGGCACGTGTTTGCTAATACTCCCTTGTTTTTGTATTACTATAATTTTTTATTATGCAATTGGAAGGTTTAATATTCTCACTTGATATCAATGACACATACATTTTTTTTAAATTAAAATATTAGTTTTGTGACATGGTTCCACTTTCTACCCGATATTCGGTATATAAAATAGGGTATTAGTCCACTAATAAACACATAAGTACGTCATATTAACTACAAGGTATAAATATAGTTTTCAAAATGTTTCCATTGGCTATTATCAATCGGTATAAGACCTTTCCTATTTACTATGTTGAGTGTCGCAGTCATGCTCAGATAAGCTAATAAAAATAGCACTTTATTAGCTTTATGGAGATGACAAATGGGATACAAGACTAAATTTAATGTTACTGTCAGATCATCAGATCAAGGTGTTCTTAATACACATTCCAATACGGCTACACTTAGGAACTTATGAATAAGGTATCCACCAAATATATCACAGATTAATGGAAAATATATCACAGATTGAACACCACTGGCATGGACTCGGGGAAGAGTTGTTTTAGCTTCAATGGCAGAGGATGACCAACCTTTTTGGCTTGTAAGGGAGGATTCAAAGTAGCTTACTATCAATGAATGCAACTAGACCTAGTATGCAATACAAATAATGCAAATGTCCACACACCAATTCTCCTTTCAATCCTAATTTATCGTATTTAATATTATTGAACATATGTAGTCGCTAAACAAAGCATTTTTTTTTTTAAAAGCAAAAATAAATCATTTCATACGAAACCACAGTCTTATAATACCTCAATAATATAACATTCACATTTTCTATAATATTTCCTTAAGAGCTTTGGAATCTAACCTGAACATATATACAACACTTCCTTACTTGTATTCTCTTTAGCAATCTATCCAAACTTTCCAATGAATATGATGGTAGTGACTTTCTTATCAGTCGATTTTTATAGATGGAAGAGTTTAAAAATTTACTTAACACATGTACAGATTATACATAATACATGTAAGGTTTCATGTAAAAATTTTAACTATTGAATTATATATTTTAACTATTCCTTTTAATATTCACCTTATTTAAATTTTATTTATATTTATGTATATATATATATTATTTTTCTATTTATATTTATATTATTATTTTATTTTAACTTATAACTTTTTTAAAATTTTAATTTTGTTTTATCATGACAATAATATATATATTATAGATTCATTTTTGCATACAATCACAGAGTTCTAAATGCAGCTATATGTATGCACCTACATGAACTGTTAGACAGGTATATTGCTATTAGGGTCTTTCACCCTAAAACTGCAAATATCCTACGCTCATCATATATCCCCATCTTACCTTTACCTCTACCCTTATCTTGTTGTCAGGAGGAGGTGTCTGGTTCGCTTGCTTGATCCCTTAACAGGTTCTACTTGTATCCATCGAATCATCAGCAGTACCATATTCTTATGAATAAAGCAAGTAGACCAATTGGTCTACTTGGGAAGGATGTTACATTCAGGTTCAATGACGTGATGTGAACCTTATTCATGTTATCCAAGGTCAAATATCTGCTAGTTAACCCTATGAAAATATCACAAAGGAAAATCTGTGTTGGATAGATATTCTATATTGGCATAAAACTCTTGTATGGATTCCTCATTAGGGGGAGGTGGATTGGACGAGGAATCCACTCCCTCATATACAAATTTGATCTGATTAGGCTCAAAACCTATTCTATACACTGCACCTATAACTAAAGGTGGATCACATGGGTGATCATAATTCCTGACTGATTGGATAGGTGGTGTAACTATGATACTTTCAATTATATACTCACCAATACCTGGATTGGCAAGATGAACTACAATTAGGTCTATTGGGGTGTGGATGGTTCAGGTGCTATGGTGAAACTTCTTATGGCTCGGATGGGGATGATGGTTCACTTAATGAGAGTGCTTCTCGAGTAGGTGACCCTATCTACAAGATAATGGATGGTGATGTTTGAGGTGGATTTGGTTTGATAGGGTTGTTAGTGGTTGGCAAAGTTAGTTGGGATGAAAAGGTGAATGGGGTTTGTGAATTGAGGGGTGCAGCTAATGAAGTGGATGATTGGTTAGTTGGATGATCAGGTATGGTGAAAAATTGAAGTGAGGTGGATGAGGGTTGACTTGAGTTGGTGCTTTTGGATGCAAAATTAGGATTGACAATCGATAAGGTCTCTAGAATAGATGCTTTTGTTGAAGTGGTGTTAGTAGGGGTGGTTCAGATGATGAGGGGCTGAATTGAAAGGTGGGTGGATGGAAATAATGGCTCATAGGGATTTGATATCAAGTTACAATATTTAAAAGTCTCAGTGTCAGCTTGGATGCAATGCACCTTACCCTTGTGCACATATTTTAGACATTGGTGTAATATCAAGGGCACACACTTCATTTTCCTAATCCAGGGATGTCCAAGAAGTATGTTATATTGCATAGCTCATTCCAATATGTGGAAGATTACATGGATAGTATTCACCCCCATGGTGATAGGTAGAACTACGTTCCCCACAGTGGAATACAAAGTACCATTAAAGTCTCGCAGGGTGAAGGTGGATGTGGTAATATGGGATGATAGCGGGTTAAGATGCTTGATGGCTGGTGTGTTGATGAGTTTGATGGAGGATCCAGTATCCATGAGCACTCTCTTAAATATTTTTTTGTCAATATGGGCGACAATATCAATGGAGGATCTGGTAATTCTAATGATACACTCTTTTCCTCAAAGTCATAAAATGCTATTGAGAGCTCCATGAAATTTTGAACACTCCCACAAAGGTGTTGAAGGTATTAGGATCATCCATTTTTTGTTTGATGGACTTTATAATTTCCATAAATACCTCACAATATGGGGGATATTTTTGTATTAGCTCATATATTGATATTTTGGTCGATGTCATTCTTAGGCTCTATGTCAACTGGCTTCTCAGGGTGATGATTGGTTGAGATGAATGATTTAGATTATGGATAGGTGGAGGTGGAATGGTTGGGCCTAGTTGTATGGACACACTAGGTTGTGCTACAAGAGCTAGAGTTGTTTGGGTTGTGTGATTTATTTGCCTTTGCCCATGAGTGACTACACTGATAGCCCCCATAAAACCTTGGTATAGATGCGATACATGATTAACTTGTTTGGTAGGAACTGTAGAGGTTGATGATTTGATTGCTTTTTGATTTACCTTGTGATGAGGCAAATATTTTTGATATATCCTAAGGTTTTTATTAGGTTGGGCTAAGGGATTTTCAACTTTGAATTTCCTTGCTTCTAATAAATATTGCACAATACTTTTAAACCCATTGCAAGTTTCGATGTCATGCCCTTTCTACTGATGAAAGATGTAGTATTCTGTAGTTTTTTTTTTGGATTATTCGGATCTTTAGGCTTCATTTCCAATAATGTGAAAGTCTGTGCCACATACAACTTTTAGAAAATAGATGAATAGGGTTTAGGAAATGGGGTGTAATTACGTTTGGGCCTGAAATGATGATGTTGCCTTTTCACAGGTTGAGCTTGGTTTTGTGGTTGTTGTGGGGGTGGAACCATTTGATATTTCTATTGTTGTGGTTGCTATTGTTTTTATTTGGGTTGTTGTACTTGTACTTGGGCTTGTTGGATTTATTGTGAAGGTTGGCCCAAGACTACTTGATTAACCTGAGCGGCCTTGGACTGGTCGTGGTTATTCCCATTTTGATTCTTATTTTGCTATTATTTATTTTTGGGTTTGATCTTGCCCTCTTGAATTGTGATCTCTTTTATTACCCGAGCTTGGGTGAGTGCTACTTCAAATGTTCTATATTGTTGTAGCTATAATAGTAAGGAGATAGGCTTGACACAACTCCTTTTGAACATTTGGGTTAACTATGTCATAGAGAGGGAGAATGGCAGTTTGGTCATGACCACCTTCTAGTGGTTTCCAAAATCATAGATCGACTCATCATCATATTATTGTAAGTTAATCAAATCAGTCAATGTGGCCTTCTTTCTAACATTCAGGGAGAACCACTCCAAAATTTGGTTCGCTAGTTGCTTGAAAGTATAAATACTTTGATGTGGTAAGTGGTTGTACCAATCCAAGGCATATCCCCCAAATTTCTAAGGAAAAGTATGGGGCATGAGTGCATCGTTGTTCCTGATTCTGAAGCACACATTAATAAATCTAGTCACATGCTCTCGGGGGTCCTCATCCCCCTTAAATTTTTCAAACTTTGGTATCTAAAATTATATTGGATATGACGATGATGGTATCGAAGCATGAATTGTATGATTGAGTAGCTTCCTCAAGGTTGGTTTCTGGTATTGCATACAAGGTGTTTACATAGCTGGGCTATCAATATGACTTTGTAAAAATTATAATTTAGGATTCTCTAGAGGGTTAAAACCCCGGTTGGTTTGTTGTTGTTGGTCGTAATGTGCACCATTGGTAGGGTTATGATGATGTGGTATGTTAGCATGGAATGGATTATAATACAGTTATTGGTGAGGGATTTTATTGTGATGAGGTGATGGGGTATGTTGGCATGTTGACCCAAAGATTTAGCATACATTTGATGAAGTGGATTGGTTGCTATAGTTGTGGTTGGGGGTTGCAACACCCAAGATGGATCTTGGGTGAATAAGGTGTTTCAATGGGATGTTGATGGTTGGTTTTAATCTATCCTCTATGGCTACTACTACAGGTCAGGATTATTCTTAGGTTAGCATTATCAAAAATTATTTACTATAGCTGTAAGAATGCTTGCTGCATAACAACCACATATGAGGATGGTATGGCCATGTATAAGGTGGATGGTTGGTCCAGTTGCATTTTAACCATGTTAGTGGATGTAGGTGGAGGATACGTGGCAAAAGGTATTACCGTTGAATGAGGAATGCTATGAGACATGGGATATATGGATGTAATGGATGGGATGGATGTAGGGACCTATGAAGCTACATTGACATGGGCTTCATAGAGGGGATTGGTGCAGGTGATGTTTTGGTTTGGAAAATAAAGGATTTTTATTATATGATGATTGTTTATTATGATCTAGGGTGGCAGCAATTGATTCAAAGAGTGAATTCATGAATATTTTGATTGACTATTGTGGTTGTGAGAAGATGGCTTCCTACTAAGGTGGAGGAAAGGTGTGGGGTGCAATCGTAAGCGGTGACAATGATGGAAAGACCATACTAGATGCATTTTAGGTATAGCCTAATGATGTCCATGTCTACATACATGACACGACTATCTGTTGGTGTAGGTGGCTCACTCCTAGGAGTCTCATGAATGATGGTATGGGTAGCCCTATGCATAACATCTATGTCTAAAATAGGGGCACTACTAGAGGGAAATGCATTCAGGTTTTGGGATATATTAAGGACTACACTAACTTGCCCTACCATCGAAGTGTTAGGGGCCTGACAAGACTAAGATGAATCCATAGGGGGAGACAACTAACTCTGAACTAGGGCTATATTTTTGGCCTAACCAAGGGTTTTTACCATATGCTAATTATGGGCTGAAATGCAAAATGTATGTGTGTGAATGTGTGATGAGAGCACAAAGTAAAACAACACAAAAAGTAAACAAACAAACAAATTCTGCTCTAGGTCTTCGTAGAGTTTGATTTTTTTTATTTTTGAAAGGTTTTTTTGATTTTTTTTAAGTTTTTGTAAAAATAAAAAGCGATGTGCAAAATATTTTGCCCTAAAATGAGTCTATGGATTTCACCTAGATGCTCTCACACACTAACCCAATGATGAATTTTGAGTTGTGAAACCCACTAGGACTTGGAGATGAAACCCAAATTCGATGAGGGAGCCTAGGTCCTACCAGTCCTCATCTAGTCGATCGTGGGTATAAATACACCCTATGAAGAGGAACGTGTGCTATTTTCTATGGATTATATGGTTCTTGGAGCTAGCCTTGACCAAGTAGAGGGATGAATATGTTGGGGGCTAGTGGTGAACTCCAACCTTGTCCAACGTTCGCGTGAGTGTGTGATGTCTTCGGTTATTATTGTGTGATGCAATCTAACATTCAATTCTATTTATTTCCTAATGTAGAAAGTAGAAAAAAACACAGTAGCAGATAGAAATAGATCAGGGACACAGATAGAAATATATCAGGGACCAAATGGCTAATCCCAAGCAATATTTACAAATTTTTTGATATACAAAGCTAACCATCGATGGGTGGTTAGGTCTGGTAAACTGTAATTACACGATTAACCAATTGTGCATGCACATTTGGGAGATCCCAACCACGAACCCAAGGTTTTGAATATATCTCAAAAAATTGAGCAAAAAAGTCTTAGAACCCTAAATGAGTCTGGCCTATTTCTAAGCAGGCTATGCAGATGCTCTAAGGATTGGTCTAAAATGCAAATTCTTTGATTTCCTCTTTTTTTATATTTTGAATATTAGGTATGCCTAGCCTATGACCTAAATGCAAACAATGGCAAACAGGATAGAGACTCTTAATTTAACCTAAATTTAATGCTAAATATAAAATAGAGGAAAGAGGATTTTATGCGTACAAACCTATTATCCTTCCGTTGCTCCTTCCAATGCATTCAACCACCGATCTATGGTTCCACAGTGCTCCAACCTTTGATGCACGGTTCCACAAACATTCCACCATTTATGTGTGATTCCTTTCATCTGTAATCACACACTCATGGTTTCTCAGGTGCAGGGCCAAACCAAAACAAGCTCTAGATCCATCTATTTTGATTTCCAATCTTCACGTGATCAAGATCCAAAAACCTATAGTCATAGAAAACGTAGATCAGTACTAGAAAATAGTAAGGCAAAAAAAATAGAACCCTTAGGGGATCCCACCGTGATCACCATTTATGTAGCCAAAATAAATGAACACAAAACAATTACACAGAATAGAAGAAAGAGAAGATTGCTAAAAATGTTCTTTTGTATTAATAAAGATACATGGGAGCCTGAATCTCCCAATTTTACAATGATTTGTGAATTGTCCCAAATGTGTTTGGGGTAATATTACAATGTTCTTTATCTCTCTTCTAAATACAATGATTTGATAGGAAATGAGAGGTATTCTAAATTTTCAAAAAGCTTGTATGTTCTTTGCTTCTCAGCTATAGCTTCAAAAAGGTGAATGGGCTTATCAATATCCAGTGAGGGGACCACTCCAGCTTCAGCAGCTTTCCAAATACCTGTTTCCTACACATATGAAAATGCAAAAAAGGGTTAGTAGCACCTATTTATCAAGATATAAAAAACTAGTACAAATCCTAGCTATAGAGACATGGAATATGATGCAAGAAACAGAGAAATAAAACTCAAAAATACCCTATTGAATTCAAACTTATTGATCGTGTTTGTCGTGTTTTCCTGGTTCTAATAAACTATGAACGCATGATGTAGGTTGGTAAACCATGGACGGGCAGTAAGGAAATCATACTAGGGTGGTTTTGATTGTGTAACCATGGACAGACAATTTCGATTGAATGGTAGAAGGCTCCAAAATGAGGCTCCAGGGCTTTAGATCTCTTTTTCTCCTCAAGATGCATGTGAGCTCCTAGTGCTATTTTTATAGCTTGACGGTATGTGTACTCAACCTCCTTTGGTTGGTGGGGTAAAGGTGTCTTTATAGGCCCCTTAGAATTTTGGAGGGAAATGGGAGGTGGCAAGCCAAGATTACCAAGTGGCAATCCAGGGCTGCCAAATGGAGGGGGCAATTAGAGTGAGTCACCCAGTGTGTCTCACTTAACTAGGGTGATGTGGCTACAAGTGGAGTGATGTGTAAGGTTTATATCATGTGAAGGGAAAAATGGAATATGAGTGTGTGATATATGGTAATGTGGGGTAGTAAGGTGGCTAGGATACATGTCTAGTGACTAGGCAGGGTATCCTAGGCTGATTTTTCAGATTTAATAAATCTGGAAAATAGATTAATGTGCAAGATTTTATATGCCTAAGTTCAGACTTAGGCATATAACTTTATTATGTAGGATTTGTGATGTGGGGTGCAAAATTATATTTTGTGGATGCCTAGTTTTTGGTGTCTACACAAGGATTTCAATTAATAAATTGGTTGAAGGAAAGGACCTTATGAAAATAACATATAAGCTATAGATTATATTTGAAGAGTTCTATTTACCCATATATATGCAAAAGGATGAGTTGATTTAGAATCTATAAAGAGTGGCCAATACTTGATCAAGTTGTGCTATAAGGATTTAGAGCAGTAAAAAATTCCTACTCCAAAGATTTACCTTGGAAGAGTGTTTGGTTACTTGAGCCCCCCTCCCCCCAAAGGCCTCAACATTCCATTGGTTTGCAATTTAACACATAATTATTATGAGTGAGAATAAAAAAAGAAGAGTATATCATGGATATTTTATGTGTGCCTTGTGCAAGGCGGACCCAGAAACGTCAAACATTTACTTCTTCATTGTCCCTTTGCTTATATCCTTTAGGGATGCTTTTCCAAAATAAAATAATATATTGGGTAGATCTATCAATACTGAAAGAGTTGATGAAATATTATATTAACCACTTTAAAGCTAAATAATTATGCATTCTATGGTGGATTGGTTCTATATATATATATATATATATATATATATATATATATATAAGAATCTATGGCTTTAAAGGAATAATAAAAATTTTGAAATTAAAAAATTATGCCCAAGTTTGAAAAAAAATTGTGTGGATCTATGGTAAAATGGAAATGTACAGAAGTTGAGTTCATCAAAATAATTTTTGATGGTGCTTCCAAAGGAAATAAAAAACTTGTAGAGATGGTATTTTTCATAGTAATGAAGAAAAAATTCTTCTCACTTAGACACATATGGAACTTCAACTAATAACAATGTAAAGGCTAGGGCATTTCTTAAAATAATTAAGATTGACATTGAATAAGGATGGAAATATATTTCAACTAAGGTGATTCACAAACTATTATTAATGTGATGAAGAGAAATGGATGTGGGTATTGGATAAAAATAACTTTTTTTTTGCTAGATAATAAGGGGTTGTACTTGGATCTCCCACCCTTGAAAAATTATAATTCTCTTCTTTAATGCTTGAGAGTTTATAAATAAATATAATTTTCATCTCAATTAAGATGTTTTAGCTAGAAACCTACATCAATTTACCTAAAATATCTAGATTCTTGATTTTCATTTTTTGGATCTTTTCAATTTTTTGTATGAATACAATTATTCTAGAATTTAGCATCTTTCTTGACATTTTCCTATAGCAGCCTTCACAATGCCAAAACTTCACCTCTACTATCTATTAGTAGAGTAATATTTTCAAAATATTACACTATCATAGTTCACTTTACCAAATCTAAATTGCTAGTTTCCTTCCTCACTGAAGTCCTAGCCCTTCATTGCTCTTCCCATAATTTGAACCCTAGCTGACAAATATTTGCAATTTTATTTTTTTACTTCAAAAATCATCACTACCCTTGTTTCGAATGGTTGACTTCACACAGTTGAATCTCCCTCAATATTGCTCAGATTCTTGTATATGACCATTCATTTTAAAGCTATTCAAATTCTGCATAAGTTGGCCCAAGAATCAGTTGAATCGAATAAATTTTCACGAATATATGACTTCTAAAAGATGATATGTTTTTCAAAAAAAATCCTAATCCTTCACATATTTTTTTGTTGTAAAGAGGGGGGGAAACCACCCCAATACCTATGGGTTCCAAACCCACATGCATAATAAAGATAAAAATAGGGGATTTTAGTTAACCCGGCCTTCCACCCAACAACCTGACCTGTTGTTGCACTACACTCGACAACCTAACCTGCTGTTGTGGTTCCCTTAGCTGATTCGGTCTCAAACAAGCCTTCCATCCAACAAAGTCTAGCCTTCCATGCTCCTTCAGCCTAAGCAACCTTCCATGCTCATTTAGCCCTCCCAGACTTCCACTCAATATTCCAGGTCCTTCAATCATCTTAGCCTTCCATGCTCCTTCAGCCTTATCAACCTTCCACGTTCCTTCAACCATTACAACCTTCCACCTAGCATCCCAATATTTTGTTGTAGCTCCTTCAACCAACCCAACCTTCCATGCTCCTTCAGCCAACCCAGATTTCCATACTCCTTCAGCCTTGACACTCTAAATATCAACTCATCATTTAGCCTTCCATGATCCTTCAGTTTCCAACCTTCCATGCTCTTTCAACCTTCATATTTGATGATTGTTAAACCACCAGATCATTTTAGGATAAAAATAACATTATTTCTAATGTCCACCAAGTTTTGTTGGAAGCAACATCTTAAAAATGTCAACATATTCATAGAGAATAAAATAGGATAGTGGATACTTTAACCAATTGCAATTTTGATCTTGGTCTTGGTGAAATTCAAATTTTAGAAGGCAACTAGACAAGGAATTATTTATATCTTAATGAAAATCATATCAAGGAATTGATTGTAAAAGCACAAAAAAAGACAAGCTAGATATGGTCTAATTGACCTAATGACAAATGTAATATTTTGTTATTATAGGAGTGAGCCCAAATAGAAGATATAGATTATAAAAAACATTTATAATAATTAGAAATAATGAAATATAGAATATGAGAAAACTTTTCATAATATTTTAAAAGTGTCAAAATAAGAATGCAAGTCAATGTAAGTGCAACTAGAAAGCATGATATCAAAAAATTTATAAGAAACATATTTTTTATTATATTTATATTTGTATTATTAAAAAAAAAATTAAAATCCCATATTTTATTAGATTTGGATGGAATAAAATGTAAAAAAAAATTGGTAAGTAAAATTTATATTTTCATTAAAACAGGCTTTGAAAGGGTCCCGAAACCTTATAACAAAAGCAACATTGATGCGTGTTGGACTCAATAAATGAAACAGGAAAGGGTCATTTACCTGAGAACAAAACATCCCAAAAAACATAAAAAGGCCTAAGCATCCCAGGTTTACAAAAAACATCCTAGCACCTATCCTCAGGCGAATCCTCCAGCCCATCCTTGACACTACTCCTAGGCGGTATACTTACCACTGTCCTTGACCACATACTTGCTTTCATATTTCATCCCAAAGATCTCCTTTGGATTTTTTGGCTCTTTTTATTTTTCCATGTTGGTCCCTTCGAACACTTTGCGACCACCTCATTGATTGGACATTGGAAACTAGCTTCATGAATTATGGAGGAAGGAGGCTTTATCCGCATTAACCAATTCTAGGATTTGTTGGGGAAGGGAATTAGACCATGTGACTAGGCCATTGATGGTGGTGCCATGATTGGCCAAACCATCTACCACTTTTTTGGCTTCCCTAAAGGCATGTTGGATAATTGGCTCCTGCATATGCGCTATAGTTTTTCAAGCTTCTTCCACGCAAATCTTGACTTTCTAGGAAGGATTTTCTGAATTCTTCATATAATTTATTATGTTGATGGAATCACCCTTGATAATAACCCTATTGGAACTCGCTAGAAATAGTGATAATCCTCTCCACAAAGCTCTAGCTTCAGTGAAATGGTTAGATTGAACCCCCAAATTTTTAGCAAATGCCATGATTGCTTCACCATGGTGATCACGAAGTATGCCTCTTGCTCCTGCCAACCCAGGATTCCCTTTTACTACACCATCAAAGTTTAACTTCAACCAACCCTCTTGAGGAGGAATCCATTTGGTATTGATCCTAACTTTGGGAGGATTAGAAGAGAGAGCTTCTTGAAGGGGTATGTTTAGAGAAAATAGTAAGGAGGCTTCAAAATTGGAGATGGTGGAATAAAATGTAAATTGAATGACACTAACTTATTGTATTTTTAAATTTTCTATATGGTATTGAAACAAGAACCACTCTAATTACTCTGTGACCATATAATGTTATTATAATAGCATTTGTTACAATTATGTATGTACTTCCTGTCATGATTCAAACTTGGGTATCCTCCTTGAAAGTTGATGTATTTAACTAGTTGAGCTCATGTTATTTTTTAATAAGTTGTGTGTATCTTCTATTAGGTACCACTCCCATTAAAATAATAAAAAATTACATTGCTCTTATGCTAATTAAACCATATCCAACTTGTATTTTTATCAAAGATATTCTTCATTTGCCTATCTATAAAAGATATTTGTCATCTTCCTCAAACTGCTACATTTTTGCAATCAATTTCTTGATATAATTTTCATTAAGATATAAAATTTGATTTGTCTAATTGCCTTCTAAAGTTTGAATTTTTCCAAGATAAAAACCAAATGGCTAAAATATTTGCTTCATGGTTTTCATATCTATAAATATGTTGTCTATAACAACTTGTCAAAATACCTCTATTTTTGGGGGTCTTATTCATGCCTCTAATATTTCAAGATATCATTTTCATCATCACTTTTTATTTTTAGGTTTAGCCCCACTTCTTGTTAACACTTGTGATATTTTCTTTTGTTTTCCCATATCAATATCCCTTTGAGATTATTTTTCTCTTTGTTTTTGCTTCTTGGGTCTTCCTCTATTTTTTCATTCCTAGTAACACTTTTATCTTCATCAATATCTTTGATTTTTTCAAAATTCTCATAGTGATACTTATCATCTATAGGTTTGTCTTACTTTGAAGGATTCAAAGTGCAAGAAATAACATAAAAAACACTTACTTTTTATGTTTCCCTAGAAACCCTAAAGTGCAAGGGCACTCCTCCATAGCAATTGCCTTCTTATGATGCCTAAAACCCTAAATTACTATGGATTTTCTCCATCTTCATATCCTTATTATGTTTCTCTTGAAACCTAAGTGCAAGGAATAATCTCTAAAAAAAATTCATTTCTATTACCAAGAGAGGATTCTATACCACTTGATGAAAATTAAGACAATTTACTTGGATTAAAATTGACCTTTTGTCACCTTTAATTTAAAATTTTCCTCCATATATAACTTTGCATCTTTAATTCCTTTTGAATTTGAACTTGCACATTGTACTTTTTCATTTCTTGTATCCTTTTTTGTTTCTTCTAATGGTTGGTTTGAGTGAACTATGGTGTCCCTTTCCATATGATGTTGTAGATAGGCTTTGCTTACCTCTACATTTGAAGTGGAATGTCCTTGATCTAATTTAGCTTCTATTACATTATGATTTTCTTTATTCATCTTGAAGTTTGTCTCATGATAAAAAAAATTATCTCTTTCTTCATTGTTTTCACTTTGCAACATCTTATTATGTGTCTAGCCTCATAACAATTATAGATCAAAATATAACATTTTCATAATACACTTGATTTCATTCTCTTGATTTAGATTTAATATTAACATATTGTGTCAAAGGATTTGAAATATCCATAGCAACACATATCCGAGTATATATAACATGCTTTTGCTCATTAGTAGTTGGTCCCTCCTTGATTAAGTCCCCTAGGATATTTTCAATATTCCTCAAAATATCCTTATTTATAAACTAATTTGGAAGTCTAAAAAACCTAACACACATTGAAAACTTTTCAATATTTTGTCTTGACAAAAAAATTCTTACTCCATGGTATTAAATAAAGAACAACTCTTTTTCTAAACCATGGGCCACCACCCATTATTTTATCCTTGATTTTTAAACTAGAGAAGATGACAAGGAAAAATATTTAGGAAGAAAATTCATAAAGTAATTTGAACTCAATCCCCACTTCCACTTGATCCAATTTTGAATCTCTAAAAACCCTAGCTAATATCCATGGAAATTATATATTAACCATCTACTCTTAAGAAAAATTATATCATGTTCAATCATCTCCTCCTTGATAACCACTTTTGGTGAAACATTTGCTTCCTAGATCAAACATGCAATATATTGGCTCTTCGTCTTATCTCCAACTTGGGTATTTATACTTATAGTTAGGGCATTGACTTCCCATTAAGGCTTTCAAATATGACTTTTCTTCCATGCTACCTAGTGGGGCTTTCTCTTGGATCACACTCGCTCTTGACTTGCTATCTTTGAGCTCTCACCATTTCATAAACAATTTTTTTTAAATTGCAAAATTTTTGTTGTATGTTATATTAAATTATACAAAAAAAAATTAGAACAATTTTTTAATCATTTATGAGTTGATTATTGATTAAAACTTTAATAATTTTAAAAAATATAACCAATACCTCATTTTCTTTATTTGTTTTTTTGTTTGATTTACATGGTGGAATTGGTAGCCACCACAAATCTAGGCAGGCTTTCCAACTTTTTATGGCTGCCATGGTAACCTGTACTATCCACCCCGAAAGCTGCCACATAGATCTCCGCACAGTCCACCCCTATAACAACCATGCCACAATCATTTTAAACATTTTACGCCCGATGAGGCCCAATATTTGAATCTTGGACCTCCACCTCCCTTACGGAATTTGGGGAACCAATTGGTCTACACCTCAGACCTCATTTTCTTTATTTGTTAATTGTGGGTTTTCTTAGGCTTTTGCTTAAATATTTATTTCTTGCTTTACTTTTTAATATATTGACATCAAAAGGATATATATATATATATATAAAGAAATAATCTACATTATGATATATACAAATAATTTTAATAGATAAGTTAAAAATTAATTAATAATATTTAATTAAAATAAAATTCCATTGAGCCAAGCTCATGTGCTTGAGATTTACCAATACAAATAAGGCTAGCATATAGGCCTAATGTGTGTTTGTTTAACCCCAAGTGATTTATCTCTATTTCCCTATATTAACCCACTAAAATAATATATTTTAATTAAAATGATACAAATAATAATACAATAAATATCTATAAAGAAGCATACCTAAAAAGAGTAGGACAAGTAGTGGGAGCATTAAGGTTTCACATCATAAGCTAATTTTTCAATGTCATAGGGAAATACCTCATAGAGTCATACAAATACTTGAAGGTAGGGAATTGAAGTTATATCAATTCATGGACCTAGGGCCAAGTTGTTATAAACATTGAATCAAGTGTAACCATATAATGAATTCAATACCTTCCTCATGTTCTCTATGAATTCTACCCCAATATTAACATTAGTATTTTAATTACAATTGTTAGAAGTTCTTACTTTTTTGTCCTAGATAGTCCAATATTTTTTTATGCAATATAGAGGAGGGTGTCTAATGAAAGATCCCATATTTTAGCATCCTGAACATTTCACAACAAAAACACACAAATTTAGAACATAAAAATAATAATAATTGCATCTCTCTGTAAAATTTACAACAAGCTAAAACTTCCCTTGCTATCCCTTACCAATTCCTTACAGGTCATCCTGGATCTTTGTTGACTTCCTTACTGGTATTTTGTTGATCCCTTACCAACCCCTTACCAATCCTTATCAAAATCTTGTCCAATCCTTTTTCGGTCCTTGGAATTAGTAGCTATATATCAATTTATGCCTTTCTAGCATTGAGAAACAATGGTGGAAGATGGCAAGTTATGCCCCTTCTTCTTCCCTTGGAAGTTGGATAGACCCTCACATTTCTTATTATTTTTATTTTCCTAAATGCTCCTGCATCATACATGTTAGGTAAGAGCTTCATGAGCTCTAGGTCATAAGCATTAATTGCTCTTCAAAGTAGAAGACCTCCTTACCTTTCCCATGTTAGATAATATTACATTATTTTGTACATGACAAAGTACCACCATGGGTACATAATTAGATTAGGTTATGTGTCTTAAGTTAGTATTTGAGTATTTACTTTGTGTAATGTAATAAATGCACAAGTATTATTAGAGTGTGCATTATATTCAATAATGTAAATGTGCACATTAGTCAATGTGTACATGTGTCTATAGATTAGGAAAAGATAGTGAAGAGTCATATTGAAATTGTATATCATATAGGGCTCCATATGTGTGCAAAAGAGAGAGAAGAGTCACTCGGAATAGAAGAGTCATATCCATCCAAGAGTCATTATAAAAGGCTATATATATGCTATAACCTTGATTTATGTAACACATGTAGAGGAAGAGTGTGTGAAAGTATGATGTACTTAAGATATTTATTCTATATCAAATTACTATTTTCATGAGCATTTGTTAATGGTAATTTTATGAGTTTTATATGTTTAGAATATTATCAGTATCTTACATTTAATATAGTATCTTTATTTTAGATCTTGAGGTTATTTTACATTAAGCTTTTAGCATAAAAAGCTAACCGTGGTATCAGAGCTACAACAAGGTTTTATCTTGCACGGGTTTTTAAAATTTACAAAGGAGATTTCCACTGGTTAAGGAGAAACCAATGAAGTTGGAGAAATTACCTTTAGAAAAGGAAAGCCAAAGAAGATAGTATTTTCCACTGTGTTGAAGGAGAACCAGTGAAGATTGGAGATTTAATTTACCTATTCCCGGAGCAAATTCGAAATAGAAGGAAATTTACATGTCATAAAGATAGACCTTTATATTGATAATACTAAGAGACCAAATAATGAGGTCCTATTGAGAAGTTTTATAGATTTGAAGAATAATATTTTATATTACTTTTTGGCTAGAGTCTTTCCACAAAGTTGTAGAAAAACTCGTGAAGACTAGGACTCAACATAGATTTCTTTTCACTAGATTGAAGAATAACTAGTGAAGTTTATTGATTTTAGAATTTTGGATATTTGGTTGATTGTTGTTGTCTAAGTTTTATTGCAGAAAATTAGTTCTCAAAATTTGAGAAGCTTCCTATAAAAAATAGAGAAGAATTTCATCTTTGGTTGCCTTAAAATCTATGTTTTTCTCATGCAGGGATTAGTTTTTGAGTTGCAGAAAAATAGTAGATATTGAATATTAAGGAGGTCTAATAAAGAGGTCTCATTAGAGATTGAATATTGAAGAATGATAAAACCTAAGATAAGAGGTCCCCGTTGAAGATTGATGACTACAGATCGAAGATTAAGGAGACTCAAGAAAGAGATCTCTATATCAGATTGAATATTGAGAAGAGATAAAGATGCCAAAAGAAGTCCTATTGAAGATTGAAGGAGGAGGAGATCCAAGAGAAGAGGTCCCCATTGCAAATTTGAGAGATAGAAGATTGAAGAATTTGTAAGCCCAAGAGAAAATATTTCAAGCAAATTTGTAAGGAGAAAGAAGGTTAGAAAAGTCATATTTAAGAAGTTGAAGAAGTAACCATTGGAGAATATTTAAAGAAAGTTTGAGGAAGAATATTTCAAGTAGGAGAAGCTCCTGGAAAGATAAATTTAGGATAATTATCACCATCCAACAAAAATCCCAAAAGGAAGAATAATTTGGCAATAATTTTACCAAAATTTGAAAAGTATTTTTTAAGATCTCAAGACATTCAAATTCTTGAGGAAGAGGCCAGAAAAGAGGCCAAATTTGAAGATAGTATTTAGTGGAAGCTGAGGAGGAGAAAAAGGAAATAAGAGGCCACCAAATTAATATTTTTTGGAGATAACCATTAAATTTTTTAAGTCTGATTTATGGAGGAGAATATTGTTGATTATTGTGAAAAAAGTTGAAGGGTCATAGGATAGAAAATTGAAGGTGACATAGAGCTACAAATTGAAAATGATTTGGGTAGATTTTGAAGCGCCCTTGAACAACCAATTGAAGGAAATATTTATAATAAATTAAGGTAGTGTATTCGAGGAGTTAGAGACTATTTCAGGACAAGATAGAGGAGAAGAAATCATAATTTCATAGCAACATTTAAATATTTTGGACTGTGAATTTGGGTAGCATTGGAAGGAGATAGAAGAGCTGTAAATTGGAGAATATTTGGGAAGTTTTTTGAAGTGCTCTTGGATAGCGTATTGAAGGAGGCTTTGACAAAAAAATACAGCAATTTGGAGGAATTGAATGTTGTTTTTTGTACATCAAGATAAAGGAGAAGAAATTAGTTTTTGGAGTAGTGAATTGAAGAGTTTTTGGACGTAAATTTGGGTGGCATTAAGAAGAGATTAGAGAGTTGTATTTTGGATAAGTTCAGGAAATATTTGAGAGAGATTTAGACAGCAAATAAAATAAATATTTGGATGCAATTGAAGCTACAAATTGCAAAAAATTTTGATAGCAAGAAGTCAGTATTTAGAGTGGCAAAATTCAGAGAAGTTGAAGACAAAGAAGGCAAGTTTTGAGCATCATTTGAAAGGGTAGAAAGGATGAAAATTTTTAACATTTTATAATAACCATTTGGACAACATAGAAGCTTATTTTTGGCAGCAATAAAAGTGTAAGTAAAGCAACACATTTGAAGGTATAGAACAACAAGTTCAAGTAGCAAGAAAGGAGAGGACACAAGCTACAAAATATAACCAAATAGGTTTGAAATTAGATGCTTAAAAGAGTATTTTAGTTTTATGAAAAGTGGATTTAATTTAAGTTTATTTGGCACCATATATTAGAGAGTTCAAATCAGGAAAAAGAAGAACTCTAAGTTTATTATCTCCTAGTTAAATAAGGAGTTTAAGAAGCTTGCAAATTAGTGTGTTGATATAACATAAAGAATTTGGTTCATTTTTAATTTTGAAATCAGCAAAAGAAGATTTGTATGATATAAGAAAATAATACTCTAAATAAGAAACATCAAACTAAGGAGCTACGAATGCATTAAGGAGCACTCAAAATATTGTGCTCAATATATGTTTTTGAAAGGAATGAAAGTAAGTATTTGAAGGCACAAGAGCATCCTCAAAACCTGCAAAATTTTAGAGAAATAAGTCAGCAAAGTGATTAAAGGAAAGGGGGTATAAGCATTTTGGATAATAGCAAGAGATTCACCCATCCAATCCAAGTTGTGGATAAGACAAACCACATCAAAGTTGAGGTAAAATCTGTTAAAAAGGGGTAATAGAAGTGGTAAGAAAATAATCCACCATACATAGAAGGAAAGGAGCACCACCAAATTTGAGCCACCATTGAAAGGTGAAGCCACCATACGAAGGAGGAAAGAGGCACCACTGAAGTGCAACAAATTAACATAGCTCAAGGAAGAGCCACCATTGTGCAAGGAGGAACCATCAAAGCACTGCTACAAGTGAACGTTTGGAGAGTGTAGAGGCTCAAGTATCATTATAAGGACACAAACGATCGTTTGCATTCACTCTATTGAAGAGTCACTTTCAGAAAGGAGAAAACCAAAGAGACATAACCGTATAGACCAATAGCAAGCAAAAAAATTGTTTGGAAATTATTTTATCTAAGTTTTGGCTTGTTTGAAAAGCCTTGGAATAAGTGCTATCATTGTAATGTTTGAAAGAAGCATTTTTTAGTAAAAGATAATCGTGTACATAACGTCTAGGAGGAAGAAGCACCACTTAGAAGCATGTGAAGAGACTGAATACCACATGCCTTTGTGGAAGGAGAAGCACCAACCATCACTTAAAAGAATGTGAATGGTTTGAATGCCACATGTCCTCATGGAAGAAGGAATGACAATCATCATATGAGTAAGGTGAAACGTCTTCTTACATGTATTAAATGCATGGAATAAGACTAAACTTAGTATATCCAAGAAGTGATAGAGTTTTTGAATGAGCGCTACATCAAGTGAGGCTTTTAAGAAGAAATGGATATTGAGGAGGAGATCAACTACCATTGACCATGATTTGCATGTGTCTATTGTAGAGGTAAATGTTAATTTAATTTAATTTAAACTTTTAGCTAAGTTAGGAGCTATAAGGAAAAATATAATTATTTTTCTAAGGTTGTTAAGAAATTAATCTAATTAATTATAAATTAATTTAATTTATGGAGAAATAAGGTGTAGAAGAGAAATTAAAAACCTTATAAAGCTGAATTATTATTTTTTGAAAGTTTTGAGAAACCTTAAAGTTATTTTGGAAAATTCGAAAATCAATTTCAAGTTTTGAGAATATTTTGTAAAGTTTTGAAATTGAATTATAAATTTTTGTAAAGCATTTTATATATTTGCAAATATTTTAAAATTTGGAGAGATAAGGATTCCTACATAAAATTAGGATTACAAAATTTGTAAATATAATTTACAAAAATTCTAAATTTCTAAATTGGGAGCCATAAGGACTTTAGCATCAAATTAAGTTTATGAAATTTAGGACCTATTCATTTATATACTTAAAATTTGGGAGATAAAAGGGATTCAACTTAGAACTTGAAAATTTGGAAATTACATTGATATCTAGTCTCTCTTTCAAAATTAAAGATACACAAAATTGAAGAATTTGAAAATTGAAATTGTGTCAAGATTGTTGATTGATAAATCAAACTAGGGAGACATAAGGTAGTCAACTTAAAAGGTTTAGAGAATTAAAGGATATATTATTCAAAACTAAAATAATTATGGATTAATGGTACAAAATTTTTGGAGCAAGTAAACATATGACTGGAAATAAACAATGGTTTGATTATCTACGAGGAAAAAATGAGAAACCAGTTACTATAGCAAATAGTAATAATTATGAAGTAAAAGGGATAGAAAATATTCTAGTCAATCTAATAAATGGAAAAGGAATAATTAACAATGTGTTATATGTTCCTAGATTGACTATCAATATTCTTTCAGTTTCTCAACTTATGGATCAAAATATGATAGTAGAATTCAAAGTTATCAATGGAAAGAAACAATGTCATATTATCAAACAAGAAAAATAAAAATGGATCAATTGTGATTCGAATTTATCTACCATGTTCATGCATCAGAATTCAAAGAAGCTAAAGCAGTTTGTAAATAAAATAATGAAGATTCAAAGAATGGAGGTGATGAAGCAAAAAATTATATACATAAAAAGAAAGGACAATATGATTCAAAGAACAAAGGAAAAATAAAAATTCTTATACAATAATTTTATGACTATGAAAGAGTTCAAGAAACTTGTAATCTTGAAGCCACAAAGACTAGAATATACTAACCATTCATTTTATCAAGTATACAAAAAGGTAGTAGATTGGAGAAATCAAGAGAAGACAACACGAGCTCCATAATTAGGATGAAGACCATATTGAATACTAAAGTCTTCAATAACCAAATAATGTAATACAAAGGGTTGTTGGATAATATTACATTATTTAGTACATGACAATGTACCACAATGGGTACATAATTAGATTAGGTTGTGTCTTAAGTTAGTATATGAGTATTTACATTATGCAATATAATAAATGCACAAGTATTATTAAAGTGTGCATTATATTCAATAATATAAATGTGCACACTAGTCCATGTGTACATGCATCCATAGATTAGGAAAATATAGTGAAGATTCATATTACAAGTGTACATCAAATAGGTCTTCATATGTGTAAAGAAGAGAGCCAAGATTCACTAGGAATAAAAGAGTCATATCCATCTAAGATTTATTGTAGAAGGCTATATATATGCTATAGTCTTGAGTTATGTAACACATGTATACGAAGAGTGTGTGAAAGTATGATGTACTTAAGATCTTTATTCTATATTAAATTACTATATTTGTGAGCATTTATTAATGATAATTTTATGAGTTGTTGCAGAAGTTATTTATGGGTTTTATATGTTTATAATATTGTCACTATCTTATATTTGATATAGTATCTTTATTTAGATTTAAGGTTATTTTGCTTTAAGCATTTAGCATCAAAAGCTAACATCCCATGTTATTTTATTTTCTTTTATATAAATTGCAACTATGTCAAAAAATACCCAAATGCACTCTTAAAGGAAATTCTCTTTTAATTTTTTTTTCCATTTTCTACCATGTACACATGATTCAATTTTATTTCCATTCCAAAATCCACCATTTTCAAGGGTCACATGCTCCACTTCAACATGTCTATGAACTGCCTTTTTTTCTACCATAGTGACATCTATTTTCAATGTGTCTTCTAATATGCTATCATTCTGTTCAATTTAGATTGTATCACTCAATTTTTCCATCCACTCAACTAGTATTTCAAACATGCACAAACTTTTTTCGTTTGGTTTTATTGCACTTCATTTTTTGAATTGATCTGATATTTTTCCATGCCATTTCTTGCTAAGTTTCATCAATTGCATCCTAGAAACTTGGTACCAATTTTCTTACTCTTGTAGCTTATCAATATATGTATATAATTTTCTATTATCAAAATCTTCTCCCAACTAATAACACATGCATCATGCACAAACAACATAATTGCCTTTGCATTTAATCATTCCAAAAATATGTGGAAGCAATTTATTAAGAATTATCTTTCCAAAGATTCAATATAATAAAATTAAATTAGTCCACAATAACATATCCTTCTAAATAAAGATTACTTTGAATATTAATATTGTAAAAATCTACTCATTAATCTTTGCCATTTACTATAAGAAAAAATGTTTCACTCAGCAAGAACAAATTTACCTCATGCATTTCTGCTAGAAAAAAATATAGGTAAATAAAATAACCTTGGGAATTTTTTACTGGTAAAAAATTGTAGTGTTTCAGCAGAGGAAGGTAATGGCTCATCTTGGACTGCTTTCAACATTCCCAACAATGCCTTCTCAAAGAACCTTCATTTGTTTTATCATCCTTTTGCATTTTTCCACCATCAATTTGCATTACACTCGAGCATTTCACCAATGCTCATAAATATTTACTTGTATCTTCTAGTCTGGTAGAACTCCTATTTTTCATGTAGCAATCCACTCAACTTTCACTTAAAAATCAAATATCTAAATATGCTAACTTTGAATGCAGAAATGAAGCAATAACTCCACTCATGTCATGATCACTCCTTACACAAATATTTATTTCAACATACAACTAGAAGTAATATCAACCAATACCTATAGAAATTTTTTAGGGAAAAGAAATTTGCTTCAAAATATTCTATGGAGTCTCACTTCTCTCCAAGCAATTTTTTGTACATAAAATTACAAAGGGTTTGTCATTGGATGGTGACGATTATCCCTTATGACACTCACAAATTGTCCATGCTCACACAAAATTTTTACTTGCTTTGATACCATTACGATGCAATCTAGAGGAAAGGGTCTAATGAAAGACCACCTCTTCTAGTAGCTCAAACATTTCACAACAAAAGCACATAAAAACCAAAATAAAAAAAAATAACAATAATTGCATTTCCCCTTGTAAAATTTACAAAAACAAGCTAAAACTTCCCTTGCTAGCCTTAACAACTCCTTATCGGTCATTTCATATCCTTTTCAACTCACTTCCTAGTCCCTTATCGATCCCTTGCCGACCCCGTACTGGTTCTTGTTGGTCCCTTGTTGACTCCTTGCTAGCCTTCTTCAATCCTTTTTTAGTCCTTGGAATTAGCAACCATATATCCACTTATGCCTTTCCAAAAATGAGAATCCATGGTGGAATATGGAAAGTCATGCCCCTTTCTCTTCCCTTAGTAATTGGATATACCCTCCATTTTTTTTCTTTTTTCTAAATGCTTCCACATCATTTTTCAACACATCAAAGGTCCTTTGGGCCAATGGGCTTAGAAATATTTAGAGAGATGAAGATAAAAAGACCCTAATAAATTAAATCTAGAAAAATAGTAACTACAAAATCAAAGGAAAAATATGAAGAAGATAACAGAGACACACATAACACATTAGTTCACCTAGGAAACCTTTACAAGAAAAAAACCCAATACAATAATATCTCCCTATTGTATAAACTTAATCATCTCCAATACAATAATGTTCATCTCTCATATCTCTTCAAACCCTAATGTAAGTGCAATTAAATAACACAATAACGAACTTTACAATACCATGGGAAAAAAATCATGGGTTAAAAATATTTAACCCTAAACAACCCATATGGATCTAAAAATAGCTTAAGAAACCTTAAAAAATTTGTCGGGGGTTGTCACCCTTGGACCCCCACTTTTTTGGGGTTGGCACCCCTGAACCCCTACTCAAAGCTCGACCTGGTCTCAAACCCTGACGAGGATACACAGAGTATCCAGTACCTTTTAGAGTTAACCCCACTAGAATAACATGAAAAAAATTCAACATATGTTTAATATTATCCCACTTGTTGAATTCTTTCCATAGGGATAGAAAATTACCATTGTAAACTATCAAGGGTAACCATACCCATAGATATTCTATACCAAGAAAAAGTTTGAGCAGGTACAACCTTTGTTAATGAATCAACAATATTGTTCTTTGTATCAACTTTCTCTAGCATCACTCGATTCTCTTCAACCATCTCTCTCACAAATGGTACTTGATATCAATATATTTTGATCGATCATGAAAACTAAGATTGTTGGCCACAAATATTACACTCTATCATTATCAATTCTCATAGCCTTCTACTTAATATCGAATATTGAACACAACCTCTATAGCCACACTACTTCTTTACACACATGAGTTTTTGCAATAAACTTTGCCTCTGTTGTGGACAAAGCAACCATCGGTTACTTTTTACTCATCCAACTTACTACCCCCCCAAATAGTCTGAATACAAGCACTCATGGATCTTCTCTTTTCTAGATGTCTAGCCCAATCAACATCCATAAAACTTTGTAGAATTACAATATTACTATCTCTAGATTTTCCTTGGTAACAAATAACATAGTCTGAAGTTCCACACAAGTATCTGAAGATCCTTTTCATAGTAGTCCATTGTTCCTTTCTTGGATTGGATATATATATGCTAACTACTCCCACTGCATATACAATATCAGGTCTAGTATGAACCATTACATACATCAAAGTATCAATAGTGCTATCATAAGGAACATGATGCATTTCTTCAATTTCCTCATCTATTTTAGGACATTGTTCAGCAAATAATTTTTGACCAACAAGATATGGAGTACATACTAGTTTACAATCATGCATCCTAAATATCTATAGTATCAAATCAACATATTTTCTTTGATTTAACCACAACTTTCTATTTGCACAATCCCTTATTATTTTCATACCCAAAATAAATTTTGCATCACCTAGATCCTTCATATCAAATTCATAAGATAACTGAGATTTTAGTAACTTTATCATCTCCTTATTGTTACCAATTAACAACATGTCATCCACATACAAAATAATGATAACAAAATTTTCACCTTCTTTTTTAAAATACACACAGATCTTCTTTATTTTTTCCAAGCCCAAGTGTCAAAACAAACCTATTAAATTTTTGGCTCCACATTCTTGGAGATCACTTTAAGCCATAAAGAGACTTTTTCAACTTGCATACCAAGTACTCCTTACCTTTTACCCTTAATCATTTTGGTTATGACATATATATGTCATCATTAAGTTCACCATGTAGAAATGTTGTCTTTACATCCATATGTTCTATTTCAAGATCAAAAGTAGCAAAAATAGCTAAAAAAAATCTAATTGAAGTTAGTTTATCCACAGGAGAAAAAATCTCACCAAAGTCAATTCCCTCAACTTTAGAAAAATTATTTTGCTACCAGGTGAACCTTGTACTTCTTCAACTTTCCTTCTACATTGTACTTATTTAATACCCACTTACAACCAATCAATTTTCTTCCAAGGGGTAATTTCACCAAGTCCCACATCTTATTTTTATCCAGGGACTCTATTTCTTCCTCCATAGCCATTTTCCAAGAATTATTCTCACTTGATTGAAGTGCCTCCTTTACAGTCTTGGGTTCTTCATCAGTAATTGATATATTAAATGAAAAACAAATATTTGAAGGGCTATACCTTTCTGGGAGTCTTCTCACTCGATCTGATCTCCTCAAACTTGGAGTTCTAGGTTTTGCATCTTCAACTTCCTCCTCACCTTATTCCTCTGAATTTTCCTCTTTAGACTCTCTTTGTAGTTCATCTTCTTCTATAGCACCAGGTTCTACCATAGGTTCTTCCTCTTGTTCCAATTTTACTTGAACTATTTTAGGTTCTTTGCTTGGTTGCATTTCTTGTTTTGAAACCCCTTTTGTTTCTCTAAAGATCATATTATGACTATAAACAAAAAAAAAATTGGGTTCCACAACTTATATCCTTTAACACCAATACTATAACCCATAAATATACATTTTATAGATTTACAGTCCAGCTTAGTCCTTTTCTCTTTTGGGAAATTTATATAAGCATCACAACCAAAAACCCTTATATGACTAAGAGAGGGTTTCTTACCAATCCACACTTCCTATGGAGTCTTTTCCACCAAAGCTGAGGTAGGAGATCTATTGATGAGGTAACAAACAATTAACATGGCTTCTACCTATAATTTTCTTTCTAACCTTGCACCACTTAGCATGCTTCTGGCCTTATCCACCAATGTTATGTTCATCCATTCTGCAACTTCATTCTATTATAGAGTATACATAGTTGTTTTATACCTTTCTATTCCATAGTCCTTGCAAAAATGCTCAAATTCATTAGAGCAATTACTCACCACCATTGTCACTTTTCAAAACCTTTATCTTTTTCTCTATTTGATTTTCTATAAGAGCCTTAAAGTATTTAAATTTATTGAAAACATCAGATTTATTCTGTATAAAATATACCCAAATCTTTCTTGAAAAGTCATTTATAAATGTAACAAAATAGATAGATTTACCTAACGATGGTACTTTTGTAGGTCCAAACACATCATTATGAACTAGATGCAAAATTCCTTCAGATCTTGTAACACTACTAGGAAACTTGACTTGGGTTTGCTTTCCAAAAACATAGTGCTCACAAAAATTAAAATTTAATGGGCAATCAAAAATTCCTTTAGCCATACCTTTTATTTTTAATGTTTGAAGGTCTTTCTCACCAATATGCCCCATGCATTGATACCACAACATTATCTTCACTATAATAATATTCAAAGTTGCTTCTATAGTATTATTCTCCTACACAACTAAATATTTATTGCAATCAATACTTACAGTACTAGCCTTAAGTCTAAACAGAGTTCCCGTATGAACTTTCCTTGCCAACACCAAGACTCCATGAACCATCTTGCAACTATTCTTATTGAATACCACAATCACACCCACATCATTCATCTTACTCATGGATATTAGATTCCTTGCCAAACCCGAAATATGCAACACACCAGGAATGGTTTTAATTCTTCCATATTTTAACCTCAACTTGACTCTTCCTCAACCTATTATTTTATATGTTGAATTATCTCCTAAGAAGGCTTCAAGTCCATTTATATTTTCATATTAACAAAATCCCTCACTATAAGGATTCATATGAAATGAAGCACTTGAGTCAATCAACCATGCATCGTGGCATTCACTTAAGCACACTGTTACTAAGAATAAGTCCTGTAAATATTTATTTGTGGTCTTCATTTCTGTAAAAGTTCCTTCATCAGATGATTGACTATTATCAGCCTTTTTAGATCTGCAGTCTCTTTTATAATACCATGTTTTACCACACTTCTAGCATTTCCTCTTTTCTAGAGCAACAAATTTACCCCTAGATCTCGATTTCCTTTCTCCTAATTTATTTTTGCTTCTTTCTTGAGAACGACCTCTCACAACCAAGGTATCATTTTTGATGATAATCCTTAGAATATTGTTGTCTCATTTCCTAATATAGAAATGTTCCTACTATATCCTCTACTTTCAATGTAGAAGTAGTACTGGTGATATACATAACTAGGGTATCCCACAAGTTAGGTAACAAACAGAGAAAAGTAATACAGTTTTCCTCTTCATCCATTTTTACTTCAACAAAGTTTAATTTACTTACCATAGTGTTAAAATCATTTAGATGTTCAGCCATAGAGTCACCATCATTCATCCAAAGTGAATACAAATTCTTTTGGAGAAAGATTTTATTTACCAATGACTTTGTCTGATACAAATTTCCTAGCTTATTCTAGAATAACTTTGTCATGGTCTCTATAATACATTCAACGATACCAAATCAGATAAGCATAATTTTATAAAACTCCTTACCTTCCTATTGATAAGCACAATTTGATAGAACTCCTTATTCTCAAGACCATAATCCACTGATCTCTATCAACCAATAGATCATCCATCTTGATTTTCCATAACTCAAAATTTTGTCCATTAATTTTTTTAATATCTACTCGTGTGCTTCTCATTATTTTCCTTCATCTAGATTCTTTTGCATACGGCTCCCACTCAAGAATTAATTTATCATAGAGTTGAAACCATTACTCTTGGAATAAAGCTAAAAAACTAGCTCTGATACCAAATGAAGAGCAAAAGGCCCCGATAAACTAAATTTAGAAAAATAATAAATATAGAATCAAAGGAAAAAAATAATATAACATATACACACATAACACAATATTTCACCTAGGAAACTCCTACAAGAAAAGACTCAACACAATAATATCTCTTTATTGTATAAACTTAATCATCTTCAATAAAATAATGTTCATCTCTGATCTCTCTTCAAACCCTAATGTAAGTGCAATTAAATAACAACAGCACAAGAACAAATTTTACAATACCATTTGCAAAAAACCATGGGTTCAAAAATATTTAACCCTAAATAGCCCATATGGGTCCAAAAATAGCTTAAGAAACCCTAAAACTTTCGTTGGGGGTTGTTGCACCTCAACTCCTACTTGGGCCTCTGCTTGGCCCCAAACCCTAATGAGGATACAAGGAGAGTGTCTAGTACCTTTGAGTTAACCCTCCCAGAATAACATGGAAAATATTCAACATATTTTCAACAAGATCAAGTTTCACACCATAATCCATAGGTTTAATTTGATAAATGGGGCATCTTGTATAGCTATGAAGACATTTTGAAATAGGTATAAAATAATAATGCATGGACTAAAGTATAAATGCAACTACATTATAGATCCAAGTCCACTTTGATGTTCTTTATAAGATTTATCCCAATGTTAAATTTAATATCTAAGAATATCTATCAAGCTAATATCAAATGGTTTAAGATGGACTATATTCCACAAATAAGGCTTAAGTATTTATGGTGATAAAGGTCTAGTGTATATATGATCCAGGCATGTGATCTTTTTGGGGCATGGCATTATGCTCAAAATACCCAAAACCATACTTTCTAGTTCTAACCACATTGTTAGTGGCATAACTTTATGCTCGAGACTCCATTTTTATCTATTTAATTAACATTGGAAAGCTTAAATGGAGAACAAAAACTTTTGTAGACAACCTTATCATTAACATGTTACCAAAAACTATGTAGAAAAATGCTCTAAAGACCCTAAAAAATGACTAAAAATAATAATTTTTTATTTTTAGATTTTTGTAGCCAAAATACATCTCTAGCCATATTGACACATCAATAGAAGATAAAACACAATAGGAAAAGTAATATCTATGTAATTTTAATTTAATATGCACTTTGTAAATCATGGAAGGTGAACCACCATATTTCTATATGGATGACCTTCTAACTCATGGGAGGTGAACCACCACTTTTCTATGTGGATGACATTCCATATTCAATATAGTGGATATGCAACAAACCAAAAATATTGTATAAAGAGATATGCATCCCTGATTGTAAAAGGTATGAGTAATGGATGCAATATTATAGCTTCACATTTATTCGTAGAGATTGCTTGCATCATACTCTATTTTTTATTTATATGTTCTAATTTTGTATACTCTATTATTTCTGATTTGCACTCTTTCCTGATCTTCTTTAACTCAAAATTCTAATTTTTGGGTAAGTGGTATCTAGGTAGTCTTATTTTGAGTGTATGTCCATAAATACAAGACTATGATATGAAAAGTTTGGGTATCAAACATGAGATCCCTTTGATTTCCTCCCTTATTATTTCAAACTATCTTAGATTGGAACTAAAATAGACAACACTTAGATAGTTGATCCTTTTAAGAACATGTTGAATGAAGTCCCTATGAAATAGAGGAATGAGATGAGGGATAAATTTAATCAAATTCTTCAATGACTCCCTACTATATATTCTACAACCTTCTTTGTATGACCTTTGACTACATTAGTACCATTCAATTCTCCCACATGTTTTAAGATGTAGGTGGATTTTGATATTCTTACTTTTGAAGGAAAATTAATGTTAATTCCCTAGGAAATTGGTTGGATCATTTATATTCATACTTTGTAAATAAATTTATTGATAATAAGAACATTTTTCCATGCTTGAAAGCTTTATTACCTATTTGAAATTGGTGGGAATCATATTGTAACAAGGTCAAGGAGGAGAATGAATATGAAAAAGTGGTGCTCACATGGGGTCATTTCATGGAGATTTTCAAGGAAAATTATTATCTTATAGGAGCCTATGAAGACCAATACATGAAATGGAAACAATTGCACCTAGTTAAAGACTAGTATGTTCAAGATTATACTAATGTTTTCCATTCCAAGAAATCATAATTAGGTATGTAAAAGGTATTTAATATTCAACTACCATAATAGGCTACAATGGTACACATAATAGGACATGGACATATTTGAATTCAAGACATTGAGGTACAAACTTGTTAATTTTGACTATAAGCATAAAAATAATAAAATAAAGGGAGGATCAAATAATAAGAATTAAAATAGTAAGTACCAACCAAATAAAAGTAAGAATGATACTCTAAAGAATCAAGACAAAAGGGTCATCCCCACAATCCAAATTAGAAGCCAAATAAAAGTATCCTAAGAAAAAATCCCTCAAAGACCAAGAGAATAAAATAGTATTATTATTATAAGAGCAACCGATATTCAAGGAAGGAGTGTTAAGAAATCTAATCATTGTTTACTGAGTCACAAATATCTATATCCATTACCCCATTGCCTCCACATCCATAGACTAAGGCTAGAGGGAAGTGGATGATGGAATCTGAACTAATTATGATCATTAACACCATACATGCTATACTAAAGGGGTTATAAGAAGAATTATAAAAATAGGAACACCTATTTCACTCACAAATGTGGGTTAAGGGTAAGCCATTACATTTTATTGTTGATAGTGGAAGTCAAAAGAATATATTTTTCCTTAGATTGTAAAGTATTATCATTTGTTTGTCATACCACATCCACAACCATATGATGCTATATGTTTACAATAACAAAGAGATTTATGTTACTCAATAATATCTTCTCTCTTGTGCCATCAAACCCTTCAAAGGTGAAGTTTTATATGATTTTATACCGTTGGATATCTATGATGTGATTTTGATCCAATCATTCATTTGGAAGAGGCATGGTGTGTATGAGTCTTGGTCTTAAAGTTTCATAATCACTATCAAACGTCAATGCTTCAGGATACCATAGGTATCTCATACTAACTTTATTTCCTTAATTAGTACCAAAATATTTAGGAAGATGGTACTCCCAAAAATAAAATTCATTCTATTGATGATTTATTCACAAAGTAGAACAACTAGAATTATTGCTACATCGATCATAATATTTGCACAATAAAAGTATATGGATTAGATTGTAGAAAAATATGATTAAGTCACCAACTAGGATTCCACTTAATTATGAGGTAAACCATTCCATTGATTTGGTTCCTATTTCTCCTTTGTCTATTGACTTGTGTATCACAAATTGGTCCTTGAAAATGATAAAATCATAAGGTAGATCTAAGAATTGATTTAGAAGGGGCTCATCTGACCTAGTGCTTCACCATGTGGTAGTCTTATTATATTAGCTTTAAATAAATATTGAACATGGATACTTTGTATTGACCATATAGCTTTGAATAAAATCATTGTGAAGAACCACTATCCACTCCTTTAGATAGATGACTTGTTGGACCAATTCTAAGGTGTAAATTTCTTCATAAAAATTGATCTCAAATTCAAATATCATCAAATATACATCAAGCTTATTGAGATATGGAAGACTATATTCAAATCCAAGGAGGTTTTATTGAGTTATTGGTTATTCCTTTTAGCTTGAACAATGTGACTACTAGATTCATGAGGATGATGGATGACATCCTACATCCCTACATCAACTCATTTATGATAGTATACTTAAATGGTATTCTCATCTATAGTAAGACATAGGAATAATCCATATCTACCATGGTTTGTCTTGTATAATATTTTTGTGTGATTGAGCAAAGTTGCTTTGATTTGGCTCTTATACCATGTCAGAATTTGTAATATTTTTCATAAACATCCCAAAACAACCATTCACCACAATCATATGCAAAAAAAAGGAAGAAGAGCAAAAAATAAGAGTGTATTAGATAAAAAAGAAAGAAATAAAGGATAGTGTGAGAGAAGGAATATGGGGTGGGTGCCAATGGGCACCCCAACAATATTTCATATATCATAATATTTTACAAATGATTGGTCATTAAGGGGTATTTATAGTGATATCAAAACCCCAATGAGAGGTTAACCTCAGGTCAACATTAACTTAACCTTTAGGTTAACCTTACAATAAAATTATAATAAATTACCCTTTAAGCGAGGTTATTCATAAAGGCGTATTAAAAAATTTCACTAAGGATGAATACATAGAAGTGCCCTTAGGATTACATGAAGATGCTTAAAGGATTACATAGCACTATCATGTAGGCTTATATGAAGATACCCGAAGACTTACATAGCACTTGTCTATAAGCTTACATCAAGATCACCTATATGTACTTCACCACTATTGGCCTTGACCTAATAAGGTCAAATTACAAATATATCAACATATTACACATTCTCCTCCACTCCAAGTGATTTTGATATTCAATATTTTCATGAATATGATTCATCTCCATCTATGGATTTAGGTATGTTCTTTTAGTCCAATGGTTCTTCCGTTGTGTTGCCTTCTTGCTATTTGCATTTTTTTCAAGGTGAGTGTGATCCTCTTATGCCTTGTGTCACCATGTTGGATGATATTTCGTATTTTAAGGATGTGGTATTAGCTTTAATGCCTTCTCATGATGTTTATTTCCCCGTTCAGCCTCCTACAAATTGTCCTATGTCCAAATGAGCTTGGATCATTCAATATGTGGATCCCATCCTATAACAAGAACATCATCAAAATCCCTCACTTTTTTAGGCCTTGCTCTCTATGGATCACTCTAGGGATCCTCTCAATTATTCTCAATCCAAGGGATGTCTTAAGTAGGAAGTTACAACATAAACAAAATACTACTCTATCATGAAGAATTAGACTTGGAAGTTGGTGATTGATTGTAACTGAGTCTACAAGACCAAATTTGGTGTTGATGCTCAGATCAAGAAGCACAAGGTATGCCTTGTTGCTAAGGGAATTTCTGAGGAGGGAGTTGAGTATATGGATAATTTCAATCCCACTGCTCATATGGATTCCATTTGGATGATCCTTTCCATTGTTCTTTACATTGATGGTAAGTTCATCAAATGAATATAAAGAGTGATGTTATTCATAGGGATCTGAGGAGAGTGTTTTGCAATAGTTTCCTAGGTTTATTTTGGAGGGCCCTTCATCATTGACGTTTAGGCTAATGAAGTCCATGTATGAAATTAAGAAAACACCTTATGGTTAGTATAAGAGGACCCACTCATTTTTTTCTCAATAGTGTTTTTTATTGATGTGAGGTAAAGCATAATGTGTGCATGAGACATCATGCCAATAAAATTCTTATCAGTGTGTTATATGTTGATGACCTCATTAGGAGCACAATATATATGAATCGGGAGATAAAGCTAAGGCTTCAAGATATTTTTTGAGATGGTATATTTTATTCTTTTTCATTACTTCTTGGAGATTCATATTTAGTGGCCATTGTCATAACCTCAACATGCCTTCGATATTTGAAATGTTTCAACATTGAGGGTAATCCAATTCGTTCCCCCTTTGCATCTAGGTCAAAGCTCTGGGTTAAGTGTTTCATTCCATTGGTTAATGCCACATGTTATTGGTATCTTATTTAAGGCCTCTTATACCTTACACTTGATAGGGCATTACCTTTGTTCTCAATTATTGCTATGGGTATATGTAGACACCGAGTGAGAGTCGTTGTATGATAACCAAACAGGGCATTGCCTTTGTTCTCAATATTTACTCCAGGCATATATAGGCACCAAATGAGAGACATTATACAAGAAGCAAGTGAATTCTACACTACATATGTACTTATTATATTGGTATCCACTATTATAATAGTGCTCCTCTTCTATAACAAGGGTATTATGATGTTGATTGGGAAGGTAATCTTAATTAGCATAGATCTACTATTGGTTGTGTTTTCTCTAAGATCTAGATCAATCTTGTAGTGCTCTCAAAAATACTCTTACCATATCTCAAACTCCCATGAAGGTTGAATATTATGTTGTTAATGAGGTCGTAAAAATTTTTGACATATGTCAATATTATTGAATAGGTGAGGCTTCCTTAAAAATTCCTAGTCAGACTTTTTCGATATAATCAAACTATGATTAAGATTGTCCAAAATTGAGTGTTACATTAGTGGACTAAAAAAATTAATATGATGCAAACGAGGATCACAGAGATGACGGGAGTAGCAGGAGGTGAAGGCGATGGTGGGATCCGTTCGGGCGGATCATCGGATGGTAGAGTAGGCCCAGGTAAGACCAATGTAGGTGATGGGGATTCGAGGTCCCTCGAGATGTGCCTAGAGGGCCCTCAAGACAAAGTACCCCCTGATAAAAGCACAATTGAGGGTCCCATACGACCAGGTGTGGTGTCTTATTCTCAGGTCACCAATAGCGAGGGAAGCTCTCCAACCCCTTAAGGAACCCACCTAGCTCAGGTATGGACAGATATCGAGATCCTAGCAAAGGTTTTTTCCTCCTACGTTTCCAAAGCTTCCTTTGCCCTAATCGGTAAATTTGTGGGGGGGCGACCAAACATGGAAACCATAAGGCGATGGGCCTTGTCAAAATGTAAAATTTCATAGAATATGGATATTATAGCCCTCTCCTAGGGGTTCTTTATCATTAAAATTTGTAACCATGATGATGCAAGCCAGACTCTAACTGAAGTACCTTGGTTCCTAGGGAGAAGAAGTATGTTCCTTAGATGGTGGGCAGCAGATTTCAACCCCAAGACACAAAATATCAAGTATGCTCCAGTATGGTTCCGCATCCTAGACTTACCCTTTCACCTATGGTAAGAGGATGTCATGAAATCCATTGCTAGGGCAGTTGGAGAGCTAGTGGTGGTCGATTCGGCTACCAAAGCAGGATCCAAAATGGTTCATGCTCGCATCTATGTGAACATCAATCTGGAGAGGGAACTCCCTTCCTTTGTAAAACTAGTTTCAAAAAACTACAGGTGGCACCAGACCCTTGAATACGAGAATAAACCAACCTTCTATGGGTAATGTAACATGCAAGGCCACCTTAAAAACTAGTGCCCTCTTTCCAACCAGGTCAATATGGGTGAAGTCGATAACTCCTTCGATCCCAAGGGGTCGCTCAGACCCCGAAATCGGTTCCCTCCTCAAAAAAACTATATCCCCAAGAAACCTCTCATCCCCAGGAAGGATAGCCCTGATATGCATGCAAAAAAGGAAGACCCTGCAATGCAGCAAAACCCGGATGGTCTCACAGTGCATGCAAACTAGGAAGGCCCTCCTGTGCATTCTAACCAGGATGGTCCCAAAGTGCATCCAATCTAGGAGATGACCCAAGGAAGGACCGACTCCTCGATGAACAAGGGCAAAATCATCGTTGACTCTCCTCTATCTATGGATACGAACCAGTTATTTCATCCAAGATTTCCTATTGATTTGTCTTATGAGAACCTTGTGGATTCCTCCTTGTCCAAAATCCCTTCCCCTTTTTTTTCCCCTAGGTCGATCTAGCTGAGTCGGATACCCCAAGATCCCCATCCAACTCTAGGCCTCCCCTACACCTGCAGAACCTTGACCTAGAATCCATTCATACTGATAGTGATGATGAAGGCAGCCCGATACCTTCCCAAGCTCGATTCGAAAGCTTCAGTCCAAAGTAGACCTGAAGTAGAACATCCCTCATTGATTTTTGGAGTGAGATGGAAATAAGAAGATCATCCCTAGCAGATCAAAGAATAAAAGAAGTAGCAGACGATATAGCAATGGCTCCCAATCCACCCTACTAGCCGACCACCTCAATTTGATAAGAGAAGATCCAAAGAATCCCAAAACTCCCCTCCAAAAAAAAAAGGGAAGCAAAAAAATCCCTAAAGGTTTGAAATGAAGGTCCTCACTTGGAATGTGAGAGGGCTAAATGCTACCCCCAAGATATGGATAGCTGTTGACTTTAGAAAATAACATTGCCCCACTATCTTCATCCTTCAAGAAACCAAGGTGAATGAAATGTCCTCTCCGATATTTGCCAAAGCTATCTGGCCCAAAAGTGAATTTGTTTTTGTTCCCACCCAAGGAACTATCGGCGGTCTGCTGTGCATGTGGGATCCAGCCAAAGTGGAAGGAAGGTTGATCTCATCCTCCAATAGGATTATCAATTTGTTGTTCCATTGCAAAACCAACACCAAGACATGGATTTTTTCTAGTATCTATGCCCCTAACAACCCCCTAGAGAGAGCCGCATTATGGAGTTCTATTAGCCGCATGAGGACCTCTTTCAAAACAATCCCCTGGATCCTGGTAGGGGATTTCAATTGCCCTTTGTTCCTGTCTGACAAACAAGGAGGCAACAGGGTGGATACGAGAAGCATGGAGGATTTTGGTGATTTCATAGATGCGAACGAACTGATGGATGTTCAGTTAAAAGAATCCAAGTACACTTGGAGCAACAGAATATCTAGCACCAATCTCATTCAAGTGAATCTGGATAGGGTCCTCCTATCTCGTGAAGCCATCCCCATCTATGGGGATGCCACCCTCCATTCCCTTCTCAGAATAGGCTCGGATCATAGCTCCCTGTTGTTCGAAGGTGCTACAGCCCCCTCTTCCAAGAGCCCCTTTCGCTTTGAGTCAATGTAGTTTCACCACCCAGATTTCAAGAACCAAGTGTCCTAGTGGTGGCAACAGCCCTTTCAAGGATCCCCATCAGGACGATTATACCAAAAACTTAGATTCGTTAAAGGATAGCTCAGAACCTAGAACAAAGATATTTTTGGTAATATTTTTGAAAAAAAATGGGTGATCAAATAAAAATTGAATGTTGTAGAGCTACAAATTCAGGAAGGTAACCATGACAACAATACCAAAATGGAGGAGAGGCAACTTCTAGCCGAGTACCACAATATCTTGGCCAGAGAAGAAACCTACTGGCGATAGAAGTCTTGAGCCATGTGGCTCAAAGAAGGTGATTCGAATACCAAGTTCTTCCATTCTTCCACTCTAAGAAATAGGAGCTCCAACAAAATCATGGATCTCACCTGCTCCGACGGGAGGGTCACCAATGATATTTTAGAGATTCAGGACGAAGCTATAAACTTTTTCTAGTCCCTCTTGGGATCCTCCTCCCCAGAGTCTCCTCAGGCTGCAGAGGCTCTCCTGGTCAACATCCCCCACTCCATTTTTGATTCCACCAATGAAATGCTTACCAACCCTCTCTCAGTGGATGAGATAAAAGGGGCCCTCTTCTCCATGCAGTCAAACAAGGCCCCTGGCCCGGATGGGTTTCCCTCTCGATTTTATCAAGCCTTTTGGGACCTGATCGAGACTGAGGTGTGTGAAGTAGTCAAGGACCTTCAAAATGTCCAAATCCATTCCCCGTGGGATTAACTCAACCTTCATAGCTTTGGTCCCCAAAATCCTAGCCTGTAAGTCATTGTCCGATTATCGACCCATCAGCCTCTACAATGTCCTCTATAAGATCCTGACCAAAGCTCTTGCTAATAGGCTCAAATCAATCCTCCCCCTCATCATTGACCCATTCCAAGGGAGTTTAATCAAAGGAAGGATCATTACTGATGGAGTCATTACCATTCATGAGGCCATCCATTCTGCCACCCTAGCCAAGAAGCCAGTTCTCCTCCTCAAGTTGGACATGAACAAAGCCTTTGATAGGGTCCGTTGGGAGTTCCTATCTGACATCCTCCTCAAGTTTTGCTTCCACCCGAGCTAGGTAGAACTCATCAATAAGTGTATATCCTCATCTTGGTTCTCTGTCCTGGTCAATGGATCCCCCGTTGGGTTTTTCCCTAGCTCAAGGGGCCTAAGGCAAGGAGACCCCCTATCCCCCATCTTGTTCATCATCCTGGTCGAAGATTTGGGAAGGTCCATCAAAGATGCAGTAAGAAGAGGTCTCATCTTGGGGATCATAACTGCTACCAGGCTCCCTCCAGTCACTCACCAACAGTTTGTAGATGACACCATCCTAGCAACCTCAGCCTCCATTCCCCAAGCTAGAACCATCAAGCATATCCTGCACCTCTATGAGGAAGCGGTCGGGCAGAAGATCAATTTCCTCAAAAGTAAAATCTATTTCCTCTGCACTCCCCTCTCCCGCAAGGTTAAAATCATAAGGATCCTAGGTTGTTCCTTCGAGAATCTACCCACAACCTACCTTGGACTCCCTTTGTTCTCTAGAAGACCCATCACCCCCATGTGGAATATTGTCATAGACAAAATTAGGAAAAAGTTAGCCTCTTGGAAAGGCCATCTCCTTTCCCAAGCAATGAAATCCACCCTTACTTTGGCTTACCTCCAAAGTATCTCGATGTACTTTATGTCTGTCCTCAGGATCCTAGCATCAGTGAGCTCCAAGATCAAGAAAATCCAAAAATAATTCTTGTGGTCAGGGAGCGAAGACAAAAAGAGAATCCCACTAGTGGCTTGGGACAGGGTGTGTTGCAATAAGATCAACGGGGGCATTGGACTCAGGAAAGTAGCTCTCATGAATCTGGCCCTCCTGGCCAAGCATGCTTGGAAGATCTACTCCAACAATAGCTCATAATGGATTGAGATTGTCAAAGGGAAATACCTACAGAACCACAAGTTCCTAGATAACCATGGACCCTAGAATGGCTCGACATTCTAGAAGTCCATCATCTAGACCAGAAGCCTCATTCAGAAGGGTACTGGATGGATCCTCAGCAACGGGAACACTATTAATTTTTGGTAAGACCGGTGGATGCAAGAGGATCCGTTAAGCAAGAACAGAGAGTTGATGGGCCTAAAACCCTTCATCGATGGTACCTTTGGGAGCAAAGTGGCCAGCTTCATAGCCCGTGATGCGGGTCGACCGAGATGGAGGACCATTGAGGTGGAGAGTTTTCCTGAGCAAGCTGCTATGCTATCCAAACTTCTTCAAGTGATCACCATCCCATTGGAAGAAGCCGAAGATAGACCTATCTGGAGAGAAACTAACAGTGGATCCTTCTTGGTCAAATTGGCCTATTCTCTCCTAAGCCCGACCTCGATGTCAAGCATCCCCTTCAACCTGGTTTGGAAGGCAAAAATCATCCCCAAGATCAATTTTTTTGTATGGACAACCATCCAAAACAAGATCCTCATGATCGAGAACCTAACCAAAAGAGGATTCATGATCCCCAACCGTTGCTATCTATGCTTATCCAGCTAGGAAAGCACAAACCATATTTTTTGCACCTATGGGTTTTCCTCTGAAGCCTTTGGGCACATCTTCAATAGTTTCCACATCCAATGGGCCTAGCCCTAGTCAATTGCCAACCTCTTTGCCTAGTGGCCAAATCCATTTTTCAATCCCAAGCTTAGATCCTTGTGGTCCCTTTGCCTTCCCCACCTTGTTTGGCAAATCTGGTTAGAGTGAAACAGGAGATCTTTTTCAGGCCCGCCTAGGGATCCCTTGTCTGTGGCTTCTAAGTCCATTGCTTTCACCATCAAAAAATCTTAGCTTATCCCCTATCCAACATCTCCTCCTTTGGCCTCTGAAATAGCCATCCTCAAATCCCTCGAAGTTACCTCGAAGGAATCTGATGCTCAACCAAGGCCAAATCCCAGAGACAAAGCCAGATGGAGTCCACCTCTAGAAGGGTGGATCAAGTTGAATTTCTATGGGGCATCCAAAGGAAATCCAGGCAAGGCTGGGGCGGGAGGGGTCATCAGAGACCATCTAGGCAATCTCATCTTGGCCTATGCGAAGTTCCTAGGGCACCAATCAAACAATTATGTAGAAGCCTTGGCTTTGGAGAAGGGGTTGCTGCTACTCCGTGAGGATCCTAGGGAGGTGATTATTGAAGGGGACTCTCATAATATCATAAACTATATATCCAATGATAAGGTCCCATCATGGAAAGTCTACAACTCCATCCTTAAATCTAGGAGGATCCTTCACAACCGCTCGGGTGCAACCATTCACCATATCTTCAGGGAGGCCAATCAGGTAGCCGACCTCACGACCAATCTGGCGACTTTGGGCAATGGGATCAAAATATAGAGGGAAGACTTTCCCTAGGTCATTGCTAATGTAACGCGATAAGAAAGGGAGGCAATTCAACCTGTCAGATTCCAAAGACCTAAGATTTTATCAGCTTACTCTAGGAGTACCCACCACGGTAGTAGGGCTTCCACGAGCTCTCCATCATAATCTAGAATTTTCTCACCGGTGGATCATGTCAACTCCAAGGCACATGAATGTGAGAGGTAAATCATGGGATTTGGCCCATTCACCGAGTAAAGAGAAGCCATGATGGTTCTCCAATACCAATGGCTTTAGCACATGTACCAACCGAGCTATTGGGTTCCAAGTCATCAAGACCAAGGTCTATCCGAGTGACATGGATTTTTGCAAGAAGAAGCATGTCTGGCCCATCGAAATCCCTGATGCGTGGTGCCTGCGATGGAGTCTGACTCAGGTGGTTCGCATCCCTTCCCCTCATCTTCATTTTTCCCTCCACATAGTTTTGAGTAGGGACCTTGAGTGTCGGGCATGTCTCGATGAGCTAAATTTGAAGCGAGGCAATGCTGGCCTGCTCGCTCTCATAATTTTCATCTTGTCCATTCCATATCCATTACACGAGCCTATCTAGTTGGCGTCTGGTCATTTTTACATCCACTCCTAGCACGCCCCGTCTGGCTTCCTCATCACACATTTTCCATTTTATAAACCAGAGTCCCATTCTCGTCTCCCTATTGGTTGGTATACCCTCACCATGCCTGATGTGTCGCTGCTCAGTCCTGGCCCCTATAACTTACCCTCTAGAGTCATTCGCCTCAACCCCCTCTGCTTCAAGCATGGCTTACACTGAAACAACCCTTCTGTAGCTTAATTCCAATGCCAAAACCTTCATGGATGCCAAGGGTTTTACCCCGTTCCTAGAGAAATTCATTGGAGCCAAAGATCCTATCATCGATGACTTTGTGCGTTCCTAGAACCAAGGCAAAGTTATTGTCCAAGGTTTACACTTCATGGTCACCCCCGACTTGTTGGTGGAATCCATTGGTCTCCCCCTATTTGGTCGCCTCATTATATGCGATAAACATAATTAGGAGGAAGAGACAGAGCAATTCCCTGACAAGGGGAAGAGCCTTGGCTGGGATAAATCAATGTTGCATGTATCTGCCCTCCCAACCCCATGGAATCATGCCATCATACCCATTATGCAATATATTACCTATGATGACCCATCCAAGCCCCTCTATAGCTTTCATTTGGCCTTCATTAACCACCTTCAAGACAAGAGACCTATCTGCATCCCCAAATACCTCATGTATTCCCTCAACCTTACCCTGGAGAAATGTCAAAATGCGAACGGGCGTCCCAGGCGCCAAGGGCTCCTGGAGATCTTATACAAGCACGCGATGGATCACCAGCCTCCAGTCCAGAAAATCCAACCCATGGTCGAATAACCCCCCATGATGAATCTCCCTTCCCCCCTTCGAGAGTCCCCTGAAGGTCTGAGTCAGGCTGGCGGGTGCCCCAAGCCTACTCCAACCAGGAATGCCAAACGCAACGAACAAAGGAAGCGAGGAGTTGTTGACAAGTTTTGTCACATTGCTTCTGAAGGGGTAGTGAAATTTGATTATGCTGATTTTTTTTGATATAGTTTTCCTTATTTTTGTTGATAGTAGTGTTGCAGCAATTTTGGCTGTCATTTTTTGGATCCCCCTTGTAAATAACTGAATTTGAAAGAGCTTCGCCCATAATATAGCAAGAAAAAGGAGCTTCGCAAACAGCAGGCAGGAAAAAACATAGGTGCAAGCCAAATTTTCTAAGGCACAGAAAGAGCTTCGCAAGCGAAGCTCCCACAAGACTAGCTTTGGGCCGAAATTTTGCGAAGCATACAATGTAAAGTAAAATGCCAAAACAAATTCTTAAGTGTGGAAAAACACTTCGCAGAAATGCTAGCGAAGCACCTGCTTCGACCGTCCTTTTTGGCGAACCACTCCTCAGGAAAATCTACTTCGCTCAAAATCTTCCCGAAGCACCTGCTTCGGACGACTCAGGTGCGAAGCTTCCCCCCCCCGAAGGCTGGTTGTCCCTGAAAATTTTCTAAGGCATGGAGGAGCTTCGCTTGAATTTTCCCTGAAAGGCTGTTTTTGCAACGGTTCGCGGCGAAGCAATTCTGAAGGTCCGCTTCGGCCAATTTTCGTGCGAAGCTCCCTCACTAGGAGCCTAGTTGCCTTGAAGAAGTCGGAGAAATGTTCTAAGGCAAGATTCTACTTCGGCCAAAAGACCCCCGAACGGCCATTTTGAAAAAGCTTCGCAGCGAAGCACTCTTTCAGCCCATCAGCGAAGCATCCGTTTGCGAAGCAACCTTCAACCCGTTTTCCCGGCAAAGCGATGAGAGATTGGGAACCATGTTTTGAAGAGGCAAATCTGCTTCGGCGCTCAGTCTTTGCGAAGCTATTTTTGAAGGCCCCTTCGCGCAAAGCACCCATGCAGAGAGGTCAGCCCCGCTTCGGCTCACATCCGTCGCGAAGTAGGTCCCCGAACTGGAATTTAGCGAAGCTCTCCAGGGCACACACACCAAGGCCGGGTATCTTTTCAAGGCAATTGAGTGGTTCATTAATGCATCTTTACTTGCCCGAAAGACCCGGGACTCATTTTCAGCAATGGAAAAGGAAAGATCAGCCGTAGGAGGAAAACCCGATGGACCCGGCAGCCACTCGAGCATTGCGCCCAGAGATTGAGGACAAGTCAAGCGGCCCATTAATGAGAATTTCCCTGGCTAAAGCGGTCGTAAGTACTAAATATAGTAACGGATGTGAGAACTCAGTCACGGGAGGAGCGAAGGCAGATTTTCCAATTTTTCGAGGGCGTACTGCTAGGTTTTGTGCAATGATGGCTCAGAGGGTCGGGTCCTCTATAAAAACCTATGAATTGTAATGAAAAAAGGGGGGAACTCTTGCTAGAGAATTGTTGTAACTTGGTCCCTGCAATTGATATTAAAGACTTTGGGCTTATTTCTCTCTTGTATGCTGCCTTCTGTGATTATTTCTGCTATTTTGTCTTTGTTTGTATACTGTAATTCTGAATCCTGAATTTAGGTGTGTAATTGGGGACAGAACCCTGGAATTTTCCTGAAGGATACATAGGGGAGACAATATTGCGTTAAACTCTTTTTATGCCGCCTGTGGTTAGTGGTTTCTGTTACGTTCACGTATTTTCCTAGTCGTTGTAATTCTGAAATCTGGATTTAGGCGTGGGAGAATAGCTGAATTCTGGAACTCTTCCAGAGGATACATAGGGAACTTTGCGTGATGTTCATTTATGCATTATTCTTGGTATTTATTGCTGCTTTTCCAAGTTATTAGTTGATAATCGTGTTGTTGGTTCTTTCCCACCGAATTGTTGACACTTCTTACCCTATCCTTTTATTTCTTTCCTGCACTCTTATCTTAAAACATCAAGTAGTTTAGTTCAGGAGCCGGCCTTTCTCCGGAGATTGGCACGGGGGGCATCTCTTCCCCTCGGCCTTTCAATGTTGGTCCAGGTCTAGGGCGCGTATCCTTCCCAAAATCCTTTCCTGTGGCAGATTTGTGACCAACAGTTTCTGGCACGCCCGGTGGGACCCGGTTAGTCTCACCTTGTGAGTGGTAGTGAGAGCAGATGCTCATCTCATTACCAAGAAGACTCTAGCATCTGGCGACTCTGCTTAACCTGGAAATCTCAAAGTCGTTGAGACCGATAACAAAGTACCCGTGCCTTCATGCAAACAAGATATCAAGTTAGGAATAGTGGAGAAGGAATTGAGTTTTTTGAACTCGACATTGATGCTTTCGGAGAGCACCCTAGGCTGATAACACCCGAACAGCTGTTACGAAGGGCGCCTTCGCAAGAAGCTGTATTTGATGAAGAAGGCCTGACTTCCGACAGCACAACAGCTAGTCTGCCCCTTAATCCTCCTAACTCCCCCGATCATCCAAGCGCTTCCGCTTCAGTCAGTCACCTACAAGGGACTTCGGGAATCCCTATCTTTTCGACTCCAAGCGTAGGCATGGCACACCAACAGCAACAGTAGCAACTGCCGCCACAACAACAACAACCCAGGTTGTTCCCGGCATGGAACTCTTCCGGACCATTAAACCTGGCGGGACAAGGACAGGTTCCACCTGCTGCGATGAAGAAAATTCCTACCTTCGATGGCACGGGGAAGACCGCTCTGGAACACATTCAAGACATAGTTTCTCTGGCGGCAATACACAACATCACCGAAGGAGTGATGGTGAAGCTTCTGGTTCTATCCCTCCGAGGAAAACTCCTTTATTGGTATAGATCACTTCCGCCTGGTACCATAACAGGTTGGGACCAGTTAGCTGGACAGCTGATGAGAGGTTTCAACGAGTCTGTTGACCCTTCCTCCCTCTTGCATCAATTTACGACAATTCAGAGACACCCGCAGGAGGAAATTGCAGACTTCAATGTGAGGTTCGCTCGGACTTGGCAAAGAGTACCTACTGGACTTCGGCCAACCAGAGAGGCTGCGACATACTACTACCTTAGGGCCCTCAATCCAGATATCAATGTGATGGTAAGGTATTCGAATGTGAATACTTTCCCTGAGCTCTACGAATTAGCCCAAAAAGCGGAAATGGACCTGATAGCCGTAGGAAAGCTTCCCCAAAGGATGCCGATGCCTATATTCCCGGAGTTTTCGCAGACACAATGCCTGAATGCAGCTACGTCGCAAGCCTCCATAACCCCTGTATATCCCCTCTCATCATGGAATCCTAACCCCGTTGTAACCCAAATCGTTACACCACAAGTGCATTTCCCCGCGTATTCAACGCCACAGCCTACCGTTCCTGCGTTACCAGCACCACCTCAATACCCCGCTTTGCCCCCAATACCTACGTTGGCTCCATTGCCACAGGCCCCCAAAGCTGAAGATATGCAGGCTAAAATATTACAGGAAGTTCAGTCTTTGAACTCTACTGTACAGACTTTGTCCAACGATATGATTATCATGAAGAAGAAACAAGCACAACAAGAATTTCTTCCAAGGAGGTCTTACCCACCGCCAGCGCTCACCAAAGATCAAGTGGTGCAGCCAGGAAGATCTTCGGCAAGAAATGTTGTGATCGACGAAGGAACAAGCACTTCTGACACCGTGCACTGGTGTTCTACATGCAATGACCCACATGAGGAAAACACCTGTATGTTGCATCAACATTTTGTGCAGACGCTGTCAGGAAACAACCCCAGCGGACAAGTCAACATGATAAGACAAACAGATCAGAACCCGGTCGTGGACGAAGAAGAGCAAGTTTCGATGCTTACTAGGGAGGGAAAAAGACCAATGGAAGTGGACGCAGCTCAAATGGCTCCCTTGAAGGTATATACCCGCCGCGAAAAAGAGCAGCAACCTGCTAAAGCCCCAGACAAAGCTTTACACCCAGCGCCAGCAAAAGAGAAGACCCAACAAGTCTCCACAGCCCCGCCTCAGGCTGAAACTAAAGAACAGGCAAGGGAAAAGCTTAAGTTCCCTTCGCTAACCAAGCGGCAAAGAGTTGAAGCCACGGAGCAATATCATACAAAGTACGAAGCTAAAAAAGGGCCCGAAGTGCATTCCCCCATAAGGTATAATATCGTGGATGAGCTAAAAAAGACCCCTGCCAAAATTAGTTTATATGATGCTTTACAGCTACCAGGACAGGTAGACCTGTTGCAGGAGTCTTTGAAGTCCGCTAAAGCTGGGCAATCAATGCCGCCCGCCATAGTGCAAACTCTGTCTACGTCCATAACAGGAAAGAACAGACCTCCCCCGTTTTACTTGTCATTACAAATGGAAGGTCATATTGTCCATAATTGTATGATTGATTCAGGGGCAGCAACGACGGTCATGCCTAAAGCGGTCTGCGAAGAAATAGGGATGGAGTATACAAGAAGCAGCCATGGCGTACTCCAACTGGATGGCACTCCTGTAAAGACCGTCGGGGTAATCAAAGATATACCCATCCGACTACACAAAGTGCCCCAAATTGTGGTGATACAGGAGGTGGTAGTCGTAGATCTGGAGCCCTATTTTAGCATGTGCCTTTCGAGGGAATTTACAACGAAGCTAGGGGGATACCTGTCCATGGACTATTCACATTTGGAGGTCCCATTCAAAGGGAAGAAGGTCAAGATTTACAACGAGAAACCTTCTACGTTTCTCGTACAAAAAATGACTGAAGAAGAATGCAATGATCTCGTCCATGCGATAGCAGAAGAAATTGAACGAGTGGACTTAGTAGAGGAGTCCCTTGCACAACTAAGTTCTGAAGATGAATTTTCATTGACAGACTTTAATGCTATGATAGAAACAGAAATAGGGTGTTACACCATTGCAAAGCCAGAGAAACACATTAAGTCAGAAGATAAAGTACCTGCCCAAGGAGAATTATGGCAATTATTCTTTGACGGAGCCCGATGCAAAAACGGAGCCGGGGCAGGGATCCTTCTAGTATCACCATCCGGAGAACAGAAAGAATATTGCTATAGATTAGTTTGGAGCTGCACCAACAATGCAGCAGAATATGAAGCTCTATGCCTAGGACTGAAGAAAGCAGGAAAGTTAGGCATAAAACATCTCAAGATTTTTGGAGATTCAGAACTGGTATGCAATCAGGTCACCAACAAGTGCATCTCAAAAAAGCATTATCTTAAAGCATACCGCAACAGAGTATGGGACCTGCTTGAACAGTTTGAATCACTCAATCTGCAGTCCATCCCACGAGAGAAAAATAGGCACGCTGATGTCTTGGCCTCCATCGCGGCTAGATATTCTCCAACTGACGACATGGTACACAAGCCTAAGGCCGTGAGGATGATTTATAGGCCCTCTGTGCCGGATAAGGACATACATTGGCAAGTTTTCGACAATGATGAACAGATCATCAATTTCCTGGTCCAAGAAGCAGCCACTGTTGAAGAAAGGAGTATGAAGAGCGAGGAGTATGAAGGACTGGTCCAGTTAAAAAATAACCATGTTCCAAGAGGATTGATCACTCTAGAGAGCCTGTTCGATCAGAACGACAGAGTAGTTTCTCACAGAATCAAAGTCGACGCTAGGCAATATCAAGATCTAGAGCTTGAATCCGGGAAAGTGATAAAAGTTGGAACAGATTGTACCATGGCTGAGTTAGAACAAATCAGGTCTCTATGCAGGAAGTATCCAGATATAGTAGCCTGGTCTTACCAAGACCTAAAGGGCTATGACCGAAGGTTGGTTCAACACACCATTGAGCTACAAGAAGGGGTAAAACCTTTCAGACAGAGACAAAGGCCGGTCAACCCAAAGATCGAAGCTCTGATGAAAGTTGAACTTCTGAAAATGCTTGAAGCAAAGATCATCTATCCCATAAAGCATTCTTCTTGGGTAGCAAACTTAGTTCCTGTCAGGAAGAAAAATGGGGATATTCGGCTATGTGTGGACTTCCGCAACTTAAATCAGGCTTCACTCAAAGACCACTATCCCCTCCCGCAGATTGATCAAATCTTGCACTCAGTAGCTGGAGCCCAGCGTTTCTCCCTACTTGATGGTTTTTCAGGATATAACCAGATTTGGGTAAGAAATGAAGACCAACACAAAACGGCCTTTACTACTAAGTGGGGGACGTTCGCTTACCAGCGGATGCCATTCGGCCTTTCAAACGCGGGAGCTACTTTTCAGAGGGCTATGGACTTAGCATTTGGCGAGTTGTTGAATAAGGTTATCGTCATCTATTTGGATGACATGACCGTCTTTTCCCGAAAAAGAGAGGATCATCCCTCGCACTTGCAGCAAATATTTGAAAAATGCCGAGAATTTGGCATCTCAATCAATCCTAAGAAGTCCATCTTTGCAGTGAATGAAGGAAGACTGTTGGGGCACCTTATATCGGAAAAGGGGCTCGCGATAGACCCTGACCGGGCTGAGGCTCTCCTAAAACTTCCATTACCGATGAATAAAAAGGGGCTGCAGTCCTTCTTCGGGAAAATTAATTTCGTGAGGAAGTTTGTACCGGACTTCGCTCAAATCATCAAGCCGATGTCCGAACTTTTGAAAAGGGATGCTGAGTTCATATGGACTGACAACAGAAGGACGACATTTGAAGAAATCAAGGCCCGAATCGCTCAGGCACCCGTCCTGACTAACCCTGACTACAGTAGGGATTTCATCCTATACGCTGTAGGAGAACCCGAAAGTTATGCCGCAGTCCTGACGCAAAAAGGAGAAGATGGCGAAGAGCGCCCCATTGCGTTTCTAAGCCAGGTGATACACCCCCACGAGGAGAAATACAACTTCATAGAAAGACAGGTGCACGCTGTCATGAAGTCCCTAAGGAAATTCAAACATTTCGTCTCCCAAAGTCGGGTTACAGTGTTTGTCATCCATCCCGATGTACGCAACTTCATTATTCAAGGAGAGTTGGGCAGCAAAAGGGCTGGTTGGGTCAATAAAATACAGGAATTTGACATTGAAATCAGACCCACAAAGTTGGTTCACGGTCGCGCGCTATGCCAAGAGCTTGCGAAGAGCGTAGCAGCCGAAGTAACAGCTTGTCAGTGGGATGACTTGGCGGCAGAAGAGAGCTTCGCAAACCGAGACGAGGATGAAAAAGACTGGGTCAATGAAATAGTAGAATATTTCAGCACTGGGATATGTCCTTCGCATTTAAATGCTTCGCAGCGAAGACACTTCAGGTTGAAGGCCCTTCGCTATGTCTTACGCCCCGAGGGCCTGTTCTACCGAAATATTGATGGCGTTCTTCTGAAGTGTATAAGGGAGGATGATAAGAAATGGGTCCTTGGTGAATTCCACTCAGGTTTATCAGGGGGCCACTTGCAGGAAGGACAACTGCTTTAAAGATAATCAGGGCGGGCTACTATTGGCCCTCGCTCTTTGCCGATGCCTTCGCGGTTTGCAGAAAGTGTGAACAGTGTCAGAAGTTTGTCGGGCGAAGCAAAAATGCTCCCATGCCCCTCCAGCCAATACAAGTGGAAGCACCATTTCAATAGTGGGGATTGGACTTTATAGGGGTCATCTCGCCGAACTCTTCTTGCAAGACAAAAATTCATCCTGACCGCGACCGATTACTTCACCAGATGGGCCAAAGCAGTGCCCACCAAACACGCTGATCAGGAAACGGTGATTACTTTCCTTGAAAGCTTGATCACCCGGTTCGGCATCCCCGAAGCAATAGTAACAGATAATGGCCCTGGGTTTACAGGCGCTAAAATTAATGAGTTCACTTGCAAATATGGAATATACCGCAAGGTCACTTCCAACTACTATCCCCAGGGTAACGGATTAGCAGAATCAACAAATAAGACCCTGCTGAGGTTGCTGAGAAAGCTCATAGACAAGAACAAAAAGACTTGGCACCTTCTCTTAGACCAAGCCTTATGGGCTGATCGAATATCTATCAAGAAGTCGATCAAAACCTCACCGTATGCTTTGGTGTATGGTAAAGAGGCTGTCCTGCCAATCCATGTAGAAATTCCTGCGTTGAAGATGTTAAATGATGAAGAAGCAGAATCTGGTCCTATGGAAGTTAGGCTAGCCCAATTATTGCAATTAGAGGAAGAACGGGATAAGGCATATCAGAACTTCGCAAAGCATGCCCAGGTCACCCGAAACTGGTTCAAGAAGAAGTCATCCGTCCGGACATTTAAAGTGGGAGACTTGGTCTGGAAATGGAATTCATGGAAGGTTAAACCAGGTAATCATGATAAACTGGACGCGTTTTGGGAAGGACCGTTCGAGATTGCCAAAGTAAATTCAGCTAACTCCTTTGTCCTCAAGGACGCGACTGGTCAGACTCTACCACTTCCCGTAAACGGTCTTCACTTGAAGACCTTCCATCATTAAAAGTTTTTTGGAAAATCTTAATCCTTGTATATACTGTTGTTTATACTTGTACAAACTTTGTTTTAAGAGTCTCTAGAATTAAGCATGTAGTTAGATATAGATTGCATCTTCACGTCATTGTGAAAATGAAGTTTTACCTCGTGACTAAGGTTCAGCTCTGCTGAATCAAGAGTAAAATCTACTTCGGAATTCTTCTACGCGAAGTAACCGGCGTAGGACGGTTCGCTGCGAAGCACTTTCAAATCAACAACAAGGAATGACTCATAGCGCCCAGATCCTAAAGGAGAAAGCAGATGCAACCTGCTCCGCTTGGCAGCAGGCCTCGCTGAAGAAGCAAAGGAAATACTTCTCTGGAGTATGAAGGTATGGAAAATGCTTCGCAAAAGGAAACTGTGCGAAGCAACTTCAAAGGGAAAATTTTGCGAACCACTTCTTTGAGACAAAAGAACGCGCTTCGCTCCTAAGGTATCCTAAGCACCACTTCGGGGCTAATCTTGCGCGAAGCGCCCGGTAAGACAGCAATGTAGCCTAGATCCCGCGAAAAGGCAGCTTCGGGTCCGAAGCATAGAAGACCAAGGAAAGTTTGAGGTTCGCCGCGAAGCACTTTGCGCCAAAATCAGCTTCACCAAGCCGTAGAGCGCAAAATGAGAAGCATTTAAAATGTGCCTTGAGGTGTGTGCCAACGACAATCTAGGAAAATGCTCAGGACGTGCGGGTTTAATGCAAAGGTGGCGGGGCGCATCCCAATAGAATGTCGTTATGATTAAAAGTTGTGCCCAGGTACGAGGTGGCAGGGGAGTTAGATTTTCGAAGCCGGGCCAGGTCATCGAAGTACACAGATCCGCGTGCAACCCCGCCGCAAAGCCAATGAATAAGCGAAGCAATCCTTTCCGCCTGATTTTCGAATTTAATTTTGGTAGTTGCCATTAATGATGGTGGCTATAACCTTCAGCTATAAATCCCGAGCTTTACCAGTAAATAAGTTGTTTATCTGTTGTCGAGCAAGACTGTAAGAAACCTGGCCAGAGCTCTACGATATTCCCATTTTCTGCATTAAAATTCTCCTCCTTGAGAACGAAATGGGGAAGAAGAATTCTAAAGAAAAGAGGAAAGAGCCCGAGGTAGCGACTCCAGAAAAGGCAAAAAGGGGCAAGGAAGAAAAGAAGCATAGGCCCAAGAAGGTTGATTTAAACCTCGCGCCTGAGAAGCAGCCCATAGAAGAAGGGGAGGAATCAGAGGATGAACAACTACCAGAACCTCCCATTGATGGGTGGGAGAGGATAAGAGACACTGAACTTTCAAAAAGCATCGCAGAACTGCGATACACTATCGACTACATGAAGAGTCGATTATCTGCAGAAAATAAGAGAGCTGTCGCATACTACTCGCAGATATACTGGTATCTGACTCCACCAACCCACCACTGTCCTGAATTAATCTGTGCGATAGCCCGGAATTACCAGCCGTCCACTAGACAAGTTCTGGACGCTGCGGGTAATAAGTTATTTTCGATTTTTAAGGAAGATGTGCAAGTAGCTTTCGCTCCTTTGCAAGGGCCACCCAAGGGGTATTTGGTGCGCAATGTTCTGTTGAATGAACAAATGGACAGATTTAACGCCTCCAGTCACATTGTGAAATTTTTGAAGGAGAGTCTTAAGGATGGGTTACCTTCAGGCAAGCTACCACAGATGCCTCGCCTTCTGCAAGACTTCAAAAGCACAAATATCTTTTCCATTATTGCATGGGTCGCAGGTCTGTCTACAGACGCCGACGTTTATCCCTGGCAAGTGTCCCTGGCCGAATGCATTTCCCGAGGAGAGTTCTACGCTCCAGACCCCTCAAGGCCAAACACGAACCCGATTTTCTTTGACTGGGCAGAATGGGTAGCGCGGACCTTGCACACGCGGTTGGCGAGTTTGAAGAATGCCGGGACAGGCCAATATTTTGGGCCGTGCTCTTTCCTAATCTGGCTCTTTTTCTGTCACACCCACAGGCATTTTCCTCATATTGCCATTACTCAGAGTGGCAAAGACGGAGCCCCGCTGCCGGTGTACCAGTGGACCCCCCTCCTAGCCAGGACGGGGTCGTATTATGTGTTCAATCAGCAATTTTTAGGACCTGCTCTCCAGCTATTGTAGGGTTCTTGCCCTCGAGTACCCGTCGACCTGAGGGACAAAGTGGTCAACGAGCGGAAAGGGGACGTTTTTCAGCTAACCCAGGGTCTTGTCGTCCGCCTATTTGGATTCACGGAGAAACCCTTCCTCTTGCCTGTGTATCCTTCTGAATACCAATTTGCTTTAGAGGTCGCTCGCCAGAGTGACGCGACAAATGTTATCTACGGCCATGGCCGAAAGTGGGCTCCGACTTGCGATTTCCCTTTCAAAATGGGAGTCGTAGAAGTCTTCGCCCTAAAACAACACGTATATTTGGAGAATAAACTTGCTGACTTCGGGTTGCTGCAGCTTCCGCAGCGGTGGTGCTATGACCCCTTGGGGGTGATGAGAGATCATTTGAGATTCAAAAATTTTCATGTTTGCCCTCGACCGGAGATTGTAGAACAGAGGAATAATCCTACTGGCAGAGATTTAGAGTGGCATGTAGAAAGGATGAAGACGTTGCCCCCGTGGCACGAATTTTACACTATGGAAGATGAGTATGATCCCATTAAGCACCCCTTCCCGAGCCCGGACTCTGCATTCTGGAGAAAAATGAAAGACGATTTGAAGGAAGAGATAAGGGATTGGCGCGAACCACAATTGAAGGAATGGTGGATTATGAGAGTTCATCGTCGGAAGCAGAAGTCATACGGACTCTTGGAGACAGATAAGGACTTCGCTATCTACTATGAAGCATATGCCGAATCTTGGCAACCCCTCTCCTTTGGTGATTTCATCCCTCCTAGTCCCCCAGGCTCGGGCGATAGCCCCAGAAGAATTGCTAATGATTCTGAACAGGAAGATGAAGACGAAGCTGTAATGACGCATCAAGAGCCGCTTAAGGAGCCTGTTGAAGGTTCCGAAGTTGATGTCGGGAGGTCGTCGCAGCAGCAAGAAAAGGAGGATATGAGGAAAAGAAAAAGACCCGAACAGGTTCAATTGCCCCCTCCTCATCCGAAACGGCCTCGCACCAGACCCTCCGGTGCTTCCAATGAACAGTCTACAGCAGGCTCGGTGGAGATTGATGTTGAGAAAACAGTGCTTCAAAAGACGGGGAAAAGTGTTGAGGTAGACGTCGTTAATGTGGAGGAATTCCTCCAAGATGAAGAAAACGTTGGTGAAAAAGCTGAAAATGTGGAGGATGTAGATGCTGGAAGTAGCGAACCGAACACGCAAGAATTTGCCGCTTCTGCTCTGCCAGTAGGGCACGCAGGTATGCATCTCTCTTTTTCTACTCTAGTTTCACAAGTTGAGTCAACAGTGGTCCCGGCCGAAGGTCTCCTAGAGCCTTGTAAAAAATTTACTTGTCCAGTTGTACAGTCACCCCAGCGTGAAGTTTCTTTTGCCGTAGCAGATGTGTCTCGCGATTCCACCAGTCCCATAGGTGTTTCCACCCCATTTGAGTCGTCAGGTCGGGACGTGTCCGCAGCCCCCGCTTCGCCCACCCATACTACCATTCCGTTGGTACCTGGTCATGCCGAAGGTGATACTTCATCTCCAAACCCCAACTCCCACCCCACACCCATGCAAGCTATCGCTTCACGAGCCAAAACCATAGCTTCACCATCCACTACACCCACCACTGAGCCCACTGGCGACACATCACCGGTTCAGTATTTGTACCTGCTTACCCCTTCGGCTGTCAACCCAGACTTATTAGAAAATGAGTTAACCATGATTAAGGAGAGCCCTCTAGCGAAGAAGTTGATCCGAGCCCGCCAGAATACTGACAATATGCTCAAGGAGGCGAGGAGAAAGAGGGGGCGTTCATTGGCAAGACCAGAGAAGTGCGCGGTTATTGATATGAAGAATGGGAAATTGCACAAGGTCAAGAAAATTCCCAAGGTTCAGAAACCCTTGGACGAAATGACCTCTGCAGATTATGAGTATCAGGAGAAGGTCAAGGACCTAGAACATATAGACATTGATAATGAATCAGAATCAATGCATGTGAGAATAGAGACCTTCCGCGCACATGCCCAAATCGCCAACCAACGCCGCTGTGAGGCGGAGAATGCCAATGTCAAGCTGGAGGAGGATCTAGCTAGGATACGCTCTCAGCTGGAGGATGCTCTAAGGCAATGTGAGCAATTACAGAATGATAGGGATGCCTTAAAACAACAGATAGAACAACTGCAAAGTAAAGTAGGAGATCATAGCAAGACCCGAGCCGAGGCTGAATTGAAGGCCAAGGAGTTTGAGGACCGGATCTTGCAGATGCAACTGCAGTTGTACGAAAAGGAGAGCTTGGAACTGTTCGACAGGAACAAAATTAAGGATATCCGCTCTCATTTGCTCAGGAATTTCAGATCTCGGGCCTCTAGTGCCCTCTCAATATTATCATATATTACAGAAGCCCAGAACGTTGCTTCTCAAAAGGGGCCAATAGTGGACGAAATCATCCAGGAGATTAGAAACCGGCTCAGCTTAGCCTTTGAAGTGCAGAGCATAAAGTACCAAGACTTGCAAGTCGCAGCTATGAGTCGGATGGCCCGAGATTGGTCCACCGCCCAGGCCACAGTCCGCGCCTTCTTCTCCAAGGTGAGAAAGGCACAGAAGGCGAAGCAACTTCTGGATATATTTGAACAGGAGCAACGTACCTCTCTGGGGTATTTTCAAAATCTTTCAGAATTGGGTTTCCCGAGTTTCACTGACGATGACGGGAACCTTTTGACAAAAGAAGAATTGAAACCAACCTGGCTCAGCTTTGAGAGCGATGTCTCTGAGATTGATCAGTGGAAAGAGCCAGTTACAGAAGGCCAAGTCACAGATTTTATTTTGAGATATTGTAGGATCGCGGCGTGCTTAAATGATTTAAGCACTAGGGCCAAATATACTGACATTGGGCAGATTGACAGGTTCCATGTCCTGGTTAAGGCATTGCAAGACCGAGAGCCTTTCCAGAAAGGTGCTTGGGCTCATATTCGCCGAACCATGGAGAGGATCCGTGACCGCCTTCCACCGCCGCCGTTGGAGCAGATACCTGGCGAAGGAGATGGAAAAATATTAGAAGCAGTTGATGAGGTGCCCCGGAATCAAAAAAAACGAGGAGAAGGGTCTGGAGGTGACTCTGGCCCAATGGATAAAAGCTAGAGGGTTCTCACACCGAGGCGAACTCGTTGCCCCGCGAGCCGCCAAGAATGTTGACAAGTTTTGTCACATTGCTTCTGAAGGGGTAGTGAAATTTGATTATGCTGATTTTTTTTTATATAGTTTTCCTTATTTTTGTTGATAGTAGTGTTGCAGCAATTTTGGCTGTCATTTTTTGGATCCCCCTTGTAAATAACTGAATTTGAAAGAGCTTTGCCCATAATATAGCAAGAAAAAGGAGCTTCGCAAACAGCAGGCAGGAAAAAACATAGGTGCAAGCCAAATTTTCTAAGGCACAGAAAGAGCTTCGCAAGCGAAGCTCCCACAAGACTAGCTTCGGGCCGAAATTTTGCGAAGCATACAATGTAAAGTAAAATGCCAAAACAAATTCTTAAGTATGGAAAAACACTTCGCAGAAATGCTAGCGAAGCACCTGCTTCGGCCGTCCTTTTTGGCGAACCACTCCTCAGGAAAATCTACTTCGCTCAAAATCTTCCCGAAGCACCTGCTTCGGACGACTCAGGTGCGAAGCTTCCCCCCCCCGAAGGCTGGTTGTCCCTGAAAATTTTCTAAGGCATGGAGGAGCTTCGCTTGAATTTTCCCTGAAAGGCTGTTTTTGCAACGGTTCGCGGCGAAGCAATTTGAAGGTCCGCTTCGGCCAATTTTCGTGCGAAGCTCCCTCACTAGGAGCCTAGTTGCCTTGAAGAAGTCGGAGAAATGTTCTAAGGCAAGATTCTACTTCGGCCAAAAGACCCCCGAACGGCCATTTTGAAAAAGCTTCGCAGCGAAGCACTCTTTCAGCCCATCAGCGAAGCAACCTTCAACCCGTTTTCCCGGCAAAGCGATGAGAGATTGGGAACCATGTTTTGAAGAGGCAAATCTGCTTCGGCGCTCAGTCTTTGCGAAGCTGTTTTTGAAGGCCCCTTCGCGCGAAGCACCCATGCAGAGAGGTCAGCCCCGCTTCGGCTCACATCCGTCGCGAAGTAGGTCCCCGAACTGGAATTTAGCGAAGCTCTCCAGGGCACACACACCAAGGCCGGGTATCTTTTCAAGGCAATTGAGTGGTTCATTAATGCATCTTTACTTGCCCGAAAGACCCGGGACTCATTTTCAGCAATGGAAAAGGAAAGATCAGCCGCAGGAGGAAAACCCGATGGACCCGGCAACCACTCGAGCATTGCGCCCAAAGATTGAGGACAAGTCAGGCGGCCCATTAATGAGAATTTCCCCGGCTAAAGCGGTCGTAAGTACTAAAGATAGTAACGGATGTGAGAACTCAGTCACGGGAGGAGCGAAGGCAGATTTTCCAGTTTTTTGAGGGCGTATTTGGCTAGGTTTTGTGCAATGATGGCTCAGAGGGTCGGGTCCTCTATAAAAACCTATGAATTGTAATGAAAAAAAGGGGGGAACTCTTGCTAGAGAATTGCTGTAACTTGGTCCCTGCAATTGATATTAAAGACTTTGGGCTTATTTCTCTCTTGTATGCCGCCTTCTGTGATTATTTCTGCTATTCTATCTTTGTTTGTATACTGTAATTCTGAATCCTGAATTTAGGTGTGTAACTGGGGACAGAACCCTGGAATTTTCCTGAAGGATACATAGGGGAGACAATATTGCGTTAAACTCTTTTTATGCCGCCTGTGGTTAGTGGTTTCTGTTACGTTCACGTATTTTCCTAGTCGCTGTAATTCTGAAATCTGGATTTAGGCGTGGGAGAATAGCTGAATTCTGGAACTCTTCCAGAGGATACATAGGGAACTTTGCGTGATGTTCATTTATGCATTATTCTTGGTATTTATTGCTGCTTTTCCAAGTTGTTGCTTCAGTTGGTGGCATCAACAATTAAATTGTCAATCAAGAAGCTGTAGGAAGCCTCCAGAATTTTGGGGTAGTACACTGCATCGAAGAAGAATGTTGGTAAGAACTAACGGGGGTGGGCCCCTTGTGGGATGGTTTTTTGTTGTTTTGTCTACTTCAGTGGGTTGGTGGGATAGTCAAAATTATGTAATGTCTACAAAGTGTGGGGCAGTAGGTCCAGTCAGGCTTATGGTTGTTGAGGTGGGTGGTCCCCTTTGTCTGTCGGGGTGTATGGTTGAAAGGTGGTGTAAGGATCCCTCTTCTGTTGATACGAGGATTTTGGTAACTGCTGGTAGACCCGCTGCTATGACATTACTCTGTTACATGGCTACTGAGGCTATTCTGTAAGAAGGTTTTGGGACCCTTTCAAAACCTGTTTTCAATTTAGCAAAAAAAAATATTAAAATGATGCATTAGTTTGATGACTTTATGCACGAAGGATGGTTGAGCCAATATTTGTCTTTATTAAAGTACTTAGCAAATATCCTAAGTAGCATCATGTTCAAGGTAACATTTGTCTGGTTGGGGGATCTTATTGTGGGAGAGCATCCCTTAAGAGGAGATTACTCATGAGGATCTCTCTTTATGTTCCTTACTCAACTTAAGCAAGGATGTTTCAATAAGTGTTACTTTTCATTTAAGACCATGATCAACCTTTATGTTGTTATCATTGTATTGTTATGTACACCTTGTAAAGTGCCCTTTTATATACTTATATTATTACCCAATGGTTGATCTTTACATTTGACATTGAGTAACACATATTATGGATCGGTAGTTATACCCCCACTTGTGCAATTATTTTTTATCAATTAGAGATTACTCTTTATGCATTAGCAAGGCTATTAGTGTCTAAGGGCACCTTTTGTATTTGTGTTTGTTTTTTTTATTGGTATGCTTTGTTTTGATGAGCAATGTATTTGATTTCATTCTTCTTAAATATAATTGCAAATTCGAACCATATGCAAGGTTAGAATAGATGGACATACATCAAGAAGTAGTAAAAGAGTTTTGTTGTCGGTGACAAATATTAGATATAAATATTAATGTCTTCTTTTATTGTTTGTGTTATTGATTTTTAGTGAAGTATTTTATGATATTTTAAGAGAAAAGTATGCTTATCATGTTGCATGAAAGATTGCATACTTTGATTATTTGAACTAAATTGCAAGATAAAATGATATATGTATGCTTTAGATTAGTGTTGTACTTTCATAAATTGTTAAGCTCAACTATAATACTTGTATTTTACATGGTGTGAAATCATTATGCCCTACTTGTATTCTTATTGTACTTACATGTGTGATGATGTGTTAAATGGACATTGTAATCAATGTACATGTTTTATCATTATTTGACAAGCACCTTCTTTTCAAGATTATGAAATGAATGTGTTTTATATAGAACTATGAAAGGAACTGTGTGATTTAACAGTGAATAATACTTTATAGTTTACATGATGATGTATTTATTTACAGCAATGTTATTTTAGATGTGATATTATTCAATGCGTTATCATAATGAATCGAGTGATATGTAAACTTAAACAAAATACAATGTCATTTTAGATGTGATATTATTCAATGCGTTATCATAATGAATCGAGTGATATTTAAACTTAAACAATTGTATCTCTTCTTGAAAGAAAAATGTCATGTATCTCACACATAATAAACTTCACAATGGAAAATGCATGGTAAAGACGTACATAAATCCACTAAAAACTATGTTATAATGCATGAAGGTCTGTGTCTCAAGACTTACTCCAAATATAATGTGTAGAGCATGAGAAAAAGATACAAACGGCCTAAATTGGCAGCCTACAAGCTTTTAAGAAATTTTATAAATGTAACCCAGACATCTAGAGTGTCCATTGGTAAGTCAAAGTAACACCATCTGCTAAGTATATTATTAATTATTTTAATTATAATAGATCCACAAAGCACGATGAAAGGATCCTAGATGACCTCCAAGTGTCGAACTTAAGCTTTTGAGAAGTTTTCCAAAATGTTTCTAAGACATCTGAGATTAACAATTACTATGTTACATACACACAATAAACTTAACAGCTCGTAAAACATTTATAGTTTTTCTTACAATGAATATATAACCATTTTAGGAATATGCATATAGCAAATATACAATCAAGCTAAAGAATAGTAACTGAACATATTATAATGAAATCCCTGGGTAGGAATTCCTAAGACCTCGAAGGAATTCACAGTGAATGGCATAAACCTAAGCTTTTTCTTTTAAGGCTTACACTGAAAAGAATATGCCTAAAAGGAATTGACAGTGAATGGTATAAACCTAAGTTGTTTCTTTTAAGGCTTACACTGACCACATAGTTGACGATGTTCCAGAATATGCCTTTTACATCGACCCTGTCATGAAGATTATGCCTTTTTTGAGGGTGATTGGACAAAACAGTAAATTTAATTTGTTTAATAAACCAAATCAGCTTATTTACTAGTTAGAAAATTGATACCATCGCCCACATAATGAACAACCATTTATATAAAATATGCCTTCTACATTGACCGTATAATGAACCGCCATGAAGAATATGCCTTCTTTGAGTGAGTTTTGACACTCGAACTAAAACACAAATTTGATTTGTTACATAAACCATATGTTTATGCATAATTTATAAAAGGTTTTGTAAGTGGTTAAATCAGTTCCATTTTTAACATCAAATTCGTCAAAATAACAAAGAAATACAAAGTAGCTGACGAACACATCATGATTTAGAAGAATATAGTTAGATTTAGAACTCCTAATCTTGTACTCATAACTGGTAAGCCAAAGTAACACCATACATGTTGAATAAACACCCTAACAGTAATAGAAACATTTAAAAATTTTCTTGTATAAAATACATATAACCATTTAAGAAAGCATGAAAACAAAAAAAAAAGCATACAGTCAAGGTTATGAATAGTAACTTTCAATCCACAACTAAACTCCATAGAAATAAATTCCTAACCTATAGAATTGGCTATAGCTTGTACAAAACAAGCATTTTCTTTTCAAATTATATATACCCCATAATGAATAAACTCGGTGAAAATTATGCCTTTTAGGAGTGATGATTAAATTAAGACTTTTAACTTGCTGAACAAACCATATCATTGTGTATAAATCAGGTGATTTAATTTACTAATTAGCAGATAGACCCTACCTATGACATCAAATGAAGTCAAAAAATAACAAAGAAATACGAGAAAAAAAACTAAAGATTATGATGCACAAAAACAATCTAACTCCTTATCTTGAAGTTGTAATCAAACATAAAACAAACCAAATAATAGATGAAAATATGTGCTACTCTCTATCATTTGGTCTTACAACTAGTTGGTTTAGAGATACTAAGAAGGAATTAGAATTCCCATCTGTGATGTAAAAAAAAGAGTTACATAAGAAACTGCTTGCAAAATAACTGCCCCAGCCACTACTTCATTTCAATTACTGATAATAAATTGTTCCAGTTGTCTTCAGCTTGAAAGACAACCATCATAGACCACCAAAACTCTGCAATAGACATGTCTCTGGAAAAGACAATAATCATTTCTCAGCAGGCCCATAATAAAATAAAAGATTTCCCATGTGAACCACAGTAAATGTTATGCATCAGGTAACTCCACATTTCTAACCATGATGATAAAGCAAACAAAATAAATACATTCAAAGCTTTAAAATTACCAAAACGATAATTCATGTAAGGGCATAATAGCAAATTGCAATGTTTCTGAGAATAATAAGTATCTTCCAAAAATAAGTCAAACGTTTTCAACCATATATTCTTTTAAATATGTCCAGCACAAATTTATAATTACCATACTAAGGCAACATTTATAGCTAGATCGTAGCATTAAAAGAATAAAAAATTTCCTCACAGTCTCAACAGACTTCAACAAAATTCTTATAAAAATGAGATACAGAACACTTATTCAAGAAAGAGCAGAACTGCACGTGCATAATGCTCTACAGCTCTGTGCAAATTGCTAATGAACAAATTGTGATAATACTTACCGCTTGCCTACGCAAGCTAAACCATTATAATAAAAGTTCTGTAACTACCAATTTATTATGTCACAAAAGATGCAAGACCTTTACTCCAATTTCTTTCACGGTAAAACAAGAATGCACTGCATTCTTCATGCATAACCTTGCAAAATTAACTAGAGAACAATTGTGGTTGGTAACATCTTGCATTTGTTTGCTGTATTATTTCCAAGAAGATTCAAGAGATTCTAAAATACTGCTGACAAAGGCAGATCTATGCTTTGAAACAGCAGAATAGCATTGAGAGGTGACAGAAACTAGTACACTGTACCTTTTTCCAGTCATTGAAACAAGATCTAAACTTGGTATTGTACACACACAACAAGATCATAAGAAATCAAATTCCCCGAGGCTTGCTTAGTGTCAATTTATGTAAGACCCCTGCTTCTAGATTAGGATACTATACCTGCTTCCAACTATACCTGCTTCTAGATTAGGATGCCTTTATAAACCATATCCTAGATCGCTATATTATTACTCTTCAACCACCATCAAATAGTTGGTCCATTACCACTAAAGCTTTTATAAACCTAACTTACCAATAAAAAACAAAGTGATTCTAAGTTGGAAGTTTGTTGCCATGTTCTTTCACATGACAATCAAGTTATGAGCATACAATCTTGACAATCAAAAAAAAATTGCCCCGGAATAAAACCAAAGGCTATTGCAATTCGCATCTGCACCTTACAACAGTGTTGTGTGAACTGAATGCTCCACTGTGTCCCACTGAAGAATGGAATTATTCACACTTTATCGAACGGTATATGTGGCGGACAAACAGTAAGGATGCATGAAAGCCCACTGTTCCAAGCATTAAGAAAAACCCATAGCATATGCAAGCCATATAACCAAAGAAAAAGGACGTTTGCATGAAGCCGGTCATGTCTGATCGTGCAAAATAATAATACAAACAGTAACCAAATATAAAGACACCAGTGGATCCTCCACATAGCACAGACCTGCAAAGATGCCACAAATATTTAGCAGATGTCAGGAAACTTGTAACATTAAACACACAATTGAAAAAATATTCAGCAGGAAGAGACCTAAATCAAAGCCAACTGAAAAGGATTATCAACTGACAAATGCTCTACAAACAAAGATTGTTTTTCAAATGCAAAAACACCCAATTTCAGGAAGTTCATTATTACAAATTTAGCACAAAAGGCCAAAAGATTATGGCAATCATAGATATCTATATGAAGCATTGTTCTCCACACTTAAAAACAGTTCGCTCAAGAGAAAAAAATCACTATGGCCACAGACATAGGCTCAGAAGAGAATGCTTTTGACAACATATGAAAACAGCCATCTGCGGGGAAAAGATCACAATAGCCATTGAGATGGGCTCATCACTGTAGCTACCAGCCCAGAATCCTATCCATCATTGGTACTGCCTAGGGAAAAAGGAATAATGAGAAAATACAACTAGAAAGCTGAGGTAATTAAAGATAGACACAAATAAGTTTATGGTACAATTTAAGCTAATGGGACATCAACCATGTTAACACTGAACATCAGCATCTAGGAAAACCATCAACGTCTATCATTTTGATGTATTTGATGTATACCAATGTTGCATGATACCTAAGTTGACAGTTAGGCAAATATAATACCCATTTATTGTCCTGTATTTGAATTAAGCCATTCTTGCACCTGTATTGAATTGGCACAACTGCATCACAAGCATACAATCAAAAACTTGTTATCAGATGCCAAAAGCAGTCAGGCAAATCCTTCTGTCAGACCCCCATGTGTTCCACTGTTGCGACTCAGAGATCAGGGAAATGTCGCATAAATTAAAATTAAGAAAAATAAATAAATAAAATCTAAAAAAGTCAATTCTTAATTTTAGTACCCACATTTTTTTATTTTTTTTAGGGAACCTCTATAATCCCTAGCCCGCTGGGTAAAGAAAAATCAACAGGACCCCAGCCCTCCAGGGAATCAAACCTTAGCAGCCCACCAGCAAGCATTCAGCCAAAAAATTTAGAGTAAAGCACAGGTTTTTGAAAGAGGTCCTGGTCCCCTTTACCAGGGGGAGGGGGTTGAACTTGGGTCTCCTGAATGAAAACCCAAAGACATACGTTTTTGAAAGGGTCTCGGTCCCTTGTGCAGTGGTTTGAACCTGGGTCTCTTGGATAAGAACCCAAAAACATACCTCTACGGTGTTCCAACAGGGACAAAATGTTAGGGTAAAGGGTGGGTTTTAGAGGGGTCCCAAGCCCATCGTACCGGGGTTTAAACTTGGGTCTCCTGACTACATATAAATAATTTTATTATCATATGCAGTTACAAATATATTTTATACATGTAAGCATTCCAAAGAACTACCATTTCTTGGTACAGTACATGTATCAAATCCCACACTTATTACGTGGTTTGCAGCATCAAATCCCACACTTATTACGTGGTTTGCAGTAAAATGCACATCAAACGCAAAAATGGTGGTATTGTGTGAGTGAATAAGTGTTGACAATGATTTACATACACTATTTTGTCATTCCAAGATGTTCATAAGGTGCACAGGTTACGTTCTTGGTCAACAGGCATCAATATAATTGTTGAGTTCTCCATGCATAGCAAAATGTCTTAACCTTTGTCCTTTCTAGCATGTCTTCCAAGCATGCAACTTGAAGTCCTCTTGGAATGTGAGCATGAATAAGTAGAAAATCCTAAAACCAACCACAGATTCTTTGCAACCACCATTTACAGCAATGTAGAGTATCAAAGAAAGTGTGTACAAAGCATAGTATGAGAGTATTTACCAAAAAGAAATTGATACAATTTTTTGTTTCAGAGATCAAAAAGTTTCCAAAACGTTTTCAGCAGGGACAGGATGAAATGGGCGGAAAAGCTTCGAGACAGCTAGAGATTCTTTACAACCACCATCTACAACAATCGGTAGAAAATCCTAAAACTAACTACAGGTTCTTTACAACCACTATCTAAAACAATGTAGAGTATGAAAGATAGCATTTACCAAAACTAAATAGATGCAACATTTTTGTTTCAAAGATGTTCACTGAATGGTTTCCATAATATTTTTGACAGGAAAAGGATGACTTGGGGAGAAAAACTTAGAGGTGCAGGTTCTTCACAACCAGCATCTACTACAATAGGGTATAAAAAAACATGCATAAGGCATAAACATGACGGATACTATTTACCAAAACCCATGCTGCATATAAACGGATATGGCACTGGATAAGACATTTTTAAGAACCCCTAATACAGATTTTACTGCACAAAACATTATAAAAAGCACATATATTTCACTTATTAAACAGAAAAAAACATAAAATAAAAATGTTTACATATATATAAATTTTAAATAGGATATTTTCATTAACTAAGGATGACTTCCATTTTTTATTTAGAAGTTAATTTGAATAATTTGTATGTCCTTTGAATCTCTTGCCATTGGATACAACTCTAGATGTGTGCAGCCCATATCTAAACGTTTTAGATATGGACCCAGTGATGGCATGTGTTCAGATACATCTCGATATGATATCCATGTGTTCATATACATCTGAAAACAATATCCTTGTATTTGGATACATCTGGATATGGTATCTGGGAAGTCTTCCATTCATATCTGATATGCAGATATGTGTATCTGGGCAAGAGTGCAGCCAGATACAGAACTCTGACCAAAACTAAAGAAAACTAACATTTAGTTTCAGGAAGTGAAAAGGTTGCGAAAATAATTTTAATAAGAAATTACATAAAAGGGGTACAAAATCCTAGATACACCTATAGGTTCTTGACAACTAGAATCTACAACAACGTAAAGTATCAAAGAAAAAGATTCTAGAGAAAGCAACAAAGCTTGCATAGAAGAAACAAACCCGACCAAGAACACAAAATTTGACTTATAAGTGGTGAATGGGGAAGGACCTCTCTATACTGCAGTTTCTCCAAAAGCCCTCTTAGACAATCTGCAAAATAATTTTAATAACTTAAGCAAACAATTTCTCTCCCCCATTTTAACACCAATACTGATATTTGAAGGTGCAGCAATCTGCAAACAATAATGCAGGGCAAACTCAAAAGTTTGGGTGGCAAAAGAGTTAAACAGGGTCTAGGATGTAATTGTTAACTTGGAGCTGACACAGCAAAGTGCAATCAAAGTAGGATCATTCAATAGAAAAAAAGCAAAAAGCAAAAGACATGTCAAAACACAACTACAGCAGGCACATAAACTTCAGTTTAGCAATAACAATTTGCCTTTTTAAAATTCATCTTTTCTTCCATGACCCTTTTCTCAATCTATTTATGTAATACAAACCTAAAAGACAGTTGACTCTGGTTTATACGCTACAGAATTGTGTATCAAATTTTCTTTTTTTTGTTTTTTTTTATTAATATTTATTATACACATCTACCATGGGGATTGAACCCGGGTCACATTACCGATAATGCAAGTGGCGCCCTTGCCGGTAGACCACTGGCGGAAGGCAGATAATGCTGCTGCTATTGTAAAGAAAGGCTTGTTATAAAAAATATTTTGGTGAAGAAAAAGAAGGTATTTATCTGAGGCACATGCAGCACACTAAGATTTCAATTCAAAAAGAAAATGGCCACAAATCTAATGAACACATACCCTATTCACTGTTAGATTAAAAAATAAGGTGATAGAAAACTATCACCACATATAAGAAATCAGTAAGCATTTTTAGACACGCATAAAACCTTGACATCAAAATGCTTATGGAAAATAAATTCATAATTACCATGTTCGGAAAGTTTGATTAGAACAATGGGCAAAAAGAGCAAAAAAGTTCAAAAGTTCATGATTTAAAAGAAGTTCGGTTCATTTCGAGAATTAACAAACAAACGAAATAATACATGTAAAATAAAAAATAATATAAAATGTATCAAATAGCATTATCTCAAACCAGTTAAATTTCTAACTTTAAAGGAGGAGACCGAGGTTCAAAACTTGTCAGGCGATTCATGCATAATAACCAAGTCGTTGTAATATCACTATGTGGTCATGTAATATTATGGGTGGAGGCCATTTCAATCCCATATAACCAATTTAAATATATATATATATATATTAACTTTGATGGTGCTTCCAAAGGAAATTCTGGAAAAGCTTTTGGAGGTGGTGTTTTTCGAAAAAATAAAGACAAAATTTTCCTCACTTACACAGAATAATATGAAATTTCAACTGTGCCAGAGCCTAGAGCACTTCTTACAGGGATCAAAATCGCAATTGAAAAAAGATGGATCAATTGAGGTAGATTCACAAATTATTATTAATGCTATCAATAAAAATGGATGTCGGAATATCAAATGGCATTAGCTCAACTGGTTCAATTCCTCAACTTTCAAGGAGGCCCAGGTTCGATTCTTGCCAAGGTGATATATGCATAATATCCAAGCTGTTATAATACCACTCTGTGGTGATGATGTAATAGAGGTAAGACCAGTTTCAATCCCCCACAACCAATTTTTAAAAAAAAAAATGTCTGAATTGGATAAAAAATAACATTATTGTTGATGTTCATCAACTATCGTTAGAGGCAATCTCTTGGAAATGTGAGCATATCTATAAAGAAGGAGATCAGGTAAAAGATAATTTAGCCTAACACAATTGTCTTGGTAAAAGTCAAATTTTAGAATGCAACTGGCAGAGTGAGATTTTATATCTGAATGAAAATAGTGTTAAGGAGTTGATTGCAGATACATAGCAGTTTGAAGAGGATGAAGAATATCTTTGATAGAAAAGAAAATAAAGAATATCTTTGATAAAAGGGCAAGCTAGATGTGGTTTAATTGACCTGACAGCAAAAGTAATATTTTGTTATTTTGATATCAAAGGGCAATAGCTCAACCGGTTAGATTACTCAACATTCAAGGAGGAGACCCAGGTTCGAATCTTGCCAAGCGATACATAGATAATATCCAAGCTGTTATAATACCACCATGAGATGATGATGTACTACGAATGGGGCCCGTTTTAATCCCATATAACCAATTAAAAAAATATATATTATTAATGGGAGTGGCCCCCATAGAAACCACATATAACTCATATATATATTCAACATCTTTATATTTCCCATGCAAATATAAATATCCAACATCATTACGGATAAGATACCATATATATTCTCATATTCAACATCTTTACATTTCCCTTAACAAATATATATATATTCTTATATTCAACATCTTTACATTTCCCTTAACAAATATAAATATCCAACATCATTACGGACAATGTGCCCAAAAAATTGTAATAATTTTACATTAAATTTAAAAATTAAAATTAAAATAAAAAAATAGCTGTCAGACGAGACCAAACCTCAGCCAGGTTTGGAGGAACCTAGTAAATATGAAAAAAAAAATCCATTTGTATATAGCATGTGGAATATCTAGAGTCCTAACAAAAGTGCCCATTTTTTGGGGAATAAATAAGTGCGAAGCCGTAACCCTTAAGTAATCAGATAGCTATTTTTAACGTAAAACCCGATATTTGATACAAACAATTTATGAAATTAAAATTTTCATATAGCAACATAAAGATTAAGCTACATGATTTGTATTAAATTATATGATTTGTGTTTAGTAACAATTTTTTTAGAAATTTATTGTTGCACTAAGTAATGTATCCGAAGCAAAAAAAGATTTTTGACGTGTTTGTGAAAGGTAACTTTTTTTTAGTTAGGTTCAAGGTTCAAACCCCACTCGATATAGGGGACCAGGATCCCTCATAAAAACCTGTGCAAACTCATTGAAAAAAATATATCTTTTTATAAAATAAAGATACATAATGGCACTATCTGCAGCTCGAGTATGTCAACACAATTTGATACCTATAAACAACTTATGAAATTAAAATTTTCACATCAACATAAAGATTAAGATATATAATTTGTATTTAGTAAGAATTTTGCTAGAAATTTATTGTTGCACTAATTAATGTATCTAAAGCAATAAAAAGATTCTTGACCTGCTTATGAAAGTAGCTTTTTATGTCATGGTAAAAGAAAAATAAAACAAAATAAAGATACATGATAGCACTATTTGCAACTCAAGTAAGTCGGCGCCACTGCACCTCTTCAATATATTTGATATGTATGACTTAAGTAACGCATGCACAAAATGAAAGGTCGCTCTTTATTAACACCCCACAACACACACAGGGAGGGAGGAAGAATTGGGACCATTGCATGCACAACACAATACTTTTGACATGTATGACCTATATATAATGCATGCACAACATGAACATTGAAGATCAAGAAATGGATGAATATCCCTACAGCTCCAACACTTGAATATAAGTACAACCCTGTCATGCATACAAGACCAGAAAGCTAAAGGAGAAGCATCAAACTTACCTCCACCACCACTGATGATCCTCGACTGCTAGCTGGAAATAAGTCAATGCGATAGTAATGAAGGCCGTCACAATTATAAGGATGATGAAAACAATGAAGAGGATGCTGTAAATTGTGTAGATTTTGTGACCCCATACACTTGCAAAGATATAGTATAGCTCAATGTAGATTGCACTGAATGGCAGAAAGCCTGCCATGGCCATTTGAGGAATTGTACCTCTATACCATGGCAAAGAAGGAATTTCTCTGGGATATTTTGTGGTGCGGCAGGGAGCTTGAAACTCAGTCTTGCTGTTTTTACCAGCGATACCACCCAACACAAGCAAAGGAGAGGTGACAAGCGTCCAGATGAGGAGAATGACAACAATTGTGCCAAATGGTAGAGCTGCAGTTGCAGTGTAAGCTATAGCAACTGTATTCAGGAAGCAAAATGTAAGGAACAAAGGCCCGCAGAACAAGCAGCCAGTCAACAACAAATTCCTCACCTGCAATTGACAGACAAAATGTAAGTTCTATTCTAGCATATCGGAAAAATGTTAAAGTGCTGATAATTTTAACATCAAAAAATGAAAAATTATATACCCAGTTTGTTCCTTCAAGTTGAGAATAGAATGAAGCTGCTGTGTAGCCCGCAATGCCAGACGTCAGGGCATATATAACCACAAGGGCTGTGTACAGGGCTCCCCTATTGTATGGATAGAAAACACCTACCAGTGCAAGCATGAAGATGAAGATGGCACTGATATGCAAACATTAGGCATCATAAATCAGATGAATCCATAGCAGACTAAAATTGAATATTTTTTTAAAGGGAGTTGGGGGAAGAGGGAATATACAAGAGAACAGGAGTATCTGGAGCAATAACACCCTGGATCGTTTAAATTAGGGGCAGAATATCAACACTTCAAAAGGACATTTTAAGTTTACAATAAAAATACTTACAGAGCAAAAAGTTGAGTTCCAGACCCAAGAACAGCACAGAACAGAGATTTGTGTGGAGGATATCTGAAGACATCTCCATGAATGTACTTCCATCCTGTTTCTTCTTGGTCATCGGTAGACTCTTCGTCATGAGAATACCTTTATAGCAATAAAAGTAGCAGTTTGCCCAATAATCAAAAACTGTTTTAAAATTAAATAAGAGAATGACTCGTTCAAACTGATTTCATTGCACAAAATGAGATGACATTCTACATGCAAGGTTAACCATCAATTATATTTCTTCACGGATTTATTTTACAAAAGTTATAAAACCAAAATATGTTTCCTTACTTGATGAAATCATTCTTGAGAACCCGCATAAGAATTGTCGTCAGAAATCCAGTCAGAAGAAGAACCGTCACGCAAGAATTAATGATGGAGAACCAATGGATTTCCAAATGCTGAGGCAAAGACGATTGCTTTGCATATTTATCCATTCGCCGTTCATAAGGAACCTGGCTCTCCACCCACTTGACTGAGTACAAAAAATTAACTTCAACTTCCTTGTCCTCAGAAATGTCAAGTGTGAAGTTTGGATCAGTGCGAACATTGATTTCTATAACCCGGTCATTGTTGTAGAATATCTCAAAATGGACATGCTTATACAGTAAATATTTGACATTGTTTGGATCTGCCTTGTTGTCTTTTTCCAGTTTTCCAATAAAGCCCCAAACAGGCAGGTCATCATAGTACATCTGAAAATAATAATCTTTTTTTATAGCTTCTCTAAACTTTTCTAGATCCTGTTTTGTGAGTTTTTTCCGACAAAGGAGTTCAGACTCCTTGTTCTCCTGAAAATTGAGCTTATATCGAGCATCAACCATCCGATCACCATTTAGTACCTCTCCAAGATCTTCTCTCTTTTCAGTGACCTTATCTAGAATATAAACTCAATTAAACCAGAAGCTGGTTAATATTAACCCAGAGCAAATTTAAAATTATTAACTACAAGATTATTAAAAGTTACATATGCAGAATTTGTCCAAACCTGGAGGGCAGAATGGCAGATCAAAATATCGATATGTTTCACTGCAAAAAAAAGAAAAAGAAAACAGGAAAAAAACCTTACATAAGATACAAAAACTTGTCATTTGCAAGAGCAAAAACAAAATAAAAAAAGGCGAGACGACTTAGATTTTGAGCTAGTCGATCTCCCAAGTCAAGTCTCAAGTTCTAAACAAAAACTTGTTAGTACATCCAGCCATAGACAAATTGTCCAGCACAGGCTTTGAATTTGATCCATTCATACAGGCCCAAATATCTCAAAGTAAAACAAAGTAGCTTTATAAGGTCGACAACCATTGTGCAAATCAAACCACCCATACTCCCCCGGATTTACTATGTGTCCGAAGAGGGTAGAAATCGGAGGAGGTAGGAGACACTCATGTTACGCTCAATCGGACGAGGTGGGAGACACTCATGTTATGCTAACCAGGAGCTAATATATCCTACCCCTTGGGATTCAAACCTTGGATATCCTAACTGGAGTCCCCAAGCCTTAATAGTGAACAAAGGATTACACCTAATAGAAGGGTGCACCCTACCCTGCAAATGGATAGACCCCAATAATCTTCGCTCATATGTAATCGCACGAGTACTCGCCCTGTCTGATTGGGCGATCAGATCACCTCTGCATAAGTGGCACGAACATTTGCCATATGCAGCAGGGCAACAGTCTCACTTCTGCAAACCCAGTAAGAAGGTTTTCCCTACCCAACTGGGCGACGTCCTCAATAATTTAAGTAATTTTTAAAGTTTGCTGGCATTAAGCATTATCAGACCGCCCTGTGCTCCGTTTATACACTATGCGTTAGCGGTTATACCATCCGCCTGCAGAACGTACATACCCTACCGCTTCAGATTCAAACAGTGGACCTAAATTACCTGCCATTCTACTAAATTCTAGATTCAAATCCCTATTTGATTCACACCCACTTTGTTTTTCCTACGTGTGCGTACGATTCCTTTCTCCTTTGGAACTAAACCTCCTCAGAACATGACCAATCCAATAAGGCCTTTAAACCCCTACATAAAATCTGGATCTCGCTTGCACGCGCCAAGATCTTATGAAGCAACAAATCTAGCAAAATGCCAATAAACTGAAACTCTCTAAGCCATAACATTGATTCAGATATTACGTGGTCAAAACCCTCACCACGTACCCCTCCAAGAAATCCGCCACAGCTAAACCCATCACTCCCCATAACACAAAAGAGCATTGCACCACAAATTCCACAGAAATGAACTCAAACCTCGCACAGATTCCTCCGATTCGACCCTCGAACCTAGAAACCTAAAACCCCGCTCCCAAATCCACGTAAAGAATTCAAACCCTGCGCTAAACCGATTATTAAGAAACCCTCAACTAAGATCTCTGAAATTGTTGTCAATCTAAGGAGGATTAAAGCATCCGAACTGCCAAATCTAGAGCAACTGGCCGTACCTGGGATTGTGGAAGGGGCCGACTTTGTTAGCGTAAAGCGGCACGTGCTCTCCCTTGCTGTATTTGTGATCTGACGCGCCTCCATGAACCCCTCCCAGTAAAAATATCAAAGCCAAGCCAAAGATGGCAAAAATTCTCGCCATCATGCTCGCCATTAACCTTTTTTTCCTACCGATTTAAAGAAAAAAACCTGTAAATGCTGGCTTTCAATGAAACCCTTTCCCTTTCTATCGGGTCTAAATTGCTTCTTCCTCCATCACGGTAGAGAGATATTTTATGATGCTTCGCCTGGACTTGGCTGCTTATTTCAAGGCTTATTTCAAGGAAGGATGAAGAAGATAAGAGCCCGCTGCTGCTGGAGCACGGTCACCTGGCGAATCAGGGGCTTCGCTTCATTCAAAGTATTGAGGTTAACTTATATTGCGTCTGCATGTTCTCTACGAAAGTCAAGTGCTCAATCTTTCTTTAGTTGCCACTTCCGGATCTCGATGAATACCTAAAACGAATAGGAGGAGATACGATTGGTTAATATTATATTTATTTATTTATTTATTTATTTATTTATTTATTTTTTTTTTTTTTTTTTTTTTTTTTTTTTTTGGTTTTTCACACAAGCTTATACATGCACACACAAACTTCGTTTTTTTAAAAGAATTGAAATAGAGTCGAAAGTCCTAACCACCAGGATATACAGAAACTTTACTAGTTAATTATCTAGTCAAAAAAATTTACAGTGATGTTTTCGAGCATTATAAAGCATTTTTTTAAAAAGTTGAAGATGCATTATTTTGTAATTTATTTTGATTGTTAAATTACTATAACAGGTTAATGCGATGGTGCAAGTCTAATGACATATTTCATTTTGTTCCCACGTTAATACTGTATATTTCATTTCGATGACTTTAGATTGAATTATGGGAAGAGAGGCCCGAGAGTGTAGCCTATGGTTGTGCCATCAGTTGCATTTTGCATTGTTTGAAAAAAATAAAAATAACAAAATAAGCAAACTTAATTGAAGAATATGGAGGATGACATCAATACAAGTTGAATGGGGTGATTTTTTTTTTAATTTGGTTAGTGTGAGAAACTCCTAGGAACTGATTGGGCATTCTCATCAATACAAGTAGATGGAAGACACTTTACTCATTGTTAAATAAGGTTTCATTGATAAATAAAGGCAAACAAGCAAAGTTGTAGGATCTTAAAACTATCAAACAAAAATTTGGGTTATTAGTTATTTCATGATGCTATGTGGGTGTGAGGTGTAAGCTAGCCATACATCAAATTTTAAATAGAAATAAATCAAATTCTAAAGTAATTTATTATAAATAATAGAGTAATGAGGTGTAAGCCTACAAGCAAATGCTTAATAGAGTAAGAGTAATGAGGTGTATTATAGGTAAGTCTTAAATACAAATAAATAAAATTGAAAAATAAATTATTATAAATAATGAATTCTTTAAAAAAAAACATTTTGTTATGAAATATAAAGCCTACAAGCACATACAAAGACACTCCACAAATAAAACAAACTTATTAATGAAATTATTTGAAGAATTAAAAAACATAAAATTAAAAAAATAAATAAAAATAAAATTGAGAATAGAAAAACTAGTTTTTTTTTTCCTCGCATCCATCCTTCACACAATCACCCACGCTGGGGTTTGAACCTTAGACCTCCCAAAGAAGAGCCAAAGCTCGAACCATTGCGTTGTCCCCATGGGACTAAAAACTAATTTTTTTACTTTGTTGAAAAAAATATTATTAAACTTTAAAATTTTGAGTAATAGATAAAAGTTTAAATCCAAAAGAATATATATATATATATATATAATACGATGAAAATAATTGCGTTTAAACCTTCGACCTCCTAAAGAAGAGCCAAAGCTCGAACCATTGCGTTGTCCCCATGGGACTAAAAACTAATTTTTTTACTTTGTTGAAAAAAATATTATTAAACTTTAAAATTTTGAGTAATAGATAAAAGTTTAAATCCAAAAGAATATATATATATATATAAAAGGGTGGGCGTGTGTTCAAACCGTGGCGTGGGTGAGTGTGTGAGGAGGTGGGCATGTGTTCATCCCGTGGCATGGGTGAGTGTGTGAGGGGGTGGGCGTGTGTTCATCCCCTGGCATGGGTGAGTGTGTGAGGGGGTGTGGGGGTGTGTGAGGGGGTGTGGGGGTGTGTATATAATACGATGAACACACACCCCCACACCCCCTCACACACCCCCACACCCCCTCACACACTCACCCACGCCACGGGATGAACACACGCCCACCCCCTCACACACTCACCCACGCCACGGTTTGAACCTTGGATATATATATATATATATATATATATATATATATATATATATATATATATAGTTATTCCCAATCATAATCATACTTTGATTTTACACCATATTTAGTTTTGTATTAGAGTTATTCTCTCATACTTTGATTTTAAATCATATCTCGTTTCATATTAAAGCTCTTGATCTTATATATTGTTGTGATATCTTAATGATGCGATGCGGCAACATCGTGACAATATCCAGAAAATGAACAATTTTGAAAGTGAAAAGCTAACAATAGTTGATATGCAACTAAAATTATAAATTGTATGCTTTTGTTTAAGAGTGGGTTGGTGAGGAGAGAAAAGGGAGGTCTAAAATTATTTATTTACCATTGTGGTGCTTGTTGTTGTATTTGGTATTGTGTGTGTTAATATTTTTATTTATGCGGGTTCCTGAGAATTATTCGGTACGTTGCAATCTAACAAAGAAGAACCGTGGTGTTGGCATTAAAATTGAAGATGTCCTTCCAACGAGAGGAGGACGAAACACACTTAAGATAAATACCAACAATAAATGATAGGAGAACCCATCGAAATACATTCTCGTGGACAAGAACATCGTTCCAGATACCAAACACGATTAAGGGATCTTTAAGAATTTGCTTTCAAACTGCAATGCAAGAGATTTTATAAAGTAAGGAGTTGATGCTCATTTTGGAACCGAATGAAGAAAATTGGTTGCAATAAATTACAGAATAATTATTTTTCTCTTAATTGAAATACTAAGGTTCAATTCCAATTTGGTGTTGTGAGCAAAAGCAAAACTTACAATTTCAAAGAAGATGAACATTGAGTTAAGGTTAAGGTTGAAACCTTATAATTGTACGACAAAAACTGTAAAAATTATAGCAGAACAAGTGATCATATAAGTGAAGAATTGAATCTACTTACAATTTCAAAGAAGAGGAACACAGAGTTAAGGTTAAGGTTGAAACCTTGCAATTGTACGACAAAAACTGCAAAAATTATAGCAAAACAAGTGATCATATAAGTGAAGGATTGAATCATTAGATTGAACGATTATCAAGTCATTGTACAGTTGCTTGTACAATTTCATACAAGTGAATGATTTAATCATTAGATTGAACAATTACCAAGTCATTGTACGGTTTCCTAGATTGAATGATTGCCTGAATTGAAATGTTGCTTGGATTGAACGGTTGTCTGAATCGTATTTTTGCTTGAACGGTTACTTGGATTGTTAGGTTGTGGAGTCTGATCTCGGTTAAATATGGAAAAAACATTTTTCCTCTCTATTTGGTAACTAGTTGCTTTTATGCATGAAAACTTTATAAACTAAAAAAATCAATCCAGAAAAAGCCATAATTGATGGGTTTATCCTTGGTGTCTAATTCCAAGATAGAACCTATAAAATTAATGGTTGCATAGAAATCAGTGTGATTTTTCAACGTGTGATTTTTCAACGTGTGATTTTTGAACGTGTGATTTTTTAGGTTAATTATAGCATGCTTGTTTTTTTTAGAATGCATGTAACTGGATTTCCCTATTTATGTAATACCTCCGGTAGAGAGGATTGTATCTTGTTTATGGGAAGGGCATAGGATTGTGCATCTCATGTAGAGAGATCAGGAAGCTTGGTGTAGAGCTTGATGCAAGGGTGTTTGCATGTGCATCTCATGTAGAGAGATCAGGAAGCTTGGTGTAGAGCTTGATGCAAGGGTGTTTGCATGTTGAATTACTGTTAGAGTAATTGTGTGGAGATGCTGGTGTTTTGAAGAGGAATTTGCAACTGGTTGTGTTACAGGATTACTCCCTTCAGAGATTGTATTGGTGTTAATACAAAGGACTGATGTTGGGTGAACCACGTTATACATTATGTTTTATATTGTCTTGCATGTTATGTTCGTCTTCTGTGATGGTTAATAGTTTTTACTGTTACTTATTAAGTTGTTTGCTTCAAGAATCCCCTGCATGTTTATATAGTGAATCCTAACAATTGGTATCAGAGCGAGGTTGGGATTCAGGATTGAGTGGGAGCTATGGCAGAAGAAGGGAATATCAGAGTGGCGCAGTGGAAGCAAGGTGGATCCAAGTCCAAAGGAAATATGGTGTGCTGGCATTGCGGCAAGAAGGGGCATTTGAAGAAAGATTGTTGGTCTCGGAATGGAGATGGAGGAGAAGCAAACATAGCAGATGAAAAAGAGGATTTAATCCTTTCAACAGTGAGAACTGGGAGACATGTCCAAGAAGATGGACATGGCTCAGGATTTATTGTATGATTTTTTAGGATGGAACACATAATATGGTTATAGCTTTGGATCATTACGACCCCAAGTCCCTAAGTTGAAAGGTAATTCCACACTCGGGGAGTGTGCTTTCAAAGCTAGTGGTAAAGCCATATTGTGTGTGTGCATGCTATGGATCATCCATAGTATGTAGATCTTGTCATGGTGGTGATGTTTGATTCACCATGATACAAAGTAATTATGAGGATGTTATTATCACTGATTTGTGGTAGAGAGATTGTGTGTTGCTTGTTGATCACATGATAAAAGTGTGTGGATGACACTAGTCTGGTGTGATGGTTCAGAGCATGGTTACAACAATCTAGAGGAGTTGACATTCCTTGTTTGGCTTGAAGATGTTCTTTGGCGGATGCAACAACGGTAGAGTTGTTGTGGATCAGTCTCCAAGTGGGAGATTGTTAGGTTGTGGAGTCTGATCTCGGTTAAATATGAAAAAAATAGTTTTTCTCTCTGTTTGGTAACTAGTTGCTTTTATGCATGAAAACTTTCTAAACTGAAAAAATCAATCCAAAAAAAGCCATAATTGACGGGTCTATCCTTGGTGTCTAATTCCAAGATAGAACCTATAAAATTAATGGTTGCATAGAAATCAGTGTGATTTTTTAGGGTGTGATTTTTTAGGTTAATTATAGCATGCTTATTTTTTTTAGAATGCATGTAATTGAATTTCCCTATTTATGTAATACCTCCGGTAGAGAGGATTGTATCTTGTTTATGGGAAGGGCATAGGATTGTGCATCTCATGTAGAGAGATCAGGAAGCTTGGCGTAGAGCTTGATGCAAGGGTGTTTGCATGTGCATCTCATGTAGAGAGATCAGGAAGCTTGGTGTAGAGCTTGATGCAAGGGTGTTTGCATGTGCATCTCATGTAGAGAGATCAGGAAGCTTGGTGTAGAGCTTGATGCAAGGGTGTTTGCATGTTGAATTATTGTTAGAGTAATTGTGTGGAGATGCTGGTGTTTTGAAGAGGAATTTGCAATTGGTTGTGTTGCAGGATCACTCTCTTCAGAGATTGTATTAGTGTTAATACAAAGGTCTGGTGTTGGGTGAACCACGTTATATGTTGTGTTTTATGTTGTCTTGCATGTTATGTTCGTCTTATGTGATGGTTAATAGTTTTTGTTGTTACTTATTAAGTTGTTTGCTTCAAGAATCCCCTGCATGTTTATATAGTGAATCCTAACATGAATTGTATAATTGTTGCCTAAATTGTACGATTGTCAAGTTATTGTACAATTATTGAATTGAATAATTAAAAAATCTAATATACAAGTACTAAATTAAACAATTTAAATATTATACTATTATTAAATTGAACACTTGGAAAAATCTATTATACATTTACTAAATTGAACGATTTGTTGAATTGAACAATTATGTATTACCTATTTGATTGTGCAACTAGAGTTTCAATAACCAAAATTAACAGTTGTTAATTGCCAAATTATTAAAGAAATAATTATTAACTTAATTTAAGTCTGAATTATTAACTTAATTCAAGTCTTTTTAAGTCTTCTTTTTTATATTGAAGATCGTTTATAAATATTTACAATTATGTATTACCTATTTGATTGTGCAACTAGAGTTTCAATAACCAAAATTAACAGTTGTTAACTGCCAAATTATTTTTTTGGAAGAAAGTGAAAAACTTATATTAATACAAAGAGTATATACAAGAGGGATCGAAAACATCCCAACCAAGAACCAGGAAGCAAGAAGCCAACACAAAGGGCAAGAGGGCAGCACTTCCCAACACTAAGCACAAGAAGAAAACCAGGCGCGATATCGCGACATGTCGCGACAGTCAAGGCAGCCAAAGCCACAACCGGGCAACCGGTCGCGAAATCGCGACAGCCATAGCCAGCAACTCCTGACCACCAACATTGTCGCGATATCGCGACGGGTTCTCCTCAGAGCAGTCATCCCTCAAAAAGGTCGCGATATCGCGACGCATTTTCCGTTTGCCCCCTTTACGCCAGAAGTGTCGCGAAATCGCGACAAGATTGTCAATCTGCAACCAATCCTCCCAAGTGTCGCGAAATCACGACGAATTATCCTCATGAGGCATAAGCTCCAAAATGGTCGCGAAATCGCGATGTCTTTTCCAGAAGTCATCAATTCGCCAAAAGTGTCGCGAAATCGCGACAGTTCTTCTATCTGGCTCCCAAGCATAAAAAACGTCGCGATATCGCGACGAATTTTCCCCTTGTCTCCGAAACACAAAAACCGTCGCGAAATCGCGACTATTTTCCTCCTTGTTGCCCCTGCTCTCAAAGCGTCGCAAAATCGCGACGAGAACCTTCCAAAGGCCGTGGCGACAACACTTGTCATGATATCGCGACGGTTTTTCCCCTTGTCTCCAAAACACAAAAATCGTTGCGATATCGCGACTGTTTTCCTCCTTGATGCCCCTGCGCTCAAAGAGTCGCGAAATCGCGACGGGAACCTTTCAAAGGCCGTGGCGACAAAACTTGTCGCGATATCGTGACGGTTTTTCCCCTTGTCTCCGAAACACAAAAACCGTCGCGATATCGCGACTGTTTTTCTCCTTGTTGCCCCTGCGCTCAAAGCGTCGCGGACGAGAACTTTCCAAAGGCCGTGGCGACAAAACTTGTCGCGATATCGCGACGGTTTTTTTAACTGCCAAATTATTAAAAAAAGAATTATTAACTTAATTCAAGTTTTTTTAAGTCTTCTTTTTTATATTGAAGATCGTTTATAAATATTTACAAATATTAACGTTCGTTCGAGCAAACACAAGAGGAATCGACCTCACAACCACATGGATGATAATAACTAAGCAACTGCCATTACACCAAATGTCATTATGCAATTTAAGTCTTCTTGATAAAATGTTGTGTTCTTTACTGCATCACTTAACATTTCCATTATTTTTTAACCAGCAATTTCTAACTCCTAATTAAGAATTGTTTATATATTTTAATTAATGCATCACTTACAGTCTGACTGATTTCATTCATTTTCATTTTTGTCCACGCAAGCTAGGTATTAATGCGGAATGTAAGAACATTTCAATAAACGGATTAAAAAATAATTTAAAAAATAACTATCTCATACCACATCTCGATGTTAATAGCATGCAACTCACATGAAAGGAGTCTTGGAGAGACGTGTATATGCAACCTTTGAACTTTTTCATTGGTAGGGATTTCTTTCAAGTTATAGTGAAAGGCATTTGTGGGCTGTGGTAGAGGTGCACCTGCCCTTTACCTACCATTTTATTTTTCCTATAATATTATATAATATTAGATTATAAAAGGTATTATCTAATGTGTTAAGAGAATTTAAATTCTTACGATTTGAACTTAAGATGGTTACGAGAATTTGATGTGTCATAGATATTATAGTTGTAATTTTTTAAGTTTTCATTTTGAAGCTCAAGTTCAAATCTCGGTAAGAGGGGGACTGGATCCTCATAAAAGTCTATGCAAGCTTATTGTAATGAGTGCAATGATAAAGACTTTAGACTTTTTTTAAAAGGTTCAAAGTTCAAACTCTACTCAATATAAAGAAACTAAAACCTCTCATAAAAACTTGTGTAAACTTATTAAAAAAAAGTGTTGAAAAACTCAAATTTGTATAGGACTTATTAAAAAGAGTAATGGAAAACTAAAAAAGATACCATGCTATATAACTCGAGATTATAAGAGGCACTATATAGTGTGTTTACAAGGGTATAATTAAGAGTGTTACCAGAACTTTAATATTTATGAGACTTATTAGGAAGAGTAATGGGAAACTCAAAAAAAATTAAAGAGGTGTTAGGGGGAGTATAGAAAACTCAGACTCGTTGACCTTTTCATAATAGGCATCCTTTATTATTTCAAGACTTAAAATTATAAAAGACATTATTTTTATTTTAAATAGGTTGAAAAGTGGAGGGACATGGATGGCCATCTTTCATATAAATTGAATTTGGGTCTTTACTAAAAGAGTGCAAGACCTTTTGCCATTGCTTAGCGCTATGGATACAACTATGAATAACATTATTAAACTTAAACCCTTAACCTCTTTAAAGCTAACTTCCTTCACTCATCATTCCACCAACCCCTTATAATCTTTTTAGTAGAAGATGATTTTTAAAGTTTGTTCCCACCAACCTCGTGGGACACCCATGTGTTTAGGGTTTTGGGCTTTTTTTTTTTGGAAACTCAGGTTCAAACTACAATGGGGTGTGTGCCTAGGTTCAAACCACCATGGGAGTGTGTATGCGAGTGAGCTTGTGTAAAAAAAAAAAGAATGGTTGAAATGTTCAACCATCACATTAAGAACTTTGTATCTATGTGAATTATTGTGGTCTTTATATTTGGTCCATATGCAAACAAGAATTAAGATAATGTATGAGTGTCTTTTTAGTAGAAGATGATTTTAAAGTTTGTTCCCATCAACCTCGTGGGACACCCATGTGGTTAGGGCTTTGGGCTTTTTTTTGAAAACCCAAGTTCAAACCACAGTGGGGTGTGTGCCTAGGTTCAAACCACCATGGGAGTGTGTATGCGAGTGAGCTTGTGTAAAAAAAAAAAGAATGGTTGAAATGTTCAACCATCACATTAGGAATTCCGTATCTACGTGAATTATCATGGTTTTTATATTTGGTCCACCTTATGCAAACAAGAATTAAGATAATGTATGAGTGAGCTTGTGAAAAAAAAAAAAATGAAATGTTCAACAACCACCACATTAGCACTATGGAATTCTCGTCTTTCTATGTGGTTTTTATATTTGGTTCACCTTATGCTAACAAGAATCAAGATAATGTATGAGTGAGCTTGTGTAAAAAAAAAAAAAAAAAAGTATGAAATGTTCAACCACCACATTAGCATTATGGAATTCTTGTCTTTGTATTTATTTGTCTTTGTATTTATGGGAATTATTGTGGTTTTTATATTTGGTCTACCTTATGCTAACAAGAATTAAGATAATGTAGGAGATAATTAAGCATGAAGAAAAAAAAAAATTCTTGAAAAATAAATTTTAAATTTTTTTTTTATTACGATTTATTTAGATCAAGGAACATAAAATAAGGTAGATTTTAAAGTCCACAAGACTATAAGTTAAGTTATATGTATTTCTCCAACCAAATTCTAATTATTGAAGTATGTTGTACAACCTTACATCCCATCAAATTCAAACATTTATCTTCTTTGTTATAGTTCCAAAGAATATTACATAAATTCATTTTGCAATGTGGATTTTCAAATTTTAATCATTTTCAAAGTGAAGGGATTAGTGATTTAACTTTAATTTTTAAAACCTTAATCTTATCACACCTAAATTTCTAATGTATCTTCTTTTGTGATATATATATATATATATATATATATATATATATATATATATATATATATATATATATATATATATATATATATATATATATAAAGGTGGTAATAATGTCGTTAACTTGCTTATATAAAAGCCTTTGAGACTTAGGTAGTTGATCATTTTTATAGGGAAATGATTTCTTAAACCCTTGAGGGAGTTGTTGCCTCTCCTATTGTTAATATCCATGGATCTCATTGAATTTTTTTTTTTTTTTTAAGGCCTTGAACTTATATTAATGATAGCTTAGCAATTACTCTCTAGAAGCATTTGGCTTCATCCTTTGACAAGAGTGATTATTAAATAAGTACTTATAATTCTCTTATGTTGTTGTATTCTTCTAGCAATCCTTTGAAGATGATTTTAATCATCTTCAAAGTGAAGTGATTGGTGATTTTACTTTTATTTTTAAAACCTTGATCTTATCACACATAAATTTCTAATGTATCTTCTTTTGTGATATATACAAAGGTGGTAATAATGTCGCTAACTTGCCTATATAAAAACCTCTTATTATGAGACTTAGGTAGTTGATCATTTTTATAGGGAAATGATTTCTTAAACCCTTGAGGGAGTTGTTGCCTCTCCTATTGTTAATATCCATGGATCTCATTGAATTTTTTTTTTTTTTTTAAGGCCTTGAACTTATATTAATGATAGCTTAGCAATTACTCTCTAGAAGCATTTGGCTTCATCCTTTGACAAGAGTGATTATTAAATAAGTACCTATAATTATATTATGTTGTCATATTCTTCAAACGATCATGGAATACAAGTGCTTAGAGTGCATAGCTTTCTCAAAAATGATGTTGATAATTGTTCGCATTTAAATTTTATAAATCTCCACATTTTAAGATTTCTCTCAATATGGCTTAAAAGTTAATTTATTTGGCATTGAGATAAGTCCTTTTCTTATACGACAATTGTGTACAACTCTTCATAAGATGAGTAGAGTCGTCTAGTTTTAGATTATGGACTTAATAGGGGGCTACCCATCCATGTGGAAAGCTTGGATACCATGGCAAAAGCAATCCTTCCTATTATTGTTTAGACAACATTTTGGAAGTCTAAGGGTTGTCTTTAAAGTTTTCTTCGTAGGTTTACATCTAAATTTTTTAAAATATTATCCACTTGGAACATCCTTGACCCCTTCCTAATTGAACATGTGGTGTTTCACATTTTAGCCAAGATAAAGTTGTTTTATTTAAATTTAAACAGGTTTAGAAAGACACTACACTGTGGGCACGAGCAAGAGTCAAATATAAATTAAGTAAAACTACTTGATAAGAGTAAATAGGGAAGGTTAGATGGAAAAAAGGGTTCGTAAAAACTTAAGGCTATGGTTGAAGGTGATAAATAAATAAAGAGAATGGTTGGAATACATACATACAATCTATCTAGTAAATAACAATATAGTTAAAATACTTGGAATATAAGTAAAGTAAACAAGATGAAAGAGTTTTACAAGAGATGAAAGAGATTAAATATATTAATATCTTATATGTGCTTACTTGATGCTTGGATTTGGTTTTCATTCCTTGAATGTTACTTGACACTTAGACTTTATCTCCATTCCTTGAATGCTCCTTAATGCTTGAAAGTGCCTCTTTGGTAATGCTTCCTTTGGATGCTTTCTCATTGAGCCCCATAATAACTTCAAGGTAAGTAGCAAGAAGATGTGCTACTACATATTCATCTCGTAGTATCATCTTTGTACAAGGCTAGCATCGATAGCCTAAAATTATACTTTTTGTTAATTTGTGCAAAAAACTTTACATCAGTATAGCTTCATCACAGCATCTATTGTGATATTAGTTGGGTTCTTTTTTGGCTCTGTAGACATGACACTATGGTGGTGCTACTTTAGTGTTTGATAGCAAAATTACAGTAGAAAAGGACATTGGCCACTATAATCATATAATTTTGTAAGTGAGATTATGTATAACAACTAGTTAATTTAAAGTAGATTTTAATGTCCACCTTGTCATAAGCTTATAATATAACCATGTGAAGTTTGAAACTAGGGCAAATTTTTCTTGAAAAACATGTCATCTTTTAGGAGTCATTTCTATATGAATGGTTTTTTAATTCAAATTATTCTTGGATAAATTTGTGCATAGTTTGAAGAGCTTTAAAAAGAGTAGTCATATGAATGAATCCAATCAGTTTTGAGGGAAACACGACCCTATGAAGTCATCCATCCAAAACAAGGGCAGTGACAATTTTTCAAGTCACCAAAAAAATTTGCAGATATCTAACAACTAGGGCTCGAATGATAGGAGGAGCAACATAGGGCTAGGGTATCAATGAGGCGAGACATTATGTATGGATGTATAATTTTTCAACTAAGTTTCTTTTTACCCTTTATTATCTTAAAATTTTTGCATGCAAATTATTATAGGTTTGTTTTCAAATAATATAACCACTATAGTATATATTAGTAAATTTCAATATATTGTGAATTATAGTTTCCTTCCCATAAATTGATTTATAGATAAATACTTATAATCATCCATAGTAGTAGAGGTTAGTGAAGACCTCACAAATAAGTGATCCTTGTTGCTAAAAAATAAGGTAATTTTTGGTAAATTTAATGGGTCTTGGCCAAGGGCTTCGACCTTGAGAAAGTGGATTGATAGAAGTTGTCTCCAAGAGTAAGTCTATCCTTTCTTCCCAAAGGTTTCTTCCTAACCATTTTTTGTTCTAGGGAGGAAAGAGATATAATCTTAAAATGGGATCCTTAGTTTATGGGAAGAGCAAGACTCTTCCTTACCCACTGGTATGAAGGCTTTGCATCTAAAAACATAAATCTATCCCTAGTGCTAGTCTGGGTTAGGATGTATGGGTTGACCATTGAGTTCTAGAAAATGGATACCTTCAAGGAAATAGGCAACACCTTGGGAGAATTCCTTAAGATATCAAAAACTACAAAAGATGGATTTTTTGCTATTTATGCTCGAATATTGGTTATGATTGATATAAATAAAATTGTACCATAATAAATAATTCTTATGTATGGGGGTAGGTTGTGGATCCAAACCATAGATTATGAAAATATATCTTTTATATGTATAATATGTCATAAGTTGGGTCATATTGAAAGATCATGCCCTAAGAAGAGTCCAACAAAAACTTATATAGTATCCTCGTGAGTGTGGTCTACCAAGCAAGGATGCCACTTGCATTATCGGTGATGTGACCCGGGTTCAATCCCCATGGTGGATGTGTATAAGATGTATTACTCAAAAAAAAACTTATATAGAAAACCATAAGATAAAATTACAAATGGATATGGATGAGGATGGTTTTCAACTTCCAAAAAATAGATCTATACATATGAAAATAAATAAATAGTGGAGACTAGTAAGGAGGGATATTGGAAGAAATACCAATTCTTTTGAGGCTTTAGCCTATGAAGAAAAAGCAGAAGAGTCTCTTTAGATCTTTGGCACATCACCACTTATATATAGGCTAGATAGGTAGATACTTTTCTTTTCTATAGAGCTTAGAGGATATGTTGCAATAGGATCAAAATATTAATAAGGAATCATCTATTCAGTATGATCCTGATTAACTAGAATCAAAGCAGGGACATGTAGGCTACTTCAAATGGAGGAGGCAAATTTACCAAGAACTTATTTAGGGATGTCCTTATTTGAGGGGATAATGAGAATAGAATCGTGGAGTCTTGTCATAATTAAAGTTCATACTAAACTATCTACATGGAAAGGTAGATGGTTATTGTTTTTTTTTGAAAAAAAATGAAAAAAACTTGTATTAAAACAAAAGACAGTTACAAGAGGGAGAAAGGGCATCCCAACCAAGCGCAAAGAGACCAGAAGTACAAAGGGCGCGAAAACGCGACATGTCGCGAAAACGCGACATGTCGCGAAATCGCGACACCAAACCAAACAACCGCCGCGCCACAACAACCAGTCGCGATAACGCGACAAGTCGCGAAAATCGCGACATGTCGCGATATCGCGACAAAAAGCGCCGGAACCACAACACACGAAAAAAGTCGCGAAATCGCGACGACACAGCACCAAATCACCCAAACGCCAAAAGCGTCACGAAATCGCGATGAGAAAGCCTTAAGGCACCTGCTCCCCAAAACTGTCGCGAAATCGCGACGAGGACCCCTTTGATCAGCAACTTTGAGAAAGTGTCGCGACATCGCGACGACTTTTCCTTGGAGCCCCACTTGGCCGGAAGTGTAGCGAAATCGCGACAAGAAAACCAATGGGCGCCCCATCCATAAAAGTGTCGCGAAATCGCGACATGTTCATCCCCGAGGTGCCCATTACCAAAACAAGTCGCGATATCGCGACGTTTTTCCTGCAAGCTGTTTTTTCTCCAGAACTGTAGCGAAATCGCTACAGGTTTGCCCCTGTGCTTCCTTTCCATAAACATGTCGCGAAATCGCGACAGGTTATCCATTGGGAGGCTTTTCTCAAAAAGGTCGCGATATCGCGTCGGTTTTTCCCCCTTAACTAAATTTTGCTCAAAACATCTCAAAATCGCAACAAGAATGCCCCTTTGAGTCCTTTCCTCAAAAAAGGCACGAAATCGCGACGAATTTTCCTTAGAGTAGCTTTTCACACAAATTGTCGCGATATCGCGACGGTTTTTCCCTTTCATGCAATTTTTCTCAAAGCGTCGCGATATCGCGACACTTTTCCTCCAGCAGCAAAACCAACCAAAAAGGTCGCGACATCGCGACACCTTCTCATCAACGACCACGACGACGCAACATGTCGCGAAATCGCTACAATATTCCTCCCAAGGCCGCAGCAACCAGAAGGGTAGCGAAATCGCTACAGTTTTCCAGGATAGGTCGCGACGAGCAACATGTCGCGACGGAGCGACATGTCGCGACGAGCAACATGTCGCGAAATCGCGACGAGAAAACCAAACGAGGGTCGCGACGACGCAATATGTCGCGATATCGCGACGAGAAACTAACCTTAGTCATTTTTGAGCTCATGGATGTAGGGATCGTTCCGGACCACTCCGAATCTCTTCATCTATCATAGGCATATCACTCGTGCGGTGAACACCTACCTCTTTCTCGGCACCCATCTTCGCAAGGAAGTCGGCTACCGTGTTCGATTTCTACTCACATACACGGGGATGACATCATCTAACTCCCTCCATAACTCCTTGATTTGAGATATCAACATCCGCAGTCTCCAGGCTTTTAAAGAGAAATTCCGCAAGCAATCTAGAGCGCCGATCAGGACTTGAGAATCAGATTCAAGAATTATCCTCCGGTGACCCTGCTTAACAGCCCAGATAGACGCGGACTTAATGGCCAAGGCTTCGGCTTCATTGTTCGTGGCTCTGCCCAATCCCTGCAATTCCCAGTAAAGAACCGCACTCGAGTGATCCCGACAAACAACACCAATTCTGCGTTGCCCGGGTTGCCTTTTGCAGCCCCATCAGTATTGATCTTGATCCAGCCTTCGGGGGGAGGTTTCCAGCATGATCTGTCTTGCCTCTCAAGACCCTCAACCCCCTCTTCAGGATGCCCAAGAGTAGCTTGATTCTTTTCATTGACAAAAGTAGCAACGGTTTACGTGACTTTGCTCCGGATGACACTGCCAAACGCCGTCAATCGAGGAGAAAGTGTTTCTAAAGATCCGGGCGTTTCTCTCCAACCAAACTTGCCACCAAATGAAGAGAAAGCCTAGCTGCCAGCCAGTTCGGAGAGCTATGGAATTGAACTTACCCCATTTCCATTTTTCCCAAATATTGGTACGATTGAGAACACCATTAGCACTGGAGTTTAAATTGAGAGAACCGAGCGTTCCCAAATATGATGAGTAAAAGGACACTCAAAAAACAAATGGTCTGCGGTTTCCTCATGTTGGAGGCATAAAGCACATTGAGAGGGGCCATTGAAACCCCTACGTCTGAGATTGTCAAAGGTGAGAAGACCATTATGCATAAGTTGCCAAGCGAAGAAGTTCACTTTCGGCCAACCCTTTGAATGCCAAATCCTTCTCCAATGCTTAACCGGAAAAGAGTGTGGGGGAGGCTCGGGGAGGATCTCTTCATATCCGGCCTTAGCCGAGTAGACCCCAAGGCTTCCATAGCCCCGGGCTAATTCATCTTCCTCATCCTTCCCCGTGAGGAACCTTTACGACAATATTTTTTTGCGGGATAGGCGCCAACTCCGGAGAGACGGTAATTGGCCACTCCTCCCATCGCTTAAACTTTTTAAAAGTATACCCCCCCAAATGAGTGGTAAGAAGATACTTATCAATAAGGATCCAACCATAGGCTTCTAAGGCGGTCATGATAGGTTGTAGCTCGGGGAACATAACAATAATGGGCGGATCTTGGTCCCAAGAGTCCGTCCGGAAGCGAGCCTTGTCTCCTTTCCCCACTTTCCGGAATAATTGATCTTTGATAATCCGGGACCCAAGCTTGAGAGTCCGCCACACTAAGGAACCAGGACCTTCCAAGGGAAAGCGACCCACCTCATTGGGATGGACATGCCCCAAATATTTCTTGGAAAGAATTCTGCTGAAGAGAGAGGATGGCTGAGAAACCCACCTCCAATACAGTTTTCCAGCCAAAGCCCTGTTATTAAGCATAGAGCATCTCAAGCCCAGCCCTCCTTTATCCTTAGGCTGGGTAACTTTGTCCCACCCAACCAAGGCCCATTTTTTCTTCCCTTTTGCGCCTTCCCATAAAAATCTTCTAGCCATTTTGTCCAGCTCTTTCCAGATGGTATGAGGGGCGGCCAGTATTGAGAATTTATAGATCGGCAAAGCCTGAATAACTGATTTCAAGAAGGTTAATCTACCCCCGTAGCTTAGCCATTTATGGGCCCAATGATTATTTCTGTCTTTGATGCCCGCTAACAGGTTCTTCCAAATATCAATATTTAACTTTTTGAAATGAAGGGGAACCCCCAGGTAAACAATTGGAAGAGAGGTCCTTGTGAAGCCCAGGATCTCAATAACGCGCTCCTGAAGCCGTTGGTCGAGATTGAAAAAGACCACTTTGGACTTCCTGTCATTTAGAACCTGATTTGAAGCCCTTAGGTAGACATTCAAAGTATCTCTGATTCCTCTAGCTTCCCGAAGAGTGGCCGCACCAACCAGACCCGTATCATCCACAAATTGCAAGTGAGTCAGAGTTTCCTCCCCAACCTTGATACCGGATAGCAGACCTTGTTGCCTTCTCCTCAAAAACGAGTCTGCCCAAACCTTCGACCAAGAGAAGGAAGAGATAGGGAGAACAAGGGTCTCCCTGGCGGAGCCCACGGGAGGCGCCGAAAGGAAGCGAGGGAAGGCCCTTAATGAGAACGAGAAAAAGAGGGAGAAGAAACACAACTCATAACCCAATCAATCCATTCTCGAGAGAAGCCAAAGGCAGCCAGGCATTTTCGACAAGAAGCACCACTCCACCCGGTCATAAGCCTTGGACATATCCGAGTTTAATGAACATGCCTTTGTTTCCCGAAGTTTGCATTGAATGGATGGCCTCCTGGGCCAAAATCACCCCATCCAATATTTGTCTTCCCTCAACAAAGCCCCCTGTTCAGGAGAAATGATGCTATGAAGAAGGGGTTTAAGCCTCTCGACCATTATCTTAGTGATGATTTTGTAAATCACATTGCATAAAGCAATAGGCCCGAAATCGAGAGATATGAGTCCCCGCTTCCCCTTTCGGAATTAAAGCAATGAAGGTGTGATTGATCGCCATGAGCATTCTTCGATTGGATCTGGATTCCTCAGTATGAGCCAGAACATCCTCCTCCAAGGTATCCCGAGAAAGCCTGAAAAAATTCAATAGGAAAGCCATCTGGACCAGGAGATTTTCCAGTACTCATACCAAAGACCACATTTCTCAGTTCATCCCTTTCAATGGGTCTAAGCAGGGTCTGATTGTCCTCTTCAGAGATAATAGGAGGAATAACATTAAGAACTTCGTTACGAGCCTCAATATCTTCTTTGCATACTTTCCTTAAAAAGTTTAGAAAAGTAATCGATAGCATGGGAGTGCATACCGGGGAATAGTATCGAAGACATTTCCCTGTTCATCTTTGAGAACTTCCATATTGTTCATCTGTCTCCTAGCACAAGGTGACCGATGAAAAAATTTGGTATTTCTGTCCCCCTCTAATAACCAAGTATTTCTAGCCCTCTGTTTCCAGTATAACTCCTCTTGGTTGTCAATGTCCTCAACCGCTTTACGCGATTCGTCATCTTCAGATTTGAGTTGCTCAGTAATTGATCCTTCCCTAAAAAGTTTACGAACCTCCTCCCATCTAGCCACCAAGGGAGCCCTTTGGGACTGGAAATCCGACTTGTTTCCTTTCCTCCAATGTTTCAATTGAAATTTGACAAATTGAAGCTGTTTATGAAATTTGAACATTGCTGTCCCAAAAGGTGGACGGCCTTCTGTCCACCAATGAGAAATTTTTTGTCGAAGGTCCTCCTTTTGTAACCAAAAATTCTCAAATTTAAAAGGCCTATGGTGCTGTCCTCTCGAAGTCCCTCCCTCAAGCAAGATGGGAAAATGATCCGAAATAGGGCCCTCCAAAATCTGGAACTTAAAAGTCCATTTAACAAAAGCCTCCTCCGAGACCAAAAAGCGATCTAACTTGACCTTCCTGCTATGTGGCTCCTTTCTCTTGTTTGTCCAAGTGAAAAAAACACTAGGGCCTTGAACGTCCACTAGATTAAAGGCCTGAACTTGGGCAATCAGAAGCCGATCCCCTGGATCCAAAGTAGGGGAGCCACCTTCCTGGTCCCGAACTAATAATTTTGCATTAAAATCCCCTGCAATAATCCGGTCATAACACTCCCTGTATGCTCTCATGTTGTGAACAGCGTCCCATTGGAGCCTCTGGCCATCAATATCTTGGGCCCCATAAAAGTTGGTTATAAGGACCAGCTTCGGAATTGAAGTTATTTACGAAGAGAGAAGTAAGAACACCCCTACAAGCTACATGTTCTAAAGCGAGTCCAGGACCGGAGGGTTCCAAAGGGTAACAATTCCCCACTGAAGCTCCTTGGGCGGCCACGTCCATATACCCAGCTCCCTGCCAGATTTTAGTAGCGGTTTTACTCATAATATCTAAAGACATTTTGGTCTCCTGAAGAAGCAAAAAATCTGTTTTTCGGTTTTCTAAGAGTCTTTGAACAGCAGATTGATGGGTTCTACTGTTTAAACCCCTAATATTCCAAGATTGAATAATCATTGAAAACCTTGTGAGCAGTAAGAATCAATGGACCTCACCAATCCTTCATTGATTAACTTATCTCCTTGGGCTATTAGTAATTCCTTATTGGATTTTCTTCCCGCTCCTTGAGAGTTATTGTTTCTTGATCTCTTTTCCACCTGGGAAATCCCTAAAGCAGGCCTCTCTCTGTTTTTATCTGCATTTCCCATGGTAACATCTTTTATAGCCGATTTGTGTTGGGGAGTGTATAACCAAGGCCCCTGGATTCTCCATTGCAGGTACTCGAGGTGGCACGATCACTGTTCTACTACGGGAGTGAAGGAAGGAGAAACAAGAGGTGGAGTGTTGACATTCTCACCATTCCCAACCACTCCTTCCATAGATTGGTCCTCCAGATCCACTAATGACTTAAAAATTTCATACCGATTGTTTGGCTTGGTTGTACCTGCTCCTTGCCATTTTTCTTTTTGTTTCTCTTTCGTTTCACCTGTTCAAAGCCATCCTGTTGAGCATCAGGACCTGGAGAATTGCTAGAGGGTTCATTGACCGGACTGGACTTACCCTCTCTAGGGCGGTTTGACATTCCACTCGGAGCCTCCGTTTTTGTGCTCACTACGTTTGGGCAGAACCTTGCCAAATGTCCATGCTTATGGCATACTCGGCACCTGAAAGGTAGGGCCTCATAGTCTAGCTGCTGGGATCCGGGGTACTCCTGCTAGCTCAAGTTCCACCTCAGCTGGTAGAGGCTGACTAATGTCCATCTCTACACATATTCTAGCAAAGACAGCAGAGTTGCCCTCTATGGTATCTTTGGAGACTCCCAGAAATCTGCCTAGGGAATTACCTATTAATTCCAAAACACTGCTCACCCCAAAACTCCATCGGGAGAGCGTACGGCGGATCCAGGACCGGGACAGCCGTGGGTTCGATGCGGGGGTCGAAACCCACTCTCCGGGGGTTGGACAAATAACCCTGTTTGGTCCATGGTTTCTCTTTTACGATTCAAATGCTCTGTTTCTATATGCTAAAGAAGAGAAACTTATGATGAAATACCCATTTCTTATAGGCCATAGAGAGTACTCACCGTGTGGCTCCCAGTTCTGACGAACCCAGGTATGCAGAAAATTCGGTGTGGGCCGGATGCCCATGAATTTGCGAGATCAAGTCGTGATTAGCTCGGTAGACGATTGTATCTTCGACCGGCATTGGTTCTATTACAATCTTAGGCACTGGAGGAAGATTGTGGGAGGCATCCATTAACGCGGTGAGCATTTGGGCCATTGGCAACAATCTTGAGTATCGATTGAAAAGCATTCCGGTGAGCTCCGTCCGTGGAAGGCGAGGGAAAATCTTTCAACTTCTCGGCATATGAGGTCTTTCTCCCGGCGGGAGAAACGGGGAGGGAGACCCCATCGGGCCCTCCCGGGACCACTCAGAACCTTCGAGGCGAAAGCGGAAACAACCCCCCAAAGCCCTAGGCAAGATCTTCGGGCCAGAGTCCCTCGAGCAACACCAGGCGCCGTCACAGAAAATTTCCCGCCAAAAGCCAAATCGCCAGAGCCGAATCCGTCCGCATCTAATCCCACCACTCGGTAGATGGTTATTGTTAGCAAGAAGAGTGCAACTAATTAAATTAGTCTTACATACCATTCCAACATATTATATGTCCTTGTATACTATGCCAAAATCGATAGAAAATGTAGACACCTAAAATGTGTAATCACAAGGAGACTCTCCAAAGGACCTCCTTCTAACCATCTAACCCACCTAGGGCAGCCTCAAGGCTATTTGGTGCCTTTCCTCAACAAAAGTGCACTTTTCCCTCATAGGAAGCAAGGTCATCTCGACCAAGATGATCTCAAAGTCAGGGTCATCTCGCTACGAGATATCCATGTGCACATAACTACAAAAAGAATAATCAGGCAGTGGGACTTACTATCAGTGTGACAATGGATTTCCCACTACCCCTGATGACCTACAGTCACCCCTAGTGACTTGCAGTTGTCCCTACCACCTACAAATTGGCAATTAGGGCTGCCCTTGATTGCCACTTGCCTCTTTGGCACCTAGCCAAGGAGGCTATAAAATGGAGGAGTCCCCTCCTAATTTAAAATCTAAATTTTATCACTCGAGCAATGAAGTGTTACAAAAATCTGACCATGCATCTTCGCTACCCGAATCAATGTCGTTGCTTTACCACATGAGTTTCAACATCACATCCATGAACTTCACTTGATCAACACCATAATTTTAGGATGCTCAAATCCATGCACTCATCCATCCATCACCACCAATTCACTGATAAAACACACCCTCGGATCATCCCAACATCACCCCGACCTAGTTTCAAAAAATTGTAGGTCCATGGTAGAGACCATCTCTATTGAGATGGTCCCACAACCAAGACCATCTCATTCAAGATGGTCTGGGTCAAGTGATCCATTTTCAAGTATTTTTTGTATTTTCTTTCAGATTCACATTGGCATGTTAGTTTAGATAATAGATCCTTCAATTTGAGCACTTACATTATAGTATTAGCTTAGATTTCTTATTATTTCATGCATGCATTTACTCTATTTTCATTTTATCTCTTGATTGATACGGGCCCAACCTTGGTGGGCCTTGTAGATGCTATTGATCTCTTTTGTTGTTTCATTACACGTAGGTGATAGGATTCAAGGCAACGAAAGAATCTAGATCCTACCCTCATACGATGGTATCAAGGAAACCTGCTTCTAAAATCATTGTTGTGGGCACGAAAATCACTTGGATTGCACCAAGAAAACTATTGTAAAATTGTATCATGGGTAAAATCCCTAAAGGGGATCATATGTAACACATATTTTTAAAGAAATCAATGCAATATTAATATAATCGGATTCCATTGCCATTTGATTCTCTTTATTTTGTGTCTTGTTGCATCATGGGTTTCCTTTCAGCATTTCATTTCATTTACCTTTATTTATCATTTGCACGATGCACATTATTTTTGCACTTTCAAATGGTGATCATGGTGGGACCCCCTCTGGGTCCCCCTTTTTCACTTTTTATTGGTTTATTACACCCGCAAAATTACTAAATTTTTGCTTGTTTGCTAGTTTTTGTAGGTACATAATCATGACCATCTTAGGCGAGACGACCCCTATTTAAATTATCTCAAGTGAGATAGCCCCTATTCTAAAACCATCTCCAATGAGATGAACTTGAACCAGAGGTAAAAGTGTAGGGATTTGCAAGATCGACATCAAATGAAAGGATTCCAGGTTATTCCTTTACATCTTAGGATAGCCTGATTTCATGTTTTAGATAGAAAAACTAAGAAAATAGCAAAAATATACATCTTGATTGCATGCATGCATCTGTATTCTTAGTTTTCAATCTATCATACCATGATCATCTCGATCGAGATGGTCTCGGATCTATGGTCATCTCATTCGATATGGTCTTGCTATTTTCACTATTTTCTCCTACATTGTTGATTGATGAAGAGTTGAGCATTGTTAAAGAAAGATAGATGCATTTTACCTTACAATTTGCATTTTTCTTATATAATCATTATATGCTCTCTATTTATTTTCTACAATAAAAGGAATCCACACACGCACATATCACATAAACATTGGTAAGGTTGGCCTTCATCACCAACCCCCAATCGAGACCAATGACATTGGATTTCACCTCCTTCCATTGGCTCACCCCCTACACACCATAGTAGCCCCCATGAGTGGTTTCTTGGACTTCATCACCAAGAAATCCCCTAATTTTGGGTGCATCCCAAAGTAGGTTAGGATTAGATGCCCCTTAACCACAGGGCTTAATAATTTGTGGAACACAACTATCATTTATATCCAAGCATGCTCGAGTGTGAAGCAAAAGCTCGACTAGGCAAGTAGCAAGATTTAGACAATGCGACCCCTCCTTGGGGGGTATTTTTCTTCCTATAGTGTTACCCATTTGCCAATTTATCCTTATAGGAAGCCACTTTTACCATTTGTGTCACATTCCTCGATAGAGGAGGTGCACAAACCACATTTTTATAGAGTTCTCTTCATATCCTTTTAGTATTTTAGGAATAGAGGTTCCAAAAATAGAAACACACAAAATCAACTCAAAAACAAAAAATACATCAAAAAAACAAAACAAAAAAAATCAAAATCAAAAAGAGTGCTTTCTTGTTTGTTTATTTTCTTTGTTTGCATAGCATAGATAGTGCTCACGAGCATAGTCATGATTCTATATGGCTCATCTACCTAGCAGATGGTCATAACATGCAACCAAGCTCATTCACGAGCTTACGTTGTTGAGCCATCACCTAGAGCAATGGATCATCTTCGGATTGATCCATAGGATCTCATTATTCTTGAGTGGTGATGTGACCATTATGGCTCAAATGCCATCCACCACTCCATGGACCCTGAGACATTGGGTGCCCAAATGCACAATTCACCCATGAGTACTAAATATGATCAAGACATGGATTATCCTGATCAAGATACCTTGCGTACCTTTTATAGGGATAACTACAATCAAGTTGAAACATCTAGAAAACCCTTACCATGCATTTGTATCCCAACTCAACCTATGACTCCCCTAGACTAGGATCAAGGGTACATCCTACAACAAGATAGGGATATTCAAGCTACTCTAGCTGATCATCCTTGGATGAGTTGCAAGTATGATCATTTGAACATATACGATGATCAAGGTAATCATAATGCTACCACATTAGCTCATGGGCCTAGGGATGATGATCTTCATCCTCTCGCTACATCTTATGATATGTAGTATGGTCAAGGATGGTGCACTTTGACACCTCTTGATTACACAAAACCTATCTTTTGATAGCAATACCAAGTTAATGCAACCTCTCGTGACCCTAGGAAATAAATCATCGATCTCTCTAGGGTCGAAGTGCAACAAATACCTATTCATGCCACTCACACATGGGTGAATAGGCCACACACCACTAACCTAGTGAACCGAAGATCAGTACCCAAGATGACAATGGACCATCAAATGCAATGGGTGATGCATGAGAGGTTGCCTACACCCATGCAACAAAGGCAACCAACCCAACATCACCCAGGGCACCAAGCACAATGACACAACCTTCCACCATGCCCAAACCAAAATCTTCCACCTCACCCACACCCAAATCCCACTCATCATCAACATCCTAGACCACCACCCATCCATCATCATTGATCCCACTCACTAGAATGCTATCAAGTATACCCCTACCAATAGGACAATGAAGCCTATGATTAACAACAACCTCAGTATCAAGAACCACTTGATACATATCTTGAGATAACCTATGATAATATTCCTATTGGTACCACTTGCCTACCATCTCACCCACATCAAAACCTTCAAACATACCAAGGTCAAATATGATCATATGATATCATATTTCCTGAGGCCTACAAATGATTGATAGAATGCCTTAATACGTTAGAAAAGCAAGCTTTAAGTTACCAAAAACCTACCCTACAGCAGCTTACAAATCAACCTCTGCGCCCATCAGTTCCATCACTATCCTATCCTGAACACTTTGAAATACTAAAGTTAGAAAATTTCAATGGCAATGAATATGCACAAGAACATGTGACAAGCTTCATGAACATGTTCTTCCATATTCAATATAGTGATTCCCTCATGCTACAAATGTTTCTCATAATGCTTGTTGGGGGTGCTTTGGAGTGGTATAATCATCTACCATACCATAGTATCTTGACCTTTGAACAATTGGCAGATGCTTTTCTAGAACACTTTGCCTTTAGTGTCAAGAAAAAGGCCACCATGACTGATTTATGCAATCTTCACCAATTTGAGGATGAACCGATCATGGATTATGGAAATAGATGGAGAGTGATAATAACAAAACTATCTTTCACTCTACCCATCATAGAGCTAACTCGAATGTTCACTCAAAGTTACACCAAGAAAATCTCATTATTATTGCAACTTTAATAGTATCAAACTTTCGAGGAAGCCTTGGCCCAAGAAAAGGTAATAGAGGACATCAAAGTCTAGGAAGGAGAGATTAAGCTCTGGAAAAAGGAGTGGCCTAATAAAAATGTAAAAGGTGGCCAAACTCAACCTAAGGCAGCTTCGGTAAACTAGGTTGTCTTAAGTGCCCTTGGACCCTCAAATTGGGCTCCAACACTACCACCTAACTATCAAGTCCAACCTCCACCGACACAATACACTACTCAAGTGACCAATCCATCGCAACAACAACAACAACTCCAAACTCAACCTCATTGGTTACCTCACCAATATATACCATTGCCAAAGTCTTTGGCATCAATATTTAATTGATTATGTGAGGTGCAAGCTATTACACTCCTTGAGATCCAACCATTGGATCCGAATCATCCTAAGACCAAATCTTACAAGGAGGATCAATACTACAACTATCATCAATAAAAGGGGCATGACATTCAGTCATGCTATGCATTCAAGAACATAGTGCAGGATATGATCGAGAGGTAAGAGATTTAGATTGATAATCCTCTTGCCTCCAACAACCAAAACATAGGTGTCTTCCAAGACCCCTTACCCCAATGTAGAGCAAACCCGATACCTACTATCAAAATAGAGCAACCAAAGTAGGTTAATCAAGTGCATGCCACCCCACCTAACCAAGGTTTCATGGGAATGATTAATATTGTGATGAGAAATAGATGGTATCCAATGCAACCCACACAACCTATGGATCTTGCTAATGTTCCATCAATATCACAAGCACCACCGATTTCAAATCTAGTTACACCTACTCTACCTCACCTAGTGCTCATGCTAAGGAGAAGACTTACTCAAAGTCTTCGAATGTCATCGATGAGGCTCTCCATCTATGAGCTAATTCAGCAATCAAAGCCACATCGAGAGGCTCTGATGGAGATCTTGAGATCCATCGAACTGCAACCACAAGACCCAAATTCTTTCATCAATTTTGTGGGGCATGTTCAAACATGTCAAGATCCTATGATTACATTTTAAGATCATGAAATTTAGATGATACCCATTGAGATACCTGATCCACCATTGCACATCATCGCTAGCATGGATGGGATCCCCTTTAAATGTGTCTTGATCGACACGGGATCATCAATAAACATCATCACCTCTACCACCCTCCAACATCTCAACCTTCCACCATCAACCATCGTGACCTCCACCTTCACCCTCCAAGATTTTAATGATGCCCTATGTTCCACTATTGGCATAGTAGTCCTTCCTATCTTGGTTGGACAAAAGACTATTCATGTACTATATCACATTTTGGAAGGCACCATGCAATACAACATATTGCTTGGTAAGCCCTAGATTCGAGACATGAAATGCGTGCCTTCGATATTGCACTAGTGCATAAAATACATACATGAAGGCCAAGTTCACTGCATCCCTATAGACTTGGAGCCTTTCAAATATTGCAATATGGTTGCGCATCCTCAGGAGTCCACCTTGCCTTCCACACTTTTGGACATTCAGCCCAACAAGCCCATCCAACCCACAAGAGCCACACCTCAATCATTCGTTACCCCACCACCACCACCACCACCTCCATCAAAATTCTCACTACTAATTTCATCAGAGATGCCTTCATCATCATTTGATCCTCCACCTCAAAATTCAAAGAAGGCACTTGTCACATCACCCTCATCTCCACCTCCACCAACATACACATTCATAGCTCAACCATCCATCACACCTCCTACACCTTCAATTTCAACCATTTCTACCACTTCCCCCATGCTTCTCCCACCGAGGAGGAACCACCCATCATCACACCATTTTCATCACAACCTTCATCTTCTTCATCACCTCCCCCAACAGAGTCACCACAAGTTACCATTAGCATGATAAATCCAAGTATGGGTGAATACCAAGTGCAAGATATCACATTCACCCCACTCGTGGAGTCAATCAAGGACTTTGGTCGCTCGCATAGCACACTACTACCCATAGGTACCATAGTCCCCCTTGGGTCTTACCCAAGGTAAACCAATTTTATCTATGGAGGTATTGATATCGCCATAGATACACCACCTATAGCAGAGGATGAAGAGCCATTTTAGGCCAATATCAATTATCTATCAAATCCATCCTTTGCTATGAGGTATTTCCATCATCATAATTGGCATGGGAATGGCTTGGGGTGATACGAGCAAGGCCCCCAAACTCCTCTAGAACTACACTATCAACTACCCATAGATAAATCAAGTTTAGGCTATAATACATACATGCCTGATGAGCTCCTTGTTGATTCCTTACAATACCTTAACTTAGGCTTGGGGGTAGACATCGATGGCAATGAGTATGCCGATCCTGGTAATGCTCATCTACTTAGAGATCATCTACATATCGCTACCTTAGTTATTGCTGATAGTGACTCATCAGAAGAAGAGTTCGAAGAAGATCAAGAGTCAGAGCATGATTAGGGGTCGAAAGCTAACTGGGAAACCTTATCCATTCCCTCTTTCAACTCAGAAGAGGAGTCTACCCCTATTGAGCCTCTTGTGGATCTAGACAAATTCTATCTTCATATTTTTCCAAGATTACCCTTACCCCTCTAGTGCCAACTCCTTCTACCTAAGGACCCTATTGTCCCCGCTCCCCATAGAGCTCCCCTTATCATCCTGATTCCACCTCAACCACCCTCGATACATTTATGTCCCCCCATATTCAATCATCTCTTCTCGTAGTATGGAGATCATCCACCATCCATCAATATGATCTCCATTGATCTCACCACTCCACTCCATTATCCTGGTAACCCTTCTCTATCATTACCTCTCAATCCTGAGGCTATTGATTTTGATCACACTACCTTTCCACCCTCACCATCTGAGTTTCTCCCTTCTAAGGATATGCTACAATCATACCATCTACCATCCCATTCAATATTAGCTATCCTCCAAGCTGAGATAGAGTCTGATAATGCATCTGACTCTCTTAATCCAACTAATGATATTCACTTGATTCCTACTCCTCATCAATTGGAGGAGGGATCACATATGTTAATAGAAGAGATGGTTGATATCGATGTCAGTAATGATCCCGAACACCCTCAAATTCTCAAACTAGGGAAGGGTCTTTCAACCAAAGAATGCAATATTTTTTGCTCTTCTAAAGAAGTACAAAAAGGTTTTTGCTTGGTCATATCGAGATATGCTTGGTCTAGATCCAAATCTAGTTGTCCACAACTTGACACTAAATCCAACAATTAAACCCATCAAGCAAAAACTTCGCAAGATGCATCCAACAATTGCTATTATGATAAAAGATGAATTACAAAAATTGTTGGATGCAGGATTCATCCAACCTATTGACTACCCCAATTGGGTGTCCAATATGGTTCTTGTTCAAAAACTGAATGGGGGGGTGCGCATATGCACAAATTTTTGTGATCTTAATAAAGCGAGCCCCAAGGATGAATTTTTGCTACCGAACATCGATACATTGGTAGATGCAATTGTAGGCCATAAAATGCTCTCTCTCATGGATGGCTTCTTCGGATACAATCAAATCTAAGTCAATCCTGAAGATCAGGCCAAAACAACTTTCACTACGCCATGGGGGACCTTTTGCTATAAGGTCATGCCCTTTGGCTTAAAGAATGTGGGTGCTACCTATCAATGGGTAATGATGTACATTTTTCATGATTACATGCACAAGATTATCGAAGATTATGTCGATGATCTTGTGGCTAAATATTTATTGCATCAAAGACCATATTGGTGTTCTCGAAAAGATCTTTGATCGCCTCCTCGAGCATAATGTATGCTTGAACCCTAAAAAGTGTATTTTTGGAGTAACATCCAAAAAACTTTTAGGTTTCATTGTATCTAAATAGGGCATCGAAGTTGACCCTAAAAAGGTTGAAGCAATCACAAGCATGCCTCCCCCCACTAACCTCAAGCAACTTCATAGCTTGTAGGGGAAGATACAGGCCATCCGATGGTTCATCGTGCAACTATTGAATAAGTGTCGACCATTCAATCATCTTCTCTAGAAGGGGGTGACCTTTAATTGGAACAAATATTGCCAAGCAACCTTCCAAGATATCAAACAATACTTGGCTTCCATGCCAGTATTGTCCTCATCGAGGCCTGGTGCACCTTTTCTCTTATACATCTCAACCATCGATTTTGCCTTAGGGACCATGTTGACCCAAAAGAATGAGGTAAATAAGGAACAGGCTATCTACTACATTAGTCGCACCATGGTCTCGTACAAAATAAAGTATGCTTACATCAAGAAGCTTTGCTTAGCGGTGGTCTTCACCACCAAAAAGCTTTATCATTACATGATAAATCAAACAACATACGTCATATCTAAAGAGAACCCTTTGTGATACATGATGAATTGTACTTATTATAACAAAAGAACTGAACACAAACAAAAATAAAGACAGAAAGAGAAATAGATTGCCAAAATGCCCTTTTGTATTGATATTGATACTGCTTTTTACAAAATATTTTGAATTGCCCCAAGCATGTTGGGAGCAATGTTACAATGCTTCTTGTCTCTCTGAAATACAATGCTTGTGATGGAAGAGGGGAGATCTTTTGACTCTTCTGCATGAAGTGGTGCTATTCGTTCTCTCGTCACAGCTTCAAGGGGTGAGTGGGCTTTGGTATCTAGCAAGGGGCCACTCCAGCTTCAATAGCTCGTCCAAAGTACCTGTCACCTGCACACATTCAAACCGAAAAAGGGGATTAGTAGCACCTATATATTTGAACAATAAGATCAATGCTATTCATAAAACCCTAAGCGACTGATTATATGAAGCAAATTACAGAAAATAATTAACAACAACGCCTTGCTAACACAAAAATTACTGATCTCGGTCGTGTATCTAAATTTGTGCTCGGGATTGTGGAATCGCGGAAGCGCGGTTGTGGGCTGGAAACCGTGGACCTGCAATTGTGAAAATGTGGACTCATGTTTTTGACTATGAAATCGCAAACAGGCAGTTTCAGTTGAAGAATAGATCGCCTCTGGATTCAAGCCAATGGTACAGAATCACGCAAATGCTCGCAACGTCTCGCTGGGTCTAGATCGATTTTGGTAGCCTATTGATATGCAAGTTTAGCTCCCTTTCTTTGGTGGACTAATGGTGCCTTTATAGGCCTCTTGGGGTTTTGAGTGGGGATAGGAGGTGGCAAGCTCCATTTTCTAAGTTGCAGATCTGGACTGCCAAGTGGAAGGGGCAATTATGATGAGTCACGTAATGTGCCTCAGTTAACTGGGGTGATGTGGCTTCAAGTGGAGTGGGATATGAGAGGTTGTTTTATGTGAAGGGACAAGGGGACAACAACAACTGAGTTATGGCATGGGTGTTGGGAATCTGCCCCATGTGCAAGGACAAGGGGGACAAGAGTGGGTAATATGTGGCCAAGGTGTTGGATGAAGTGTTTGGGACACATGTCCAATGGGTAGGTAGGGTATCCTAAGGTGATTTTCCAGATTTAATAAATTAGGAAAATAGGATAATGTGCAGGATTTTATATTCCTAAGTTAGAACTTAGGCATATCTTTTTATTGTGCAAGATTTGATGGTGGGGTGGTAAATGTGTTTTATAAGGTGTTAGATTTTGGTGTCTACAGTTGCCCCTTTTTGTACTGCATTGTGTACAACACAATGCGATGCAAAAACTAATGACACTCGACCTTTATTTGATGAATGGACTCAACTAATGGCGGATGAAAAAAAATCACACATTCTCAAACCCTACTTTTTCTTTCAAAAATCTAAAAACGATTACAGAAACAGCCCATGGGCTTGCAAGAACCAGCGCTCGGCTTGGTTTTCACTAACCCTATCTCTACGTGCGTTCTCCCAATCCACCACCCCGACTATTACAAAAAACTAGGTTTTTATAGAGGCCCCGACCCTCTAAAACAACTTACACATTAATCGGGGCACCAACCCGATTTATTACAATTACTAGGTTTTTATAGAGGCCCCGACCCTCTGAAACATCAATCCAAAAAATCGGGACACCGACCCGACTTAATACCCCACTCCGCACGGCCTCTGTCATCGTCGATTCCATCAGAAAACTCTACGCACCCATCCTTTTTGTTTCCCGCGCTCCTTGGTACTCGTCCGCTTTAACTACACCTTGGTGCCCCGTGTCATCCGTAACAATCCTTGAAAATACGCCTGTTGCGATTTCATGCCATTTCCTTCTTCTTCCTCGCCTTCTTCTCTTTCTACCACGATATCGCGACATGTCGCGATATCACGACCATTCCGCCTTTGAACCTTGACTTTGTTTCTTTGTCGCGATATCGCGACCTCCCGCTTTTGTGCCTTATCTTCTTTTCTTTCATGTCGCGATATCGTGACGTCGCGATATCGCGACCTCCCGCCTTTGTGCCTTAGCTTCTCTTTTATGTTGCGATATCGCGACGTTGCGATATCGCGACAAAACTGTCGCCTAGCCTCGGTCTCCATTAGATGTCACGATTTTGCTACCCCCTCTGATTCCTACTTTCGCCTCGCTTTGACGTCGCGATTTCGCTACCACCTCCGACTTCTGCCTCCACCTCGCTTTGATGTTGCGATTTCATGACGTCGCGAAATCATGACGTCGTGATTTTGCTATCGCTCTCCACTTTCACCTTGGTCTCACCTTGACGTTGCGATTTTGCGACATCGCGATTTCGCTACTGCTGCCAACTTCTGCTTCTTCTTCTTCTTCCTTAGCCGACTCTTCAGAAGTGGCCCTCCTGCCACTGGATGCTTCTGCATCAGGTGCTGCTAGATGCTCCTGCATCAAACACCCAGGGTTGGTGGAGAAGTGATCTTCACTTCTAAGCTGTCTGGTTGCTGCATCCTGCAACACCCCCAAACATTTCTCTGCCTCAGCAGCCTGCTCCAACCCCCTCTCCTGGTCCACATAACTTATGTCTTCCTCCAAACAGATTCTCCCACTGCTGCATACTTCTTCTATAGCCTGCTTGCACTCCTCTTCTTGGCCAGTTAGATTTTTGCCTTCTTCCAGGCAGATCCTGGCACTGCTGCACTCTTCTTTGCATGCAGCCTTCTTCAGCTTCAGCTTCTGATGCACTCCAGCATCTCTCTTTTTTGTCTTTCTTCAGGCTGTCTGTGTAGCTTCCTTTGCAAGGATTTCACTTGCCTCTGCAAATCTCTTATGAGCAACTCCTCTTGCAGGGCTTGCACTTGCCTCTGTAACGCCTTGAACTCTTTCATTGTCATCATATCTCTGTAACAGATCCTAGTGTAACTGTCTCATGTTCGACGATCTGTTACACGCTTAGAATCTTCTAAACTCTATTTTCTCTCTCTCAGAACCCTACCACAGATCCTGGCGCAAACTGCCTCACGACCGGCGATCTGTTTATGCATTGAGGAAACCTGGCTCTGATACCATTTGATGGCGAACAAAAAAAAATCACATGTTCTCAAACCCTACTTTTTCATTCAAAAATCTGAAAACGATTACAGAAATAGCCCGCAGGCTTACAAGAACCAGCGCTCGGCTTGGTTTTCACTAACCCTATCTCTACGTGCGTTCTCCCAATCCACCACCCCGACTATTATAGAAAACTGGGTTTTTATAGAGGCCTCGACCCTCTGAAACAACTTACGCATTAATCGGGGCACCAACCCGATTTATTACAATGACTAGGTTTTTATAGAGGCCTCGACCCTCTGAAACATCAACCCAAAAATTGGGACACCAACCCGACTTAATACCCCACTCCGCATGGCCTCTATCATCGCCGATTTCGTTAGAAAACTTTGTGTGCCCATCCTTTTCGTTTCTCACACTCCTTGGTACTCGTCTGCTTTAACTGCACCTTGGTGCCACGTGTCATCCGTAACAATCCTTTAAAATACTGCCTGTCACAGTTTTGCGCCATTTCCTTCTTCTTCCTCACCTTCTTCTCTTTTCATCGCGATATCGTGACATGTCGTGATATCGCGACCGTTCCGCCTTCGAACCTTGACTTCGTTTCTTTGTCGCGATATCGCGACCTCCCCGCTTTTGTGCCTTATCTTCTTTTCTTTCATGTCGCGATATCGCGACGTCGCCTCCTGCCTTAGTGCCTTAGCTTCTCTTTTATGTCGCGATATCGCGACGTTGCGATATTATGACAAAACTGCCGCCTCGCCTCAGTCTCCATTAGATGTCGCAATTTTGCGACGTTGCAAAATCGTGATGTCACGATTTTGCTACCCCCTCCGACTCCTACTTTCGCCTCGCTTTGACGTCGCGATTTCGCAACGTCACAATTTCGCTACCACCTCCGAATTTTGCCTTCGCCTCGCTTTGACATCACGATTTCGCTATCGCTCTCCACTTTCGCCTTGGTCTCACCTTGACGTCACGATTTTGCGACGTCACGAAATCGTGACGTCGCGATTCGCTACCACTGCCAACTTCTGCTTCTTCTTCTTCTTCCTTAGCCGACTCTTCAGAAGTGGCCCTCCTGCCACTGGATGCTTCTGCATCAGGTGCTGCTGGATGCTCCTGCATCATCAACTCTCTTTGGTGTGGTAAGATGGATGACTGTTGTAAATGAAATTTTGATTTGCGTGCTTACCCCCTCGATTGGCGAGTGGGTAACAATTGAGACCCAATGGCCAATTGAAAGCGTTATTCTTGATGTTGCTTCTAGTGATTATGTTTGTTTGCAGATATCATTTGGTTTGCTGACATGTATGAAATGAAGTAAAAGGAACCAATCATCCTAGTCACTTGTCCTAGTGACTGTTAGCAATTCCATTGTGCATTTGTTTGATTTGAACTTATCATGTTTTGTAACCCCACGGAGTAGGCGTCGTTTAACCTTGGATCTTCTGTTTTTGTTATTTTCTTGATTTTTTTTGGAAAACGCAGTTGCGCATACCTAAAACCGCGGGTTCGTAATTTTGATGCGCTAACCGCGCATTTGCGGTTTATGCTTCAAACCACGACTTTGCGTTTTCATGCGATCCTGAAAACGCGGATGCTCGTTTTTTGCCACGAAATGAGGCTATAAATAGTCCCGTGCCCTATCATTGTCATTTCATTCCATTTGTCATGTGTTGGTGTGTTGTGTATGAGTAGTGAGATGGAGATTGATGAGGGGAGTGGTGGTGGAGGTGGCGTCTCGACTGGAGCGGAAGGCAACGTTCGGTTTGCCGAGGTAGGTGTTCTTTTGCCTTTAGTTAGCTTCTTTTATTGTTGTTGCTTTGTTTTATTTTTTTTTTTTTTTTTTCTTTTTTTTTTTTTTTTTTTCCTTTTTTTTTTTTTTTTTTTTTTTTTTTTTTTTTTTTTTTTTTTTTTTTCTTTTTTTTTTAAAAAAAAAATCCCTCCTCCTTCTTGGTTTTTGGTGTTATCCCCCCCCTCCTGTCTTCTTCCGTTTCTTTTTTTTGTTTTTTTTCAAAAAAAAAAATTTTTTTTTTTTTTTTTTTTTTTGTTTGTTTTGTTTTGTTTTTTTTTTTGTTTATTGTTTATTGTTTATTGTTTTTGTTTATTTAGGTAATAATTTTTTGATTTTTTGTTGTTGTTTGTTTTTGTTTGTTTATTTACAATCACCTAGGGGTAGGTGAATTTTTTTTTTTTGTATATTGTTGGTTGATTACCTAGTGTTAGGTAATAATTTTTGATTTTTTGTTTGTTTGTTTTTTTTTATTGCTGGTTGATTACCTAGGGTTAGGTAATATTTTTTTTATTTTTTTTGTTTGTTTGTTTTTGTCTGTTTATTTACAATCACCTAGGGGTAGGTGATTTTTTTTTTGTTTATTGTTGGTTGATTACCTAGTGTTAGGTAATAATTTTTTATTTTTTGTTTGTTTGTTTTTGTTTATTGTTGGTTGATTACCTAGGGTTAGGTAATATTTTTTTGATTTTTTTTGTTTTGTTTTTCTTTGTTTGTTTTTGTCTGTTTATTTACAATCACCTAGGGGTAGGTGAATTTTTTTTATTCTAATATTTTATTTATTCTATTTTTTTTTTCAGGTTAAGCTCCTTGATGCCCGACATAGGTGGCCTCGCACTATTCGCAAAGTGTGCAAGGCCCTTACAGATGATGATTGGAAGTTTTTAGAGACCATTGGTTTTGATGGTTATAGGCGACTGAGTCCTATCTGAGCTGATGAGGATCTACTGTCGGCGCTTGTTGAGCGTTGGGATCCTGACCGAGGTACATTTCAGCTTCCTACGGGGGAGCTAACTATTATGTTGGAGGATATCTATTGGATTCTTCATGTTCTTGTTGAGGGTCCTACTATTTGTGTTGGCCTCGACAAGAAGGAGGCTCTATTTCCTATTTTTGGAGATCTGTGGGATGTAGACTGCAGCAGGGGGTATTACCTATCTTGATCTCTTTACAACTGACATTTTGGGAGCCGTTCCCACTTTTATGATGTACATTTTGAGCAACATTTTGTTGCCCAATTCCATGGGATCGAGGATCCCATGGAACCAGGTTCCTATTGTTCTTGATCTTATTGTTTATCCTCGACGGTTGGCATGGGCTCCCGCTCTTCTATGTCAGATATATAGTGAGTTGTACGAGGTGAAGAGGAAAGGGCGAAAGGGGCTAGGTTGTAGTTTGGTCCTCCAAGTTTGGTCATGGGAGCACATCATTGTTGGATGACCGGTTGGTCTTCCTTGTGCCTGTGGTGCCACTTCTCCTCGAGCTTACAAGTGGCTGCTTGGTGAGGAGCTCAATTGTTCAGTGGTTGGGGCCTCAGAGTACAGAGATATTATGAGCTCGCTTTTTAGGGATTTCATGATTTGGCGATCTTGGAGGGGCCTATATTGGGTGACGGATGCATCAGAGCTTCATCGCATTAGGCGAGGTCAATGGGTTTTTGGTGCCCATCTGAGGGAGATGGAGTATTTTTAGTTTTCTCGGGTGCAGCATCAGTTTGGTTTGGTGTAGGGTGTGCCTGATGCTCCTGTGACCTACATGTGATGGGGAGATAAGCTTAGGTCACCTATTGCTCCTAATTTTTGGGTTACCTGTTGCTCGTGAGGGTGCTGATTTGAGGAGCCTGCGTAAGCAGGTTGTCTATGTGGAGATGTTGGAGAATATTTTTCACGAGCGGTGGATTCCTTTGTCTGTTTCTCCTTCCTCTTCAGCTGCTATTGCTACCCGAGGGATAGAGACGAGTTGCAGGTCTCATCGATCATCGAGTTCGCATAGGGCTTCTACAGTACAAGGTCCTCGGAGGGATCCTTCTAGCACTAGCTAGGTGTGTCGTGTGTTTCTTTTTGTATTTTTACCATTATTTATTTTTTTGAGCCTTGGTGCTCTGATGTATACATCCTACGGGCATTTTGTACTTTTTGACCTCCATATATATATATATATATATATATATATATATATATGAAAATGGAAGGTATTGTGAAAATTGGTGACTTTTTGTGGGTTACGTATGGTGGATATGTATGTGAAAATGGAAGATATTGTTTATGGTGATATGGAATATGTTATGGTTTTTGATATTTAACAGTGGAATATTTTCAAAGACTCAAACACTCTAGTAATTTAAACCATTTTATTGATCATTGTCTAACTTTCTTTAAGACCAAGATGTGTGCAAGTGGAGTTTATTTACTAAATATTTGGGTTGGAGATGACCCTAAGCAATCAAGAACCAATGCATGTGATTGTAAATTTAATTGACCCATAATGAGTAAATTGGATGGTACCTATTACGGGTTTATCTATTAGCTAGCTTACCCGTATGTGCGGCCAAAGGTCTCCCTTTTTTGGAGAGAGACATATCGCCCTGCATGAGTTTACTCCACTAGAAGTCAAGCATCTATAGACCCAGTGGAGGTTCACTGCATAGTCTAATGATCTGATCTTTAAGCTTTTGGGATGATTGCATAACTTTCTAAGGGGAATGTAGTACGATCATTTTTGCCTTAAGGATTTGTGGTGTGTGTTTGGAATTAATTTTATATAGAGTTTTGGAGAATCAGATTCTCAACTGAAGTGTGATGAGAATGTGATCCTATCCTTAATACTCTACATTTATTTAAATTTGGAGCATTATTGTGATAGTGGTGAAAACCACTATTTTTTATTTTGGACTATGTTGCGTGATAGGGTAAGCAAGGAATTTTACTTTTTCGCTTCAAGGTGTACCTAAGTTGGTGTTGTCCTCATACTCAGAATGTTTTTAAGATTTTGTAAAAGTGTATTTGGTTCAAGATTGTTTTGGTCAATCTACCATACTCAAGACTTTCTTAATATGACAAAAGTGCTTTGGTCCTAAAGAAAATTGGACACATTATTGGAATTTGGCTTTTCACTAGACATGATTGAGTGAATGAAAAATTGATTGTAGATGTAAGGATAACATGTGTTGTATATTTTGTTGAATTGCAAAAAGCCTTAGGTGGGCACCCCCAATTCTTGGAACTTGTTTTTATTTGGTCGTATCATCACCACTATAAAATATTTACTGAACATGGGATGGGATGGATGCAATTATATGATTATTCTAATGATGCTACATGCTTGTGATATGCTTATGTAATGCAATATATATATATATATATATATATTGATATGCAAATGCAATGTGCTAAATGTTAGTAAATACATTTCAATTTTAAATGTAAATGTATGCAATGTTGCAAACATAAAAAAAATTCTTTTTTTTTAGCCATGTACATATATATTGCAAGTCGATTTATGCATAAAATGCCTTTATGTGCATTATGTTTAGTGGCTCTGGCTCTAACTCTCCTTCTAAGTTGGCAAGTCTATATGTTCCTGGTCCCAATTTATCTCTCAAGTGTGGAAATGCATTGGTATTATGTTGATTTTCTTTGAGCACTAGATCCCCTACTTGAAATTCATGAGGATGTACTTTTATTTTGTAAGCAAATTTGATTATGTCTTGATATACTCACAGATGCTCTAGAGCATTTATGCGTTTCTCATCAATAAGTGTTAATTGGTCAAGATGTGCTTATCTAGCAGTGTCATCATCCATGAATTCCTGTAATGCAATTCGCAAGGAGGGTATCTTGAGCTCGAAAGGTAATATAGCTTCAGCACCGTAAACCAATGAAAATGGTGTTGCTCTTGTTGGTGTTCTAATGCTTGTTCTGTAAGCCCATAGTGCCAAAGGAAGTTGAGTATGCCAATCTCGATGATTTTCTTTGACTAGTTTCTTGAGAATGGATACCATTGTTTTGTTGGTTGCTTCAGCTTGCCCATTTGCTTGTGGGTAATAAGGTGTTGAGAATCTGTGTTGAATTTTGAATTTGTTGCACAATGCTCTAACATACTTATTCTTAAATGACTTTCCTTTATCAGAAATTACTTTTAAGGGTATTCCAAAATGATAGATAATATGCTGAAGTATGAACTCCGCTATTCGAGGTCCATGAGTCATCATTGTATCATCATAGCATTTTGTGAAGTATTCCATAGGTAGTTATGATGAATTTATATTGTCCCTGAAGCGTGATATTTTACCAAACAAAACAACCCCATTAAAAGCAAAAAATTAAAGGTGAAGGGGGGAAATGGGGGGGCCCCTTCCCCCTTTCTGATTTCCAAAATTTTCCCCCGGGGAAAAACCCCCCCCCCACAATTTTCTTCTCCTTCCATTGAAGTGGCCACCACAAGTACCATCTCTTGCTATAGTTCATTCTATTTCAACCGAATTTAGACATCGTAATAATATTCCATCATAACCACGTTTATATAACACGTCCCCTAGTAGAGTAAAATGAATCTTTTTTTGTTTGAATGTTATTTTTGCAATTCGTGTCATTTCTATTGGGAGTGTTCCATACTTGAGAATGTATCTTATTTCGTCAAGGTGAGAATTGTGCAAGCATTGTTCGTAGTGCAAAGTCTGTTGTAGAAATGTATAGGTAAAAAGGAACTCTTGTTCAAGGTGGTGTAAGAACTGGTGGTGAAGCCAGATACTTATTTATGTCATCAAACGCCTCTTGAAATTCAGTTTTCCAAGAAAATATCACCCTCTTTTTTAACAGGCGATTGAAAGGCCTGCATTTATTCGAGAGTTGTGCGATGAGTCGTTAGATAGATTGGATCTTTCCTTGTAAACTATGCAATTATTTCAAGTTCTTGGGAGCTTGAATTTCTAATATAGTTTTTACCTTACTTGGATCTACTTCAATGCCTCTCTTGGAGATAATGAATCCTAGAAGCTTTCTCGATGTGACACCAAATACACATTTCTTAGGATTTAACCTTACTTTGTGTTCTATCAATCGATCGAATGCTTTTTCTAATACTTTGATGTGCTCAAGATGTGTTTTTGATTTAGCAATCAAGTCATCTACATAATCCTCAATGATATTATACATATAATCATGAAATATGTACTTCATAGCTCGTTGGTATGTAGCTCCTGCATTTTTGAGTCCAAAAGGCATCACTCTATAATAGAATGTCCCCCAGGGTGTTGTAAATGTTATCTTGTGTTGATCTTCGGGATTAATTCAAATTTGGTTGTATCCCAAGAATCTGTCCATTAAGGAAAGCATTTCATGACTAGCACAGGAGTCTACTAGTTGATCGATATTGGGCAAAGGAAAGTAATATTTGGGATATGCTTTGTTTAGGTCTCAAAAATTAGTGCACACATGTATCCCTCTTTTCGGTTTGTGAACGGGTACCATATTTGAAAGCCATTTTGGGTAATCAATTGGTACTATGAAGTGCACATCCAATAAATTTTGTAGCTCTTCTTTTACAATTAATGCGACTATTGGATGGACTTTCCTAAGATTTTGCTTGAATGGCTTTGCATCATGTGCCAGTGTTAGGTTATGGACTACCAGGTCTGGGTCTAAACTAGGCATATCTTTATATTACCAGGTGAACACTTCTTTATTTTTTATTAGCATGCTTATTATGCGTCTTTCTCCTCTGCGGATAATTCTTTTGTGATTTTGACAATTTGGGGATTATCCATGTCTTGACTAAGGTTCACATCTATAGATTCTTCAATGAGCATGTGAGAACCTTCTTCTAGTTGATGTGTAGTTGGGATGAGGTGGATGTCATCTACCACATTCTCAAATGTCTCTGGGGCTTCCCCCTCTATTTCAGTTTGAAAAACTAATTTATTTAATGATGAAGGTTGTTGTGAAATATACGCGTTTGAAGCACACAACAATTCTTCGAATAGGATAAATTTAGAAATGGATGACGGGGATGAGATCTTGTCCATGGTGATGAGGCTAGTGTCGATATGGATTGGCTTTGCTTCATCATATGTATTACGGAGTGGGGTGATAAAATCAATAGAAATCATGTTGACTTGATGGAGATGGTGTGGCTATGATTCGATAGGTGATGACTCATCCTCCCTAGGTTGCAACAGACCTAATGTGTCGGCCAAGGTGGTGGAGGAGGTTCTAGTTTAGGAATTTCATGCTTTTTTCTCAACTGAAATAGAGTTTGGTTTATTGGAAACTTCTTTTAGTACCAGTCATTTCTCTGAATAGATTCTGCATGTACTAACTCCTCTCTAGGTTCTTCTACCTCTTGATTATGTTGTTCATGATACACCTCTGCTTGTAGTATTATTCTAGCTTGAATTTCATGCTCATGATTTAGAAATATTATTTTTGTCTCATCTTCATAATAGTCATCACTTATCCAAAAGCCATTAGCATTTTTATGAGGTCCCATAACAAGTTGTGTGTAATCTGGCCTAAGGTCGACCATTTCTGGTGGATCTTCATATCCTGGTTCTTGCTACAAGGCTTGTTCTGAGAAAGTTCCAAACACATGAGGGTAAATTTTTTTGATTAGGTATTCACCATTTATATCATCATCCTCAACATTAGGTTCATCCTCTTTGTCACTTTCTCCTTCTCCTTCTTCGCACTCAATATCTAGTTCTTGGAATTTTTGACTTAGCGAAGAGCTTGTGATGGAAGGTTTGTAACCTAGACCTGAGCGGTCATTTGGCTCTCTATATTCTGGCTCAATAATACAGTGAGGACCTTGTTCATGTCATCCAAGTTCATATCCTTTCCAATTAATCCTCTGGAAATATCTCACTGGAAATGATGGGTTAGATAAAAAATCAATGTTCTCATTAAACTCTTTTACATGGTCCTCCTCTGGAGAAGATGGACCAGATGAAGAATCGACTCCCCCATATATGAAATTTATTGCATTTGATGATGAACCCATTTTGTATATCTCACCTATGGTTAAATGTGGGTCCTAAGGGTGACCCTAATCTCTTACTGACTCAATAGGCGGTGTAATTGTGATACTTTCAATAATATACTCACCATTACCAGGATTGGCAAGATGTACTGCAACTCAAAAAGGTTGGGAGGTTGATGGCTCGATGGATGAAGAGGATTCTTCTGTACTTGGTTGTGGCTCTAATGGTGGTGTTGGATTATCTATAATAGGTGGCCATATTTGAGATACTACGGTCTATGATGATTATGGTTTATTGATGGATGGATTGGGTTGTGCTGTGAATATGAATGGTTGTGTTGGATCTGGAAGTGTGCTAGATGGAGTTGGTTGTTGGCTAGTAGGATGGTTTGGTGTGATTGGAAAGTGATATGCAATGTTCAAAGGATGAATTGAGCTGACACTTTTGGATGTATAATTTGGGTCAACAATAGGCAATTCCTCTTGAACGGGTGTTTTTGATGAAGTGTTACTAGATGGAATGGTCCTAATGGTGAGTGGCTAGATAGTTAGGTGTGTTTATGGAAGCAAGGGATCATATGGGGTTGAAATTAAATTATAGTACTTGAAAGGTTTTGTGTCAGTTGGTATACAATGTACTTTGCCTTCATGTACATATTTTAAGCATTGATGCAATGTTGAAGGCACACACTTCATTTCTCTAATCCAAGGGCATCCAAGAAGTATATTATATTGCATTTCTCCTTCCAATATGTGGAAGAGGATATGTATTGTTTTCACCCCCACGGTGATGGGAAGAACAACATTCCCCATAGTTGAGCATAAAGCATCATTAAAAGCCCTAAGGGTGAAGGTGGAAGTTGTGATGTGAGATGATGGGATGTGAGTTTTTTCATTGCAGGTATGGTGATGAGGTTGATGGAGGAACCAATATCAATGAGCACTCTCATGAATGGCTTCATGTTGATGTGAGCTACTATGTGCAGTGGTGAATCAGTTGAATCTACCAAAATTTGCTTTTCCTTGAAGTCATAAAATACTATTGAGGGTTCCATGCACTTTTGCACACTCCCTACAAAGGAATTGAATGCATTGGGGTCTTCTGATTGTACTTGTATAGACTTTAATATTTCCATCAATGCTTCCCTATGGGGTGTTGATTGTTGTATTAGCTCATAAATTGATAATTTTGCTAAAGCCATTTTTAAACTTTGTGTTAATCGACTGTTTAAGGTGACAACTGGGTGATTATGGAAAGGTGGTGGTGGAATGCTTGGTCCAAGTTGTATGGGCACATTTGTTGGTTGTGTTGTTGGAGGTTGAGTTGTGCGATTAGCTTGCCTCTATCCACGGGTGACTATACTGATAGATCCTACAAACCCTTGTGGCAATTGAGACACATAATTAACCTAATTGGGAGGAACTATTGAAGTTGATATTCCTATCAATTGTTGATTTACCTCTCGATGTGGCAAAGGTGTCTGGTAGATGCCTAGGTTTTAGTTATTTTGGGCTAATGGATTGTTAACTTTAATTGTACCTGCTTCCAATAAATCTTGCACAATTCCTTTGAAACCATGACAACCTTCAATATCATGTCCTCTTTGCCTATGATAGATGAAAAAGAGGTGTTCTTTGTAACCTTTTGTTTTTGGTTTGTTAGGATCTTCAGGTTTCATTTCTGGTAATGTAAAGAGTTTTGCCACATACAACTTTTGGAAGACTAATGAATATGGCTCTTGTATTGGTGTGTAATTTCTTTTTGGCTTAAAATGATGTTGTTGTCTTTCTACAGCTTGTGTATGATTTTGTGCCTGTTGTGGGGGTGAAACTGCTTGATGATTCAATTGTTACGGTTGTTGTTGTTGTTGGGGTTGTTGGATTTGTGCTTGGTCTAGTTGATTTAACTGTGGTTGGTCCAAAACTATCTGTTTAACCTATGCGGTCTTGGACTGACCGTGGTTATTCCCCTTTTGATTCTTATTATGCCACTCTTTCTTTTTAGGCTTTATCTCACCTTCATGAATTTTTATCTCTTCTATTAGCTTTTCTTGGGCAAGTGCCTCATCGAATGTCCTATACTGTTGTATTTGTAGTAGCGATGAGATGGGCCTGGCACAAATCTTCATAAACATTCATATTATCTCTGATATAGGGAGAGAAAATGGTAACTTGATCATGACTGACCTCCATTGATTGCAAAAGTCATAGACCGATTCATCGTCATATTGTTTTAGATAAATCAAATCAGTTAATGTGGTTTATTTTTTGACATTTAGGGTGAATCTCTCCAAGAACTAGTCCACTAGTTGTTCAAATGTAAAAACACTTTGATGTGGTAGGTGGTTTTACCAGTCCTGGGATTCTCCCCCTAATGTCTGAGGAAAAGTATGTAACAATAGTTCATCATTGCTCTTGATTCTGAAGCATGCATTTACAAATCTAGTTATATGTTCACAAGGGTCCTCTTTCCCATTAAATTCAAGCTTGGGTATTTGAAAATTTGTTGGATACGATGGCTCAGGTACTAAAGCATGAATAGGATGATTGAGTAGTTGCCTTAAAGTTGGATTTTGGTATTGCAAACCTAGAGTTTACATGGCAAGACTATCAATATGACTCTATAAGAACTAGTATCTAGGGTCATCCATGGGACTGACACTCGAATGTACTTGATACTACTGGTAATGTGGTGGATTGTATGTAGGTTGCGAGTGATAGGGTATGTTTGGCTGAAATATGTTATGGTAAGGATGTTGATGGATTTTATGATATGGATGGGGTGATGGAGGTAAGATGGTATGCTGACCTACTGTATTACCATATGGATGTGGAGGTTGACTATGAACCATAGTGGTGGATCGGGGGTGCATTACCCAAGATGGATCTTGGATGAAGGTATTTTTTTGGCAAGATGTAGGTGGGAAGTTGTGCTCAATCCCTTGCAAATACTGGTTGGGGTTAGGATTTATGCTACAATTAGCATTATCTAAAATCATTTGCTGCAACTGTAAGAAATCTCATTGCATTTGAAGTAGGGACCACCACCTGTGATGTAGTAGGCTATGTTGGTTGTGGAACAACCATGGTAGTGGAAGTGAGTGGGGGGTAAGTAGCAAAGGGTATTGCCACTTACTGTGGTATATTATGAGATGTAGAACCTATGAGTTTATTGGGTTGAGTGGATGTTAGGGTTTGTGAAACAATAGGAATTGATTCGTACAAGGGATTAGTGGAAATGGTGAGTTATTGAGGTAATATGTGGGGTGGTTTGTTGGATGATGATGGTTGGTTGGCCAGTGCTACAATAGCCAACTCAAAAAGAGGATTTGTAAAAGCTTGTTTCGATTACTGTGGATAAGTATATATGGGTTCTTGTTGTAATGGTGGTACAACATGAGATGGGATGGAGAGTGGTGGTAATGATGGGAAGACCATTCCAACTACATTCAAGTACATTCTAACAGTATCCATGTCAAACATGGTGACATGATTATCTACCACTACAAGAGGTTCACTCCTAGGTGTCTCAGGTATGGTTGCATGATTAGCCCTATGCATAATGTCTATGTCCGTATTAGGGGTATTACTAGAAGGCCCTACATTAAGACTTTGGGACATAGAAGAATGCATGCCTACTTGTCCTACCACCAAAGTGTGAGGGACGTTTCCAGACTAAGAGGCCATGGGGGAAGACCACTGAATTTGGTTTAACACTAATTTCTTAGCTTGACAACAAGTCACTACCATATGCTATTATGTGGTACACTACCAAGTACAAATATCTATGTAAATAAAATGACAGTACTATGCAATAAACCATGCAAAGCAAAAAACACACAAAGTTTTTGGTGCTAGATTTTCGTTAGCTTTTGAAATATTTTTTTTTGAAATTTGTTTGAAAAATGAAAAAACGTGTGCTCAATGTTTTGCCCTAAATGAATCTAGGATTTCACCTGTATACTCACAGCTTGACAACCTGGCTATGAACTCTAGGTCGTGTAATCCCACCTATAATGTGTGGTAATGAAGTCCACACATAGCCAAGGATCACAAGTCCTACAAATTCCTCACCTAGTTCACCCGTAGTCTGCGATACACCTCTCCAAGGAGAAATGCGTGCTATAACCCACGGGCTATGATGGATCTTGGAATCAGCCTTGGCAAAGAACAGGGTATAATCTTGGTGGTTTGGTGATGAAATCCAAACCCGACGGTGATGAAATCCAGTTGTTTTCCAATGTTTATGTGAGTGTGTGATAGTTTTGTTTGATTATGGTGATATGCAATATTATCATGCGATTTCGTTTCAATGCCTAGATGCAAAAAAATAAAAAATAGAAAATGATAAACAGTAAATCAGGGGCAAAAATGCCAACTTCGGTTCTAACCCAATCAAATTCTGTTTAACAGGGCTAACCGCGGGTGCGCGGTTAGTTCAGGTAAGTCGCAGGTGTACGGTTTGCCAACCACGCATCTGTGTTTGGGATATCCCCACTGCGAATGCGTGGGTCCTTTATGTCAACAAAAACATAATGAATTTTGATGGACCCGAACCTGAAAACAATGCCTAGGTTATTTATAACCTGGCAAATGCAGATATGACCTTTTCTATTTATGCAAATGTAATTTTTTCTTTTCAATATGAATTCTATCCTGATACCTATATGCAAACAAATGGCAAACAAGACTGACCTTCTAATTTACCCTAAATGCAATGCTAAGAATAGAATTCAAATACAAAAGTAGGAAAAGAAAACAAAAATTGGAGAGTACAGACCTGTGATCCAATCGCTGCTCCCTCCAGCTATCAATCGTCGGCCTACATTTCCTAAGATAGTAACCGTGCATCTGTGTTTCTCAGAACAGGAACTGTGCATCTGCATTTCTCGAAACAGGAACCGTGCATCTGCGTTTCCTCATAACAGGAATCGCGCGTCTGTGTTTATTCAAAACAAAAATCGTGTTTCCACATTTCCACAGTAAATAATTCGAGCGCAGGGTTTTCCATATTTATGTGAGAAGCAGAACACATTTGATTAATTTGACGAAGTATAAATACAAAAAATAGGGTCAGATTAGCCTGGAGGTTGTGGAACCACCCGAGACAAATATAGGCGGAGTTGTAAAAAATAACAACTAGCCTAATATTAATCAATCTAACAATATAAGATTGTTACGATTGAATTAATTAACAAATGAAATATTGAAATATATTCTAACATCCCCCCTTATTACAATATTTTAGGAAACATGCAACTACTAGCTATACTAGCATCCCCCCCATTATTTTGAAATACATAGAGAATTGCAAAACAATTCAAATTTGGCACGTGCAAGTGCCTTGGTGAATATGTCTGCAACTTGAGCATTGGTGGAGATGTGCTGAAGTTGAATGTGGTGCCTTGGTACTTCATCTCGAATAAAGTGACATTGTGTATCAATGTGCTTGGTTCGTTCATGATGCACTGGATTCTTAACAAGGTTCAAAACACCCATTTCGCAGAATAAGGGTATTGGAGATTTTGATGGAAGACCCATACTTGTCAAGATGCGACACAACCATATCACTTCGCACATAGCTTCACGTGTGGCGTGGTATTATGCCTCTGTTGATGAGATAGCAACCACCTGTTGCTTCTTGTTGTGCCAAAAGACAGGACCAGATCCAAGATGAAACAAATATCCTGAAGTTGATTTATGATCATCAAATGATTCGACATAGTCGAAGTCCTTGTATCCCTGTAAGAAGAATTTTTTGTTCTTATATTCTAGGCCATATTCCATTGTGCCACGGACATAGTGAAGAACTCGCTTTGCTGCTTTCCAGTGTGTAGTCTTAGGTTCTTGCATGAACCTTAAAAGATAATTGATAACAAATACGATATCTGGCCTAGTGTTGGTCAGATATATGAGACTCCCAATCAGATGACGATAGAGAGTAGCATCTACCTGAGGTGATTTATCGTATCATGATAACTGAAGACCTGTTTCCATTGGTGTTGCCATCGGCTTGCAGTCAGTCATGCGATATTTTTCTAGTAGTGTCTTGGCATACTTTTTTTGGGACACTTTGATGTAGTGCTCCCTCTGGTTCACTTCCAGGCCAAGACAATAATGGAGAAGTCTGAGATTTGTCATTTCAAAAGATTCACTCAAATCCTGTTTGACAGAAGAGATCATTGTTTTTGAACTCCTTGTTATGAGCAGATCATCAACATAGAGTACAAGCAACACTATTTCAGAGACTTGCTTCTTGAAATAGAGGTTTACATTCGACGAACATCTCTTAAATCCATGTTGTAGTAGGTGATTATCCATTTTTATGTACCAAGCCCGAGGGGCCTGTTTCAAACCATATAAGGATTTGACCAATTTGCAAACTTTCTACTATTGGCCTTCCACTTCAAATCCTTACGGTTGAGTCATGTAGACTTCCTCTTGGAGATCACCATTTAGAAAGTTACTCTTGACATCCATTTGGTGCACTTTCCACCCATACTGTGCTGCCATAGCACAAAGAACTCGAATGGTTATCATCCGAGAAGTAGGTGCAAAATTTTCTTCGTATTCAATGCCTTCTCTTTGAGCATAGCCCTTTGCAACAAGTCAGGCCTTATGCTTATCTATTGTCCCATCTGCCTTATACTTAACTTTATACACCCATTTGCAGCCTATGGGCTTCTTTTCGTATGGCAGATCGACAAGCTTCCAAGTTTTGTTTTTCATCAGAGACTTATAGTCAGCATCCATAGCAGCCTTCCACTGAGGCTCACCAAGAGCATCTTGTACTGATGCAGGTTCAAGTTCATCTATTGAGGACATAAAAACCCTATCATCATCAATATCCATATCTTTCGTATCTCTCTCTGGATCCACAGAAAGTTCCTCAAAAGACTGACACAGATCATCAACCCCAGTAATCTCTGTTGTAGCTTTCTCCTGTCGAGCCATGCTACGAGTACGAGGCCTATCCAATGTTAAATTTTGTGGAGTGGATAGCTTAGAGTCTCTAATCATACTTGTATACCACTTTGGATTCTTCTTATGTGGAGATGAAGAAGATGAAGGACCTCCAACCTTGGATGAAGGAGACTTCTCAACCTTAGTTTCCACAAGGTCTAGGTATACATCTGATGTGTTTTATGATGTGAAAGCCTCATAAAAAACTACATCTCTACTGATGTGTATCTTCTTGGTTAAGGGATAAATCAATCGATAACCCTTGGAGTTTTCATCATACATAAGAAGAATTCACTTCAGTGTCTTCTCATCTAGCTTCTTCCTCTTTTCTTTCGGTATGTGCATGAATGCTTTACAACCAAAAATTCGTAGATGAGAGATGGAGGGTTTTCTGCCACTCCATGCTTCCTGTGGAGTCATTCCTTGTAAGGCTTTAGTGGGTGTCCTATTCAATAGATATACTGCTGTGGTGACTGCTTCTGCCCAAAATTGTTACCCAATTCTAGCTCCTTTGAGCATGCAATGAACCATTTCCATGATGGAACGGTTCTTCCTTTCAGCAACACCATTTTGCTAAGGAGTATAAGCAGTAGTCAACTGTCATATGATCCCATTTTTAGTCAAGAACTCAAAAAATTATTTAGAGGTGAACTCCCCCTCTCAATCTGAGCAGAGGGTCTTGATAGAAGTCCTTGACTCCTTTTCAACAGATTTCTTGAATTGCTAAAAAAAACCAAATGCTTCAGATTTTAGTTGAAGAAAGAATACCCACATCTTTCGTGAGTAATCATCCACGAATAACTGAAAATACCTCTTACCCCCACAACTGTTGGGACTTAAAGGACCACATAGATCGGTGTGAACCAACTCCAAAGGTTTCTTTGCTCGTGTAGAGCTCCTTTCAAAAAGCACTCTATGCTGCTTTCCTGCCAAGCAGTCAGAGCAAATTGGCAATGTGGTAGAAAGGGAAGGAAGACCCTTTACCATTTCATACTTACTTAACTCAAGTAAGTAACTAGAACTCATATGTCCATATCTCTTGTGCCATAGGGAAGTTGCCTCCTTTGTAGATACAATCATGGCTACATCTGGAGAAGAGATAGTATCTAGGGCAAATAAGCCATGCTTATATGAAGTGGTTGCAATGTTCTTACCCCTCCTGGTGATAGAACAACACTTCTTGCCCCTCTCAACACTAAATTTTACAACCATATTTTTTTCCAGAATTTGTGTGACTGACAACAAGTTGTTCGCCAATCTTGGAACATAGAGAACCTTCTCAATCTAGCACTTGCCATTAGGAAGAGTAACAGAGACTGTTCCTTCTCCCTAAACCTTGTAGGTTTTATCATCGACAATAGTGACAGGTTTACCCTCTTTGGCCTCAAAAGACTCAAACCATGATTTCTCACCAGTCATGTGCTTACTAGCTCCAAAATCGACATACCAAATAGGATTCGTCTGCTTGGATACTTTGGTAGTCATGAGCACTTTATGTGCTCTCTCAGAACCTGTGTTAGATTCTTCAACAACAACATTCACTTGTTGTTGTTTGTTCTTTTGTGGTTTGTTTTGGCCTTTCTATTTTGATTGTTTATTCTTATGCCAACATCTGTTTGTATCATGACCTTCTTTGTCACAGATCTTGCAATATCTCTTTTTCTGTTGAGGTTGAGTTTGTTTCCCTTTTGAATCCTTTTGAGAACTACCTCCCTTCTAAAAATTACCCTTCTTCTTATTTTGCCCCTTCCTATTGGTGTATAGGGTAATGTTAGAAGAATCATCTCGTTGTAGTTGGCATACCTCCTCTTCTTGAAGCATATTTACCAACTCAACATAGGTAACTTGTCTCTATGATACATGAATGGAGGTAATCAACACTCTAAAAGAATCCGAAAGAGCTCTCATTACCACTGAGGTAGGAAGCTTATCATCAACTGGTGCTGCTAAGGAATTCAATTTTCCTTTCAAATCAGACACTCTGCAAAGAAAGTTTTCAACCGTCTCTCCTTGTTTCATGCTTAGACTGTGTAATTGAGACTGAAGGAATAGAATGGTGGAGTTCCTTCATATATAGTTTTGAGGGCATCCCATACCGCTTTACTATTTGGACAGTCAGCAATATGAGGTTGAACTTCATCAGAAACAACAAGCAAAATGAGCACATTTGCTTTGCTATCTTTTTTGTCAGTCTTTCTGATCAGCAGTTAGAGTTGTTGCTCCAGCTGTAGATGAAGGTCTTACTGTTGTTCCAAAAACAATTTTCCAAAGATCATCCATCTCTAGGATTGCCTTCATTTTGTTTTTCCATGGTGTATAATTTGGACCTTTCAATAACTAATGAGCATCATTCATTAGTTTTGCAGACATTGTGAAGGTTCCTTATAACACCAAATGGTCGCCCCTTCGATATACCTTAATTCCAGGCCGTTATACCATATAAAATACCCGCACTTATGTGAGGGAGACTATAGGTATTTTGAAAAACCAAAAAAATTACCCGCCCTTACGTAAGGGAGACTATAGGTAATTTTAATTATTATATGATACGTGGTACTTCGACGGTACTGAAATGGAATCACCTCGTTGATGGCACTGACCTTAGAAAGCCTTCAATCCGCATGCGTGGGGCGTAACTTCCCCTAAACACTTTGGATATCCAAACTTTCATCTGGATTTAAGCCTAAACACGAGAGTGATTGGGGTAGTGGATGGAGTGAAACAATAGCAAAAGAAACTGGCACTTTTTGTATCTCTCTGCTGAATGTGAATTTGCAAAAAAAATGGGTTTATTTTTGAATTTTTTTTTTATGCTTTATGCTTTAAAAGTAAATGCTGAAAAATGAAAGCATCCATACAACATTAAAGCATAAAAAATGACCCTAGGTGTCGGTTACCACCAAGAATGCACCTATTACAAGTTTTGCCAAGTTTCTTGTAGAAATGCTTGAAAAAAAATTGCTCACTATTTTCCCTTCAATATTTTGAGAAAAAATCACATGTAGGTCCTTTCGATTGTTGATCGTGCGGTCGATCTTTGCCCTTTCAATCTCCTCTTTCGACTTCAGTCGAATGCTTCACCTATTCGACCGAATGGTTGAAAAAAAATTCAATGAAAAAAATGAGAAATTAAAAAAAAATTCTCAACCTCCCTAGCCTATCAAATTCTGAGAATTTTTTTTTCTCAAACTCCCAAGCTGTGCCTCCAAAGCGGCGATTCTCAATGCTACTACGAGATCATTTAAAAAAATGAGAGTGGCGGAGAGAGTGGCATTTGCTCTGATACCATGTGAGAAGCGAAACACATTTGATTAATTTTACGAAGTATAAATACAAACAATAGGGCCAGGATTAGCCCGGAGGTTGTGGAACCACCCGAGACAAATATAGGCGAAGTTATAACAAATAACAACTAATCTAATATTAATCAATCTAACCATATAAGATTGTTACGATTGAATTAATTAACAAATGAAATATTGAAATATATTCTAATAATTTATTGACCCAAAAGTCGAATCTATGTGCGCCTCGAACTCTTGAACATGTAGGTGCAAACAGAGATCACCAAATATATTTAAAAAGTAAGGCAAAATAAAATGAAAATTTTAGGGGGTCCCATTGTGATTGCCATTTCTGTAACCATAGAACTGAACACAAACAAAAATAAAGACAGAAAGAGGAATAGATTGCCAAAATGCCATTTTGTATTGATATTGATACTGCTTTTTACAAAAGATTTTGAATTACCCCAAGCATGTTGGGAGAAATGTTACAATGCTTCTTGTCTCTCTAAAATACAATGCTTGTGATGGAAGAGGGGAGATCTTCTGACTCTTCTACAGGATGTGGTGTTCTTCGTACTCTCGTCATAGCTTCAAGGGGTGAGTGGGATTTGGTATCCAGCAAGGGGCCACTCCAGCTTCAACAGCTCGTCCAAAGTACCTGTCACCTGCACACATTCAAACCGGCAAAGGGGATTAGTAGCACCTGTATATTTGAACAATAAGATCAATGTTATTCATAAAACCCTAAGCGACTGATTATATGAAGCAAATGACAGAAAACAATTAACAACAATGCCTTGCTAACACAAAAATTACTGATCTCGACCATGTATGTGAATTCGTGCTTGGGACTATGGAATCGTAAAAGCACGATTGTGGGCTGGAAACCGTGGACCTGCGGTTGTGAAACCGTGGACTCACATTTTTTACTATGAAACCACGGACACACAGTTTTGGTTGAAGAACAGATCACCTCGGTATTCGAGCCAATAGATATGAAAATACGCAAATGCTTGTAACATCTCATCGGGTCTAGATCAATTTGGGTAGCCTATCGGTATGCAAGTTCGACTCCCTTTCTTTGGTGGACTAATGGTGCTTTTATAGGCCTCTTGGGGTTTTGAGTGGGGATAGGAGGTGGCAAGCTCCATTTGCCAAGTGGCAGATCTAGGCTGCCAGGTGGAAGGGGCAGTTATGATGAGTCACCCAATGTGCCTCAGTTAAATGGGGTGATGTGGCTTCAAGTGGAGTGGGATATGGGAGGCTGTTTTATGTGAAGGGACAAGGGGACAACAACAACTGAGTTGTGGCATGGGTGTTGGGAATCTGCCCCATGTGCAAGGACAAGGGGGATAGGAGTGGGTAATATGTGGCCAAGGTGTTGGATGAAGTGTCTAGGACACATGTCCAATGGGTAGGTAGGGTATCCTAAGGTGATTTTCTAGATTTAATAAATTAGAAAAATAGGATAATGTGCAGGATTTTATATCCCTAAGTTAGAACTTAGGTATATCTTTTTATTGTGCAGGATTTGATGGTGGGGTGGTAAATGTGTTTTAGAAGGTGTTATATTTTGGTATCTACACTTATCATAACAGTAAAACCACAAAGTGGATCATGTTATTTATGGAGCTTGACCTAGATTCCATCGGACAAAAATCTATTAAAGGTCAAGTCATCGTAGACCAGCTAGCAGAAGCGTCGCTTCAAGATGATAAGCTATCACATTTGAGGTACCTAATGCAATATCTACAGTATCTAGCTCAGACAAACTAGAAGAACCAAAGCATGAAGAAGATATCACACTGTTCTTTGATGGTTCTAAATACTAGAAAGGAGGTGGTGCAAGAATCATGTTTTTCACACTATAAGGCGCTCCTATTCCCCTTTCATTCAAACTCGATTTTCCTTGCTTTAACAACAATTTTGAATATGAAGCCCTCCTTTTGGACCTCTAAATAGTTATCGCCATGAATGTCAAGAGACTCAAAATATTTGATGACTCCTTGCTCATAGTTAATCAAGTCAAATAAATATACCAATATAAATGCTCGATCTTGAAAGCATACAAGACCATTGTGGACAAGTTACTTACAAATTTTGAATGGTATGACATCGAAGTCATACCTCATTTCTCCTATAATTTTAAAGATACAATGGCTTCCTTGGGATCCTTAATTCTACAAAACCCATCAAATGATGTCACTACTATTCATGTAAAAATGCTCACACAATCTGCCATCTTGCGGGATACCTCTATAGAAGAGCCAAACGTCCACATGGTAGACATTGAACCACACCAAGATTGGTTCTTACAAATTCAAGACTTCTTGAACTTTGCTTCCTAGGGATCCCTAATCCCTCAGGTCCCTTATGATAATGTCACAACCATATATCTTAAGGTTTTCTCACAATTTGCATTCATGCAAGATGAGACAAGAGAGGAGTGAAGCATTCATTTAGTCTAAGATGAGCAATATCAAGACTGGTTCTCCAAGATCAAAGATTTCTTGAAACTTAGTAGCCCTCTTATAGGCTTTTTGCATGCCATAAAACGAACATTCAAGCAAAAAGTGACTAAATATATCTTGCTAGGAGATATATTGTACCATCGAAGTTATGATGGTATTCTCCTTCGATGTCTAGAGACCCAAGATTTTACTTGGTCCATTTTGCAAGCTCATGATGGTACGTATGGTGGCAATTTTAGCAACATAGCCATCACAAAGCGCATTATTCAAATAGGCTACTACTGGCCTATAATGGAGAGGGATTTTTGTGCTTATGTTAAAAGGTGCATTAAGTATCATCATCATGGTAACTTATCACATGTACCTTCACAAGCATTGCAACCAATTTAATCCTTATGGTCTTTTTCTCAATGGGGTTTTGATCTAATTGGAAAAATCTCACCCCCATCTTTGAGCTGACACACGTTCATTATAACGACCATGGAGTATTTCACAAAGTGGATTGAAGCAATCCCATTTACCACTATGATAGGTGCATGCATCACAAAGTTTTTACTCCATAATATCATCTGTCATTTTGGTATCCTATCTAAGATAATCTTGGATAACGGGCCATCATTCAAGAATAAGGATGTTTGATCTTTGTGAAAAAGTATCATATCCAACACAATTTTTTAACCCCTTATTATTAGTAGACTAATGAGCAAGCCGAGGCATCGAACAAAATGGTTATCACCATAATTAAGAAAACAATCAATAATCATAATAAGGATTTCTCAACGGGTTGCTCGTGAGGGTGCTGATTTGAGGAGCCTGCGTAAGCAGGCTGTCTATGTGGAGAAGTTGGAAAATATTTTGTACGAGCGGTAAATTTCTTTACTTGTTCCTCCTTCCTCTTCAGCTACTACTGCTACCCGAGGGATAGAGATGAGTCGCAGGTCTCATCGATCGTCGAGTTCGCATGGGGCTTCTACAACACAAGGTCCTCGGAGGGATCCTGCTGGCACTAGCTAGTTGTGTCATGTGTTTCTTTTTGTATTTTTACCATCCTTTATTTTGCTATGAGCCTTAGTGCTCCGATGTATACAACCTGCGGGAATTTTGTACTTTTTGAGACCTTTTTATTTATATATATATATATGGTCTTTTTATTTATATCTCATGTGTTATGTTTATATGCATGTTGTGTTAATGCTTTTTCATCGCTTATTGATGCAATATTTATGTTTTTTTCTTTTTGTGCTATGATAATGAATGCAATCTAATATGTAATATGCATTTTAATTATTTTTTCATGTAACTATATGATGGCATGCATGATGTTCATGTAATCATTTATAGCTCAGAGTAGTTGACCATTTACTTGTTCATTGTTGCAATTGGGGGTTTTCAATCTTGGTGACTTTTTGTGGGTTACGTATGGTGGATATGTATGTGAAAATGGAAGATATTGTTGATGGTGATATGGAAGATGGTATGGTTTTTGATATTTAACAGTGGAATATTTTCAAAGACTCAAACACTCTAGTAATTTAAACCATTTTCTTGATTGTTGTCTAACTTTCTTTAAGACCAAGATGTGTGCAAGTGGAGTTTATTTACTAAATATTTGAGTTGATGATGACCTTGAGCAATCAAAAACTAGTGCATGTGATTGTGAAGTTAATTGACCCATAATGAGTAAATTGGACGGTACCTGTTATGGGTTTACCTATTAGCTAGCTTACCCGTATGTGCGGTCAAAGGTCTCCTTTTTTATGGAGAGACATGTCGCCCTGCGTGAGTTTACTCCACTGCAAGTCAAGTGCCTATAGCCCCAGTGGAGGTTTGCTCCATAGTCCAATGATCTGATCTTTAAGATTTTGGGATGACTACATAACTTTTTGAGGGGAATGTAGTACAATCCTTTTTGCCTTAGGATCTATGGTGTGTGTTTGGAATTAATTTTGTATAGAGTTTTGGGGAGTCGGATTCTCAACCAAAGTGTGATGAGAATGTGATCATATCCTTACTACTCTACATTTGTTTAAATTTGGAGCATTATTGTGATAGTGGTGAAAACCACTGTTTTTGATTTTGGACTATGTTGCGTGATAGGGTAAGTGAGGAATTTTACTTTTTCGCTTCAAGGTGTACCCAAGTTGGCATTGTCCTTCTCTTACTCAAAATGTTTTTAAGATTTTGTAAAAGTGTATTTGGTTCAAGATTGTTTTGGGGTCAATCTACCATACTCAAGACTTTCTTAATGTGACAAAAGTGCTTTGGTCCTAAAGAAAATTGGACATATTATTGGAATTTGGTTTTTCACTAGACATGATTGAGTGAATGAAAATTTGATTGTAGATGTAAGGATAACATGTGTTGTATATTTTTTTGAATTGCAAAAAGCCTTAGGTGGGCACCCCCAATTCTTGGAACTTGTTTTTATTTGGTCGTATCATCACCACTATAAAAGATTTACTGAACATGGGATGAGATGGATGCAATTATATGATTATTCTAATGCTGCTACATGCTTGTGATATTCTTATGTAATGCAATATATATATATTTTGATATGCAAACTCAATGTGCAAAATGTTAGTAAAGACATTTCTATTTTAAATGTAATGTATTCAATGTTGCAAAAAAAAAAAAAAAAAAAAAATATATATATATATATATATATATATATATATATATATATATATATATATATATATATATATAGCCATGTACATATATATACATATATTACAAGTCGATTTATGCATAAAATACCTTTAGGTGCATTATGTTTAATGGCTCTGACTCTAACTCTTCTTCTAAGTTGGCAAGTCTATATGTTCTTGGTCCCAAATTTTGTTTTACAATATATGGGTATAACCAATTAGCCGTAAATTTATCTCTCAAGTGTGGCAATGCATTGGTATTTTGTTGATTTTCTTTGAGCACTAGGTCCCCTACTTGAAATTTGTGAGGATGTACTTTTGTGTTGTAAGCACATTTGATTATGTCTTGATATACTCGTAGATTCTCTAGAGCGTTTATACGTTTCTCATTAATAAGTGTCAATTGGTCAAGACGTGCTTATCTAGCGGTGTCATCATCCATGAATTCCTGTAATGCAATTCGCAAGGAGGGTATCTCGAGCTCAAAAGGTAATATAGCTTTAGCACTCTAAACCAATAAAAATGGTGTTGCTCCTATTGGTGTTCTGATGCTTGTTCTATAAGCCCATAGTGCCAAAGGAAGTTGAGTATGCCAATCTCGATGATTTTCTTTGACCAGTTTCTTGAGAATGGATACCATTGTTTTGTTGGTTGCTTCAGCTTACCCATTTGCTTGTGGGTAATAAGGTATTGACAAACTATGTTGAATTTGAATTTGTTGCACAATGCTCTAACTCCTTATTCTTAAATGACTTTCCATTATCAAAAATTATTTTTGAGGGTATTCCAAAATGACAGATAATATGCTGAAGTATGAACCCTGCTATTCGAGGTCCAGTCGTAGTGGTCATTGGAATTGCTTCTACCCATTTTGTGAAGTATTCTATAGCGGTTATGATGAATTTATGTTGTCCTGATGAAGTAGGTGATATTTTTCCAATCAAATCGAGGCCCCATTGTGAAAATGGCCAAAGAATTTGAATGGGTTGTAAAGCATGTGATGGTATATGAGTCAAATTTGCATGGTGTTGAAACTTTTGGCACTTTTTGACATATTTACAACAATCATTTTCTATGGTCGGCCAATAGTATCCCATACACAGTATTTATTTTGCAATGGCCATTCCATTGAAGTGGCCACCACAAGTACCATCGTGGGCTTTCTCTATAGCTTGTTCTGTTTTAATCGAATTTAGACATCGTAATAATATTCCATCATAACCACGTTTATATAAAACGTCCTCCAGTAGAGTAAAACAACTTGCTTTTTCTTTGAACGTTCTTTTTGTAGTTTGTGTCATTTCTATAGGGAGTGTTCCAAACTTGAGAAAGTCTCTTATTTCATCAAGGTAAGAATTGTAAGGTTCAACATGTATCAAACAAACATTTTTCTCACCTGTAGATTATGCTCGTTGAATTGATGGTTTGGACACTGTTGTTATGATTAGCGATTGTACATCTCCATGACTATTCTTGGGGATGAGTGATCCCAAAGAAGCCATTGCATCCATGAATCTGTTTGTCAAACGGGGTAGGTTACTAATTTTGAACCAGTCAAAATTTTGTAGCAACTTTGTTGCCACTTCATGGTATTGCTTTAAAATTGGTTCCTTACATTGGTATTCTCCTTTTACTTGATAGACAACTAGTTGAGAATAACAAAAAATTCTTAGTATTTTTATTCCCATTGTTATAGTTGATTGAAGCCCTAAGATTAAGGCTTCATACTCTATGTTATTGTTAGTGCACGTGAAGTCGAGTTTGAATGATATAGGAATTGGCATTCCTTCAGTTGTATAAAACACTACTCCAACACCTTGTCCTTTGTCGCATTTAGATCCATCAAAGAACATTATCATATCTGCTTTGTCCTCAAAAGAAACCGACTCTTCTTGTTCTGCGATAAAGAATACTGAATCTTCAGGCAGCTCAATGACTAGTGGTTTGTCGTTATTTAGCAGAGCTTCAGCTACTTGATCAGCTATTACCTAACCTTTTATGGATTTTTGACTTACAAATTCGAGATCGAATTCGGTTAAAAGCATTATCCATTTAGAAGTACGGGTGTTATTGTATGTGCGAGTCAAGTCATCATGTATCGCAAAGGATTTTCTCTAGCTATGATATAGGTAGTATTGATTAACATATAATATCTAAGTTTCTTAGTGGCGAAAACCACTGCTAAGCATAACTTTTTGACATAAGCATATCTTATTTCGTAACTTACCAATGTTCGGCTAATATAATAAATTGCTTGCTCTTTATGATTTGCGTTCTTTTGTTCAAGCATTGTACCTAGTGCAAAATCTGTTGCAAATATGTATAGGTAAAAAGGGACTTCTATTCGAGGTGGTGTAAGAACTGAAGGTGATACCAGATACTTCTTTATGTCATCAAATGCCTCTTGACATTCAATTGTCCATGAAAATGTCACCTCCTTTTATAACAGGTGATTGAAAGGCCTGCATTTATCTGAGATTTGCATGATGAATCGTCAGATAGATTGGATCTTTCCTTGTAAACTATGCAACTCTTTCAAGTTCTTGGGAGGTGGTATTTATAATATAGCTTTTACCTTACCTGGATCTACTTCAATGCCTCACTTGGAGACAATGAATCCTAGAAGCTTTCCCGATGTGACACCAAATACACATTTCTTAGGATTTAACCTTACTTTGTGTTCTATCAATTGATCGAACGTTTTTTCTAATACTTCGATGTGCTCAAGTCATGTTTTTGATTTAGCAATCAAGTCATCTACATAATCCTCGATGATCTTATGCATATAATCATGAAATATGTACGTCATAGCTCATTGGTATGTAGCTCCTGCATTTTTGAGTCCAAAAGGCATCACTCTGTAATAGAATGTCCCTCAGGGTGTTGTAAATATTGTCTTGTGTTGATCTTCTAGATTAATTTGAATTTTGTTTTATCTCGAAAAATTGTCCATTAAGGAAAGCATTTCATGACCAGCGTAGGAATCTACTAGTTTATCGATATTAGGCAAAGAAAAAACATATTTGGGACACGCTTTGTTTAAGTCTCGAAAATCAGTGCACATACATATTCTCCATCGATTTGCGAACAGGTACCATATTTGAAAGCCATTATGGGTAATCAATTGGTACTATGAAGTGCACATCTAATAACTTTTGCAGCTCTTATTTTACAATTAATACGATTGTTGGATGGACTTTCCTAAGCTTTTTCTTGAATGGCTTTGCATCATGTGCCACTGTTAGGTTGTGGACTACCAGGTCTGGATCTAAACTAGGCATGTCTTTATATGACCATGCAAACATTACTTTATTTTTCATTAGAATACTTATTATGTGTTATTTCTCCTCTACGAATAATTCTTTTGTAATTTTGACAATTTGTGGATTATCCACGTCTTGACTAAGGTTCACATCTATAGATTCTTCAATGAGCATGTGAGAACCTTCTTCTAGTTGATGTGGAGTTGGGATGAGGTGGATGTCATCTGCCACATTTTCAAATTTCTCTAGGGCTTCCCCCTCTATTTTAGTTTGAAAAACTAAGTTATTTAATGATGAAGGTTGTTGTGAAATATACGCGTTTGAAGCACGTAGCAATATTCGAACAAGATAAATTTGGTAATGGATGGCGAGGATGAGATCTTGTCCATGGCGATGAGGCTAGTGTCGATATGGATTGGCTTTGCCTCATCATATGGATTGCGGAGTGGGGTGAGAAAATCAACATAAATCATGTTGACTTGATGGAGATGGTGTGGTTGCGATTCGAGAGGCGATGACTCATCCTACCTAGGTTGCAACTGATCTAATGTGTGTGATTGGCAGTGTTGTAGGAACGACCAAGGTGGTGGAGGAGGTTCTGGTTTAGGACTTTCACTCTTTTTGCTCAGCTGAAATAGAGTTTGGTTTATTGGGAACTTCTTTTGGTACCAGTCATTTTTTCAAATAGAATCTGCATGTACTAACTCCTCTCTAGGTTATTCTGCCTCTTGATTATGTTGTTTGTGATGTGCCTTTGCTTGTAGTATTCTTCTACCTTGCATTTTGAGCTCATGATTTAGAAATATTAATCTTTGTCTCATCTTCATAATCGTCATAGCTTATCCAGAAGTCGTTAGCATTTGTATGAGGTCCTAGAACAAGTTGTGTGTAATATGGCCTAAGGTCGGCCATTTCTGGTGGATCTTCGTATCCTAGTTCTTGCTGCAAGGGTTGTTCTGAGAAAGTTTCAAACACATGAGGGTAAAAATTGTTGATTAGGTATTCACCATTTATATCATCATCCTCCTCATTAGGTTCATCCTCTTTGTCACTTTCTCCTTCTTCGTCTTCACACTCAATATCCAATTTTTGGAATGCTTGACTTAGCGAAGAGCTTGCGATGGAAGGTTTGTAACCTAGACCTGAGCGGTCATTTGGCTCTCTATATTCTGGCTCAATAATGCGGTGAGGACCTTGTAGGACCTTGTTCATGTCATCCAAGTCCATATCCTTGCCAATTAACCCTATGGAAATATCTCACTGGAAATGATGGGTTAGATAAAAAATCAATGTTCTCATTAAACTCTTTTACATGGTCCTCCTCTGGAGGAGATGGACCAGATGAAGAATCGACTCCCCCATATATGAAATTTATTGCATTTGACGATGAACCCATTTTGTATATCTCACCTATGGCTAAAGGTGGGTCCCGAGGGCAACCATAATATCTTACTGACTTAATAGGCGGTGTAATTGTGACACTTTCAATAATATACTTGCCAATACTAGGATTGGTAAGATGTACTGCAACTTGGGAAGGTTGGGAGGTTGATGGCTTGGTGGATGAAGAGGGTTATTATGTGCTTGGTTGTGGCTCTAATGGTGGTGGTGGATTATCTCTAATAGGTGGCCCTATTTGTGATACTACAGGCTGTGATGATTGTGGTTTATTGATGGATGGATTAGGTTGTGTTGTGAATATGAATGGTTATGTTGGATCTAGAAGTGTGCTAGATGGAGTTGGTTATTGGTTGGCAGGATGGATTGGTGTGATTGGAAAGTGATATGCAGTGTTCGAAGGTTCAATTTATTTGACGCTTTTGGATGCAAAATTTGGGTCAACTATAGGCAATTCTTATTGAATGGGTTCTTTTGATGAAGTGTTACCAGATAGAATGGTCCTAATGGTGAGTGGAAGCAAGGGCTCGTACGAGTTTGAAATTAAGTTGCAGTACTTGAAAAGTTTTGTGTTAGCTAGTATACAATGTACTTTGCCTTCATGTACATATTTTAAGCATTGATGCAATTTTGAAGGCACACACTTCATTTTCCTAATCCAAGGGCGTCTAAGAAGTATATTATATTGCATTTCTCCTTCTAAGATGTATAAGAGGATATGTATTATTTTCAGCCCCACGGTGACGAGAAGAACAACATTCCCCATAGTTGAGCATAAAGAGTCATTAAAATCCCTAAGGGTGAAGGTGGAAGTTGTGATGTGAGATGATGGGATGTTGAGCTTTTTCATTGCAAGTGTGGTTTTGAGGTTGATGGAGGAACCGGTATCAATAAGCACTCTCTTGAATGGCTTCCTGTCGATGTGAGTTACTATGTGTAGTGGTGGATCAGGTGAATCTGTCGAAATTTACTTTTTCTCGAAGTCATAAAATACTATCGAGGGTTCCATACACTTTTGCACACTCCCTACAAAGGAATTGAATGCATTGGGGTATTCTGATTGTACTTGTATAGACTTTAAGATTTCCATCAATGCTTCCCTATGGGGTGTTGATTATTGTATTAGCTCATAAATTGATAATTTTGTTGAAGCCATTTTTAAACTTTGTGTTAACCGACTATTTAAGGTGACAACTGGGTGATTATGGAAAGGTGGTGGTGGAATGTTTGGTCCAAGTTGTATGGGAACATTCGTTGGTTGTGTTGTTTGAGGCTGAGTTGTGCGATTAGCTTGCCATTATCCACAGGTAACTATACTAATAGCTCCTACAAAACCTTGCGGTAATTGAGACACATAATTAACCTGATTGGGAGGAACTGTTGAAGTTGATGCTCTCGTTGGTTGTTGATTTACCTATTGATGTGGCAAAGTTATCTGGTAGATGCCTAGGTTTTGGTTATTTTGGGCTAGTGGGTGGTCAACTTTAATTGTACTTGCTTCCAATAAATCTTGCACAATTCCTTTGAAACCATGACAACCTTCAATATCATGTCCTCTTTGCCTATGATAGATGCAATGGGTAGGCAACGTATCCTAAGGTGATTTTCCATATTTGATAAATTAGGAAAATAGGATAATGTGCAGGATTTTATATCCCTAAGTTAGAACTTAGGCATATCTTTTTATTGTGCAGGATTTGATGGTGGGGTGGTAAATGTGTTTTAGAAGGTGTTATATTTTGGTATCTACACTTATCATAACAGTAAAACCACAAAGTGGATCATGTTATTTATGGAGCTTGACCTAGATTCCATCGGACAAAAATCTATTAAAGGTCAAGTCATCGTAGACCAGCTAGCAGAAGCATCGCTTCAAGATGATAAGTTATCACATTTGAGGTACCTGATGTAATATCTACAGTATCTAGCTCAAACAAACTAGAAGAACCAAAGCATGAAGAAGATATCACACTGTTCTTTGATGGTTCTAAATACGAGAAAGGAGGTGGTGCAAGAATCATGTTTTTCACACTATAAGGCGCTCCTATTCCCCTTTCATTCAAACTCGATTTTCCTTGCTTTAACAACAATGTTGAATATGAAGCCCTCCTTTTGGACCTCTAAATAGTTATCGCCATGAATGTCAAGAGAATCAAAATATTTGATGACTCCTTGCTCATAGTTAATCAAGTCAAATAAATATACCAATATAAATGCTCGATCTTGAAAGCATACAAGACCATTATGGACAAGTTACTTACAAATTTTGAATGGTATGACATCGAGGTCATCCCTCATTTATCCAATCATTTTTAAGATACAATGGCTTCCTTGGGATCCTTAATTCCATAAAACCCATCAAATTATGTCACTACTATTCATGTAAAAATGCTCGCACAATCTGCCATCTTGCGGGATACCTCTATAGAAGAGCCAAGCGTCCACATGGTAGATATTGAACCACACCAAGATTGGTTCTTACAAATTCAAGACTTCTTGAACTTTGCTTCCTCGGGATACCTAATCCCTCAGGTCCCTTATGATAATGTCACAACCATATATCTTAAGGTTTTCTCACAATTTGCATTCATGCAAAATGAGGTAAGGGAAGAGTGAAGCATTCATTTAGTCTAAGACGAGCAATATCAAGACTGGTTCTCCAAGATCAAAGATTTCTTGAAACGCCCTCTTATAGGCTTTTTGCATGCCATAAAACGAACATTCAAGAAAAAAGTGACTAAATATATCTTACTAGGAGATATATTGTACCATCAAAGTTATGATGGTATTCTCCTTCGATGTCTAGAGACCCAAGATTTTACTTGGTCCATTTTGCAAGCTCATGATGGTACATATGGTGGCCATTTTAGTAGCATGGCCATCACAAAGCGCATTATTCAAATAGGCTACTACTGGCCTATAATGGAGAGGGATTGTTGTACTTATGTCAAAAGGTGCATTAAGTGTGAGCATCATGGTAACTCATCACATGTACCTTCATAAACGTTGCAACCAATTTAATCCTTATGGCATTTTTCTCAATGGGGTTTTGATCTAATTGGAAAAATCTCACCCCCATATTTGAGCTGACACACATTCATTATAATGACCATGAAGTATTTCACAAAGTGGATTGAAGCAATCCCACTTACCACTATGATAGGTTCATGCATCACAAAGTTTTTACTCCATAATATCATCTGTCATTTTGGTATCCTATCTAAGATAATCTTGGATAATGGGCCATCATTCAAGAATAAGGATGTTCGATATTTGTGAAAAAGTATCATATCCAACACAATTTTTTGACCCCTTATTATTAGTAGACTAATGAGCAAGCCGAGGCATCGAACAAAATGGTTATCACCATCATTAAGAAAATAATCAATAATAATCGTAAGGATTGGTATATTCAACTACCTTTGGCACTTTGGGCTTATAGGATGAGCATTTGAACACCAACAGGGGTAACTCCATTATGTCTAGTATATAGCATTGAGGCCATTATGCCCTTAGAACTTTAGATCCCTTCATTGTGCATCTCACTACAAGAGTTTGTTATTGATGATGATGCACGATAAGCTCACCTTGATAAACTTATGCTTCTTGATGAAAGACGAGTTAATGCCCTCGAGCATATTTGTGTTTATTAAGATTGCATCAAACAAACCTATAATACAAAAGTTCACACCAGGGAGTTCCAAGTTGGTGATCTTGTGCTCAAAGAAAATCAGCAAACTCAAACCTACCCAGCCATTTACAAGATAAATTAGCTACAAACTGGTTAGGCCCATTCATAGTAACATAGAAGGTGGGACCAAACACGTATCGATTAGCTTCACTTGAAGGTGTTGAGGAGCCTGAACCCCTTAACATTCTCCACCTGTGGGTATTTTATGCATAAAAAAAAACAACAATAACAAAATAACAAAAACAAAATAAAACAACAAGAAACACAACATATTCTCATTTCACCATGCATCACATCTCATTGCACATTACCACTACATTGCATATCATCATTTATTGCACCATGCATTTAGAAGTCTTCATTTTTGCATATCATAGTGTTTAGCTACACTTATCATCATATCATATTAGGCACCTATAAATTACACTTTCATTAGTCTTTTCTGGTAAGCACTGAGAATAACACAATGTCTGTATGACTATCATAGGTATTTGGTCAAACTCTTTCTCTTGTCACCATTTACACCTTTTGTTGTTATCTTTGGATTATTAAGCGGTTCGCATAAGACAGGATAGATTGTTGGACATTTTGAGGAATGTTATTGTCATTGATGTCAAAAGCATTGTTGAGCAATATTCGTCATTTTTGAGGACATTAGGAGAGCTCAGAAAATGAAGATCAAGAAGGAGAAGTCAAATTAAATAATAATATTTTATTATTATTTTCAAGATCAAGTTAAAGGAGATCAAGGACAAAGTTGAAAAGACCCACATGTTAATTTAAATTAAAATATTTTAATCCCTGATTAAAATTTTAATTTAAATATTGATAAGTGCTAAGGTTAATTTAAATATTTATTTAATATTTAAAATTAACTTTACTACAAATCTAATTTAAATTAAAGTATTTTAATTATTGATTAAAACTTTAATTTATTAATGTTGGGTGCTAAAGTTAAGTTAAATATTTATTTAATATTTAATTTTAACTTTCCAAATCAAATTCGAATTGGAAATTCGAAATGTGCCGACGTTGAAGGAAGCAAAACCCTATGTATAAATATGCCAAAATATTGGCATTTGAAATTATCCATGCGACTTATTGTTGGCTCGTGAAAAGAGAAGGAAATTTTGCATGTGAAAATCGAGCAAGGGAAAAAGACAAGAGTTTGGCATCCTCCAAAATCAACACGAAGTGCTTGTAGCTTGGTTGGCAGCCAAGGGCTATGGAAGACATTGTTGTGGAAGTTGAGGCAGGTTCGAAACCCGTGCACGTGATTTTTGGAAAGAAGGTATGCGTTTGTCTTTTGCACCAAATGTGGGGAGAAGGTAAAGGCACCGAAGTGCCTTTTGGCTCTTGTGGAGCCATGCAGCCCAAGCGGTGGGTGCTAGCACTGCAAAAGCGCTTGGGGGAGAACCAACGAGGGTTCAAATCCCACCAAGGCCCTTTTGAGTGCATTGAGGTATGTGATTTAATTTGGTTGTCTTGGTCTGCGAAAAGTTAAAGGGAAAAATAATGTTTTTATTTTTCTAAAGTAATTTTAATTAAAGTACTTTGCATGTTATTTGGTGTGTAAGTTGATTAGGGGAGTTAAAAGGAAGTGCAAAGCTTTAATTTCTGAGTTGGAATTTTAGAGGCTAAGGAGTTATAAGGAAGGTTGAATTTTATATTTTGAAATTGAAGAATGTTGAATATTATTTATTTCAAGTTGGAGATTATAAGGAGTAATTAAGTGCTAACTTTTGTATTGAAGAAAAGTTTTGAAGAAGAGTTAGAATGATATTTTTGTCATCTAACCTTGGTGTTTGGTAAGGAAAGTGGTTATACTTGAGACAGGTTTTAAAGACTATTCTTCATCAAGAAAAAGGTATGGGCACATTCTTCCATAGTTGAGTTGATTGATTATTTTTTGGAAAACAAGTTTGGAGTGAAAAAGATTTAATTAGGTTTCCTTATTGAGTTGTTGAGCTATATGTGAGATTGGTTTATAAGCATTGTTGTTGAAGTGATTGATTGAGTGAAGAACTTGAACTAGGGTTTGCAAAGATCATGAGTATCATTGTTATGTGAGATTGGTTGATAAGAATTGTTGGAAATATTTTGAGTGAGTGTTCATATGCTTGGACTAGGGTTTGTAAGCAAGGATTGTTTCATTGAGTGATTGGTTGAGTAGAGTTGGTTGAGCCTAGTCAAGTGGATGTGTGAAGTGATAGCTCAAGTTCTATGAAATAAATTATTCTATATTCTAAATTGATTTGAGAAAGAGGTTGAGTATTGATGAGTGTGAAATATATTGAGTCTCTAACAATTCTCTTTATGTTTCTATGAGATTGGACAAGTTTTAGTGTTGACTTGTTGAACATATTTGAGACAAGTCTTTGAGAAGACTTGTGGATAGATTTGTGTGAGCTTTTGTGGAAGCTTACAATACAGATTGAGGATAGATTTGAGATCAAATATTGAGGACAGATCAAAGGATAGAGTTTGGTGCAGATTTGAGGATAGGTTTGTGCTAGACCAGAGACAGAGATTGAGGATAGATTTGTGCTAAATCGAAGGACTATGTTAGTACAGATTTGAGATAGAGCTAAGAGCAAGCTTTGGAGGTGACAGAGTTGAGGATAGAGGTCTCCAGCCAGAGCAGGGAGGACAGGTGTCTTCTATGGATAGAGTTCCATTTGCTAAGGGTAGTGGAGGCAGAGGTCTTCTAGAGGATCACCAACCAGAGCAGAGTTAGGAGATTGGTGTCTCATGTGGATAGAGATCCATAAAATTTGATTAGGGGATTGGTGTCTCCTTTGGAAAGAGATCCATAAACATTGTAGGGAAAGGATTCCCAAGAGAATTTATTTGAGAAAAATTTATAAGGAATATTTTCTCCGTGGAGTAGCCCACATTGGGTGAACCATGTTAAATCATGTCTCTCATGTGTGTGATGCTTTGTGTGATGTTTACTACTTTAATACTGTTGATGTTATCATTTGGATTAAAAAGTAAAAAATTTTATCTTATACTATTCACCCCCCTCTCAGTATAAGCACATGTTCTTCAATTGGTATCAGAGTGGGTCTCTCCATGAAAAGACTAAAAGCTTGGAGGAGGATCCATCAGTAACACACATGACTTCAGAAAATGAAGAGGAGACTATGTTTGACATAAAAGAGGAATTCTTTGCTGCTCTCAGAAATTTGGAAAGAATTAGAGAGAAGAATTCAAGCTTGAAGGAACAAATTCAAGAGGATGAAGAAGCAAGGATGGAACTTCTACAAAATCTCACATAACTCAAGATAAGGGTGGAAGAAGGAAAGAAAATTGAGTAGGATATGATAGATCTGTTAAGAGCAAGAGAAATAGAATGTGAAATATTGGAAGCAAAAATTGTTTATCTAAGGAATGAAGTTGAAAGGACCAAGGTACTACAAGATGTAGAGGATAAGAAATCACAAAGGGAATCAAGTCTTCAAAAAGTAGAAACTTCAAACAAGGATAAGCAAGCAAAGGATATCAGAAAGGAAGAAAGCAAAGAAGAACCTTGGATGAGAGTTAATCACAAGAGGAAGAATACTCCACCACAATCTCAAAGGCATCCAAACAAGTTACATAATTTCTTCCATGGTCATTGTTTTTCTTGTAATAAATATGGTCATAGAGCTGTACACTGTATTAGTCATGCAAGAAACAATGTCAATAGAAATTTCAATTCTTTTGCACCTCTTATGGATGATGATATTATATGTTACAAATGCAATAATTTTGGGCACAAGGCTAGATGGTGTAAAATGATACTTCCTAAGTCTAGAAAAACAATTTCAACAACTAGGAAATATGAAAGGAAAAATGTTAAGGCTAGATCAATGTTAGTTCAAACAACCCTTCATGCTCAGGATAAAGAAGAACAATGGTATCTTGATAGTGGTTGCTCTAGTCACATGACAAGAGACAAAGACAAATTCATAGCACTAAAAGAAACCAATAGAGGATCAGTAAGTTTTGGTGATAATGGATCAGCAAGGATTGGTGGAAGAGGAACTCTGAGTTTAGACAATGGAAAAACAAGAACAAAAAATGTGTTGTATGTTAAGGGGTTAAAACATAATCTGCTAAGTGTAAGCCAACTTTGTGATCAAGGGCATATGGTTACATTTCACCTAGATAGATGTGAGATAAGAAAATCAAAAATTGGAAAGGTCATTGCCAATGCAAAAAGAACTCCAAATAATCTATACATGCTTAGTGAGATCAAAGGGGAAAAGTGCTTTCTATCACAAGAAGATGAGAGTTGGTTGTGGCATAGAATATTGGGTCACTTGAATTTTGACAACATAGTCAACATAAGCAATAAGCAGGATGTCAGAGATTTACCCAAAATAAGAAGACCACAAAACACAATATGTGCACCTTGTCAACATGGAAAGCAAACTAGAACAAGCTTTAAGTCAAAAGGATATATGTCATCTGAGCCATTGAGTCTAATACATACTGATCTATGTGGTCCTACCAGAACATAAAGTATTCAGGGTGAGAGTTACTTTATATTATTTATAGATGATTACTCCAGAATGGTTTGGGTAGCTTTCCTGAAAGAGAAGTTAGAGGCCTTTGAAAAATTCAAAGCATTTAAGGAATTGGTTGAAAATAAAACTAGCAAAAGGATTAAGTGTTTGAGATCTGACAGAGGAGGAGAATTTACCTCAAATGAATTTGTAGAGTTTTGTGAACAACATGGAATCAAAAGAGAATACTCAACAAGAAGAACTCCTCAACAAAATGGGGTAGTTGAAAGGAAAAATAGGACTATTGAGAATATGGCTAGAGCTATGCTAAATGAGTCTAAGCTCTCAGATGGATTTTGGAGAGAAGCAATCAACACAATAGTATACATAATCACTAGGGCTCAAATGAGGGTAAACCATCACAAGACTCCATATGAGCTTTGGAAAGGAAGATCGACCACCTGTAAAACACTTCAAGGTTTTTGGAAGCAAGTGTTACATAAGATGAGAAGATCAAAACTTAGGCAAGTTTGACCCAAGATGTGATGAGGGAATTTTTCTTGGTTATTCCTCAAGGAGTAAAGCCTATAGATGCTTCAACAAGAGAACACGTACTATTGTAGAAAGTATAAATGTAACAATTGATGAGAAGATAGATTCAAGAGAACCAGTTCAGCAAATTGTGTATCAGGAAGATGGAAGTTGTCAAGAAGAGTTTTATGAGGAATCAGATGAAGAAGAAGAAGAAACACAAAGACTTCTTCCTAAAACTCCATCCAGGTATGTACAGAAGCATCATCCAAGATATTTAATCATTGGGAATCCAGATGAAAGACAGACAAGGAGAAGGATAATAACACCATCTCAACAAGAAAATTTCTCTTTACTATCTAATATTGAGCCAAAAGACTTCACCCAGGCAAGTGAGGATAAGTTTTGGATTAAGGCAATGAATGAGGAATTAGATCAGATAGAGAAAAGCAAGACTTGGGAACTTGTTCCTCGACCAAAGGACAAAAATGTGATCGGCACAAAATGGGTATTCAAAAACAAGTTAAATGAAGATGGACAGGTGGTCAGGAATAAAGTGAGGTTAGTATGCAAAGGTTATGCACAAGTAGAGGGAATTGACTTTGATGAGACATTTGCTCCAGTTGCATGACTTGAAGCCATAAGAATATTCTTAGCCTTTTCAAGTTTCAAAAACTTCAAGGTATATCAGATGGATGTTAAGTCAACATTTCTAAATGGTGTTCTAGAAGAAGAAGTTTATATTGAACAGACAAGAGGGATTCATATTAACAGATAAACCAGATCATGTATGCAGATTGAAAAAGGTATTGTATGGTCTAAAGCTAGGCTCCGAGAGCATGGTACTCAAGATTGGATAAGTATCTTCAGGAATAGGGATTCAGAAAAGGAATAGCAGACAGCAACTTATACATCAAAAATGAAGGGAATAATCTACTAATTGTGGTTGTTTATGTTGATGACATCATTTTTTGGGGAAACAATGATAAGATGTGCAAAGAATTTGCTAAGAACATGTAGAATGAATTTGAGATGTCTATGCTTGGTGAGTTGTCTTTCTTTCTTGGACTTCAGATCTCACAATCAGAGAAAGGAGTATTTCTTTCACAAACCAAGTATATAAAAGAAATGCTAAAGAAATTTAGGTTAGAATATTGCAAACCGGTAAGTACCCCCATGGTCACAGGATGCAAGTTAAGTAAGGATGATGAATCTCTAGAGGTAGACCAGAGATTATATAGATCTATGATTGGCAGCTTGTTGTATGTTACAGCTACAAGACCAGACATAGTGCAATCAGTGGGATTAGTGGCAAGGTTTCAAGCAGCACCTAAGGAAACACATGTGGCAATAGTAAAGAGAATTCTCAAGTATCTAAAAGGAACTATGGATTTTGGGCTCTGGTATCCCAAAAGTGACAGTTTCACACTCACAACATATACATATGTATATTGGGTTGGCAATATTGATGACAGAAAAAGCACAAGTGGAGGAGCATTCTTTCTTGGAGACTATTTAGTCTCTTGGCTAAGTAAGAAGCAGGTTTCAGTATCCTTATCTACAACAGAAGCAGAATATATTGCAGCAGTAGCCAGTTGTACATAGGTATTATGGATGAAGTGAACTCTAGAAGACTTCAAGATAAAACATGATCATCCTATTCCCATACTATGTGATAATACAAGTGCTATAAGTATCTCAAAAAATCTAATGATGCACTCCAGGACAAAGCACATTTCGATTAAGTATCATTTTCTGAGAGAACAGGTGACAGATAAACATGTCAAGTTGGAATATGTTACTACAAAGGAACAGATAGTAGATATTTTCACTAAGCCACTTTCAAAAGAGACCTTTGAGTATCTTCGAGGAAAATTGGGAGTAAGACTCCCACCCCATAATTAACCACCTCAAGAGGAGGTGGGGGAGGGGCTAAGCTAAGAGACTCATTCTTAGCCCCGAGCCCCAAAGGTGACCCTTTGCCATTGATGTCAAAGGGGGAGAGATTTGAGTAAGGGGGAGAGATTTAGTATTTGAGTAAAGAGGAGAGATTTGAAGAGAGCATTAAGCCAGGGGGAGCAATGTCCCAGGGGGAGCAGAACAAAGAAAAGGTTAAGTTTTTAGTAAAAATAATTTGGGTTGCCATCAATGACAAAGGGGGAGATTGTTGGACATTTTGAGGAATGTTATTGTCATTGATGTCAAAAGCATTGTTGAGCAATGTTCATCATTTTTTAGGACATTAGGAGAGCTCATAAAATGAAGATCTAAGAAGGAGAAGTCAAATTAAATAATAATATTTTATTATTATTTTTGGCTCCAAGATCAAGTTAAAGGAGATCAAGGACAAAGTTGAAAAGACCCACATGTTAATTTAAATTAAAATATTTTAATCCTTGATTAAAATTTTAATTTAAATATTGATAAGTGCTAAGGTTAATTTAAATATTTATTTAATATTTAAAATTAACTTTACTACAAATCTAGTTTAAATTAAAGTATTTTAATTATTGATTAAAACTTTAATTTATTAATGTTGGGTGCTAAAGTTAAGTTAAATATTTATTTAATATTTAATTTTAACTTTCCAAATCAAATTCGAATTGGAAATTCGAAATGTGTCGACGTTGAAGGAAGCAAAACCCTATGTATAAATATGCCAAAATATTGGCATTTGAAATTATCCATGCGACTTGTGTTGGCTCGTGAAAAGAGAAGGAAATTTCGCATGTGAAAATCGAGCAAGGGAAAAAGACAAGAGTTTGGCATCCTCCAAAATCAACACGAAGTGCTTGTAGCTTAGTTGGCAGCCAAGGGCTGCGTAAGACATTGTTGGGATAGTTGAGGCGAGGTTCGAAACCCGTGCACGTCATTTTTGGGAAGAAGGTGTGCATTTGTCTTTTGCATCGAACATGGGGAGAAGGTAAAGGCACCGAAGTGCCTTTTGGCTCTTGTGGAGCCACGCAGCCCAAGCGGTGGGTGCTAGCACTGTGAAAGCGCTTGGGGGAGAACCAACGAGGGTTCAAATCCCACCAAGGCCCTTTTGAGTGCATTGAGGTATGTGATTTAATTTGGTTGTCTTGGCCTCTGAAAAGTTAAAGGGAAAAATAATGTTTTTATTTTTCTAAAGTAATTTTAATTAAAGTACTTTGCATGTTATTTGGTGTGTAAGTTATTAGGGGAGTTAAAAGGAAGTGCAAAGCTTTAATTTCTGAGTTGGAATTTTAGAGGCTAAGGAGTTATAAGGAAGGTTGAATTTTATATTTTGAAATTGAAGAATGTTGAATATTATTTATTTCAAGTTGGAGATTATAAGGAGTAATTAAGTGCTAACTTTTGTATTGAAGAAAAGTTTTGAAGAAGAGTTAGAATGATATTTTTGTCATCTAACCTTGGTGTTTGGTAAGGAAAGTGGTTATACTTGAGACAAGTTTTAAAGACTATTCTTCATCAAGAAAAAGGTATGGGCACATTCTTCCATAGTTGAGTTGATTGATTGTTTTTTGGAAAACAAGTTTGGAGTGAAAAGGATTTAATTAGGTTTCCTTATTGAGTTGTTGAGCTATATGTGAGATTGGTTTATAAGCATTGTTGTTGAAGTGATTGATTGAGTGAAGAACTTGAACTAGGGTTTGCAAAGATCATGAGTATCATTGTTATGTGAGATTGGTTGATAAGAATTGTTGGAAAAATTTTGAGTGAGTGTTCATATGCTTGGACTAGGGTTTGTAAGCAAGGATTGTTTCATTGAGTGATTGGTTGAGTAGAGTTGGTTGAGCCTAGTCAAGTGGATGTGTGAAGTGATTGCTCAAGTTCTATGAAACAAATTATTCTATATTCTGAATTGATTTGAGAAAGAGGTTGAGTATTGATGAGTATGAAATATATTGAGTCTCTAACAATTCTCTTTATGTTTCTATGAGATTGGACAAGTTTTAGTGTTGACTTGTTGAACAAATTTGAGACAAGTCTTTGAGAAGACTTGTGGACAGATTTGTGTGAGCTTTTGTGGAAGCTTACAATACATATTGAGGATAGATTTGAGATCATATATTGAGGATAGATCAGAGGATAGAGTTTGGTGCATATTTGAGGATAGGTTTGTGCCAGACTAGAGACAGAGATTGAGGATAGATTTGTGCTAAATCGAAGGACTGTGTTAGTACAGATTTGAGATAGAGCTAAGAGCAAGCTTTGGAGGTGACAGAGTTGAGGATAAAGGTCTCCAGCCAGAGCAGGGAGGACAGGTGTCTTCTATGGATAGAGTTCCATTTTCTAAGGGTAGTGGAGGCAAAGGTCTTCTAGAGGATCACCAACCAGAGTAGAGTTAGGAGATTGGTGTCTCTTGTGGATAGAGATCCACAAACTTTGATTAGGGGATTGGTGTCTCCTTTGGACAGAGATCCATAAACATTGTAGGGAAAGGATTCCCAAGAGAATTTATTTGAGAAAAATTTATAAGGAATATTTTCTCCGTGGAGTAGCCCACATTGGGTGAACCACGTTAAATCATGTCTCTCATGTGTGTGATGCTTTGTGTGATGTTTACTACTTTAATACTATTGATGTTATCATTTGGATTAAAAAGCAAAAGTTTTATCTTATACTATTCACCCCCCCTCTTAGTATAAGCACATGTTCTTCATAGATATCGTATGACCATCAGCAATGATGTTCAGCCAACCACTGACTATTTTATGCACACCTCTTCATTTTTAAGAGTTCACAAGGAAAGTAACCATTTTCACTTAGAATCGCATATACCCCTTCCTTTATGGTCTTCTGATTATTAATGGGTCCGCATTAAATAGGATAGATACCATATAACCATAAACAATGATGTTCAGTCGGCCACTGACTACTTTACCCACACCTCTTAATTTTCAAAAGTTCACAAGGAAATCATCCCATAACACTGTTCATTACCATCCACATCCCCATTTCTTGGTATTTAAATTTGTTCCAAGCAGGTTGTCACAAGGTGTCCAATAGGGTCTTTCGGTCATTCAGTCATCCCTAGTTTTATTTTCAAATTTTGTAGAAAGCCATCTTGATTTTTGATAGGTAGAGTCTTGCTTTGATTGTACCTTGCTTATCTCAAAATCCCAACACATCATCATACTCTTAAATATCATTTTTGAACAAGGAAAAATGAAACTATAAAGTGGTTCTTGCCTCAAAAGCGAAAGTTTTCCCTTGCTCTCCTATTATGCGCATGGTCTAGAAAGCTGAGAATTGACAAAAGGACAAGCTCTCCCCCTTAAAAAAAGAGAAAGCAAAGTAATAAAGCCCCCTTTCTCCTCTCCAAAATGAGCAAGTTCCCAAAAAGCAAAGCAATAAAATCCTTTTTTTCTCCTCCTCAAAACAAGAAAAACCTCCAAAGAGAAATATAATCCCTTGCTCCCCTAAAAAATGAGTAAGTATAAAAAAGAATCCACAAAGATCTTGAATCCTTAGAATTCTTAGTATTTTTCGACAAACATGGGATGATCTCAATCACTAGCAGTGGGCTATAGACGTCCTAGCAGTGGAGTAGTCTTACGTGTGACGACACGTCTGTCACATTAGCGACCTTCTCTTGTACAAACCAATATTGGTTTGTGGATAAGCTAGCTTTGATGGCTTGAATTATAGAGTATTCAAGTCCAACTGCATACAAAATCAGGATAATGATGACCATAGGGTGATCTCCATTATAGTAATGGGTTATAAATGCCAACCTGACAATGGTGTAGTCTTATACATCACATTAATGAACTTCACTATGCACACATAAGGATATTGAATATCTTGGTCTTCCTAGTAGATTCTTATCTTTCAAGGTCTTGCATGGTCAGTATACAACTTTTGGTTGGTCAACTAGGGTGTTTGAGTCTCATGAAAATATTATTGTTCCCTTGTGAATTCTTGTTGTTCACCCTCCATTACACTTACATATTATCCATTTGGTGTCAGTTTCAATGTATCCCTTAGAGGAAATTGTTTTAACTTTGATTCATGACTTTTATACATTCTATGGTGCTTATACTTAGTTATTGCATCTTAGATTAATTAATTTTATCATTTACACATACATTCACATTTCATATCATTTCATAACATCACATATCATTAGTACATCATATCTAGGTCTATGCACAAATAAATCATATATCTAGGCATCCATCTCACATATAGACATCATCATATCTACAAATCTAGGCATAAATCCATAATCATACATCATCTCATAATCACCATCATCACATCCATAAATGTATAATAAACATCATGTCACATATATATAAAAATCATAAGTACATCATGATACAAAATACCCGTAGACTACAATAAAAAGTGGGTCCTCAAACCTCACATCCAAAAAAGAAAGTTGATACATTGTCCCTACTCAATGTGATCCTGTACCACCACTCTCATCATTGCCCTTAGTCTCATCTCTATAAGGCTGCCTAGATCTGCTAGCCCTTGATGTCTGTGAGGTCCCTAGTGCTATGAACGTGGAACTCTAGATCTCACGGATGGCTCCCTTGTAGTCTCGATCCGACGACTTTGATGTGACTCAGACTGAGATGAATCTGATCATCATTAAGGCAATCGACTGCTACGATTGTCCACCTCATCCTCCAAGCGATGGACGTAGGCTCGCTCGACTTGATACCGAGCTAGCTCCTCAGCCAGCCTAACCCTCAATTGGGCCACCTCTGTAGCCTGTCCCATTAGCACTCCCCCATATTGAGTCTGCATAGCATCTTGATCTATTGTCACTCTATTCAATACCTCCTAAAAAATCACCACCCGAGCCTACATCTCCCTCTCCTCCAACCAGCTCTGTCATCTTTGTCTATTCGTATCCCATTGAGTTTGTGCGATGGCATGGGCTATCTTCCTATCATTGAGCTAATGCTAAAGGATCTGAATTTGCTCCCTCAATGCACCCATATACTCTTGAGGATCATTTGCATTTGGATCCTCGACTCTCTTAGGTGTCCGAATCTCTCTTGTACCTCCATACGAGGTACCTACCTCTCTCTCTTATTGATGATGTATCGATCGTTGTGTAGGGTCCTTTGTTGTTATACTTGCACCCTTTCCTATGGTTGTAGCTCCTCCCCCCTTTGTTGCCTCTATTTGAGATCGTTAAGTAGTCCACCAAACATCATAAGCTACTATAGTACCTAGATCAATTGTATTGGGGTTAGCTAGTGGTACATCATTTTCATCTCCTATCGACTCAACTTGTGCTACTAGAAATCGACCTTCCCTAGTCCTCTGCTTGTAAACCATTATATCCTTAGGTACATCCTATCTAACTTTGAGTTTATGGGTCAAACTCAAGTACTATAAGTACTCGTGCTCTATCCCATGGCACCTTATCAACCATATGGCATACCTCACCCACCTTAGATGCATCCCATCCTCATACCAGGTTGGAGCTCCTAGCCATGATCTCCATGTCATGTGCTCTGACTGTAGTCCATCAAAGCTCTCAATGTAGTGCCATAATATTCCCTACCATGAGCGACTCCTACCTCACTCTCGATCATGGATTCAATGCATGGCATAGGGAATATCCTTATCCATATCACTCCTCGAAGCCCATGGTAGCCCGATAGGTCAATCAACATTAAAGTAATCCTAGCCCCAAACTTGTAGAAGGTAGATGCATCCCAAACTCAGTCTCTTATGCTAGCAGATATCATATAGATCTCTATAGACCTATGATAGAAAGGTAGGACCCCATACCATAATCTGTGGTTGCTCCACTATATCCTAGACAAGATCCAATAGGTTCTAAGGGAACCTATACCCAAAGGAATTAGGAAGAATGAAGTCTAACATGAGTGTCATCAACATCATACGTCTAGCTATCAGGAGATGGGTGTTGTATCCTATATCCATGAGCACCCCATTGCTGGAAACATCGTAGTCTACAACATCTCACTAATCTTGGTACACTCGATGCAACACCGTCTCTCTCTCTCGATTATCACTACTGTAGTGATGGGTGCCCCCTCGATGGAAATTTGCAATATTTGATAGATATTCTCAATGGTGAATGTGACCTCTCTGGTATGCATATGGAAGATGTTAGTTTGAGTATACCACCTATCAATCAGGGCCATCAATTAGGCTTGATCAACATGCATGGACTCTAGCTATACTGTATGTTGAAGGCTCAAGGTCTTCAACTAATCCCAATCATCGTGATCATTGTGCACTACAAAATGTGCTTCCTTATAATTGTTTGGAAAGTGGTGTCGTGCTATAATAAGCTAATAAAACACACAAGATCACAGAGCCAAAATCAAAATCAAAATAAAAAGTAAAAAACATAATCTCCTTTGCACACACCACAACTGTCTCACATCGAGACGGTCGTGTCACAAGGTCGTATCGATCGAGACGATCATGTCACAAAACCATATCGATCGAGACGATCACATCACAAAACCATCTCAACTAAGATGGTCATAAAATGGAGCCATCTTGATTCGAGATGACCCCAAATCAACTATAAAAAAAAATAATAATAATTAATTACCCAACCCATCATTCATTTTTACTTTAACATTCATCATTTTTCCCACCCCGTTCATTTCATTTAATTAAGGTTCATTTTCATTAAAATAATGAAAGGTCAAAATTTGTTGTCCTTACCTCTTTATTTCCAGCTCATCCACTCGTGGAAGCACACCTCAGGTCCATGGCATTGGTTGATGTTCAGTTGGACAACACTTCGTTGCACAACTAGCTCTTCCCCTCCTCGTCTCCCCCTCTCCTTGTTTTGCATGATGTTCAAATGAGGGTCTCCCCACAATTTTTTCTATTTATAGCAAAAAATGTGGCAAGGCCATCTCAAACGAGTGTGGCACGTGGCGTGCTCGTCCGAGATGACTGACCTTTTGACTATCCAATATGGTCGCGTCGACTGTTTGAGATGATCTTGAGGATAACCTATATATATAAGAGATTGCACTTTTCAAAAGGTGGCCATGCTAATAGAGTCATTCTTGTTGAGTGACTTATCGCTATCATCAATTTTCATCTCCTCCATCGACTCGTCACTCGAGGGGGCAGTCAATAACTGCAAAAAATTCAACTTCAAAATCAAGTCAATAATCAAACACTCAAAAATCAAAATTACATTCATTCAAATATCATTGCCAAAGACTATCATAAGCCCTTTTGCTAGGGTAAATAACAAGCAAAATTTACACCAAACAAACACTTGGTATACCTAAAACCTGAAGAGTAGACTCAAGCTTGTCTACCCATGGCTAAAATGACTACCAAGAATCAAATCAATTTCATCAATGTATTGGAAGCAATGATTCAAAGATGTGCACCCTTTTTATGATTGGGATATCTCACATTGACTTTTTCAATTTAACATCACCCATCGTTAATTCAATCATTTTAGGTCATTTGTTTTTGCTTCCATTGTGCTTAGGCACAAAGCATCCTAAAAAGGGCATATGTAGACATCTAAAATGCGTAATCACAAGGAGACTCTCCAAAGGACCTCATTCTAACCATCTAATCCACCTAGGATAGCCTTAGGGCTATTTGGTGCCTTTCCTCAGCAAAAGTGCATTTTGCCCTCATAGGAAGCAAGGTTGTCTTTATCGGGATGATCTTAGAGTTGGGGTCGTCTTGTTGTGAGACAATCATGTTGGTGTAGATGCAAAAAGAATAATCAGATAGCGAGACTACCTATCAGCGCGACAACGGATTTCCTATTGCCCCTAACAACCTGCAGTCACCCTTGATGACCTGCAGTTGTCCCTACCACCTACAAATTGGAAATCAGGGCTGCCCTTGTTTACCACTTGCCTCTTTGGAACATAGCCAAGGAGGATATAAAATGGAGGAGTTCCCTCCTGATTTAAGATTCAAATTTTATTCGCTCGAGCGATGAAGTGTTGCAAAAATTCGACCATGAATATTCACTACCCGAATCAATATTGTTGCTTTACCACATGATTTTGAACATCGCATTCACAAAATTTGCTTGATCAACACCATAATTTTAGGATGCTAGAATCCACATACTCGTCCGTCCATCACCACCAATTCATCAATAAAACCTAACCTCAGATCATCCCAATACCGCCTCGATTTGGTTTCAAAAAATTATAGGTCTACGATAGAGATCATCTCTACTGAGATGGTCCCACAGCCAAGACCGTCTCGCCTAAGACATCCTAGATCAAGTGATCCAATTTTTAGTATTTTTTGCATTTTCTTTCAGATTCACGTTGGCATGTAAGTTTAGATTAAAATTCTTTCAATTTGAGCACTTACATTACAATATTAACTTAGATTTTTCATCATTTCATGTATGCATTTACTCTATTTTCATCCTATCTCTTGATTGATACAGGCCCAACCTTGGTGGTCCTTACAGATGCTATTGATCTCTTTTATTGTTTCATTGCACGTAGGTGACAAGATTCAAGGAAGCGAAAGAATCTGGATCCTGCCCTCATACGACGGTATCAAAGAAACCTGCTTTCGAAATCATTGTTGTAGGCATGAAACCACTTGGATTGCACTGAGAAAACTATTGTAAAATTGTATCATGGGTAAAATACCTAAAGGGGATTATATGAAATACATGATTTTAAATAAATCAATGTGATATTAATACATTCGTATTCCAATGCCATTTGATTCTCTTTATTTCATGTCTTATTGTATCACCTTTCTGCATTTTATTTCATTTACCTTTATTTATCATTTGCATAGTGCACATTATTTTTGTGCTTTTAGAAAATAGTTTAATACATATTATATGGTCATTTTGTGGTCATGATTACATGATAAAAGGATTTTTCCTTTGGTGGAATGGAGCAGGGTGTGTGATGATAAAACTAGGGGAGATCTCAGTTTAAGAGTTCTTATGGATGTAAACTTATCTCTTAGGGGAAAAATAATTTGGAGATTGTACAAAGAGAGTCAAAGACAATGGGCAAGAATTTTTCTAAGTACGTTGATTCCAATGGCCTTAGCTTAATATTTATTGCATTATCACTATTATATGGTTATGCACTATGGAACAATTTAAAAATATCAATTGATCTAGTGATTAAAGGTCTAAGATGGGTGGTAGGAACTGGAGAATTTATTTTTTATTTGGATGGATACTTGGTGTGATAAAAAACCACTCAATAGAGATCCAATTTTAAAACCATGGATGAGATTACTTCAAGACAATTATGATTATAGGGTTTCAAACATTATGTACAAGGATCATGAAGGAAGACACAAATGGAAAGAAGTTTTTTTACAAGTATACATTACATTGATCCTAGGAGGTAGTTGAGCAGAAAGATAACAATAATGATTATTCTGAGGGCAACCAAGGATAAGCTAATTTGGCAGTCGAATAGCTTAGAAGAATACAAAACAATAATTAATATAATCTAAAGTACCAAAAAAATAGGAATACCACAAGAATATGAAGAGATATTTGGGATAGCTCGAACATTCCTAAAGTTAAAATATTTGTTTGTCTAGTAGGTCATACAAAATTTTTAACCTAGAATAACCTTATGAAAAGGGGTTTTCATGGCCCCTCACAATGTGTTATATGTAAAAAGGAGAAGAGTATAGACCATATCTTGGAACATTGCTTAATAGTTTGGAAACTATGGTAATGGATTCTTAATATGTTTGGTAAATGCATGTTGATGAATGACAATATTAAAGAATGGTTAAAGCAATGGTAGAGCACTTTTAAAAGTGAGGCCTATAAAAAAATTGGGATATATCAAAAGATATAATACTTCGGATTATATGGATAGAAAGAAGTAGAAGAATATTTAAAGGAAAGGAGAACAATTTAGAGGTAATGAAAAAGAATATTTGTTTAGCCATAGAGGAGTCTAAACCAACCCTATCAAATCACCCAATACCTAATATTGAAGCAGAGAGCCTTGATAGATGGAATCAAGTCATAAAATGGAATTATAATATTGGGTACAGAAGAAACAAAAAGAAGGCAAAGAATATAAAAACCACCAAAAGTGGAGTTGGTCAAATTGAGTTTTGATGGAGTGTCTAAAGGAAATCCAGGACCAATAGGAGGAGAAGGAATAATTATAAATAATAGGGAAGAGATTTTGTCTCATTACGCTTTCAATAGCAATTTTAAAATATTTATGAAGTTGAAGCTTGGGCGGCTTTGGAAGGGTAAAAAAATGCTACAAATGAAATTGAATAGAGTATGGATGAAATGTGATTCATTAATAGTAATACACATAATTTTGAGGAAAGCAAAGGTTCTATAGAATCTGCAAGAGATAATTATGGAAACACAAGACCTTGCTAGAGAGTTTGAAGAATTAAAGTTTAAATATGCGTTAAGGGAAGGAAACAAATGTGCAAAAGGCTAGCCAATAGAGGGGTTTCAATTGAGGATCATGAAGTTAAATTATTTTTTCCATGGTTAAAGGAAGTAGTAATTTTAGGTGAAGCTGACAAAAAAATATTGACTGCATGAGTTAAATAATAATTAAGATTCACTTTAATGTTTTCCATTGGTTTTTTTTTTTTTGAATTATAAAATTAATGTGTTTTCATATAAACTATGTATTGCTATTTTTGTGGTTGCACTTGTGCTTTAGGAAGGAAACTAACAATCTAGATCTTGTAAAGCGGGCTGTGATAGTGCAATGTTTTGGAAATATTACTCTACTAAGATGTAATGCATAGATAGTAAAGGTGGAGTTTTGGTATTGTGAAGGTTGTTGTAGGAAAATGTAAGAAGAAGGATGCAAGATTTTGGAATATTTGTATTCACACAAAAAATTGAAGAAGACCCAAAAAATGAAAATCAAGAATTCAAACTTTTTATGCAATATGATGGAGGTATCTAGCTAAAACTCAATTGAGATGAGAATTGAATAAGTTTGTAAACTCTTAAGCTCTAAAGGAGAGAGTTGTGATTTTTCAAGGGTGGGGGACATGAGTACAATCCCTTGTTCTAAAAAAAAAACAAAAAAACTAGTTAATTTATTATTTTAGAATAAAGTAGATGGAGGAAACCATACATTAAGAATTTAAAAATCTAAAGAGTCTCTTCCCCAATATTACTACCATGTTTATATTTTATTGGAAATAATTTTTTTGAAGGTCATTAATTATTTTGTAAGTATTTTCCACTTACATAAGCCATTTTATTTTCTTGAGAAAAAAAGGTTGTACTCAGATCTCCCACCCTTGGCAAATTACAACTCTTTCCTTGAGAGTTTACACACATATTCAATTCTCATCTCAATTGAGACTCTATAGCTAGATACTTACATCTTAAAAAAAACAAAATTTTTGTTATTCATTTTTTGGGTCTTCTCCAAGTTTATTTGTAAATATAAATATTTAACATCCTTCTTCTTAACATTTTCCAATCTTATTCATCAATCCATCAAATGAAATCTTGATTAATGGTGGTCTTCGATGGTGCCAAACTACCATTATGCCACTTGAATATCCATAACTACTTTGTTGGCTCCATGTTTCTACTACTTTGCTTTGATATTTTTAACGATTGGTCTTGTTGTTCCTTAATGCTACTTCACCCCTTTGAAATCTAGAACCACTATGCTTTTTATGTCAAACATTGCCATACTTGATGCCTTTATGACTCCATGTAGATCTATAATGTTGAAGCCTTTTTTATGTCTCTAAGATTGTTGTCGCTCAAGGTGTTGTGGGCGTCAATATGTTGCAACCTTAACCTGACATTTTGTTTCCTTTGATTCTTCAACAATTTGTTTCTTTATTTTAAATTATTCTTCACAATCTTCTCTCGTATGCCCTTATTTTAGTGCATCATTATGCACTTTTGATAGGGCTTCCTTGGACTCTGTTGTTGTTGTTACTATAAATTCAACTTTTGAGTCTTTTATCAAATCTTCAACTTGTTCCCCTCCCATAACTACTTCTTGCTTCTTCGTGAATCCTTGCTTCTTAAGCTTTTACTTTTGAATGTAACCATGAACTTGCACATTATCATCTGTATTTTTTCCTTCTATTATATCTTCTTTATTCATTTCTTTCAATTTCCTATGAAGCCTTTTTATTTCTTCTTTATATCCTTTGATGGTGACATTCAAACTAGCTATCTTTTTATATGGGTCCCATTGACTCAAGAATGCATGCTCCATTTCATCCCAAGTGTAATTATAATTCCTTTCCTTATAAAAACTTGTCCACCAAACATTAGCTTCCTCTCTTAAAATTTCCATTAAATGGTCACCAAAATATAGAGATCTAAACTTCTTCCATCATTCTTGAGCATCAATGTCATCATTTCTAGTGAAAATTGGTAACTCTATGAACTCAACCTAGTTTTTTTCTAAAGCACCCAGGGTTTTTCAAAAAAAAATTCAAATCCCCTCTATCAACAAATAATTGTATAGATTTTCTTTAAATACAAATTAAACTACAATTGATTTGTTTACCTTAACTGATTGAGATATCTGTAATTTTGTTTTTTGTGATCTAAAAAATCTCACTGTCCGCGTCTTAGATGACTGACTTCATAGGGTTATATCCCCTCAATACTTATTAGTTATTCCACGATATTATGTGAGGAGGAGGTGTGAGCTAGCAATACATCATTTTTTTTTAGTAATACTTCTTATAGACATCTGCTGTGGGGATTGAACTCGGGTCACATCACCGATAATGCAAGTGGCGTCCTTGCTTGATAGACCACACTCACGCGAATAGTACATCAAATTTTATATAGAAATAAATAAAATTCAAAATTGACTTATTATAACTAATGGAGTAATGGAGACCTTAAAAAACATTATGCCATGGAAGACAAAGCTTACAAGCACACAAGAAGATACTCTAAAAATAACAATAAGCTTATTAATGATTTTTTTTTGAAAAAATAAGAATAGAAAAACTAGCTTTTTGACTTTGTTGAACAATTTTTTTGTTTTGTTTAAATAGTATTTTATATTAAAATTTTGAACAATAAATCAAGGTTTAAATCCAAAAGAAAAAAAAAATCTTTTAAAATCAATAAGATAAATATTATTTAGGGAATATATATAGTTATCCCTGATCATATTTTAATTTTGCACCATATCTCGTTTTATATTAAAACTTTAGATCTTATATATTTTTTTGATATCTTAAACATAACCAAATATATATATATATATATATATATATATATTTTTTTTTTTTGCTTGATAGGAGAGTTAGTTACAACCACACTATTTTTAGTAGTTGGCAAGTTCAAGGTTCAAACCACAGAGGTTGAAATGGACCACTTGGTGCTCAAGGTTCCTACCGTCATCATCAATCTGACGTGCATTCAGATTGAAATGGACCACTTGGTGCTCAAGATTCATACTGTAGTCATCAATCTGACGTGCACTCAAAGAATTCAGATCAGACTACTACCTTTGCAACAGGCTTCCCCCAAAAAACCTAAATCTTTTCTTGATAAATGACCAACCAATCTAACACTTACCTACCAATAAACCTAACCCTTAAAATATAACCAAAATAATTAATATCCATTATTTTTTAGCCAACATCTGAATTTACAAGATTTCAACTATTTATTAAATTTTGATTAAATATTTTAGTTAATGCATATTGTTTTGTGGTGCTTCTGTTTACCGGTGAAGGTTTAGACTCTCGCTGATTTTATTCATTTTGTATTCGCACGCATTAATTAATAATAGCTGGGTATTAATGCGGAATGTAAGAACATCTCAATAAACGGATTAAAAAATTAAAAAATAACCATCCCATACTATATTTATATATATTACGTAGGAGAGTTGGTTACAACCAATATTTTTAGTAACTGATTAGCGGAGGGTTCAAATCCTAGGACTGGTCTCAACAAATCTATTTGTATTATTCTTGTGGACCCGGCGTGAGATGGGGACCATCGTCACTCAAGGCTCATACCGTCATGATCTCTGACATGCACTCAAAGGATTCGAAGCAAACTACTACCTTTGCAAAGAATTGGCTTCCCCAAGGTTTGAACCTAGATCTCTTCTTGCTAAGTGCAACCACAACTCACATGTCCATATTAATAACATGGAAGAAATTTTAGAGAGATGTGTATATGTAACCTTTATCATCTTATTTATAGTTTCAAAATATATTAAAAAATTTCGTTTTAAAATTTTGATTTTAATTTTTTTTTTAATATCTCCAAAGTGAAGTGATTTGCAATTTAATTTTCTTTTTATAATATATAGGGGAGTTGGTTACATCCACACTATTTTTAGTAATTGTGAAGTATAGGGTTCAAACCACATGGGTTGCTCCTAACAAATTTATACCACTTTGTTGTTGTTGACCCAGCATGAAGGAAACCATCGATATTTTGAGATTCATATTGTAACGTGCATTCAAAGAATTCAAATCAGATTACTACTTTGCAACATACATGTCTCCAAGGTTTGAACCTAGATCTCTTCTTGGTAAGTGCCTGACCAAACAGACAACTACCAATCCACCTAACCCTTGGGGTTAAAAACATCAATCTTACCACACTTAAATTTCTTATATATCTTCTTTTGTGTAATATATATAAAGGCAGTAATATTGTCACTAACTTGTCTATAAATATGATCTACCGGTAAGGACGCCACTTGCATTATTGGTAATGTGACCCGAGTTCAATACCCGTGGTGAATGTGTATAAGAAGTATTACTTTAAAAAAAAAAAAACCTCTTAATATGAAAGTTAGGAAGTTGATCATTTTTATAAGGAAATGATTTCTTAAATCCTCAAGTGAGTTGTTGCCTCTCTTATTGTTAATATCTATAAATCTCATTGAATTATTTAATTATTTTTTAAAGGCCTTTAACTTATATTAATGATAACATGGAAATTACTCTTTACAAGCATTTGGTTTCATCCTTTGACAAGAGTGATTATTAAAATAACACCTATAATTTTATTGTGTTGTATTCTTCGGATAATCATGGATTGCAAGTGCGTGGTGGAGTGCATAGGTTTCTCAAAAATGATGATAATTGTTCACATTTAAATTTTATAAGTAAATTTCTCTCAATATGGCTTAAAAGTAAATTTGTTTGGCATTGGGATAAGTCTTTTTTATATATATCAATTGTATACAATTTGTCATAAGATAAGTTGAATTATTTGGTTTTAGATTGTGGACTTAATAGAGGGCTACTTATCCATCTAGAAAGCTCAGATATCATGCCAAAAGCAATCCTTCCTATTATTGTTTAGATAACATTTTGGAAGTTCGAGGGGTGTTTCTAGGGTTTTCTCCGTAGATCTATGTCTAAGTTTTTGAAAATATTTTTCACTTGGAACATCCTCAACCCCTTCCTCATTGAACATGTGGTTTTTTATATTTTAACCAAGATAAAGTTGTTTTATTTAAATTTAATTAAGCTTAGGAAGACACTATATTATGAGCACGAGCAACACTTAAATCAAATCTAAATTAAGTAAAACTACTTAATAAGGGTACAAATGGGAAAGGCTAGTTGGAACAAAGGGTTAGGTAAACCTAAAGTTATGGTTGAAGGTAATAATTAAATAAAGAGAAGTGTTGGGACGAGACACATACAATCTATTCAATAGAAACAATATAGTTAAAATACTTGGAATATAAGTAAAGTAAACAAGTTGAAAGAGCTTTACAAGAGACAAAAGAGATAAAATATAATCACATCTTAAATGTGATTACTTGATGCTTTAATTTGGTCTTCATTCCTATGCTTGACAGTGCTTCTTTGGTAATGCTTCCTTTGGATGCTTCCTTGTTGAGTCCCATCATGACTTTAAGGTAAGTGGCGAGAAGATGCATTACAACATATTCATCTCATAGTATCATTTTTGTACAAGGGTAGCATTGATAGCCTCAACTTTTAATAAAAAGTTCATTTGTGCAAAAAATTTACATCGTTATAGATCCATCATAGCATTTATTATGACACTAATCTGGTTCTAGTTTGGCTTCATAGACATGACACTATGATGGTGTTGCTTTAGTGTTTGGTGGTAAAATTACAGCAACAAAGGACATTGGCCACTAATATCATATAATTTTGTAAGTGAAATTATGTATAACAACTAGGTAATTCGAAGTAGATTTTAATGTCCACCTTATCATAAGCTTATAATATGACCATGTGAAGTTTGAAACTAGGCTAGTGTTAGGGAAAACTTTTCCTAAAAAACATCTCATCTTTTAGGAGTCATTTCTCTATGATTGATTGTTTGATTTAGATGGTTCTTGGATCAATTTGTATGAAATTTGAAGAGCTTTAAAATGAGTGGTCATGTGAAGGAATCCAAGAAGTATTAAGGGATACATGACCATGTGAATTCATCCATCTAGAACAAGGGCAATGACAATTTTTCAAGTTGCAAAAAATGAAATTGCAGATATTTGTTTACTAGGGCTCGGATGGTCAAAGAAGCAACGAAAATCTAGGGCATAAATAAAGAAAGATATTCTATGTGGATGTATCATTTTTAAGCCAAGTTTATTTTCCTTTTCATTATATTATAATTTTTTAAGGAAAATTATTATAGGTTTATTTTAAAATAATATAATCGTTATAGGATATACTGGTAATTTTTAGTAGATTTTGGGTTATAGTTTCCTTCCTATAGATCGATTTACAACTAAATTCTTATAATAATCCCTTGTAGTAGAGGTTATTGAGGACCTCATAGAGAAGTGATTCTTGTTGCTAAAAAATAGGGTAGTATTTGGTAAATTTAACAGGTCTTGGTTAGGGATTTGACCTTAAGAAAATGGATTATAGGATTTGAAAGTCTCTAAAAATGAGTATATTATTTCTTCCCAAAGGTTTATTCCTAGCCATTTATGTTCTAGGGAGAAAAGAGATGGAATCTTAAAAGGAGGTCCTTGGTTTACAAGAAAAGCATCACGTTCCCTTGCTCGCTGGTATGAACGCTTTGCACCTGAAAACGTAAATCTATCCCTAGTACTAGTATGGGTTAGATGTATAGGTTATCCATTGAATTCTAGGAAATGGATACCTTCAAGGCAATAGGCAACACCCTGGGAGAATTCCTTAAGATTTTAAAAACTACAAAAGATGGATTCTTAGCTATTTATGCTCAGATTTTGGTTATGATTGAGATAAGTGACACTTTACCAAAATCAATCATCCTTAAGTATGGGTGTAAGTTGTGGATCCAAACCATGCATTATGAAAACATATATTTTAGATGTAGAATATGTTATAAGGTGGGTCATATTGAGAGATCATGCCCTAAGAAGAGTCCAACATAAACATACGTAGAGAAACATAAGAGAAACTTACAAATAGATATGGATGAGGATGGTTTTCAATTTCTAAAAAATAGGTCCAGATAGATTAAAGTAAATAAAGTGGATACCAGTAAGGAAGGATATTGGAAGAATTACCAAATATTTTTTAGGCTTTAGCCAATTAAGAAAAAATAGATCAATGCTTAGAGTACATGGTACAACATGATCAAAAAATTAACAAGGAATTGTCTATTAAGTATGATCTTGATTTAGGGATGAACATTCTTATTGAACTTAAGGAATGTGCCTCGTTAAATTTTGTAGACTCTTTTGAAGTACCATGCACCATTTAGGAGAAGAAAAGTGGCAAATAAAATGCAACATTAGATGTTAATACCTCTACCATTACTAATGAAATACTAGAAAATGAACAGGACAAGTCAAAATCTTTCATAGTAGAGCCAAGAGAGGATGAATCTAATGAAAAGAAAAGTTGTGAAAGAATATTGAGGAATAGTTAATTCTGATACAAGTAAGGCAAAAATATGAAAACCCTCACATTACCAAGCGAGAGCCAGGGAAACAAGAGCAAACATAGAGAAAGAAACATAATCTAAGTTAGTTGAACTTCTCATTACCAAACAACAAAATGATATTCAAAATCTGTAGGCAAGGCCAGTAGCCCCTAATGAAATATGATTACCATCTCATGGAATATAAGAAGTGCTAATTCCCCCTCAAATTAGAGGTGTATTAGGGACCTCTATTTAAGTAATAAGCCTAATATTCTTGTATCCAGTAAACTAAAATAATAAAAGAAGAAGTTTCCAAAATAATGAAAGCAATTTGGGTAAGATGTGAATGGGATATTATGGAATTTAAAGGAGTGGAAGGGGGAATTCTAAGATGTTGGAATCCTGTTAGAACCTCTTAAAACCAAGCATTGGATAGCCTCGTTAGTCACATGTCACTTTGTAGATATTTGTTTCATTCTTATTAATTTCTATGGACCTACAACTCAGTTAGACAGATTAGATGTATGAAATGGGATTGAAGCTTTTATGAGAAGTAAAGACCAAGAAACTTGAATCATGAATATAAAATATTTTAATGCCATAACCAAGTTGGATGAAAATTTGAGGGGAATTAGGAAAATAACCTAAAGTTTAAGATATTTCTCATCTTTTATTCAAAATAATAGTCTATGGGAGGTTGAATTTGAAGAGGACAACTATACATGGACCAACAATAGGAGAGGCTAGAACCTAATAGCAAAAATATTGGACATATGCATACTCTTGGATCATTGGCTAGATGAAGGGACTTGTGCTAAATTTAACACCTTGACAAGTATTAGTTCATGCCATAGACTAATAAGAGTTAAAATGGTGGTAAGTGAATTAAAAATATCATATTTTAAATATGAGCAGATGTGGGAAGACCATCCTCAATTTGTTGATATGATAGTGCAAACGTGGAATTATATAGGAAACGATGGGTTGTATACACTTACAAAATATCTAGATTAAAATAACGGAACAAGAACACTTTTTGAAAGATTTTTTTAGAAGAAAGAATAACTAAAAGAGAAATTTTCAAAACTCCAAAAAGGTAAGCATTATAATCCAAGACCAAAGGAAAGGAAGTTTCTTAATGAATATCATAATATTTTGAGTAAGGAAGAGAAATTTTGGAGATTAAAATCAAGATAAAGTTGGTTAAAAGGAGAAAAACTTGAAGTTTTTCCATAAGATGATAATAGTACAGAGATTAGCATCTAAAATTAATAGAATTGAATCACTAAAAGGGGTTTGGATTAGATACAATAATGAAATAAAGAAGAAGGAAAGTTTTTTTACCAAAATATTATAGGATCATAGGAGTTTGAAGTTCTTAATGATAAACTACTATAAGAAGTACCTTCGGTTAAAACAGATGAAGACAATAGAAAACTGATGGAGCCCATTACTCTTGAAGAAGTTTATTTAGCTCTTTAATGTTTTGATAAGGACAAATCCCCAAGTCTAGATGGACTCTTTGCAACATTCTATCAATATAACTGGGATATTGTGAAGAATTCTTTATTGGTGGTAGTGGAATAGTCTAGGGTTAACTAGTACATACCTTATAAAATAAAAGCAACTTATTTTACCCTCATTCCAAAAAAGGAGACAAAATTGTTTGATTCATTTAGGCTCATAAGCCTATGTAATATGGCGTATAAGATAATCTCCAAAATGATGGCAAATCAATTAATACCATTATTATATAAATTTAATTCAAAAGAGACAGGAGGATTTGTAAAAGGGTGACACATTCTAGATGGAAGCATAATAACTCATAAAGTAATGCATTCAACAACTTCAAGAAAAGAGAGCACTCATGATCTTAAAACTTGATATGAGTAAAGCCTATGATAGGGTTAAATGGGCTTTTTCTTTTGCAATATTATAAAATTTTGGAATTGGGAAGAAATGTGTTAGATGAATTAATGCTTGTGTCTCTACAGTTTAATATTCAGTATTCATCAAAGGGTTAGAAACAAAATCATTTAAATCCAAGAGAGGTATTAGACAAGGAGATCCTCTATCACAATATATACCCATTATTATGATATAGGTATTGGATAGAACTTGAATAAAACTAACAAATATGGGCTAATAAGTGAACTTAAGACTAGTAATAACATCGACAACATCACCCATCAACAATTTGTAGATGATACAACCCTTTTTGGAAGGGTAGGGATAAACAAGGCCAGAGCTTTGAATAATTTATTAAAGGAATATGAAAGAGTGTTAGGGCATAAAGTTAATAGGACAAAATCTAAAATTTACTTCCTAAACACTCCAACTAGAATCAAAGTAGGGATATGTAGGTTACTTCAAATGGAGGAGGCAAATTTACCAATAACTTATCTAGGGATACCCTTATTTGAGGGGCGAATGAGGATAGAATTATGGAATCCAATTATAAGTGAAGTTTAAAATAAACTTCCTCCATGGAAAGGTAGATAGTTATCATTAGCAAGAAGAGTGAAGCTAATAAAACCAGTCTTATTGTCTATCCCAACATATTATATATCCTTGTATACTATGCCAAAATAAATAGAAAAAAGTTTAATCTATATTATACGGTCATTTTTGTGGTTAGGATTACATGATAAAAGGAATTTTTCTTTAATGAAATATAGCAAGTTGTGTGACGATAAAACTAGCGGAGGTCTCAATTTAAGAGTGCTTAAGGATGCAAACTTAGATCTTAAGGGAAAAGTATTTTGGATATTGTACAAAGAGAGTCAAAGACAATATGAAAGAATTCTTTTAAGTATACTAAGCCCAATGACCTAAGCTTAATATTTATTTCACTCTCACTACTATATGGTTTTGCATTGTGGATCGGTTTAAAAATATCAATTGATCTAGTGATTAAAGGTCTAAGATGGGTGGTGGGAATTGGAAATTTTTTTTTTATATGGATGGATACTTGGTGTGATAAAAAACCACTCAATCTAGATCCAATTTTGAAACCATGGATGATATTGCTTCAAGATAATTATGGTGACAGGGTTCCAAACATCATGTACAAGTATTAGGAAGGAAGATACAAATGGAAATAATATTATTTTACAAGTATACAAGACATTGATACCAGGAGGTAGTTGAGCAAAAAGATAACAATGATTATTATTTTGAGGTAGCCGAGGATAAGCTGATTTGGTAGTTGAATAACTCAGAAGAATATACAACAAGAAGTGTATATAATGTAAAGCACCAACAAAATAGGAATACCACAATATTATGAAGAGATATTTGGGATAGCACGAGCATTCCTAAAGTCAAATTGTTTGTTTGGCTAGTAGGTCATAGTAGATTTTTATCCTGGGATAACCTTATGAAAATGGGTTATCATGGACCCTCACAATGTGTTCTATGTAAAAAGGAGAAGACTATAGATCATTTATTGGGACACTACTTAATAATCCAAAAACCATGACAATGGTTTCTTAATATGTTTGGTAAATGCAAGGTTATGAGTGGTAAAATTGAATAATGGTTAAAGAAATGGCAAAGCACTTTTAAAGGCGAGGCTTTATAGACAATCTAGGATATATAAAAAGATACAATACTTTGGATTATATGGATGGAAAGGAATATAAGAATATTTAAAGGAAAGGAGCGTAGTTTAGAGGTAATCAAAAGGAAGATTTTTTTAGCCATAGAGGAGTCTAAACCAACCCTATCAAATCACCCAATACCTAATATTGAAGTAGAGAGCCTTGATAGATGGAGTCAAGTCATCAAATGGAATTATGATGTAAGGTACAAGAGAAACATAAAGAAGACAAAGAATATAAAATGGAAACCACCATAAGTAGAGTTGGTCAATTTGAATTTTGATGAAGCATCTAAAGGAAATCCAAGACCAAAAGGAGGAGGAGGAATAATTAGAATAAGGGAGAGATTTTATCTCATTATGCTTTCAATAGTGGTTTTAAGATTAATAATGAAGTTGAAGCTTGGGTGGATTTTGAAGGGTAAAAATATGTAGACAAATGAAATGAAATAAAGTATGGATGGAAGATGATTTGCTAATAGTAATAAATCAATTTTGAGGAAAGCAAAGGCTCCATGGAACATACAAGAGATAATTATGGAAATACAAAACCTTGTTATAGAGTTTGAAGAAATCAGGTTTACACATACATTAAGGGAAGGAAACAAATATGTAGATAGGCTAGCCAATAGAGGGGTTTAAATTGAGGATCATGAAGTTAAATTTAGGCTAGCTTAGTAAGTTAGCTAGAGTTGACAAGAAAATATTGATTGCCTTAATCAAACAATAATCAAGATTTACTTTAATGTTTTTTGTTGGTAATAATTTAGTTGAAGGTGATAAAAAAATGTTGGCCTCCTGAATCAAATAATAATTAAGATTTACTTTGATATTTTTCATTGGTAATATTTACTTTATTTTATAACATTAATGTGTTTTCATATAAACTATTTATTATAATTCTTATGGTTGCACTTATGCTTCAGGAAGGAAACTAACAATCCAATATGGTAAAGTAGACTATGATAGCACAAAGTTTTAGAAATATTACTCTATTAAGATGTAATGCATCGACAATAGAGGTGGATTTTTGGTATTGTGAAGGCTACTGCAATAAAATCAAGAAGGATGTTGAATTTTGAAATATTTGTATTCACACAAAAAATAAGAAGATTTAGAAAATGTAAATCAAGAATTCAAATTTTTTATGAAAATAATGTAGGTATCTAGCTACAACAACTCAATTGAGATGAGAATTGAATCTATTTGTAAAATCTCAAGCTCTAAAGGAGAGAATTGTGATTTTTCAAGGGTGGGGGACCCTAGTACACCTTGTTCTCAAGCAAAAAAAAGTTAATTTTATTATTCTAGAATAAAGTAGATGGAAGAAACCATTTATTAAGAGCTTAAAAATCCAAAGAGTCTCTTCCCCAATATTAGTACTATGCTTATATTTTATTGGAAAGAAATATTTTGAAGGTCATTAATTATTTTGTAAGCCTTTTCCTCTTGTAGAAGCCAATTGCTAATAATGAATTTTAATTTTTACATTATATTCTTCTACCATTATAACAAGGATTCAATATTTATTATTTTGACTAAATTTTAAAAGCTAAATAATGTAAAAATTGTTATTAAAGTAGAAATCCTAAGGATAGTCATTTTATTTACTAATAGTCTCTAATCTCATAACACATACAAAGATGAATTGTGAGTTAGTAAAGAAAATCATGAATGCGAGGGTATAAATAATTTTTAAATTATTAAACATTTTATAAACTATAGTAGCTATGACAATGAAAAAAATTTAAAATCATCTAATATTTTTTATGTATTTGATTATATTCTATTATCTTGGATGAGCAAGACGTAGGACACTTAATTTCCTATATACTCTTCATAACTAGTATTTCTTCCTTAAGAGATAAGAAACAATATATAAAAATGAATGAATGATAGTCGTAGATGTCTTCTCACTATCAAATTTTCTTTGTAAGATCTTATATTGTTTCCTTGGGAAACGATACTAAGTGGATTCTAGTGGTAAAATTTGCTTAGCAATTTCTTAAAAATATATACCAAGGTGAATTCATATATTAAAAAAACCAAAGACATAAGTTAAATAAAAGGATAAATGTAATTTGTAGTCTTGTGTTGTTGCACTACAATCTAAAGGTTTATATGTTTTCATTTCATAATCTTATCCTCTAATAGTATAATGTACTTAACATTGTAAACCCAATCATCTTTTATAGTATTAATACACATCCTCCCACATTACCAACCCTAATCCTCTATCCTCGAATCCTCCATCATAACATTTATATTTTTAAAAATTATAACCTCTCTAATCTCTCGGTGTTAGAAATTATTAGTTTTATGCCACATTATCCTCTTCCTCTACTCCCTCTTGTCACATTTGTTTTTATTATTATTTAATTTTATTTCAATTTTAATACTAAGTCAACACCATATCAATGCAAAGCTACATAACATCGATATTACATGGCAAAATACCCAAAAAAAAACTTACCATTTTTTTTCCAAAAAGGGATATGTTGGTTGGTAGCAGTCGAGTGCTTACCAATGGGCTACCTCGGTTCGATTCCCTAGAGGGTCGGGGTCTCGTTGTCTTCATCTTTACACAACAAGCTAGGGATTATAGAGATTCTTACGCAACAAAAAAAAAAACTTACCAATTTTTAAAAGGGGGATAGGCCCAAATTAGTTTCATTTTCATATCTATCATAATCCAAATATAAAACAAAGGGGCTCAAAATTCTTTTCTTTTCACATCTATCATAATTGCAAGTAATTTGATGTTGTAATGAAGAGAATGTTTGAAAGACATTTACTTTTGATACTATGCCTCGAGAATGTATAATGGAATTTATGTTATAGATTATAATAGTATATTGCTAAAATAAGTTCATAATAATATTTGATTCTATTTTTTCACAATATTTTACAAATTGATATGGGTGTTATCTATCTTGACATATAATGTAGTCGAATTACAATAATTAATAATTGTCAAGCATACTACAAATACTCTTTGTGCAATCCTAATGGTGAATGACATCTTAACAACATGAGTAGAAGAGACAATGTAACACTCAAAAATTAATTAGACCCAATAATTTATAAATATTGGAGAAGACAACATCCTCTTCTTGGTTTCAATTATATTCCAAGATCTAAGCATGCCATTGATGTGCATGGTTTATGGGCTCCCCAAGAGGGTTGCAAATTTTAAAATATGGTGAATGACTCCTTTACTTCAAAAGGAAATATTTGTTTGGTTTATGGTGGTAGTGACGATTATGTAAGGATGATAACATATGTGACTAAAACGTCATGTATGAACACTAAAAAATTCTTAAAATATACAAAAACATCTTAATCTACACTAGAACACTCCAAAAACATAAATGTCAAGTGTCATGTTGTCATTAATAGGTATCAAATCTGAATATTCATGAGGTGTTGAAAATTATGCTATATTAGTCGTGAAGGAGGGAAGAAAGTAGAGAGGGGAAGGCTCTGGTCCCTCCCTTGCTCCCCCTCCCCTGGCTCTTGGTTCTTGCCCAGTCCCTGGCTCAACCCAGGTCATCCCTCCCTAGGAGTGGTTGTTTGCAGATGATCTCCTGGGGGGAGATCCTTCTCCACTTTCTGTGCCCCTCCCAGTCGGCTAGGGTTTCCTTGGTTGTTTTTTTGGCCTGGTGCTTCCCAGGGATCCCTGTTTGTTTGGGGATCCCTTCCCTTTTTTCCCTCAGGCTTCCCCTTGGGGTTTTTTGTAGGTTATTCGCGTGGATCTGGTCCCCTGCGTTTCTCTGAGCGATGGGGGTGATGGTTTAGGGTTTTGACAGTTTCTTGGGGTCTCCCTTGAGGTCCTCACAGCTTTGGGGATGGTCTGGGGGGGCCTCTTTCCCCCTTTGCTTGTGAATCCTCGACGGGATCTTGTGGCTGCTGTTCTTCCCGCTTGGAGGCTTCTTCGTGCTGGTTCTGCTCCTTGGTGGACACCCTGGGCATCTGGTTTGGCCTTGGGGGGGCTTTCCTCTGCCTGGGCTGTTCCCATTCCCAGTCCCAGCTCCCTGAAACTGCTTTTGTGCTTGGACGGGATTCTTGGTCCCTACTGCTGGTTTTCTTTTGGTTTCTGTTGCATGTTTCAGTCTTGGGGGGGTCTGATCTATGCACGCAGACCATAGATCCCACTTGTTTGGCTCCCAAGGATCCCATCCCTATGACTGTTTCCTCTTCTCGCTTGATATTCCCAGTCCCTGGATCCCTGGTCGTGCATTTTCTTATTGTTTTCCCGAGGCGGGATTCACGTGGTGGTGCTTCCCGGTTGCTTCCCGCTGGGCTGGTTTCTTTGCTGGCTTTCGGCTTCATGCAGGGTGGGATCCCCCTGTCTCTGGGCGGGATGGTTTCCCGCTGGGCGGGATGGTTCCTCCACAGGGCGGGATCCGCCAAATCCGTTGGTTTTCCCACTGGGCGGGATTTCTCCTTTCTGCTGGTTTCCCGGATGGCAGGATTTTCATGGTGAAGTTTGTTTTTTGATGCTTTTCGCTGGGCGGGATCTTCACTGAGATGGGTTTCAGCTGCTTCCCGCTTGGCGGGACTCTCTCTTTGGTGGTTTCTGACTGCTTCCCGCGATGCGGGATTTTATTGTAACGGTTTTTTCTCTGCTTCCTGCTGGGCGGGATCTACTCGATGGTGGTTTTCGGCTACTCCCCGCTGGGCGGGATCTCCAAAACTACTTTCTTTCATATTTAGTTGTTTCCCGCTGAGAGGGATTGTTTCATGATTTCTGTTCCCGCTGGGCGGGATTTCTGTTGTGGTTTTCAGTTTCAAGGGATTGATGCCCTAGGCCCATCGCTTATGTAATTAGGTTTTGGGATCCTATCAAAACCCGTTGTAAATACAATCACTACTTACCAAAAAAAAAAAAAAGGTATCAAATCCAATTTTGGATGGTCAAATATTTTTTTGATTATAATATTAAAGTAATAATATAATTTAAGCATAATCTATTTATAATATGTTTTAGTTTCTTATAATTGTAGACACCCAATTTTGAGCATTGTCAAATTCTCCAAACTTAAAACAAACTCAATTGAAAAATAATGCTTTGAATTTATCTAAATTAAAATATTGTAAATATATCAAAAATTAAATTAATTATGATTGGTCTTTGTCTCCTCCACCTTGAAAACCTTGTTCGCCACCTCCACCAAAACCTTGTTTACCATCTCCTATTAAACATTATTCACCACCTCCACCACTTCTATATGAAGTAAGAAAGCTAATATTTTATAATACTTTTTTCAATTAGCTATATAGGATTAAAATAGGCTCCACCCATATTAAATAATCACCATGTAGTGGTATTATAACAAAACTTGAATAGTATCCATGTATCGCTTGACAATATTTGAACCAGGATCTCCTCCTTAGATGTTGAGGAATCTAACCAGTTGAGATAATGCTATTTGATAAAAAAATTAGGGTAAAACACAAGTTTTTTGAAAGGGTCTTGGGCCCCTTGTACTGAGGTTTGAACTTAGGTCTCCTAGATGAAAACCCAAAGATGTACCATTATAGTATACCTCATAGGAATTAAAAAATTATAGGTTAAAGCATGGGTTTTTGAAAGCGGTCCTAGTCCCCTTATACCATGGTTTGAACTTGGGTCTCCTACATGAAAACCCAAAGATATACCACTATGGTATCCCTCATGGGACTTGTATGTTATAATACTTTTGTTTTACCTAAATTTTAATATTTTTTCATTCACTAAATTAAAGCATTTTTCCAAATTCAATAATATGCAAGAGGGTCTTTGTATGCCCATTGAAGTATTAGTGTACTTAAGGAAGAGAAGAGGGAAAAATAAAATATTGGTTGCATAATACTATAAGTTAAGATTGCTAATGAAGTGTGTTGTGGAGAGAAATGTGAAAAATATAAATTTTTGGAGATTCTACTCTAGTCATTAATTGGATGAATACATCCACTCAATTAAAAATAATCTGCTTAGACCAGTGGGATATAAACTACTGGAGGAGATTGCCCTTTTTGAAACTCTTTTACTCATGTTTATAGGGAATTAAATCAACAAGCAGATAAGTTATTAAAATAAGGTCAATAGGTTCTAGAAGGTTTCTTGCAATTGGAAGAGAACAATGATGGAGTTTCTTCTTTCACTCACATATCATACCCCTAGTTCCTAAGCTAGATTTGGTTTGTACTGTGGGTTTGTTCATTTGATTAGAGGTTTATGGCAATTTTTAATTGTTTCCTTTCTTTCTGGTGATTTCTTTTTCACTGATATCTATCTAGGTTTTGGACATAGAGGTTATTTGGATGATTAAGTATTGATATTTAAAGATTTTTATCCTTATTATCCCCATGCTATTTCGAAGATGGGTTTTTTCCTTTCTGATCTACTCGACTGTAATTATATATTGACTTCTAGTAATCTATTTTTATCTGGGTTTTTATTTGTGCTAAGGCACTTGAGAAGTGTAATTTTCTTTCATCGCGAAATAAAATTATGATTTTTTTCTTGTAAAAAAAAAAGACATCCTTATGGCTTCCTATATATATATATATATAAGTTTAATTTTGATAAAACCTTTATTAATCCTTAGGTTTGTAGGCTTCCTTATGTCTCCCTAGTAATGAGAGTGTATACACCTAATGGAATTTAAGGTTTTGTAAAAAGCTTATATTTTCCCAATGGATTTGCAACTTGATAATTTATGATAAATGCTTCTATTACCAAGTTTTTTAGAATTCCTTATGACTCCCTAGGTATGTAATATAGTGCTCTTGAGAAAATAGTTCAATTTTCGGTTGATTTTGTAAGGTTTTGTAAATATAAAAAATCAACTTTTACTATCCCTTATTGCTCCTATTGAACTAAGCACTTTTCCAATTTGAAGAGGTTTTAATGTTGGATTTCTTTTGTCCTTTTTTTTATGTTTTTAAGAAAATAATAATATGAATATCCAACCTTAGCAAAAATCTTTAATAACCTCTTTTAATATCCCTCTAGGATTTTAATTTTAGTGTATCTAATCTCCAATAAATCAATTTTTTGTAGTAACCCTTATAACTCCCAAAATTTGGAAAATTATACCACAATAATATTTGCAAATATTTTTTAAATAATTTCCAGTAGAAATCCTTATTGCTTATATATAATATTGCAAATATTATATTGATATGATATGTTATCCCCCTTTAAGATATGGCTTTCAATATAGTTAAATTCCTTTAAGATTAACCTTATAACTCCCAAGAACTGCATATTATAGTGGGAATAAATCTTATCTTATATCATTCAATAGATGACGTTGTTTTTGTTGTGCATGGGTTGCAATAAATACGTTGATCCTTTGGTTGTTCCTCCAATGATATAGCTTGAAACCTTCATGGAATTTTACGTTCCAAATGTGGCATCATTAATGCCTTTCTTTCACCTTCCTTGACAAGAGCATTGAAGGCTCTTTATCACCTTGCTTCCATGTTGCTACTCGACCCTGTGTACGCAGACTCCAGATGTAAATTCCTCATTGAATACCTTGGTCGTTGATGCTCTTAAATTGGATAGGAATCTTGGTTTGAGTACCAAGTGGCACGTATATCTTCTTAAGCACTTGAGGAGTAGAAGATGCTAGAGAACACTCTTTTCCCTCCTTGAGTAACATATGGATGTTACGTTCTTTAATGAAATATTTGGCTTCCCTTCGAACAAGTATTATTCATTGCACCAACCTATAGCTTGTAACTCCTTTGATGATGAATACGAGCGCTCAAGTGAGGAGCGTTAGGGTCTTGTCTCAAGTGACAAATATCACTTCCTCCTTATGCATGGGCGTCTTCTATAATGATTCTTCAACGTATCCTTCTTGGAGGTTCTTTAAACCCTATAAAATCTGCAACTCCTTTTTTGATTAGTTGCACTTGCTTGTAGATTGTTTTAGGCTGAGTTGAGGAGCGTCAATCTGAAGGCTTGAGCTCCAATTTTTAGCTTTGAATATGTGGAGACTGGAATGCTCCAATGATGCTTTTATCTTCCTATTTTCTTACCTATTATACGTCATCCTTATAGACAACGTTGCTCTTGATTATAATGCCATTTTCTCCCTTTGATTTTTCATCTTGTCTCTTGCAAGTTTGGTCATCCAAGATGGGGGAGTGAGAGCCTTTAGAGTGACTCCTTTGATGTGCTTGAAAAGATGTTGATGAACGACTGCCTTTGGCTGGTTTTTTCCAGTGGATGTTGTGCCTTTTAGACACCTTCAAATCTACCTCATTTTTTTGTATAAACCATATTAGGATAGTGCAATGCAATGTAAAATATTCATGTATAAAATAGCTCTTATTGCATCTTCTTTTGCATCCTTTTTTTAGATCTGAATTTCTGGTTTTGTGGAAGAATTTTGAATGTAGTATAAAGGGTTTCGAGGTTGTATCTTTGATTAGACACCTTCCCTCTTTGCTTGGATATTTTACAAATGAATCCAAGCTTGTAACCACTTGATAGACGCTCTCTTTTTGTTGTATTTTTCTGCACTATTGTGATTTGAACTTGAGACTCACTAAGTCTCGTTTGAGGATTCCTTTGCTGATTATTTTTGTGGCTAATTTCTTCTCAAATGCTTGGAGGATTGAGATAATTTTGTGTATTCCCAAGGCCACTCAATGTTGCATATCTCTGTGCACTAATAGTGTCTTTAAAAGCTTTGATAAATTATGTTTTTGTGCCTTTCTCAAGAACACAAAAAATAATATTTTGAGAGCAATAGGATAGTGCAAATAAATCTAATAAACTTTCATTTTCAATGCACTAATAATTTCACCTTATCACTCCAATTAATTCTCAAAATTAATGCACTTTATCAATTTACTACAACTTAATCAAGAATAATCTGAAATGAATCTTCAAGAATTATTCTGCAACTTCCAAATAAGTAAGGTAGTAGGAGTTAGTCTTCTTTTGCTTTCCAAAGTAGATGATAGGTAGTCGATAGATAGTTGTAATTATAAAATCCAATCAACTCCTAAAGTGCAATTGAACCTTAAAAGAACCTTTCTCTTTTTTCACTTTTGAAGACTATAATTCAATTCTCCTTTTTGCAACTTTAATCTTGAATAAGGTGTTTAAACAAATCTGATAAGTAAACCAATGAATAAATATACTTGCACTACTAGTTGCATACCTTTTTCTGAAAGCTCTTCTACCACTTCTATAGAGGATGTGGATCTTGGTGTCTAAGATCATCAAGTTGTTACCTTGAGTAAGATCTTACAGCTCTTTGTAGGCTTCCCTAAACAAGTTCGTCTTCACCAAAAGATGGTTTCGAACTTTCTTTCATGCGCCTAGTATTTTGGTGGCTTATTCTCCTCTTGTAGTCTCATCCTTTTACTATAGATTTGAAGAGATCTTCATTTCTAAAGCGGTGCCTTCTTCCTATGAGAGGTAATCTCCAAATAACCTATATTTGGTAGGCTTCTTTTGTCTGAACCTTCCTTCAAGCTTCTTATCAAATTCTGACTTTAAACAAGATCTTCTTCTCAAGATTTTAAATATCTTGAGATCTTTATTGGATTATTCTTCTGGGATTTGGAACTCCTTGCCAAATTCTTCTTCTCTTGGGCTTATTGTTGGATGGTAACAATTATCCCAAGTCCTTCACTATCAGGGGCTTCTCCTTGGTAGTGGATTTTTCCAATGAATTATTCTTTGATGATATCTTCAGTAAGGCTCACCAAGCCTTTTACTGGATGCTCGTTGAGACCTCCCCAAGGTATTTGATCTTGCAACTCCTTCTAGTCTTCCTTGAGATATTTTATTCAAAAAAAATCTCTTGGAAGTGTTGGTGGTGATATCTTCCTCTAGATCTTCACTTTTGTTGCTTTTGGATTTGAGCAGGAGTCTCCTAGTCCTTCTTCTTCCAAGACTGAAAGTTCTTCAATGAGATCTCCACCTGATATCTTTGCCTTTAGTTTTGCTTCAAGTGATGGATTGATTATGAATAAGATACTCTTCCTAGCTTTCTTGTAGAAAGTTTCCCGACTCACTGAATCTCCTTTCCCTGTAATAAAGTATTAGTAATTAAATCTTAATCTCCTTTTGAATCAGATACTCACTTATGGATTCTTCTTCAAGATCAAGGCTTATATGGCCTTTTTCTTCTGGATATAGGCTACTATGACCTTTTCTTCTAGATCAAAGCTACCACGACCTTTTCTTCTTGCTCAAGGCTACTATGGAATTTTCTTCTTATGTCAAGTTTCCAATTTAGTAATGGATATCTCCTGTCTCCTAACTTCACCACAACTCTTCTCCAAAAGTCTTCTTTTGTAGTATTCTTTTTTGGACAATAAACTATTCTTTGCACTATGAATATATGTTGACCTTCGAGCAATGAAGTTGAAGTCTCCTAGATTTTTGTTGTAGGAGGAATCCCAATCTTCTAATAATTAGATTTTTGTAACAAAAGAAACTTTGGGCAATAGTTAAGAAATTCCAGATATCCTGAATTATCTTCACTAGTTGATTTATCAATCTAGTAGATTGAATGTCGAGTCCTAGTCTTCATGAGTTTTTCTGCAACTTTGTGGAAATAATCTAGCCAAATGCAATCTCAGTATTTTTGAAACTGATATTTCTTTCAGTCCTCACTCTTGGCTCTCCCTACTTCTACCACCTAGACTCTTTTGAGAGTTTTTGACAATGACTGGTCCAAAGGTACGTCAAGTTGACAAATAAACTTAGGTTCATTGATAATGGTGGCTTTCCTATGGCTATATTTACCGTAGCTCTGATACCACCGTTAGATTTTGATGTTGTATATAATGGGATATAGCAAACAGAAGATGCAAAAATAATATGAAATAAAGTAAATCTGCAAGATGATTAAAATATGTTATAAATAGAAATGACGAAAATGAATACAATGTATCTATGGAGGAAATGAACACTCCATGATTAATGATACCAAAATACATTACACCCATATCACTATGGGTGACTGTATCTAAGCTATGTTCTACAATGTTGTATATGATGCTCCCCATGATGCTCACTGTGATGCTTTTCGTGATACTTTTTGATCTATGACAATGAGGTCATTATATAGGAAGATAGGTTCCTTGGCCAACACTCTATCTAGCTATGCAAGGTATAACTTGCACATAGACAACTTGCACATTGACACTTGTGCATTTATTACATTACATGAAGAAACTAGGTAACTTCCCCCTAAAGTAATCTAATATCATAAGTATGTACCTTGGTAGGTACATTTACATGACCCAAATGATGTAATATAATCTATTTCTAACAATGCATTGAATAGTTATGGCCTATAAAATTTAAAAACCTTACACAAAGCATAAATTTTGTTTTAGTTGTATATTTGAGGTAAACACCTTCTCATATGTATAACTTACCAAAATTTGAATTATGAATTGACACAACTAGGACAAATTTTCTTGAAAATGACTTATCTTTTAGGAACCATATCTTTGCATGGAGTTGTATGATTAAGATGATTCTTGTGCCATTTTGTGCAAAATTTAAAAAGCTTTGAAGTGAGTGGTCATAAGGAAGAATCCAAGTAGTATTGAGGGAGATATGACCATGTGTAGAGAACTATTCAAAACAAAGGCAATATTAGGGTAAAATTTTATAGAAAAATATCTCATCTTTTAGGAGCCATATCTTTGCGAAGGTTTATCTAATGCAGATAATTGTTGGACCAATTTGAGCAAAAATTGAAGAGCTTTAAGATGAGTGGTCATATAAAGGAATACAAGCCATATTGAGGGAGATACAACTTTGTGAAGTCAACCATATGAAACAAAGGGAATGATGATTTTTCAAGTCATGGGAAATAAAATTATAGATATTTGTTAGCTAGGGTTCAAATTATGGGAGAAGTAATGGAGGGATAGGACATCATCAAGGCACAAAGTTTTGTCTAGACAAAAAAAAATTAGAAAAGTTTTATTTATCGCTTATTATCTTAGAAGTTTTGCATGCAAATTATTGTAGTTTTTTTCAAATAATATAATTGCTATAGGATATACTAGTAAATTTGAGTATATTTTGAGTTATATTTTACTTTCCATAGATAAATTTATAGCTAAATCCTTAGATACATCCCTAGTAGTAGGGGTTAGGAAGGACCTCACAAAGTAGAGATCCTTGTTGCTCAAATATAAGGCAATTATTGGTAAATTTAATGGGTCTTGGTCAAGGGTTTTGGCTTTGAGAAAAATGATTGATAGGAGTTGGAAGTCTCCTAGAGTGAGTCTATCCTTTCTTCCCAAAGGTTCCTGCTTAGAATTTTTTTGTTCCAATGAGGAAAGAGATAGAATCCTATAAGGGGATCCTTGAATTACGAGAAAAGCAAAAGTCTTTCTTAGTCGTTGGTATGAAGGCTTTGCACCTAAAAATATAAATCTATCCCTAGTATTAGTATGGGTTAGGATGTATGGGTTACCCATTAAAATTTAGGAAATGGATTTCTTCAAGGCAATAGACAATATTATGGGAGAATTCCTTGAGATTTTAGAAACTACAAAAGATAAATTTTTGGCTATTTATGCTCAAAATTGGTCATGATTGATATCAATAAGCCATTACCATAATCAATAATTCTTAAGTATGGAGGTAAGTTGGGAACCTAAACCATAGATCATGAAAACATATCTTTTAGATGTAGATGTCATGAGGTAGAACATATTGATAGATCATGCTCTAAGAAGAGTCTAGCATAATCATATGTAGAAAACCATAAGAGGGACTTACAAATGGATATGGATGAGGGTGGTTTTCACTTCCAAGAAATAGGTCCAACTAAATGAAAGTAAATAAACAATGCAGACCAATAAGTAAGGATATTGGAAGATATACCAATTTTTTAAGGTTTTAGACTATGAAGAAAAAACAAATTAGATCTTAAAGGACATGGTACAACAAGATCATAATATTAACAAGGAACAGTCTACTTAATATAATCTTGATTTGGAGATGTGCATTCTTGCTAAACCAAAGGAATGTGCTTCAACAAATTAGAATACTCTTATGAAGTTACAAAAGTGGTAGATAAAACATAGTGTTAGATGATAATACTCTACTACAAAAGGGAAATACTAGAAAATGGGTAGGATGAGTTAAAAGCTTCCTTAGTAGATATAGGAGAGGATAAACTTAATGAAAAGGAAAGTTGTGAAAGAATATTGAAGAATAGAATAATAAGACCTACTCATGATACTATCAAGACAAAAGGAGGAAAACCTTCAAATTATCAAGCAAGATCCAAGGAAGCAAGAACACACATAGATAAAGGAACACAATATAAGTTGGTTGGACTTCTCTTTACTAAAAAAAAAATTGATATTGGTAATTCGTAGGTGGAGCCAATAGCCCCTAATGAGACATGATTACCATCTCATGGAATATAAGAGGTGCTAATGCCATCTCAAAGTGGAGGTGTATCAGGAACCTTTTTTTTAAGTAATAAACATGATATTCTTTGTATCCAAGAAACTAAAATGACAAAGGAAGAAGTTTCCAAAACTTTGAAAGCGCTATGGGCAAGGTGTGAATGGGATGTTGTGGATTTAGAAAGAGCAACAAGGTGAATTTTAACATGTTGGAATTTATTTAGAACCTCCTATGAAACCATTCATAAAACTAAGCATTAGATAGTCTCATTAGTCACATGCTACTTTGTAGATATTTTTTTCATCCTTATCAACATCTATGGACCCACAATTTAGCCAGACATATTAGAAGTATGGAGAGTTGTTGAAGCCTTTATGAGAAGTAAAGACCAAGAAACCTAACTCGTGATAATAGGAGATTTTAATGCCATAACCAAGCTGGGTGAAACTTTTGGAGGAATTACGAAAATAACCCAAAGTATGAGAGACTTCTCAACTTTTATTCAAAATAATAATCTATGGGAGATTGATTTTGAAGAGGACACCTATACATGAACCAACAATAGGATAGACCAAAAACTAATAATAGAAAAATTAGACAAATGTATACTCTTAAATCATTAACTAGATGAAGGCACTTGTGCTAAAATTAATATCTTTACAAGGGTTGGTTCAGATGACTAGCCAATAAAATTTTTTTGGTGGTAAGTGAATTAAAAAAATATCATATTTTGAATACGAGCAAATGTGGTAAGACCATCCTCAATTTGTTGATATGACAACACAAAAATGGAATTCTTCAGGAAATGATGGGATGTATCCACTTCCAAAAAAATTCAATTAATGACATCTAGATTAAAAAAATAGAACAAGAACATTTTTGAGAATAAAGAAGAACTAACAGAGAAAATTTCAAAATTTCATAAAGTTAAGCACATTATTCCAAGCTCGAAAGAAAGGAAGTTGCTTGGTGAATATCATAAAATTTTGAGTAAGAAAGAGAAATTTTGGAGATTAAAATTGAGACAAACTTGGTTAAAAGAAGGAAATAAAAATACAAATTTTTTCCATAAGATGACAATAGTATAAAAATTAGCATAAAAAAATAGTAGAATCAAATTAGTAGAAGCAGTTTGGATTAAAGAGCAAAGAGAAATAAAAAATGAGGTAAGGCTTTTTTACCATAATATTCTAGGATCACAAGAGACTGAAGTTCTTAATGATAAACTACTGCAATAAGTACCTTCAATTATAATATATGAAGACAATAGCAAATTGATGGAGCCTACTACACTGGAAGAAGTTCATTAAGCTATTTTCTCTTTTGATAAGGATAAATCCTTAGGTTTGGATGGACTCTCTCCAACATTCTATCAACATAATTGAGAAATAGCAAAGGATTCTTTATTAGTGGTAGTGGAATAGTCTAGGGTAAAGCAATATATACCTTATAAAATAAATGCAACATATCTTACCCTAATTCCAAAAAAGAAGGATGCAAATTTTTTTGATTCATTTAGGTCCATAAGCCTATCTAATATGACATATAAGATAATCTCTAAAGTGATGGTAAATCAATTAAGACCACTATTAGACAAAATTATTTTAGAAGAGCAAGGAGGATTTATGAAAGGGAGATAGATTCTATATGAGATTATAGTAGCTCATGAAGTAATGCATTCAATAACTTCTAGAAAAGAGAGAGCAATGATATTAAAATTTGATATGAATAAAGCCTATGATAGGGTTAAATGAGTTTTTTTACAATATTATAAAAGTTTAGATTTGGGAATAAATGGATCAAATAGATTAAATCTCGTGTTATTGTAGTATCATATTTAGTGTTGGTCAGTGGGCTAGTAACAAAATCAAAGCCAAGAGGGGTATTAGATAGGGAGATCCTCTATCACCATAACTTTTCATTATTATGGTAGAGGTATTGGGAAGGAACTTAAAGAAAGCATACAAGGATGGGTTAATAAGTGGAATTAAGGCTAGTAATAACATCAACAACATCACCACCCATCAACAATTTATAGATGATATAAACCTTTTTCAGAGGGCAGGGAAAAATAAGGCCAGAGCTTTGAATAACTTTTTAAAATAATATGAAAGAGCATTAGAGTAGAAAGTTTTTTTCAATTGGTTATATGGGATCGAAACATGCCTCACCCGTTTACACCATCACCATATAGTGGTATTATAACAAAGATTGGATATTATCCATATATCACTTAGAAAGATTCGAACTTGGGTCTCCTCCTTGAATGTTGAGGAATCTAACCAGTTGAGATAATTCCATTTGATATCAGGATAGAAAGTTAGTAAAATAAAATTCAAAATTTACTTCCTAAACACTCCAATTATAATCAAAATAGGGATATGCAGGTTGCTTCAAATGGAGGAGGTAAATTTATCAGCAACATATCTAGAGATGCCCTTATTTAAGGGGAGAATTAGGATAGAATTGTGGAATCTAGTTATAAGTAAAGTTCATAATAAAATAATCAACATGGAAAGGTGGTTGGTTATCGTTAGCAGGAAGAGTGTATCTAATTGAACTAGTCTTACAAGTAATTTCATCCTATTATATGTCCTTGTATATTATGCCAAAATAGGTAGAAAAATTTTTAATCTATATTATGTGGTCATTTTTGTGGTCAAGATTACATAATAAAAAATAAATTTTCTTTGGTGAAACTGAGCAAGGTGTGTGATGATAAAACTAGAGGAGGCCTCAGTTTAAGAGTTATTACATATGCAAACTTAGCTCTAAGGGGAAAAGTAATTTGGAGATTGTACAAAGAGAGTCAAAGACAATGGACAAGAATTCTTCTAAGTACGTTGAGCTCAATGACTCAATCTTAATATTTACTGCATTTCTCACTACTATATGATTTTGCACTATGGAGCGATTTAAAAAAATCAATTGATCTAGTGATTAAATGTCTTATATGGGTGGTGGGAACTAAAAAAAATCTATTTGGATAGATACTTGGTGTGATAAAAAAACCACTCAATCTAGATCCAATTTTGAAACCATGGATGAGATTACTTCAAGACAAATATGGTGATAGGGTTTCAAACATTATGTACAATGATCAGGAAGGAAGATACAAATGGAAATAATATTTTTTTACAAGTATACGAGATATTGTTTCTAGGAGGTAGTTGAGCATAAAGATAACAACAATGATTAAATCGAGGGAAGTTAAGGATAAGTTATTTTGGGAGTTGAATAGATCAAGAGAATACACAACAAGAAGCAGATATAATATAAAGCACCAACAAAATAGGAATACCATAAGAATATGGAGATATATTTAGGATAGCTCGAGCATTCCAAAAGTCAAAATGTTTGTATGGCTAGTTGGTCACAAGAAAAAATTATCTTTGCATAACCTGATGAAAAGGGGTTTTCATGGTCCCTCATAATGAGTTCTATTTTAAAGGAGGATAAGAGTTTAAACCATCTCTTGGGACATTGCTCACTTGTATAGGAACTATGGCAATAAATTCTTAATATGTTTGATAAATGCATGGTGATCAATGATAAAATTGAAGAATGGTTAAAGAAATGGCAGAGCACATTTATAAGTGAGGCATTACAAATAATCTATGATGCATCAAAATATACAATACTTTGGACTATATGGTTGTAAAGGAACATAGGAATATTTAAAGGAAATGAAATATGTTTAGAGGTAATGAAAATGAAGATTTGTTTAGCAACAGAGGAGTCTAAACCAACCCTATCAACTCATCCAATCCCTAATATTGGAGCAACGAGCCTTGATAGATGGATTCAACTCATCAAATGGAATTATGATGTTGGATACTGGAGAGACAAAAGGAAGGCAAATAATATAAATTGGAAACCACCAAAAGTGGAGTTCATAAAATTGAATTTTTATGGAGCATCTAAAGAAAATCCAGGACTAGGAGGAGGAATAATTTTAAATAATAGGGATAAGATTTTGTCACATCACACTTTCAACAATGGATTTAAGATAAATAATGAAGGTGAAGCTTCTATAGTTTTATAAGGGTTAAAAATATGTAGACAAATGAAATGAAACAGAGTATGGATGGAAGGTGATTCATTAATAGTAATAAATGCAATTTTGAGGAAAACAAAGGCTCCATGGAACATACAAGAGATCATTGTGGAAATACAATACCTTGTTACAAAGTTTGAAGAATTAAATTTTACACATATGTTAAGGGAAGAGAAAAATTGTGCAGATATGTTAACCAATATAGGGGTTTTAATAGAGGATCATGAAGTTAAATTCTCCTTTCCATGGTTAGAGGAAGTAGTAAGTTTAGTTGAAGTTGACAAGAAAATGTTGATTGCTTGAATAAAATAATGATTAAGATTTTTTGTAATATTTTTCATTGGTAATATTTCTTGTAGTTTTATAACATTAATGTGTTTTCATATAAAATTATTCATTAATGTTATTGTGGTTGCACTAACAATCTAGATTAGGTAAAGTGGGCTATGATAGCACAAAGTTTTACAAATATTACTACTAAGATGCAATGCATAGATAGTAGAGGTGGAGTTTTGGTATTGTGAAGGCTACTAGAGAAAATGTCAAGAAGAAGGATGTTAAATTTTGGAATATTTGTATTTACAAAGAAATTTGAAGAAGATCCAAAAAATAAAAATCAAGATTTCATACTTATTATGAAATTAAATGTAGGCATATAGCCATAGCAAGTCATTTGACATGGATATTGAATATGTTAGTAAACTCTTAATCTCTAAAGGAGATAGTTGTAATTTGTCAAGGGTTGGGGACCCGAGTATGACCCATTTTTCTCCAAAAAATAAAAAAAAGAAAAGAAAATAGGTAAACAACTTTTAACATATATCAACAAAACTAAGCTTTTAGCCCTCTGTGTTGATAAACTACAATATTCCTCCAAGGCTTATCATGCAAAAGGAACATATAACAATAAACATTTTTATTCCAAGGAATCACCAAGTGAAATATATAGGTGTATCTTGAACATCTTACAAAAGAGTTTTAGATATTATGGGATAGTGCATAGATGTGTGATATCTCTAGACAAATGGATTATAGGAATTTTACATCATAGAATCCTTTGTTGGAAAATTCATAATCTTCTGAGATTAACTACTTGTTTATGTACGTTAAAAAATTATTTAAACTTACCACTCATATTGTTTGATATTTTTTTATTGATGTTATTTGAATAATAGATAATTAATGTTGTTTGAGTATATCTCTTAATAAAAGAAACTTTTTCATGTTAAAGTTATGGTAAGTAAATCCATGGAAAGTATTCACATGACTTGAACAATGTTGCTTGTTAGGGTTATTGAATATTCTTATGGTGGATTCAAAATATTTTACGAGAATTAACACAAGCAAGGCATAAACTAAAGTCATATCACAAGAAAAAATAGAGAGCAAAAGAAAAAAATGATAACACTTAAGAGACGAAGGATACCCTAGGCACCCATATAAATGGTCAAGTTAAGATAACACCAATTCAAGTGGATGACATATATAAATACCTCAATAATTAGTCAAAAGTGGCCTAACATTTGATTGACATAACATTAGGGTAAGGATTTAATAAGGTTCCTATGTTGGATTTCAAAATACTTTACTATAATTAACAAAAGAAATATATGAACTAATATCACATCACAAGAAAAATTAGGGAGTAAAAGGAAACAATGATAACACATAAAATATGAAGGATGCCCTTAGGCACCCATATAAATGGTCAAGTTACGATAACGCCAATTCACGTGGATACATGGCTGGGAAGGAACAAAATAATATTTAAAGAAAAGGAAAGCAATTTAAAGGTAATTAAAAGAAAGACTTGTTTAGCCATAGAGGAGGCTAAACCAACCCTTTAAACTCATCCAATCCCTAATCTCAAAGCAACAATTTTTCATATATGGAGTTGATTCATCAAATGGAATTATGATGTCGAGTACAAGAGAAACAAAAGAAGACAAAATATAAAGTAAACACCACCGAAACCGAAGTTTATCAAATTGAATTTTGATGAAGCATCTAAAGGAAGTTGAAGACCATCAAGAGGAGGAATAATTAGAAATGATAGGGGAGAGATTTTGTCTCATTACACTTTCAATAGTGGATTTAAGACAAATAATGAAGTTGAATCTTGGGTAGCTTTAGAAGGGTTAAAAATATGTTGAAAAATGAATGGAACATAGTATGGATGGAAGGTGATTCACTAATAGTAATAAATGCAATTTTGAGGAAAGAAAAGACTCCATGGAACATATAAGAGGTAATTATGGAAATACAAGACCTTGCTACAAAGTTTGAAGAATCACGTTGTACATTAAGGGAAGGAAACCAATGTGAAGATAGGCTAGCCAATAGAGGGGTTTTAATAGAGTATCATGAAGTTAAATTCTCTTTTGCATGGTTAGAGAAAGTGTTAAGTTTAGGGAAGGAAACCAATGTGAAGATAGGCTAGCCAATAGAGGGGTTTTAATTGAGGATCATGAAGTTAAATTTTCTTTTGCATGGTTAGAGGAAGTGGTAAATTTAGCGGGCAATAAATGTTGACTACTCAAATCAAATAATATTTAAATTTTACTAGGTTGAGAAATGGTGGAGCAGTGGAGGAGCAATGGTGGTAGCAGAGGAGGAATTCGAATTGTCGAAGGCGGGAAGGAACCTCGTGAACCAGGTCACCAGGATGCGACAGGCGAGGATCCAGAGGTAGGTAAGACTTCTGAGGATACGGAGGATGGACAGGATTCCATCCTTGACCAAGTTGGAAAAGTTTGGGGAATCGAACCCCCTGACAAAGATCCTGACAAGGGGACCCATGTAGGGGCTGTAGGCCTCGAAAATGTCCTCTCCTTCGCAGAGACCCTTAAAGGTAAAAGGAGTGACTTCTTTGATTCCCTCCCACCCCTCATTCCTAAAAACAATAGGGTAATCACTCCTTCAAACATCATGGAAGGGTTTTTATCTCTGGAAACATATTCCCTAGTTGGGAAGTTTATGGGCGGAAGGCCAGATATAGAGACCATAAGGACATGGGCATTTTCCAAGTGGAGGATAGTAGGAAATATGGATATTGTGGTGCTATCCAGAGGCTTTTTCATCATCTGGCTCAATAACTAGGAAGATGCCAATCACATCCTAACGGGAGGGCCATGGTTCCTAGGGAGGCGAAGCCTCTTCCTTAGACCATAGGGGGAGGACTTTGATCCTGAAACACAGAGCATTAATACTGCTCCTATCTGGATCCATCTACCTAACCTTCCCACCCAATTTTTCATGAGTATTTCCTAAAAGGGATTGCTAGGACCATTGGAGAACTTGTAGCAATCGATCATTCCACCATGGCCAGGTCGAGAATGACCCGTGCAAGAATATGCATGAATCCTAACCTAGATTTTGAGCTCCCCACTTTTGTAGAACTTGGATATGGGATTTATTTGAGGAATTAAGCCATTGAATACAAAAAAAAACCAACCTTCTATGTGGAGTGTCAAACCAAGGGCCACCTCATAAATCAATGTCTACATCCGATAGTTCCCAGATAAGCACCAAAGAAACCCGATCTAAGAGGGCTAACTGGAAAAGGGTACACAAGGAATCAAGGATTCTGATTTCCACAAAATAAAGGAGTCTACAGGCCAGCCAGGAGTGGCCAACACCACAAGGATCAAGGAGCTCAACCCCAACAACCAAAAAAAGGAAAGCAACAGGTCGAGATAGACCAGGAGGAACAGGTAAGTCCTTCGATACCCAATCACAATCAATTTGAAATACTAGCTGAGGTTGAGGAAGAGAAAATATTTGAAGGTATGAAGGAGTCCATGTTAAACCTCCCGACAAGCCTAGAGTCCCCATCAAGATCAGGGCCCTTGAATGCCCCCCTAAGTTGCCCTCCCCCAAACTACCCCTACGACATACCCCAAAACCCAGGAGAATATAGACAGAGCATAGAGGAAGACGTCATCAGGACTAAAACCATAGAAATGATGGTGAATGAAGGTTGTGCTAGCCCTATTCTACAACAAATCGTTCCTCCCAAGTTTAGCCCCAAACAAACAAGGAGTTCAATGAAATATCCCATCGATTGTGGCAACAAAAAAAAGTGAGGAAGGATCTCAGAGGCTGAACAATACAAAATAAGGCTTGAAAATGAGATCACAAATGGGACTCAGAAGACACTCTTTTCTCCAGTTATCATCGACCCCAAAGAGGATAACAAATCCAACAAACCTCCTCCACCATAGGGTAGGGGGAGAGGGAAGAATTCCAAATAGTCTAAATGAAGATCCTCTCATGGAACGTGAGAGGCCTTAACGACCCAACCAAACAAAGGGTGGTAAGTTCACTAAGGAGAGAAATCAATCCTACAATATTCATATTACAAGAAACAAAAATAGATGAAGTACTGTCAAAATAAATCACCTCTAAAATATGGTGACAAGGGGAAGTTGCCTTTAGGTAGGCTAGAGGAGCCTCTAGAGGACTAATGTGTTTATGGGATCCAAGGAAGCTGGAAGGCAGAGTCATCCAGGCAGATGATAGGGTCTTGAGTGTCCTCTTCCATGACATGGACAACAACCTTTCATGGATTCTATCAAATGTTTATGCACCTAACTCCCTTCAAGGGAGAGCAGTCTTGTGGGAATATCTGAGCAACATGAGAGAGGATTTTCACAATATCCCATGGGTGGTAGCAGGGGACTTTAACATGCCCCTCTATCCTTCAGACAAAAAAGGAGGGACAGGCTTACCCAACAGGAGTATGGATGAGTTCAACGAGTTCATAAATTCCAATGATCTCATGGACGTCAAGCTAAAATATGCTAAGTACACATGGAGCAACAGACGCTTGGGGAACCAACTCATTCAAGAAATATTGGACAGGTTCCTTTTATCCTAGGCAACCATCCCAGTGTTTGGAGATTCAACTCTCCACTCATTACCCAAGATTGCTTCGGACCACAACCCCATTCTATTAGAGGTGCCGAAGGCCCAATTTTTTAGAAGGTCATTTTGCTTTGAAGTGATGTGGATAAAACATCATGATCTGAGAGACCGTATCAACCAATGGTGGCAACAATCCTTCCAGGGGAGTCCATCTTTCAAACTTTCCCAAAAACTAAGGATTGTGAAGGACAACCTCAAAGTGTGGAACAAGGAGGTATTTGGGAATTTGTTTGAGAAAAAGCAAGTTGTGGCCAAAAGACTAACCTCCATCAAAAATAAAATTCAAAATGGAACATGTGATGAAGCTACTAAGACAGAGGAAAGAAACACCCTAGCTGAATATCACAACATTTTGGCTTGTGAGGAAATTTTTTGGAGGCAGAAGTCCAGAGCCTTGTGGCTCAAAGAGGGGGATTCAAATTCCAAATTCTTCCATGTCACTACGTTGAGGAACAAAAGCAACAATAGGATCAAGGAGTTGATGAAAGGGGATGGTTCTACCACTCAAGACATCCATGAGATCAGAGATGAAGTAGTCTCTTATTTTAGCTCCCTCCTTGGAGATGAGGTCCCCTGCGTGGCCACAACCAAAGAGTCCATGTTGCAATTCATTCCTCAATTCATAAATAATGACATCAACATGAAACTTAATGCACCTTTCACGGATGAGGAAATCAGATTGGCCCTATTCTCCATGGACCCTGATAAGGCCCCGGGCCCAGACGGATTCCCACCCTAGTTCTTTCAAACCTTCTGGGATGTAGTTGGGCCAAACGTTTTTTTAGCCATCCAAGAATTCCAATCTTCCAAGCACATTCCCTGAGGTTACAATTCAACATTCATTGCTCTCATTCCGAAAGGGCCTGCTCCCAAATCTATGGTGGATTTTAGACCAGTTAGTCTCTGCAATGTCATTTACAAAATCCTCACCAAATCGATCGCAAATCACATGAAAGAAGTGTTGCCCTTAATCATTGACCCTTGCCAAGGAAGTTCGGTTCAAGGAAGGTCAATCCTTTATGGAGTCATAATGGTCCATGAGGCCCTCCATTTAGTGTCTCAAACTAGAAAGGTTGCTTTTGCCCTAAAACTAGACATGAACAAGGCCTATGTCCACATCAACTGGGAGTTTGTGAATGTGATCTTGTTAAAATTTTGGTTCCATCCAGAGTGGGTTAGGCTAATCATAGGCTGCATCTGCAAACCTTGGTTTTTGGTCCTCGTAAATGGGTCCATAGTAGGGTATTTCTAGAGAAACAGAGGCCTCATACAAGAGGATCCAATCAAACCTATGCTTTTCATAATCATTGCAGAAGCCCTTGGAAGGACAATCAAAGTTGCATGTACTACAGGCCTCATCTTTGGGATTAAAGCAACTTCCCTAACCAACCCGGTTACCCATCAACAGTTCGTTGATGATACCTTGTTGTTGACTCTGGATTCCGTGGGAGAGGCCAAGACCATCAAACATATCTTGAATCTCTATGAGGAAGCTGCGGGTCAGAAGGTAAACTTTAATAAGAGTAAAATTTACTTCCTTAACACCCCTGGTCCCAGGAAGGTCAAGATAGCGAGGATATTGGAGTGCTCCATATCCACCCTCCCTACATCTTATCTGGACCTTTCACTATTCACAGGCACTCTGATTGAGTCGATGTGGAATAATGTGTTGGAGAGGATTCAAAAGAAACTCACAGGGTGGAAAGGGAACCTCTTGTCCCAAGCAAGCAAAGCAACTCTGACCATGGCCTCACTCCAAAGCATTCCAGTTTACTTCCTTTCAGTGTTCAAGGCCCCAGCCAGGGTGTACCAAAAAATAGAATAATATCAAAAAAACTTCCTTTGGTTAGGCTCAGAAGTCAAGCAGAGAATACACCTAGTCGGTTGGAACAAGGTTTGTCGACCGAAGGAGAATGGAGGACTAGGCCTTAGAAGAGTTATCCACCTTAATACAACTTTATTGGCCAAACAATCTTGGCGCATGATCACCAATATTGAGAATGATTGGACCACGATTGTGAAAAGGAAGTACCTTCAAGGGATAGAGTTTTTGAGTAGCACAATTCCAAGCAGAGGATCGACCTTCTGGAAAGCCATTCTGACAAGCAGATACATAGTTGGTAAAGGCCTGAGGTGGATCTTGGGGAATGGCCAAAAAATTAGGTTTTGGGAGGACAAGTGGGCTAGAGGTGAAGCCCTCATTCAGGATCCCTACCTAGCTAGGTTAAAATTCCATACTGATGAAACTATGGGGAAAAAGGTGGCGGACTTTGTGTGCCAAGATAGAAACAGGCCCAAATGGAGATCGATAAAGATCCAAGGTTTGGAGGCTAAATCCGAGGCTCTAGAAAATATTTTAAGGTAGCAATTCATTCTTTCAGGAGGAGGAGAAGACCATGTCTAGTGGGCAGCAACAGAGAGTGGAGACTTCTCTGTTAAGTCGGCATACAAGCTATTATTAAATCCTGAGGATCCTCCATTTCAAGCCCAGCTAGTGTGGACTAAGAAGCTGATTCCCAAGATATCCTTTTTTTCATGGCTTGTCATACAAGGCAAAATTCTCACCATAGATAACATGATTAAGAGAGGAATTATGGTCCCTAATAGATGTTGTCTCTGCAGGGCAAACTGGGAGTCGATTCAACATTTATTCCTTGACTGTCTTGTTTCCTCAACCATCCTAAATGGGTTGTTCCAAGCTTTCTGTATTTCTTGGGTTAAACCGGCCTCCATCTATGAGTTATTCCAGCAATGGCCCAATCCCTTTGTCAACATTAGGCTTAGATTCATGTGGAAAATTTATCTCCATCACTTCCTATGGTAAATTTGGCTGGAGAGGAATCACCGAGCCTTCTCTGAGTCCAGAAGGGATCCTACATCCATCACTAACAAAATCCTTGCTTTCACTAGGGAGAATACCATTATACATCCTTTATCCTCTCAGTCGGTTTCTTCTAGTGAGAATTTTTTAGGACAATCCTTGAGTATCCCGCTTGAGGAAACTTCCCCTCCAGGTCATCCTAACCTCAGATTAGAGTCGAAGTGGACTCCTTCCCTGCTAGAATGGCTCAAGTTGAACTTCAATAGAGCTTCCAATGTTAACCCTGGCAGGGCCGGGACAAGAGGAGTCATGAGGAACCATCAAGGTCGTATGGTACTTGCCTTTGTTGAACAACTAGGAACCCAAACCAACAATGAAGCAGAAGCCAGAGCTTTATGGAGAGGAGTGGAATTGGCAAAGGAGACTCAAGGCAGACTGATAGTGGAAGGCAATTCACTCAATATCATTAACCTTCTCAGGAACAATAGAAATCTCCCTTGGAGGATTGAGGCCTGCATCAAAGAAGCGAGGATCCTACTAGGGTCCAGAAGTGACATGGTGATCCAACACGCCTTCAGAGAATCCAACAAGGTAGCAGACAAGCTGGAAAACCTAGGAGTGAATTCAGATGGATTGATCACGTGGACCCAGGGAGTGTCGCGTGACGTGGAGGATCTCATTCAAAATGAGCGAAGATGAAGTGGATGACGTGGATCATGAGCATCAGGGTTACGATCACATTTTCACATTCTATCCAAGTTGGTCCTCGTTTTTAGGCCCCAAGGAAGAAATACCATTTTTGGCTACTTCGGCTTGTCAGGCTCTCGGGAGTGGACAACCTTGAAAACTATAGAATCTGGCAGGTTTCTTACGGGCACATTGACAAAGTGGTTTACATTCACCCTTAGAGTGCTAATATTTATTGGAAGTGGTCCTGAGGGGAGCAGTTGGAGGCTCTCTACCATGTGCTTGGTGGAGGTGCATGTTTTGGAGGCCCAATTTTTCCTGCCAAGTCTACCATTTCAAATACATCCATGATTACCAAGATAGGGGATCCAAACAGTTACGCTGGTTGGCACGTTGGCACGAGATTTTTGCTGATGAAGAGAGCCAAGTGGATCACCATCCAGGTGGACTCCAGATCGGCACACATCCCCATGTTGGGCACTTTCCTCCATGATGATTCGAATCCAAGCAATGAGGGCATCCAGAAACTTCACCACCCTCCTATTAAAAGCAAGCTTTGTGGTACGTCAAGGAATGTTTCATCTGCAATAGAGTCTGAGAGTTGGGGCCTGGTGAGTCTTCCTAGTGGCGATAGGAATTGTAAGTGTGAGGAAACCATGACTTTCGTTGAGTCGAGTTGTGTGGAGATGGAGGCCCTGGTGGAAGCCATTCTCATCGAGAGGGGCTTCACCCCATTCTTCAACCTATTTTTTGGAGCTGAGCATGATATCATCGTAGCAGTGTTGGAGTCATGGGACGACGGTAGAGTGGTGGTACGAGGGTGGAAATTCGTCATTGATGTTAACCTTCTGGCTACTATCATGGGATAGGTGGCCAAAGGAAGGTTGATACATAGGGAAAAACATAACTGGGAGGTGGAGTTAAAAGAATTTAAAGATAACTCTAGGATATACAAGGAAGCCAAAAATGGCTTGTTAAGGACTGACCTCCCTACCCCATGGAACTCTGTAATGAAGAATGTGATGGAATTCATCACTGTTGAGGACCCTGGAAAGGTCCTCATTAGTTTTCATTATGCCTTCGTGAACTTCTTCCGTGATGTAAACCCCATAAGCATCCCCCATTTCCTGCTCAATTCAATGAATTACACCATCAATTCGTGTAGGAAAAATAAAGGGTCAGACCTACCCATCCACCAAGGCTTGTATAAGATCATTTATAGTCATGTCTTGGCCAATTCCCCCCATAATGAACCCCCTACCATTCCCCAAGCTAAATGCTCCAAAGGTAGGGACAACCCTGGGCTGCCTAAGCCTTTCACGACATCCTCAACAAAGAAGAGGGAGGTGGAGCTTTTGGCCAAAGGAGGGCCCATGAGGAAAATAGTGAAGACTGAGGACATTGAAGGCCCCACTAGATCGTCGTAGTGACTGAAAAACAAGCAGATCCAGGGGAGCTCAAAAATCCTTGAGGTGGATTCCGAGGATGAGGATCCTAATCCCACCAATTTGGTCCTCAAGCGCTATGTCATTACGACTGCTTCTAACATTACCCAAAAAATGAAGGGGCTCCTAGATGCACTGATTGTTGTGTTTTTCAATGAAGGGTACCAGGGCCAAGGTGAGTCCAAGACTGTGGAGGCCAATTCTGAGGTGGACGTAAAGGAGGAGGGCAAGGATGACGAGAAGGATGAGGATGAATATGAAGACCTCTAAGAGGCCTAATCTACTTTGTTTAGCTACTTACTACGAGCTGCCCTGTGTGGAGCCATTTTTGTAGAATGGGTCTTAGTTTTAGTTGTCTGGTTGGTTATCCTGTTGAAATTAGGGGTATCTCTGTTGTCTGTCCGATGTTTGGATGTCTTGTTTTGCTGCTTCTATGGTTATCCAGTTATCTATCCTACCGCATGGGCTTTTCCTAAGAAGGTTAGTAGTGTTAGAGGATTGAGGGTCCTCAGGTCCATAAGGGTTTTTTGCTTCAACTTTAAGCTATCTTTTGTACAAAGGTTTTGGGTCAACCTGTAAAAACCCGAGCTTAATGAAATCCTTAAATTAACAAAAAAATATTTAAATTTTACTTTAATATTTTCCATTGTTAATAGTTGTTTTATTTTATAACATTAACACGTTTTCATGTAAAATATTTATTACAATTATTGTTTTTTTTTGAAAAAAATGAAAAACTTGTATTAATACAAAGAACAATTACAAGCGGGAGAGAACACATCCCAACCAAGAACAGCAAACAACACAACAAGAGAAGAGCACAAAGGCAACCCAGCACAACACAAAGCAAAGAAGTCAACTGGGCGCGAAAAAATGACATGTCGCGAAATCGCGACATGTCGCGAGATCGCGACAGTCAACCCCGGCTCCCCCACTGCGGTGCCAACAGTCGCGAAAACGCGACATGTCGCGAAATCGCGACATGTCGCGAAATCGCGACATGTCGCAAAGTCGCGACGACAGCACCCACCTGCAACCCTTCGACAAAAGTGTCGCGAAATCGCGACGAATTCACCATATGGCAACCAGATCGCAAAAGCGTCGCGAAATCGCGACAGTTTTCGCCAATCCGTTGGAAAGCCAAAAATGTCGCGATTTCGCGACAGGTTTCCCTTATGACACCAGACCGCCAAAAGTGTCGCGATATCGCGACGGTTTTCCTTTCGGCGCCTAGTTCTCAAAACGTCGCGAAATCGCGACGAAATATCCTCTCGGCACCCGGTTCTCAAAGCGTCGCGATATCGCGACGAATTTTCCACTTTGCTCTCCATCTGCAAAAGTGTCGCGATATCGCGACAATTTTACCAATAAGCACCAAATTGCCAAAACTGTCGCGAAATCGTGACAACTTAACCAAGCGCCTTCCCCTAGGGCCGCGATGGCGCGACATGTCGCGAAATCGCGACAAAAACCCGTCAAAGGCCGGGAGGGCACAACCTGTCGCGATATCGCGACATGTCGCGATATCGCGACAAAAACCCGGTAAAGGCCGAAAGGGCGCAACCTGTCGCGATATCGCGACATGTCGCGATATCGCGACAGAAACCTTCCTTAGCAAAAAAACACTGCACATCATTTCAGAAAACGTTCAAGGCCTTGTCGAATCTCTGCATCCTCCACAGGCATGTCCATTGTGCAGCTGCATCCCAACCTCCCTTTCAGCACCCATCTTAGCAAGGAAATCGGCCGCCTTATTGAGATCTCGATTCACATAGACGGGTATCACATCATCTAATTCCCTCCAAAGCTCTTTGATTTGGGAAACTAGGATCCGCAACCTCCAAGCTTTCGAGACAAAGTTTCTCATACAATCAAGAGCACCCACCAAAATTTGGGAGTCAGACTCAATAATAATCTTCCTGTGTCCCTTTTTGGCTGCCCAGAAGGAGGCAGATTTAATGGCAAAGGCCTCAGCTTCATTGTTTGTGGCACATCCCAGACCCTGCAGTTCCCAATAGAGCAAAGACCCAGCATGATCGCGACACACAACTCCAATTCCAGCACTTCCCGGATTGCCTCTAGCCGCTCCATCAGTATTGATTTTGATCCATCCTTCAGGAGGAGGTTTCCAACTACCACTCACCTGCCTTTGTTGAAAAACAACTCCCTCGTCCAAAGGCTCAGAAGCAGACTGAATTTCCCCCTCGGTATGAATGGCAACCGTTTTCGCCACTTTGCTCCAAATGACTTGCCATATTCCTTCTAGAGAGGAGAAGGTTTCACGAAAAATACGGGCATTTCTCTCCAACCAAACCTGCCACCAGATAAAAAATAAACCAAGCTCCCAACCAATTCGGAGAGCATTGGATTTAAATCTACCTTTCTTCCAACTTTCCCATATGTTGTTTCGAGACAAGACCCCATTAGCCTGAAGATTAAAGTGGGAGAACCAGCGCTTCCAGATATGTCGTGTGAAAGAACATTCAAACATTAGATGATCCGCCGTTTCCTCCTGCTTATGGCATAACACACATTGGGAAGGGCCAATGATGCCTCTGAGTCTGAGATTGTCATAGGTGAGAATTCCATTATGCAAAAACTGCCGGGCGAAGAAGTTCACTTTCGGCCGGCCACGGGGATGCCATATCTTTCTCCGGTCATGAACCAAAAAAAAGGGTGGAGGGGGCTCTGGGAGGATCTCACCATATCCTTCTTTCACAGTATAAACCCCAAGGCTTCCATAGCCCCAGGCCAATTCATCCTCCTCATCTCTCCCAGTAAGAAACCGTTATGCCAAGATTTTTCCCAAAGTAGGTGCCAACTCCGGAGGGATAGGTATTGGCCACTCATCCAACCGCTTAAACTTTATGATCTTGTAGTCCCCCAATTGACTAGTGTTAAAGTAGCTCTCAATTTGAATCCATCCCTTATATTCTAAAGCAGATTTTATCGGTTGCAATTCGGGAAAAATAGCAATAATGGGAGGATTCTGATCCCAAGAATCAGTCCAGAACCGAGCCTTATCCCCTCGCCCCACTTTCCAAAATAGTTGATCTTTGATGAGTTGAGCTCCAAGCTTGAGCGCACTGCCACCTCTGGAGATCCAAAACCTTCCGGTGGAAAGCGGCCCACATCATTAGGATGGACGAGAACCAGGTATTTGCTAGAGATAATTCTGTTGAAGAGGGATGTTGGCTGAGAAATCCACCTCCAGTACAGTTTGCCAGCCAAAGCCTTGTTGTTAAACTTGGAGCTTCTTAGTCCCAAACCCCCTTTTTCCTTGGGTTGGGTAACCTTGTCCCGGCCAACCAAGGCCCATTTCCTCTCTCCCTTGGCACCTTCCCATAGAAATCTTCTAGCCATTTTATCCGGCTCTTTCCAAATAGGCGGGGAGCGACCAGGACGGAGAATTTGTAAATTGGCATGGCCTGAATAATTGACTGCAGAAAAGTTAGACGACCCCCATAACTTAACCATCTATTAGACCAATGGTTCATTCTATCTTTGATGCCATCCAAAAGGTCCTTCCAAACATCAATTTTCAATTTTTTGAAATGGAGAGGGACCCCCAGATAGACTACTGGGAGAGAGGTCCGAGTGAAACCTAAAATCTCAATAACTATGTCCTGTAACCGTTGATCAATATTGAAGAAGATCACTTTGGATTTATTGTCATTGATGACTTGATTAGAGGCCCGGAGGTAGACATTTAGAGTATCTCCGATTCTTCTTGCTTCCCTAAGGCTGGCCACTCCCACCAATCCGAGTATCATCTACAAAGCGTAAATGAGTCAAAACTTCGACCCGACCTTAAAACCTGTTATCTGACCTTGAAGTCTTCTTTTCAGAAAGAGTCTACCCAATCCTTCGACCAAGATGAGGAAGAGATAAGGAGAGCAAGGATCTCCTTGCCGCAATCCTCGAGAGGCACCAAAAGGAGGCGAGGGAAGTCCCTTGATAAGAACGAGTATGAAGGCGAAGAAATACGGCTCATGACCCGGTCTGTCCGATCTGAGAGAAACCAAAGGCGAGTCAACATCTTTGCCAAGAAGCCCCACTCCACCCTGTCATAAGCCTTGGACATATCCGAGTTTAATGAACATTCCTTTGTTCCCGGATTGGTGCATTGTATGGATAGCCTCCTGAGCAAGAATCACTCCATCCAAAATTTGCCTCCCTTCAACAAAACCCCCTTGCTCAGAGGAAATTATATTATGCAGAATAGGTTTTAACCTTTCAGCCATAATCTTCGTAATTATTTTATAGATCACATTGCATAAGGCAATAGGTCTAAAATCAGATAAATGAACCCCCCCTGCTCCTTTTGGAATTAAAGTAATGAATGTATGATTTAGAGCCTTGAGCATTCTTTTATTGGTTCTGGACTCCTCAGTGACAACCAGAACATCTTCCTCCAGGGAATCCCAAAAGGCCTGGAAGAACTCAATAGGGAAGCCATCAGGACCAGGCGATTTACCGGTACTCATCCCAAAGACCACCTTCTTAAGTTCATCTTTATCTATAGGTCTAAGTAGAGCCTGGTTTTCTTCGGGAGAGATTAAAGAAGGAATGACGACAATAACTTCATCTTGGGCTGCCCCATCTTGCTCCATACTTTCCGTAAAGAGTTTTGAGAAATATTCCATTGAGTGGGAGTGCATACCAGGAAGAGTGTCAAAAGAGTATCCATTCTCATCTTGAAGGAAATCCATAGTATTCATTTGTCTCCTAGCACAGGCAGAGCGCTGAAAAAATTTTGTATTTCTGTCTCCTTCTAATAACCAAGTATTTCTTGCTCTCTGTTTCCAGTAAATCTCTTCTTGGTTATCAATATCCTCAACCGCTTTGCGCAAAGCATCATCCTCGGATTTAAGGTGCTCGGAAATGTTTCCTTCCCTGAAATGTTTTTGCACCTCATCCCATCTGGCCAACAAGGGGGCCCGTTGGAGCTGGAAGTCTGATTTGTTAGTTTGCCTCCACTGTTTCAATTTACACTTGACAAATTGAAGTTGTTTGTGAAATTTGAACATTGCAGTCCCAAAAGGTGGGCGGCCATCTTCCCACCACTGAGGAATTTTTCTTCGGAGATCTTCTTTTTGCAACCAAAAATTTTCAAATTTAAAAGGTTTATGGTACTGCCCTGTCCTAGCCCCTCCCTCCAGAACAATGGGAAAGTGGTCTGAAACTGGGCCTTCCAAAATCTGAAATTTAATATTCCATTTCACAAATGCTTCCTCCGAGACCAGAAACCGGTCTAGTTTTACCTTCCTACTGTGTGGCTCTCTTCTCTTATTAGTCCACGTAAAATAAGTACCAGGACCTTTGATATCAACAAGGTGAAAGGCCTGGACTTGAGCAATCAGAAGCCTATCCCCTGGATCCAAAACTGGGAAACCACCTTCCTGATCACTGGCAGATAATTTGGCATTAAAATCCCCAGCAACAATCCAATCGCAATCTTCCCGGGAGGATCTCATTGAATGAACAACATTCCATTGAAGCCGCTGGCCATCAATGCTTTGAGCCCCATAGAAGTTTGTAATTAAAACCTGTTCAGCTGTAACAATATTCTTAAAGAGAGATGTGAGAACCCCCCTCCAAGCTGTATGTTCTATTGCTATCCACACCAGAGGATTCCACAGAGTAACAATTCCCCCGAAGCTCCTTGGGCCGCCACATCCATATATCCGGCGCCCCTCCATATTCTACTAGCAATTTTACACATAAGATCCGAAGACATTTTTGTTTCTGAAGGAGCAAAAAGTCTGTTTTGTGTCTTCCTAAAAGTCTTTGAACAGCAGATTGATGGGTTCTCTTGTTTAAACCCCTTACATTCCGAGGATTGTATAATCATTGGAAACCTTGGGAGCAATACGAGTCAATTGTTCTCACCGATCCTCCATTGATCAGCTTGTCCCCTTGCGCTACTATTAGATCCTTATTGGATTTTCTACCAGCTCCTTGGGAATTACTATTCTTAGACCTCTTTTCCACCTGGGTGATCCCCAACGCTGGTCTTTCTCTGTTCTTTTCTGCACTTCCCATGTGGACATCCTTAATAACTGGTTGTGCTGGGGAATGAATTACCATAGCCCCTAGGTTCTCTGATTGCAAAGTCTCGGGGGTTTCAATCACCTGTTCTAAGACAGGAGTAGATGATAGAGGAGCATGAGAGTGGGTGTTAGAATCCCCATCATTCCCAACCACTCCTTCCATGACTTGGTCTTCTTGGTCTACAAGGGATTTGAAGATTTCATATCGATTGGTTGGCTTGGTTTGGGTCTGCTCTTTGCCATTTCTCTTTTTGTTTTTCCTCCGCTTCTGTTGTTCAAAGCCATCTTTGTGGGCATCAGAACCCTGGGGGATATTGAGGGGTTCTTTGACCGAAGTGAACTTACCCTCTCTGGGGCGATTTGACGCTCCCGACGGAGCTTCCGCTTTTGTGGTCAGGCTATTTGGGCGGAACCTAGCCAAATGGCCATGCTTATGGCGGACTACGCATCCGAAAGGTAAGGCTTCATAGTCTAGCTGCTGTATCCAGGTTAGTCCTGCCAACTCCAATTCCACCTCGGCTAAAAGTGGCTGGCTAATGTCCATTTCTACACATATTCTAGCAAAGACAGCAGTATTTCCTTCCATGGTATCTCTTGAAACTCCCAAAAATCTACCTAGAGAATTACCAATCAACTCAAGGATTTGCTCACCCCAAAACTCCATTGGGAGAGCATACAGCCGTATCCAGACCGGGACAGCCGTGGGCTCAATGCGAGGGTCAAAACCCACTCTCCACGGTTGGACAAATAATCCTGTCGGGCCGTGGCTCCTCTTCTCTGATTCAAATGCTCTGTTTCTATCTGCTAGAGAAGAGAAACTAATAATAAAATACCCATTGCTTATAGGCCATAGAGAGTACTCACCAATGGGCTCCCAGTTCTGTCTCACCCAGGTGTGTAGAAAGTTCAGAGTGGGCCGAATACCCATGAATTTGCAGATCGGATCATGGGTAGCACGGTATATAATCGTATCCTCAACCGAGTTTTTGTTCTATGACAATCTTTGGCCTGGACGCAGATTGTGGAAGGCAGCCGTTAACTCTGTTTGCAGATAAACCCTTTTCGGCATTCTTAAATAGCATTTGATAAACACTGCGTTGAGCTTCATCGAAAGAAGATGCAAGGTTTTCTTTTAATTTATTAGCATATGAGCTTTTCTGCCCATCGGAAGATCCTGGAGGAGACCCCATTGGGCCCTCCCAAGGCAACGAGCAATCCTTCAAAGAGGTGTAGAATCAATCCACAGGAGGATCTGGAAGAGACTTCCAACCTAGAGACCCTGGAGTTTCGCCCGGTGCCTGCACAGACGGTTTCCCGCCAAAACGCCAGAGCTCCCTCAGTTCATCTGCACTCCGATTTGAAGCATATTGATCAATCCATATATCACTATATTTTAAAAAACCTCGAATCTCTTTATTACAATTATTGTTGCACTTATGCTTTAGGAAGGAAAATAACAATTCGTATCTAGTAAAGCAAACTACGATAACACAAAGTTTTAGAAATATTACTGTATGAAAAACGATGTAGGTATCTAGCAATAACAACTTGAAAATTGAATATGTTTGTAAACTCTCAAGATCTAACGTAGAGAGTTGTGATTTGTCAAGGGTGGTGGACCTGAGTACAATCCCTTGTTCTTCAACAAAAAAAATGTTAGAAAATACAACACACACACACACACATATATATATATATATATATTTGTTGAAGTAAGGCAAAGTACAACATGTGGCACAATTGGGGCCACACTCCCCGAGGGCATAGCAACAAGGGGCCTCCCTCCCCGTAATTTGAACCTAGGTCACCAAGATGAAACACCAAGGACATTTCGTTGGGGTGTGGAGACAAATACAACAAATATTACCAATGGAAAACATTCAAGTAAATCTTAATCATTATTTGAGTCAGGTAATCAACATTTTCCTGTCAACTTGTAAATAAATTAATTAGATGAAAAAAAGGACTATGAAAATATAACTTTTGATATATATATATATATATATATTTAAATTGACTATTTAAGATTGAAACAAATCCATTGTATTATATCATGATCACATAATAGTATTATAAAAACTTGACACTTATCATGACCACATAGTAGTATTATAAAAAACTCGACACTTATACATATATTACTTAATACTATTTCAAACTTGACTTTTTTTTTTTTTTTTTTGGTTATTGTGTACAGGGCTGAGCAGTCTCCTCCCAACTTTGACCCCTCGTAAAGCCGAGAGCCATACTTATTAATAGGGATTTTTTTTTGGTTGGTTACATAGGAGAGTTGGCTACAACCACTATTTTTAGTAACTGGCAACGCAGGGTTCAAACCACAGGGACTGCAACCACCAAACCTATTTGTCTCATTAATTGTTGACCCGACGTGAGATGGGGACCGTCGATCGCTCGGAGTTATTAATAGGGAATTTAGCACAAAGCCACTAAACACCCACCCCCTCACACACTTGACTCTCCTTTTTTAAGTTAAAAATTTAAACTAGTTAAACTCATAACATTTGATATATTTTTTATAATTAAATACAAATAACTACCTCTCTCTCTCTCTCTCTCTATATATATATATATATATATATATATATATATATATTGATTTGGTTAGTATGAGAAACCCCTAGGAGAGAAGCTAGGGTTGAGCATTCACATTCCAACCATAAACCCTCGTAAGATCGAAAGCTAAACTTGTCAATAGAGGATTAACACATAACTCCACACACGTTCGATTTGAACCTTAGACCTCTCGAAAAAACCCAAAAATTAAATCGTTGCACTATCCTTCTTAAACAACTACCTATATATTCTAACCTTTAATATTATAATTAACACTTATAAGAAATAAACAATAAATTATTAGTATTAGTTTAATACTAATTTTATCACAATCAAGCCTAGATAATGCTATCAAAAAAAACTTGTATGCCTAAAAACTATTCTAATGGAACATGGAGTGAAGTCAATTTTATAAGTTGGACTCGGTATCAAACAGAATCACCTCGCCCACTTATATTCCTTAACTTTAAAAATAAGACTTAAGTTTGAATCTTGTTAACTAAATTAGATATTAAAAATTTTGATTTGAAAAAGAAATATAAATATATATTTTTTTTGATGAAAAAAACATTATATTAAAATGGCTTAATCATACAAAAAAAATGTGGGTGGAATTAGCACACCCCGAGCACACAACCAACACACTAATTATGTGCTAAACAGCTAGCAGAGCTACCAAAATAACTTACAGAAGTTCATAAAAAAACCAAACAGAGAATTGCATAAAAAAACAACCAATAGACTATGCATCATTGTTGTGTAGGGGCTGGAGGAACAGGATTCACTGCACAAGGAGCATTACCCCAATGATCAATAAGGTCCCATATCTGCTTGCACTAAAATCTGTAGCCAGCCAACAATCATAGAAAACCTGATACTTATCAGTGAGAGAAAAAGTAGAAGACTCCTGCTGACTAAAAATCACTCTGTTGCGAGTTTTCGACAAATGAAAAATAATCCCCACTCTAAATATATGCCACACAGGAACAAGCTTCTCAGAAAACTCAAGTGGATCCCCTAACAAAATATTCACCCAAGAATAGGGACTTGTCATATATGGTCTGCAAAAAGAGAAAATCCACTGCCAAGCCTCTTGAGCTCTCAGACAAGACCAAAACAGATGACGCACATCCTCCTCTGCTACACAAGATCTGCAAGAAATATCATTCACACCCAAATATCTAAGCTGTTGACCAATAGGAAGCCCTTGAAACAATAAACTCCAACCAAGAAAGGCTTGCTTAGGTTCAAGATACTTTGCCCAGAGTGTATTAAATCTGAGACTCCATTTGGACTGAAGAGATACTACATCCCACCTAGAATTAAGTTTCTCAGCCATAGACACAACAAGGGAAAACCAAGAGTATCCCAAATGAGGTTTATACTTGGTGAGAGAAACATCTTTGGGCCAAGACCAATCAGTCCACCAAAGTTTCGAATAATATCGAAAAACTTTACCCCAAATAGATAAAGGAATGGAATCAATAACAGCCTCATAAGTAGTCTTATCAGAAGAAGATAAACCAAAACAATTCCTAAAAATTTCCCAAGGTATCCAAGACCTTGAATAAAAATCCATGAAATCAGATAACCGAGCAATACCTCATTTATATAATTTTTGAGCATGTATCCATTAGACTTGACAAAGGGGAGTCCCCTGCAAAGTTATGGCCGAAGACCACCAGACATTAAGCAAAGGTATTGAAGTATCTAGTTTCCCCTTATGACCTTTCCAAGAAATCTAGGTTTTAATGGCCTCCCAAGCCTTCCAAATGCTTTGCATAAAAAAGGACCCAGAAATATTTATTGGAACAGGGGCTGTAAGAATGGTTTGCAAATCAAGCCCTTTCCGTACCTTCTTACCAAAAGGAAGCCCCGTGGAGAGGCAATGACGAATTAAAAGTTTCCAGGCTTCCTCCCCCTGTAAAGCTCTCACAATCCATTTAGCACAGAGGGAAAAGCCTTGTTACTGACAGTCAAACAATCCCATTCCTCCAATTTTTTAGGAAGACAACAAATATCCCAAGCCACCCTATGAAATCCCTTCTTACCAATAGCATTGGACCACATAAAATCTCGAAGCAACTTCTCCAATTTGGCATAACAAGTCTTGGAAGAGACCCAACAAGAAGAGTAATACACATGAGTAGAGGCCAATACCTTGGAACAAATCTGAAACTTGCCAGCTAAGGATAATTTTTTGGTACACCAGTACAAAAGCTTCTTCTCAACCTTTTGAACAACATAATCCCACAAACGGGCAGGAGAACCCAAAAAAGCAAAAGGAATACCCAAAAATTTAAAGGGTTCCCCAGGTTGAATCCATTTCCAAGGCTTATCAGCTAACCAGGTAGGCATATCTTTTCTAGACTATCTATAGCAAGAAGTTTTTCTCCATTGAATATTAGAGCCATAAGCTAAGCAGAATGTACAAAGACAATCTAAAGCATGAGTAACAGAGATCTCATCTTCTGCAATAGTCAAGAAATAATCATCTATAAAATGACCATTAATCAATTGCTTGGGAGAGGAAGGGAGATAAATTCCCTTGATCAATCCTTGAGCAGATCTATGAGCTAGAAGATAACCAAAGGCCTAAAAAACAAGAATAAACAAAGAAGGCGCCAATGGACAACCTTGTCTGACATAACGAGCTAATTGAATATTTTGAGATTGTCTCTTGTTCAGAGTTAACACAACAAAGGTATCTTTGAATAACATAAGTACAGTCCTGATAAAATAAGGGCCAAACCCCAAAGCCTTTAGCATAGAAGTAATAAATAACCATTCTATTCTATTATAAACCTTCTCAAAATCAATCTTAAGGAAAAGAACATCCTGACCAGAGGATCTAGCCCATTCCATCCCTTCCCAAACAATAATAACATTATCTAGAATATATCTGTTCTGAAAAAAACTAGTTTGCTCAAGCCTGATTATCTCAAGAAGAATAGGTATGAGTTTAAGAGATAAAGCCTTGGCAATTATCTTATAACTGACATTAAGCAAGGTGATTGGCCGCCAATTAGAAATAAGTTCAGGGTCTCCCCCTTTTGGAATGAACTTAACATTACCTTTGTTGATGAGATTCCCCAATGACCCATTAAGCATAGCCTCTTTATACACTTGCAGCAAATCAGAACCCACCAAGTCCCAACATTCTTTATAAAATTCACAAGGAAAACCATCTAATCTAGGTGCTTTGTCATTTGCCATCTGAGACAAAGCCTATTTGAGATCCTCCAGGGTTAAAGGTGCATCACAAAAATCCCGTTGAGTTTGAGTAAGCTTAGTAGGTATGACTTGACAACATGATTCTAGAGCTTGCACTCTATCATGGGTAAGGCCTTGAGAAGAAAACACTCTTTGATAATGATTAACAAAAGCTCCAGAAATATCATCAAGAGATGTGAACCTTTGACCATCAACTTGTAGAGCAGTGAATTGGGTAGTATGAGCAGGTGGGCGAAGGTGCTTGAAAAATTCTTTAGAGACTTTGTCACCCACCTTTAACCAATGCATCCTAGCCCTTAATTGTGCTCCTTTGGCTTCATACATATCAACTTTTTTAAGCTCATGTCGAAGGGAAGCCATGAAAGCTTGAAGATTAGAACAAAAAGGATTAGCCTCAAGCTCCACGTAAACTTTTACTAATTTCGACTTCAAAACCAAATTAGCTTTCTTCCTCCGCTTGGCTACTTCCACTCCCAAAGTGCGAAGCAAAGAGGTGGTTCTAAAAATAGCAGCATTCCACCAAGAAACCCAACCAAAGTCACCAAAGGGTCTCAGAAGCAAATTCCAAATTCTACAAATATGAGCCTTCATAGCCGGGTGATGAAGGAAGGAAACATTAAGATAAAATTGGGTTTGAAATTGCCAGGGCTGATGAAGAATGACTTCCACAAAAAAAAGAATAGGAGCATGATAAAAAAAAATGGTACCTGGGATAACCAAAATAGGAGGTTGAGAAGGTGAAACCCTAGCAATTTTAAAAGTTTCACTGGAAGAGATCATGGCTCGATCAAGGCGTTTTAACACCCTAGCTTCGCCTGCTTGAAAATTTGACCATGTAAACCATTGAGCTTCAGAAAAGTTAGCAGGAGAAAAATAGATATTACGATCACTAAGACAACTTATTTTTCATAAAATAAAAAGCTTCCTGCTCCCCAGCACACCAACAATTAGGAGATAAACTAATTTTATCAGAAGGCTTTTCCACCATATTAAAATCCCCACACATCACCCATGTGGCAAGAGGCAGAGACAAAGCCAACCACCGCCACAAGGCACACCTTTCTGGAGCATTATTCAATATTTTTAATTTATAGGAGAGTTAATTACAACTACATTATTTTTAGTAATTACCAAGTGTAGGTTTAATTATCAAATTTATCAAATTTTTTAGATGAAGTTCGAAAATCATCGAATTTAAAATCCTAGTAAATAAATTTGGCGAATAAATCTGACTGAAAAAAAATTGGGCGGGAGACAAGTGGGAAAACTGCATACGGGGAATTTTTGGTATGTGTTTTTCCCTTCCCACGCCTGAAATTTGCGAATGGATATTCAAGTTTGGCAATAGTTGATTAGAAGCCTGTAAGAGTATGTAGCTTCTCTAGATTTGATTTAGTAGTTTTGTTCGGTTAAATAAATATGTTGTGATTTACTCTACTAGATTTATTGTTTTTTATATAGCTTTTGTAACTACATTAGATTTTTCTCTATACTATATTTATACTATGATTTAGTAGTTTTGTTGGGTTAAATAAATTTGCAATGATTTACTGTAATAGATTTATTGTTTTTATATAAATTATAGAAAGTAAAATAAAATAAGGTGTTATTTATATTTCAATTTTAATCTTTTTATATTAATTTTTCATTTGGATATGTTTATATATATATTTAATACATTCCATTTTTATATTAAAATGTAGAAAGTAGGTTTACATCTAAATAAAAAATAATATTTAAATGTTGAAAAAAATTATACTTATATGTTGAAAGTAAAATTAAATGACATTTTGCCCAGGTGTTGTAGGTGAGTTGGAGAGGAGAGGGCAATCCTCCAAGGGAGGTCCCAGGTTCAATTATCCACCCTACCAAAAAAGCTGAATTGGGTATCCAAAATCCAATTGATAATGTTGGTGCGGGCAAGGTCGGGTGTGACTCCTTGGTGACTTTGACGGTGTAGAACTCCCTGTTCGCTGTCTCTCAGACCAAGGTGGCCCCGCAGGGGTTTTTCACTTAAAATAAAAAATAAAAAAATTAAATGACATTTTTTTCGAAAAACTATTTAAAAATGGTATCATTAAATTACTGCTAATATGTAAGGATGAGGACTCCAATAGTTAGGTCATTTTTGTCTTCATGTTCTATTTTTTAGAATGCTCAATTCACTTTGATTTCTCTGATTAGAGACTTTTTTTTTATATTGTTGTTAAGTAAATAAATATTTTCCTTTAAAAAATTATTGTTGAAGCTTGAAAATATATGACAAGGGAATCTTTAAATAGATTGAAAGGATATATGTGCATTTATAAATCTAGTGGGTGAGTTTCTTAGTTACTAATTTATTTACATAACATTGAAAGATATATATACATTTATAATATATCGAATTTTATTATGAATTTTTAAACATATCTAATTTCTTTCAAACTTTAAGAGTGTTGAACTTGAACACGAACTCAAACTTAATAACTAAGAACACAATGTTCAAACCACAGAGGTTGCTCCCACCAAACTATATATATATATATATATATATATATATATATATATATATATATATATGACATAATGATTGTTTAACAAGAATAACTCAATGGTTAGGGCTTTGGCCTTTCTTTGGAAGGTCCAAGGTTCAAATCATAGCATATCTAGACGGTGATAGGTTGAATGGTAGTGGTCGAGTGATTGTGGGTTGGTTGTCCTAGTTTAATGTTCTCAAATATCGGGATCTCGTTGACTTCATCTAACCCAACAAAATAAGGTTTATAGTGGTAACATCCAATGGTGTTATTGATTTCGATGCCCCTAAGGGTCAAGGGTCTCGTTGACTTCATCTAACCTAATGGGATGAGGTTTATAGTGGTGTTACCAATTTTGATGCCTTTGAGGGTCAAGGTTTCGTTAACTTTGTCTAACCTAATGGAACAAGGTTTATAGTGGCAACACCCAATGGTGTTACCGATTCTCCTATGTATTAAAAAATGATATTGGTGTTATTGATTTCGATGTTCTTGAGGGATCAGGGGTCTCGTTGACTTCATCTAACCCAAGGTTTATAGTGACAACATCCAATGGTGTTACCGATTCTCCTATGTATTAAAAAAAATGGTAATGGTGTTATTGATTTCGATGTTCATGAGGGTCATGGGTCTTGTTGACTTCATCTAACCCAATAGGATGAGGTTTATAGTGGTGTTATGAATTTTGATGCCCTTGAGGGTTAGGTTCCATTAACTTTGTCTAACCTCGCGAAATAGGCTTTATAGTGGTAACACTGTTCATTAAAAAAATGGCAAAATGAAAATATATATTTTTTATTTTGGTTGCATAGAGAATCTCTATAATCGTTACCGAGTGAAGTCAAACATATATATCTTAAAAAACGAGGGTTTATAGCAACAACACTCGATGATGTTATGGATTCCTTATATATTAAAAATTTAAATAAATAACACAATGAAAAATATTTTTATTTTTATTAAAAAATTAATTAAATAACACAATGGCAATGATTTTTATTTTTATTTATTTTTGGTTGTCCAACTAACCTTTATTTATTTTGTAAAGATTTACTACCTTTCATAATAAGGATGAGAGCTTAGTTTATTAATAGGGACCAAACACACAATCATACACTTCTATGCTCTTGAGGGTTAGGATCCATTGACTTTGTCTAACCGAACGGAATAGGCTTTATAGTGGCAACACCTAATGGTGTTACCAATTCTCCTATGTAAAAAAAATGGCACAATAAACATATTTTTTATTTTTTATTTTGGTTGTATAGAGAACCTCTATAATCTTTATTTAGTGAAGTCAAACACATATATCTTTAAAACAAGGGTTTATAGCAACAACACTCGATGGTGTTATGGATTCCTTATATATTAAAAAATTAAATAAATAACACAATGAAAAAGACTTTTCTTTTTATTAAAAATTAAATAAATAACAAAATGAAAAGGATTTTTATTTTTATTTATTTTTGGTTGTTCAACTAAACTTTATTTATGTTTTTAAGATTTGATACCTCTCAAAATAAAGGTGATAGCTTAGCTTATTAATAGAGGCTAAACACACAACCATAGACACATCCACCCTCTCGTGAGACTCAATTTTTTAAGTGAAACTAAAACCCAAATTAGTCAACCTCTACCAACACTCACAACACTCACGACATTCACCAACTCGGCTACATATCATAAAGTCAAACATACATATCTTATAAATGTCACAATGAATTTATTTTTGGTTGTGAGGAAACCTCATTCACCAACTCACGCGACATATCATAAAGTTAAACATACACATCTTATAAATAAATGTCACAATCAAAGTTTTTTTTTTAAATTTTTGGTTGCTTAAGGATTCTTAGTCAACAAAACTTAAGTTTGTTTGAATTTTACCGAACAAAACATACATAACAATTTAAAAATAAAATAAATATTATTAATGACACAATAAAAAAAGGTTTTTTCGTTTTCTTTTTACATGGAACTGAATCCTTGGTTGTAAAGATAAAGTCAATTTGGTGGGTGCTCTTCGTGGAGACCCAAATTTAATTGATGGGAAAAGTGGACCTTGATATGTCCTCCTTTTCAGTCTCTTAAAATAGAGAAAAGAAAATCAATTCAAACTCCAAGAATCAAATTAAGACAACCCACTAACAAATGCTACCAACAAACCTATCCTTTAATTTACGGCCTGCCTTTAAACATCTATATCTCTTCAAATTAACTTCATCTCTTTTCCCTTCAAATTAACTTTATCTCTTTGACCCATTTTAAAACCAGAATAGAGGTCGCCCTTCAAATCTTGTGGACATGAAAACGACTTGAACTCATCCGGACCATTCTTTACCCACAAACAACCCAATAAAGCGCATTAGCCATGCCACATGCCACCTAAATATTTCACAATACTAATATATACCCTTTAATTCAATACCTTTGGTCTTTACCTTGTGCAGGACGTCCTCCAACTACCACATTTCAAGGGTTGCGGAGGGTGCGCAAGAGCAAAATAAAATAGAAGAGAATGGTGGCGGAGACGGGCGCAGCTAGTGGTGGCGCTGGTGGTATGTCAGGGAGCAGTGCCGGCGGAGGCGGAAGTGGAAGCGCTGCTTCGTCGTCATCATCGGCGCCTAAAATAATATTGGCGAAGCCTTCAACTCCCGCTGTAAAATTTTTGGAAGCGGCGGACAATGAGGGAAACTCTCGTTCCCGGTTGCCCCACGGCTCCCTCAACCTCCTCTCGGATTCCTGGGATTTCCACCCGGATCGCCTCTTCAATGTAAGTAATGGCCCCCTCTTCTTTGGTCGTAAGCGGTTTATTATTTATTTTTTTCCCTTCATTTTCGCAAATTTTATTTGAAAATGTTTTACTAAATATTTTTGTTCTTGCATTTTTTTTGGAATAGCTACACCCATATTACATTATGACTATATAATAATAACATTATAATAGCTTGATAAGATTTGAATTTCAGTTTCAAAAGTTCAGGAATCTAATTAATTGAGTTAATGTCATTTGATCTGGTTGAACTAATGCCATTTGATTTTGTTTTTTTAAATAAAAAGTTGTGTTTTTTGAACTTTTTTATAATTGGCTATATGGAGTGGAAGGGGAATTTATTTTATAACGAAGTATGGAAGCCAAATTGATATTCCATCAATTATACATTTATTGCCTTGGATGATTAGAAGCTGGATTTCTTCCTTCAGAGTTGAGTTGAGGCCATTTGTTAAAATGTTGAAGTTCATCCAAATTTGGACCTTGATGTGGAGTATCTTTTGGATTTCTTTCTTCAAAGTTTAAAGTTGAGTTGAAGTCATTTAATAAAATGATGAGGTTCGTCCAAATTTGGACCTTGATATGGAGTAGTGGTTTGTGTGTATATATATACTTATTCGAATAAGTTATATGTGGCTTTTATTGGGGTCATGTAGCAATATACCATATATTACATTTGTTATTAGGTCAATTAAACCATATTCAGCATGTATTTTTATCACAAATATTTTTCATTTTTCATTTTATTAAATATATCCTTCAACTTCCTCGAACTGCTATGATTGCAGTTCGATTCCACAATCAACTCCTTGACATTGTTTTGATTAAGAGATAAAGTCTCAGTTGGCCAGTTGCCTTCTAAAATTTGAATTTCACCAAGATGAAGATTATTTGCTACCTGATTTCCTTTTTATAAATATGTTCACATTTCCAAGAGATTACTTCCAATTATAGATGACATCAGCAATAGTATTATTTTTATCCAATCTCTACATCCGTTTTTGTTGATAGCATTAATCATAATTCATGAATCCCTTCCTCAATTGAAATATATTTTTATCCTCCTTCTATTGCAATTTTAATCTTTGTAAGAAGTGCCCTAGCCTCTACATAGTTGTTAGTTGAAGTTCCATATGATTTTAAGTAAGTGAGGAGAATTTTGCCTTTATTATTTTGAAAAACACCACCTCCACCAACTTTTCCCATATTTTCTTTAGAAACACCATCAAAATTAATTTTGATAAACCCAATTTTTGGACATTTCCATTTTACCCTAGATCAAAGTAGATCCTTTGTTTTAATGCCATTATCACATAAGACTGTTCCATGTATGTTCAAATCTTGTAGCAAGTTGTTACTACCTCTTTTGCTGCACTTGAGACTTCTCATTATGAGTACCATATATCTAAACATTCTGCAAGAGGCAATAATACGGTTCCAAACTTGAGCAAGATTTTGAGATTTAACAAAAAAAAATTATATTATTCCTTTTAAGCTATAAATTCCAAAAAATAATGGTAGAGTCAATCCTCCATAGAATACATAATGCTTTATCTTTGAAATAATTAATTTAACATTTCATCAACCCTTTCAATGTTGATGGAGCTACCCAATATATTCTCATATTTTTGAAAAAGTAACCTCAAATGGTGTGAGCAAAGGGACAATGAAGAAGTAAATGGTCTGATGTTTCTAAATCCTTCTCACACAAGGAACATCTAAAAGGCCCATGATATCCTCTTCTTTGTAGACTCTCTCCTATAAGAATATTACTTTGAACCATAGTTACGAAAATCGGCTCAGAATCGCGATTTGAAACGGAGAATCGTGATTATGAGAAAATCAGATTAAAATCGTGTCAGAATCAGTCTTTTTGAAAAAATCGCGGCAAAAAATTGAAAAATCGCGATTTTGGCGAAAAAATCGCCCGTGGCTTTACATGCGTAGAGGAAAAGACATAAATACTGTTTTTTTTCCTCTCATTTTTCTTCCTCCAAGCTTGAGAGAGAGGTCTACCTACCTGCTACCACACCAAAGAAAACCCTAAAATGCATCTATACAACGGATTTTTGGAACTTTAAAGGAATCCGGTAGTCACCAACAATTACCAACAGCGGATTGTTTTGGAGTTTGAAGGATCTCGGCAGCTACCAACAACCACCAACATCTAGGAATCTACCGAAAGGATTCATTTGAGGTAAGCAAACTGCTTTTTTCTTTTTCTTTTATTGTATTGAATCTTCTCCCAAATTTTCAAGCATTTTTTTTTTCCAAGTCTAAAACCAAATGCAACAAAGTTCAAACTAGGGTTTACAGTTTAGGTTTTTTTTAAATAATTTTTTGTTGGTATTTGTTTCCAGTTGAAACATGTATGCAAGTCTAAGGTTTAGTTTTTTTTTTTTTTTTATAACTTTTTTTAATTAAGTAATTGTTTGCACTTTGCTTGATATTTGTTGTCTAAAATTTGTATGCAAGTGCATGTTTTTGGCTGCCAACATTTAAAGTTTCAAACTAGGGTTTAGGGTTTATTTATTTATTATTTTTTTTAAAGATTCTTTATTGTTACTTGCTGCCGAAAATATGTATGCAAGTCCATCTTTTCAGCGTTGCAAATTTGCAGTTGCACTAAAATTTTAAACCTCAAGTTCAAAGTTCAAACTAAGGTGTAGGTGTTTTTTTTTTCTTTTGAAGTAATTGTTTGTTGTTATTTGTTATTATGTGCAGCCACAGGAAAATGCCAGGGAAAAAAAAGATAAAAAAGGTATAGCATGGAAGTATGGAGTAGAACAAAAAGAGAAAGGAAAAATTATTTGCAACTTTTGTAAACTATTATATATGGAGGAGTATTTCGCTTCAAATTCCGTTTGGCAAAGAAACCTGGTGAGAATGTTAGATTATGCCCAAATGTGCCAATTGACGTTGAGAGAGAATGCATGGCAGTTATCACTGGAAAAGCGGAGAAAAAAGAGATAAAGAAAAGAACATTTGGAGCCATTTCAAACCCCTCTTCTCAGCCTCATACAACTACTAGTGGGACCAACACCTTCAGGCGATTTCAGCATGAAAGTTCGAGTCCATCAACTGCACACACACAGGCACAGGCAAGTTGTGGGATGGATGAGTCCAATTTTGGGGCGGGGACACGAGCCACACTTGATGGTATGGCCTCATGGAACCAGGAGCATAGGGCAGCCAATTTTTGGTATTTTTCTGACCTTCCCTTCAAGGCGGCAAGGTCTCCATACTGGCGAGGCATGGTGGATGCCATTGCATGTCCCACTAGTAGTTGTATGAGGCTGAGAAGAGGGGTTTGAAATGGCTCCAAATGTTCTTTTCTTTATCTCTTTTTTCTCCGCTTTTCCAGTGATAACTGCCATGCATTCTCTCTCAACGTCAATTGGCACATTTGGGCATAATCTAACATTCTCACCAGGTTTCTTTGCCAAACGGAATTTGAAGCGAAATACTCCTCCATATATAATAGTTTACAAAAGTTGCAAATAATTTTTCCTTTCTCTTTTTGTTCTACTCCATACTTCCATGCTATACCCTTTTTATCTTTTTTTTCCCTGGCATTTTCCTGTGGCTGCACATAATAACAAATAACAACAAACAATTACTTCAAAAGAAAAAAAAAACACCTACACCTTAGTTTGAACTTTGAACTTGAGGTTTAAAATTTTAGTGCAACTGCAAATTTGCAACGCTGAAAAGATGGACTTGCATACATATTTTCGGCAGCAAGTAACAATAAAGAATCTTTAAAAAAAATAATAAATAAATAAACCCTAAACCCTAGTTTGAAACTTTAAATGTTGGCAGCCAAAAACATGCACTTGCATACAAATTTTAGACAACAAATATCAAGCAAAGTGCAAATGTTCTTTTCTTTATCTCTTTTTTCTCCGCTTTTCCAGTGATAACTGCCATGCATTCTCTCTCAACGTCAATTGGCACATTTGGGCATAATCTAACATTCTCACCTGGTTTCTTTGCCAAACGGAATTTGAAGCGAAATACTCCTCCATATATAATAGTTAACAAAAGTTGCAAATAATTTTTCCTTTCTCTTTTTGTTCTACTCCATACTTCTATATCTTTTTTTTATCTTTTTTCCCTAACTTTTTCCTGTGGCTGCACATAATAACAAATAACAACAAACAATCACTTAAAAAAAAAAAAACCCTACACCCTAGTTTGAACTTTGAACTTGAGGTTTAAAATTGTAGTGCAACTGCAAATCTGCAACGCTGAAAAGATGGACTTGCATACATATTTTCGGTAGCAAGTAACAATAAACAATCTTTGAAAAAAAACTAAACCCTAAACACTAGTTTGAAACTTTAAACGTTGGCAGTCGAAAACATGCACTTGCATACAAATTTTAGACAACAAATATCAAGCAAAGTGCAAACAATTACTTAAAAAAAAAAAGAAAAAAAAAAATTTAAACCCTAGTTTGAATCCTTGCTTACCTCAAATGAATCCTTTTGGTAGATTCCTAGATGTTGGTGGTTGTCGTTAGCTACCGGGATCCTTCAAACTCCAAAACAATCCATTGTTGGTGGTTGTTGGTGACTACCGGATTCCTTCAAACTTCCAAAAATCCGTTGTATGGATGTGTTTTAGGGTTTTCCTTGGTGTGGTAGCAGGTAGGCAGACCTCTCTCTCAAGCTTGGAGGAAGAAAAATGAGAGAATAAAAAAACAATATTTATGCCTTTTCCTCTACGCGTGCAACTGCAGGAGATTTTTTCGCTAGAGAATCAAAAATCGCGATTCCGATTGCCGATTCTGACCCGATTTTAATTGGATTTTCTCAGAATTGCGATTCTGAGCCGATTTTTGTAAATATGGTTGCATGCACCACAAATTCCTTTGGATCCCATAGACAAGAGAGCCCACTCGATGCTCCTTGAGAGCTTCGAGATCCTACCTGATCCATGGGCCACAATATTTTAGCCATTGTCTCCATCTCCTCTACTAATAACTTAGTCTCCTGAAGAATTATTAGGTTTGGCTTATTTCTCTAAATCGACCTTTTAATTTCATTGTGTTTGAGGGGATTGCCTCTTATCCCCCTTATGTTCCATGAAAGGAGTCTCATGAAGATGGATGGGTGAGTTTGGTGATAGGAGTCACCTTATACCTTTAGAGAGAAGAGTTTCCCCTTCTTTTGCCAGGTGGTGCTGATTGATCTTGTGTCCCACTTTCTAATTGGTGTCAATCTTCATTCTCTTAAATTTTTCCTGTTGTATACGAGATGGATCTTGGCAGGTCCTTCATGATCCTCTGTGTATACTACCAAGGCCTTATTAAGGGGGGTTGAGGTATCTCCTCCTACTTCAGGCTGAGCAATCCCATGTGTTTCACTAGTATATTTCTCTTCTTTTTTGGCTTCTCCTCGCTTATTTTTCCTTTGTTGACCATTGTGGTTCAGGTTTGGGTCCATTTGCATGTTGATCTGGTTGTCAGCTATTTCCGGGAGTGCCCTTTCCGTTGATTTGGACTGAGCAGTTTCTTGAAGAATTGGCTTCACCATCGATTCTGTCTCCATTTGATGATATTCTCCTGCAATTGGGTCTTCATTAGTCAAAGGAACAAATTTGTTGTTTGGTGCCGCACTGCTTTCAACATCTGCTTTTTTCTTTGAGTGTGCTTTCTTTTTAGGTTCTTGAGAGTCTGCAACCTTTTCCTTTACCTGCATTTGCTTTGATCACTTCTGTGGATAGTCTCTCACCATATGCCCATATTCATGGCATATTTGAAATCTGAATGGGATTTTTTCATAATCACCTTTTTGCTCCTAGGCTTCATCCTTTGTTTGTAATGTGATATTTTTTGGAAGAGGTTAATGAGGTCCATTAGTACATATATTCTTGCATATATCGTTTGTTTAAAATTGTAAATATGGTCATCCACCATCATAAAAGTTCCTAGAGTGTTGCCAATGGCTGCAAAAGAGATGTGGTTCCAGTATTCAACTGGTAACCAAAATAACCTAACCCATACAGGGTCCACAGAAGGCATTTCCGCTTCCGCTTGGAACTTTGTATGCTAGGGCTTCATGAACAAGCCTGCTCTACCAAGAAACCATGAACTTCCTTGGAAAACATGTTCTCAATCCTCTTCACACTTAAAAAGTACTAGGAAATAGCCATTCAGATAGAGTGTGGTATGAAATTCTCCTTTAGTCCGCCAGTTCCTAGGTGCCTAGTCCCTAAAGGCTGATAGCTGGGCTTTGAAACCCATGAATCTGCATATTAGACCTTTCCTTTCCATATCCACTATGCCCGTTTGAAGGTTTGCCTTTTTCAGATGAACTATTAGGGAGTTATCCACCGCTTTCATGCATCTATTGCATTCTTCTTGGTGTCTATGCGTAGCATTCTCAGAGGCCCGCGAGGAAACTTGGCTGCGACATTACCCGAGTGCCTTCCACCTCCTGATTGTATTGCATCTTGGAAGGTTTAAGGGGGGAAGGGATCTCCCCTTTTCCATTGCCATGGCAAAGCTACAGAGGTTTCCAAAATCCTAATCCGCCCCAAAAAAACAAAAACAAAAGAAAAATAAAAATTACCTGTAGTTTTTCTGAACAATGTTTGATACGAAGAAAGCCAAACCTAAGCCCCGCATTCCACAGTCATTCCACCTTACTGAGGCTTTTGCATGCAATGGCGGCAACAATGCGTGCAAACCCTAGCAGAGCCATCCCAATTTCATATTCTGCTTTCCCTTAAACAACTATTCCTTAATGACTTTTTCTTAAGGGTCTTATTCATACCCCTAATATTCCATGATATCATTTTCATCATCATCACTTTCTATTTTTATTAGTGGGCTTAGCTCCACTTCTTGCTAACACTTGTGATATTTTTGGCTTCCCAAATCAATATCCCTTTGAGTTTCTTCTTCTCTTTCCTCATGCTTTGATGGCCTTCCTCTCTTTTTCTGTTCTCACCAACACTCTTATCTTCATCAATTTCTTTTTTTTTTCCATACTGTTCATAATGAGGCTTATCTTGAGTTTCTTTTTCTCTTTCTTCATGCTTTGATGGCCTTCCTCTCTTTTTCTGTTCTCACCAACACTCTTATCTTCATCAATTTCTTTTTTTTTTCCATACTGTTCATAATGAGGCTTATCTTCTAAAGATTTATGTTACCTTAAAGAATATGAAATGCAAGGAATAGCCTCATAATCACTTTCTTCTTTATGTTGTCTCGAAGACCCTAAAGTGCACAAACGATCCTCCATAGCCATTACTTTCTTATGCTGCCCTAGAAACCCTAAATTTCCTTGGATATCCTCTATATGCTTTTCTTTCTTGTGTAGCTCTTGAAACCCTAAAGTGCAACGAATACACTTTGTATTATTTTATTCTTATTGCAAGGAGAAGATTTTATTCTACTTGACGAAATGAAGAGGATTTACTTGGATTAGCCTTGATCTACTTCACCTCATTTGCTTGAAAATTCGCCTTCCCATATTCCCTTGCTTTAAAATTTGTCTTCCCATCTTCCTTTTCATCTTCAACTCTTTCTATATTTGAACTGTAGTTTGCATCTTTTTTTTTTTAACTGGTTATATGGGATTGAAACGGATCCCACCCGTATTACATCATCACCACATAGTGGTATTACAAAAAATCTTGGATATTATCCATGTATTGCTTGGCAAGATTTGAACCTTGGTCTCCTCCTTAAATTTTGAGGAATCTAACCGGTTGAGATAATGCCACTTGATCTTTTTTATAAGTTTACACAGGTTTTTATGAGGGGTCCTGGTCCCGTCATACTGAGTAGGGTTTGAACCTTAGACCTCTCAAAGAGAGATCAAAGCCCTTACCGCTGCAGTAAATTTGCAACTATTCAATGAGTTTACACAGGTTTTTATGAGGGGTCCCAGTCCCCTCATACCGAGTGGGGTTTGAACGTTGGACCTCTCAAAGAGATCTGTGGTTTGCATCTTAACATATAAGAAAAATGTTAATTTTTTTTTTTGGTTTAAATTGATTATATGGGAATGAGACAGCCCCCCTGCATTACTTTGTGATCACGTAGTAGCATTATAATAGCTGTGGTATTACAACTGCTTGACAATCATATATGTATCTTAAGATTCTAAACTTGGTTCCCTTCGTGAAAGTCAGCGTTTGGGCTCATGCAATTTGATAAATTTTAAGGTTAACTGGCTGCTATATATAATTAATAATTTTCTATTACTGTTTGTACTTTTAAAAAAAATTGGTTATGGGATTGAAAGACGCCACCCTTGTTACATCACATCATCACCACGTAGTGGTATTATAACAACTTGGCTATTATGCATATATTGCTTCACAATATTCGAACCTAAGTCTCTTCCTTGAAAATTAAACTGGCTGAACTAATATCATTTGATAATGCTTATACTTTTTAATGTTTGTTTTTGTTGATATATTCGTTTAAAAGCTCAGACTTTTATTTTAAGTGTTATTTGGAAAAACAAAATTTGGAAAGTTGTTTGAAGAATTAGCTATTACTGAGTAGTCTGGTATTAATTATTAATGCGTTTTATTTTTTTAAAATTGTTTTCCCTGCCTTCCCTCCATCTCATGTGAGCTTAATGTCTGTCAAGGCAATGGATAGGTAAGTTAGTGGATTGGCATTTTTTTGGATATGTATTTCATTAAGTTACTTTTCGTTTTTAACTTCCTCGGTTTTGTCCAAGTTGTGCTTGATCAAGAATATAGAGCGAATAAATTACTGTTATTTATCTTCAAATATAACTGACAATATCAATTAGTGAGAAGCCATAATTTTACAGTTATGACTCTACGTTTAGCAATGAATATACGTGGTGATGAAAACAATGTAAAACATATGACCCGTTTTTTAATTGGTAGACTGCTCTCCTTTACTGACAATTGGGTCAAAATCACCTTGTTTTTGTGCCTAGTCTTCATGGTTGAGGTATGCCACGGCATACGGGGTTTTGCGATGAAAGCCTCCTTGTCTTGCCATTTCATAAAGGCAATATGGAAAGGGAAGCTTGATTCCTCGTTGAAAATTGTTTGCTAAGCGTATACAAAATTCACAAGAATAGAAGAAATGCAAACAGGTCATATGCAGTTGCCCAATAAGTGCACAAAACAATATTCAGATTCTAACAACAGAAATGCTGTAGATTATTAATACCAGTGCATCGATTAGGAAATAAGAATCAAATTAGATTCTTCCACTTACCAGTTTGCAGGAACTGAGAAATAATTGATATACTTCCTCCCCTTTTGGTATAATAATAGCCATAGTAGTAAATTTATATGATTTATGAAACAGAAAGATTACTTTAGGTGTTGATAGCCATAGTAGTAAATTTATATGATTTATGAAACAAAAAGATGACTTTAGGTGTTGCAGAAAGGTGCATGTTATCTCTGTGGAAAATCAAGTGGCAAAAGGTAGACAAAAATTCAGGAGAGCAGAAGAAGTGCAAATTGGTTACATAAATTTATCTAATAAGTGCTAAAATGAGAAATTTCAAATGCATCTATCCCATATCTATCTATCTATGCTAAAATGAGAAATTCAAGTGTATCTATACCATATCTATCTACATGTAACCCCTCTGAAGCCAAAATGAGAAATTCAAGTGTATCTATACCATATCTATCTACATGTAACCCCTCTGAAGCCAAAATATGTAAAGGAATTTTTGGATTTATAAAGGGACTCACTCCAAAATTGCATGTTCAAATTTTGAAATTACAAATTCTCTTTGTAATAGGAATTTTTGGATTTATAATGGGACTCACTCGAAAGATAAGTCTCTTTCTCCATCAAATCATTACTTCCTCTGTTAAATCTAATATCAATTTCATTAGGAGATAAAATCTCCCTTGGCTAGTTAACTTCTAAAATTTGAATTTTGCCAAGACAGATCAACACCACGATTGACTAAATTATTTGTCATCTTGTTTCGTTCGATTAAATATTCTGGCATTTCGAAGATATTGCCTTCATCAATAATTGATAGACATGTCATCGATTCCATTTTTCTTGACAGCATTAATAATAATATGTGAATCCTTTGCAATTAAAACATATCTTTGTCATTTTTTCAATGGCAATCTTGATCCCTGTAAGAAGCGCCCTAGCCTTTGCATAATTGTTTGTTGAAGTTCCATATGATTACGAGTAGGTGAGGAGAATTTTGCCTTTACTATTTTAAAAATACCACCTCCACCAAATTTCCTAAGGTTTCTTTGGAAGCATAATCGGAATTAAGTTTGATAAGTCCAAATTATGGACATTTCCATTTTACCATAGATTGAAGCCTATCCTTTATGTTGATTCCATTATTCCATGTCATCTCTTACACATCTTTTTCCACTTGAGTACCATGGTTGTAAGCATTCTGCAAGAAAGGCAACAATACAAATCTAAACTTGGATATGATTTTGGGATTTGTTTTTGAAAATTATATTATTCATTTCAAGCCATAGTTTCCAACAACTAATGGGGATCAATCCTCCTGAGGATGCTTAATGCATTAGCTGTGAAACAATTAATCTAACATTTCATCAACTCTTACAATGTCAATGAAGCAACCCAATAGATTTTCGTTTTTATTAAAAGTTTTCCTAAACGGTAGAAGCAAAGCGACAGTGAAGAAGTAGATGATCAGAAAGTTCTAGGATTAGAATTTTGCTTTGCAAAAAGGTTCGTGATATTCTCCTCTTTGCAAAAGCAAACCTAAAAGGTCCATGATATCCTCCTCTTTGCAAACAATCACTCGTGAAATCATTGCTTTGGATCTCTAAACAAAGGAATGTTGAGGCCTTAAGTCACCAATAATTCTTTCATGGGAAATCCTTGGGAGTAGGGAATTCTGATTGCTTCAAAGCCATATATCAGAACTTGATCTGATATTCACCATCTTCTAACAGATTCTAAGCCAACTCATCCTTTTGTGAAAAAGGGGCAGATAGAACTCTTGAAGCATCTTTTAGAGCTCATCTACTACTTTTATAGGACCTCTCCCTCAGCCAGATTGCTAATAGAAATCTAGGATCAGGAATTATTGCACACATCAATATAATTTTGGAATTTTGAACCTTTGCAAGCCAAAGAGGCTTGAGGCAATGGTTGTCATATTGGATCAGAAATAAGAGAATATCAACCAAGCATCAAATAAAAAATTTGCAAAATCCCCCTCATTAACTGTTCATTGGATATATTTTTTGATTAAATGCCAACTTTTCAATATGAAGTTCCATGTCATTATACCCCTAGGCATGGAATGTTTCTTTAACAATTTTTTGCATCCAACATTTTTGCCTAACTATTTTTTTGGTATTTGAATAATCTCCATTCAAGTTTTACCCCTAATGCTAAACTCGTAAATTTGCAATTTTGTCAACCAAGCATCAAATAAAAAATTTCCGAAATCCCCCTCATCAACTATTCATTTGATATGTTTTTTTAATTATATGCTGACTTTTTGACATGAAGTTCCATGTCATTATACCCCTAGGCATGGAATGTTTCTTTAACAAGTTTTTGCATCCACATAACCTATATATTTTTGAAGTAATAGTTTTGCTTAACTATTTTATTGGTATTTGAATAATCTCCATTCAAATTTTGCCCCTAATGCTAAACTCATAAATTTGCAATTTTGTGAGCTTGCCCTTCTAGTATTTTTTCCTTTGTAAACCTTATCTCATTTGCAAAGAAAACCTATATTTCTCCATACATCCTTTCCAAAGAAAATCTTTTGAAATTTGTCAAATTCGGATGCTATGCCTATTGTTAATCTGGAAAGTGGCATTATATTTATACATAGGGATAGATTGCAATTAACCCTCTATGAATTATAGCTTTCTTTCCATTGTTAGGAACTCGTCTTTTCAAACAGCCAAACAAGATTCCATCTCATCCAAAATTGAGTTGCAAAGCTCCTTTTTTTATTAGAAAAGGGAATACCTATATATGTTGATGACAATTTATCGAGTTTAAACCCTCAAATCACTGCAATAGTACGTTGTAAATCAAGGGCAAAGATGATGAAAAAAATCCTAGAGTTTGTCATATAAACCAACTATCCAACAACCTTCTCATAGCATGATAGTATTGGTTTGAATTCCATGGCCTCACTAGTTGAGGGATGGCCTAAAAAAGTGTCATAAACAAAGTGGAGACGAGATTCAAGGGACCATTTGTCGTAACCTAAATACCTTTGATTTTGCCTTCAAGAGAGCTCTTCCCAATTTCTCATTGAGAATATTGAAGAGATAAAACAATAGTGGGTCATTGTGGTGCCTCGAGGAAAATCAAAATAGAATATTTGGAGTGCCATAACAACGTCTAATTCATTCATTCCAACCTTGATTAAAACCAAATGCTCTGAGAATATCATATAAAAAATTGTAGCAAACTCTTATCGTATGCTTTGTTCATGTCCAATTTTACAAGCATACCTGGTTTTTTCATGGACTGAAGAGAATTTATGGTCTCTTGTACAATTATTATACAATCAAGGATGTGATTACAATGAAGAAACTCACCTTGCTTCTTTGAGATGACATATTCTAGAATATTCCTCAATCTATTTGCCATATTTTTTGAAATCTTATAAATCATGTTACAAATGCTTATTAGATGCAAGTTATCAAAATATTTTCTCACCTTTTATGGGAAGTAATACATTAAAGGTTGGCATTGATCTCACTTATTATAGTCTTATTAAAGGTTTGGTTATTAATCTTTGGATGGAAAGAAGCAACTCACGATCAAATATGATCTGAAGGCAGTTATAAATCTAGAGCAGGAAAAGATGGGCTTCGAGGATGTGCAGTTGTGATCATCATTGAGTCGACATGAGTAAATTGAGGTCCCTCCAACATCTATGTCGAAGAGTAACCATATTAGGAGCATATACGTTTATGACTCCAATTTTCATATTTTTTTGCAAAGAGGACCAACAATCCAACTACTTCTTGCTATTAGGAACTGTACATCCCATTTATGATTGCCCCATACCTTTGCAATGCCTCCTCAAGCTTTCACAACAAAAATTGCTAGATAATCATCTGTCTTCTAATTCTTTTTGGATGCATCTTTACATTTGTCACTACCTATTTTTGTTTTCTGTATTAAAATAAATTCAGGATTATAACAACCTATTAATTTCTTGATACTCTCTTTTCTTTTTGGGCCATATTCATGCCCCAAGTATTCTAATATACCATCCTCATCATTATTTTTTGTTCTTATTTGTGTGCTTAGCCCCATGTATTGTTAACACTTAAGATATTTGGTTTTGGCTTCTCAAATCAATCTCCTTCTTGGTTTCCTTTTCTCTTTGTTTTTTAAATTGGTTATATGGGATTGAAACGATCCCACCCATATTAGATCATCACCACATAGTGGTATTACCATAGCTTGACTTTTATGCATGTATCATTTGGCAAGATTCAAACTGCTAATACTAATTGATTAAATATTAAGATTCACCTATGGGATTCAAACCTTGGTTTATGGTGTGATATTCTTGACTCCCAACCAATTGCCCTAAACCCCATCGACCCTTTTTGTTTTTGTTTTTTTTCTTAATTGCTTATATGGGATTGAAACGGGCCCCACCTGTATTACATCATGACCACATAGTGGTATTACAACAGTTTGGCAATTATGCATGTATTGCTTGGCAAGATTTGAACCTGGGTCTCCTCCTTGAAAGTTGAAGAATATAACTGGTTGAGCTAATGCCATTTGATTTTTCTCTTCGTTTTGCTTTGAGGGTCTTTTTTTTCCCCAACCATTTTCACCAATGCTTTCATCCTCATCAATCTCATTTATCTTTTTTCTGGCTGTTCACATTTTTTTTCAATAAGCTATATATGGCTTCTATTGGGGTCACTCCCATTAAAATAACAAACCATTACATTTTCTGTTAGTTTAATTAGACCATATCCAACTTGCCTTTTTATCAACAATATTCTTCATTTTCTTCAGATTGTTATGTTTCCGCAATCAACTCCTTGGTATTATTTTCACTAAGAGATAGAATATCCCTCGACCAATTACCTTCAAAGATTTAAATTTTGCCAAGACAAAGATCAACATCGTAATTGACTTAATTATTTACTACCCTGTTTTTTTTTCCTATAAATCTAGTTACATTTCCAAGATACTGCCTCCATCAATAATAGATGGATATCGGAAATAATGTTATTGCTGATCCAATCCCTCCATTTATTTTTCTTGACAACATTAATAATAATCTATGAATCCCTCTTAATTGAAATACATCTCCAACCTTTTTTAATGGCAGTCTTGATCCTTGTAAGAAGTGCCCAAGCTTCCACATAGTTGTTAGTCGAGGTTCTATATGATTTTGAGTGAATGAGGAGAATTTTTCATTCATTATTCCAAAAAACATCATCGTTGCCAACGTTCCCCATATTTCCTTGGGAAGTGCCATCAAAATTAATTTTGATGAAAACTTTTGGGCATTTAACTTTTACAATATATTAATGCAGATCCTTTGTGTTAACTCCATTGTCACAAATGACCCTTTATGTTTACATTCAAATCCTATAACCAAGAGACTAGAACCTTTTTTTCCACATTTGAGATTTCCTCTGATGATCTTATTTCTCATAAACAGTCTGCAAGAGAGACAATAATGTGATTCCAAACATGGCATGATTCTAAATTATTTTTAAAAAAATTCTATTATTCCTTTCAATTAAAAGATTCCAATAAATAATGGTAGGACCAATCCTCCACACAATGCATAATGATTTAACTTTGAAACAATCAAACCAATGTTTCCTCAATTCTTTCAATGTTAATGGAACTACCATATATATATGTGGACAAGCTGTGTATCCAAGGAAAACCATTTAAAGAAGCCCTAATTGGAAGTAAAGATACCTTGGTTGAGGAAAGTAATCTTTTGGTGGTCAAGGACAACGAAACCATTTAAAGAAGCCCTAATTGGAAGTAAAGATACCTTGGTTGAGGAAAGTAATCTTTTGGTGGTCAAGGACAACGAAACCATTTAAAGAAGCCCTAATTGGAAGTAAAGATACCTTGGTTGAGGAAAGTAATCTTTTGGTGGTGAAGGACAAAAGGAAGCATGAACCAATGGTAAACCCCATTAAGGCGGTAAATGATTCACCAAAAGTAATTATCAAGGATGAGATGATGAGCAAGATATAAAAGTAATTTGATAATGGACAAAGGGAATACTTTTCTATAGAGATAGAAATTCTTTTAGGATGCCTATGTGGGTTAGGCTGTTTGGACTTCTTTTGATCTTTCCAACAACGAGATGATGAGCAAGATATAAAAGTAATTTGATGTGTTGCCTATTGGTAATATCCTAGAGAAGCTCATCTAGGTGGCACCATTCTCTATCGGTTGGAATCTAGTTGTACACACAAATGTGTTGCCATGGGTCGTTCAAAACCTTTGCCAAAATCCATCATTATCAATCTGAATCGACAAAGTTGGACCAACTAGCGGACTTTGAAAACATTGCATTTTGATGCCACATATGCCATGAGACTAGTCATGATAAGAGACTGCAAAATGAGATGAATTGAGAAAGATTTGGAAGGTTCTTGTCATAAGACAACCCTAAAGTTGAAGCAAAGAAATTGTATAGCAACAAGAGATGCTTTAGACCAAGGATTGTCCACTCCTAAAATGTGGCAAAGAAAGACCCTCTACCTCATTAGATAGCAATGACTGTCATAGTTAATTTGGATCAAAATTTAGGAGGAACTAAGAAGGATGCACTAGATGAACGACACTGTGAGAGATTGAATTGAGAAGGGTCTAAAGCATCATATTTGAACAGTAGAAACTCATGTCCTTGCTCGAGAAGTATGAATAAAGGGAGCTAGAGAAAATCAACAAGCCAAAAATGGATCATGGAAATTATCCTTGAAAATGGTCTATTTGATCTCACCATGGCAAGAGAAATGCTCAGCTACTTAGAATACCATAATTGCCAGTACTTTTATGTACTTTCAGGGGCCTTTTCTTCACGACTATTCAACTGCAAGCTCAATGACAATGGGTGCCACTGCAAGTACCAAATCCACCCCCTTCAATGCTGGTGAGCTACCACTTAATCTCCATGTCCTTGCCGAAAGTGGTGGCATGCTTCTCTATCTTGTTAATAGAAGGGCCCTTGCCACTTGTCCTATGCTGAGTATTGTTAGCATGAGTCCAGTGGGTGTTTATATGAGCCACCAAGACTTCACATCCTGAAAAGAAGATAAACCTCTTATTGTCATTATGGAAGGGGCATGGAGGAGATCTTCCCATAAAATGACATGATTTTTTTCTATTAAAGAGATCATGCCTCCTGCTGATCTTGATCACAAAGGAGAGGATAACAGTACATATATATATTTTTTATTAAAGTAAAATTCTTATAAACTTACTCCAGGCCTCTCAAATAGAAAGCTGGTTGAGGAATTACAAGTTTTCTTTGTCATTTGAAATTAAATAATTGAAAAGTCTCTTCTTCACTTCACTTAGATTTCCTCCAACCTGAAGGTGGGAGCCAACGTCAAGATTAGTCCTACATTTAGCAATGATATTAGCCACCTTATTGTAGTCTCTAGGAAAATTCAAGAAAATGATGTACTTAAAATAAGATGAGAGGTCCTTAATTTCTTTAATAATTTTTTTCAATTTCTAATCCTTAATACTCTGATTACCTGGCTCATTGACAGTACCAACGAGGACTTTAGAATCAGCCTCAAAATTCCTTCCTTAAGGTTCAAAACAAGCCTTCTTTAATCCTTATGGCCTCAATGATTTTTTTTGTATTTATACCCAGCCTTAGAGAGACACAAAATTGACACTCCCTTGAATGTACCTCCTGCCCCAGAGGTACTTGGATTAACTTTAGCTGCTCCATTGGTGTTGATTTTATTACCAACACTGTCTTGAACTATTCCATTTTCAGAGTGATTCACTTTTTCATTGGTGTTGATTTTATTACCAACACTGTCTTGAACTATTCGAATTTCAGAGTGATACACTTTTTCGTAATCCCTTCATTGGGAGTATGCACCTCTCATCGTTAAATGCACCTACAATTATTAAATACATTAGTCCATATAACTCTTTACCTTCCTCAACATTCATTTTTCCATGATCATTGTTTGTATCCATGTAACTGTGTTCACTGAATAAAATATAATATATTAAAAAATTGATAATTTGTTCACCTACCTGAATAAATTTGCTGAATTGAATTAAATTTGCATTTGAGATCCCCTTCAGCTACCTGAATAAATTTGCCAAATTAAATTAAATTTGCATTTCAGATCCCCTTCACCTACTTGAATAAATTTGCCGAATTAAATTACATTTGCTTTTGAGACCATGTAGTGTGCAACTATTGGCTCAGACCTTGACGGTTTTGTCCAAGCAAGCAAAGTGTAACAGCCCTTTGTTATTATTGTACGTTTATTGTACGTGAGAGAAGAGGAAAAGGTATTAAAGTGGAACGAAATTCCAACATAGGAATATGCCACTGGAAATAAACAGTTTGTATGGGAACAACATCACATGAACTGGTTAGAAAGCAAGAGGGCCAACTACCCCACACATGCCGCGACTCGATGTTAATAGGGGTGAGGAGTCCCACATAAGCGGGACCAAGAGCTTCCACCTTTAAGCCTGCTACCCCATTGGAAAAGAGTTTGGCAAGTGTTGGGGCTCATAAACCACTCAAGTCCCACAACCAGGTCAATGTGGGATTATTAACACACACACACTACACTAAGTAAGTAGAAGAGGTATTAAAGTGGAACGAAATTCCAACATAGGAATATGCCACTGGAAATAAATAGCTTGTATGGGAACAACATCACATGAACTGGTTAGAAAGCAAGAGGGCCAACTACCCCCCACACACATGCCGCGACTCGATGTTAATAGGGGTGAGGAGTCCCACATAAGCGGGACCAAGGGCTTCCACCTTTAAGCCTGCTACTCCATTGGCAAAGAGTTTGGCAAGTGTTGGGGCTCATAAACCACTCAGGTCCCACAACCGGATATGATGTCCATCTGATGAATTCATCGCCGCTTCATTTTGCAGATATGTAAGCAGTTATAGAGTGAGTCCTTTAGAGTGGGGTTGGATGTCCGATGTCCCCTTTAGAGTTGAACCTCTCTGCTTTTGCCATCCTCAGATTTTATAGTATTTGTTGGCCAAGGATACAGTGCCACAAGTGGCCAGGAGAGCCCTCACCATGCCATTTCTAGATTTAGAACACCCTCCTACAAATTTCAGGTGCTTCCAAACAATGAGAAGGTCACCACTGTCTTGGAGTCGAGGAAAAACATAGGTGCTATAAGTGTCCGTCTTCCTTTGAGTCTGTAGGCCAATTTTATTCTTATGGTTTGTTAAATTTAATTAAATTTTATCTAATGTAGGTGTTTTAAGAATTAAGAAGTAAAATTAATAATTATGTATTCCCTGGCTAAATTAGTTGTATGGGATTGAAATGGTGTTAGATATGATGTAATGCGCATCTAGACTATAGGCTTAGGAATAATATTAAAGTCACTTTTTGACTTAGTTTAATTTGTGCGTAGTGTTGTATTAATGACTTAAAGTACATATAAGTTATTTTAGTGTTTATGTCATTCCTTTTCTACGAAGAGATGAATGCTCTCTTCATATTTTAATTTTACTCAATGAAGTATTTTCCTTTTTTTTTTGTAGTTCTTTCTTGTGTTCTTGGTTTCTTGTGTGGTTGGTTTTTGTAAAATGGTATTAGAGCCACAGTTAGAGGAAGTTGAAGTGGGTGAAGGCCTAGGTACTGTGTAGATCAGTGATGGACCGAGGAATTGCTTTCTGATACACACTGAGAAACCAAAAGGACTTTCGGGCAAAAAGGGCTAAAAATCAGACCATACAATTTTGTAGAGAGAGGGACCATAAAAAGGCCAATTTATGAGACATTGTTCGTTTGGAACGACAAATTGATAGATCTCTACAGATGTAGCTTTTTTTTTTTTTGCAGATCTATAGTAAATCTCAGCATTTTCAACAAATTTATAGCAGATTTATCAGTAGACCTATAGCAAATCTCAGCACTTTTCAACAGATCTATAGCAGATCTCAGCACTTTGCGGCAGATCTATAGCAGATCTAACCATTCTTAAGCTGGTCCAACACTTCTGGACATGTATTCCATTGTTTTTCTTTCAATATTTGCACTTTGAGGGGAGGAAAGTATTAGCATATTTGTTATTTCTTCCCCTTAAACTGCAAATATTAGAAGAAAAACAGAGATATGCCAAAAGTGCTGAGATCCGTTGTAAATCTATCAAAAAAATGCTCTGATCTGCAATAGATATGTTGAAATTGTTGAGATCTGCTATAAATATGCTGAAAATGCTTAGAGGTGCTGAAGAAAGCTAGATCTGCTATAGATTTGAAGAGATCTGTCAATTTGCTGTTGAAGTAGGCCAATTTCTCAGGTGACTCTCTTTGCAAAATATTATGGTCTGATTTTTAGCCTTCTTTGCTTGAAAGCCCTTTCAGTTTCTCCGTATGTATCAAAAAGCAATATTTCAACAAACTACATGGTGGTATTTTAAATGGCAATCATGCATATATGGCTTGACAAGACTTGAACTGGGGTCTCCAAATTGCAAATCCACAGTTTCAACAAGTTGAGCTCATGCCATTCGATATATATATATTTTTTGGTAAGTAGATAATTTATATACAAAACGCGTTTTTTAAGAGGATCCCAAAACCTTATAACATGAGAGGCCGTAGCCTTTACCATTAGAAGGAGCCCCTTGGGCTAATACATTAGGTACCATATGAAAACTTTCCAATGGTGATCTTCGCTTGGGCACGTCGGGCTCGTCCAAATCTCTGCAGGGGAGATGAAAAGGCACCCACCTGTCTTCGAACTCTGCCAAGCACGAGGGACAGGACCGGGGATCTGCTGGACCACCTTCCGAGGGCCTTTGGGAAAGGATCGTTCTCGTTATGCCTCCCACGAACCATCATGACGGCTGTGCCAATTGGACCCGGCGGCGCAGGTGTCGTGGCTCTCCCCGAGCCCGTCCACCTAGGCCCGGTCCTTTCATCACGCTTATGTGGAGACATTAATAATGTCCTGGTTGGCGATCTTCTCAATGTCCGTTGGGAAACGCTGACGCCACACCACAAGACATGTGGACTTTAAACCTTTGTTTGCTAAGTGGTTAGCTAGACCATTGCCCTCCCTGTAGGTATGCTTGATCTGGACCTGGTTCCTCCGAAGTAGGATGCTCTTGGCCTTAGTGATGATATTGTAAACCTTCCACGCCGGATCCTTGGAAGTCGTCATGTAGTTGATGATGTTCAAAGAGTCCCCATCAACAACCAAAGGACGAGGATCCTCCATCATGAGCTCGAGTCCTCTCAGCAGTCCTCTAGCCTCCGCGACATGATTGGTTTGACGCCCCAAGTTTTCACAGAAAGCCATAACAAGCTTTCCATTGTGATCTCGAACTGACCCCCCCGCAGCGGCCGCCCCTGGGCTGCCACGAGACGCCCCATCAAAATTTAACTTCAACCACCCGTGAGGAGGCCTGACCCACCTGACATTCTTCCAGAAGACCCACGGATCCTCCCGCTCCTTACTCTCCCCGGATAGCTTCAAGGATTTGAACAATCCTTCGAACACATGTTTGGGCCAAGGGCTGGGGATAAGCTTGGCATTCTCAATGGCAAAGGCGATGGCCCTATGAGCGACTGAGGGAGGATCCCTTGGGGGGTTACTGAAGACTCGACCATTGCGTTCCAACCATACTTGCCACAGAAAGTGGTGGAAGCAAGCATTCCACAGGAAACGGAGCTTAGGGTTTTTAAAAGGATTGACCCATTGGAAGAAGGCCTCCTTGATGGTCTTGGGGGAAACCCATTGGATCTGGAAGGTGGAGAGGATGGCGCCAAGGACCGACCCAGTGTAGCTGCAGTGCAAGAAGAGATGGTCGAGGAGGACTCACGAGCGGACTCGCACAAGCAGCATCTATTGGCCAAAGCAAACCCCCTCTTGTGAAGATTGTCAATAGTGAGGGCTTTGTTCTGAAAAACAATCCAAGAAAAGAAATTTACCTTTGGGATCATTCCTTTCCTCCAGACCACGTTGTAAGGAAAGTCCGAATTTAGCCCTTTGCACTGAAAACCATAGGCAGATTTGATAGAGAAACCCCCGTCATCGGTCCCCCTCCATATCAATCTGTCCGGTCCTCTGCTAGTGGGGATGATGATGTCCTTGAGGATGGAGGACAGGAAGTCGGCCTCCATCTCTAGCCCTTTTGCGTTGATGACTTTCCACTGCAGGGAGCCATTTCTCCATTCAATGAAATTGGCCACCTTCTGCCCAACATTGTTATCCAGGAAACTTTTAAGTTGAACCAGCCCGGTCTGTTCTGACAGAGGATCCTCTAGGGCCCACCTGTCCTTCCAAAAGTCTATACTTTGACCATCCCCAAGGATCCACCTGATGTCGTTTTGGATCAACTGTCTGGATTGGCCAATGGCTTTCCGAAAAGCAGACCCCCCGGTGGGAATTCTACCCTCAAGAAAGGGAGTGTTGTTGAGGTATTTCCTCCTGACAATCCTAACCCATTCAACCGGTTCTTCGACTAGGATCCTCCAAGTGTTGGCAATGAGCGCTAGGTTCATCATGGCCATTCTTCTGAGCCCTAATCCACCTTGCTTTTTGCTTCTGCACACTTTGTCCCAGGCTACTAGAGGAATCCTAGACTTGTCTTCATTGCTTGACTAGAGGGAATTCCGTTGAGCCTGCTCGATCTTGAGAAGAACTGAGGCAGGCAATCTGAAAACAGACATGAAGAAGGTCGTAATCCCTTGGAGGCATGCCATGGTAAGGGTTGCCTTGGTAGCTTGGGACAGGAGCTTGCCTTTCCACGACGCCAAATTTTTGTGGATCTTCTCAATCACCATATTCCACATCCCTTCCTTTGCACGCCCACAGAATAGAGGGAGGCCAAGATAGGTGGTGGGAAGGTAGTCAATAGAGCAGCCTAGGATCCTTGCAATCTAAACTTGACGCCTGGCCGGGGTGTTGATGAAAAAGATCTTGCTTTTGATGTAATTTACTTTTTGGTCGGCAACCTTCTCATAGAGTCCAAGGATTCGTTTGATGGATTTAGCTTGAGCTACTGACGCAATGGTGGACAAAAGCGTGTCATCCACAAACTATTGATGGGTGATTGCATCAATCTCTGAGGCAGGGAGGATACCTGTCACCTTCTTCCGACGTTGGCCGTCCTTGAGAGCTCTTCCCAACGCTTCTGCAAGGATAATGAAAAGGATGGGGGACAAAGGATCCCCTTGGCGTAAACCTCTTGAGCTCTGAAAGAACCCGGCGGGAGAGCCATTGACTAGGACCGAGAACCAGGGAGAGGAAATGCAACCCTGGATGAGATCGACCCATAGGGGGTGGAAGCCGAACTTGAGAAGGATCTTCTGAAGGAAACATCTGTCAACCCTATTGAAGGCTTTGTTCATATCTAGCTTAAGAAACAGGGCAGCCTTCTTAGACATTGAGGCCGAATGCAGGGTTTCATGGATCGAGATGACCCCATTCAGGATGTTCCTCCCTTTTACCGAGCTGCCTTGGGATTGATCAATGATGAGGGGAAGTATGGCCTTCAACCTGTTGGCCATAACCTTGGTCAAAACTTTGTAGATGACATTGCATAGGCTGATGGGCCTATAATCAGAGATGGATTTGCAAGCAAAGACTTTCGGGATGAGGGCCAAGAAAGTGGAATTGAAGCTGCGAGGGACAACTTTGGTTTCCTGAATTTCTCTAATAGCCTTACATACATCATTCCCCACCACATCCCACATAGTTTGGAAGAACCTTGGAGAGAAACCATCCGGTCCAGGGGCTTTATCGGGTCGCATTGAAAACAAGGCCTCTTTAACTTCATCGCGGGTGAAGGGATCCACCAATCTGGAGTTCAAGTCCTGAGGAACGATGCAGGGGATATTAGCAAGAAGAGTATCTTGAGCTTGACTGTCACCCTCCGAGGCAGTTCCCAAGAGGTTTTGGAAGAAAGGCACTGCTTCGGTCCTGATCTCCACAATGTCAGTGGAAGATGATCCGTTGCTGTACACGATCTCCCTGATCTTGTTGGATGCCCTGTGCCGCATGGTGGAGGCATGAAAGAACCTTGTATTGGCATCGCCTTCCTTGACCCATAGGTCTCTTGACTTCTGCCTCCAAAAGGTTTCCTCTCTAGCCAAGATATTATGGAATTCTGCTAGGAGGTTCCTTTTCTTCTCCCTAGTGGGGCTGCTGTGATCCCCTGCTTCGATTCTCCTTTCTATCTCCTGAAGTTTCTCAGTAATAGCCTTCTTATTGGCAAAAAGGTTGCCAAAAACCTCCCTATTCCAGATTTTCAGGTTTTCTTTGACCATCTTCAGCTTTTGAGCCAACTGAGAAGTGGCAGACCCTTTGACATTTTGATGCCACCAAGAGGACACTTGATTTTTGAAATCCTTGTGTTGGGTCCACATGGCTTTGAAACGGAAAGGAGTTTTGAAGGAGGGAGGCCTACCAGATTCAAGGAGGATGGGATTGTGGTCTGATCCGATTCGAGGTAAGGCCAGCAGAGTGGCATCGCCAAACCATGGGATGGCTTCTTGAGAAATTAGGAACCTGTCCAACTTCACCTGGATGAGTCCGCTATCAATCCTCCCGTTGCTCCAAGTAAAAGAGGATCCTTTGAGCTAAACATCCATGAGCTCATTGGTATTGACAAACCCTCTGAAATCCTCCATGCTTTTGCTGTAAGAGGCGTTGCCTCCTTTCTTTTCAGATGGATGCAAAGGACTGTTGAAATCCCTTGCTAAGATCCAAGGAAAAGTGTTAAAGGTGGTCCCCATTTGAGTTATTGTTTCCCACATTGCGACCCGCTCGATGGGTGAGTTTGGGGTGTAAATATTTGACAGAATCCAAGACTGCTTACTGGTCTTGGAATGAAACAAAATGTTTAGGATCCTGTTCGAGGACGACAAAAGCCTTCCTTTGACCAGGGTAGGGTCCTAAAGACACATAAGCCCCCCCGACGTGCCTTGAGCAGGACTGATAAGGCAATCTCCATTGGCCCAAATGGCCTTGGCAGTTTTTCGAGAATAGAATTTGTCGATTTTGGTTTCTTGCATAATGAAGATGGAAGGATTGATCCTTTTCCTCAGGCCAGCCACCAACCTCTGCTTGGCTGCCTCGTTCAGGCCCCTCACTTTCCATGAGAGGACCTTCATCTCAAGGGTTTAGGGTTTTTCCTGCCTCCCTTCACTAGCTGGAAGGGGGGTTTGGTTCCTTGCTTGTCGTTGTCGGACTCGTCGGAGAAGAGCGTCGACCGGGTCCCATTTGCGATATCCTCCGCTGTTTCCTTGTTTCTTTTCTCATTGTCAGAGGGTCTCCCTCTTTTCCTTTCACTGCCATAGTCTATTGCCTGTTTCCTGCTCCTGGTGTTCTTAGGGCTGATCCTTCCCGAGAGAGATGGGCCTTCTTTTTCAGATGAAGGAGAAGGGGGTGCCTCTCCCCTATTCGAGCAATTTGGGGATTTTCTATTGCTCGCTAGGTACTCATCCATACAAGAATTTGGAAAAACATTTTCGGGAGTGGGCTGTACCTGGGCCGCTGGATCCTCTATGTTAGGACTGGTGAGAACCGGAGATTTTGGAAGCGCCTCCTGCTCCTTTTGGCCTGGCATGGATCCTTCTCCTTGCTCACTGGTTTGCTTGCCTTGTTCTACAGTGGCACTCTGGCCAGCCTCCTGAGGTGCTCGATGAGCAGGGTTACGCATGATGTGTTTCGGGCCTACTGGCGGTTCCTTGTTGAGAGGGGGGATACCCTGGTTCCTCTGCATGCCCTTGGTTGGACCTGCCGCATTTTGGTTCTGGTCCTCAAACCAGGGCACTGATTCGGTAGATGACCTTGGGTGCAGCAGTGAGTACAAAAGGCATGCTTGTTTTCATACTCGATGGGCTGCCTCCTGACCATGTGGGATCCTCTGTACAAGTTGATGAAGGAGGGTAGCTCTGTTTCCAAGTTAGCGGAGACACAGAAGCGGGCATGGACCATCCTGGATCGGACTTTGGTGGAATGATCGATGGCAATGAGCTCACCTATGGAGTGGGCTATCCCTTGAATGACATCCTCATGCCAGAATTGGAAATGGAGGTTTGGCAACCTAACCCATAGAGGAGCTACATTTATGTTTTGGGTTTCAGCCTTCAGGGTTAAAATCATCCCCCCACTTTAGGAGAAAGAGGCTCCTGCGTCCGAGGAACCAGGGTACCCCAGCTAAGATGTTGCAGCAGTCCTCCTGAGTATTGAGTCTGATGGTGAAGAAACCTCGAGAGAGAGCAACAATTTCCATGTTTCCGCTGGTTTTCCACTTAGAAAACGCCCATTTTCGGATGGTCTCCATGTTTGGTCTCCCTCCTACAAACTTGCCAATCAGAGTGAAACGCTCAAGCTCCATGTAGCTATCCATTAGGTCTTCAGGGATAACCAGGTCTGTTCCACAAGGAAGCAGTTCCTGGGAGGGTTGCTTTGTTGAGGATCCTAGCCTTAGGACCTGAGCATAGGACCCTTTTTGGTTTAGGTTTAGCTCGCCCTTTTGCCCCTCCTTGTCAGGAGGGTCTTTTCCACGCCTGTCCGACCCATCCGCCTGGGTCCTTGATGCATCAGCCACTGCCCCATCAACCGTGCCATGACTGGTCCCTCCTGGACTCTCGCCTGACCGTCCTGCCTCCTTTATGTTGTATCCTCCCGGTCGCTCTCCATCCGCCGCTCGATCGCTACCTTTCCTGCTCTCCATCCTCCTGTTCCTTTAAAAAAAAACCCATTTGATATATTTAACTGATATTTTATTATACATTTTTTTTTCATTGAGTTTACACGAGTTTTTATGAGGGGTCCCAGTCCCCTCATATTGAATGGGGTTTGAACCTTGGATTTCTCAAAGAGAGGCCAAAGCCCTTACCACTTCAGTAAGCTTGCAACTTAATATTTTATTTATACATTTAAATTAACTAAAAATTGTATATATATATATATATACATATTTGTTTTTCTTAATAAAGAAATGACTATACATATATTTATATATATGCCAAACTTTAACTTCTTTGGTGGTAAACTTTACTGAGGTTTGTATCAATTAAATCCCTATGATTACAAATATACCATTAATACCTATCAAAGTATCCCGCTGAAATAAATTCTCTGCGTTTCTGGTCAGCCAGCTTATTGGCTAGGATTTTTGCGAGCTTATTGGCATTTCTTTTTACATGGCTGAGGGTAATGCTTGTGAAGTAATTTTTGGGATATTCTTCACCAAGGACAAGTTTTTGCGCCCTCAGCTTGTGCAGCATTATTCTGTTGGATGCCACTAGATAAAGTCTTACCTTTATGATCTCTACAAATTTCTCTTGCTCCAGAAGCTTCTGGGTTTCCATTACAATTTATGATTGTTCAGCTTCAGCTGGGGCAATATTACATGTTAGCCTTTTTGCTTACCCCCTTTTTTTGGGGAACAAGTCAGTGTTAGGGTAGTGGTATAAGACTACTTGTTCTAAATGTATAATGTTAATACAGTTTTCTTTTTGCATGGTTACAAGCTTAGTTATCAAGTTCGAGTTCGTGTTCGAATTCGACACTTGTGAAGTTCGAAAGAAATTCGTCATGTTTAAAAATTCGGAATAAAATTCGATATATCATAAATGTGTATATATGAATTTAGGTGTATACAAATAATATTTTTTGTGAATTGAATATAAAACCAATATTTGTTAATATATTACCCAACACACTAATTAGAAATAAAAATAATAATAATAAATTCTGAAAATTGGTTACTCGTCCACTCAAATCGTTCCTTAATAAAACATAATGTCTTCTCCAAGCAATTTAGTGCAATTTCACAGTGTAAATTACATAACTCATCTTAAATTCATAAAATTATTATTATTTTTTTATATATTCTTCTTCTCCCCAAACTCCACTGCGTGATCTGCAGTACGAAAGCCACAAACTCCACTGCATGATCTGCAGTACAAAAGCCACAAACCGTAGTTGCACATGTAATAAACGCTTAGTTAAAAACCAAAAAATTTCCTGCCGTGCGTTTTTCCCTTCTGCTTGCATTTTCATTCAATTTTTTCTTATACCGAATTAGGGTTTGTTAGCCGTTTTTTCCTTGTTCATGCATTTTCACTCTATTTTTTTCCATACCGAATTTAGGATTTGTTCGCCCTTTCTGCATACATTTCCACTCAATTTTTTTCCTTCTGCGTACATTTCCACTTAATTTTTTCCACGAATTCTTGGTTTGTTCACAGAATTTATTCTTAAAGATTTTAAATTCGATGAATTTTGAATTTCATCTTAAAAATTCGACGAATTTGATAACTAAGGTTACAAGGATTTGATTAATTGAAACATGATTTAGAATTCCTAATATTGTCATAAAATTTCAAGTAAACTTGGATTAATATGAAAACATTAACGGCTTTGTTTGTGCCGTTTATTTGAGGGGTTCATTTTATCCAAAGGTGGTACCACACTAGTCAAGTAATATCTTTATTCTACAGGAGTGCAATAAGAAATTTTTGACAGCCATTATTATTTGGAAAATTACAAAAGTGGGGCATATGTGTTGAATTCACAATTTTTTTTGGTTTAGTTGGGATATAAATTATTTAGATTAAATTAGTTGAATGCTAATTTTTTTTTGTATATAGTATATATATTTGTGATGGTAGTAATTTTGACTAGACCTTGTTCCATTGTATATGATTGTATAGCTCATGACAGACAATACAGACTTCACAGTTATTGGAGTTTTGGGTCCTCCTGGTGCTGGAAAGTCCACAATTCTAAATGAGCTTTATGGATTTGACAGGGTTACATCAGGTATCTTGAATTTGCTCCCTTTGTTTGTGTTTTGAAATTGTGCAAAGCAACCTTTTGGGTTATTAATGCTATCGTTTGAAGGTAATTACATCAAATAACTGCAGCGTGAAGCATCGTATTGAAGATAGTGCGGAACACATCAATTCTATTAACTATGTAAATGCTAGATAGGAAATAATTAACAAATTAGCCATCAGTGTGGATCTGATCGGCATTCAGATTTCTATGTTGTTTGGATCTGATCATTATTCAGATTTCAATGTTTGGTCTACTGTGATTAACCTTTCAAATCATGGTTTCTGTTTGTGGTTTGTCCCTCAAGTTTTTTAACTATTTTCTGTCAGGAATTGACAATATAAATTAAAGGGGACAAATTTTAAGTAATGCATGCTAAAGCACAAATCAGTGTTCTTTGGAATGGCCTATATCATAATTTTTTTTTTGGGAGTTAGATGACTTTTCTCATGTCTGCAATCTTGAATATCTTAATAACATTAGCAAATTTATTCATCCTTTGCAATAAGAAAATGCCTTAAACTTTATTTATTCACTCATTGGTTATGCTGCCTCAATGTTAGCTACGTGTGATTGTGGTAATACTTGTCATTTCAAAACAAAACAAAAAAAAATCTTACATCATTTCATCTTATATACATTGGACTTCTATCCCCCAGGTGTGTTTCCACCATTTGCAGTGCACTCAGAAGAAAATAGAGCTATGGCAAGGCATTGCAGCGTTGGTATTGAACTTAGAATGTCCGTTGAGCGCTTTATTCTCCTTGACACTCAGGTTTGTTTCACAGTAAAATGAAACAGACTGCGAGCTATGTCTGTTAGATAGTTTGTCTTTCTTTGTTTTAAAATTGTTGTCAATGCTGTTGCAATTGAAGTATTTTGATCCTAGCACACATTGAGAAAAAGTTAACCAACTTTGCTCTAACATTTGAGATGCAGGATATATTGTGATGATGATGTTATTATATGTTTGATTTTAGTTGTCTGTTTGCATTCGGTAATTTTTTATTATAAAAATTTTAGTTCTTTTTCTCTGTTCACTGCTGTTCGTTACATATCGGAGAATCAGAAGGTTCGTCATATTATGTATTTATGTTTTAGTCTTTTTAGACAGCCTGCCTCTGTTTTAAGATCCTTGCAGCTGAATTCATCCTTATCTCTTACCTGCTAAAAAGATTGGTTAAGTGATGTGAACAAAATCCACTTGTGAAAAGAAAGGTCTGACCAGAGGTACATGGCTTTTAATGCAGAGGTGATGGTTTAAGAAGGCTCTCAACCAAATGATCCTGTTCACACTGTTGAGACTGGGACTTGTTTGAGACTTGGCAAACCTATTTTTTTGACCTTGATTCTGGCTTTGGGTCAAATAAGGAAAAAAATAAAATGCAGTAGATTTTACAGAAAGAGACTTGGCAAGAGTCCAAATGACTTTGCTGGGATCACTTGACTCATGGACTTGCTAGTACTTACAGAATCGGGATGTCTCAACACGATCCTGATACATAGTATTAACGAAGATTAGTTACAAGCTTACTAACAAATCAAGGGCTGGTGCCACCTATACAAGAACATGGCTTTGATCATCATAAAAACAGCAAAGAATGAGACTATAACTAGAACCTTACTGATTTGGTTGCACAGCCTTGAAGAGTCTGATTGCTTCCTCAGCAATTGCGAGATCCATATACAGGATGTGCATTTGTGTATCCAATTTGTTCTTTAAATCAATAGAGATACAGTTTTGTGGTCTACCTGGTGTATTTCATAACTGGTGGCTTTTTGTTGGCTTGCTCTTTGTTCTTCTTATTTCTTCTCAAACTTCTTCAGCCATGCTTTCAGAACCTGATGTGGAGTTGCTGTATCCATTCCTTGAGCTGTAAAGTTCTCAAGTTTGATTTTTCTTGCCTATTTTCTGAATTGCAACTGCAGGAGCACCAATCTAGTAACATCACACTGCGTGATGAAATATGTCCCTCACAATCCTGCAATATGCTCTGTTACACATGAATTTATTGTAACTGTCTATTAATATCATCATGCAATCTTTCAAAATCTTCCTTAAAAGTTCACGAATATATCTTTCTCTAAGTTTAAAATATGTTTATTTTCGTCTCTTCAAACACCATGTAACTTGTCTTATATGAATAATGTAGAGGTTTCTGTCTTCATTATGTCCATTGTCCATCTCCCTAAATTAGTCAGCTGTTGATTTTACCCCTAACGAGGCCTTTTGTCCCTGCTTGACATGAATTGTCCTTTGAGGTGCCATCAAAATTTAATTCAAAGTTGCTATCTACAGGGATGTGCCATTCAGATCTGGATGCATTCTGGTCTCAATAATTTCTCATAATGCAAAAGGATTCTTTATGAAATATTTTAGAGTTACAGAGTGTACCTCTGCTTCAATTCTTGGGTGCTTAATGAAATTATATTTCATGTAGCATCCAAAGTATTTAAATTTTTTGTGTTTGCAATGGATGCCAATACATAGTACACGCCCAGACACAATCTTCTAGTTATTAAATTTAAGCCTATACTAATGTATACAGCTTTTATATAGATTAGTTACAAGATGGACACTATTTTGCTTTTGTAAATGACACTTGCAACATATTGAGTTGACAGGGGCTAGGGATAGTTTGACGCATTTGTGTTTAGTCAATCTGTGTTCTTGTTTTAAAAATTCTTGTAGATGAATTCTTCGATACTTTGTGAAGAGGTTTATTGTATTGTATGAGCAATATACGCATCAGCAAAGGTTGCAGATCACAAGAGATACGTGGTTTTTAATGTGAAGGTCCTGTTTTCAAATGGTTTTTAAAAGAATGATGCTAATAAAGTGTTAACTAAGATTTAATATAAGTTTATGCAGAAAAGCAAAGGCAGTAACAGATACATTTAAACTTGGTTATGAATATCACAGAAACAACTAAACAACAAAACTATAATTTGAACCTTTGGAATTTTATGTCCTTAACCTCTCTCAGATTTCATCTCATGCTGCCAATTTTTGTTTGAACTTCTTCAGCCATTCTTTGAGATCCTGATGAAAAGTTTGGTATTAGTTCTTCTGGAGCCCTTTGCTGCAACTGCAAAGTCGTCAGTTTTGATCACTAGTTCTACATGAATTTTTCTTCTTAATCTTCTGAATTTCAATGTCAATAGTAGTAAGTAGTAACCATAATTTAGATTCTGCCAATTTGGATAGTGCATGCATGTATTCCACTTCTCCTAGATTGTGCCAGCTTAGGCCAAACCTCTAAATTTGCACATTGCTCTGTATTTTTCATCTTATGGCTTTCATTTCTTCTGAGCCTTTCTGATTTAGTTTGCACTCTCTGTCTCTTAAGTTGGTCTGGATAGATATTTTCATAATATTCATTGTTGTTGTGCACCTGCTCCCAAGGACTTTAATTTCTTGGAATGGTGCATTCGTCAACATTAAGAATATTCTTTTTCCTGGAATTATGTCTAGCCTAACAAAATAGCTCCTTTTATTGGTATCATGCTAAGCAAAAGCTGGTTGATAAGTCAAATATCTCTTTGAGTTCGCCTGGTACATCTTATACAAGTAATAATTGCTGTGCTGTGTGATGGAAAATATCCTTATGATTATGCAATTTGGCTTTAGATGATACACCTGGGGAAGCACTCAGAAATATCACTCATGTTATAGGTCTAAAAAAATCTCTTGCAAAATTTTTATGGCTTATTATTAAGAAGAATCTTAGTGGCTATTATTCACCAATTATCTATTGTCAAAATTTCTCCCCCCAAAATGTCAGTTTAAAATAAAGATTTACCTCAATATTAAAAAACCCCCACCCCCATGAGAGTTTAATATTGATAAGATTGTTAGGATTTCTAAACTTCAAAAGATTTATGATTCCTGCAAAATTTTCCTACTCATGAATACATCAATTTCATTACTCTGTCTTTCAAAGTCTTCGTCTGTGTTTTTCTTAAAGGTAAAACACCATAAGCTAGGAAAAGCTTCTTCTGTTTTCTATCTCTTGGAGTTACATAACTGGTACAAATAATCTTGAAAGGCTACATCCTACACTTCAAAAAAAAAGAAAAAGAGTAAGGTTTTGAAAGGGTTACCCTTTCCCTTTTACATTGATTTAGTTAAATTGAGCTATTTGGTGTCGTCGAGATTTGAACCTTGGCGTGGGCTACATCAACTATTTGTCCCAAACATTGAACGAAGGGCCCATTTGGCACTACATCCCACACCTATTTGTACTTGACAATATGGAATAAAGGAGTTACAAGCTTTACGTCATTGTTTCCACCTTCCTAATAGCGTTTACCTAGGTGTCCTAAAATTCCTTAAATAAAGGAATCTTGAGTGACATAAGTTACATAAGACGTGTCACTTTCAAATGTTCTAAGATGAAACCTTTCTCGAAGTTACATAATAGCTGTCAAGACAACTTTCTCATCCATGAATAAAACCTCAAATAGCATGTAGGAGAACTATACCTTGTACATGAATTATTCTCATAAATGAGGATAATAAATATTAAAAGTTATCGAAGTCCTAGATCTATCCTAAAAAGTTTCTAAATAATATCTGGTCACCTAGTTTCACAATTTGCTGGTTATGTGAAAATATCCCCTTCTTGTTGTAGTATCAACTAGTTTAATTGGCTCTCTCCTAAGTCCTGACTATTTTTAACTTGTTTCCTTGAAATAAGATAGAAAATATTTTTAACATCACTAAGTTTATTATTCAACTCCCAATTAAAGCATTTTCTCCACCTCAATATGTTACAGAGTTACAAGGGAACACATCCCCAGGGTTATTGCCCTCTTGCACATTTGCCCTCAAAATTGTTGGGAAATGGATATTTTCCTTATTTGTCAAGGCGTCTGTTCTCAGCAATATGGGCTTTCATTCGCACCATATTGGAAACCTTTACCACCTTTTCCTACCATCCCTGTATCAGAAACTTTGTGGAACAAAGGTGTTAATCAGCAGGGTTCCATGGGGATGCATCCCCCCGTGTTAATCAGCAGGGTTCCATGGGGACGCATCCCCCCCCCTTGAGGGACGTGCCCTCCCGTCCTCCGTGTCCCCCAGCACGGGGGACAACATCGGGGACGTTTCCCCGTCGTACCCCGGGGAGCCGTCCCCGGGACACCAGAGGCCTACGGCCTCCCGTCCCCAGGACGTCCCCTGTTTTGGGGCGTCCTTGGGGACGACTGGGTTCCTAGGGACGGCCTAAGCATCCCCAAAGGCGCCCAACCATCCCCCACAGCTGGGCGCCTACAGCCAACATGAAAACATAAATAAAACACTTGAAAATTTAAATTAAAAAAATATTATTTCTTGAAGTATAGGTTTTTTTTTTAATTTACAAGGTGGAATCTGTAGCTGTTTGGCTTTTATGGCAGCCACAGTATTTTGTGTTGTCCGCCTCGGAAGCCGCCATGATGAGTGTCGTCAATCACACGATTTAATCATTATAATTGTCAATCCAGGGTGGTGTCCAAGGCTATATACGAAAGGAGATATAGGCATCTTGAAAATCAGCTCATTCAGAAAACAAACTTTATTGGTGGGACAAGTTAACCTTGGGGGTTTTGGTGTCACTTTAATCCTATAAACTGAAATTGAATTCTAATTACTCTTGCAGAATCAAAATTATAGGAATAGAAAGATTGCAAAAAAAATAAAACCTGATTACTTTTGTAGAATGAAACCTATTTACTGTTGCAGAATATAAATGACAAGAAAAGGTAGTTGCAAGAAACTGAAATCTAACTAAATTTGCAGAAATGTCACCTATTTTACTCTTGCAAAATGAAAAGAATAACAAGAAGATGAAATAGCAAAAAATGAAACACACAAGCTAACAACTGATCAACAGAATGGATTAAAGCGGGAAATAATTTGCTGGAAACAAGGGAAATTCAACAATGCTGCAAATTGATGAATCAATTAACACTCACTCTCATTAAGCTAGGTCCAAATCACAAATCTCTATGCACTATTAGCTAATGAACAAAAAATGAAATATGACAAGTCTCTGCTAATCTGCTGCAGCAAAAGTTGCAGAAAAACCTGTCACCAATAAGCCTTCTTCTAAACTGGAAGTGGCCCTTGCTCCCCTGTTCCAGAAGAAGGTAGAAAAACTCTCTCTTAACTACTTAAACACTCAGACATTTAATGGGACAAAAGATGAATGAGAAATCCTACACTTTATTTAGTCTCAAGCAACATTACAATATTTGCAGGAAAACCTGCTAAAAACTGCAATTTGCCACAAATCTACTTTCTTACCACAAGTCCTATCCTTATTCTCTACTTGGCTCAACCAACATGGGAGCCTATTATTTATAACATTCTATTACATATGCCAATCCGTTCTGTTGCTGCTTTTCAAGGATTTAGCAACTGTTCTGAAGAAGTCTTCCTGAAATGCAGGAAACTGTTCTGCTGCAGCATATCCATTTTCCTTGTTGTGTGTCATCCATTGGGAGAAATGCGTTGGAAGGGGTGAGAAAACTCCTCATACAGCTGGATCCATCCTCATCTCGCCATTTTCCACCTTTTTGGACGTTCTGTTTATCATTTTGATCAAAACTGGTCCTTTCTCTGCTCATTTCGGAGCTGCTCCGGAATATCTGATAGTTTAACTATTTTATGCTCATGCGATAAAAATGGTCAACAAAGTAGTTTTGATTGGATAGGAAGTCTTCCCTATTCCTTAGGAGATGATCCCAATCAGTTTTGCACGCCAATTATGACAAATTCCAAGCCATGCCATTCATTGACAGCTGGCTGGAATTTGTATGACTATGTCCTGCATTTTCCAGATTTCCTGCATTTTAGCCTTTTTGACTTGTTGCTCCCATTTGAACCACGTGGAAGTGTTGTCAGGTGGAGAAAGAGTCATTCTCAACTATTTCCAAGCGTTTCCTTCATCTTTAATTGACAAATTCCATGCCTTCCTTCATAGTGACAGGTGGCTGGAATTTGTATGGACTCACCTGTTTTTTTCAGCTGTCAAAACATGCCCAACTGCTCTTTTGGAGTGCTCATAACTTTTGCCTCGTAACTCCAATGTACACCAAATTGTACCCACGTGTTCTTGGTTGTATGAACTACATCAGGTTCAATTTTCAGCTCGACTCCCTAGGAATTGCTTCCAGGATCGTTGTCAAGTTGGCCTCTAACACAAATTTTTACTAGAATTTCCAGCTGTCAAAAAGTGTGAAACTGTCATTTTGTGGGCCCCATAACTTCCATATTATTTGTCCATATGCCTTAAAATTTGGGTCATGTGTTCTCTCTACTATGAACTATCATTGGTATGAATTTGGTTCCTTAACTTGCTTTGGATAATTCCCAGTATATCCGCCAATGTTCCCCTTAACGCAGATTTGCACCTGTTAACAACTCCAGAAAAAACTAAGGCATGAATATAGAGTAACCTTCATAACTTTTTATCTACAACTGGGATTGACTCGCTTCAAAAAGCAAAGTTGTAGTTCTCAATGAGAGGAATTTGTTCATGCCATCAGAATGTAATTTTACTGCAGTATGACACCATAATTGACATGATACTCATTTTTGACCTTTTACAAGTAAAATGCTTAAAATAGTCAAAACAGGGGTATAATGTTTCTAACATAAAATCATGTAAACAATTAACAATTAATATATTCTAATCAACTATTTGGCAATTTAACTTTGTATATTGAATAATATGGCAGTTTTTATATGTTAACCATAGTGCAAAAATGAGGCATTTTTAGGCCTCATCACACCACACAGATCTTGGTGCAGTCCGCACCTATAACCACCATGCCACAATCATTTTAAACCTTTTACGCCGTTGAAAGCACCAGGAAAGGGACAAGCGTTCAGTCCGGCGAGGCCCGAGATTTGAACCTTGGACCTCCGCCCCCTTACGGGGTTTGGTCGAACCAATTGGTCTACACCTCGAACCTTGAAGTATAGGTTCTTGAAAGGCCTTTTTTTCCATGCTTTTTTGTCTCTTTTATTTTCTAGATGGATTATTTTGCGACTTGTTTTCATATACTTGTCATTTATTATGTTTTAATTTGGAATGCTTCACAGTTTATTTTAGACAAGTAATTGTTGGACTTTTTGATGATGAGATTTGTTAGTTACATAGAAGATTAGTTTATTCATATCTTTTAGTTATTGTTATTGTCTGATAGGGGCAGTTACCAGTCTCTTAAGAATCTTAGATAGAAAAAATGGCATTACTTCTAAGACAAGTTATTCTCACATGCAATATACAGCAAGGAGGATTATCAGCAAAGATTATTAATTTATTTTATTTAGATTTACTTCAAAAGAAGCATAAACATTAATGGCAGAAAAAAGAAAAATCTGAGGATGAGGAATGAAACTTACATCAAATCCACTCATGAATGCAATTTGACTGGTAAATATTATGGCATCACATAAAACTATCAGAATGGCCACTGGCATCAATATTAACCCATTCACTCCAAAAGCAGAAGGAAGTGAGAGACGTGACTGACTATGACTTCGTGAGTTTAGTATTGTGAAGAAAAACAATATTTGGCTTCTTGAGTTTTGGTGCAAAACTACCCATTTAGGATTGCTCTTCCTGAAACAGAATTTCAGAATGTAAAATAACATCATTATTTTTTTACAACATCAGGAAAACAAATCTCATTTGGTTTATTTTAGGAATTTAATTCCGTTATATTTTGAAAACTTTGAATAGAGACTTCCACTTGGCTTCTTTTTGAGTTTACCTAAAAACATTTCAGTTGCTGACTCTACCTTATATGTACGTATGTACATATGTATATTAAGTACAACTTATTTCAAATGAGCATTGAGACTATGAGTATTTCTGATTTCACTATTTGGTTATAGTGGCTGACCATTTATGCTGTCATATTTGAACAGTTAGTGACTGAAAAAAAATTAAAAAATGATAGTCTTTGCTTGAACATTGGTGGCTGAAAAAATGATGACTGTTATTGTTTGAATGTTAAAACTTAAAAGCTGAACAGTGTGGCATTCATTACTTGAGCAATAGCAACTAATTTGGTTAACTGTTAGAGATTGCACTTGATATCCTTGGCTGAACCTTCAAGTTAAATTTGTTGAAAGTTGAAATTTCATAGTATTATATTGTCATTTACTATTTTTCATTTTTGTTGTGTGTAGAATTTGTAGATTATTCTAAATTTCTAAAAAATTTGAAATTTCATAGTATTATACCAGCCGTCCCCCCTAGACATCCCCCAGCCGTCCCCTAAAATCAGCCTGCTGTCCCCCGCCGTCCCTGAAACCCGTCCCCCCGTCCCCCGTCCCCAAGGCTCGTGGAACCTTGTGTTAATGTAATCACTAGTTGCTGCTGTCCTTGTTACAGAGTTACAAGGGAGCATATCCCCAGGGTTATTGTGCTCTTCCACAGTTTCCCTCTTTCCTGCCATCACTATACTGGAAAGTTTATGGGACATGGATAATTTCTGTATTTGTTAAAGTGTGTCTGTTCTCAAAAATATGGTCTTTCATTCACGCCATATTGGAATCCTGTACCACCATTTCCTACCATCCCTGTATCAGAGACTTTGTGGAACATCACTAATCTAATCACTATTTGCTGTTGTCATCCTTTTTTGATTTTGAAATTAGACTATTAGTTTATGACTCTTTATATTGGGCTCAATTTCAGCCACATAACTTGCATTAAGGTGCAATGCTTGTGCAAAAACACTAAGCATTGTCCTTGTTTTCCCTTATGACTCCCGCTGCTTCTGTTTTTATCTGTGTTGCCTCCCGTAATATCTTGAAAATTCAAGTTAATATTACCACATATGGTGTTAAAACATTTAGATCAGGATGCATTCTTCTTTCCTTAATTTGTTATTTGGCGGAAGAATACTTACAATTTTTAGAGTCAATGCAAGTAGACATAAACAGGTATCATCTTTGCTCGAATTCATGGGTACATATATGTGCACCATATACTATGAAATAACTGCATGCTTTGTTTTTATGTTAAAAAATAATGATTCGTTACGAACACATCCACTTATTCATAATACATTCAAGACATGTTCTTGTTATTACATTATTGACACATCTACTCATTCATAATACATTCAAGACATGTTCTTGTTATTACATTGTTGACATATTTTTTATTAATGTTCGCAACTTACATTTAGTTAGATGACTAACACAATTTTGTTGAGCATAAACACAAACTAGAAAGCAGGTATGGTTGTAGCAGTAAATGAGCCTCAAGGAACATTGATCCACACAAACAAACTCACTTGCAGATTTAAGATTGCTTAAAGAAAAAATTACTTTTTTAAAGAGGCATGTAGTACATTGACACATACAGCCCTTTAGTTATAAAATTTTTACCATTTTTTGCCGCTTATGATATTGTTAAAATTTTTCATTTAGTCAGTAATGCATGCAAGGTAGCAAGCAGGTTTGATTGAATATAAATGAACACAAACACACATGTACATGTGTTTGAGAGAATTGATTTTTGCATCATATATTTCATAGAATTATTGTTTGGTTTGCCTGTCATTGACGTATTTATGTGGTTTTATATTTACAGCCTTTATTTAGTGCTTCTGTATTGGCTGAAATGATGAGGCCTGATGGATCTTCTGCTATTTCTGTTTTGAGTGGAGATTCTTTATCAGCTGAGTTGGCTCATGAGTTGATGGGCATTCAGGTGATTCTTTTATTTAAAGAAACATGTATTTTTCATGCTTTGTGAGGATTTTGCTGTCACTGTTGTTATAGGACTCTTTACATGTAAACCTCTAAAATACAATGCTTGCTCAGGTCAAAAACATTTTCTGGAGATAATGCACTAACGTTTTCCTTTCCTTTGTCCATGCAAGGGCACTTTCTAGCTTGGTGTTTTCCTTGCGTCAGTGTGCCATGTTCTCTTGGTTGTAACAGAGGACCTGCATGATATTAGTCTTTGGAGACTTATGCTAACTGTAAGGCAAACATCCTTCTTTGCTTTACTATTTATTAAACTTCAATCTTAGCATACAACATTTAAATGTCTATATTGAAGTTATAAGATTGTATTTGTATGATGTTTTGTCACTCAGTTCAAACACTCTTGGCTTTCGAGTACAACCAAATATGTCTTTATGTCTTGTGGTGTCGAAGCAATTTTTCTTCTCAAGTTAATTATGTTCCCAGATTTTATTGTCTTTAAGTTTGCTTTGTCAAGGGTTGTTGAATAATAGGGGCTGCTAGAGGATACAGCTCAAGGATTTTATAGACAGGATATATGTAGTTGTTGAACCCAGAAAATTGATATGCCAATTAGAATGCAAATTTCAACTGCAAAACTAGACAAGGCAAGGGAAGAGATTTGCTAAGGCAGATGGAGGATTTTCTAAGACATAAAGGAGGCAGAAAATGACATATTCATCACGTGTTTATGTATGTGTTAGTGATTATGCAAGTCTAAATGGACATATTAAAGATCCAAAAAAATATAGTTTAAAATTGGTGTATGTTGCCATATTTTGCACGGGGTGCCATGTCTTCGAATTTTTTGTAAGGATGCTGCTTTCCCTTCCCTCTTTCTTCTCTCCCCTTCTCCACTATCCCCTTTCTTTTCTGCCATCAGTTTCATTCTCTCCATCTCCTCCCCCATATTTCTAACTGTTTCTCTGAGTGGGCAAAGAGCCCAAAACTTTCTAAGTGTTGCTGTCCGCCCGACTTCGCAGCGAAGTCGGGCTGCGCTCGACTATCTGTGCGCAACTGGGCGAGATTATCAGAAATGTGCCCAGGAATTTTCTAAGTGTGGAGCCGCCCGACTTCGCAGCGAAGTCGGGCTGCGCTCCTAGTTTCGGGCGCACTTGGGAAGCATCTGTTTGAAGACTAGCCTAGGAATTTTCTAAGTGTTGGGACTGCCCGACTTCGCAGCGAAGTCGGGCTTCGCCCTGGAGGAAGTGCGCAGCCGGGCGATTTGCCATGATGACTTCGGAAAAATCGGTTAACTGTCGAGCCGCCCGACTTCGCAGCGAAGTCGGGCTGCGCTCGCTGACTCGTGCGCACTCGGGCGAAGAATGTTAAAATCTGCCCAGAAAATTTCTAAGGCACGAAGGCCTTCCCAACTGCGCTGCTTCCACCCTGCATTGCCCGGTTGCGCTCCAATTTTGGGCGAAGTCGGGCAGGAGATAAATTATGAGCTTCAAAGGCAGATTTTTCCCCTTATCAGATTCCGACAGGTGTCCAGCCTCGAGATTCGAGTCAAAGATGTGACAGAAGGTGTGCGAGCGTGAATTGAATTATTGTACCGCAACTACCCTCATTCAAGCTGACTCGAGGTTTCATCTACCGCACTGCCACGTAGCTGCTAGGTTTTCAGGCGGACCTTGCTGCAAGTACATTCCATACCCGCAGAGGTCGACATCAGCCGCCTTTTGCCGCCTTTGTCAGCTTTGTCAGCTATTGTCAGGTCTAGGATTCTGTGCCCAAAGTTGTAATTGGGGGGAAAATTGCACTATAAATAGCTGCACCATATCATTGTTAAAGGGTGGAAGGGGGATATATTGCTAGGGAACTGTTGTAGCTGTGCGTTTGCTTCCGAATATGAAATATACTTGGCTCTATTGATTGTCTTTGTCTTGTATGCTGCCTTTACTGAGTAATTCTGCCTCATGTTGCTTATGTTATTGCTTATTGTTATTTTGCTTTTCTGGATATCGGTATTTGATAGCTAAGTATTCCTGGAATGCAAAAGTGAAGGATACATAGGATGAATGGTGTTGATAGTTTCTGCAACATATTTTGTGTTTAATTGCTGTTAGTAGTGGTGATTGGCTGTTGCCGTGCTTCTTATCTTCCCCACCCGGAACAATCATATTTGTATTTCTTTCTGCATCTCTAATTTCTTTCCTGCACTCTGAGCTAAAACCCCAAACTGAGGAAACATAGGAGCCGACCTTCTCCGGAGATTGGCACGGAAGGCATCACTTCCTTCCGGCATTTCAAATTGCTGGGCGAATCTAGGGCGCATTACACTAAATCCTATCCTAGTGGCAGATTCTTAACCAACAGTTTCTCTGGCACGCTCGGTGGGACCCGGGAGTTTCCCACCCCAAAACAGAATCGAAGCATCGGTGTTCGCTTCATTGCTATCAAATCAGAACACCTGGCGACTCTGCACTACCTGAATATTCTTTGAGTCCGTGAGACTGGTCCAATATCAAAAGCGCCTTCATGCATACAAGAAGGTGGAGAGCAAGGAACCCAGGACAACAGCCTGATCTCTACGAAATCGACATCAATGCTCCTGGAGAGCGCGTAAGGCTGGCTGACTACCAAGCTCACCAAAACGAACTCGAAGCTGAAGCTGAAATAGAAGAAGCTGAAGTTGGAGAGGCCGAAATTGAAGAACAACCTACAACTTCGGACAACACTGATACTGATTATACTACTGATCAGCTTGAAGAAGAGGAAGAAGACATGGCTGCCCAACAAAATGATGACGACCTCTTCCCAACAGTTGATTCCACAGGGCCCTTGGCTCTAGTTGGACAAGAAGTTGTACCTCCTGCTGCCTTGAAATCCATTCCTACGTATGATGGCTCCGGGAAAACAGCATACGAGCACATCCAAGATATTTTGGCCTTGGCTGCACTGCACTCTATCACTAGTGAGAGTGTTAAGACCCGTTTATTAGCCCTTTATCTGAGAGGGAAGCTTCTCTACTGGTGGAGATCTTTGCCAGAAGGAGCTATCACGGGATGGCCCCAGTTAGCGGGCAAGCTAGTGAAGGGATGCAACGAGTCCGCTGATCCCTCCTCATTGCTGCACCAGTTTCAAAGTTCAATGCCATCCGCAAGAGGAGATATCGGCCTTCAACGTGAGGTTTGCGAGGTCCTGGAAAAGAGTACCTCTCGAGCTGCGACCTCCCGCGGGACAAGCTGCGCACTATTACCTGAGGTCTTTTAATTCAGACATTTGTCTGCTTCTCAAGATAGCCCGGGTCAACACTTTTCCCGCCTTATACGAAGCTGCCTAGCAAGCAGAATTAGACATAATTTCTATAGGCAGACTTCCTCATAGAATGCAGCCTCCCATCTATCCTAATTTCCCTCAGTCACAATATCCACCCGCTTCTGGTGCGACGCCATCCTCGTCAAATCAGTACCCCCAGCAGCCATGGAATCCAACGCCAGTTATAAACCCGTATGGTTAGCCCCAGATCCATTATCCTAATCCGCCACCTCCACCTCCGCAATATCCTGCACTCCCAGCTCCCCCTCAGTACGCGGCATATTCTGCACCTCCACCATTAGCCGCAATACCTCCGCCGGTCCGGCCGGCGCCTGCTGATAATGATATTCAGAATAAGATCCTTCAGGAGGTGCGGGCTCTTGCCTCCGGTTACCATACTATCTCCAACGACATGACAATCATGAAGAAGAAGCAAGCTCAGATGGAGTTTCTTCCGAGGAGACCATATCCTCCTCCTGCGCTGACAAAAGATCAAGCTGCTCAAGCGCAAAGGCCCCCAGCGAGGAATGCTGCCAATGATGCTCAACCAGGCACTTCTGACCATGTTAATTGGTGTTCTACATGCAACGATCCACATGGAGAGAAGGGTTGCATGTTGCATCGGCATTATATTTAGACCCTTGCGGGCAGCGCCATGGAAGACGAAGCATACATGATCCTTGACGATGAAGGTAACTTTGCAGTCCCAGAAGATCCCGTGTCTCTCTTGACCAAGGAGGGCAAAAGGCCGATTGAGGCCACCACGGCCCAGATGAAGCCGTTGAAAGTATACACAAGAAGGGAGAGGACGCAGCCTGTTGTGCCAGCACCTGATAAGCCGCCTTTACCTCCTACAGCCAAAGAAAAGTTCCCAACGCTCAAGGCTCCCGTGGTAAAGGCTCCGGCGGCCCAACCTCTAGCTGAAACAAAAGAACAAGCTCAAGAAAAGCTGAGGTACCCATCGTTGACGAAGAGACAGAGGGTTGAAGCCACGCAACAATACCGAACCAGATACGAGCCAGCAAAAGAGACAGAGGGGGCCGACACTTCAACTTACAATATAGTCGATGAGCTAAAGAAGACCCCGGCGAAGATAAGCATGTATGAGGCTCTTTTGCTCCCAGGACAAGTAGACCTGTTGCAGGAATACTTGAAGAGCGTGAAATATGGAAAGCCGACGCAGCCCGCTGTGTTGGTTCAACCCTTGACAGTTTCTGCTACCGGGAAAAACAGGCCGCCACCTTTCTATCTGTCTTAGCGAATGGAGGGCCATATAGTACACAATTGCATGGTGGACTCTGGTGCCTCCACTACTGTCATGCCGAGGGCTGTCTGCGAAGAGATTGGTATGGAATACACAAGGAGCAACCAAGGTGTGCTGCAGCTAGACGACACTCCTGTCAAGATAGTTGGTGTCATCAAAGACATCCCAATCCGACTGCATAAAGCGCTCGACATAGTGGTCATCCAAGAGGTCGTGGTGGTTGACTTGGAACCCTACTTCAGCATGTGTCTCTCTAGGGAGTTCACTGCGAAGCTGGGTGGATATCTGTCGTTGGATTATTCACATATGGAAGTGCCTTTTAAAGGAAGGAGATTGAAGATCTATAATGAAAAGCCTTCCACGTTTCTGGTCAAGAAGATACCTGGGGAAGAATAACAGAACGACATGGTTCATCTGACGACTGAGGAACTGGTAGAGGTAGACTTGGCAAAAGAGACCCTCGAGCTGTTACAAGTAGAGGATGAGTTCTCCTTACTAGACTTCAATGTCATGATTGAGACCGAACAAGGTTTCTACTCTGTCACCCAGCCTGAAAGACTTGATCAGTCTGCAAAGAAGGATGTTGGACCTGTCCCAGAAAAGCTATGGAAGCTGTACTTTGATGGTGCCCGATGTAAGTGTTGCCACATTTTGCACAGGGGTGCCATGTTTTTAGTTTCTGCAAGTGAGCCGCTCTTTTCCTTCTCCTTCTCCTCATTTTCCCTGTCTTCTTCTCTCCCTTTCTTCCTCTTCCTCGCAGCTTCATTCCCTCTTCTTCTTTCCCCCTTTCTTCCCCCATAAGTTTCCAGCACAGGTGCTCTGAAAATTCTAAGTGTTGGGGCGACACCCGACTCCGCAGCGAAGTCAGAGTGCGCCCCTCAGTTGGAGCGCAGTAGGGAACCCGAAGTGCGCAAACAGGAAGGATCAATGCAAAATCTGACTAAGTGTCAGGGGCGACACCCGACTTCGCAGCGAAGTCGGAGTGCGCCCTTCTTCCTGGGCGCACTAGGGGAATGTTCATCAGAAAAACGGCTAAGTGCTGGGGCGCAACCCGACTTCGCTGCGCAACCCGACTTCGCAGCGAAGTCGGAGTGCGCCCCTTTTCCAGTGCGCAGTTCGAACAGCGGATGGAGAGCCAAACACCGGTGCGCAACCCGACTTCGCAGCGAAGTCGGAGTGCGCCCTTTGACCGGTGCGCAGTTGGGTAAAGTCAACTCAGGAATTTGCTAAGGCAAGAAGGCCTTCCAACTGCTCTGTCTTCCTCCTGCGCAACCCGATGGCGCCCGAATTCCTGGCGAAGTTGGATAAGCTGCCTTTCAAGGCAGACACGTGTCACGCTTCAGCATCTGACAAGTATCCACCTTCGGGATTTGAGCCAAGACTTGACCGCGCAAAGGACAAAGTATGGGCTACATTATCGGCACCAGTTGTCAACATTTAAAGCCGATGTGAAGTGCCATTTGCCGCACCTACCCGCATTCCTGCTGACCGAAGACTTGACCCAACGCGCTGCCACGTAGCTGTACCGCCTTCAAGGACACCATGCTGCAAGGACAGTCTTGCCCGAGAGGAGTCAACATCAGCAGCTCCTTAGTCGCTTGTGTCAGCCACTGTTTGTTTAGGACTCCGCGCCCATGAATGTAATCGGGGGGAAATTGGGCTATAAATACCCACCACTTTTCCATTGTAAGGTGGTGGAAGGGGAATATATTGCTAGGGAACAATTGTAGCTGTGCGTTTGCCTCAAATACAGACATACACTTGGCTCTGCTTACTGTCTTTTATCTTGCATGCTGCCTCTCCTTGTCATTTCTGCCTCATGTTTCTTGTGTCATTGCTTGCTGTTGTATTGAACTCTGGACTCCAGCATTTGGTGGCCAAGTATTCCTGGAATGCATAGATAGAGGATACATGAGATCGCTGATAGCTGTAGTTTCAATGTGTGTTTGTAGATGAATGCTGTTAGTAGTGGTGATCGATTCGTTGCCGTGCTGCTTATTCCCCCCACCCAACTCCAATCACATTTGGAATCCCTTTCTGCACTTTTATCTCTTTCCTGCACTCTTATCTCTTTCTGCATTTTTATCTCTTTCCCTGCACTCTTATCTTAACAAAACCCCACAGGAAGCCGGCCTTCTCCGGAGATGGGCACGGAAGGCATCCCTTCCTTCCGGCATTTCAATCTGGTGGGCGAATCTGGGCGCATTGACGACAAGTCCTTTCCTCATGGCAGATTCGTAACCAACAGTAAGAATGGCGCCGATGCAGGTGTACTTCTGGTTTCGCCATTCGGGATTCAAAAGGACTACAGTTATAAGCTGGCCTGGAGTTGCACTAACAACGCGGCGGAGTATGAAGCCTTGTGTTTGGGCTTGAGAAAGGCGAGAGAGACTTGGGATAAAGCATTTGCGGATCTTTGGCGACTCAGAGCTGGTGTGCAACCAGATTACCAATAAGTGCGCCTCCAAGAAGCATTACCTCAAGGCGTACCGCAACCGTGTCTGGGATCTGATGGAGTCGTTTGACTCTCTGAATGTCAGCCATATCTCGTGAAAAAAATAAACATGCTGACATTTTGGCATCCGTTGGGGCTAGGTACGTCCCGAATGATGACATTGTCCAGAAGCCGAAGCCGGTTCGTACCATTTACAGGCCTTTTGTGCCTGACAAGGACACCCACTGGCAGGTGTTCGACTGTGACGAAGATATCGTCACCTTTTTGATAAATGAAGCTAGTACAATCGAAGGTAGAGACCCTAGAGAGACAGTTAAAAAATAATCATGTCCCGAAAGGACTGATTACCCTGGAGAGCCTCTTTGATCAGAACGATAGAGCCATATGCCACAGGATCAAAGTGGACCCCAAGCAGTACATGGACCTGGAACTGGAACCTGGAAAGGTGATTAAGGTCGGGACGGATTGCACTGATGAGGAGTTAGAGTAAATCCGATCTCTATGCAAAGAGTACCCAGATATCATGGCCTGGTGCTACCAAGACCTGAAGGGGTACGACAGAGAGATGATCTAGCATACTATAGAACTGGAAGATAATGCAAAGCCTTTCCGGCAGAAGCAAAGGGCGGTGAACCCGAAAATTGAAGCCATGATGAAAGCTGAACTCTTGAAGATGCTGGAGGCCAAAATCATCTACCCCATCAAACACTCTTCTTGGGTCGCAAATCTGGTCCTTGTGAGGAAAAAGAATGGAGACATCCGCCTCTGCGTGGATTTCAAAAACCTCAATCAGGCTTCACTGAAGGATCATTACCCGCTCCCCCAAATTGATCAAATCCTCCACGTAGTTGCTGGAGCTGTATTTTAGAAATATTGACGACATCCTGTTGCGGTGCGTCAAGGAATCAGACAAGCCAAAGGTTCTCGGAGAGTTTCACTCTGGGATGCCCGGAGGACATCATTCAGGAAGGCCTACAACCTTAAAAATTATCAGAGCCGGCTATTATTGGCCCACCCTCTTCACAGACGCACATGCAGTCTGTGTGAAATGCGAAAAATGCCAGAGGTTCGCCGACAGAAATAGGAAGGCACCCTTGCCCCTCCAGCCAATTCAAGCCGAGACTCCGTTTCAGCAGTGGGGTCTGGACTTCATCGGGACAATAACGCCCAACTCTTCGGCGGGACATAAGTTCATCCTAACCGCCACAGATTACTTTACCCGATGGGCTGAGGCATTGCCTACAAAGCACGCTGACCAAGAGACGGTCATTGGGTTCCTTGAGAGCCTCATTACCCGTTTCGGGATTCCAGAGGCAATTGTTACAGATAATGGTCCAGGATTTGTAGGCGCGGTACTCACTGAGTTTACCAGCAAGTATGGCATTTACCACAAGATGTCTTCAAATTACTATCCGCAGGGAAACGGCCTGGCAGAATCTACCAATAAGAACCTCTTGAAAATCATAAAGAAAATTGTGGAGAAGAATAAGAGGTCGTGGCACCTACTTCTGGACCGAGCGTTATGGGCGGATCGCATATCTTTCAAAAAATCCATCAAGACGTCTCCCTACGCGCTTGTATACGGCAAGGAGGCTGTCCTGCCCACCCACATAGAAATGCCCGCACTCTGGTTGTTAGAAGATGAGAAAGGCGACGGGGATCCAGTGGATGCCAGACTTTGTCAACTGTTGCAGCTAGAAGAGGAAAGGGAGAAGGCGTATCAGGCCTTTACCAAGCACGCCGAAGCGACTCAGAGCTGGTTTGCGAAAGGGACCACCACTCGAGTTTTCAAAATCGGGGACTTAGTGCTCAAATGGGATTCACTCAAAGCGAAGCCGGGCAATCATGACAAGTTTGATGCCTTCTGGGAAGGCCCCTATCAGATCGCTCGGGTAAACCAATTCAATGCATTCGTGCTCAGAGACATGGAGGGACAGCTTCTCCCGATCCCTGTTAATGGCTTCCACCTGAAGGCCTATCACCACTGAAGGTTGCCAAAAGGTCCTACCTTGTACATATTTTTCTTATTTATTTCCTGCAGTTCAGTTTATTTCAGAATGTGAATATTTCTTTCAGTCATTTAGTTTTCAGCTTTTAAGTCAAAAGAAGGCTAAGTATGAAAAAAGAAGCAAAGTTTTGCGCGGCTGTTCAAGTCTGACCAAGGCGGGAAAGTCGCCCGACGTCGGGCTTCGCTCTTAACGTTGTGCGACGTCGGGAGCTTAAGAAGGAAAAAGCGACCAAGAAAAATCCAAAAAAATTTCTAAGTGTTGGGCGCGCCGCCTGATTTCGCAACGAAGTTGGGCTGCGCACCCTTTTCTGAGCACAGCCGGGCAGAAAGGATAGAGAAATGGGTAGAAATTATCTAAGTGTCCTCGCCCGACTGCGCAAATTTTCTGAGCGCAGTCGGGCTGCGCACTCAAATTTTTGCGCACTCCGACCGGCGCATCCCGGAGGCAAGGTGCATGGCGAAATGTTTCTAAGTATGGGCCCCCCGGGGGCGCACCTTGCATAACGCGAAGTTGGACCGCGCTCACTTTTTGAGCGCACTTGGTCAGAGCCTTCCTCAAGTTTGGTGCCTCGAAGTGTGTGCCCAGATGGCGGCGGTGACGTCATTGAAAGCACGAAGTTCGAAGATTTTAAGGAATGATTGCGCGGATTTCAAAGCAGATGTCATTAAGAAGAGAGCGCACAGGGGCCAACCGCGTACGAGTTGCGCTTTCCAATAGAAGATCCCACGCGCGGCCGTCGAGGAATAACGACGCTTTTTACCTACTTCGGGCAAATCACTTTAAATTCCCCCTCACGCCATTAATGCTGTTTTTCCATTCCTAGAAAAGGGCCCTTACTCAGAACACCAGAATTACCAGTGTAAATCTGAGCTGCGCAGTGAAAAAGAGAAGTGCGAAATTAAGCTCTGCAGCGACTGTAATTTCTATCTCCGGCACCATGAGTGAAGGACAGAGAGTGGACAAGGGGAAGGCGCCAATGCAGGCGCAGTCCAGTGATACAGAGCGGGAAGCTGAGGAACACACAGAATCTAGCGCTCATGAGAGCGAGGCACCACAAGAGCAAAGGGAAAAATCCAGGTCGAGGCGAGTTAAAAAGCAAGGTCCTCTGCCGCCGCCCATCAACCGCCTGGCCGAATACGAAGATGGCGAGTACTCCATTAGTCTCACCAAGCTGCGTCCCAATATCGCGAAGTGGGCAGGCAAGGTCTCATCCTCGCACCACATTGGGGCCGCCTATAAATCGAACCTTTACTGGTTCTTGTGCCCTCCTGTCCACCACTGCCCGGAGCTGGTCGAGTCAATTGTGACGTATTACAAACCAGCCACCCGACAGGTCTGCGACTGCCAAGGAAGGGTGTTGTTTACCCTCTTTAAAGAAAGCGTACAGCCAACCTTCGCCCCGGGGCTCCAGTACGACCCCGACGCCATCGTCAGGAAGATTAATTTGGAAGAGCAGGCGGGCAGGTTCAGTCAGAGCAGAAGGATGAGGGAATTTCTCGATTCAGAGCTGAAGTGTCCACTACCAGCTGGACAATGGCCATCAGGTCCCATACCCCTGGAAAGGTTCGAAAACAGGTATATTTATATTATCCTTGCATGGGTCCTTGGCTGCGGCACGGACAGGGTGGTGCACCCATATCAGCTGGCACTCGCAGAGTGTATTTTGCATGGGGAATTTTATGACCCCACTGCGCAGAGAAGCGGAAGGCGCCCAATATTTTTTGATTGGGCAGACTGGGTGGCGTACGCCATACATTCGAACCTGGTTAGGATACAACAGAAACAGACAACTGAATTCCGACACTGCTCATTCCTCGCATGGTTGTGCCTTTACCATACGCATTACCGAATAAGGGTGCCCGATCTTAAGAGAGTAGATGAGAAGGGCGCACCGCTGCCGATATACGAGTGGACGAAGGCGCTGTATAGAAGGGGGTCCTATTATGATTTTAATTTCAAATTCTTGGGTATGACCCTGGCACTGTTCAACGGCAAGGCGTCTCGCCCTCCCCTGGTTATGACGAAGTACCTGAGGAAAAACAAATACGGGGACACTTTCCGGTTGACCCAGGGCGTCGTTATCAGAATCTACGGATTCAAAGGGAAGCCGTTCTTGCTGCCCTATTTTTGCACTGAGCACCAATTCGGCATGGAGGCAGCGCGGCAGATGGACTACGTCGAGGAGGAATTCGGCCAGGGAAAAAAGAAGGGCCATATTTTCAAATATCCTTTTACCTGGGCAAACATTGAAGTCCATGAAATTGGGCAGCACATCTACCTGGAGCAGGCACTCCTCAACATAGGCCTGATACAATTACCGCAGCGCTGGAAATACGACCCGATTGGGGTCAGAGGAAAATTTGTGCATGTTTGCCCTCGAGCAGAAATCATGGAGGAGAGGTGCAACAAGACAGGGGCAGACCTGGAGTGGCACATTGAGCGAATGCAGTCATGGCCACCATGGCATGACTTCTACTGTGTGGAGGTGGATTACGATCCGGAGCATAATGACGATCACAAGCTAGACTCGGCCGGTTTCAGAAAGTTCCTCACGAAGGTGGCGCCCCTCGGCTGGGAAAAGGACAAAATTATTGAATGCTGGAAGATGAGGTGTCGCACGCAACACGATAAATCGAACAAAAGGACATTGGCCATAGATGATGATTTTTCGGCCTTATATGATAAATACGCCGGCAAATGGGAGCCGTTCGCATTTCGAGATTGCGTTCCCCTAGGCGCCAGGAAAAGATATAAAAGGAAACCCCCACCACAACATTTGTCCATTCGAAAGCCATCCAACAGTAAGGCGCCAAAAAGCAGTCAGGTGGGCCCAATGTTGTCTCCAGCTCCCGAAAAGTCGCCTCAAACGGAGAAGGAGCCAGAAGGGTCAACCGGCGAAGCAACAGTAGCGGGCACCCCTCCGACAAAGCCCAAGTACAAGTTTACCGTGGGCGCCTCGGTACCCGCCGCACCAACCGTCTCTGCCTCCACCGAACAAACTGCCGCTCCAGGAGAAAAGAAAAGGAAAAGGGGCGAGAAGACCAAGATAAAGCGGCCGAAAAAGGAGACTGCGCAGCAGATAGTGGCGGCCCCACGGGCAGGAGCGGTTGCACCTGAAATAATCTCTCTAGATAGTCCAGAGAAGGAAGCAGAGGTCTGGGCAGCAGGCGTCATTCAAGCACCGGCTCAGGCGGAGCACGCAGGTACGTCCTCTTCCCCTGTTTCACAAACCCCAGTTAGCCCTGCTATAACGCCTTCCTCCTCTGCATCAGGGCACACCTTAGTCACCTCATCTATATCGCCTATCACCCAGTCCCTCCGCAGCCCCCATTCCTTTGGACGTTTTGCCCAGGACCCTAACGTTTTCCAAACCCTGGGTCAAACCCTAAACCTCTCACCCACGGCCAGCGCTGAAGCTGTATCTACATCGCCGCGCCGCTCACCAGCCGCATTCAAAACCCCATCTCCACCTCCTACGCAACCGCCCGTTTCCCCTAGGACCCGGTCACCCTCAAAAGCGGCCTTATCTTCTGGAATATCTCCTGCTTCATTGTTTTCAGGAAGGATGCCACAGCAGGATTTGGCCTCGGCATACCCTATGCTGGCAGAGCTGGACCTAATGGGAGAACAACTGCAAGTTACGGACGACCAACCTCTAGCCGCGAAGGCCGTAGGGCGTTCTGCTTCTTTCCTCCAAGGCGTGAAGAAGAGAAGAGCCGAGGAAATAGCCATCCCTGTGAAGCGCACCAAGTTTGACTTGGACAGGAGGGTGCTACGAACGGAGAAGTTAATCCCGAAAGTCAAGAAGCCTCTCCGGGAGATGACTGAGGCAGATTATGAGCACCGAACCAAGGAGAAGAGTTTCGACGATATAAGCGAAGAATACGAAATCAATGGTATTCGTCGGAAGACTGATAATCTCCTTGTTAAGCGGCTCGAGAATCAAGAGAAGTTGTTTCAGCTTCAAAACAATTCAAGGCAGCTGGAAGAGGATCTGGCCAAGGCCACCACGCAGCTGGAATCTGCTCAGAAAGAGATTAAAGATTTGAAAGATCAGCTTGCCGCGTCCCAGCAGGAGGCGGCAACACAGAGGAAGACAGCCGAACAACTGTCAGAAGAGAAAAGGGCAGCACTGGAGCATGTTGCCCAGTTGCAAGATTTGCTGAAGCAGACTCAATCACAGCTGAAGGAGAAAGCGTCCCAAGCGGCTGCCTTTTCGAAGGACAAGATCAAGGAGATGCGGGCTAGTTTGCTGCAGGACTGCAGGACTAATGTGGTCAGGTCCCTGTCCGTCCTGGATTTCGCATCCAGAATTCAAGAAGTATCTGCCCAGGGAAAGCCTGCGGTAGAGGAGGCTGAACGCCAAGCGAGGCAGTGGCTGGACTTGGCAATAAAACTTGAGGAATTTGCGCGCAAGGGCCTCCGATTTCCACCTATGTCCCGAATTGCCCTAGACTGGGCAGATGCGAGGGTAACCTTGCAAAACTATTTTGAAAAAACTGAGAAGATCAGGGCTGCCAGGAAGATGCTGGATGTATTGAACCACGAAATGAATATCTGCCTGGCCCCCTTCAACACTCTTTCTGCGCTCGGATTTCCGAGCTTTGTCAAGGATGGGGAATTTCTGCCCCTAGAGCAGGTAAAGCAAGACTGGCTGTTTTTTGAGGCAGACACATCAAAGATTGATGGTTGGACTGACCCAGTCCAAGAGGCACAGGTGACCCAAATGGTGTCAAAATTTTGCAAAATTAACACATGCCTCCAGGAGCTGGGAGAGAGGTATGACACCATTGACGTGCATATGGTCGCGGCATTCAAAGGAGCGCTGAAGGATATCAGCGATTTAGAGCCCTTCCAGGCAGCAGCTTGGGATCAGGCCAAAACCGCCTACGAGCACGTCCGCGAGCGGGATCAGCCTGCCGAACAAGAGGGCGATGGTGGTGCTGAGCAGTCAGGCTCAGAGAGAGAAGAAGAGGAAGGATCAGAAGAAGAGACTGCTGAAAGCGAGCCCGAAGAAGAACAACTACCCAAGAAGGGAGCTCAGCAGCAGCAGCAGCAGCAGGATGCAGGGGAAGGGAGTTCCTCTGCGCCCAAAGGATAAAGGCCTGGTTCGTTGCATCGAGGCGAGCTCGACACCCCGCGAGCCGCCAGGAATGTTGCCATATTTTGCACGGGGTGCCATGTCTTCGAATTTTTTGTAAGGATGTTGCTTTCCCTTCCCTCTTTCTTCTCTCCCCTTCTCCACTATCCCCTTTCTTTTCTGCCATCAGTTTCATTCTCTCCATCTCCTCCCCCATATTTCTAACTGTTTCTCTGAGTGGGCAAAGAGCCCAAAACTTTCTAAGTGTTGTTGTCCGCCCGACTTCGCAGTGAAGTCGGGCTGCGCTCGACTATCTGTGCGCAACTGGGCGAGATTATCAGAAATGTGCCCAGGAATTTTCTAAGTGTGGAGCCGCCCGACTTCGCAGCGAAGTCGGGCTTCGCCTTGGAGGAAGTGCGCAGCCGGGCGATTTGCCATGATGACTTCGGAAAAATCGGCTAACTGTCGAGCCGCCCGACTTCGCAGCGAAGTCGGGCTGCGCTCGCTGACTTGTGCGCACTCGGGCGAAGAATGTTAAAATCTGCCCAGAAAATTTCTAAGGCACGAAGGCCTTCCCAACTGCGCTGCTTCCACCCTGCGCTGCCCGGTTGCGCTCCAATTTTGGGCGAAGTCGGGCAGGAGATAAATTATGAGCTTCAAAGGCAGATTTTTCCCCTTATCAGATTCCGACAGGTGTCCAGCCTCGAGATTCGAGTCAAAGATGTGACAGAAGGTGTGCGAGCGTGAACTGACTTATTGTACCGCAACTACCCTCATTCAAGCTGACTCGAGGTTTCATCTACCGCACTGCCACGTAGCTGCTAGGTTTTCAGGCGGACCTTGCTGCAAGTACATTCCATACCCGCAGAGGTCGACATCAGCCGCTTTTTTGCTTTTGTCAGCTTTGTCAGCTATTGTCAGGTCTGGGATTCTGTGCCCAAAGTTGTAATTGGGGGGAAAATTGCGCTATAAATAGCTGCGCCATATCATTGTAAAAGGGTGGAAGGGGGATATATTGCTAGGGAACTGCTGTAGCTGTGCGTTTGCTTCTGAATATGAAATATACTTGGCTCTATTGATTGTCTTTGTCTTGTATGCTGCCTTTACTGAGTATTTCTGCCTCATGTTGCTTATGTTATTGCTTACTGTTATTCTGCTTTTCTGGATATCGGTATTTGATAGCTAAGTATTCCTGGAATGCAAAAGTGAAGGATACATAGGATGAATGGTGTTGATAGTTTCTGCAACATATTTTGTGTTTAATTGTTGTTAGTAGTGGTGATTGGTTGTTGCCGTGCTGCTTATCTTCCCCACCCGGAACAATCATATTTATATTTCTTTCTGCATCTCTAATTTCTTTCCTGCACTCTGAGCTAAAACCCCAAACTGAGGAAACATAGGAGCCGGCCTTCTCCGGAGATTGGCACGGAAGGCATCACTTCCTTCCGGCCTTTCAATCTGCTGGGCGAATCTAGGGCGCATTACACTAAATCCTATCCTAGTGGCAGATTCGTAACCAACAGTGTCCTCGCACAGATTGAAAACGTTGAGATTCTACGACTGGGGAAAGTTTGGGAAGAATTGTATAGGGGTGCGTGCAATTCAGGAAAATGAAGAAAATTAAAGGAAGGATGATCTTTGGCTTACATTTCCGCAACAATCGTATCTTTTTCAGAATGTGCGATGATACTAATTTACAATCCTATTTGTGTATAATATAGGGGTGTTCTGTAAATTGAGGAAATAGAAGATCCAAGCAGAAGGTCAAGGGATAGGTATTAGGAAGACCAAGCTTGTTTTTTAACTCTGCTTCTTTATGGTTTCTCAAGCTTTCCTAAACAAAATCTCTCATATGATCGTGCCCACAATGATTATTTCTGTTAGTTGGTATGGATGCCCTCATTTCCAACATTGATATCAGAGCCTATCCTAGGAGGATGAAAGTGGGTGTTGTCAGAATTCTGTGAGCATAGAAGAGGAGTTTTTAGCCTTTAGGAGACTATTTTGGTTGGTACATTGTTGAGCATGGATATGTATTAATTTTTTTGTTTTTTCAAAGAAGATAGTATCAGCTTGCAACACAAAAAAAAGATAATGAGTAAGCATGGGAAAGTTGTAACATTAAGAGAATCTGCTTGATTTTCCACAAATTGAGCAGTATTCAGCATTGTAACTCCTTTTCCTTCTTGAACCAAGATGATATGCACTCCTTCGTTGATTGACACATTTTAAACAGCCTAGTACACAAAAGTATTGTAAACTGAATTTGAAGAAGTATTGAAGGTAAAATTTGTGATGTTTTAAGAGTGAAATGGTGGAAGGGGAGGGTGATGGGGAGTTTAGATATATATTGCTGAAAAAATGGTGCAATACCATCTCTCATAGGTTATTGCTAGCACTATTTAGGACGGATACTTCAGGAGGAGCTAAAATACCCTGTGGTCCCATGTAGTTTCTTGCCTTCCCCATCCTATGTGTTTGCTTGTGTCTGAATTTCAAGACGAGACATGCTATGATTTCTATGCTGTGACTGGCTGTTATTTATAAAGTTGGTGATCTCCTACTTTACCTTATATATGAAAAATTAATGCTATGTATGGCTAAGCAAACTTTGGTTAGGCGGCTGCAGACAGTGGAGGGTATAGCAGAGGTGTGGGTTGGATTCTTCGATCAGTAGGGGGTGAACCTCCAAAATCTAGTTAGAAAAATGTGATATTACTTTCTCTGCTCTTTTTGTTTTGTTTTGTTTAAGTAGTTTATGGGTGTTCCTTGTGGTGCAAAGTGGGCACTCCAGACTTGTATATTTAACTTATTCCATTCAAAAGTATGTTTGATCTTGGTGCTGGTTGGATGAGGCCTATCTTGGTTGCTGACCCTAAGGTGCAGTGCCCAAGTATTTTGGACCTTATAATTTTATCCACATGTTTGCTCGTTCAGGCCATGTTCTCTTCCAGTCTCCAACTTATCCTCTACTGGTCCACAATACATATGTGCTGGTGGACAATGTTTAGTTGCGGTTTTGTTGATCATGATAAGGGGTATGTTGGTCAACAATATGAAGCTGGCAGTCTCCCAAAGAAGTCTGCTGTTCACTGCTTGTGAGCCTCTGCCACCCATCATTTGTGAGGTCCTCACAATAGCCAGTTCTATGGTTTGTATTCTGTGTGCTGATCGGAAAGCTTCTGTCAGTCATCTAGACCTTGGAATAGCTGGTGGTCCATGTATTGAGTCTTTGTGGCAACTGTGTTCTCCATTCTGTCAGTGCACATGCTCTGACCTTTGTATGTACTCTACATATTCCCATATGTTAAGAGAGCCTGTTGTTCAACCATAAATTTCCAAGTGTGTTAACCTTCAAAGGTGGTCATGAACAGAATGGTTTGTTGGTCACTACTAAGTTTTGGATTTCCCCAGATATGATCTGTTTGACATCCTGTCACTATGTTTTTGGTAAGTCCTCAAAGCAATGGTCTTATCAGTCATAAAGGAATGACTGCCTAAGTCTACTTGTGTTATCAAGTCCGTTTAACAGAGATTCGAGCTTTGAGGTTAGAAGTGTGACCAAAATTGTTTGTACCAGTTGTCATTCATTTGTCTTCTTTGTAATTTTATTAAGACTTCAAACTTTTGTAAGGTGCTTTTAATTCCTTGTTTTCAGCAAATGATTTCATTAAATTATTAGATTAGAGAATAGTCACTGGTCTGTTATCATAAATTTAGTGAAGCAGATCCTACGATTAACTTTTTGTGCTGGTAAAATCCTTTTGGAGGCACTCGAACTTGATTGGCCATGTGTTGAAGGGAGGGATCTCTTAAGAGTTGCTGTAGCAACTGCTCCTATACTATTAGCAGTAACATATTTATTCCCAATCCTCCACTAATGATTATATTTGATAGTACTAATCCTTTTATTTCCATGCATGTCTGAGGAATTCTGCCCTTCCCAAGAATGAGAACCTCTTGCTTGGGTATTGTACTAATGGGTTTCACTCGTGATCTTGGACTCACTTAGTAAGTTGACAGATATTATTATTTACGAGCTTTTATTTAACTTAAATAGTTCTTGTATCGACTCATTACATTAGGCCATTCTTATAATTTTACCATGCTCTCATAATTAGGCCATTTGCATAGGGTGACCTTTGTTTAGGTCTTCACTTAGGAGGATCGATTGACTCACACCACCCAACATTCTCTTGATTATTGGTATGTTAAACAGCTTGTATTGCATCCTTATATGCTGCATTTCTACTTGCATTTTAATTAATGCTTTCCTGGAAGCCTTCAAAATTATTAAATTATCAAAGCAAAATAAAGTAAATCTCACAAAGAACACAGCCAATCCTGAATCAGAACATTCTATCTACCTCCACAAAGCCACAATCTTAAAAAGAAAAAGAAAGATCATAAGCAGCAATTCACACAAACTACACAGTGAAATTGAGAGATGGATTAACCTGAAGACTGCTTGGATTACAAAGTACACAAATCAAATGAAGTAGAGGATGAAATTGCATTTCTCTCAACCCATTAATATCAACATGCATATGAAAGCTTAGCATATCAAGATGATGGAGGATGGTCAAAGGTAAATGCAGGAAGGGAAGCTGGACATTTTGCATTTCTTAGACAGAATAGAGCTGTGATAATTAATAAACCAAAAGCTAATAAAGCAACCTAAGAAATACAACAGGAAGCATAGGAAAAGGGGACCCTGGGGAGGAAATACAACAGGAAGCATAGGAAAAGGGGACCCTGGGGAAGAAATACCACAGGAAGCCAAGAAATACAAATAGCCTCTGAAGAGAAAAATCTGTCCATTAATAAAGATGTGGAAGATCATGGCTGCAGACCTAAGTAGGAGAGCAGCACATTAGTGTCTTGTAAAGAAAACTTTGTCATGCTTGATGACTCTCGACTTATCCAAGTGACATTATTATTCTAGAAGATTGCATTAGACAACTGACTAAAGAGCATTGTATCTGAGGAATTAGTGATCAACTATCCAACATGAAGAAAGTGAGAGAACCAATTTCCGTTTATAGAACAGAGCAAAAAGCCTTGGACCTCTCATTGTACCTGACAAATATGCATTTGAAGCTCAGCCTACAATTTCTTCTTATTCAAAATATGTGTCCACGCATTGCATCCATATATCCTAAAAGGAGAAAAAAGGACTCTTGCCCACATCAAGATTCTTCAGAAGTTACATTTGTAACAGCTCTAGTAGGAATCCAGTTAAGAATAGAGCAATCTGGTTCACCAATTCAATTGAGAATTTGTAGCCCATAAGTGCAGTATGCCAAATACATGTAGCCATCTTAGTAATTGGTCATATTTACCCTCCTAACAGCCCCATTCTGTTGAGGAGTATGAGTTGTACAATGATCTTTATAGAATGCATGGTGCAGATGTTAAATGCATAGCCTACATGGAATTATTCTCAGTCCTAGGAATACGAAACTGCTGAAATATAAGATACCACACTACTGCCAATTTTAAATCAAGATTCTTCAGAAGTTACATTTGTAATAGCTCTAGTAGGAATCCAGTTAAGAATAGAGCAATCTGGTTCACCAATTCAATTGAGAATTTGTAGCCCATAACTGCCGTATGCCAAATACATGTAGCCATCTTAGTAACGGTCATATTTACCACATATCTTATATTTCAGCAGTTTCATATTCCTAGGACTGATAATAATTCCATGTATGCTATGCATTTAACATCTGCACCATGCATTCAATAAAGATCATTGTACACTATTGCCAATTTTATTGATATGTGGTAGCCATGCATCAGTAGAAGGATGTTTCTTCAGAAATTCCATTATATAGTACCGATGTTAAAAGGTGATGTTTATGCACAGTAAGTGCCTAGGTCAGCAGAGGAATTATTTCGTCCATGAATAACATAATAATTTTTGTAAGAAAGAGGAGGTGTGCTGATGTCAGAATGAAAGTTCACTTTTCAAATTATAATTATAGTTCAATATAATGAACTCCAGGCTGTTGGCTTTTTATTCCAAGAGACTTTATTGTTTGGTGCAAAGTGATGCAATATTGTTTAAAGTTCAGTTTCCTTTGTATATTAGATTAGATGGGATTGACTGACATATGGTGTGCAGGTTGATATGCTTAAGCAGGGGATACCAGATCCATCTTTGTTGAGTCCCTCTTCAACTGGAGCGGGTGCTTATTCACAAGGTTCTAGTGCAGGCTCTGAAAGAGAAGAGCGAGACAATTTTCAGGATGATTCAACTGAATTTTTGGCCGATACAGTGTTCATACATACAAAGTTTGTATTAGATCTTTTACTACTCCTATAGCTAACATGTCAGTCAGTTTGAGACATAAAAATTATTTATATGTTTTTGCAATAGTCCAGGACAGTGTGTGCATCTTGTTTTAATGACATCTGTTTGTAGGTTGCGTGAACAGGAGTGCTCTTGGTACAATGTTGTGTGTTTGGAGAAAGCATTGTCTTTGTATTTTAGTAACTCATCTTTCAGGAGGAATGGAGCTGTCCAGTATTTTCCATCACAGCTCCGATATGATGACACAGACGTTATGAGTGAAGCCTCCTCTCGCTCATGTAAAGATAAGAATGGTCTGGAGGGGCATTGCATGTCTAGTAATTCACAGGGCAGATATCTTGAGACACCTAATAGTGGATCAAGTTCTGGTGGTGTCAATTTCTTTGTTCTCCCTTTGAAGGTTTCGGATGATTCAGTAAAAGTTCAACATGAAAGCTATGACTCAATGCTGAAGCAGCTTCGTGATCAGGTATTTCCACATTGGTGAATATCTTCTTGTTTCTTTCATCAAAAGTGTTTGAACCATGTACCATGTTATTCTGTGTAGAATGCACACATTAAAAATCGTGGAGGAAATTTGGAGATAAATGGATGTTTATTTGACATTACCCTTTGTTGGGCACATTATGCTTTGTATATATTAATGAATGAACATACTTTCCTTTATATGCATGTATGTAGGTGCTTTCAATGCCACGTTGTTCCTTTGCAAGGCCAATCAGTGAACGCGATTGGCTTCGGAATGCAGCAAGGATATGGGATATGGTCAAGAGGTCTCCAGTTATTGCTGATTATAGCAAAACACTTCAAAGTTCTGGATTATATCGAAGATAGCTTTATTATGTAGTTATTGGGCTCATCTAATATGTTTCACGTCAAGTATGTCTCACATCTTCAGGCTATTATGAAGACTAATGACACAATATCATTCTATGTAGATTTAGGATTGAATTCGAACTGGTGACAACAATCTATGAACTTGAGTTATTGCCAGATACAGAAACTCTTAAACTGGGAGTAAAATTAATGCTATAGTTAACTTCTTTATGTGAATGAACTTGCCAATAATTTTTTTTCTAAAATAATTTTTATCAGTAGCATGTGTGCTAATTATTAAAATTAACTTTTTTATGGATTACTTCTGGGTAATAGATATCTTTTTTTTTTTATGGTGTAAAATGTTAAATAAATGTACAACTTATTATGCTACTGCAATATCCCAGTGTGGTTCAAAGGATGTTAAATTTCAGCTGGCAGTTTACTATTTAGATATTGAATTCTACATGTCTAGGTGTTTTGAGTGTTAAAGCTGCAATTCGACATCTCTTGAGAGTTGTTAAAAAGGAAGAAGTTAAATTTGATGAGAAAAAGCACACAATAACTTACCTGTAATTTTATAGGATTTATGGTTACAGGATTTGGTACACGAAGAGTTGCCAAGACATCATCACCTTACCTTGGGTTAGAGGTATTGGGAAGACTCAATTTAGTATTGTAAGTTTTTTTTTGTTCTTTAAAATTATTGTAGAAAAAGAAGATTACATTAAAAAAATATAGGAGCCTGCACTCCCGGATCAAGCACAAAAATTATAATAAAATGTCAGAAATATATAACTAAATATGCAATTAACAGTACAGAAGGGAAGCTCAAAAAGAAACATACAAGGAGTAATTGTACATGACAGGAGACTCCTGACTGTCATCAACAGATTATGAGGTCTGGAATGTAGGCAAAAGTCAGAACAGTGTGTCTCATATAAGCTGCATAAACAGTCTCAGCAGATCTGAAAATAGTCCATCAAATGCACTATAACATAAGATTGAACTTAATCTAAAGGCTTATCTATGATAGGAGTCTTAGTGGACTTTAATTCGTAGATTGCGTAATATCTGAAATTGTGTTATGGATTAGTTAGGCACGCTTAACATTTGATGCCCAACTTGACCATGCACACACTGGCCTTCCTATTCATGAACTGCTCTTTGATCAAATTGGCTAGCTGTTGTTGCAGTGGATTATACGCGAGAGTAAACTCAGTAAGCTGTGGTGACTGCTGTTGAAGATTCCTTGTGAGCACATGCAGCTGAACAGTTGCCAACAAGATAATTTAATCTTTTAAACAAGCATTTCATCTCATAAGCAATGCATGTTTCAAATAAACTTTGTCTGTATTGCAATCACATTATGCTGAACCCCCTAAAGAGGAGACTGCTAAGTTACTCCTCTCGAAAGATTACTATGAATTTGTCAAAGGTTTGATTGAAGAGAGAATTGAATTGATATATGTAAAGGCAGAGTGGAAAACTTCCCATTGTTCCCATAAAAAGTCTTATACCTTCAAAGAAATGTGATTAAAAAATCACCTTTATGGTTTTCTTGTAAGAGGATGTCTATATAGTTCTAGAAAAATATATGAAAGATCTTATAAACCAAGGTGAGCTGGTTTGGATGAAATTAGACAATATCTCTTAAATATATTTAATTGGTTAAATGGGATTGAAACAAGATTAACCTGTTTTACATCAACACTTGGCAATTATGTTTGTATCCTTGGCAAGATTTGAACCTGGTATCCTCCTAGAAATTCGAGAAATCTAACCAGATAAACTCATGCCATTTGATGGACATAATCATTTTTTTTATATAAATTTTAAATAAGCTATATGTGGCTTCTATTGGGGCTACTCCCATCAAAAAACCAAAATATTACATTTGTTGTTAGGTCAATAAGACCATATCCGACTTTCTCGAAGATATTCTTCATTTTTTTTTTATCAAATATATTCACCATTTTCCTCAAAAGTACTATGTTTTTGCAATTAGCTCCTTGACATTGTTTTCATTAAGAGAGAAAATCTCACTTGGCTAGTTGACTTCTAAAATGAATTTGACCAAGACAAAGATCAACACCATGGTTAGCTAAATAATCTGCTACCCAATTTCTTTCTCTATAGCTATGCTCACATTTTCAAAAGATCGCCTTCAATAATAATTATCAACGTTAGCAATAGTATTATTTTTTATTCAATCCCCATATCCATTTCTGGTGATAGTATTATTGATAACTTGTGAATATCCCTCAATTAAAATATCTTTCTATCCTTTTTTAATTGTAATTTTTTGCAATTTATAATGTGTAAGAGGTGCTCTAGCCTTTGCATAGTTAGTTGAAATTCCACATGATTTTGTGTAAATGAAGGGAATTATGCCTTTTATTATTTCAAAAAACAACACCTCCACCAATTTTTCTTGGATTTCTTATGGAAGCACAATCAAAATTAAATTTTAATAAACCTAATTTTTGGAGATTTTTATTTTACCATAAACCGAAGCAAATTCTTTGTTTTAACTCCATTGTTGCAAATACCCTTCTATATATTGAAATCCTATACCATGTATGATTTTGAAATTTATTTGTAAAATTTCTATTATTCCTTTCAAGTCATAAATCCTCCATAGAATACATAATGCTATAACTTTGAAATAATTAATCTAATATTTCATTAACTCTTAATGGAGTGAGCAAGGGGATGATGAAGAAGTAAATAGGCTGATGTTTTTTAATTTTTTTCACAAAAGACACATTAAAGGTCCATGTATCCTATTCTTTCTAGACTCTTATAATAATCTTATTTTGGACTACTAACCAAAGGAATGTTGAGGCCTTAGGGGGAACTTCTAATGACCAAATATTCTTTTAAGGGAAATCTTTGAAATAGAAATTTTTAATCGCTCTAAATCTGAATATTTTGATTGAGTATTCAACATCTTTTGATATATTCCAAACCAAACTCGTCCTTTCGTGTAAAAATAGACAAATAAAACTCTTGAAGCATTTTATATTAATTTTTTTCCCTTCAAACATGTTATTGATAGAAATCTATGATAAGGAGTTGTTGCTCACATTAATGTAATCTTTGGTCTTTGGAATGTTACAAGCTAGACATACCCAAGTCCACTGATGCCATTTTGAATTAGAGATGAGAGGATAAGGTTTCAACGAAGCATTAGACAAAAAAATTGCATAATCCTCCCAATTGATTGACCATCTAATTGTTAGAACTCAATGTATGATTGTATTATGGAAATGAAGGGTATATAAATATATACGATGCCTATTTAGGCATAACAAACCTTCAAACAAACTTGCAACTACCTTGTCGTATACTACATGCATGTAGTATAAGCCTTGCGAGGGGTGGTTATACCACTTGACTTTTCACATGGTCTATGATTTAATAACTCCTAATATACTTCCCATTATTACGTCATAGTCAAAAGCTCTATTTTGTTTATGACCAAAGAAAAATTTATAAGGTGATATTGGAATTTGAGAGAGAGATTCCCCCCACAATGTAAACTTACTACTTTAACACTTAGGAGTGTCGGGTTCCATTGATCATGGACTCCAAATACATTTTATTACAAATTACTTCATTCAATAAATGTTAATGCTTATTGCATGTGTTTCTTCAATGTCTTCAAGTGAAGCATGTATTACCATGCATCCAATGTCGCTTGTTGAATTGATTGGCCATCGATTTTTGGCTTGCATATGATGGAATGAAAGTTGTGTATGACTTCTTTTGTTGCTTTACCTTTCTCTACTTTTCATTGTGATCAAGTCTTGGATTTCTTGCAAGTTCTCCTTTTATCATAAGTTATGTGATATGATGAAGGGACGTATATTTTGAATGCAATTTGTAGCAATTATGTGCACTTGTTTTAGTCCTTTGAATGATCCCATAGTTGCCACACGCTTTTCTTGAAATAGAATGTAGCAACCCACCAATTGTTCTATGGTCTTTAGAGTTGAGCCATTAGGACCTAACAGTAGTTGTCGTTGTCTAACAAATTTCTCTTTTTCACGTATTAAGTTGTCAATATTGATGATGTCACAATGCATTTTATCATTCAGTATCTTGATTGCTTGTCATTCCGGTACACTTCTTGATAATAGTCTTATGAGATCCTAGGCTTTGATAATGATATATGGATCTCTTGTTTGAGTTGCAAAGATAGATAATCTTCTTTCAACAAGATCTAGTTTACAAGCTATCCCATGCTTCTTTAAAGCTTTCTTCACAATAGGCCATTCATCCTGCAAATGCTTTTCTTTATACTTGGAAAAGTGAGTAGAAAAGGACTTAAACTTTGAATGTTCCATCTTCATTCTAGAATGTAATTAACTTTTTGACCTTTGAGGTATCCCATGGCTTGTGCTTGTAATAATTCTCTTTGTATCCAAGCAATGTTTCCTCCTGTTGGTTCCTTGACTTGAAGTGACCAACCAATGGAACTCTTTTTGTATAATGATTTCGATGATTTTAATGCTTCCAAGTTTCTTGACCCGTTATATGTTTGGAATCATACCAAACATTATTGTGTTGTCTTATCTCTGATTGTGCGATATGTTGGGCATGAACAAAAGATGAGATGTATGTTATTGATACAAAAAAATACAATATATAGGCCTAAGCCTATATGAAAAACATGATAAGTGTCAAAAAGTAGGCATAGTGCACATTATAATATTCTAACATCCCCCCTTAATGTGCACTATCCTAACTATAGAAAAAATAAGTCAACATTAGATAACATTCCCCCTTACTGTTGATTTCTCTAAAAGAACCCTAACATCCTCCTTTATTACATAATTTGGACTAGGCTCGTGCTCTTTGCGCTTATATCTTTAACTATGAATAATGCTAGATCAACGGTGTATACATCTCGGTCTGTTGCCTTAGGGTCAGCCACTTCCACGGGTCTGTTGCCTCTGGGTCAACCATCTAAGTGCCTCAGGGTCATCTTGGGTGCCTCAAGGTCAACCACTTCTGGGTCTGTTGCCTCTGCAGGTCATCCTCTAGGTATGTTGCCTCTCGCAGGTCACTGACTAGGTTCACCATGAATATCATCTCCCCTCATGGTGAACTCAATCTAGAAGGTGTTGGTCTCTGTCGAAAATGCACCTTAATACAAAAGAAATATGAGCCATGAAATACAATAAAATGAGCCATAGAATCCAAATGTGGAGGATAAGAAGAAAGAAGAGAATAAAATCTTCTAAAGTGTCTTCGTCTGTAGTCTTCAGAAGTTGATCCGAAAAAGTCCTCGGATAGAGTCTAAGGTGTCTTTGTCTGTAGTCCCTAAAGTAGGTGTCCTTATGGTAATCACCTCATCTTATCGGAATGCATGGGTAACCAGCCGCTGCATCCGCCAAGTATGATAGAGGAGAATACTAGATACTAGGTTCACTTACATAGAGTGTTGGGTTCAACCGAAAATGCACTCTAGAATACAACAATATTTGAGGCTAAAAAATACAAATGAAATAGTCTCAAAATTACAATTTGACACCACCAATGTGTCCGTCTCGGAAAAACCTTTTTGATGACTATAAATACCCCTATGTTCCACTCTCAATGGGGCCTTCATTTGTTGGAAAAAACAACAACATGCCTCACTAGGCATCAAATAAACATCAGGAATAAAATATTCCTGGCATCGCTCTCAGGCGAAATAAAAACATGATCACAATGGATCATCTAAACCTTCCACTTCCACTGTGGAGAAAAAAATGGCAATAAGACCAAATATCCGACCAACATTAATGGGCAGTCAAGTTCCTCATACATTAAAATATATAGACATAAGCCTATATGAAAAACATGACAAGTGTCAAAAAGTAGGCATAGTGCACATTATAATATTCTAACACGATAAACACATGTTCTTGATTATTTTCTTCTTCTTTAACTTGATTCTCCTTGGGTACATTACTTTGATGTGTCTTTGTTCAACTTTGATTTTGCTTTTCTAAAGATGAATTATCTCGTTGTTAGTTCAACTCTCGTGAAGGTGATCCATTTTTGAAAGGAACATGCCAACATTCCTTCATGGTGTGACCATTTCTACCTCAATGTTCATACATTTTTTTGTGTATAGTAAGCACTTATTTGAGAATAATTTTCTGATTCCAATATCTTTGAAAATTATTTCTTTGTTGGAAGCGTTGTGGTCTCATGCCTCTTTTGAATGGTTGCTTCCCTCTTTGACTTGTAAGTAGTAATTGTTCTTCATTTGTTGTATGTGAGGCCTCTACTTTTTGAAGTAGATTCACCAACTTTTCAAAGCTTGGTGTTTGCTCAGTGATATTTAATGTAGTCACAAAAACATTGTACTTTGATGGGAGTGATCTCAAAATAATAAGAACTAATGTTTCATCAGATACTTGAGTTCCCAATGCTTGCAATGATGCTCACAACTCTGCAATTCTCCTCATGAATGATTCCAACTTTTCTCCACTCTTCATCTTCAAATAATGGAGTTGGCTCTAGAGGAATATAATTTGATTTTGATTATTGGCTTCAAATGTTGTTTTTAGCTTCTTCCATTCACCCTTAGCTGTGGTCGAATCCCTAATGTGAGCTTGGACCTCATCTACTACTTCAAACATGATAATTACCCTTGCCTTTCTATTTGCCTTATCAAACTTTGTTTGATATTCTCCTTCTATAATAAAACGAGTTGCTTCCATCTACTACTTACCATACTTTCTCAAACTCAAGTTGCGTTCCAAGTTTGGTTTTCTAGGGAACATAATAGTTTTCCCTCAACAATTGGGAATTTGGTAAAAAGAACTTCGGTGCTCCACTAGCCATATTAAAATTTCACAAAATTTAAATATTCTTCTTTCACCATGTTAGCCTCAAAAACTTCTTTTCGACGAGTATATATATGCTTAGATTCGTGTTTTGATAGTTTCCTCAAAATGCAAAAAGTTTTATATCTTGTTGGGCAAAAGAAATATGATGTTTTCTTTCTTCTAGAATATTTTCAAGATATTATAATTTCTTCAAAAATAATATAGGCTATTCTTTTTGCTTACAATTGTGTAGTGGAGGAGATAATAATCAATACCTCTTGGTTATCTTCTTCACTAGCAGTGTGGGAGAATTCTTTTCTTCCCTTAAGTTTTTATCTTGCCCAAAAATAATTTTTCGTCTTATGTGCAACCTTGGTGTCTTATAGCTGTCCAAAGTATCAATTTTTGATTTGTGATTGGACAGTTCTTTGATGTCCAATCGTCTGCTTCATGGGTCCGATTTCGGTTTGTCTCATCGAATGTTGAATTCTCTCATTTTTTGAATGCGTTTGGGTGCCAAATTTCTTTGCCCACTTGTGTTATGTGCACTTCATCTCAAACCTATGCTTCATCTCAGACCTACATTTTATCTTGGACATGTGCTATATCTCGAATTTGTATTTCATCTTGGACCCACACTTTGTCTCAAACGTGCTCTTAGTCTTGGATCTGTCGATTCTTAATGAGCTTCTCCTTTAGATGCATCGTGATTGGACGATGTCTTGGGTTCTTTTGTGAGAAGGACTAATGATCCATTGTCAACAATGGTAGGGCAAAACTTGGTGCTTATCCTTGGCAGTCGTCAACGATTTTTGCTATGGTTGCGACGTTAGCTTCACCTACTTTCTTTCTCCATTCTCTTGCAATTTTTATTTTTGTCTTACATTATTCTGCTCTCTTTATCTATATACACCTTGTTTGGATTTTGAAGATGGTTTGATCCATTGGAATGTGGGACCTTCGCTTTTATCTAATTTTGCTTTTCACAAGGTTTTCACACCTTTCTATTCGAGTGTGAGCATCAAATTTAGCCTGACATTTTGTTCTTGATGCGCCTCTCCACTTTCTAATTTTGATAACTTTTTTTGAACGTATTATATGCAATGTCGACTTCCATTTTGTTATTCCAATTGGAATGTTTACTTCAACAAACTCCTTTGTAATTCTATTGTTCAGAGCTTTGCTTGTTTGCCAAAACACCTCTTGAGAACGGGCACATGTTTCTCTGAAAACTTTTATTTCTTTGTGACTTCTTAAGAATTACCTTTTGAAATGATAATTCTTTCTTTCTTGCTGAATTTGGCTTGGTTGTTTCTTGAAACCCTTTTTATGCTTGAAGGATTTTGCCTTTGACAAGAATTTTTCACCCTAAAACTTTTGAATCTTTTGTGGAATTTTCCTTCACAGAGATAATTTTATATAGGGTAATTTTACCCTTGAAACTTATTTTCACAAACATGGGACTTTTTATATTCAAACAATATGCATCTTTGGCTTTCTTTGTATCGAAGCTAGAGGAGGATCATAAGGATAATTCTTTCTTCCTTCTACTTACTCTGATACCATATGTTAGAACTCAATGCTTTGATGATTGTATTATGGAAATAAAAGGTTTTTAAGTACATAGGATACCTATTTTAGACATAACAAACCTTCAAACAAACTTGCAACTACCTTGTCCTATACTACATGCATAAGCCTTGTGAGGGGTGGTTATACCACTTGACTTCTCACATGGTCTATGATGTAATAACTCCTAACACTAGTATGTTTCTTGATCAATTGAAAACTATCTAACACTAATATGTTTCTTGATCATTTGAAAACTATTTGATTTAAAGTTTCATGTTGGTGATCCTTTCGATAAGTTTTGTTTCTTGAATAATTTCATTATATCAAGAGAATTTATATATTTTTGAAGCAACTATTTTGTCCAACTCTTTCCTTGATCCAACCAAGTTTTGTTCCTAAGGTTAAACTCATAAGTTTGCAATTTCGTAAGCTTATCTCTCTAATATCTTTTCGTTTCCAAACCCTATCCCACTTACAAAGAAGAAACTTCAATTTTTTCTCACATCCTTTCTAAATAAAAATCTCTTAATTTTTTTTTAGATTTGTAATCTATACTTATTAGCAATCATTTACTTAATATCCTATAAATAAAGATGGATTTCAATGTAGTCTTAATCTTCTTATATTTTTTATTATTTTTAGATAAATTCAAACATCACTTAACATGGTTTGAACTTATATCTCCTTTCATAAAAATCCAAAATCATACTACTATCTCCCATTGTAGTATTAAATTTACAAATCTAGTTTACCAAACAGATTTTCAATTTATCCAAACATAGTCCTAACACATCTTTATTGTAAATAAAATATATAAAAACTTACTGTTAAGGTAAATAGATAAAAATGCAAACAGTAAGCTTTGAAAAAGCCATGAAGCAAATCATAATAATAGTTTTAAGAGACCTGAAAAATGTATACTGCATTTTTTTTTATTCTAGTCTTGGAGGGAAAGAAAGTGATCGGTATTGGTTTTGTAGGTAAGCATGAGACAAAATTACCGGTATCATATTAAAGTTAAAATTTTTATTTTTCTAAAATTAGTTATATGGAATTGAAATGAGTTTTACTTGGTATCATAACAAAACTTGAATATTATTTATATATTGTTTGACAAGATTTGAATTTGAATTTGGATCTCCTCAATATATAAAATCATTTTTGAACATGAATGGTAATTATTAATTTTACCTTATGAAAAAAGTTCTATACTTATTAGAATTATTAAAAGATTAAAATACTTTTAAAATTTTTAATTATTTTTGAAATACTAATAAATAAAGATTATTAAATTATATTATAGAAATGTAGTTATTAATCTTTTAAATTATTCTAATTTAAGAGTGTTATATTGTTTGTTAAACTTTTTTTTAAAGATTTATTAAAAAAAAGTTATATGTGGTTTTATTAAAGGCCATTTTCATCAAAATACTAAAATATTATATTTGTTGTTAGGCTAATTAAACAATATCCAACATGCCTTTTATTATATATATATATATATATATATATATATATATATATATATATATATATATATATATATATATATATATAATTTCTTTTTCTATCAAATATATTATTCATCTTCGTCAAATTGTAATGTTTTTGCAATCAAATCCTTGATATAAGAGATAAAATCTCACATGACTAATTGCTTTTTAAAATTTGAATTTTATTAAGACAAAGATCAACACTACGTATGCCTAAATTATTGCTACTTGATTTCTTTCTCTATAGATATGCTCACATTTTTTAGGAGATTGCCTTCAATAATAGATGATGAACATTAGCAATAGTATTATTTTTTATACAATCCCTACATCTATTTTTTAATAGCATTTATGATAAATTGTGAATCCCCCTCAAGTGAAATATAATTCCATCATTTTCACTTGCAATTTTAATCCCTATAAGCAGTGTTGGCCCTAACCTCTCCATAGTTGGTAGTTGAAGTTCCATAGGATTCTAAATGAGGAGAATTTTTACCTTGATTATATCATAAAACACCACCTCCATCTCCATTAGCTTTTCCCGAATTTCTTTTGGAAGCACCGTTAAAATTAATTATGAGAAATGGAATTTCTAGACATTTTTATTTTACCTTAGATCGAAGCATATCCTTTGTTTTAATGTCATTGTAGTAGATTACTCTTCCATGTCTGTTCAAATCCTGTAACGCAATTGTTACCACCTATTTTTTTGTACTTGATACTTGCCATGATGAGCACCATATACGTAAACATTCTCTAAGAGAGGCAATAAGACAATTCTAAACTTGGGTATGATTTTAAAATTTATTTTTAAAAATTCTATAATTCCTTTCAAGCCATAAACTCCAACAAATGACGGTATGATTAATCCTCCACAAAACAGATAATGCTTTAGCTTTAAAATAATTATTTCAACATTTCATCAACTCTGGTATGATGAATCCTCCACAAAATACATAATGCTTTAGCTTTGAAATAATTATTTCAACATTTCATCAACACTTTCAATGTTGATGGAGTTATCCAATATATTTTCATATTTAAAAAAGTAACCCCAAATTGAGTTAAAAAAGGGTCAATAAAGAAGTAAATGGTATGATGTTTCTAAATCCTTCTCACACAAGGCATATCTAAAAGGTCCATAATATCATTTTCTTTGTAGACTCTTTCCTGTAAGAATCTTACTTTGAATTGCTAACTAAAGGAGTGTTGAGGCCTTAGGGAGAGCCTCTAGTGACAAGACATTCTTCAAGGGAATAAGAAATTTTAATTACTCTAAATCCTCCTATCCCAACTTGATTGAGTATCCACCATCTTTTGATAGATTCCAAACCAACTTATCCTTTTGTGTAAAAATCAAAAAATAAAACTCTTGAAGCATCTTTTAAAGGTGATTTACAATTTTTTTGAGTTCCTCTCCTTCAACCAGGTTACTAATAGAAATTCATAATCTAGAGTTGTTGCTCGTTTTGATATAATATTTGACCTTTGGACCTTTACAAGCTAGGCATTCTTGAGCCAATGGTTACCATTTTGAATCAGAGATAAGAGGATAAGGCTTCAACCAAGCATTAGACCAAAAATTTGCATAATTCCCCTTATTAACTAACCATCTAATATGTTTCTTGATTAATTGGAAACTATTTGATATGAAATTCCATGTTGGCAATTTGTTGGGTAGGGTTATTTTCCTAAATAATTTAATTGTATCAAGAGAGCCTATATATTTTTAAAGTAACATTTGTGCCCAATTCTTTCATTGATTTTTGAATAATCTCCATCTATGTTTTGGCCCCAAGGCTAAACTCGTAAGTCTGTAACATTGCAAGCCTATTTCCTTTACAAACCCTATCCCACTTAAAAATATAAAACCTAGATTTTTCCTTGCATCATTTTTAGAGAAAGTCTCTTCGAATTAAATCAAATTTTAATGCTTTACCTATTGGCATTCTTGAAAGTAACATCATATAAATAGGAATGGATTGCATTCTAGTCATGAATTGTAGCCTTCCCACCAAGGTTAAGAACTTACCTTCCCAACATGCTAAACAAGCTTTCATTCTATCCAAACATGAGGCCCAAAGTTCCTTTCTATTTCCTTTATGAGACAAAGAAATACCCAAGTAGGTTGATGAAAATTTTTCAATTTTAAACCCTAAAATATCCACAATAATTCATTGTAAATCTAGGGCAATGTTAACAAAAAATCCTAATTCCTCTACAAGAATAATTAATAGATAAGGAGATAGTGAATTACTTTGGCGGAGTCCACAAGATGACTTAAAGTAATTAGTAGGAGAACCTTTGATCAAAATATAATATTTCACAATGCAATAACAATATTTAATTCATTTGCACCAATTGTAATCAAAACCAAACTTTTTGAAAATATCATATAGAAAACGCCAACAATCCCTATCATATGCTTTGTTCATATCTAATTTCTTAAGCATAACCAATTTTTTTATGGAATGAAGAGAATGTATGGCCTCCTATGCAATGATTACACCATCAATAATTTGCTTATCGTGAATAAAACCATCTTGTTCCTAAGAAATAACACAATATAGAATGCTTTTTAACATGTTTGCAATAATTTTTGAAATAATCTTATCAATCATATTACAAAGGCTTATTGGACAAAAATTATCAAAATATTTGATATTGTCTTTCTTGGTAAACCAATGTAATAAAAGTGGTATCGATCTCACTTATTGTAGCTTTCCTTTTCTATGCCTCTTCAATTGCAACCAACATATCACTCTTCAATAAATCCCAATATATATATATATATATAATAGGAAATCCATTAAGACAGTATGTTGTTAGGATAGAAAGAGAAACTTGCTTCATTTAGCTCCTCCATAGATATCTTCTTCATCAAGCTTTTATTTGTCCCTGTGTGATAATTGATGGAATATTTTTCAAAAGCTTACCTTGTGCCTCCTTATCTTACCCAATACCTGACAAAATATTTTTGAAATAATTAATTGCTTCCTTCTTGATATCTTCTTTGTCCTCAATAATTCTTCTCTTTGGAGTTCAAATATTTTGATGCGATAAAAAGAGAAATTTTCTATCTCCTTCCTTGAGCCATTTCTCCCTAGTCTTTTAAACCAATATGACTCCTTTTTCAATGCATTATGATAATAAAAAAGTAACTATTTTTCTTTCACATAAGAATCCTTGTCTATTCCATTAATTTCTACTCTTTGGTAAATTTTCGAGCTTGGATTCAATTCTCTTTTTTATTTAAATATGTTACCAGCATATTTGGCATTTTGAATCTTCATTTGCTCCTTTTGATATTTCATCTTTTGAATAAACCTATGCATATATGATTCTTTAAAATTTGCTTCATCCCACCATAATATAACTATCTTAGATAAATTAGGGTCTTGGAGCCACATAGACTAGAAGGGAAATGGCTTTGGATGACCATTATTGGGTAAATTACAAGTCAAAAGAATAGGTTTACAGTCCAATCCTACTCGCAATAAAATATCTGAAGAGGTTGTATACTCTTTTTGGAACCATGTGTTGGATAACAATAATCTATCTAATATTTCTGCTATATGAGTTTGTCCAATGCATCTATCACATGTATATTGAAAACTTGAAGGAATAACGTACCAAAGACCATTTGAATTGACAAATGAAGAAAAATCCTGTATTGATTTAGACCATCCTAGTGTACCAATCTTCTTTTCCAAAGGAGATAAAATTCTGTTGAAGTCACCCCCAAGAACCCGTAGATCACAATTATGAATCATCATTATGTTTGACAAAAATATTCTAAGTGTTAGAACTTAAGCTTTGAATGCTTTGCATTATATAATGATAGGTATTTAAAGTACATAGGATGCCTTATTTAGGCATAACAAACTTGCAACTACTTTTGTCCTATACCACATGCATGGACCTTGTGAAGGGTGGTTAGATCACATGCCCTATCACATGGACTATGATGGTGGTTATACCTTTATCCTATAGTAGACCATACAAACCATGTGTTACCTATATAAATACCTACTATGATGTAATAATTCCTAACATACCCCCCTTATTACATCATAGGCAAAACTCTATTTTAGATATTTTGACTTGATAAAATTTTCAAAGGTGATGTAGGAATTTTTGATAGAAATTCCCCCCTTAATGTAGACATACTACTTATATAATTAGGAGTGTTAGTTGTTAGCAATTCAACTATATTTTTCATAGGATCAATATAAAATATTCACATAAATGCATACATTCAATATCACACTTATTGAATAATATTATTGATGAATATTTTAATATCTCATTGATACACCGATTACATTGCTTTGTCTTCAATATATACACACATGGATATGAGACTCTTCACATTCACAATCCTTGACCTTTATACTTACATAAACTTTTCACTTACATAAAATACCACATAATAAAAAATATATTATTGACTCTACATATCCACATAAGTACAAATACTCTATGATTGAACATACTAAATGAAAAACTCTTGCATGACATCTCACTTACATAACTCCACACTTACATGACACCTACTATATACTCAAATATTTACAACACTATAAACTAAACTATTTACATAGTCCTTGCATTAATCTTGCAAGGTACCAAATAATGTAATATTTCCAACATTAGGTTCTATTGATAATGCCCTCCAAATACCTTTATTACAAAAAACTTATTCAATGCTTATAAAACTCAATGCTTTAAGTGTATTTTTTTAATGTCTTTTAAGTGTTACCATGCATCAAATGTTGCTTGACTGCTAATTTTTGTCTTGTATATGGTAGAACCAAAGTTGTGTATGGCTTCTTTTGTTACTTTTCCTTTTTTTGTTTTTCGTTGTGAACATATCCTGGATTATTTCCAAGTTCTTTTATCATAAGCTCTATGATATGATAAATGGGATGTATATTTTGAATGCAATCTCTAGCAATTTTGTGCACTTGTTTTAGTCCTTTGAATGATCCCATAACTGCTATAGTTTTTCCTTGAACTAAAATGTAGCAACCTGTCAATTGCTCTATGGTATTTAGATTTGAGCCATTAGGCCCCAATAGTTGTCATTGTCTAACAATTTTTCCTTTATCATGAACTATGTTGTCAATCTTGATGATATCACAATGCATCTTATCACCTAGTATTTTAATTGCTTGTAGTGTTGGTATACTTCTTGATAGCAGTCTTATAATATCCTGGGCTTTGATCATAATATATGGATCTCTTGTTTGTATCACAAATATAGATAATATTCTTTAAACAAGATCTAGTTTACAAGCTATTCCATACCTTTTTAAAGCTTTCTTCACAATAGGCCATTCATCTTGCAAATATTTTTCTTTGTATTTTTGAAAGTAAGTAGAAAATGAATCAAATTTGAACTTACCATCTTTGTTCCATGATGTATTGAACCTCTTGGTATTATAGATGTCCTATAGCTTGTTCTTGTAATGGTTTATTTTGTATTTAGGCGATGTTACCTCATATTGGTTCCTTGGCTTGAAATTATCAATCAACGAAACTCTTCCTATATGTTGATTTAGATGTTTCTAAGTTTCTCAACTTATCATATGTTTGGGGTTATACCAAAAATTGTTGTGTTATCTCAAGTGTTCTTGAGCGAAAAACACATATTCTTCAATTTTTTGATAATTTTCTTCTTCTTTAATTTGATTCTCCTTGGCTACATTACTTTGATGTGCCTTTCTCCAAATTTGATTTTGTTGTTTTGAATATGACCTATTTTGTTGTTGGTTCATCTCTCATGAAGGTGATCCATTTTTTAATGGAATATGCCAACAATCCCTTATGATGTGTCCATTTCTTCCATAATGATCACACATCCTTTACATGTTGAAAATTACTCCTTTGAGAATCATTCCTTTTATTTAGAAATATTTAAAAATTATTTCTTTGTTGGAAGCACTTTGGAGGTCTCATACCTCTTCCAAATGGATGGGAGACCTCTACTTTCATTTCTTCCATTATTTCTTATGTAATATGCGAGACCTCTACTTTATAAAGTAGGTTCACCAGCTTCTCAATGCTTGGTGTTTGCTAAATAAAATTTAGTGGTCACAAAAATATTATACTTGGATGGGAGAGATTTCAAGATAATAGGAACTAATATTTCATCAGATACCTGAGTTCCTAGTGCTTGCAATGATGCTCACAATTTTACTACTCTTCTCATGAATCCTTCTAGCTTTTCTCCACTCTTCATTTTTAGACAATGGAGATGAATTTGGAGGAATATAATTTGATTTTGATTCTTGGATTCAAATACTATCTTCAACTTCTCCTATGCATCCTTGGTTGTGGTCGTATCTCTAATGTATGCTTGGACCTCATCTACTACTCTAAACATGATGACGAGTCTTTCCTTTTTGTCTACCTTGTCAAAATTTTCTCTATCTTCTCCTTCATTAGTAGGAAAAATAATGCTTCCATCTAATACTTGCCAAAATTCTTCAAACTCAAGTTGTATCATGATTTTGGTATTCCAAGCAACATAGTTGTTCCCTCTCAACAATTGGAAATCAAGTAACAAGAACTTTGGTGCTCCACTAGCCATGGTAAACTTTTACAAAATTTGATTTTTTTCTTTTACTAAGTCAGCCTTGAAAATCTATTTCTAAAAAATATATATATATATATATATATACTCAGATTTTAATTGCTATTTTGAAATGCAAGAAAATTGTGTCTCGTCGAATAGAGGGCATGTTTTTTCCTCTATGGAACATTTCTTTGGAATATTCCACTTTTAATAGTATATTTCACTTTTCAAATAATACATTTAACTCCTTAAAAAGAATAACTCCTTTATTTTCTTTATTAAAAAAGGAACTTTGTTCCTTTACTTCTTTTCTCTCACTATCAATGTGAGGTTTACCCTTCAAATATTTTCCAAACATTTTAAAAGGAATAATAAGCTTCTTTTAAACAAGAACATTTTTCAAAACTTTATACCTTTGTTTCTTTCTCACAAGAGATGTGAGATAAAATATGCTTCTTCAATTATCTAACCAACTTCAAAAAATTCTCATGCACTTTTGGAAAATGTGTCGACTTAATCCCAATTCCCCTTTTTGAAATTTTTGACAACTCTTAATATTTCTTGTGTAATATTGACATATGCATTAATTTCTATAATGCTCTCTTGCAATATTCTTCGTTTATTTTTCACATGAATGTTTTATAGGCTATTTATTTTTTCTCTTTGGTGTGCTTCTCAGACTGCACATCTATTTGGTGTGTTTCTTAGACTACATGTCCCTCTAGTGTGCTTTCCAAACTACACATCTCTCTAATGTGCTTCTCAGACTTCACGTCTCTCTCGTTTTATTTCTCCTACCCAATTTTATCAAATACCTTCTTGAGCATCTCTAGATGTTTTTAACTTTGTTGAATGCTTTGAGTATCTTTAGTTGATGTGAGAGATATATAATACATGGGAATTTGCCTAAGATCTCCTATGCTAGTATTGCACAACTTCAGGTATCTTCTTTGATGTTCTTTTGAGCAAGTGCCTCATCATTAGCTTGGGTGATCTCAATACTTGTTGAGCATCTTTCTCTAATATTTTCTAAATTCAATGCTCTTCAATTCGTCTTTGCCAATGCATTTTGTTGGAAAAGGACCTAGCCAAGTATATATAACAATTTTGTTGGAACACGGGATTTATCTAAAGCAATCACATGTGGCTTGCACTTGTTGGTTGAGAAAGTTGATAAAATTTTGGATTTTTCCTTGAGAAGCCAATTTAGCCTCTTCACGGGCTTTGTTTTCTTCCTTGTATTTTTTCTAATATTTTAATATTTTGTTTCTTCACAAGGTTCTTCCCTTTGCTTCTCTATACCTTTGAAAAATTTTAGTTTCTTTCCTTCTTGCTTTTGGTTTGTAGTCCCTTCAAGAGGCTCTACCTTATCACATTCTTCTTTGAACATTATAATATTATAAAATAGCTTCAACTTTATAAGACTTCTATTTTTCCAATTTCTTTAATGCCTTTTTAATAATGACATTAACAAGCCTTTTTAAAAAAATTCAACTTCTTTTTAATGTAGTTCTAAAAAAAGTTTCAATAGGATACATTTTAGCCTTTTTAATATTTATTTTGAAAGTCTTTCAAATGGCTTTAATGGATTGTAATTTCAGCCTTGTTTTCAACTATCTTCACAATTTTAGTTGGTTTAATGAGCCTTTAATTTCATTTTTTTCAAAATTCTTTCAATGCCTTTTCAATAGGTTATTTCTAGTTTTCTTCAAATTTCTTCGTAAATTTCAAAAGAGCTTCAAATTGCTTCTTTCAATATTTTATGGAGCTTTCAATACCTTCCTTCAATCCTTTATCGAGCTTTCATAGTATCCTTTTTCTTGCTTAAATCTACCTTTGACAACGGTTTTCCACCCTAAATTTTTTCAATTCAACCATGGAATTTCTCTTCATGATGATGATTTAACACAAGGTAATTTTACCCTTGAAACCTCTTATCTCAATCTTGAATTTTTTCTCAAATAGAGTGCACCTTGTTTTTCTATGTATCCAAGCTAGAGGAGGATTAGAAGGGAAATTCTTTCTTCCTTCTACTTGTTCTTATACCACATATTAGAACTTAAGCTTCGAATACTCTGCATTATACAATGATAAGCATTTAAAGTACATAGAATACATTATTTAGGTATAACAAACTTGCAACTACTGATGTCCTATACCACCTGCATGAACCTTGTAAAGGGTTTTTAGATCATATGCCTTATCACATGGACTATGATGGTGGTTATACCTTTGTCCTATAGTAGACCATATAAACCATGTGTTGAGTGGTTACTCAACCTATATAAATACCTACTATGATGTAATAATTCCTAACAATAAGGTCCTTCCAACATCTTTCATGAGGAGTAGTTGGAGCATATACATTTATAACCCCAAGTTTCATGTTTTCCTCTTTGTTGCAAAATAGTCCAACAACTCAATCACTATTTGCTTGTAATAATTATCCATCCTATTTGTGTTTGTCCCATATTGTTGCAATACCACTTGAAGCTCCTATTGAAGAAACTACCAAACAATCATCAATATTCCAAATTTTTTTAAAAGCATCCTTACATTCCTTAATTTTGTTTCTTGTATTAAAATAAACTCTAGATTATAAAAAAATATTAATTCCTTAATAATTAATTTTTTAGGGGTCCTATTCATACCCCTAATATTCCATGATACCTTTTTCATCATATTTTTTAAATTTGTTAGTGGACTTAGCCTCACTTCTTGATAACACTTGTGATATATTTATTTGGCTTCCCAAATCAATATCTCTTTGAGTTGTTTTTTCTCTTTGTTCAAGCTTTGATGACCTTCCTCTCATTTTCCCATTTCTACAAACACTTTCATCTTCATCAATCTCTTCTATTTTTATTTATTGTTCATCATGAGACTTATCTTCTAAATATTTATATTGCCCTAAAGATTTTGAAATAAAATAAATTACCTTGTAAACACTTTCTTCTTATGTTTCCCTAGAAACCTTAAAGTACAAGGATGATCCTCCATAGTAATTACTTTCTTATGTTGCCCTGGAAATCCTAAATTGTGATGGATATCCTCCATATGAATTTCTATATTAAGTTGCTTTTGAAACTCTAAATTGCAAGGTATACACTCTAAATAAATTTTATTTTTATTGCAAGGAGAAGATTTTATGCTGCTTGAGGAAAATGAAAATAATTTACCTATACTAACCTTGACATCCTTCACCTCATTTGCTTTAAAATTTGTCTCCCCATATTTCTTCACACCTTCAACTCTTGTATTTGAACTTGTGCATTATAATTCCTCATGCTTTGTGTCACTTGTTTCTTCTAATGGTTGTTTCAAGTGAACTATAATGACCTTTTTCATTTGATGATGCAAAGGGTTTTTTCTTGCTACTTTCTTAGGAATGGAAAATCCTTTATATGACCCAACTTCTACTATGATATAATCTCCTTATTTCATATTGAAGTTTGTCTCATTCTCAAAATTTCCATCTCTTTCTCCATAATTTTCACTTTACAATATCTTGTCATATGTTTGGTATCATAACATTTATGACATCAGAGTGTAATATTTTCATAATCCACTTATTTATCATATTCTCTTGATTCATATTTTAGATCGTGCTAAAGGTTTTGAAACATCCATGGAAACACATATTCAAGTGTATACAACATGCCTTATCTCCTTAGTAGTTGGTCCCTCCTAGAAAAACTCCCCTAGAGTATTGCCAAGATTCTTCAAAACATCCTTATTGATGAGTTGATAAGGAAATCCAAAAAGCCTAATCCACACTCAAAGCCTTTTAATAGTATTTGTCTCCACAAAAATATTCTCATTCCATGGTCTTAAATATAATTTTTTTCACCCCTAAACCAAAGGCCACCATCCATTATTTTATCCCTTCTTTCTAAATTGGAGAAGATAATAAGGAAAAATACTTTGGAAAGAAAAATTAAGTAATCTAAATTGAATCCCAACTTCCATTTGATCCAATTTTGAATATAAAAAAACTTGGTTTGTACCCATGGAACTTACATCTTAACCCTTAGGTTTTAAGAACCATTATATCATGATCAATAATATCATCCTTGATAATCACTTATGGTATAGTTATTATTACCTAGATAGGGCTTGCCCTAGATACACTCTTCCTTTTATCGCTAACTAGGTCATCCATACTTCTAACTAAGGCATCCTTACTTCCTATTAGGGCATCCTTCTAGTAAGGACTTTCAAAAATGGCTTTCTTGCCATGTTACTTGGATTTTTGTCAGAGGAATTCTTTAGTTTTTGAGTTTCTCCTAAGATCTAGAATAATATGTGGCATTCACTCCTTACTCACACTTTGCTTCAAGCTTCCTACTTCCTCCTTGCTATGAATTGCAATTGTTCTCGACTTGCAGTTGCTCCTAGCTCGCAACACCTTATTCTAAGTTCCTCTAAACATAATAGTATAATAAATAAAAACAATCTATCCTTATGATTTTTTAAAACTCTTTTATATTGATAAACTCTTAATATATAAAAAATATTTATTTGGATGATAAATAGTGTTTTTTCTTTATTAAAAAATAGAAAAAAGAATAGATCAAAGAGCATCTATTGACATCAACACATATTTTAGAAAAAAATATATAGTTGACAATACAAATTTTCTTAATAATAATGTTATGGTGGGTAGCTTTTAAGGTCCAAGATGCATTAAATATATGAGACTATCCATACTCTTTAGGTCCACCATTCCTGGGCAAGACATTCATATGCCATTTGCCTACAAAACACACATACTTTAATTCCTTTCAGATTCAAACCTTGGATATTCTACTTAGAGTACCCAAGCCTTAATCATTAATGTCACTTAGGTATTAACTTGATCATTCATTAGTTCTTGACCATATCTTCTATTATATCCATAGAATTTTCTATTCTAACATTAAATAGTTGTATAAACTTACAAAATATACAAATATCTTTTTAATAACAAACCATCAGAGAAGATAAAAACAACCAATAGAAACTTTGGAACTAAAAGGGATAAAATTATCTATAGAGAGAATCATGCAAAAACAATTATACTTGAGACCTTCCCTTTTAGATCATACCTTTTTTTAGCACTTAGTAGCTAGAATTGGTTCATAATACATGAGGTTGGATTCATCATGAGAAGGGACATGGAGTGATAATAATTTGAATGAGACGAGGGCCTCCTAATCATGTTAATTAACATTTTGTTGATGTACCTTTAGATTTCAATGTCCTTTATCTTTCAAAAATTACATATTATATTTAATTTCCACATAAGTTTCTTGGCCATGAAACTTCCAACCAAAATATTTTTTAAAGTTGCATAAGTATAATTGCAACAACTTTATGAATGTTATTTCTAGTGTGAGCTATCCCTATATCCTTCCATATTTTCAAAAATAAATCTTTAACATGGTAACCAAAGATAGCCTCCTAGTGTGGTGCTTGTAGCTTTTGCTGAACATCTTGGAGCTCAAACTAACAATGTGGCTGAAGCGAGGGCAGTTTGGAGGAGCCTCAAGGTGGCAGAGAATTATCCAGGGAAACTGTTGGTGGAAGGTGATTCTCTTATTATTATAAATCTTCTAAAGAACACTAAGAGAGCTCCTTGGAGATTTGATGACTACATCCACGAAGCAAGGGCTCTAATTCATGATCGACCTGAGGCCATAATTTTGCATACCTTCTGGGAAGCAAACATGGCAGCTGATAGGCTGGCAAATGAAGGCATTGTAGCAGCAAATTTGATCACGTGGACTGAAAATATTCCTCATGCAATCTCAATGGTGATATATAATGAAAAATTTTATATTGGAAGGCTCAAAGTGGATCAATGACAGAAAATGGGGGCATTTTTAAAAATATTTTTTGAACCTTATAATGGCTTTTTTCATATTTGTTTTTTTTGTTCATGTGACTAGTGTTTTTTGTAGCTGGTGGGGCATTGATATAGGTTTTTTATCTACAAATTCATGCATGGGAAACATCCGCTTTGGCCTCAAGTATTTCCCAAGGTGTGTTTGGATTCGATGTCGCAAAAAGGCCCTAGCAAGAAATAACAAAGTGTTGGAGATCCCTGACAATGAGGTACCAGACCCCACCATAATAGTCTTGGAGAAGATGACAATTTCATCGACCTCCAACGAGTATCAACCGATTGAAGAGTCCATGCTGGCCTCATCAGTGCAGCTGTTGATTTGTGTGATTCTCTAAATCTTCTGTTTTATAGCCGGCGGTTCCGAGGGGAACAAGGAGTCGAAGGCAAAATCTAAAGATGATGGCAAGGAGGATGATAAGAAGTTAGATGAGGACTACAAGGAAGACTGCTTGGCCTCTTGGCTGTCCATTCTATGGGATGTTTTTTTTTGACCATATTCTATTATTTTATATGGGCACAAGCTACTCTGCATGGTGCTTGCATGATTAGTTTTTGTCTTTGTTAGTTCTATTTTGTGTCTTTCTTTTCTGATGGCCATAATATTAGGCTTCCATAGTTTAGTTTGGCTGTATTCTGATGGAAGAGTAGGTCTTGGCCCTTTTTGTTGTCAGTTTAAACTTTTAGGGCTTGGCCTTTGTCCAGTTGGTCAGTGGACCCTATTTTGTAAAATGGTTTTGGGTCAACCAGTTAAAACCCGGTGTTAATTATAATATTCTCTTACTTACCAAAAAAAAAAAAGATAGCCTCCTAGTTTTCATTGACATAATGGGTTCTCTTGAGATCACAACCAAAATTCTCTATAAATATTTTGGTGACAACATGCCTAAATTATTTGCAACAAATTACTATAATAATGCAAATAAAAATATTGCTTGATGAGGGCCTTGTATTGCTCTTGGATTACTATGCAAATCTTGCATAACAATCTCTTTAGAATCAATTCAATTTGATTTCATAAATTCTAGTCTTGAATTCTAGCCTAAATTCTTACTAGAATAAATAGTGGCAAGGGAACTAACTATATATGGATTAAGGTTAAATGTATATAATTCATCCTCCTATATGACCCATGTGTTGAATTCTTTGACTTGCCACAAAGGAAGAGGAACGATGAAGTGACAACAATTAACTCAAGGGAGTAAAGAAATTAGTCTCCTTCACATCAATCATAGTCTAACTATTCTATAGAGACAAAAAGTATTTAAATGATTCTTTCATCGATTAAGCTATTTGGAATTCCATATGAATATCCATTGATGTTTCAAAACCTTTACTAAACTTAATAATTATTAAATCTAAATCAAGATAATGGTTTCAAATAGACCATACAAATATTACATTTTGATGCTTCACATGCCATGATATTGGAGGGATGACATCAAATTGCAAAATAAAAAAGGTCAAGAAGAGGAGAAGGTTTTTTTGTAATACAAGCTTATAATTTTAGCAAAAGGGTCAAGTTGTAGTAGAAGACAAATCAAATCATGGATTTTTCATTGCTAGATAAATGGTGAAGAAAGACACTATGCCAACAAAAATCAAATAAAAAAGGCCATCATGGTTCATTCAACCACTCCTAACAAAGGGGAAAAGAAAGACCTTGTGTTTCATCAAATAAAAAAGTATATCATAGTTCATTTTAAGAAAACATTAAAATAAAAAATAAATATGATTTGGATGAGCAATTACAATGTGGAGTCTAAATTTTGAAGGAACTAAAGTTGTAAAGAAAAATTTAGAATTTATTTTAAAGCAGAGAATATGGAAGACATTATGCGACTTAGGTAAATCTTCTATGTTTTCTTTAAAGATTAAATCCTTGCAATAAAAATGACAGTATGGAAGTTGTCCCTTTTACTATGGGGTTTTTAGGATAGCATGAAAAAAAAATGAGTATGTAAGGTGTCATTTGCACTTTATGGTTTTAAGGATAGCACAACAAAAAGTATTATGGAGCATGTCCATGGGGTGTCCCTTACACTTTAGGTTATCCATGGAAACATGAACATGTAGATAAAAAGTCAAATTAATTTGGAAAGAAAGAAAAAAATATTGAAACTATTAATAAGAAATGGGGTTAAGCCCACACATAAGAACAAAATTTATGACAATTTTATCTTGAAATGTTTAGGGTATGAATATGACCCCAAAAGAAGAGTTATTAAGGAACTAATAGGTGACATAGTCCTTAGTTTATAGAGATACATGAAATAAATATAGCTAACAAGAATGTATGGGTGATTTTTTAAATACCTAAAGGATTGTCTAACGTTTTTTGCAATGAAAATTTGCAATTGCATAGTTGTTTTTAAAATGGGAGCTTTTGGAAGTATGCAACTATTTGAAACAATTACAAATGGGATAGATAACTACTACATGAAATAAGTAATTGGGTGGTTGACCTTTTTGTAAGGAAAGAGAAAATATGAGAACTAAATTCAAATGCATATGCTCTAAATATAATTACTCTTTGATATAAATATGGTAGTCATAGTTGGTCCAAGTCAATGGATGACTTGACCTCCTTTATTAATCTGAATAACCTCTGATATGTTAATCTCTTAAAGATATCTATATACATTAGATAATAGGTGTATTGGGAGAACTCTTGTGCCAAAAATATTGGATATATTCTTTTATCCAATTGTTATAAACATAATATATAATATTTTTTAATATTCTAATGTGAGTGGGATTAGATTAAAAACCACTTCTCTCAAAATGTGATAACCTGAATAACGGTCATCCAAAGCCATTTTGTTTTCAATATATGTCTAAGGGATCATAATTTCTTCCAAACGGTAAAGTTATGGTAGGATGAAGCAAATCTTGAAAGATCTTGCATGTATATATTTGTTCAAAACTTAAAATATCTAATGGGTAGATGAATATTTGAAATATCTTTTGGGAACATATTTAAGAGAAAGTAGGAAATAAATATAAAATCAAGGATTTAAAAGATATTAATAAAATCAATGGACTGGACCAACATACTTATATTCAATAAAAAAATCTACTTCCATTTTATGAAAAGAAGGACACTAGAGGTCCAAAATTTTTCACTGTAACTCCAAACATATTTTCCCATTTGTCACATTATAAAAAATTACTTTAGATAGAGGAAGTCAAAGAAGAGGGAGAGATCATGAAGGAACTAATTTATTATTTTAAATATGTTCTATCAAAATATGGATAGGATAAGGAGGTTCAAGGTGAGATTTTGCAAAACATTCCATCATTTTTTTCTAAAATAAAGGATTTATATTCATTTTAAGATAAACAATTACATGCCTTGTTTTGCTCCTAGCCAACAAATGTGTTCTAGTTGGAGCTAATAAAAAGTTCTAAGATCCTATAATAGATAGACTAATACAAATCTTGATAGACAATAACTGTTACGCTAACCTAAATTCTTAACAAACTTGAATAGAAACTAAATGAACTTGTATGAAAAACAAATGAACTTGTACAAAAACTTAACAAACTTGAACCTTGAAGGCACCATCAAAAAATGGAGCAAGATACATTAGGATAGCTTTGATTTTGATGTCATTGGTTTCCAAGAGATCTTGGAGATCCAACTTTTTCAATAATTTTATTTCATTTTTAGTCAGGTTGCTAATGCTCTGTCTCTTTAAAAATATGAGCTAGTTGCTTCCAGCTCAGGGTTTTTCTAGATTATGTACAATTTGGTGGTGATTGTTTGCTTTGACAATTTTATCTCTTATGTAGATTATATATGGATTTTGCTAATCTATTAAAAGACTTAGGTAGTTTTCCTTCAGGGGATTACGTATTCCCCTTCCATTCCAAGAGATGACCACCATTTTTTATTGTCTTTTTAATCTTGGAGAAGTTTAAGACTATTTGAGTTTCCTTATAAATTTTAATATTTGTATGTTTTGTTCTTGTATCATGATTTGTCTTCCTGTCCCTTTTTATGGATCTAGTTGTTGGAGTACATCCAAGGATGGTGACTACTTCAACTTGAGTATTCTCTACTTCTTCCTTATTCTCATATTCTAGGGAGTTGTCCTTTCTTGTCTATTTGTCCTTAAATTCCTCTTCGAATTCTATTTCCATTGGGGCTTTCCATTTGTTTTATGTTGTGATGTCTTTAGGGGATTATTGTTCTCGAGGAGTTCCATCCTCCTCTTCTAATAAAATAGAGTACCTATTTGTGTTTTGCTTTTCCATTTATTTTGGTTTTCTCCTTTGGCTTCTAGATCTCCTAGATTGTATTCTAATAGTTTGAAATTCTTGTTCCTCTGCTTTATTTTCCTGTTGAGCTTTGGTTGGATAATTCCTAGAGAAATACCAATGTTAATGACAAGATATGCACTTAAAGGGAATATGCTCATAGTCTAGTGATTGTATATGGATCCAATAAAGTACTTTGATTCCTATAGTCTTTGGTAGACCTTTTTTTAGATTCACTTATACACATGTTCTAGCACAAACTACATTATTAGCTTTCGGGGGAGCCTGATCTACAAATATGCATATTGTGATACCTATAAGTTCCATTGTTTATTGATTCCATAATTTTAGAAGTAGAAATAGGAGCCTGACCTATATAGACCTCTTTTGATTTTTCTAGTTGTGGATCAAGGGTCCTCTATGGAAGATTGAGTTTCTTTCCTTCAATGAGGAAAATTTAACCATAAAATAGTCTCTTCCTTCCATCATTTGATCATAGTTGGAGACTTTATATCCCCAAGTAGATTCTATTCATTTCTGAATGGATGTTGGATTTGGCCAAATATCTGTAAATTTGCATGCAAGAGCTTGTGTTGTTAGTAGGAGGATCAAAATTTGGATAAAGTTAAAGGGGACCTCAACTATGGGAACTGCATCAAGCTTGGATGCGAAGGTGTTCCTTGTACCTTATAATGGTTGGATTGGACATCTTGATTTGAGTGCTTGAGCCATATGTTCTAACTTCCCTTGATTAAACAAGGGCAGTTGGAAGAGAAACAAAAAATATCCATGGGTTAGGATTATTGAACAATGAAGCAAAAATCATAATTGTTCGTTCCCAAAGGGCCCAAAAAAAATATTAATTATTAAAATCTCTTAAATTGTAAAAAACACTAAAAAAGATGTTATAAAAAAAAAATAATAAAACCTAAAAGCTTTCTACCCAAGATTCAATTTTACCCTCTGAAATATATGCAAGCGTTAACTTCATTTCACAAACTGCAAAAGGTTGCTCTAGCATCAAAATCCTAATGCATGAGAGTCCCCTTCTTTTCGATCCCTACAATAATAAGTCAGCTAAAAACCCTATGTTATTTGGGGTTTTGATTCTTGCTTGAAATATTTCTATCAAAGATTCAATTTTTTTCTCTAAAATCTCTACAAACAATAGCTTCGTTTCATATACTCTGGAAGGTTGTTTTGACCACCATTAAAACCCTAACACTAGAAGAGTTGTTTTAAATGTTTATTAAAAATAAATCAACATTCCATTAATTATGACATGAAGACAATATAAAATCTTGATGAGGAAGATTTTAGTGGAGGATCTAGAAGAGACAATTTTATGTTTCCATCTTGACAAGGTCCTTGGTCTTAATGATTGTCCTAGAATTATCTTTCAAAAATTTCGAGACAATGTAAATAGTGATATATTGGTAGAAGAGACTATGAAAAATATGACTACAAAAAATTAGATTAAGACCACTTTTATTGCATTGGTTCTAAATAAAGTTGAGGTGATAAAATACTTAATTAATTTTTATCTCATATGCTTTTGGAACATGATTTATAAGATAATTTCAAAAATTATGGAAAATAAATTGAAAGGTATTCTAGATTGTATAAGCTTGGAAGAATGGATGAGGAACAAGGTGGGTTTATTCATGATAAGCTAATCCTTGATTATATAATTATAAGAGGCCATGTATTCACTTCAATTCATGAAAATAATAGTATGTTTTTTAAATTTTGGACATGAGTAAAGCATAAACAGGGTTTACTAGAGTTTTCAACATGGTATTCTTAAAAATAATGGTTTTGATCAAGGTTGGTGCAAATGGATAATATGTTATTACAAAAATCCAAGATATGTTATTTTGATCAATGGATTTTTCATTGGATTATTTTAGTCATCCCTTGAACTTTGCCAAGGTAGCCCCCTTTTTTGTTATCTCTTTGTTAATCTTATGGAGGAATTGGGTAGAGATCTCTTGAGGGTAAAAATGAAAGGTAAAATCAAATATATTCGTATTGCGACAAATGATCCCTTTGAATTTTATTTTCAATTTGTTGATGACACTCTCTTTTAGATCATCCATTAGCCAATAATGCCATGGAATTCAAATTAATTGTATTAAGTGATGAGAAGTTTGTTGGACAAATGGTAAACGCAAAAAAAAATCAAAATCATTTTATTAACACTGCCCTTGGTTTATTATGGATTCTTGTAAATGTTTTAGGGTTCCAAGTGAGAAAACTGCCATTAATTTATTAAGGTATTCCCTTGTATTTTAAATGATACGAGACATGAGACCTAACTTGAATAGCAGGAAATCTTGTTTGGTTGCTTGGAAAGGTAATTTATTAACCATGGATGGAATATTTCGACTCGTTACTATATTTTGAGGTATAATGTCACCTTTTGTGCCATCATGGTTTTTCCCCAAAAAAGAAGTCTATATTTTGTGGTTTTTAGGGGGTGTTGCTATGCTTTTTTCGATCATAATGTCATATCATAACATCAACATACTATCACATTAAGAATTGAATTTTTAAAAAATATTTTTAAATTTATAGAAGGTATAAATTTGAATAATTGTTAGGATTGGTTTTGTTGGTATTTACAATTTTTATGCTCATGTTTAAGTTTTTAAAGTTGTTAATTTTTTTGCATAAGATTATTGTTGCCTCCATCTTAACTTTTTCCCTATAAAAATAATCATGGTCCTCATTATTTGGAACATATATACAAATAAAATTATCCAATCCAATAAATAACAAACATAAGAAAGAAAGAAATAATGCCAAGTTTTGGTGGAGCCTTACCTAATCTTTAAGCTATTTCAAATTCACTCCTGCTATTTCTTTCCTAATGATGATCCCTACATTTACCTTAATGTAAAAAAGAAAATATTCATTATAAATAAGTACATTATGAATATGGTGTCTAGCAAAATAGATTCACATGCAATATAGGAGCTGCATTGCATGGAAAATGCTTTGCTCTTAGGCTTACTATATAGGTAATTATAATTGCCTACAAAAATAAATTTCTTTAAACTCAAGTTACAAAAATAAAATATAGCAAAATAAAAAATACAAATACAAAGTTGGAAGATGCAAGATTTACATATGGTAATTCATGGCTTTCAAGCTTACATAGTTTTAAAAAATTAAGACAATTAAAAAAAAAAAGAGGGCAACTGAATTAAAATGAATATTTAAATAGTGTTTTGAATTTGGGATTTCTTCTAAAGACTATTTCTCTCAAAATTTGAATTTGGGATTTCCTCCTAGGAATTGTCTTTTTCTAAAACATGTTTTAAGGTTTTAAGTAGCATGACTTGTAGTGTCACTTTTGTGTCATTTTAATACCAATATAAATATTCATGTCCTCATGAATTTTTTATCAAATGACACTATTTTGGTGTCATTGCCACTATAGTGCCAAGTTAGCAACGTGAGGAAAACGTGGTGTTATTACAACATAGCATTTTGTTCCCATGAATGCAATTAGGATTATGGTGCTATCTTGACATAAAAATTGATATTGCAAGACAAAAATGTAGTCATGAATGAGAAAGATTACATTACAATCTATCTCAATATATATTATGTGACTTTCAAAATTTTCAGTAGGTATAGCCTTAAAATTTAATAAATTTAAAAGATATTTTGTTTAGAAAGGATGTGAGTAGAACATTAAATTTTCTCTTTGAAAATAGAACATAGCTTGCAAAGGAAAGAGTATGGGAGGGGTAGTTTGTGATATTGTAGATTCATGATTTTGGCATTAAAATTTTTGTTGGGAATTACTGAAAAAATGTTATATTAATTGTATAGGAAACTTAAGAAGAAGAGGGAGATTGAAATATCTTTGATACAAAGGCACATTGAAATGGTTTATAAAAAAATTGGTTAAAATATGGTCTACTTGACTTAATAGTAATGTAATATTTTGATAACAACGCCCCCAACAAAAACCATAGATAACTAATTAAAAAATAATATTTATGTAGAAAAACTTAATGCTATTAAATTTTAGGTAATTTAAGGGGAAATTTTTTATTTTTGTTTGAGCTACAGATTCGTATTTTTTTAATCTCAAAATATTATTTTAAAGCATATATTAATTTCACTATGTCAATTTTTTGATCTATTTTTAATTTTGTAATTAAAATTATACATATATACATCCCATGGGAATTGAATCTTAATAGGCTCTTTTACCCAAAAAGTCTTAGTAGTAGAACTTCAAATTTATGCTCCATTCATATTACTTATTGAATGCAATTGTGATATTACACTAATCCATATTACTGTGGTATTATAACAAATCATACTACCATGGCATTGTCATAGGATAGTACATCATAATGTAGGTAGTTGAATTTGATTATGCTCATAAGATTACATCCCATGTATCATTGCTTTGTATTGTCTATGACAATGTTAATTTATAATACTAATTATATAGTCATATTAAAACTAACAATGATGCATATATCACTTGGCAATATTTGAACTAGATGTCCACGAGGAGACCATATTTTTAACTACTTAAACTCATGGCATTTGATACCAATTTTATAGTAATCATTATAAAATATAAAAAATACTAATTTATTTTGTATTAATATAAATGTATTATCTAATAAAACATACTTTTAAGAAAACAAAACTTGTACCTATATCTTAAAAAATTTAAAATTAATTTGACTAAATGTAAATCATCCATCTTGTGTTTAATTAAACTAAGGTTGATTAAGAGAATTAAGATAAAATTATTAAAACACACCAAGGTTTGAAGTTGAAATTTTAAAAATCTAGATTTTTAAAAAATTAAATTTAATGATGACCTTAGCAATGATATCAAAAGTAAAAAATAAAAGAGATTTTGATTCATATTTGGAGTGCAAGTAAGGAGAGTACAATTAAGGATTGAGCCTCACCTCTTCTTGTTTTATATCATTGAGGAAGATTAATGAATAAATGTGAGTAGGAAGAAAGTGCAACAAAGGGTAAGCCTCACCTTTTCTTGCTCCAAATATATGGAAAAGTTAAAAATAACGACTTATTATTAGGAAAAGTGAGATAACATGTAAGGAAAGTCATTTTTGAAATCCTTAACTTGAGTTATGGATACCTTGGATGGGGACAAGAAAAAGAGTGAATCTATGGTAAGCCTTATCTAGGCAACATATGTAACATCAATGTGATTATCAAGAATGAGATGATTAAGCATGACATAATGATTCTTAAAACAAAGGTTTAATATGTAAGTTCCATGGATACTAGCCAAGTTTTATAGATTCAATATTGGATCAAGTGGAAGAGGGGATTGAATTCAAATTTCTCCATCACTTTTCCTCCAAAAGAATTTTTTTTCTCATCATTTTCACTAGCTTAAAAATTAGGATTTGAATAATGGGTGGTGGTCCATGGTTTAAGGAGAGATATACCTTATATATAGTTTTAATGGGTTATGTGGGATTGGAATGGGCCACACCAATATTACATCATGACCACATAGTGGTATTATAACAACTTGAAAATTATGCATGTATTGCTTAGCAAGAATCAAATTTAGGAGTCCCAGAGGGGACAACGCAATGATTCGGGCTTTGGCTCTTCTTTGAGATGTCCAAAGTTCAAACCACAATGTGTGTGTGTGGTTGTGTGTTAAATTCCTTATTGATAAGCTCATATCTCCCCATTATGATACGTCATGGTGGGATGGGGATGCCCAACCCTGAGCATTGGTAGTAGGGGTTTCTCACACTAACGAAAAAAAATTTAAATTTAGGTCTCCTTGAAAATTGAGGAATTAAACTAGTTGTAATAATACCATTTGGTAGAGATGCCCTTAACTTAAGACCATGGAGTGAGAAATTTATTGTGGAGACAAACTATTAATAGAATTCCCATTTGGATTAGGATTTTTATACTTACATATCACCTTATTGATAAAAAGGATTTTTTGGCAATACTCTAAGGAAGTTCATCTAGGTGGGACCAACTATTGAGGAATAAAAATATGCTATATATATGAAAATATGTCTTACCATGGATATTTCAAAAGCTTTTCCATAATTCATTAAGAGTAAATTTGAATCAAGAGAAATGAATCAGCAAGTGGATTATAAAAACATTACATTTCGATGCCACAAATGTTATGAGACTAGACACATGCCAAGAGATTGTAAAGTGAAAATGATGGTGAAGGATGCAATTTTTTTGTTCATGAGGTGAAATTTAAGATGAAGCAAGGATATCATATTGTAGTCGAAGATGGATTAGATTGAGGATTTTCCACTCCCAAAAAAGTGATAAAGAAATACCCTTTGGATCATTAAATGGTGGAGGCCATCATGGTTCACTCATATTAACCATTAGAAGAAATAAAGAAGGATACAAGGGATGGGGGAATAGAATGTGTAGGTCTAAATAAAGAAGTAACTAAAGGTGAAAAGGAAGATGTGGATGTAAATTTTAAATAAAAGGATATGGAAGAGGTCAAGTTTAATCAAGGTAAACCATCTTCATTTTTCTCAAGTAGTATAAAATCTTCTCTTTGCAACAACATTAAATTTTAGAGTTTATCCCTTGCAATTTAGGATTTCTAGGGAAAAATTACTAGATAAATGAGTTGGAGGATATCCATGGTAAATTACATTTTTTAGTATAGTTTAAAAAAATAAATATTTATGTAGAATTGTCCTACTTTAGGGTTTCTAGGAAAAAATAAATAAGAAAGTTTTTAAGGCTATTCCTTGCTCTTAAGTTCTCCAAGGAAAGATAAAACTGTAGATGAAAGTCTTATTATGAACAATCTAGAAATATTGAAGAGATTGATGACAATGTTGTCTTAGTTTTGTCTTGCATAATATTATGGTTCAACCGATGTTTTTATTTCCTTTTGAACAAGTTGTTGGGTCTATTAAAAATTTGTTTACAACCTAATGTACGGGTTTGGGGACCCTAAAACCCCTTCTACCCTAATAAAAAAAATATTAGGATCCTAAAATTTCATTTATTTAATAATAAATAATATAATTAATTTAATCATTATGAACCACCATTTGTAGGGTAAATTGACAAAGGGATAGATATAAACATGTGTACAAGCAAAGCAATAATGATCATGAAGAAGAATATTTAGTTATATAACATTTAAGGAGGAAGCCCCCTCGAAGTGGCCTACAATTCTAAGGAGGAAGCCCCCTCAAAGTGGCCTACGATTCTAAGGAGGAAGCCCCCTCGAAGTGGCCAACAATTCTTATCTTTCATATTCATTTTATCTATTAAATTTTTATTAAAACCTTCAGGGTTTTAACATTTGGTATCAGAGCAACAATTTTGGTACAAGTGGGAATTGAAATTTTATTTTGCAGACTGGGGCTATTCACTAATTTCTCAACATTCCTCATAATCTGAAGCATTGAGTGTGCCTATTTATAGTATTTTAGTGCATTGTTTGTCGACATTCGACGTGCTTACTGCTACCAATGTGGCTCAACTATTCCTTGATAATATTTTTAAGCTCCATGGTATGCCATCCACTATCATCAATGATCGAGACCCCACTTTCACTAGTCATTTTTGGAAGGAATTCTTCAAGCTCTAAGGAACTCAACTTTGTATGAGTTTGGCATATCACCCCCAAACTGATGGACAAATGGAGATTGTTAATAAATATTTGGAGACTTATGTTGCTTTGCTTCTGCACAATCGATTCATTGGGTTAAATGGCTTCCTTTTATAGAATAATGGAACAATACTTTATGTTATACTACCATCAAAATGACACCCTATGAAGCCCTGTATGGCCAGGCACAACCAACAGTCACATATTATATTCTTGAAAGCACCAATGTTCAAGCAGTAGATTCCGAGCTTTCTAATCGGGCCAGTATTTTTTGTCTTCTTAAAGAGAATTTACTCACAACACAACATCAGATGAAACAATAGGCGGATCAACAATAGTTTAAACACAAATTTCAAGAGGGAGGCATGGTGTTCCTACAACTTCAACCTTACCACCAAACCTCTCTCAAGCTTAAAGGTCCACAAAAATTAGCCCCAAAATTCTATGAACCTTACAAAATTTTACAATGCATATGACCAATCGCATATAAGCTGGAGTTACCCGAGTCTTCAAAAATTCATCCAGTGTTTCATGTGTCTTGCCTCAAGAAGGTCATTGGCTCACAAGTAAAGGCACAAACTCAATTACCTAAATTTATCGAGGATGGATCCCTAGTGGTTGAACCTAAAGCAATCTTGGATCAACACACCTGTCAACTTCACCATTGCACCATCACCAAAGTTTTGATTCAATGGTGGGGCTTGCCACCTGAGGATGCTACTTGGGAAGTGCTTCATCAATTTTAACAAAAATTTCCTCAATTCCATATTTGAGGACAAAGCTTTTTTCAGGAAGGATGGCATGTTAGGATCCTAACCTTTTATTTATTTAGTAATAAATAATATAATTAATTTAATCATTATGAACTGCCATTTGTAGGGTAAACCGACATAGGGATAGATATAAACATGTGTATGAGCAAAGGTAATAATGATCATGAAGAAGAATATTTAGTTATGTAACATTTAAGGAGGAAGCCCCCTCAAAGTGGCCAATTATTTTTATCTTTTATATTCATTTTATCTATTAAATTTTTATTAAAACCTTATGGATTTTAACAAAAAAAATGTTGGTTGATTGGAAAATTAAGAGGAAGGACCTTAAAGTTAATAACAAAGAGAAAATGAAACTTAGTGGGAAATCAATATAGGAAAATATAAACAAATATCACAAATGTTAACAAGAATTGGGGATAAGCCTATAAACAAAGCTAAAAAGTGATGATGAAAATGGTATCTTGTAATATTCGAGGTATGAATAAGGCCCCAAAAAAAGAGTTATTAGGGGGAATTAATAGGTTTTTATGACCCAACTCTTTAAGCTTAATACAATGGTAAGGGCTTTAGCCTCTCTTTGAGAGGTTCAAGGTTCAAACCCCACTCAATATCAGGGGATTGAGACCCCTCATAAAAACCTTGTGTAAACTCATTGAAAAAATAGGTTGTTACGGTCCTAAGTTTATTAATACAAAAAAATAATGGGGAATGTAAGGATGCACTATAAAATATTTGGAAGATGGAGGAATAATGTAGTAGTTTCTACTATAGGAGCTTCAAGAGGTATTGCAACAATATGGGATAAACACAAATGGGATGGACAATTGTTGAAATAAAAAAGTAATATGGTTGCTAGTATATTTTACAAGAAAGAAGAAAATATCAAATTGGGGTTATAAATGTATATGCTTCAATTACAGTTACTCCTTGTGAAATATGTTGGAAGGAACTCAATTTATTTATGTTAAATTCAATGGTGATTCATAATTGTGATATATGAATTTCTAGGAGGGACTTAAACATAGTTCTCTCTCATTTGAAAGAGAAGGGTGATACTCCTTGATGGTCTAAATGAATGGAGTATTTTGTTTCATTTGTTAACTCAAATAAAATTTAGAATGCTATCCCTTTAATCTTCAATATACATGGGGTAATAGACACATTGGGAAAACTCACATAGCAAAAAGATAAAAAAAATTGTTATTAAAAATATGGTTACAAAAAAATATACAATCTCTTCAAACATTTGATTGTAAGTAGGATTATATCACAAACCTATTCTATTGATATGTGATCTACTCAATAATGGCATCCAAATATTTTTTTTATTTTAGCCTGTGAATTCAAGATCCTAATAGATTCTAGATTGTAATATTAGGGTGGGATGAAGCAAGTTTTGAATGATCATGTATCTAAATGTTTGTTTAAAATATGAAATATCTAAATAAAAATATAAATATTTGGAATGACCAGTATTTTGGTTCCATATTTAAAACAAAAAAAGAAAAAATGTCAAGCTCAATAGTTTACAAGAGATAAAAAAAATAAATGCAATGATGCTTATGTGCAAGAAAATCATTTACTCTTTTATTATCATAATGTATTAAAATAAGGAAGAGTCATGTTGGTCCCACAAATATAGGGGGAGATAGGTTAAGGAAGGGGAAAAATTACCAATTTTTTTATGCTATAGCCAAAACATATTTATCTTTTACTAAATAAAAAGTAGTTCAACTCAAGATGGCAAAAATATTGAGGAATATTATAATAGGAAAGAAGCAATTAATTATTTCAAAGATGTTCTATTAGAAGTTGGACAAGATAAGGAGGGTCAAGGTAAGATTTTGCAATATATCTTAATAATTATCACACAAAGACATAATGAAATCTTGATGAGAAATATCTCTATGGAGCAACCAAAGGAGGCATTTTTCTTATTCCACCTTGACAAGGCATTTGGTCCTCCTTAGAAAATATTAATGAGTGACATCCTTGTTGTAATTAAAGAGGTCATGAAAAATAAGGATGATAAACACTAAGCATGTCTATCTAGGTAGGTACACTTGTGAGGCATTCGACACTATATATGCTATTACAAAACTTGCTAGATGACCTAAACTATATGTTCCTACGAGTCAAATCCAAGTTCTACCATGGGTTGACCATCATCCATTGTTCATCCTAGAGAATACATAGGAAGGAGATAATTTATATATAGCAATTGAAAAGTAAAAGTTAAAAACTATGTGAACAAAATGGAGAAAAATTAAACTTTAGAACTAGAAAAAACAATAATAGAAATTAGTTATATTGAAAAACTAACTACGAAAAAATAGAAAGAAAGGGTAGAATTGAAAAATATTTATTCAAAACTATAGACGAGTATTTATCTACCATTTATGGAAACATAAAATATCCCCATAAATTTTCTTGCAAGATACACACTTGCAATAGGCCCAAAATCCAAGGGTAGACCCTATTTTCCCATGGCAACAAGTGAAGAAATTAAGTGCTCTACGTTTAATTTAATTGAAGATCTGGTATTATTAAACTTGAATGAAATACATAGAATAAAATTGTCCATCTGTTGTTCTACTATAGATTCTAATTAATAAACTAATCTCTACTAACTAATTCTTTTTTTGAATTCTAACTTTTATTCTAAACTACATACAATTTTTAAAGGGGACCTTTAGAATTACCTAAATTGTCTACTAGCTCTTAGGGGATGTATTTAGAATTGACATGGTCACACTCAACTACAAAATAGAAATCATAAAATAAAATTTCATTTTTAGATTCCCTATAGTTGGAGAATTTAAGTGGCCAAGATAGTTTCATGGAGGAATAAAAATACTTACCAAAATATGTTCTAGTTGGCATCATCCTTTAGTTTCTATATTTAAAGCATTTGAATGATCTATTGGAAAAAATGTTTGGTTTAAAAAGTTACGTCGATAATTTTTCCATTTATCAATCTATAGGTAATAATTAGAATGATTCCTCTTATAGCTAGGAGTCACTAAGTGAATTTCTCAATGCCCTTTCCAACAATATTTCCCATAGTCTGACAATTACATATTTCCATAGTTCTCAAGGTACTTCAAATCCCAACTACACCATCCTATTTTATTTTCAATAGTAATTTTATACATATGTGATATAAAAAGAATGTTGAATCAGTCAAGATAAGACAATTAGTATCAACATGCACCAATTTGTAGGAAAACATAGGTAAGAAACATTTGTAATTCATAAAAACCATTAGTTTATATAACCTTGTACAAAATACAAAATTAATAATCATTTCATTTAAAATAAGGGATTAACTTATCACTAAGTACCAAAAGGGTGGTGGTTTTGAGGTAAATATTTATAAAAATAAGTCATTTGAGTGAATCATCATGTCTCTTGAGCTTAAACTATTTAATATCCCTATGCAATGCATTCTATGTTCAATATCTAGACCAACAAAGTTACACCTTGTAATCCTCTTCATACTAGGAGATCCTAAGACTGAATTAGTCCTATAGATCATAAAACATAGGATATTTTTGTGCACTCTCATGTTGATAACCTCTAGCCTCTTGAATCTCATGACAATACTATAACTTATATCTGTAATATAAGGTTATCCTCTTGGTATAATCAATAAAAAGGGTCCACAACATTAAGTTTTTGAACTAGAGGTGTATCCACTAGCACCCCAAAGTATTAATAATATCTACATAGGTCCTTGGCTTGGATAATGCATTCAAGACATTTGGTAATTAGTTGGGCTCCCATTTTCATATTTCCTTAGGCAGTTCATCCTATTGAACATGACATCCCTCTATTATTGCTTCTTATAGTTCTAAATTTTTTCTAAATATATAAGGAGCAACTTGCTAATACCTCTTCATGCAAGGATTATACTCTTTATATTCTGCAATATTTTTATATCCATCATACCATAGCAAACATCCTCATGCTCTAAGTGAACCGTGAGGGGAAGAGTTTCCTTTCCCATTATAGATTGGACTCGTCCACTCATGTCATTTCATTTTGAATGATAGAGTAGAAGGTATGGTTTACCACATCTCCCATGAAAAAATTACTATTTAACCAAGTGCACTCTGATAGAATAAATTGTATAAATATAATTCATAAAATAAATTTTATTATTTAGGAGGCAAAGATAAGTAGACCTAGTTGAGTGGTGATGGATCTAAATTATCCAAGGATTTTCCTTTTCCTATCTATTAAATCTATATAAAATCCATTTCTCCTTCAAGTATAAGCAATATACTTTAGGAGGAGGTTTAAAATCAATTATCTCCTTGGTGAGTGTGATTGTGGCAAAAAGAAATTGGTTTATCTTCTTAACTTCCTTCCTTTGCGTTTTTTCTTATTGATAGCTATCTCCATTTTGTTGCTCATATTTTTAAGGTCGTGTTGCTTCTTTTATAGTAGATTCTCAAAGGTTTCCTTGGTAGCCTTTAAGTCTTTATCATATTTGGACAAAGAAACATACCCTTGCTTATAGGACTTTGCTTTTGTCTACCATCTAGAATTTTTTCCTTTTGCAATTATCAATTGCCATTGTAAACCTAGTATTCTTAGCCTTGCTTCTCTAGTGACCAAATTTAGCCTTAGCATGTGCTAGCTATTCCTATAATTCATAAATTTCTTTGAAAGAATTTTCTAAAGAATTCTTAGAGGTTGTTCCTATAGCTTATGCTACAACTATCGAAACCTTGGTACTCTATTTAATTTGCATAGATTCCATCTTTCATGCAAGCTCTCTGGTTACTTCTAGTGGGAGAAGTTCCATAGACGTATCTTCTTCATCCAATTGTTTCTCAGGTTATTACCTCCTTAAATAAGATCCATGATTTAATGCTCTTCAAGTTTCTTAGGTGACTTAGGCTTCTTATGCTCTACCTCTTTTGGTTACTCCTAATCAACAAGTTCCTCTAACTCTATTTGGTCAAACTCTAGCTAGGGTTACTTAAACTATTCCATCTCAAACCCTTGTGGCTTTGAATCTATAAATTATTTGAAGGATTCCCTTTCTAGTGTCTTTGGAGGGTCCACAAAAATACTTTTTTCACTAAACCTTGTTCTTTCCTTTAGGATATTGTTGAGAGGATGTATCCTTTATCTTTTTGGGGGTTCCTCAATTGTTTTCCTCCATGCCTTAAAAATTCACTTGGATCCTCCTCTTCCTCTAGTTATATATCTATAATTGGTACATTTAGGAGAGGATCCATAATTTTATTAGTGGCAACCACTAAATCACATTGTAAATCATGGTCTTAATTCCTTAGTTTTTCTTGGGTGTTGAGGTTCTTATGGATTCTTAGTGCTAGTAAAATTCTTCTTTTCGTTTTTATTTTGAAAATTTGGGTTGCCTCAAATGCTACAACCTTGATGGTGTTTCTATGATAGGTTCCATAGTATTCTCTAACTCTATACTCCCTAATTCTCTATCTCTTCCTATAAGATTTTCCCAAGTCACCCTTGTCTTCTATTTGGTTAGGGTAAATTTTACTAGCAATTGAATTAGTCCATGATGAGGGAGAGTACTTTCTTTACCCACTTGGATTTTAGAGTCCCTTTTCTATAATTATTTCATAAGATATTAGATTGATTATCCTCACATGGAAAATATGGGATATGATACATATATAATAAGAAAAAATAAAATCATGGTGTCCCTCATAGGTAATGTACCTTAGAATGTGGAAGGTGACCTCATCCTAAGGTGCAGGTAATGAAGCTCATTTATTTAACTTTGGAATTACATCGACCTCCTCTCGTACTTATAGGAATTCCTTCCTAGCATCTAAAAATTCAGATTTGATTTCATACCATTTGTCCCCTTCAATTAACAATCCTATATCTTTCAATATGGATTTTTCTATCATGGGAACACTAATGTTTTTAATTAACAGTGTATTAACTTCATGATGTAAATGATGGAGAAAGATGCGAATTCTAGGGAAATTCCATCATGTTGTTTATTTAGGTGCTCAAAATACCTCATCCATCCCATAGTTTCAAAAATATGGGCCACTTATAGATTTCTTCATGCTTTCTTTGTGTCTACTAGTCCATTGCACTTTTATCCATACCCCTTTATTACTCAATCAATTCCTTCTACACCTCTTCATGTCCTTGTGATTTTACCTCTATTACAACTCCATATATGATAATTCATAAAATTATGGATAGTTATTTTGATAGTTTCTTTATTTCATAGGCATGCTTGTCATTCATGCGATCTGGATAAATTGGCTAGTTGTGGTTTCTAATACCATAATGACTAGTCTCAGTACCCATAATTGTATGATGACCTATTTAGCCCATCATGTGTTCATGGTAAAATTTCAAGTTTTCCTACTATCATATCCCACCAATGTATCCCCTTTGCTTAATCATGATGTCATCCTAGGCGATTAAAACTTTTTGCCAAGGATTTGGTAGGATTACTAGGATATTTATGATATAATTCACATGTGTTAGATATATCATGCTTATAGGAAGTTAGAAAAATAATACATGACAAAAATATGTGGACAACTAGCAAGTTGGACTTTTGGGTGGACAAATACAGGAAGTGGGGTTTGTATATCATGAGAAAGCTGATAAACCATGAGAAAATCTCATAGGTAGGGAAAATAAATGTATATACGATAGAAAATGATAAATTTCTTCATACATGTATAAAAAACTATTTACAAAAATTGAATACTTGAATTACCTAAATTTTTGTGAGTAGGTGTATGTCAAATTAGGATGTGAGATCAAAATAATCTATAGGAAAGAAATTTTTTATAATACTTTTTAAGTTCAAAAGGAGAGTTTAGCTAGTAAGGTAGTTTTTTAAAGTTCTTCTTGATGGCACCCAAAATGGAGTTTTCACCATCAAGAAATGGTTCTTTTAAAATTTGGAGTTAGTCAATACTTAATACTAGTTGTAGGAGAATCTTCCTCCACAATGAAAAGTAAGATCAAGATAAAATGCACGTTGTGAAATCCTCCCTAGTTAATGGTTTTTGATAAATTCTAAGTTAATGACTATTATCCATAAGTGGGATTTTCTCTTCCTCAATTATTTATATATTAACTACTCTATTATCAAAGATGATTTCAATTGCATAGGTCCCTAACCAATGATATCATATTTTTTGTTTGAGGTGCACCAATAGAGTAGTGCTAAATATCCACTTTTAAATTTCCTTTTTTGATGAAGCGACCATGCCACATGACCCTTTGTCATTGGATCATTTCTATATGAAAATTTGCTTGTTGTTAGAGTTCATCCAAAGCATTGAGTTGTTTCATCATGTTATTTTATACTTCAAAAGGCCCATCCCTATCTCAAAAGATGTCCTTGGAGTTTTGATTTAAAATTTGATAGGTAGAATTATCATCTTATCATATGCAATATCATATGGTGTGAGTTCCATAATAGTTTTTCGTATCATTTGGTAGGCCCAAACAACTTTTATAATATGATTGGACCAATCCTTGTAGTGAATTTGAATCTTCTTGGTGAGAATATTTTCTAGGTCCTTGTTTGTTACTTCCAAGGAGTGGAATTTCTATGGAAAATTTCATATTTCTTGACTAATCCTTCAATGAATTTAGAAGTAAACTATGGTCCCTAATCTATGACAATATCTCTAGGTATATTGTATTGTCTAAAAAATTCATGATTCAAAAATTTTCTACTTTTTTATCCTAAGCATTTTAAACTTATTTTAATTCTACAAATTTGGTAACATAGTCTATGCATTAAAGGATATACTCTTTATTGGAAGATGGTTCAATAGGTCCAAAAAAATCTAATTCCCATTTCTCAAGTTGTTTGATCAATAATTATTATTATAATGGCATCCCATATAACTTGGTAGGTCTTACCATGTGTTGACACTAATTACAATAGGCTACATAGCCATTAACATCTTTGAATCAGGTTGGGAAATAATAAACTTCATTTAGGATCATGACAAACCCATACAATGTCAAAAGCTTCATCCTTTCAAACACATTGCTCATCACATCATTTGGTCTAAGTATTAAAGATATATCGCCCTATCCATGTATAAGGAACTGATGGCAAGCCGGGATTCACACAAACACATTCACAGTAATTTCATGGTAATTTCGTTAAAAATAGCTTAATACGGTTTACAGTAGTCTCTCCAGTATACCACTTCTCCCCCCAATCCCGAACTTCACCATCCCCCATCCTTACAGCATTTCGGGTTTTTAACGAGGCCCCGATCCTCTCGGCCATCAATGCCCTGCCTAACAAATTCAAATTCTAATTTTCCCTCCCTCGGTCGAACTTCCCAAATTTTGTCATAAATGGCCATTGCCTTACCCACCATGAAAACCTCATTAAAGATCTTCTCTGACCTGCAAACGCCGCCTTGGTCAGATCGTCCTTCCGCGCCTCTGTTTCGCCCATAATGTCCATGCTCTGTACTGTTGTGAAGACCATTCCCATCTTAATACACGCGGTCGCCAATTTCAATTTCAATCTTCGTGGCAGCCCGCGCGTTTAATTAATTAATTTTTTTTTGCTTTGTCTTCGACTGACCGTGCCACTTTAACACACGTGGAGGTCGCGTGTCACTATGGCTTTCCTTCTCATTTGAACACGTGTCCACAAGCTTGTCTTCATACATGTCGCGATATCGCGACCCACTGTCCCTTTGCTTTCACCTTGGCGGAAAAAGTCGCGATATCGCGACATGTCGCGATATCGCGACCCAACGGTCACCTCTCTTCAATTTGCAAATGATGCCGCGATATCGCGACGTCGCGATATCGCGACCAAAACCTTCTCCCCTTCTTCGTCTGCACCGAGCCTTTGATTTTTGCACGCTGTTGAAGTCGGAACAAGAGTCGCGATATCGCGATGTCGAGATATCGCGATATCGCGACTCAAACTGGCCATTGCCATTCCGAAGCTTTGGGGTCGCGATTTCGTGACCCCAACGCAACTTGTGCCTTTACTCTAAAACTTCCTCTTCTTTTTACAAAACCTCCCTCTTGGGCCAAGATTTGAAACAAACCCAACACAAGTACTTAGAAAATAAAAGCAAACAATAAAATGATTTGGAGGATGCAAGATTGCTCCTTGACCACCGGATGCTCTTGCATCAGACACCTGGGGTAGATAAAAAAAAGTGACCCTCACTTTTGTTTGGCTAAGGGGAGACCCAAGCGGTCAACTTCCGTCTTCGACAACCAAGTCGCATCTTCAGTTGGTCTGCCCCTCCACTTGATCAAATACTCGAGTATACTTCCTGTTTCGGGTGCTCCGGCCTTCACGGGTATCTAATACTTCCTCGGCCTCATCTGTGCTTGGAGTAGAGGCTGGAAATTGCCATGGTTCTGGACTTTGCATGTCTGTACTTTCTCCCTCATGATATTCCACGAGATCTGAAATATTAAAAATAGGTGAAATATCAAGCCAACTCGGCAATTTCACTTCATACGCATTTCCTGACTCCCGCTTTCCCAGTATTTTGCATGGCCCAAACTTTTTCATCTTCAATTTATTGTAAGTCTTGGCAGGAAATCTCTCCTTCCTGAGATACACCATAACCTCATCTCCAATCTCGAACTCCTTGAACAGCCGCTTCTGGTCTGCCCTTGTCTTATATTGACTGTTCATTTTTGTAATCTGTCTTCTTACTTCCTCATGCAGACTTTTTATATGCTCTGCAAATTCTTCTGCCTCGGCACTACATTTTTCTCTTCTGTCCAACTTTCTTAGCTCAGACACATTCCTCGGGTTGTTTCCATATACTATCTGGAACGGAGATTTATTTGTGCTTTTATTAACTGAACTGTTATATGCAAACTCTGCCTGTGGTAAGACCAAATCCCATCCCTTGGGTTGATCCACTATCAAACACCGCAATAAATTGCCCAGGCTTCTATTGACCACCTTCGTACTGCCCATCCATGCTGTGGATGGTATGCTAAAGCTGAATTTCAAGTCTGTCTTCAATTTCTTCCACGAGTTCTCCAGAAATACCCAACAAACTTTGTATCTCTGTCTGAAACTATACTTCTCGGTAGACCATGAAGTCGTACCACTTCCTTGAAGAACAACCCGACAATGTGAACTGCATCACTTGTCTTTTGGCAGGGAATAAAATGTGCCATTTTGGAGAACCGGTCCACCACCACAAATATTGAATCATTTCCTCTCTGTGTTCTCGGCAATCCAAGAACAAAATCCATGCTTATGTCCTCCCATGGTCTCTCAGGCACAGGTAATGGTTGGTACAGTCCTGTATTTTGTTTTACACCCTTTGCCATCTGGCATATTCTGCAACTTTGCACAAACTTCCGTACATCTTGCCGAAGTTGTGGCCAGTAGTAATTTTCCTCAATCAAGGCAATGGTCTTATCCCTACCAAAATGCCCAGCCAATCCTCCGCTGTGCTTTTCTTTGATTAAATTCTCCCGCATGGAACTTATGGGAATGCACAACTTACTACCCTTGAACAGCATCCCGTCTTGGATTAAGAAATCCAACCATTTTGTTCTATCCATAGTAAGAGGTATTGAGCAAGCCTTCCAGGCTTCTGCAAAATCCGGATCTGCAGGGTATAGACCCTTCAGTTCTTCAAACCCCACTACTTCCACTTGTCAATGCGGTTAGTGAGTACGCATACGCTTAAGGCATCTGCAACCCTGTTTGACTTCCCACTTACGTAGCTCGGTACAAAGGTATAACTTTGGAGGAACTCCACCCATTTCATGTGCCTTTGGTTCGGTTTTGTCGATTGTTAATGTATTGCAAAGCACGATGGTCGATAAGCAGTACAAACTCCTTTGGTAATAAATAATGTCTCCACTTTTTCGGGGCTCGAACTATAGCATAAAATTCTTGATCATAGACAGAATACTTTTTCCGAGCATCATTTAACTTCTCATTGAAATAAGCAACTGGCTTGCCTCCTTGACTCAGTACAGCCCCTATTGCACCACAACTGGCATCACAGTCCACCTGAAATACCTTGTTGAAGTCTGGAAGTGCCAAAACAGGCTGCTCGGTAACTTTTCTTTTCAATGTATCAAAGCTCCTTTCAGCTCCTGATGTCCATTTGAACTCCTTTTTATCTCCCCTCATTGTCTCTGTGAGAGGTGCACAAATACTGTTGAAGTTCTTTATGAACTTCCTATAAAAACTGGCCAGACCATGGAATGACCTCACTTCAGTTGTGCTCCTTGGAGTAGGCCATTCAATGATGGCTCTCACCTTTTCGGGGTCCATCTTCAGGCCTTCTGCTGAGATTACAAACCCCAAGTATACCAATTCCTTCTTGACAAAATTACACTTTTTCAAATTTATTAATAACTGTTCTTCTTGCAGCTTTTCAAAGACTCTCCTGATATGCATCAGGTGTTCCTCCAGGGTCCGGCTAAATATCAATATATCATCTAAATAAACAATAACAAACTTTCCCAGAAATTCTTTCAGTACTTCATTCATCAGCCGCATGAAGGTACTTGGTGCATTGGACGGTCCAAAGGGCATGACCAACCACTCAAACAGGCCTTCTCTTGTCTTGAAGGTTGTCTTCCATTCATCCCCCTCTCGGATACGGATCCGATGATAACCACTTTTCAGGTCAATCTTTGTGAAGTACTCGGCTCCACTTAAACGAGTCCATGATATCATCCATTCTTGGTAACGGGAATCTGTACTTAATAGTAATTTTGTTGATGGCCCGTGAATCTGTACACATCCTCCATTCCCCATCCTTCTTTGGCGCCAGCACTATAGGTGTTGTGCATGGACTCAAAATTTCTTGAATTAATCCCTTTTCTAATAATTCTTGGACCTGTCTATTTAACTCCTTAGTCTCTACGGGCGTCATTCTGTGAGCGGCTTTATTTGGCGAGGCTTGATCCTGGTACTAAATCTATATGATGGCTAATTTTTCTCACGGGGGTAAGCCCTCGGGCACATTGTCAGACACAATGTCTGGAAATTCCTCCAGCAGATTTAGAACTTCTGTTGGGGTATCCCGGCATTCCTTCCCCCTAACTCTAGGGATTATTGCATAACATAAATGTTCATGCTTTAACCCGTTCAGAAACTCTCTCCCCTCAACTAAACAGACTCTGGAAATATTACATACCTTTTCATCTGTATCCTTCAAGGGCTTTAGTTTATGGCGTACACCATTCTTTGTCAATGAGTAGGTGTTGGCACGGCCATCATGTACTGCACTCCGGTCAAACTGCCAGGGTCTCCCCGGCAACATGTGGCAAACATCCATGGGTAAGATGTCACACAGGACCTCATCACAATAATTCCCAATGTTAAATTTAATAGAACAACTTGCTCATTGACCAAAGCTCCGTGGTCCTTTTGTAACCATGCGACCCGGTATGGGTGTGGGTGTTTCTTCCTTTCTAAGCTGTAACTTTGTAACCATTTCCTCGGAAACCGGGTTATCCGTGCTACCATTATCAATAATGATATTGCAAACCTTGCCCGCACATTTACATCTAGTGCGGAATAAACTTTTCCTCCGAGTCTGTGTCCTTCTCCTCGTTCAACAGGACTCTTCTTACAACCATTGTTTCTCCTCTCTTCGCTTCTTCGGAATGCTCAGATTCAGCATCCTCCTCTGCCACAGCAGCTCTGGCTGGGCCCTCAGGCCTCTTGTTTGTTCTTTCTCGGTGTTGTGGACATTCAAATGCCCTGTGTCCTTCTTCACCACGGTGGAAACATGTTCCACGAAATACTCCCCTTCCAAACCCTCGTCCAGATCCACCCCGTCCTCTTGGGTAGCTGTTACGATCTCGGGGATGATAAACATCTTCTTCTTTTTGGTCCTGGTTACTACTGGCTTCACCAGTCTTCTTCGGATCCTTGTACTTTTCTCCTTTGGTCCTCCCACCAGTCCTTCCACCTCGGCCTCTTCCTCTTTGCTTGCCTTCAAACCGCTTGTTTAGCTTTTCTTCTACCTTCAAGGCAAATTGATAAGCATCCTCAATGGTGTTTACTCGAACCAGGCTCAGTTCTTCCTGGATACCAAGCCTCAACCCATTAATGTAACGGGCTACTTTCTCTTTATTTGCCTCTAAATGCCCTGTTCTAATAGAAATTTTGTAAAATTCTTCAGTGTACTCTTGGACAGTTTTGTTTGTCTGTCTCAAGCTCTGCATTTTTCTTAGCAGATCCAACTCGTAATCTGCCGGGATGAACTGTCTTTTAAGCTTCTCCACCATTCTATCCCATCTTGTTATTCTCTCTTTCCCTCTTCTGTTTCTCTCCAACTGCATTCCCCTCCACCAAATGCTGGCATGACCCTTTAACTTGGTCTTAGCAAATCTGACCCGGTTAGGGTCTTCAATCTCCTCATACTCGAAATATTCCTCTAAATCATTTATCCGAGTCAATCACTTCTTACGGATTTAGATTTCCCGAGTAGGTAGATACCTCCATTTTTGGCTGTTTTCCAATCTGAGAGATGGCCTTATACAACCGGGCCTGAGTTGGATCCACAGCTTCTGCTTCTTCCTCAGACTGTTCTTCCTCTTCAACTTCATCTTCACTTTCCTCTTCCCCTCCGGGTTCGCGCCTTCTGCGTAACTCTGCTTGCAAGGCTTGAACTTGTCTTTGCAAGGCCCGGAAGTCTTCGGCCGACACCACATTTCCTGCTCTGCCACGGTTCCTTCGTGGAGGCATGATATTTTCTCTATTATATATATATTTTTTTTTTTTTTTTTAGAATTCTTCCCACGAGATCCTGGTGCATCGCCTCTCTCCCGGCGATCTGTTACACGCTCAGGAGCTCCCGCTCTGATACCACTTGATGGCAAGCCGGGATTCACACAAACACATTCACAGTAATTTCATGGTAATTTCATTAAAAATAGCTTAATACGGTTTACAGTAGTCTCTCCAGTATACCACTTCTCCCCCAATCCCGAACTTCACCATCCCCCATCCTTACAGCATTTCGGGTTTTTAACGAGGCCCCCGATCCTCTCGGCCATCAATGCCCTGCCTAACAAATTCAAATTCTAATTTTCCCTCCCTCGGTCGAACTTCCCAAATTTTGTCATAAATGGCCACTTCCTTACCCACCATGAAAACCTCATTAAAGATCTTCTCTGACCTGCAAATGCCGCCTTGGTCAGATCGTCCTTCTGCGCCTCTGTTTTGCCCATAATATCCATGCTCTGTACTGTTGTGAAGACCATTCCCATCTTAATACACGTGGTCGCCCGCGCGTTTAATTAATTAATTTTTTTTTCTGCTTTGTCTTCGACTGACCGTGCCACTTTAACACACGTGGAGGTCGCGTGTCACTATGGCTTTCCTTCTCATTTGAACACGTGTCCACAAGCTTGTCTTCATACTTGTCGCGATACCGCGACATGTCGCGATATCGCGACCCACTGTCCCTTTGCTTTCACCTTGGCGGAAAAAGTCGCGATATCGCGACATGTCGCGATATCGCGACCCAACGGTCACCTCTCTTCAATTTGCAAATGATGCCGCGATATCGCGACGTCGCGATATCGCGACCAAAACCTTCTCCCCTTCTTCGTCTGCACCGAGCCTTCAACGCTGTTGAAGTCGAAACAAGAGTCGTGATATCGCGACGTCGCGATATCGCGACGTCGCGATATCGCGACTCAAACTGGCCATTGCCCTTTCGAAGCTTTGGGGTCGCGATTTCGCGACCCCAACGCAACTTGTGCCTTTACTCTAAAACTTCCTCTTCTTTTTACAAAACCTCCCTCTTGGGCCAAGATTTGAAACAAACCCAACACAAGTACTTAGAAAATAAAAGCAAACAATAAAATGATTTGGAGGATGCAAGATTGCTCCTTGACCACCGGATGCTCCTGCATCAGGGAACACTTTACCTAATCAGGTGGTGAATTTCCTTAGGGAAAAATGTTGGGTAATTTTCCCATAGCTAAGTAATTTTCTAAATCCATGAACCATGTCATCTTACAAACATCACAAAAATATGCTCATTTGGAAATGCATCCTCAAGAAGAGGATCATCTGATGTTAGGATCCTCCATCCTAACATTATTAGTTAGTATTATTAATAATTTAATTATTATATTATTAACTCATATATTGAACCATCACATCTCTTCATAACGTGAACCATCATGTCTCTTCTTTAGGGTATATATATATTAGGTTGGCCATTCACACAAATCATCCAAGAAGAAGAATATATATTTGTTTAAACCCATTGGAGGGATTTCCCAAACCAATGCAAAAGGTGATTCGTATCTAAAAGTGATTCTATTTATTTATTTCTCCTTTATTAAATTATTGTGCTAGGAACCCTTGGTTCCTACCATATGGTATCAGAGCATTATGGATCCAGCCATGTGGGACCAAAAATTTCAGGAAGAAGTTCAAAAATTGAAGGCAGAATTTCGGGAATTGGGGAAACCACACTGGCAACGTTTAGAAAATATTTTTAGTGTGCAACATTTCGAAAATATTATAGAAAATATTTTTAGTGTGCAACATTTCAAAAATATTATAGAAAATACTATTAGTAAGTGCATTGAAAATTTTATGGAAGCACAGGAAAATGAAGAAATTGCACATGAGGAATATGAGGAAGATAAGGAAGATGAGGAAGCTAAGGAAGATGAGAAATATAATGAAGATGTGGAAAATGAGGATAATGAGCAAGCAATACCCAAAGCACCTGATCACAACAATGAAGGCAATACGGTTGATATGCCAGAAGTGATCGATGCATCAGGCAAGGATGAGGTAGACATTCCCAAAGTGACTCATTATGGCCAAACATGCACTCTACAAGAACTACACTCAATTTCCTCTCCAATAGTGAGTTATCGCCACAGGGTCAAACCTATTCAAAAACAAGGCAAAAAGGTGACTGCACACTCCTCCATTGCCTCTCCTAGGGAACAACAAGAGAATGTAGAAGTTTTACCACCTCTTTTTATGCATCATTCTAAGGTGTTCGAAGAACCCCAAGGATTGCCCTTCCCTCATCATCACACATTTACTAATATTTCTGGCAATCCCTCGTTAACACTTCATCCTTCTCGATATCCCTGCCTACGGAAGGATGACATTAAAAGAGTCCAAGAACTTACGCAAATCCTTCTTGGAAAACAAAGGACAAAGCTCCTCACTTTGAGCTTTGAGGACAAAGCTCTTTTTAAGGAGGGTGGCATGTTAGGATCCTCCATACTAACATTATTAGTTAGTATTATTAATCATTTAATTATTATATTATTAACTCATAAATTGAACCATCACATCTCTTCATAACGTGAACCATCACGTCTCTTCACCAACGTAGCTTTAGGGTAGATATATATATTAGGTTGGCCATTCACACAAATCATCCAAGAATAAGAATATATATTTGTTTAAACCCATTGGAGGGATTTCCCAAACCAATGCAAAAGATGATTTATAACTAAAAGCGATCTATTTATTTATTTCTCCTTTATTAAATTATTGTGCTAGGAGCCCTTAGTTCCTACCATCTGAACTATTTGGAAGCCTGGAAATAAAATCAGGAACAACATTCTCCCTTCTAGACTTGTCAAGTATTGTGATATTAAGTTCTTGCAATAGTAAAAACCATCTAATAATCCTACCATTTAAAATAGGTTTATTCAATATGTACTTAATTGCAACATGGTCACTATGCATAAAAATTGGATAACCTATAATAATTGGCAAAATTTGTTGATACCATGCACTATTGCAATAAATTATTTTTAGTAATTGTATAGTTTAGTTTGAATTTTAATAGGCATTTGATAATATAGTAAATTACATAGGTCTCCTTGTCTTATTTTGTCCAATAACTTCTCCTAGTGCTATGTTAGAAGCATCAATATAAATATAAAATAATAGTTTCCAATTTGGATCTCTTAGGACTAGCATTGAAATTTGTTTTTAAGATTTCAAAATCTTTTTGACATTTACGTGTCCAAATAAATTTAGCATCCTTAGTTAGTAAGGTAAATAAAGGATTTGTGATATTGCTTAGATCCTAAATGAATCTTCTATAGTACCCTACATGGACTAAGAAACTACAAATATCTTTTTGCTTTTATGGTGTAGGGAGATTCTTTATAATTTTACTTTTTGTAGAATCAACTTTAGTGCAATGGGAAATATGGTATCCTAATACTATTCCTTTATTGATAATATAACCTTTTTTATTACTTAGTGAGAGGTTAGTATTTTAATATCTTGACACATTTGGACTGCTTATTTTAGTTTTGTTATCATTTCTTCAAAAAGTTGCCATAAAAAATCAAGTCATCCATGTAAATCTCCACACATTCTCTAGTTAAATTGGATAATATGCTAAGTACTACCCTCTATAAAGTTGCATGTTCATTGCATAATCTAAAAATAAAGACATGATAAGCAAATGTACCCGAAGGGTAGGTGAAAGTTATCTTGTCTTGGTTTTTTAATTATAATTTGAATTTGGTTATATCCATTAAAACCATCTAGGAAATAGAAGTACACTTTTATAAAAAGGGTAATCTAGTACCTAATAAATGAAGGGAAATGGAAAATGATATCTTTGAGTGGCTTTATTAAGTTTTTTATAATCAATGTATATTTACCACTTTCTTTCCTTCCTTGGCACTACAATAAATGAGACACCCATTGACTATTGGAAATGGGTTAAATAGACACAACATTTAATAGCTTTTGTAATTCTTCCTCAACAATATCCTTCAATATGGGATTCATCCTACATTGTGGTTGTCATATTGGTTTAGCATTATCTTCCATATAAATACGATGTGTACAAACAGTTGGATAAACTCCCTTCATGTCTTGGTAATCCTAGGTACAAGCAAAGCCTATTCTATAAGCATTTGAATTAGCATGCTTTCTTGCTCTAGGTTCAATTGATTATTGATATTAAGATTTTATCCTAATGCAATTTCACAAACCTTGACAAGGGATTCCTTATCATTGCTAAGGGTTTCATTAATTATACATGTATGATGTAAAAATTGACAAAAAATAATAGCATTCCTTGCTAGATTGAAAGGATGTTTGGGAATCATGCCTTGAATAAAATATGTATTAAAGATTTCATTTTGATTAAGACTCTCAGGAAGAAACCAGTTTTAAAATAAATTACCAATCATAGTGTCCTAATCTACTTCTTTCATTTTAAAGGGCTTTATTGATTGTAAGAATTAGTTGTATAGCAATTTCATCACCATGTTCAACCCACATGGGATCTTCAATTTTTAGAGTGGATTTAGTAGGTGAATATAAGATCAAGCTTTTAACTATAGATCCATTTTATATGGTCATATTTCTTGATAAACATTGATGTAGGCATTTGCTATAGATAACCTAGTTTTACCCAAAATTAGTGGGTATCCTCCTAGGTTGGTATTTAGTTTCAACACCATGAAATCAGCTAGGTATTCCCAAGAATTTATATAAAAAACTATATTTAACTATTCCTTAAGGAGTCATAGTCGAGTTATCAACCATGTAAAGACTTTGGGACTAGGCCTCAAGTCTAAGAGACTATTTATCTATAGTTTCTTTTGTCTTAATATCTATTATTGATCCTAAGACGTTCTTAATTGAAATATCCCCTATGTGGACATTGACAATAAGACTTCTAGGATCATAATACTTGGAAGTGATGACTTTTCTAGGCATAAGGTCAACAAGATCTCCTACTATTTGAACAATTTTAGGGTTCCTTTGCCTTCTAAGTCTTTTTAAGTGTAGTTCTCTAACAATTTTACTTTAGATTATGACATCTTTGATGGCTTGGAAAAGAGGTATGTGGACACATACATATCATAGTTCTTCTAGAAAGTCAAATTCTAGTTGTGAGGTTTCTTTCGTTTAATATAATCATTTAGGGAGAGGAGGGTTATCCACTTGTTTATTCTTAGAACTATATTTAATGATGGGATTAGATTCTTGATATTCCTCTTGAAGGGGAATTTCTTCTTTTGGATTAGTAATAATAAGGGGTTTTAGAATCCTTAAATATTCTATATAATAATAATTGTGACTCATTATTATCAACAATATTTATAGAGTAGGTTGAATATCATATTGACTTATGACTATACACTAGTTGTCCTACTTTATTTTTGGGATTCGATGTTGGTTGGGTAGATATCTATGGTTGTCATTTTAGAAGTTGTAGGTTGGAAGTATTTGGTGTAGGCAAGCAAGCTTGTTAATATTGACATGGTTGGTGATATTGTCAATTTAGAAGAGAATGTCATATATGATATGGGTTCTACCATGGTTTATGGGGATATTGTTGTTGAGGTCAAGAATTTTGTTGAGAGGATGTCAATTTCCACCCTTATGGAGACCAAGCATTTGAACAATTGAAAGGAGAAAATGGTTGGTCTCCAAGATTCATACCTTGAACATTTGATTAAGGCTACCATGACTTCCTTTGATTGACTTAATAAAACTCTTCTGCTCCTTTTGTTTTGATGTGGCAAGCAACTTTGATTCTTGATAAACTAAGATAATTGCTTATTTTATGGTTCTTTTTGCAAGGGCTAAACACCTTAACTTTTTCCAAAGGGTATTCATGTTTTGCATGCTTCTTTATACACCGTAGAAAAAATAATACTAAAGTCCTTTCCACATCCTATTCCTTTTTAGCTTAAAATGTATCCAATTGAGAAGCCAAAGAAGAAAGGATGTTTGTCTTGAGTTATTCAAGGAAGTTTCCAATTTTAGCTTTAGTGATGTCTATTGAAATTTTTATCTACTAGAGTAGAGTCGCCTCTCAATAATTTATCTCTCCTCATTGTAGACCTTGAATAAATTTGACAAAGGGTCTTAATATATCTAAAATATCCTTGCTAAATATTTTTTTCAACCATTAGGTTCAAAGCTTCTATGTGCTCTTTATGTATCCTTTGCAAGAAAATAACCTTTAAGGTCTTAGCATCTAGAATCACATGTTTAGACATTTGGAGATTAAACTAGAATTTCTCAATATAATCTTCCAAGGTCTTCTCTTTCCTTTACACCATTTAGAGGACTTCATCTTGGTATCCTCTAGTCTTACAATAATATTTGCATTTCTATTCTATCATCATAATGTTCCACGTGTTGATATTTCTACCACCCAACTCCATGAACCAGTATAAAGTTATATCCTTAAGTGTATCTAGAAATAGGTTTGAATTCTATACATATATCTTGTAATCATTGCTCTTTTACAACACATTAAATTCATAGAGAAATATGTCTATGAATTTTGTAATTAATCTACGAAAAATAAGAAGCATAGATGGTGGAATATTCTTCATTTTGACATCCTTCTAATATTTTTAGATTGGAAATTCAAAGGTTACCATAGTCTTTGTTTCCTCTATCATGTCTACCAAAATATGTGTAGACAAAGGCATTAGATGTCCATTGGAAGTTGATTGTGTTCAAAGGGTTTTTGAGTGATTTTAAGAGGTAAATTTCCTGCAATGGGTCCTTCCAAATATCTAACTATGGAATAACTATACATTGAAAGGGGAATAATACCTTTAGGTGTAAGTTTTGGAATAACCCTAAATCCAAATGATGATCCTTCAAATAATCCTAAAGGATCTATAAAATTTATAGTTTGGCCTATAGTTTCTTTAGGACATTGTAGTACGTCACTATTTTTCTTCTTCTATTTAGGTTGTCTAGATGAGCCAAATACCTTTTTAGATCCTTTTCCTATATAGATCTTTGTATTATTTAAAAAAAATATTTCCTTATCATCAGTGTTTCAATACATGAAACACTGCAAAGAATTGTTTGGTCTAAATTTTGACCTTCAATCCAAGTTATCCCTATAGTGTAAAAAGAAAAAACTCTAAGAAAAATGTAATCTTCAACACCTCCCTAGAAATAGTGTCAAAAGTGATGAGCATTAAGTATGTCAATCCAAGTCGTTATATTTGTGAGGCATTGGGCACTATCTGTAATTACAAGACTTGTTAGAGGACCTAACGTATATATTTCTATGATCCAACTCCAACTTATACCATGCATTAATCATCATTCATTTCTCATCCTAAAGAATATGCAGAAAGAAGATAACTTGAATATACAAAAATTGAAAATTTGTGTTAATGTAATAGAGAAAGATTCAACTTTAGAACTAGAAAACTAAAAGGAAATTGAATGACATTGAAAATTAAATACAATAAAAATTAATTATATTCAACAACTAACTGCAAAAATTGGAAAGTGTAGAATTGAAAAGAATTTATTCAAAACTATGGAGGGTATTTATCTACTACATGTGAAAACATTCAAGATGCTCATTGAGGTTCTTGTAAGTTGCATACTTGTAGTGGGCCCAAATACAATAATAGGTGCAATTACCCAATGGTGAGAAGTGAAGAAATTACATCCTTAGAGTTTAGTTAAATTGTAGATATATTATTATTAGAATCAAATAAAAGATAGAATAAAATCATCTATAAAATCATCTATATGTTGTTATGCTACAAATTCTAACTATAGAACTAACCTCTATCGACTAATTGACTTTATGAACTAAACTATATATAAATTTTAAAGGGGGTCATGAGACTTCCCTGAACTATATACTAGCTCTTAATGGATGCAATTAAAATTGTTATGGTCACACTCAATTACAAAATAGAAATCACAAAACAAAATTTTATATTCCTTGTAATTGGAGAACCAATATCCCAATTATGAGTGGCCAAGACAATTTTATAGAGGAATAGAAATATTTGCTAGAATGGATGCCAATTAGCATCATCCTTTAGTTTCTATCTTTAAAGTGACTACACAATCTACTAAAAATGACCATTTGGTACAAATGGTTATAATACTAAGTTTTCCATTTGCACTTCGTAAGCTATAATTAGAAAAAATTCTCAATGCTCTTGCTAGCTATGTTTTCCACAGTCTCACAATTACGTGTTCCTGTAGTTCAATAATAGGACTCCAAACCCTAGCTACAACATCCTATTTTCTTTTTGATAGTAAGTTCGTACATTTGTGATACTAAAAAAATTTCGTCTCACTCAAGGTGAGATAATTAATATCAACATGCATCAACTTATAAGAAAAACTAGGTGAGAAACATTCATAATTTTATAAAAACCTTTAAATTATATTATCCTATACAAAAAATAAAATTAATTGTTGTTTCAATTAAAACAATAGATTAGCTTATCATTAAATACAAAAGGGTTGGGGATTTAAGGCAAAAAGTGTCACATAGATGAGTAAATTTTGTGACTCATCAAAGGGTACAATAAGCAAGATAAATTCCACCTTTATTGGATTAGTTCCCAAGAAAGACAAGAAAATTGTTTTGATAATTTTCATCCAATAAGCATTTGTAATATGATTAATAACATAATTACAAAAAATATTACATATATACTGAAAATCATTTTAGAATATGTTATCTTATAGGATCAAGATGGTTTCATCATGATAAATAAATTCTTGATGGTATAATCATTACATAAGAGGCTATACATTCTCTTCATCCATGAAAAAACTAGGTATGCTTGTAAAATTGAATATGAACTAAGCATATAATATGGTTTGTTAGAGTCTCTTACATGATTTTGTCATTAAATTTCATTTTGATCAAGGTTGTGGGAATGTATTAGATGTCATAGAACCCATAAATATTCTATTTTTATCAATAGATGTCCAAATGGATACACTTAATCATCTTGTGGACTCCATTAAGGTGATTTAATATATAATTATCTATTTGTTATCCTTGTTGAGAAATTAGGAATAGCTTACCTAACTAAAAATATAGAAGAAAAAATAGAAAATATTCAAGTTACAACAAATGGTTCTTTTGTTGGAAATTGTAATATTTCCATTTAAGTCACAAGATAAAAGTTTGAGAGACTATCTAGCTCTAGATATATATTTCTTTGGATTAAATATAGATTAAAAATTTGGTTACAACCAAATTTATCATACATTAACCTCTAAATGTAGAGGTTGTATTAAATTCCAAAATAGGAGTTACACAAGACAAAATTGCATCTTCTAGGATAACAATCTAAATACTCCATCATTCCTCCTTAATATTAACTTGGTAAAATGAAAGAGGAATTCCACAAGATCCTCCTAAAGGACCACTTCCTTCACTAGTGTCGGAAAAGGCTAATGTAGCAATAGGAATGGCTCTCAGAACACACATACGAGGATCTTGTGGGGGAGGCTAAAATTTTAACCAAAATTTTCTAGAAGATGATGTATGGAAAATTTTATTTAAGATATTGCCATAGTGGCTAAGAAGTACCAACACAATTTTCAATTTTGTCATAAGGAAATCCCAATTATGTAGATTTTATGCCTAATAAAGGCAAGATCTGGGATCTCTTGTCAATAAGTGTGGCACCCTATAAAGTCATTAGAAATATAGTAACCTGATTACTACCTTAGGATTCTTGACACTTAGTAAATTTGTAAAACCGTTAAAATAAGCAATTGAAGCCTCCATGAAATTAATTTTGTAAATTAAAATCCAAAGGTGTGATTCATTCCACATAGGCAAATGTATCAATAAGAGCAAATTGATAGTTGATTAAAGAGTGAATTGTTGCTACAAAAGGAGTGAATTGATTCACTTTTTAGAGTGAATTTCTCATCACTGAATCAAGTGGAACAAGCATGTATGCCAAGAAATATATCTTATAAAGCAACTTCTTATTGTGGCACCATAACTTATTTAGAATCCTTCTAAGGTAGTGTGTGAGGCATTTAGAGAAATATAACATTGGGAGGTACATTATTTTGATAAATATGCCCTAAATTGGTAGAATTACTAGGAGTAGAAATTTTTCACCCCAAGTAATTATTAAGTGGATATTCCTATAAATATGATCCATGGAATCCACTATAAATATTTTTTGGCTTTGAGAAAATTAGAGTTATAGTTCATAAGACCCACATTGTAATTGCTTTAATTTTGACAATAATAAAGAGATTATGCAAGACTTTTTGCTTTCCATAATTCATAGTGATTATGGCATTTCCCTATTGCCTCCTTGCCATTCCTTGTTATTTCCATTCCATATATGTGGAAACACGCTATTAATATTTGATTTTATCATTTATTGATCGATCATATACTCTCATTGCTATGATTATGGCTATGTTTTATTTTATATAGATTTGATTTTTTCTCTTGCATCCTTCCCTTCTATGCATTTACTTTTTATGTATTTAATTTATGTACTTAAATTAGATTTATTTAGACTAGCAAGGGCAGTGGGGAATTAGCCTAAATTCAGAAGTTAAAGAGGGCACAATCTTCTTTCTTCCAAATCTATTGATAAATTTCCAAAATGGATAAGAAGTTGGATAATTCCCCAATCAATAGTTTTCAAGAAATACGAGACCAAAAAAATTATATTTTTTGCCTAATGAGCCTTTGTAATAGGATTTATAAGATCATTTTAAAAAGTATGGAAAATAGATTGAAAATAATTCTAGGTTTTGTAAATCTAAGGAACAAGAAGGGTTTGTTTGTAGCAAACAAATTTATCATGGTGTAATCATTACATGAGAGACTATAAATTCTCTTTGTTCCATGAAAAATTAGGTACCATCCTTGATCCCAAAATAGAGCATCTTGCATTGAGAATACAAAGTAAATATATGGCACAATGGTTGGATTATTGCTTTTATAACCAGGTGTCATTGGTTCAATTATTGGGAACACCTCTTTTGCATACACTTCAAAAGTTATCTATCATATGGTAGTTGCTTTTCCGTAATCTCTAGGTCATGCATGTGGTACAATGGTTGGTATTCTTTTGCTAAGACCATGGTGCAAGTTTGAATCCCTAGTAGGCTATTTTTTAAAAGGTTGATAACATTGCTAGATGCTCACAAGTGATCCCAGTGATCTTGAAATATTTTTTACTAGCTCATCAAGCCAAGTGGTATGGCATGGCATCTAAAGTGATTACTTATGTCCATTAGGTTAAGGTTTCTACACCTAGTTATCCTTCTTGTAAAAGGTAAAAATGACTTCTATACAAGGTAGTTGCATGATGTTTTTCAAATCATGTACATAGCACATTGTTAAGGTTGACTACTTTCTTGGGTAAGGTCCATGGTTCAATCCCTATCAACTTTAAACCCTTCAAAATTGATTTTTTTAATATATAAATGAGGAACTCCATCTAGATATAAAGATAAACTTGTAAATCTAATTCACCTATTGGAAGTGCAGTACCTATTCCTGTATCGCTCCAAATTTTTTGCATCCCTACCTTCAGGCTATAGGATCCGCGCCCGGAAGGAGGATGGGAAAAGGATGTCGCGATACCTCGGACTGAGAGGACTTTGCGAAGGTCCCGCCTCTCAAGGGAGGTGTATTTTGGTGATTTTTCGACGGATGGTGGGTTCACCAGGAAACATTTAGCGGCAGTTTCCACGCCTAGGTTTTGGAATGTGTTTGATGAGTTCGTTTTAACCTTAAGCATTCATATCCTAGGTTTGGCCGAATGAATCTAAATTAAAACTACATGAAAATGCAACTTTCATGAATACAACAAACAGATTTGAAAGCAAAAAACAGAGAATTTTACAGAATGACAATGAAAAATACCGATCCGGATGTCTGAGAAGATTCGACGTTTGAAGCGGTCTGGATCGCTTTGTAATCTGACGAGAATCGTACGTAATCCGACGGAATCGTACGAGAGCGACAGATTCATCCGAGATCGACGAATTCGTCGGACGAATTCGCAGAGACACTGCAAGACAGAAAATAGATGCAAAATACAAGAAATTCTATTGTGCTAACGGAGGCAAATTACACCAAATAGCAATATGAATACTTGAACAATATTTAAGAACAGAATTTAAAGCCAATTATTGTACTTTAATAGCAGATCATGAACTTAGCATGCAATCTAAGCTAAATGGGTGAACTCCAAATGCAAAATAACATAAAAGCTGAATAAATAATCTAATTTACTAGAATAAAATGATAGAAACGAGAGTTGAGAAAAGCAAACTCCGGGCATTGATTGCCTCGATGTGGGCTGCGATCGAGATCGTCTCGCATCAGTACGAAATCGTCTCGCATTCGACGGGATCGCCTCCGATCTGAACAGGTTCGTCGGCGACGATGGATGCTGGCTCCGGCTGAAAAACAATGATGTACCTGCAATAAAATCGATGTGGAACTAGTGCAAATGCAAGATTAGGATGTTCTAATGTAGAGGGAATCACTTTGCAGAAAATTTCAGCCAGGGGTTGGGGAGGGAAAATCCTAGAGATTAAATAGGCTTAGAGGGAGTAGGTAGGAGGTTGGAGATCATCCCAATTTGGGAGATCTCCAACGGAGGAAGGTCCCAGCGGCGCGGACACGCTTCTGCCCAGATTGGAGACCCGTTGGAGCAGATTCCAACTATGCAAATTCGGTTTTGTGACAAGATCGTACGGACGTCCTAGTCCAGACGAAATCGTCAAATACGGGGCGATATCGTACGATCGGCGACGATATCGTCAAACGGTCAAAACAACCTCTAAAATTGGCACGAAAAAGGGGGAAACGGAATACCCGGCGGTTAACGGGCGGTTTGGGAGGTTAAATTTGATTTTAAAATTATTTACTAAGGTGAATGTAAATTTTATAATTTTCTTGCGCCAATTTTAGGGTGCTACATTTTGCCCCCTCTTTAGCGAATTTTTCGAAGAAAATGCGTTAAAGATGAGTTCTTCTCGATCTACGAGAAAGCAAAAAATTATACCCATTTTTAGGTGACGATTCTTGGTCGAATCGTACGACAGCTTACTATGGTGCCCCCTCAGTGTTTTTACCCAAATCGAACGTTTGAGGTAAAAACGCGAAAAAGCAAAATATTATTGTTGAATAAAATTAAGAAAAATAGGGTAAAACCCTAATTCATTTTTCTATTCATTTTTCGGTTTTTAGAGCTACGAAGCAAAAATGGTGGAGACGACGCACAGATCTGTAGAGGTCCGACACGGTCTACGGGTAAGAGCCTAGACTTAGCTAGAGCTGATTTAATTTAATTTTTACATGCTTTTTAAGTGATTTTTAGGTGAATTTGGAGCATCGCGGCCGTTTTTGGCCGTCGACGTCGTCGGGACGAAATCGTCCCGATTTCGACGAAATCGTCTCAATTTCGTCAATTTCGCCCAAGGCAAAAATCGGCGAAAGGGGGACGATTTCGTCAATCTAGAGACGATTTCGACAAGCGAGATCGGAGACGATTATGCTCAAATTTGGGACGATATCGTCCAATAGTGGGCGATATCATCAATTACATGAAATTGATCTTTAAGTTGCATTATTAATTACTGGAATTGTTATTAATGATTGTTTGTTGTTTTGTTGTTTATGTTGCGAGAGAGGATTACTAAAGAGCGGGGAGTGGAAATATGGAGGTTTGAGAGATGACTTGGCCGCTCGACACGAGCGAGCGAGATCTGCCGGCACGAGCCGACTTGCAGCATGTGGCAGAGATGCCACAAGTATCCACGGACATGGGGCTTCTAACGACCCTAGCGAGAGAGATGGTATCCGGGTTCTTCCTGTTTCCGATTACCGACAAGGGAGATGGCTCCCACACTAGAGGATGTATGGAGGATTCTGAGAATCCCCATACAAGGACGGATGATCACTCCTACGGCCAATCAGGGCCACGCTATGGGACGGCTGTGTGGTGACCCGAGCTTCACCCTGGAGAAGGGCGGAGTGAATATCGAGGCACTACGCCAGATGCCAGGGCATCCAGACTCACACGAGTTCTAGCTGGAGTGGTTGGTGGACTTCTATTGTGCCACCAGAGCGGGTGCAGGGTACCATGGATGCTCGTGGATGTGATCTACGATATGAGAGACCATGGGTACGGGTTTTGCTGGGGCAGTTTTGTTCTATGCCGGTTGTACAGGATCCTGTATGGGGTCGTGTACAAGGGCGAGCGATGTCTGGTGATGACATCGCTCCTACAGGTTTGGTGTTGGGAGCACATTGCGGTGCGGAGGCCGGTAGGGCTTCCACTGATAGGGGTGGACGGGGAGAGGCCCCGAGTCTTCTACTGGTGGCTCTGGAGAGGGTCACGGCGACGGATCGACCTACCGATGTCCCGGAGGCTACTTGGATGACTTGGTCCCGGATCAGATCACTTGGAGGCCATGGAGAGGGCACCCAGGGTGGGCCGAGGATGGATAGGAGCTGGCTCGCATCAGGCGAGTCTGCTGGCTACGGATGGAGAGAGGAGAGGTGGAGCTCCATCGCTATGACCGAGTTTTGAGACAGTTCGGTCTGTAGCAGGGGATCCCATCTCTCAGGGACTACGAGTTTTCCTGGACTGTCCGGGATAACACCACGGTTAGCGGGGCTCCTGACATGCAGCGCTTACGGAGCCGGGACGCGGACGATGCCCCCATCCGGCCGGTGGATGGGGACGACACGAGGGTAGCCGATGGCTACGATGCCTAGTATGCAGGCATCTGCCCTCCTCGGATGACGAGGGCACAGGGGTTCGATCCACGCGGTTGTGCGTCGGATAGGGAGGCGGCGCCGAGCGGCGATAGAGGCGGCCCGGGGTCACGGTGGGAGAGAGCGAGAGGAGGCCACGAGGCACGGGAGAGGCCACGACAGGCGGGAGAGGAGGGAGGAGAGACCCCCATCTCCATAGAGAGAGAGGCCACCATCGCCCGATAAGGGCAAGGGCGTTGACACAGGAGAGAGCAGCGAGACGGTGACTCTCCGGATGGAGAATATCCATCTCCGAGACACGGGTGCGGACTCGTGGGGACGAGGCTGCACGACATCGAGGCGAGGTGACACGGCTCGGAGACGAGATTGCACGCCTCGGGGCACGGGGCGGAGGGCGAGCACTCGGGGAGCTGATGCGGTCGGTTGCTCGGACCGCATTCTACCAGGGGATCTATTTTTAGATGGTGCCCGAGGGCCAGAGGGTATAGCTATCGGCTGCTATTGTAGATCCGATCAGGACAGGGTCGTCGAGGAGCTCATCCCGATCGACGACGAGGACTCGCAGTACCACACATACTGCGATGGGGCCACCTCGTCCTCCGTAGGGCGGGGGAGGAGATGAGGCTGAGAGCTCTAGGGGCTCTCGAGACACTGCTCGGAGGACATTTGATTGAGTATGCCAAGATATGGATTGTGGCATACCAATCTAGCTGAGATGATGTACATATATTTTTGAGATATATATGATGATATATTTTTGATCATATGACTTGTGTCTTGAGTATGTTTATGATGATTTTATGTTTTGATTGATTGATTTGAAAATTCATGTAATTATGTCGTTGGAAATATTATAATTTGAATGTCATGCTATAAAATTTTAAATGAAATAATCTGATGTAACAAAGTGGTTGTATGTGATGCAATAATTTTGATAAAAATAAAAGGGGACTTTTAACAATAATTTCAAAGGACATTGTCGCTATTATAGACCATTTCATGGAGTCGCCGCTCACTCGGTCGTCAAGCTAATCCCCGTATAGAAATATTGCGAAAAGTAAAAGAGTGCTTAAGAGACTGTCTTAAGACTTTGTTGTGATAGTGCAAATGATGATGATGATGGTTGGTTTGTTTTCAGACTTTCATGAAAAATATTATGCATGAAATATTTTTAAAATGATTTTTGCTAGGCATAAATTCCTAAGTGTGATAAAATTTGTGAATAATTCCTTAGGAATTATACCATCATTGCAAAGTTAAAGGTTGACATAATGACATAAAAATAGTGAAAAAAATGGGTTTGCTTTTGAAAAGCATAATTTGTGTAAAATGAAGTCATATGGTTTTTATGATTTTTGATAAAATGGGGAATAAAAATTGTTACAATGGTTTGCGCTAGGCATAGAATATGTAGGTATAGACTTATACCATCATCGCGAAAATCCAAAAAAATAGTTTTATTGCATGGTTGATTTTTTGATGAACGGAAAAGATGAAAATGAGGACTTGCGCTAGGCATAAAATTCCAATTTTGGTTTTGAAACTATACCATCGTCGCGAAAGTCAACCGGATATATATGATTTGATTTGTGTAATTTGGAAGAAATTTTTGATTTTTCTAATTCTATAGTTGTCTTTGTGAAAAATAATTGTACTTGATTATTCCAAACAAGTTGCAAAAATAATATTTCAAAGTATTTTGAAGACAAAAGTTAGATTTATAAGGAATCCCATGTGCATATGTGCATTCATTTCCGATCTTGATTTATCCTAATGATAAACAAAATCTCTCAAATACAAATGTGTGTGCAATTGCATTGTTCATTTACCAGTTTTGAGCAAGATACTATGATACAAGTGATTTGAGGAAACCAAATAAATGTTCATTAACCATGATGTAGATGCATATAACCATATTAGACTACTATGTAGGTCGGATTATCAAGAGCTAGCTAATCCATAAGCAGACATAGGTCTAGTACAAAAGAAGGTCGCTAATGTGACGGACATATCGCCACGCTAGGAGTTACCCAAGGCCAAGCGGGTTGGGCACAAACCACCTGTTATGGGGCTTACCTCACGGTTTTCGAATAATTGAGAATTCCAGGGATTCAAGCTCATCAACCCTTCTTTTCTTTTCAAAGGGTAGGGAAAGGGATTTTATTGCTTTCTTGCTTTCTTTTGAACTTTGCTTATTTTTCTTTTTGTATTTCTTTTGCTTGATAATACTTGGAACATTGCTTGAAATAACATTTTTCTTTTCTCTTCTTTCTTGAATTTTTCTTCTCTTTTTCTTTGCTAGGGATACTTGCTCGGATTAGCTGTAGAGCAAGGGATTTTTATTCGGGTAGGGGTGAGCTTGTCCTTTTGCCAATTCTCAAAGATTCTAGACCATGTGCATGATAGGATAGCGGGGAAACTTTTCACTCAAGAAATCGGTTCTACTATGTAGCAAAACATGGAAATTACAAATATAATCATTTTATTGTGAAAAGATGTGCTTGGTTTAGGTAAATAACAAGATCAATTCTCTATGCTCAAACTTTATTTAATTGAAATTTGTGAACTTTGATATAAGAGAGATTAGTAATCATGCCAGATAAAAGCAAGATATTTATTTTTTTGTGAGTGTGCAAGTGAGGGATTCAAAATAAATGCTAATTTATCCAAAATAAGTTGAAACATATAACTGCAATAATTGTAAGAAAATATATATAAACACTTTTGAGAAGTTTTGAGAATGTTGACTCTCTCTTTCTTACGTATATTGTTTTGGTTTCGAAAGAGTCAAGCATATAGTTGTTTTTAGATTTTTATTTTGATTTTAGTTTTTGAGCAAAAGGAACTTAACTAGTGCTTTAAATAAATGCAATAGATAGTTTTTGAAGAGTTTTTCTGGGAGATTTATGAATGTTTTTGGTGTTTTTTTGAATAAATTGAAAGAAATACAAGATAGTAATTTTGAACAAATATATACATGGATGAAATGACCAGATTTATGCATAGTAAAGTTTAAGATGCAAAATATTCATGGGTTCTTTAAGTTCTTTACCATCTAAGGTAGATAATTTATATGCTCCTGATTCAAATTTAGCAGTAATGATGTATGGTCCGAGCCAGTTGGGCTCAAATTTACCTTTAAGTTCTTTAGTTGCATTTGTATTTTTTTTATTTTCTTTTAGAACAAGGTCGCCAATCTCAAAGGATCGATGACGAACTTTCTTAGCATATGATCTTTTAAGCTTGTTTTGGTAAGCACGGAGATGCTCCAAAGCATTGATGCATTTTTCATCTAGGAGTTCCAGCGGTCGAGTCTGCACGGACGATATTCATCTCCTACTTCGGTATCTTGAAGTAGCAGAGCCAAAGAAGGAACTTCCAATTCAAATGGAAAAACTGCTTCGACACCATATACCAAAACAAATGGTGAAGTGCCCGTCGGGGTTCGAACACTAGTTCGATAAGCCCACAAGGTTGGATATAATTGAATATGCCAGTCCACGGCCAGTTTTATTGACTAATATTTTGAGAATTTTGATTAAAGTTTTGTTAGAAGCTTACGCTTGACCATTACCCCGAGGATAATAGGGGGTGGACCAGCGATGTTGAATCTTATATTTTTGACATAATTTTTTAACATCTTTATTTTTGAAAGGAGTTCCATTATCAGAGATGAGATTCGCAGGAATTTCGAACCTGCAAATGATTTGATTAAAAATGAATTTAGAGACCTGTGAACCAGTGCAAGAAGCTAAAGGCATAGCTTCAACCCACTTCGTGAAATACTCAGTGGCGATTATGATGAACTTGTGTCCATCGGATGACACAGGATTGATTTTACCAATAATATCCAAGCCCCATTTAGAAAAGGGCCAAGGAGATGAAATAGCCTCGCAACTCTTGTGCGGGCGCATGGACAAGGTCGGCATGTTTTTGACACTTGTCGCAATGGCGCACATACTCATGTGCATCTGTTTCCATGGTAGGCCAAAAGTATCCTATCCGAAGGAGCTTTTTAGCAATGGCACTACCACTAAAGTGTCCTCCACAAGATCCATCGTGGGCTTCACTCAAGGCTGATTTAGACTCTTCTAAGTTTAAACATCTTAATAGGATACCTTCAAAAGATCTCCTATATAAAGTATTGCCAATTATTACAAAGCGACTTGCTCGTCGACGTAATAACCGATGCTAGGTTTCTATTAGAATTGTCGGGGGAAAGTCCCATTTTGGAGAAAATCAAATATGTCTGTATACCAAGGTTCAGGAGTAGTTTCATTGATTAGAAACACATCCAAAGGCTCTAAGCATGACTTAGTTGAAGCGGGTTCCTGGAGCCGACGAATAATGATAGTGGCATATTCGTCGTCTAACTCCAAGGGCAGGAGAGATGCAGCTGCGGCCATGGCATCAGCTGCACGGTTGCTAGTTCGAGGAATGGCTTCCAAGGTGACTTGATCAAATAAAGACATTAGTTGTAAAACATAGGCCTTATATGGGCGCAGTTTATCATCTCGGGTTTGATAAACTTCATTAATTTGGTTTATAACTAATTGGGAATCCCCAAAAACTAAAAGGTGTTTAATTTTTAGTGCTAGAGCAGCTCGTAATCCAAGGATTAGAGCTTCATACTCAGCAGTATTGTTGGTGCAAGCAAAGGTCGGTTTGAAGGACGGAGGAATAAGATGTTTTTGCGGAGATATTAAAATAATACCCGCACTTGCCCCACTCATGCATCGGGCTCCATCAAAGTATAAGGACCATTGTTCAACAAGGTTTGCCTCTAATTGAAGGCATTCATCGGGAAACTCGATAATGAGGGGATGAGTAGACTCTAAGGGTGCAGCGACTAATTGATCTGCTATGATTTGACCCTTAACAGACTTCTGTCCTATGAATGTGAGATCAAACTCGCTTAGAGCAAGAACCCACTTGGCTGTGCGACCCGATAAATAAGGTCGACTCATGAGATACCTTAAGGGATCGTATTTAGCAATGACATACGTTTTTTGACTAAGCATATAATGTCGTAATTTTTGCGTAGCAAAAACGACTGCTAGACATAGCTTCTCTAATGCTGTATAGCGGGTTTCATAACTGATGAAGGTTCGGCTAATATAATAATTAGCACGTTCTCATTTTTCATCATCGAGTTGAGCTAACATAGCTCCTAAGGCAGAATCTAAAGCAGAAATATAGAGGAGAAATGGGCGATCAGATTTAGGCGGTGAAAGCACCGGTGGGTTAAGGAGATATTGTTTGAGAAGTTCAAAAGCTTCTCTACATTACGTGTCCCAATTGAAAGGGACATCCTTCTTAAGAAGTTTGAGAAAAGGACCAGTTTTGTCCGCCAGCTTATCAATGAAGCGACGGATAGCTTGAAGTTTACCCTGTAAACTTCGTAATTCAGATATATTAGTAGGTGCGGGCATATCGGTGATAGCCGCAATTTTGAGAGGGTCAATTTTGATACCACGTAAAGAAACTAAAACCCCCAATAGTTTGCTCGGACTTAACTCCGAATATACATTTTGTTGGATTTAATCGAATGAGATATTCTCGTAATCGATTAAAGACTTTTCGCAAATCATCCAAATGATGATCTTCAATAAGAGAGCGAGCTATAATATCATCTACATAATCATGTAGGATATCATGCATCATATCATGAAAAATGTAGGTCATAGCTCGTTGGTAAGTTGCACCTGCGTTCTTTAAGCCAAATGGCATCACTTTCCAGGAAAAGGTACCCCGAGGGGGTAATAAAGGCTGTTTTAGCTCTGGTCTTCAGGAGCTATCCAAATTTGATTATAACTGGAGAATCCGTCCATTAAGGACATCATCCCACTTCCGGCAGTAAAGTCAATAATTTGATCCATGTTTGGAAGAGGAAAGTCGTCTTTAGGGCATGCAGCGTTGATATCTCTAAAATCGGTGCAAACCCTAACTTTGGTAGCTTCTTTCTTGGTGACTTGGAACTACATTTGAGATCCATTCAAGCATAATCAATAGCTTGTATAAAGATAACATTTGGGAGTTTTTCTAACTCCCCTTTGACTAGCAAAGCCACTTTGGGATGCATTTTTCTAAGTTTTTGTTTAACCAGTTTAGCATCCGGATGGACCACTAGATGATGCATGACTACGAAAGGGTCTAGACCTCGGCATATCTTCGTATGTCCAAGCGAAGACATCTTCGTACTCTTTAAGGAATGCAATGTATTGTTCTTGTTTTTCTTGACTTAGTTCTACTCCAATATTGATTATGTGAGGATTGTCCTCAGTTCAATGTTAATTTTAATGACATTTTCTACCTCCATGTGTAGATCTCTTTCAAAATTAGGTGGGGCGGGTGAAACGCCCAATTCTTGTAATTCTTGTAAGGTTAATTTAGATAATTCATTCTGAGGATCAGTGGCCTCAAGTTGGGCTATAGTTGGTATAGAACCATCAAAATAAAACCCATTGTGTAACATCTCTTCAACAGAGACATCATGGAAGATATCTCCTTCCAACTCTTCATCGGGGTCGACAATCATTTCGGGGTATGCTATGGATAGCATGTTGCATGAAAACGACTGATTATTAAGAGGCAAATCAACATGCCTATCCAAATAATCTTGATAGCATATGAGGTGATCATCCTCTTCAAAAGGAAAGGGTTGTCCCTTACTAGGAAATAGGCCCACACCACAGTGGGCAGGCCACGGTTCTACCTCGAAAGGTTCTTTCATGCCATTTTGGAAAGGTCCCAAGCCTTTCCCTTTATATCCCATTTTAAGCATCATGGGTTTAGCTTTAATATAATCATTGGTAAAATAACACCGAGCGTATCCCTCATGATGAGTTTTGATATTCCGAGGGATTCTTCCCCGAGTCATATCCTTTATAAATGAAGGCACAACTCCCGACTTGGTAAGTACTTCCCATAGGTTGTGGGAGGCCCAAAGTACGAGGAGATGGCGGCAATTTATTTAAAAGGTTTGAATCTTGCATGAAAGCATTCATTTTTTTGATATTAAGGTTGTAGATAAATCTGGTAATAGTTCATCAGAAAGGGCATAAGATGTAGAAGGTTTATTACCTATGTCTTGAGATGTGGAAGGTATGATAGATGTGTCTAGAGGTTTTGAATTTGTAGGGGTAGTAGTTGAAGAATTGGTTGTAGATTTGAAATCTTTTTGAGGTTCTAAAGTAATTTGTTTAGAGGGTTGTTGATCTATATAGGAGGATGAAGTTAATGGAGGGGAACTAGGTGAAGTTATGGGTTTATGTTTCACAGTTTTAGATGAAAAAGAAGAACTAGGATGTGTGGATGACAGAGCTGGGCAAAATTGCACTCCAACTGGTTCTGCCAAAGCACACATATCAAAAGGTCTAGGGTCACCGTGAATAGTGACCAACTGATTTTTAAACTCAAATTTAACACATTGGTGTAAAGTTGATGGGACCGCTCGCATGGCGTTGATCCAAGGGCGACCCAAAAGTATATTGTACGATGCTGGGCAATGTACAATAAACACGGTTGTTTCTAGGGTTCTAGGACCAACTTGCAATGGGAGGGTGATAACTCCACACGTTTCTTGTGTTTCGTCATTAAAAGCTTTGATGATCATATCAGTTTTCTTCATTTCATCACTTCTAAAGCCAAATCGTTGGTAGAAGTCAAAGGTGCAAATGTTTAGAGATGAGCCATTATCAATCAAAACTCGTTTGACGACTACATCTCCAATTAAAGCAGTAATGTATAAGGGATTGTCCTTATGTAAACCGTGTTGCGGGATATCTTTATCCCTGAAGTCAATACAATCAATCTCTCGAGTGATGATCGTATGGGCCATAGCTTCAGGTTGAATGTTTTGAGGTACCATCATTTGGCTCAATGTAAGCATCAACTCATCCCTATGGGTGGGAGAGGATCTTAATAAATCTAAGAGGGAAATTATGGCCGTAGTGTTGGACAATTGCTCATTAATGCTGTAAGGGGGTTTAGATTGGATATTAGGAGCATGATTCCCTTTATTAGGGTTTTTCAGAACGAATGGAGCTGATCCATCGTTCTGGTTTGGTTCTTGTTGGGAATTTTGAGCTTGTTGTCGAGTAACGACTCCAATGGTTCCTACGATGTTATAGTGATGACGTTGAACTGGTCTCGGTTGAGAATTTATGGCTTGTTCATAAGGAAGGACTATATTAGAAGAAGGTCGAGTAGTGACTCTTCTAGGAAATGGTTCTTCTGGAACCATAGCATCTGTGACAGGTTGAATAGGATCTGATTCGTTTTCAGAACTATTCGATTGGTTTGAAGTAATGTCTAGTTCACTTTCACTATCTGATTCTATATCACTAGAATCAGAAGTTTGAAAATTATGTAAGGGCCTGGTTGTAACTAGGGATAAGGTCGTGTCAAATATTTGAGAATCCTGAACAGGTAATTGTCCGCTAATGGTTCCTACATATCGGGTAGGAGGGGGAACATTATGATGTTCGATTTGATTGGCCACCTCTTTACCATGTCTTGGTAAAGGGTGTTGAAATATGTCTAAAGTTTGATTGGCGTTTTGATTTTGATTTTGGGGAATGGTCTTTTGAGTATTATTAGGAGGGTTTTGTTTAGGTTGGAAGGCTTGCACTTCCATTTCATTATTGTCAATCAAATCTTGTATTTTATGTTTCAATCTCTTACAAGCGTTGGTAGAATGTCCAGGTCCTCTATGGAAATCACAGTGCAAATCAGCTCTATATCCGGGTATACTTGGGTCAGGTTCCCGGATAGCGGGTAATTGGATCAAACCTCTTTCGAGTAATTGAGGTAAAATAGTTGACAAAGGTTGGTTTAATCTAGTGAATTCTCGAGGAGGCTTGTCGGGGAGGTTTCAATATGAATTTTTCCGTTGTCTTCGTTGCATTGATATTAGCAACATTTCTACTGTCAGTGACTCCGTCACCGACAACTTTGTTTATTTTTATATTGATTTTTGGATGTTTTCTCATCATCCTTCTTCCTAAGTTGGCCTCTCCTAATGAGGGCATCTTCTACTCTTCGAGCTAAATCTATAGCTTGATCGAAGGTAGTTAGGGTAGCAATTGATAGTTCATAAGATAGTTGTTCTTGTAAATTGTTGATGAAAATGTCTAACATTTCCCTATAGGGTAGCACAAAGTGCGGTTTTCCTGTCAATTGCCTCCATCTAGCTAAGAAATCGGCAAAGCATTCATCCTTATCTTGTTTTAAATTGTATAGGTCTTTAATAGTTACATGCCTCTCGATGTAGGCACTAAATTGATGGACAAATGATTCAGCTGTTTCTTCGAAGTTTCTTAAAGAGTGAGTGGGCAATTGGTAGTACCACTCTAATGCCATTCCACCTAAACTTTTGGGGAACATTTTTAGTAATAGCAAGTCGTCATGCGATATGTCGTGACATGCTATCCTAAACATGCGAAGATGCTCTATGGGATCTTCGGTTCCTTTATATATAGGCAGGACGAGGCATGGGAAAATGTTTAGGGTATGGTTGAGCTACAACTATGGGATCCAAAGGTTGACTACAGATCTCTCGATAATTATACGAGGGACGGTAGGGATCTATCTGGTCCATACGTGAAGCTAATTGTTTCACCATGGCTTCCAGATTACTAGTTTGCCCCCCATATTGGTTTGGTAGGGCATTGACATAAGTGTTATGGGCATATGATGGAGGAACATGCAGGTTAGATGCCATGTTACTGTTGTGTAAAGTATTGGTAGGAAAAGTATTATGGAGGAATTTTGAAGCTGTATTATGTTGTATTCCAGATTGCTGAAAGTTTGTATTTGGCTTAGTTTTAGGTTTCTGTTTACTTAAAGCATTTTGCTCAATAGTTTGGCGGAATAAAGTAGTGAAGGGAATTTTCTTTTGTGCGGGAGTGATTTTAGGTTGAGTAACGGGTTCCTTAGGAGGTTGGGTAACCTATTGTTTTGACATGCTTTGGGCTATAGTGACCATATCCGTATTGGATGGTCCACCCTTGTCACTTTCTTGATCAATGAAAGACAAGGGATTAGTCTGCATATTGCACATATATTCCATGGTTGCTTGAGTTTTACTAATTTGCCCTTTATCAAGGCGAATTGCCACATTAAGGTCATCAATGTTTTCCATGAGAAATCTCTTGAAATGCTCTGCATTGTCAAAGGCAATAGTTCCATTTGGAGCTACTCTAGGGGATGAGGATCCATCCTCTTTAACATTTGCTTCTTGTTCTTTATCTTCCCCTAAGTCTTCATCTGATTGACCTAGAGTTTCTCCTTCCGGATTTGAATCTCCAAGAAGGACATTTGGGTTTTCAGTTGTATCTTGTAACCAATCTTCTCCTTCCCCTAAAGTTTCTTTGCCATTCCTAAGTTTAGGCATGGTGCTAAGTTTTGATTTCAGCAAATATATATATATATATATATATATATATATATATATATAAAATATATATATATATATATGCAACAAATTAAGAGGTATATATTTACTATATACCTACTATAATATTTGAAATTGAAGTGTTTAAGTTTTTGCTAAGTTTTTTTATTTTTTTAGTTTTTCTTTAATTTTTTGAAATAATACAATAAAGACAGCAAATAAAACAATAGATGCACGCAATAATAAGACTGAAAGTAAATGAGCTAGTTTTCTATGAATAACTTATGAATATCATTAATAGGTTCGAGTTGTTCAGGGGTCATGAAATGTTCTTCTTCAAATTGAAAGTTTTCTTTTAAGAATTTGATGAAAAGGGCTATGGTAATATTATCTATCTCAGATTTTGGTTGATAGAAGTAAAGCTCGTGGCAATACTCTCGATATAACACAGCACGAGGAACTCTATTCCATCTTTCCCTATCTGTAAGAACAACCTCTTGGTCTTCTACAAGGCCTAGGAATTGGTGCACAATGGCTGCGTTCTCGAGGTATTCCTCGAAGGTGAATAATTTTGAAGATACTAAAGCTCTCCTATAGGCTAACCATCTATGGCAGGCTCTCTGAAGTTCATGATAAAAAACTAATTGATGAGGATCCAGGATTCTATCCAAGACTAGCCTCTTAATTTGCTTAAGTTGTGTGGACCTAGATGAAATGAGACTAAGTCTCCTATCAAGTTCGTTCCACAGGGATTGATTTCTACTTGTTTCAGGGATATTAAGGACAGAATTAACTTCTATAGCTGCCAATTGATTTTCTACGTTTATAGTAACTGCTAACCTCTTTTTAGGAGCTACCATCTAAACATGACTTTAAACTTTAAATGTTTTAAAATGCATCTAAGTTTTAGTTGTTCTAATTTTTTTTTTTTTTTTTTGTTTTTGTTTTCAAAAGGTTATGATGCATTCACGTCGGGTTCACCAAAATGTATCGCTCCAAATTTTTCGCATCCCTACCTTCAGGCTATAGGATCCGCGCCCAGAAGGAGGATGGGAAAAGGATGTCGTGATACCTCGGACTGAGAGGACTTTGCGAAGGTCCCGCCTCTCAAGGGAGGTGTATTTTGGTGATTTTTCGACGGATGGTGGGTTCACCAGGAAACATTTAGCGGCAGTTTCCACGCCTAGGTTTTGGAATGTGTTTGATGAGTTCGTTTTAACCTTAAGCATTCATATCCTAGGTTTGGCCGAATGAATCTAAATTAAAACTACATGAAAATGCAACTTTCATGAATACGACAAACAGATTTGAAAGTAGAAAATAGAGAATTTTATAGAATGACAATGAAAAATACGATCCGGATGTCCGAGAAGATTCGACGTTTGAAGCGGTCCGGATCGCTCGTAATCTGACAGAATCATCTGTAATCTGATAGAATCGTCTGAGACTGACAGATTCGTCCGAGATCTGACGAATTCGTCAGACGAATTCGCCAGAGACCTGCAAGACAGAAAATAGATGCAAAATACAAGAAATTCTATTGTGCTAACAGAGGCAAATTACACCAAATAGCAATATGAATACTGAACAATATTTAAGAACATAATTTAAAGCCAATTATTGTACTTTAATAGCAGATCATGAACTTAGCATGCAATCTAAGCTAAATGGGTGAACTCCAAATGCAAAAATAACATAAAAACTGAATAAATAATCTAATTTACAGAATAAAATGATAGAAATAGAGTTGAGAAAAGCAAACTCCAGGCATTGATTGCCTCGATGTGGGCTACAGTCGAGATCGTCTCGCATCAGTATGAAATCGTCTCGCATTCGACGGGATCGCCTCCGATCTGAACAGGTTCGTCGACGACGATGGATGCTGGCTCCGGCTGAAAAACAATGATGTACCTACAATAAAATCGATGTGGAACTAGTGCAAATGCAAGATTAGGATGTTCTAATGTAGAGGGAATCACTTTGCAGAAAATTTCAGCCAGGGGGTGGGGAGGGAAAATCTTAGAGATTAAATAGGCTTAGGGGGAGTAGGTAGGAGGTTGGAGATCATCCCAATTTGGGAGATCTCCAACGGGGAGGGTCCCAACGGCGCAGGACACGCTTCTGCCCAGATTGGAGACCCGTTGGAGCAGATTCCAACTATGCAAATTCAGTTTTGCGACAAGATCGTCTGGACGTCCTAGTCCAGACGAAATCGTCAAATCTGGGGCGATATCGTCTGATCGGCGACGATATCGTCAAACGGTCAAAACAACCTCTAAAATTGGCACGAAAAAGGGGGAAACGGAATACCCGGCGGTTAACGGGCGGTTTGGGAGGTTAAATTTGATTTTAAAATTATTTACTAAGGTGAATGTAAATTTTATAATTTTACTGCGCCAATTTTAGGGTGCTACAATTCCAATGGCACCAAGTGACAAAATTTAATTTGGTGAAATTTTTCTAAGGTTTGGAAATTTATTTATTTTTTTTAAGTGCTCATATACCAAATCTTTCAAAGGTCATTAACTTTTGCATACAAAACCATTTGGAGTAATTTTTTCTAGATATCACCTTTTTTTGAGATCTTGCAATGGTGTCATCAATTGATAGACTTGTTATAGTTTTGGTTGGGTTTTATGTGTAAAATGGATTCCTTAAGGTATTTTACTTGTCTCAATGGGTGAAATTATAACACTTGGTTAATTCAAATGGTAGGATTACTCAAAATCAAGAATCTATGGTTCATCTTTAACAATGAATCAAAGAATGTCTCATTGATTATGAACTTGATAAGAGAAAGGAGGAAACTCTTGGACTCTTTATGTTAGAGTAACCAGATGTAATTTTTCACATAAGAGATAAAACTAATCCTATTAAGGTATGGTCTAATTCAATATATCTCTATGTAAAAGTAAGTGATAGTAAGTTAATAGAATAGAGATAGACCTTTCTAATCCCAAAAATATTAGATTTTAGTAATATTAAAGACTATATATCTCACTTCGAATCTCTAAAAGTTGATCTAGCTATGGTAGGAGATAAGGTAAAGAGTGATAAAGAATGTGTCAAATCTATTAATTCTAATATTTATTCTCGTTTTCATACATATGATTTGGTTATTTATGTAAATATTATGACTATCAAGGATCCATAATACATCTCTCTTGAAGGACTTTTCAAGCTTCTAATTCATTATAAGTTGTGATGAAAATTGTAGAACTCTTTCTCATATACAAGCTTATCCAAAAAACTTCAAATCGATGGAATCTAAGGCTTAGTTTCCCAAGGACAAGTCGTAGGTTTCAAAGACATGAAACACTTGTGCATATTGCAAAATAGGACATTACATCAAAAATTGCATTACAAGGTTGAAGAATATTGAGATAGAACTTTTGAGGGATGGATACAAGATTTCTGTTTGTGAAGATGATAAAGTGGAGGCCCATTAGAGTATCCATTATGGGGGGGAGGTGTTAACTCTAATGCCTTCTATCCTTGGCCCCATCAACTTAGATTATGGGGGCATTGAAATAGGTGTAATATGATCTTATTAGGCCAATACCAAAAGTGTGAAGAAGCGTTTATGGGCACTATTAATATGGCCTATAAGCATGTAATTATGTAAGCCTATGTACATTTATCATTTATGTGAGCCTACGGACATGTTCATGTGAGTCTAAGGGAACCTTTCATAATTCACCCTTAGTAATATTGGTTAATCCACCTTTATGGATAACCTTGGTAAAAGGGTATAATTTATTTTTATTTTATTGTAAGTTAACCGTAAAGTCAAGTTAATGTTAGCTTGAGGTTATCTCTCATTAGGTTTTTTATATCACTTTAAATACCCCTCAATGAACAATAATTTGTATTATAAGTATAATAAAATTTGATATAGTAGGGTGACTATGGGAACCCACCTTCTACTTCTTGTCATCTATCTCTCTCTTTTCATTTACTATTACTATCTTTAAATTGATCTTGCATCCTTTCTAGAATTAATGGTGGTGAATGTATGTTTTAGGATGTTTCTAGAAATTGTAAACTTGAACAATAGTGATGTCAAAATAGCTAGTGGAAGAAAAATTATGGTGTGAATTACAAGAGATTGTGGGGTTGATTATGGATTTCATGGTTTTTTTTTAGATAGGGAACTCTTCAATCCAAACTAAGAGCTTTAGAGGTATGTATTTATGGAGTCGCATGGTTGATTGGATAACTCAATGGAAGGATAGGCTTTTATGGTATGTGTTTGAAGATTCAAACAATAAATTTGTTCAACATAAGATATTTCCATTGGTGTGAATGGTGATATTTATGGAGATGTCATGGATGAAGTTTTGACAAGGAATGCAGCCTACTTGGCCATCCTACCTTAGCCAAGGAATTTTAACCTCTAGAGACCCAAGGTTGATTCATTTTTAGACATATTTTTTACATGTTCTTTTTGTCTCAGCACCAACATTGAAAACTTATGCATGAGGGGAGGTAGCTTTATTCACAAATGGATGTTGGGTACCTTGGTTAGCCCAAAGCGCTCAACATTCATGAGACCCAAGTTAGAGTCCCACTTTTTCAAAATCCAAATTCTAATGAATGCAATGGATACTTGGTTGATGTGGTGCTTCTATGCACCATATAAATAAATATTTTTATATATATACCCCAAAAACTAATAAAGAAAGAACAATTGTTGTAATTACATAGGTTTAGAGTCATTGAAGTTGTAAGTGATAAATGGAGGATATTAGCTAAAAATAAAACACCAAGTGGTAGTAGGTGATTTGATTCATCTTCTCTAAGATTTAGAGCTTTAATTTTTTATTGTTGAGGTCCATTAGGGAAAAACATTTGTAGGCCATAACTTTTGCATATGGAGTGTTTTGAACCTTTTTGTTTAATTGCACATTTCTAAAGCTCTATGCACTAATGGTATTAGTTCAACAACATACTATAGTGTTAGGGTTAAAATTGTGTAATATGGGTCATGAAGCCCTAGTTACCTACCTTAATGGGCTAAATTATAGTATTTGGTCAACCCAAATGATTGGCCCATTCCATAGTAAAAAAATTTGGTGCATGTTTTGAGAAGATGAAGTAGCAGCCCTTGATGAAGAAACTTGCTAGCATAAGGAAGAATAAGCTCTTGGTATGTTCTCCTTGTTGATTGAACCTGAATTGCTTTTCCATACCAAATAAGAAAGTGATCCTATCAAGGTATGATCAAAATTGCATGAGTTATTTGGGGAATTAAATAAGACTAAAGTAAGTCGCTTGGAATTAGAGCTTTTTCTCTCAAAATCAGTTGGGTTTGATGACATTAAGAACTATGTTATGAGATCTAAGACATTAAGATATATATTGCATCTTTTAGAGGAAAAAAGAAATATGGTCTATATTGTGTAAAGATTGTCATTGCTAATATCTCTCCTTTTTAGATGTTGAACCTCATGCTTCATATGATTCCTCATTTCTTGATCTAAATAAAAATCTTACTCTTGATCAATTTTTCTCTCTCCTAGTTTATTTTGTGGTGATACTTCACAAATACAAGCTCATGCAAAAGAATTCAAACTTAAGGAGGCTAAGAACTAGGTGCCCAATGGCTAGGCTAAATATTCAAAGAAGTCAAAGACTATTTATATATACATGAAGAGAGAAGGACATTCAAGGAAGAATTACTTGTTATAATTGCAAAGGGTTGAAGTTGTATTTACGAAGATGGGTGGACATCTTCTACAGGATGAGGTGTATTCAAAAGGATCTACCTCAACTATAGAGACCCACTAGAGCATCCATTATGGGGGAATATGTTATTGTCACTATTGTATTCTCTTCTTGGGCTCTCGGTTCAGATTATAATGAGGTGTTGAAAGTGTAATTTGATTCATGGTCAAGGCAAACTTTGTATAATGTAATCTTGGATAGGCCTAAGGGCATTCATTATACAAGTATTTAATTTCTTATAATATTTTATTATGTAAGGGCTACAATTAACCTTATTATGGTTAAACCCACCTTATAAATTTTTAATTAACCATAAGACCTTCTTGTTATGTCAACTTAGGTTAAGTTCATTTATGTAATTAGGGTTTTGGTATTAGTATAAATACCCCCAATCCGTCATTAATCATCGGATCGTAGTGATTAGTATTTATGGATAATATATTTATTATTTATGGTGCCTATGGGAACCCACCAATTTATGTCTCTTTTTCTTTCTTTCATCTATTTATGCTTTCTATACAATATTTGAGTGGATGAATTGCTTATGTTTGTTTCTAGAAAATATTGTGAATTCCAACAAATTTTATTATTATAATTGTTTTTTAAGGATACTCGATTTTGAAGCAAAATACTTCTCAATATCAAATCCATTGAACTATCTTCTAAAGAAAGGAACACTTTATATACTTATTATCAACCCAATAGAAAAAATTATATCACGTTTATATGAATGCACCATGTTTATCATTAGAATGTGTTGAACATATTAATACTATATACTAATATTACATTATGTTTGAACTACTACAATATTTCAACAAACCACATAATGGTAATATAATTGACAATAATGCATATATCACTTGGAAATATTTGAATGGAGCCTTCACATTGAGATCCCATGTTTCTAACACTTGAGCTTATGTTCTATGATCTTTAAAATCTTAAGGTTTACTAGTGAAATGTGAACCTTAGCTTATGGTGTGAAACTTCTTATTCTCTACCACATGACATAAACCTCTCCACACTAATAAACCTTATAATATGTTGATATTATAATAAACCTTATCAGAAATACATCACATATCGCTTGATGATATTTTAACCCCATTCCCTCCATTGAAAGCCACATTTTCAATTAGTTTTGAGTCATGTCATTTTATTGTTAATATTATACATTAGATATTAATTCCAATAACAATTTTGATAATAAAAAAATTAAAATGTATATTACAAATGTCATATTATTTAAAATATAATTGATTAGTCCATGTGAAGTAGAGGATTGTGGCTTTTACTCAACTCACATATACAAAATTCAAGATCTATCCCTATCAAGACAATGCATTGGTATGGAATTAGGCTCACATTATAGAGACCCAAGTTCGAATAACGGGTAGGATGGCCTCCATTGTGCCCCCAATTGTATGCTTTGGTTGTTAAAGTATCTTCAACAAAAGAAACAAAAAGTCTAGATCTTGATTTAAACAATAGAATCAATTTTTTTTAATAAGCTCTATGTGGCTTCTACTGGGGGTCACTCCCATTACAAAAACAAAATATTACATTGCTCTCATTACATTTCTAAAAACTTAATTAAAGCATACCCATATTTTCCTTTCTATCAAAGATATTCTCCATCTTCCTCAAACTGCTAAGTTTCTATAATCAACTCTCTTTCTTTTAAGGAACTAACAACAAGAACAATCCTTACATGACACATAACTCCAAAAAATAGAAGGAAAACAAACATAACAATCATCCATCAAAGAGAAAATTAGTTTGATTATTTTTCTTCTATAGCAGAGGTTCTTCCTCCTTTAGAGTGGCAAGATCTAAGAATGCATTTTTACACTTCAAGCTCTTGAGGTAATATCTAGTTGTAACACATTTTGTAGGATCTTCATTTTTTGAAAATTGACCATAATTGATTGTTCATAATTAGCTTCAATAATACCATTTGGGGTGCTAATATTTCCCATGCAACCGTCTAGATGGTCTTTAGTAACCATTTATCTTTTATCAATGATCTGGTTTAAATTCTCCTTTTGGGGTTGAGTCTTTTGTTGCTCGCATGATTCCTCTTATACAATTGGATGGTCTTTAGTAACCATTTGGCTCATATCAATGATCTAATTCAAATTCTCCTTTTAGGGTTAAGTCTTATGATTGCATGATTCTTGTTGGACAATTGGATGGTCTTTAGTAACTATTTGTATTTTATAATAAACTTATTCAAATTCTCCTTTTGGGGTTGAGTCTTCTATTGCTCGCATGATTCCTATTGGATAATTGGTGCATTTGGAGGATGAGATTATTTCTTTTGAACTAGGACATTTGAAGGTTTTGAATCATTTACATGCAGGGCCTTCTCCTCCACCAAGGAGGAATCAAAGCATGATCAAATGATCGAGCATCTCTTCTTCAGGTGGTCATATTGTTGATAGCCATAACATCTTAGGGAGAAGTTTTCATATTCAATATTTTGGATCCATTCCCCTTTGCTTGAGGAGATAGTAATGGATTAAGGCCCAGGAACTAAAACATCCATCCAAATAGCCAATCTTGCTTTACTCATATTAATTTTATTGGAAAAAATTTCCTCTGTTTAGGTATCCATTTACTAGAATGCACCCATGGAATTACTAATTTTGGTGAATATATTCTCTCCCTAAAACTCCACAAGGAGAGTATAAATATTCACCCAGATTGAGAAGCCATTAACTTCTTCTATAAAGGGGTTGAAACTAGGAGTCCAAGGTCTTATATAAACACCCTTTTGTCCAAAAAATTAATTATATCTATAATCCATTACTCTATCTCTATCCGCTAAATTAGAAAAGGAAACATAAAATAAATTTTTGGGTAGGAGAGTTACTTGAAATTTTGTACTAGTCCATCAATATTTAATGTATCCTTTAAGCTCCTCCAGGCCTGGTCTTTTGCCCTTGAGTTTGTAGATAATTTTTTGAGCTTCATGATCAATCATATCCAACCCAAATTCATCCTCTAAATCTTGATAGAGGGCAGAGGTTTGTCCACCTGCGAACCTAAATATCCTTGAGAGATGTTTATTCTGACTAAAGAGGCTTTCTCACAGACTAAAGAGATAGTCTATGAACAACCCTCTTCCTTCAACGCTTGACTGCACCTAGGGTTTGCATCCATTTTGTGAAGATTATAGTCAAATTTTTTGTGTTCCATCACTTGACTGCACCTAGGGTTTACACCTGTTTCACAAAGACTATAGCCAAATTTATCGCTTTGTTTCGTCGCTTGATTGCACCTAGGGTTTACACTCCTTTCACAAATACTATAATCGTAGCCCAATTTTAATCAATAGAATCAATTATTTTATAATTATTTAGAAAAAAAATGGTTTGTGAATGTAAAAGTTATTTTTATTTAATTTTTAATTTTAAAGAGCAAAGATAAGTTTTCATCAGACATAAATATTCATTTATTACCAAAATTATTAAATTAGATACTCACTTTAATAGTATATAATAATTTTTATTCTAAACTATCAATCTTATATGGGAATTAAATGGGCCCCACCCATATTACATCACAACTGCACAATAATATTACAACTTGGAAATTATGTGTGTACGGATTAACAAGATTCAAATCTTGGTATCCTCCTTGAAATTTGAAGAATTTAATTAGTTGAAATATCATCATTTGATTATCAATCAACATTATTAATCCATACATAATAATTTTAATTAATTTTATTACATATTATCAATCAATATACTATAGCATTTATATTATATTTTATAAATTTTTCTAGAGAACAAGGGATTATACTCAAGTCTCCCACCCTTGAAAAATCACAACTCTCTTATTTAGAGCATGAGAGTTTATAAACAGATTCAATTCTTATCTCAATTGAGTTGCTATCTAGAAACCTACATCATTTTACATAAAATGTCCAAATTCTTGATTTTCATTTTCTGGAACATTTTCAATTTTTTGTATGAATATAAATATTCTAGAATTCAGCATCCTTCTTGATATTTTCCTATAGCAACTTTCACAATACCAAAACTTCAACTCTACTCTATGCATTGCATCTTAGTAAAGTAATATTTCCAAAACTTCACACAATTATAGCTCGCTTTAACAAATCTTGATTGCTAGTTTCCTTTATGAAGCACAAGTGCAACTACAAAAATTGTAATAAATAGTATATATTAAAGCACATTAATGTTATAAAATAAATCAGATATTACCAATGAAAAATATTAAAGTAAATATTAATCATTATTTGATTTAGGCAATCAACAATTTCTAGTCAGCTTCAGCTAAACTCACTACTTCCTCTAATGAAGGAAAAGAGAATTTAACTTCATGATCCTTAATTAGAACTCCTTTATTGGCTAGCCTATATGCACACTTGTTTCATTCCCTTAATGTATGTGTAAACTTGATTTCTTAAAACTGTATAGCAAGGTCTTAAATTTCCACAATTATCTCTTGTATGTTCCATGGAGCCTTTGCTTTCCTCAAAATTGTATTTATTACTATGAGTAAATCACCTTCCATCCATACTTTGTTATATTTTATTTTTTTGCATATTTTTAACCCTTCCAAAGCTTCCCAAGCTTCAACTTCATTATTTATCTTAAATCCACTATTGAAAGCATAATGAGATAAAATCTCTCTATTATTTCTAATTATTCCTCTCCTCTTGTTGGTCCTGGATTTCCTTGAGATACTCCATAAAAATTCAATTTGACCAACTCCACATCAAGTGGTTTCAACTTTATATTCTTTGCCTTATTTTTGTTTCTCCTATCCCCAACATCATAATTCCATTTGATGACTTGACTCCATCTATCAAGGCTCTCTACTTCCAGATTAGGGATTGGGTGAGTTTATAGGGTTGGTTTATAATCCTCTATGGCTAAAAAAATATTCCTTTTTATTACCTCTAAACTACTTTAATTTCCTTTAAATATTATTCTATTCCTTTCAAGGCAAACAATATTCATATTCTTCTATTCCTTTAAATATGGTCATTGGGATCAACATACTTACTTAGAAGAATTCTTACCCATTGTCTTTGACTCTCTTTGTACAATATCCAAATTACTTTTCCCCTAACAGCTAAGTTTGCATCCCTAAGAACTCTTAAACTGAGACCTTCTCTAGTTTTATCATCACACACCTTGCTTTATTTCACCAAAGGAAATTTCGTTTTATCATGTAATCCTGACCGCATAATAAAAATTAAACTTTTTTCTATCAATTTTGGAATATTATACAAAGACATATTATATGTTGGAATGGCTTGTAATATTGATTTAATTAGTTGCGCTCTTCCTACTAATGATAATATTCTATATTTCTATATTGGTAGTTTATTCCGAACTTTACTTATAATTGGATTCCATAATTCCATCCTCAATCTCCCCTCAAATAAGGGCAACCCTAGATAAGTTGCTAGCAAATTTGCCTCCTCTATTTGAATAAACCTACATATCCCTGCTTTGATTTTAGTTGGGATGCTTTATAAGGAAATTTTAGATTTGGTCCTATTAACTTTCTACCCTGATGCTCTTTCGTATTCCTTTAATAATATTCAAAATATTTGGCCTTGTTTATCGTTACCCTCACAAAAAGGGTTGTATAATCTACAATTTTTTTATGGGTTATGTTTTTGATGTTATTACTAGCCTTAAGTCCATTTATAATCCCATATTTGTAAGCCTTCTTCAAGTTCCTACCTAGAACCTTTGCCATAATAATGAACAAACATGGCGATAGAGGATCACCCTGTCTAAGGCCTTTCTTGGCTTTAATTTTTTTTGTTACTAACCCATTGACCAACACTAAATATAAAACTATAGAGACATAAGCTTTAATCCATTCGACCAATTTCTTACCAAATCCAAAATTTTCTAATACTACAAAAAAATCCTATTTAACCCTATCATAGGCCTTACTTATATCATGTTTTAAGAGCATTGCTTTATTTTTTCTTGAAGTTTGTGAGTGCATAACTTCATGAGCTACTATTATCCCATACAAAATATGTGCAAAATAAGAGGATGTCAAACTAAAACATAAAAATAGGATGAAGATATCTAGAAGCAAACAAACGTAAAAACCAAACCGCAACACACCCAACAACATGCAGAGAAAATATGGTTTCAACCAAAGCAATGGAAGCACCTAAAATTTTGCTTCCCAAAGACTTCGTCGCTCAACTCCATACCTCCTTTCTTGTTGATGCTTCTACTACCATCCTCCTCATATTGGAAACAACCCATTCACCTAGCCTTCCATGAGATTAAAAGGAAGGGCCACAAAATTTTATGGGATGCACACTAAACATCAAGGAGCTTTACACGCCACCCTAAATTGGCGAGCTTGGCAGTTTCATTCTAGCATTTAATAAAACCAAAGTTCTTTAACCTCCAAGATGGCTTAATCGCCAATCACACAAAAATACATAAATAACATCCACTCCCATTTCCATGGTGGCATATAATTATTATGGGAACTTCACATTATACTTGAATTTCTAAGGTAATAAACAAATATACAAATTTACTTCACATTATTACCACTCAAGGAATAGGAAAATTATACAAATTTACTAATCAAACATAGCCATTATTATCCATAATGCAAAACATAAACAAGCATGGCATCATATCAATATCCTACACCATTATTTTATCCTTAGGAGGGAGGTCTTTTTTTTAAGATAGTCCAAATGCTATCGCCAACCCTATTGAGGAGGCTTGTTGTACAAGCAACATCCCGGCCCAATGGTGCGGATATGAAAACAAATAGTATGATATGCATTTATGTGAAGAGTAATTTTCCATGTTACTCTAAGCTGTAGATGACCAAGTCATCATCATCACTTCCCCAACATATCTCTCACTATAGGTGGTTTACCCATATATTCCCATCGGAGAGAGGTACCTGATACTGCATCCACAAATGCATCAACAATACCATATTCTATGCCCAAAATAATATACTCATATAGACATCAAAGAGTAAAGCATACCATTAATCATTCATATCAACACATAGTTTTATTGTCCATAAAGAGTTTTGCCAAGTAGGGGTGTTACAAATGGCCTATAAGACTGATTTAATTAGTTGCACTCTTCCTTATAAAAATAACCATCTACCTTTCCATTTTTTTTTGTAGGAGAACAAGGGATTGTACTCAGGTCCCCTGCCCTTGAAAAATCACAACTTTCTTCTATAGAGCATAAGAGTTTATAAGCAAATACAAATATCATCTCAAACGAGTTGCTATATCATTTTATATAAAATGTTTGAATTCTTGATTTTTATTTTTTGGAACTTTTTCAAATTTTTGTGTGAATACAAATATTTCAAAATTTAGCATCCTTCTTGATATTTTCCTATAGCATCCTTCACAATACCAAAACTTCACCTCTACTATATATGCATTGCATCTTGTTAGAGTAATATTTCCAAAACATTGCACTATCATAGTCTGCTTTACCAAATTTGAAATGTTGGTTTCCTTCCTAAAGCACAAGTGCAACCACAAAAATTATAATACAAAATTTATATGAAAGCATATTAATGTTATAAAATAAAGTAGATATTACCAATGGAAAACATTAAAATAAATCTTAATCATTATTTGATTCAGGTAATCAACATTTTCTTGTCAGCTTCAACTAAACTTACTACTTCCTCTAACCAAGGAAAATAGAATTTAACTTCACGATCCTCAATTAAAACCCCTCTATTGGTTGGCCTATCTGCAAATTTGTTTCCTTACCTTAATGTATGTGTAAACCTCATTTCTTCAAACTCTATAGAAAGATCTTGAATTTCCACATTTATCTCTTGTATGTTCCATGGAGCCTTTTCTTTCCTCAAAATAACATGTATTACTATGAGTGAATCACCTTCCATTCATACTTTGTTCCATTTCATTTTTTTACATATTTTTAACCCTTTCAAAGTCGCTCAAGCTTCAACTTCATTATTTGTCTTAAATTCACTATTGAAAGCATAACGAGACAAAATCTCTCCTCTATTATTTCTAATTGTTCCTCCTCTTGTTGGTCTTGAATTTCCTTTATATGCTCCATCAAAATTCAATTTGACCAAATCCACATCTAGTGGTTTCCACTTTATATTATTTTCCTTCATTCTTTTTCTCCTATTCCCAACATCATAATTCCATTTGATGACTTGAATCCATCTATCAAGTATCTCTACTTCGATATTAGGGATTGGGTGAGTTGATAGGGTTGGTTTAGACTCCTCTATGGCTAAACAAATCTTTCTTTTCATTATCTCTAAATTGGTTTCCTTTCTTTTAAATATTCTTCTATTCCTTTCTAGCCATACAGTCCAACGTATTATATCTATTGATATATCTCATATTGTCTATAAAGTGTTACTTTTAAAAGTGCTCTGCCATTGCTTTAATTATTCAATTATGCCATTCATCCCCATGCATTTGCGAAACATATTAAGAATCCATTGCCATAGTTTCCAAATTATTGAGCAATGTCCCAAAAGATGATCTATACTCTCCTCCTCATTTTTACAAATACCACATTGTGAGGGGCCATGAAAATCCCTTCTCATAAGGTTATCCCAGGATAAAATTCTTCTCTAACATACTAGCCAAACAAACATTTTGAATTTAGGAATGCTTGGGCTATCCCAAATATCTCTCCATGTTATTGTGATATTCCTATTTTGATGGTGCTTTATATTATATCCACTTCTTGTGTATTATCCTGAGCTATTCAACTTTCAAATCAACTTATTGTTGGCTCTCCTCGAAATAATCAGTGTTGTTATATCTTAACTCAATTGTCTCCTAGCATCAATGTCTTGTATACTTGTAAGAAAAAAAAATTCCATTTGTATCTTCCGTCTTGATCCTTGTACAAAATTTTTGAAACCCTATCACCATATTTATCTTGACGTAATCTCATCCACGGTTTTAAAATTGGATCTAAATTGAGTGGTTTTTTATCACATCAAGTATCCATCTAAATAGAAAAATTTTCTCCAGTTTCCACCACCCATCTTAAACCTTTAATCACTAGATCAATTAATTTTTTTAAATTGTTCCATAGTTGAGAACCATTTGGTAGAGAGAATGCAATAAATATTAAGCTTGGGTCATTGGTCTCAACATATTTAGAAGAATTCTTGCCCATTGTCTGTGACTCTCTTTGTACAATATCCAAATTACTTTTTCCCTAAGAGCTAAGCTTGCATCTATAAGAAAACTTAAATTGAGACATCCCCTAGTTTTATCATCACACACCTTGCTCCATTTCACCTTGCTCTATTTCACAAAAGAAAATTTTATTTTATCATATAATCCTGACCATAAAAATGATCGCATATTAAAGATTAAAATTTGTTCTATCGATTTTGGTATAGTATACACGAACATATAATATGTTGGAATGGCTTGTAAGACTGATTTAATTAGCTACACTTTTCTTGCTAATGATAACCATCTATCTTTCCAAGCCAGTAGTTTATTCTAAACTTTACTTATAACTATATTTCACAATTCTATCCTCATTCTCCCCTCAAATAAGGGCATCCCTAGATAAGTTACTGGTAAATTTACCTCTTCTATTTGAAGTAACCTACATATCCTTACTTTGAATTTAGTTGGGGTGTTTAGGAAGTAGATTTTGGATTAGCCATCTACTTTTCCATGCTGATAGTTTATTTTTAACTTTACTTATAACTAGATTCCATAATTCTATCCTCATTATCCCTTCAAATAAGGGCATCCCTAGATAAGTTGTTGGTAAATTTACCTCCTCCATTGGAAGTGACCAACATATCCCTACTTTTATTCTAGCTTGGCCATTTAGGAAGTAAATTTTGTATTTTGTCCTATTAATTTTATTTCCTAACACTATTTTGTATTTTCTTAATAAGTTATCCAAAGCTTTGGTCTCATTTATCCTTTCCCTCCCAAAAAGGGTTGTATCATCTATAAACTATTGATAGGTGATGTTGTCGATCTTTTTACTAGCCTTAAGTCCACTTATAAGCCCATATTTGTTAGTCTTCTCCAAGTTCATACCAAAACCTCTGCCATAATAATAAACAAATATGGTGATAGAGGATCTTCTTGGCTAAGACCATCTTGGCTTTATATAATTATGTTACTAAACCATTGACCAACACTAAATATGAAACTATAGAGACACAAGATTTAATCCATCTGACCCATTTCTTCCCAAATCCAAAATTTTCTAATAATGCAAAAATAAAATCCTATTTAATGTTATCACAGGATTTACTCATATCAAATTTTAATATCATTCTTTTCTTAAAGCTATTGAAAGCATAACTTTATGAGCTACTATGATCCTGCCTAGAATGTCTCCCTTTCACAAATCCTCCTTGCTCTTTTAAAATAATTTTTTCTAACAGTGGTCTTAACTAATTTACCATCACTTTGGATATAATATGATATACCATATTACATATGTTTATGGGCCTAATGAATCAAACAATTATGCATCCTTGTTTTTTGAATAATGGGTAAGATATGTTGCATTTATTTTATAAGGTATGTATTGTTTCACCCTAGATTGTTCCACTACCACCAATAAAGAATTCTTCACTCTATCCCAATTATGTTGATAGAATGTTGTAGAGATCCCATCCGAACCTGGGGATTTATCCTTATTAAAAGAGAAAAGAGCTAGATGAACTTCTTCCAAAGTAATAGGCTTCATCAGTTTCCTATTGTCTTCATCTATTATAACTGAAGGAACTTCTTGTAGAATTTTATCATTAAGAACTTCAAACTCTTTTGATCCTAGAATATTATGATAAAAAGACCTTGTCTCCTTTCTGATTTCACTTTGATCTTCAATCCAAACCCCTTCTACTAATTTTACTAATTTTGGATGCTAATATTTGTACTATTGCCATCCTATGAAAAAACGTGTTTTTATCTCCTTCTTTTAGCCAAGTTTGTCTTGATATTAATCTCCAAAATTTATCTTCCTTACTCAAAATATTATGATACTCACTAAGTAACTCCCTTTCCTCCAATATTGGATTATTATGATCACCTTTTTGAAATTTTCAAAGTTTATCTTTTAGTTCTTCTTTCTTCTCAAAAATATTTCCAAAAGTATTCTTGTTTCATTCTTTTAATATAGATGTCATTGATTTAATTTATATTGGAACTATATACAACCCACCGTTTCCTGAAGAATTCTATGTTTGTGCTATCATATCAACAAATTGAGGATGGTATTCCCACATCTGCTCGTATTTAAAATATGAAATGTTTTTATTCACTTACCACCATTTTAACTTTTATTGGTTAATGATCTTAACCAAACCTTGTCAAGGTATTAATTTTAACACAAGTCCCTTCATCTAGACAATGATTTTTGAGAGAATGCATCTATATATCTTTGTTGCTATTAGGTTATGGCCTCTCCTATTGTTGGTCCATGTATAGTTGTCTTCTTCAAAATCAACCTCCCATAGATTATTATTTTTAATAAAAGTTGAGAAATCTCTCATATTTTGGGCTAGTTTCCTAATTCTCCCAAACTTTTCATCCATCTTGGTCATGGTATTAAAATATCCTCTATTCATGAATTGGGTTTCTTGGTCTTTAATTTTCATAAAGGATTTAATACCACTCTAAACTTCTAATCCGCCTAACTAAGTTGTAGGTCCATAGATATTGATAAGGATGAAATGAATAGCTAAAAAAAAGCATGTGGCTAAAGAGGCTATCCAATTCCTAGTTTTATGAATGGTGACATTGGAGGTTCTAATAGTATTCCAACAAGTTAGAACTCCCCCTACCGCTCATTTAGAATATATAGCATCCCATTCACATCTCGCTCATACTACTTTCATAGTTTTGGAAACTTCTTTTGTCATTTTAGTTTATTGAATACAAAGGATATCAGGCTTATTACTTAATAGAGGTCCCTAATACACCTCTGCTTTGAGGGGGTATTAGCACCCCTTATATTCTATGATATGGCAATAATATCTCATTAGGGGCTATTGGACCTACCTATGAATTACAAATATCATTTGTTATTTGGTAAAGAGAAGTTCAACCAACTTAGTTTGTGTTCCTTTCAATATGTTTGCTCTTGCTTACCTAGATCTCGCTTGATAATTTGAGGGTTTTCCTCTTTTTGCCTTGTTTATATCAAGAGTAGGTCTTATTATTCTATTCCTCAATATTCTTTCACAACTTTATTTTTCTTTATGTTTATCCTCTCTTGGCTCTACTATGGAAGCTTTTGACTTATCCTGCTCATTTTCTGGTATTTCCTTATTAATAGTAGATGTATTAACATTTGACATTGCATTTCCTTTACCATTTTTTTCTCTTGAATGGTGCATTGTACTTCAAGAGTATTTAAATTTTTATTTGACACATTCCTTAGGTTCATTGAGAATGTTTGTCCCTAAATCAAGATCAATTGAATAGACGGTTCCTTCTTAATATGTTGAACCTATTGTATTATGTTATCTAAGATTTGATCTATTTTTTCTTCATAGGATAAATCCTCAAAATATTTGGTATTTCTTCCAATATTATTCCTTACTGATCTCCACTATTTATTTACTTCCATTCATCTATTTCTATTTTTGGGAAGTTGAAAACCATCGTCATCCATATCCATTTTTAAGTTTCTTTTGTGGTTTTCTACATATGATTTTGTTGGACTCTTCTTAGCAAATGATCTCTCGATATGCCCCACCTCATGACATCTTCTACATCTAAGAGATATGGTTTCATAATCAATGGTTTGGTTTCACATCTTATCCCCATACTTAAGAATGACTAACTTTGGTAAAGGTTTACTAATATCAATCACGACCAACATCTGAGCATAAATAGCCAAGAATCCATCTTGTGTAGTTTCTAAAATCTCAAGGAATTCTCCCAGACTATTGCCTATTACCTTGAAGGTATCCATTTCCTAAAACTCAATGGGTAACCCAGAATGGTACGAGGGATAACATTTTCACATGAAAAACCTTGGTACCAGAGGATAAGGAAGAGTTCTACTCTTCCTATAAACTAAGGACCCCCTTTTAGGATTCTATCTCTTTCTTCCCTAGAACAAAAAATGGCTAGGAAGAAACCTTTGGGAAGAAAGGATATAATCACTCTTGGATACTTTCAACTCCTATCAATCCATTTTCTCAAGGCTAAAGCCCATGGCCAATACCCATTAAATTTACCAAAAACTACCCTATATTTGAGCAGCAAGGATTGATCCTCTATGGTTTTTACTAACCTCTACTACTAGATATGATTCTAAGAATTTAGCTATAAATCAATCCATGGGAAGGAAACTAAAACTCAAAATCTACTAAAATTTACCAAAATATCCTATAGCAAATATAATATTTGATAAGAAAAATTATAATAATTTGCAAGCAAAATTTCTAAGATAAAGAAGGGAAAATAAACATAGCTTAAAAATCTATGTCCAAATAAAATTTCTTGCCTCACTTAAGCCCTAGCCCTCCATTGCTCCTCCCATCATCCAAACCCTGGCTGACAGATATTTGTAATTTCATTTTTTGTGATTTGAAAAATCGTCACTGCCCTTATTCAGGATGTCTAACTTCACAGGGTTGCATATCCCTCAATATTGCTTTAATTACTTTATATGACCACTTATTTTAAATCTCTTTAAAATTCCACACAAATTGGTCCAAGAATCAGCTGAATCGGATAACCCTTTGTGAAGATATGACTCCTAAAAGATTATATATTTTTCAAAAATAAATTACCCTAATCCTTTACGAG